>CM062804.1:452461390-453945765 GCA_031772625.1 Pinus tabuliformis | reverse complement strand
TAAACAGGTGGCTTCAAAAAATCAACTGTGATGGAATCATCATTGTGATCGAATACGGGAGTAAATAGACCATGAAAGCTAAGATCAAAAAAATCAATGATTTCATCAGCATCCTCATGGTCTGATGAATCAAACAGAGGGGTAGATGAGAAGCGGACAAATTAACCCTTTGTGTTTCTAGAAAAAGCACATGAAAAGTCAAGTGGATTTTCAATGAATAATTTATCCTCTCTGTTGTCGGATGATGGACTGATATCCAGTGTATCTTAGGAATTATCAACAATGGGTGCATCTGTAGACAGAGATACACATGCGAAATCATGGATGTCAAGTTCACCAAAGATGTTAAGAAAGAATGGAGGAGGCTCATACAGAAGGGAGTCATCCTTTGTCGAGTGTTGATGCTCAAGCTCTCAGTCATACTCTTCATGAATGAAAATGCATATTGGTTTTGCAACACCAACTCCGTCGATGGCTTGATCCTTGTTCACAACATGTGCAGAGTCCGAAAATGAAGAATAAAAGATAGTATCATCTAGAGGATCATCCGAATATGAAGACTGAGGTTGAGGTACCAAATGCATGTGACAACTCAATGGACTCAAAACCAAATCTGCATGAAATTTAAGCTAAGTGATGTTGGGAGGATGTGACAATTGAATAGATATGTGTGCCCATTCTCCCACATCACTCTGTAGTGGTGGAGCTATTTGATGAGGTGACGGCGGACAGTCACTAGTGACAGTGCCTGTATTCGTCTGTGATTACACATCTCCATCACTGAAGTATGCTGAGTGAGGCTTGGGCTCAAAATGCTTCTTGGGATGAACTGATTTGTTAAGATAGTACTTGAATCTATCTCGAAGATAAGGAAATTTCATCTGGATTTTCAGAGCTTCAAACTGCAAAACACAGAAGCACTGCCAAAAATCCATAGGCAATTCATGCAGGACCTTCCATTGTTGTAGCAATTTTTGGTTAAGAGGTTTTGGATCAAAATGATGGAAAGTAGATTCAATGAGATCACATAACTGATCGAGTGAGTGCACGCTATCAGCCAATAGGCTACAACACCACCATAGTGGGGATTCACAAAGTGTTTATGCAAGCAGCATACTGACCTCTTCTATATAGAACTCATCTGCATTCTCAAGGAATGTATAGAAGTCTTTTAAGGACTCAGGCCAAGCCACTTCGACTTCACCATCATACATGAATTCAAATAAGAGATCAAAAAACTCCCTTGTGATGTTGAGAGGTTTGACATGTGAAAAACATCATTGATGGGTGAGTGTGATAGAATCCATGATAGATGTGAAAAGGTTAAAAATAGGATGAGAGGACACATCTTGTCATCTGGCCCTCCATCTAGGGCCAAAAATGTTGACGGTGCTAGACCTGCCAACATGTTAGGGGATCTCCCCAATAAGAAGTTCCAACTAGACCTTAGACTGTTTGGTGTAGGAGTGAAAGTAGTGGGTTGTACGGTATTTCCTTCACCGCGGTTTCGCACAAAGGCAAGTAAGATGTCCCTGCTGCTAGAAAGGGTGTGACATATGCAGCAAGTCAAGGAAGGTTCATGAATAGTTCTAACACACAGAGGGTGAGGTGAGTGTGCCCCTTGGAAACCTATGAAAGCATGGAGTTAAGAAGGGAACACACGAGCAAAGATGCATCAGAACATGGAAGGAAGGTAAGCTAGCTATCCAAAGTGATGGTTAAACCAACAACCCATTTTAGTAAGATTCATACATACATATATAGAAAATAGCTACACATGCATGTGTAAGGAAATAGATACATATATCATTTAGAGTAAATAAGATATTTGAAATACAATACGACATATACATGAAATGTGTTGGATCTGTTATATTAAGAAGTGTAAGTTCTAGTCATACAATACAACCATGACCAACCACTAGTTTTGATAGCGGAATGTTACAGTCACTGCCACTTGCTCCTTCAAAGAGATATACTAGCTCTGCATAGTGGAGAAGCCAAGGCTCATTAGAATACTCTCCAAGATTTCTCTAAGATACCCCTATCAAAAGCTTTGCTGACCAAAAGCCTTTACAATGAGTTATGAGGGACTATATATAACAAAGGGTGGGGTGGTCCTTGCCATTCCCCTTTGTAACAGTTCATCTACTCTCATGACTCTTCATCTACTCTATGGCTGTTACATCAAACTATTGACACTTGAACTTCCACTTGACAAGACATTACATACACTTTGCACATGTACCCACGTGAGACAAAATAGGCTTAAGAAATCAATGCAATACATCACTATGACTCGAAAAACTATGGGAAGAAAAACTCTTCAACATCCTCACAGTGGTCGATAGTAGCAAACTGATGCCAATCTCAGTAATCTGTAATGGTGTCCATGTACTCTAAGGTGACATCTTTTTGGATACGAACTCTTGCCTCCATAACAACTGGGTACTACTCGATCTCCTCTGTCTAACTCGTCTAATAACATGTGCATCATTATCTTGAGTGTAGTCAGACCAACAACATACTGATGCATGGTGTCTGCACTAATCCACAAGTCTAGGCTGGTGGTTATGTGCATCAACTCATCAAAGTAAGAGTCAAGCTCCAGTCGGACCTATGCCTTTGTCTTTTCCTGGGTGAGCGTCACAATAGATGGTGTAAGGGCCTGCGGTTCCACCTGAAGTGCGACTGTGTTCAAATGATGAGCGACCGGTTGGAACGATGAACAAACGATGGAGCTTCGACTTCATGTGCGATGGCGTTATGTTATAATGCGCACAAGGGAAGGGAGAGCGATGAGTTTATAAGGCATGGGGAGCATGAACGCTCAACCCACGACCGACCTACAAACATAGGCAAGCCGACATGCACTTTGGATGAGATTGCGATGGATTGTGGGCATTGGGCAAGTCGGCTGGGCAGCCAAGACTTCACCCTAACTTTGGTATATATTGGAGGTGCGTGGATGACATTTGAACACAATCTCTCATTGCTCAAACATGTGAGAAGTGCGCAGATTAGAGGTGGACGCAACAAGGAAGGTGCATAGCTTGGTGATGCGCCCATTCTTGGGAAAGGCCGCATGAAGGTGAAATGCACATCTTGGTTTTGGGTGAAGGGTGCGGGTAGGTTCACCCGTCAGTTGGAGAGAGGCATGCACGGTGTGTGTGGGAGCCCAGTTTGTGTGACGACTTGGCACAGGTTCTTGGGTGACTCGGGTGAGTGCCCGCCCGTCATGCAAGTGTGCACGGTGACTTGGTGAAGTGTTGAGATTGTGGACAAAGGTGTGTCTCGGGTGGAGGCGCCCGTGTGTGGCAACTTGGAGGCACGCCCAAGTTGGGCAAACAACACGATCATGCGACGAGGTGAATGAAGGGTTGGTGAGTCGTGCGGTGACCGTGTAGAGGCATCAACGAGTTGGGAAACCGAGTTTGCCGAAGATTGTAAATTTGGCTAAGTATGAAACTTGGAGTTTCCAAGTATACTTGTAAAGCTTGTAACTTGTAAAAGATTATATAATATATTAATCGGGCAGACTCATTGTTCAGGGAGTTGCCCCTCCCTTTATACTGTGCAATTGTGTTCTTCATTTATAATTGCTGATGATAATGAATGTGTATGGGTGTTCATTGGTATAAATGATAACATAATAATACTTGGTTTCGAAACACAAACTAAGTAGGAGTAAGTGGTTAGGCGTAGTCCATGAACATAAGTATTGGTGAAAAGAAAGTGTTTGGTGGTGCCGCACCTCGCTAAGATCGGTTGAAAGACTACCGCCAGCTTGGGGGCGTGACAGGTGGTATCAGAGCTCATGTTCGGGTTGATGATGAAGTGTTGATCCCACTGCACTATCGTGACAGGTGGTATCAGAGATCGGTTGGAGCTGGTGATTGAAGCTGATTCGGGGTTGAAAAAGCTTGACAGTTGGTAACAGTGAAGCAGGTACTTGCAGGTGAAGAAGTTGGTGAACACTTCCTGATAAGTGTTGCATCAAGGACTTGGGTTGCAGGCAACTTGGTGAAGCTGTTGGATGGTCGAAACTAGATCACAAAGAAGAAGGAAGCTATTAGCAATGGTAGCTGAATCTCAGGCTGGGTCTAGTCACGGTGCGAAGGATGCTAGTATGGAATTCATGGAGAAAGTGTTGGAGAAGATGGAGGACTTGGGAGATTTCTGGACTAAGAAGATGGACTTGTTTGATAAGGAGCAAGAGGCCAATTCAAAGATGAGGGAAGAGCTCGAGGAACTCTGGACTCAACACGAGTACACTAATCTTATGTGTACACAACTTGAAGTAAGGGTCAAGGAGGTTGAAGAGGCAAGAGACCAAGGTTTTGTAGAGATCGTGGGCTTGCGAAAATCTCTTGATGAAGCCAGAGATGAGATCGCGGTGTTGACGAAGGTCGTGAGGCATAACTCAGGTGGAGGAGTGCCTCATGTGAAAGTAAAGGAACCAGAATCTTATGATGGTACAAGGAGTGCAAAGACTCTTGGCAACTTTCTATGGGACATGGAGCAATACTTGGAACACTTGGGTCTATCTGATGATGAGACGAAGGTCAAGGTAGCTGCTCAGTTCTTCATAAAGGATGCTAAGATGTGGTGGCGAAGGAGAATGGATCAGATTGCCAATGGTAGTGCTGGTGACATTACTTCGTGGGATGACATGAAGAAAGCTTTGCAGACCCATTTCAGTCCTCAGGATGAAACGTGGGAAGCAAGGATGAAAATTAAGTTCATAAAGAAGACAGGGAACGCTCAGACATATCAGCGGGAGTTTGCAAGTGCGGTTCTGGAACTTCCTGACATGGAGGAGAGGGACAAGGTGTTCAATTTCATTATTGGGTTGAAGCCTTGGGCATGCAATGAAGTGAAGAGGCAGAAGATTAAAACACTTGAGGAAGCTTTCGCCATTGTGGACAGGTTGGTGGAGCATTATGATGAGACTTCTGATGATAGGAAGAAGAAGTCCGATAAGATGAAAGAGAAGAAGAAGGATGATGCTTCGAAATCGGATGATAGTTCGAAGATGAGGAAAGCCTTGAAGTGTTGGATATGTGCTGGACCACATACGGTGAAGAATTGTCCTTCTAGACCGAAAATGGCTACGATTGCACAATCTAATGCGAAGAATGAAGAACCTTCTGTGGGGATAATGTAGATACTTGGTGCTGCTCCTGCTACAGAAGTGGTCTCTCGGAGGGATCCTGAGAGGAACAATTTGGAGTATGTTCGGATGAAGGTTGGGAGTGCTGATATACTCACTATGGTGGATAGTGGGGCCTCTCACAACTTCATGGGCAAAGATACTGTGAGAAGAATTGGGCTGAAATTTGTACCGGTGAAGGCACAGATGAAGACAATCAATTCTCCTCCTAACAATGTTCTTGGTGTAGCTGAAAAAGTGGACACAACACTAGGTGAGTGGATAGGGAAGGTCGACTTCACTATAGTGCGGATTGGTGACTCTGAGGCTGTGCTGGGGATGGAATTCATGAAATAGTTTTATGCTATGATTGTTCCACATTTGAAGAAGCTGTACATTTACAATGAAAGGGAAGATGTACCCATTGGTGTTCCAACAATTGGAGTGACAAGGCATGATTGTAAGTTGGCAGTGTTGCAAATGGACAATGAGAAGTGAATGGAAGACATGAGCAAGTGGTTGTCCACGGTTGAGACAAAGCTTACCGAGCAATCATTGGTCATCAGGACACTTTCAGATGGTATATTTGATTTGTCAAGAAGGCTAGAAGTGGTCGAGGATGATGATGATGACGATGAGGCATGTGTGGGACCGAATGTCTAGGAGGAGGATCGAGTCACTTATCTATAGAGGATGGAGATAGAAGATCCTGACAGATGGATTGAGATGATTAGTGAGGGTAAGCCTTCAGGCTCTACTCCCTCCACATCTTCTTAGATGACAAAGAAGATGGGGCTCATTGTTAGCTGCTCATGGCAGTGAGTCCTTAAAAATAGGTTGAGCAGGTATGGCAGATGGTGCAGCAATGGCTTGGCATCAAGCATCATGACATGTTGTAGATGGGATGGAGTTTCCATGGACCTGAGCATGGGTGAGATTCTTGCTGAGTCCGAGATGTCGCAGATATCTGAGATAGACTGGTGAAGGCATAAGGATGTTCACTCTCATGGCTTGAGCGTGACAGTTGGATTAGCTACCCAACTAGTTCAGACATGGGGTTTGGAAGTGCACAGAGAGATGTTGGCATTAGGCAGGCAGGAAGGATGATAGTTCACAGGATAAGGACAACACATGGTGGAGATGAAGTTCTACATATGTTGTAGGGATGTTTGCAGTATGTGGAAAAGTTGACATCATGGACCAAGGATGAGACAGATATTGATGATGATCTTGGTGGATGGCTACTAGGATGATATGTTGTCAAGGACGACAATGACTTCAGGTGGAGGAGGATGTAAGGGCCTGCAGTTCCGCCCGAAGTGCGACTGCGTTCAAATGATGAGCGATCGGTTCGAACGATGAACAAACGATGGAAGTGCGAGCTTCAGCTTCATGTGCGATGGCATTATGTTATAATGTGCACAAGGGAAGGGAGAGCAATGAATTTATAAGGTGTGGGGAGCATGAACGCTGAACCCACGGCTGACCTACAAACATAGGCAAGCCGACATGCATTTTGGATGAGATTGCGATGGATTGTGGGCGTTGGGCAAGTTGACTGGGCAGCCAAGACTTCGCCCTAACTTTGGTATATATTGGAGGTGCATGGATGACATTTGAACACAATCGCTCATCGCTCAAACATGTGAGAAGTGCATGATTAGAGGTGGACGTAGCAAGGAAGGCACATAGCTTGGTGATGCGCCCGTTCTTGGGCAAGGTTGCACGAAGGTGAAATGCACATCTTGGTTTTGGGTGAAGGGCACAGGCAGGGTCACCCGTTGGTTGGAGAAAGGAATGCACGATGTGTGTGGGCACCTGGTTTGTGCAACGACTTGGCACAGGTTCTTGGGTGACTCAGGTGAGCACCCGCTCGTCGTGCAAGTGTGCACGGTGACTTTGTGAAGTGTTGAGATTGTGGACAAAGGTGTGTCTTGGGTGGAGGCGCCTGTGTGTGGTGACTTGGAGGTGCGCCCAAGTTGGATAAACAACATGATCATGCGACGAGCTGAATGAAGGTTGGTGAGTCGTGCGGCGACCGTGCAGAGGTGCCGATGAGCTGGGCAACCGAGTTTGCCGAAGATTGTAAATTTGGCTAAGTATGAAACTTGGAGTTTCCAAGTATACTTGTAAAGTTTGTAACTTGTAAAAGATTATATAATATATTAATCGGGCAGACTCATTGTTCAGGGAGTTGCCCCTCCCTTTATACTGTGCAATTGTGTTCTTCATTTATAATTGCTGATGATAACAAATGTGTATGGGTGTTCATTAGTATAAAGGATAACATAATAATACTTGGTTGCGAAACACAAACTAAGTAGGAGTAAGTGGTTATGCATAGTCCACGAACATAAGTATTGGTGAAAGGAAAGTGTTCGGGGGTGCCGCACCTCGCTAAGAGCGATTGAAAGACTACCGCCGGCTTGGGGGGGTGACAGATGGGATCGTGTGTGCGCAAACAAAAACATCCATTCTCCTGAATACCCATGCATGGGAAGCCTATAGACTAGTGATGAGCTGCGGGAGGTCTTCATAGTTTGGGATCTGACTCTAGATTCATGCCTTCCGCTCGACTATTCTGGGCTTCATGATCATGGGAAAGTGTAATGGTGCTCCCTTGTATCTCATTGTCCATGTTTTCATGTAGTCAACAACAATATGCACATTCAACAAGATACATGCTCTCCTAGCACAGCGTTGTTGCCAACCGTTGAGATGGACAACTACCTTATGCATGGTGCCAAACTTGGAATACAATGCCTGCATAATTGTGTCAAGGGACAATACTTCATCCAATATTTCCTTCTTCAAATCTGCTCGGGTGGATGTTGTAACTAGTTCTCCTCCTTGCTTGGCCATCTGTAACTCATTAGCCATTCGCCCGTTCTATGCTATCAGGAAGTGAACACTCGAGCTAGTGGCTTCGACATATGCTCTAGTAGCATTGGTCAATGTTGTTGGATGTTTGCGCACGTCGGACATAATCACTTGTTCCTCAAACAACATGGCGTATGTGTGATCATCCAAAGTAGACACTCTGCGAGATTGCAAAACTCTATGTTGTGACTCGTCCAATGAGATGTTATGCATCTCTCCTTTTGGATTGTCCCCAAGGATTTTAGTACCCCCTTGGTTGGTTGGGACTTGCTCTACTTCTGGATCCAGTGAGGCTAGTGGGTTGACTTCTTCATGGTGAGGCATGAGTTCAATGTAGTGCTCTAACTCTTGTTGCTTCATGTCTGTATCCATCTCCTCAAGTTCTTTTTCAATCTTTTGAGCAAAGTCCCGCTCCTACAACTGCTCACCCTGTCTGCTTGGTGCCAGCTATTCAGATGAGTCGACTACCTATACGGGTGCAGTTTCATCTATCTGTACATGTTGTGCCCCTTTTTGTACTTATTCTTGCTATGCTTCCTTCTCCTATCTACGCAGCTCCTGTTCCTTCTGGATTTTCCCCTTCAACTCATGCAACTCCTTCTTTGTTTCCTCCATTATAAGGTTTTCTCTCTACCTTTATGCATTCCTCTTGTCGCGTTGTTTCCTCGTTGCCTCTATTGCCAAAGTTTCTTTCTGCACAAGTGGGTATGGTCAGAACTTGAAGCTTTGTTCCTCCTTAGTGTTGTCGACAATCTTCCTCTTGCCTTTTTCGCGTGGTGGTATGTTAACCTCTGCTGGTGCTGGTGTTGGTGCTCTCCTGGACACTACTTCATGCTGCTTTGCTAACCATTCCACAGCAATTCCTACCGATTCATTAGGCCTGGAGAAACTGTAACAATATATCCATGGGTCTTCCTCCGCCTAATGTCATGACCTGTGGATCTAGCGAAAATGTAATCTCGCGGAGTGATATTTTAAAAATAATGTGGGTCATACAGATTGCAACTTCAAGCATCGAAAGGATATTTCTTGATCTCCTCTGATTTGAAATTAGCAAGCTTGAAATTCCATATCTCGTCTAACCCAATCCACAATGGAAGAGCAGGCCAAGGTGCCTTCTTCTTCTGGTGCAACCCAGCTAACAATCCTGTCATTATGTGATATGATACTTCCTACATGACAAGCTTGTACATGGAAAAATTTGACAACAAATGCAGATGCTTCTACGTGCTGTGAATCTATATGAAAGTGTTGGATGGTGAGGCATACTAATCCACTATGTCGATCAGTGCCTCCATTGCTCCCTTCCACATGCACAGTGGATCTTGCTCAAATATCATCTTGTACACCGGGGTGACAAAATGATCTGACAGTTGTGTGATAACTCCTCTGAAGCTGAATTTGGAAAATAGTTTACAATAAGTGTTCACAAAGGTCTTTCCTGATGTTCATGCCCACTTCATCCCCGGGAACTGCTGAAAGTCACAGATTGCATCCAATATGTACGTGACCTGTGAGCTAACATGTCAGACCAGTTGCATGCTTTGCCTTCACTGGCTAGTTGGTCCAACGCAATAACCCAACTCTACGTGAAGGTTTCTGTGCTCTCTTGGCCATACAAGTGACAAGAAAACATGACCAAGTATTGATATGCCTTCCACATTATCTTTATCTTGTAAACCTAATTGGGTGTCATCCTAAATTTGGCCGGCTCCTTCACCCAGTTCTTTAAGATATCCTTGGAGTTGGCATTACTACTGGGTATGCTAAAGGGTGTCTCCATGGTGATCACTGGCTTCAACATATGGTACATCTACTCTTAATCCTATGCCTTGAAGGTAGCAATCTCCATCCCGTTGACAATTCTCAATGTCATCATCTCAGGATCCGTGTGCGAGATGATCCAATGTATCATTTCCATGCATGGGAACATGGGATACCTGCATGCAATCCGGTACAAGCCAGACTTATGAATGTTCACATAGACTTGGCGGTCTTTGAGGTCTTCCCAAAATGTGCCTACAAATGCATCATTGACATATTGCGATTTGAGCTTGATGTCCTTGTCTAAAATCAACTTGGTGTCTTCATAAATTGACAAACTCGTAGACACTTACTCAACTACTGCTCCAGTTGCACTTCTGTCGGTGTCCTTTGATCTTGTGCTCTTGGAGGCCATTGATCCTAAACTATTGAGAGACGGATGAACACCTGCTAGATGTGGACTCATGGCGACATGCATGGTAAGAAATCTTTTAGTTAAAACCAAAGAAAACTTGAGGGATGACATGCTACATACCTGGGGATTGACTGGTAAGGATTGCATAATTTTCCTCGCGAGGCTGAGAGACTACCTACCGGAACTATGCAAAAGGTAGTCCAGATTGCTGGGAGGCTGGTTGAATGCTGGAGTTGCACAATGCGCAATCTAGACTATCCTGCTTTGTGCTGGGATTGCACAATGCACAATTTCAGCTGGCAAGGGTTGTAGGCCCAGTGACTGCACTATGCAATTTTCTATGCCAGCAGTCACTGCCTCTCAAATTTTTGTAATGCAATACTGGAGGACATTCACTAGGAAAAAATGTGCATTTTCTAGGAGGAAGGCAGAGCCTTCCCTCTTACGATTGCGCAATGTTGTCTTGGTGAGGTAGAGGTTGGGCCAAGGTTGCCCAGACCCGCCGATGGGAAATTGAAAGAAAATGTGGAAGTGAATGCATGGTGATAATGAGTGTAAGCAGGAGTGAATGATGGTCCATGCAAACAGTCAATGCAAGATTCAGAAAATGGAACAACATGCATGTGTGTGAAGCGAGTCGTTGAATCGACGACCGTTCATGCAAAACAATATCATGCATGTGACAACAGTGAGATGATAATAAAAATTGAAACGGTGCTAATACAAGCTAATATGAATGCAAACGACAACAAGCGTTCATAAAAATCAAACAGAGGGCACTCACACAAGCCAAAACACAAAAAGCGACAGAAATGCTACAAAAGACAAGTTAAGCAGACTTACCCAGAAATAACTGAGTTAGATGTGTCGAAGACTCCTGGATGTGTTGTGGGATGTTAGAGCTCCAAGATCGATGTGAAGAAGTGAGCTCTGAAGTGTCGAATAAATAATTTTTAGCCTCATGATGTGCTGCAACAAATCTAGGGAAAAGCGACACTTGGAGGAAAGTTTTTAAAATGATCTTTGCATGTAACCTCCAGCTGCTAAAAATAGATCCCTAAAATCTAGGGATGCTTTTTCATGTTGCTCTTTTCTATTTCGGGAAAAAACAACCCATGCATACAAGTCAAGTTTTCTGAGTCCCAGGTTGAACTGGTCAACCCGATGGCACATGAAACAGCCTGCTTGCCTGAGGGAGAAATTTGCATAGTTCTGGGAGGGAGCTGGGTTGGATGCCTAGAGGAATTGTGCAATTTCTGGGAGGAGTAGCTGACTACTGCTCAGGATTGCACAATTTATGGGTTGAGGAGTCCTACTGGGCCAGATTACGTAGTTTCTGAGCCCAACAGGATTCCAATCAGGATTCCGCAATTTCTGGAGGGAAGACTGGCTCCCCTCTAGAATTGAAAAATTTCCTAAGGGAGATGCTCAGCCTACATCTGGACCAAGTTCAGAGAAACAACCCATGAGGGGAGTGAAACAAGCCATCATGCACAGGCTAGCAATCTGCTAGAAAACCATTGAATCTCATGGACTTGACAATGCAAGACATGCTGCTGAGGATGGTTGGTAGGGAGGCTCCAAAACGAAGCTAAGGAAAAAATTTGGAGGGTGGTTGTAGCCGCTACAACACAATCACAATTTTATTTTTCTTCTTTACTTCAATTACATTAAATCACAATTACACATGTCATTATGAAGACTGAACCTAGTTACACTTTTCAACATTCCCTCTTAACTAAGAAGGTATTCATAATAGTACTTGGTCATTCTCATTTTTAAGAATTTCTTATAATAAGAGTAGGATTGGTAACCCATCTGTTTAACATCAGACCAACCAACATTTCCACATAGCAAGGCCATGACTAACAACTTGATCTCTCCACAACATCTGAGCATAATGATGGTGAGATCAATGACGTATAGACACCCTCATCATTGTCTCTCTCAAAACATACCCCACTCGGGTTTTCAGGGTGTGTTCCACCAGGACTATTCTTATCTTGGATTCCCAATCCTAAAATAACATATGTCCTCTATGACTACTCTTATCTTGGATTCCCTAACTCATCCCAAAGAGTATCAGATTCCATATGTTTATCCAATCCTCCATTCTGTCTTCCCAAGTGAAGACATGAATGATGTGTCTATCTCTCCCTCTTAATTATGGAGGACATATCTATTCCAATAAAGGAATGCACCTAAGCTCCATCTTGGATTAGTAATTTTTCTTCCAAGTTTCTACCAAGTAAGAAACTTGTTTTCAAGTTTCCTCTTAATTAGGGACCTACAAAAACTTCTTAGGTGGAGATGATGGGACAACCAACTTCTTGAATAACTCCTCTTCACAATGTCATGAAATTCTTTTCATTATCTAGGAGTCTTCATGTTTGGGAATTCTTCATAGGGAACATACCATCAATCACTTTCATCCATGAGTCAGTCATGTCATCATCGAAAAGTGATCCATCAATTAATATATGGCCTTCCTTCATGCCATGCTTCCTTCTTCATGCTATATTTTCTTAAGGATATTTCATCCTACTACATGGGAAATAATGGTGGAAGACATCCATAGATCTTCCCTTAGCAGACCTTCATAAGCCCATCTAGATATTTGTTCAGAAAAGAGAAATGAACTCTTAAATCAAAATTACTTTTGTGATGGTATTTCATCATGACATCTTCTAGTTTGTATCAACATCCTGCATACATATCAACACATTTCCAAAATATATATATTGTCAAGGGACTCATTCTTTTTCAAACTCCATTAAATTCTTCATATCTTTTATGGAGATATCCTAGTCAAATCTTCTTGATCGTGGATGTTGATTCCTTTTTCCATGGTTGCATATCCCACAATTTCTTCCTTCCCTTTGATCCATAAACCTCTATGGACTCCACTGGACAGTTCATCACAACAAATCCGATAATAATATGTTATAATACTCAAATTTTATACTATTACAGTTTTATTTAATTTCTAGATTTGTAGATTTTACTATTGTTGTAGCTAAATCAGCAAGGAGTTGTTGCTCCATGATCTTGTGTCCAAATAAGAACACCAGACAAAGAAATATAAGACCAATGGAACAATAGAGTGGTCCCAATCCCAAATTCTCAATTGTGCAGCAAGTAGTCGGATCTATTCTATAAAGAAAAAAGATCACACCTGGAATCCTCTCATGTTGGGGAAGGGTTTTGAGTTTGATGTAGATCTTGCACTCCACTAGAGCAATCCAACACGTCCACACCATATCTCTATCCCTGCACACAATCACAACCAAACAAAGATGACAGTTGATCTTCCTAAGAATGTTTTTAGATCAAAAGCAATAGATACAACCATACAAAATGCTGAATATGAATTCATGTAAGGGAGGGAACATATGTTTCCATTAATTATGAAAGATCAATACAATGTTATACCTTCACTTCCAAGCGTCATCTCCATAATTGGGAAGAGGTTCCCCACTATGTCCAAGAAATGAGTATGAAGAGTAGTAGACCAATGGAAAAAGACCTCGCAAGCTCACTATGGCAGGAAAATAGCAGCATAGGCTCACGATCAAGCACTCAATACTAACTCTCCAAAAACTAGCTGACCCTGTTGAAAGCTCTAGTATAAGTAGGTGGAAGAGAGGTCCCGTGAGGATGTATCTAGACACTCAGGATAAAGAGAAGTTATAAAAACTTATAACTGATAAGCCCTGGCCAGCTCAAATAAATGACAAATTGAATTGATCCCCTAGGGATTAAGGAACTCTAGAAGTTGTCCCTAGACGCTGACACTAAAGGAGGGAAACAATTCCCTAGACACTCTCACAAAGCAGGCCTAAGATCATTTGGGAGGCTCTAGATGCTCCCACAGGCTATAGTGCTAGCATTTGGGGGTCAAATTGGAGAAAAGTAGTCTTGGATCTAGAAAAAGGTCCATTAGACTCAAGTACTAAGGGTCACTAATCCAGAGGGGTAAAAAAGGCTGATAACATATGCCCCCTAATGTATGAGGTCAGAAGAGAAGCTGATGGCTGGAATACATTATAATAAAACTTAGAGGTCAAAATGGGAGTAAGGAAACAAAGACAAGGATGTTGACAACATCCCCGAGGTGGGCATACCCATGCTCAGTCATAAGAAGATATAGAACATGGCCGCCATAAAATACACTGCAGATCCATGACATGAAATGCTAGAACATGGCCACAAAGAAATACATAGTGGATCCATGTGACTCAACAAATAGAGCATAACCAATAACAAATAAAATCATGGATCTATGTCACAATATACATCAGTAGGACTATGGACACATGACAGGTGGAGAAGTGTCTCAAGGTAGTCCTCAAAGTACATGCATGATACATAACTCCAATGTAGCCTGGGAAGGATACCATATAAGAGTGAGATGTCCCTAACCGAAGGTCTTCGACATAACCTCGATGGTATGAATCTACACCATGTGAATAGATGAGCTAAAGTCGAGCATGGTAGAAACCGCTTGATTACCAACCAATGAGGTAAACCAATAACAGACATGGGGGAATCCATTAATGAGGAAAATGGACCCTAAGGTACATAGTATAGTCCAATAAGTGTGAATAGGTGAGCTGATGCCGAACACTAGGGAACTCGACCAATTAGGAGCCAATGATGTAAACCCACTGTCGATTGCGAGGAAGTTTCCACTAAGGTCTACAAGCTCTAGGGTACTACCGGTTCTTAGATCAAGCTCCCAGATAATGAGCTGAATCTAACAGGAGAATATTCACTGAAGGAGGGCCTTGATGTATCCCCCATCAATTGACACAGAACAAACCAAGATGATGTGATGTATGGATGAAGTCATGAAGCGATGAAGTACAGATAACACAGGGATGGTCGACTCAAAAAGGTCAAGAGGCTACTACAGATGGCTAACACATGTTGAGACTTACCTTGAACACATAACAACATGACATAAGAGTGACTTGGCAACATGACTAATGAGCACCATGTGATATCATGCAACGATGCAAGAGGCATCTAAGCACACTTCATATGACTAGAAGAGTAACCAACTAGAGGATTAAAGAGACTCATATGGATGGTAAGGATCTTTGGCAAGCTAAAACCTTACTATGAGATAATCAAATAGATAGGTGCCATGTTCAAGGGTCATGCAACTGACACTTCCATTTTGATGAATAATGGAAAAATATGTTCTCGCCCTTCTCTTTTTATAAGTTCCTTTTTTTTAAAGTTGCCCCCCAAGCTCGAAAAAAAGATAAAGTATACAAGGGAGAACCTCCTAACCACAGTAGACTAGGGTATTCCTTTTTCGCAACTAGTCTTATCCCAGTCCGGAAAAGGGTTAAACTTATAATAGGTAGATGACACTTCATATACTTTAAAAAGAACATAGTAGACAAGTTCACTCGAGAATATTTTCTAAATTAAGGATTCTAAAAAGAGCTTAAAGCAAACTCCTCTTGGAGGAATGATTGGTATAGAGGGTAGCAACTGGTTCCAATATTGTTGGAACTACTCATGACATAAAGAGGATAAGAGGTTGGCTAATAGGACCACTCACTACAGTGGCTCCTCTAAGAAAGGGTAAACACCAAGTGAAAAGGGATGGTAAGCCAAGAATATGAAGACGATGGAGAAGAGAACCCAAGGCTCAAACTGCAAAAATAAGATGATAAAAAGTGGTAATCACAAGGGACAAAGGTGGTGGAATCCTCCTGGGGTAAAGCTAGAAATGAGACGAAGAATAGGACATGTGGCTAATATTCTAGGTGATGGTGGGTCAGAAGGAGGAATTCCAAGAAGAAAATAAAAATGATTGCATGGACACCAAGGCGGAAACATGGTGCTAGCTAGGGTATCCATGATTAAGTAAGATGTACTACCAAGTAATGACATGCATAAAGGAAATTGGCTAAAGTCACAACTTGACAAGGTCAGCCCTAAGGTGTAAAAAATGTTACTGACTCTCAAAATGCAATATCAGTGGGAATGACCTACCCCTATATGCCAGTAAAAGGAATCATACTTCAAGGCCGTAATTATAATTGGCACCTTCCAAGAATAGACTCAAAAGTTGACTCCCAAACCTCATACAAAAAGACACTGGGAAAAATCATTATAAAGTCTAAAACCCCCCCAAGCCCTAAAAATTAAAAAAGGAATATGCCAAAATATGCCAAAATGATTTATAAAAGAAACTTATACCTCCTTAATGGATTATTATGAACTTGAGAAGAAAGGAGAGAGATTCCAAGGGTTTGAGAGCAAGAGAAAGGAGGAGAAAGAGGAGCTATCTTCGACCAAGTAAGTGAAATTCATGCCTTTCTCTATCCATTACACACTACTTTACACGACCATGGTCAATTTTGGTGTTTGAGTTGAGTTTTATTGGGGGGAAATCTCTCAGACGCAGTCATGTAAGGATGGTTTTTTTTTTGAAAGAGCCTAGATGCTCTCATGGTATGGGCATGACAGTGTCTGGGCATGAAATCTCCCTATTGCAAGGTAGCGTCTAGGGTAAACATAGGAAATTTTTGAAGGAAATTTCCCCCAAGTCAACTCTCTGTGTTTTACTGTGCTTTTCCATAATGGCTATGATTGATAAATCATGTTTATATGCAGGGGTAAACATGATAGAGTGGAGAGAAAGACAACATACTCAAAATGAGATTGAAGCCATGGGTCATGGGCCAACAATCAATGCCTTAAGAGACTGTGGATTTCTCAAGTTCTTCAGGGTCCCAAGTATGACCAACCAAACCTTCTTACTGGAAGACATTGTACGTTGGTGGGATGTAGCCACTCAACAATTTATAGTGGGTCTAGAGAATTTTACCATAGAAGTTTTAGACATATATTTCCTTACCAGTTTATCAAGGCAGGGGGCTCTAGTAGTGTTGTCTGGGGTTCAAAGTACTAGCGAGGAAACCACTACAAGCATGAGGCATGCCCATTGTAATCCAGGTGGTGGAGAAGACAAGGGTAAAATCTTCATAGAAGATATAAGATATATGACACTGCACACACTAGCATACATTGTGACTAGAGTGGTAGGGACCCAATCACCCCACATAGTTACAATACCACACTTAAAGCTCTATATTAGATTCCTAGAGCCCACCTTGTTTAATTGGTGTTAAGGGATGTTGGCTAATGTCAAGGCTTAGATGACAAATTTGAAGAGGGGGAAAACCAAAATGTGTAGCTATGGGAGTCTATTAGTGAGATTTTTCTTTGAGAATATTTCAATAATGATACCCATGACATTGGATTATGTTGTCTACCGACTGCCCAAAGAACCCCGCATGATGAGATGGTGTTAGATTTTACCATGAGATGAGGGTGTTCATACAAGCAACTAGTTCCCGAACACCTACTGGAACTGGTTGAGGGAAGCGAAATTTTCGGTGGATGACTATCCATATGATGGGGTAGACTTCGAGGGAGACTAAGACATAGTATTTCCCCCTGGCGAAGAATTTGACGAGAGAGGTAAAAATGTTTTGAATTTCCATGTTTTTTTATTTTTATGGAATTTTGGAATATTTGATTTTCTTTTGTATGGATACACAGTTTCTAAGAAATGATGGTTGCTTTATGCAGATGTGGTGCCCATAAACCTTGTAGGATATTCCTTACTAAGGAGACATGTACCACCTATCCCATCCCTAGCAGTACCGACGGAGGTGGCAGAGGAGGACGAGGAGTTACGGGAGTTCACGTGTAATGTGGAGGGTTTGACATTAGGAGTTCTTCCGAGGAGCATAGCTGATATCTCCCGACACATTCAGAGGCACGTTGTAGGGGTCACTTCATCCCACCATCGGGACCTTCTCTGCTGCATTTTGAATGTGGTGTTATGTAATCATGAGCACTGATGAGTGGGGGTGGTAGCACATTGTTGTGTGCTTTTGATATTTATACATATGTATGATAGCTAGGGCCTTAGTTGCCCAATTTTTTAACTATGTACCCAAACATTTTTATAATAATATAACGACTTCTATGTGTTTCACGAGGTTGGAGTTAACAATGACCATAGCCTTTCGCAGTAAAATGTAATGCCTCAAGAATTGCACAACAATGATGGCTACGAGAGCCAAATTCTCAACATGGGAATAGAAAAGCTCAAGACCAATGAGGCCTTTTCTAAGGTAGCAAATAGAATTTTCATTGCACATATCATCTTCATGGATGAGAACCATTCCTAAAGAAGACTCCAAGGTGAAAAGATATAATAGGAAATCGCGGTTGAAATCAGAAGATTTTAGGAAAGATGTGGGCAACAAATCCTATTTAAAATTGTCAAATGAACTTTGAGCTTGGTCATGCCAAATGAAAGACACTTCTTTCTTCAAAAAGTGTGTGAAGCCTTGGGTAATTTGAGCATAATTGGAAATGAAACGTCATAAAAAATTGGTTTTTCCTTGAAGTTTTTGGAGTTGGCAAACAATACAAGGAGGAGATAGATTAATAATCGCCTTTACCTTCGAAGGATCAACACGGATCCCATCTTGTGAAACGATGAAGCCTTACAAACATCTAGATCAGACAAAAAAACCAAATTTGTGTGGATTGAGCCAGATTTTTTAAAAATGACATCGAAGAAATACTTCTTGAAGGTGAGAATGATGGTCCTCACGAAGAAAAGAACGAGCGGTAAGTTGATCGAGATACACTTCAACGATGTGTTTTATATCATGAAGGACATAGGATATGGCCTATTGGAAATTGGCACCAACACTTTTGAGACCAATAGGCAGTTTATGATAGGAAAATGTATCCCAAGGATAGATAAAAGCAAACTTGTGCTAGTCTTCACATTTAATTTCCATCTGGTTATAGCTAAAGAAGCCATCCATAGTTCCATGTTTTTTATCAATGGGAATTGGGTTCAAGACCCATTCCATCAAAGGTACAAGATAGATAAGGGCAGCATAAACAAGTTTTTGAACTTTAGCTTTGATAGTTTTTGCTTTACGTGGTTTAACCAACCAGATATTTTTTTGAACAATTTTAGCTGTAGGATAAGTCTTAATTTTCTGTTGGAAAATCTGTATCAATGCTAAGCATTTCAACGTAAGACCATGCGAAAACATCGTAGAATCATTTGAAAAGGCTAGTGTTAGTATCAATCTCAGAAGGAGTAGTCAACCCCAATCAAGATATTTTCCTTGACACTTGGTTTCATGGAAATATTAATAGGAATAGTGGAAGAAATATTGATCAAATTCCCTTAAGAATAAATGGTAAAAATCCACTAGAAATTTAGGGAAATATTGGCATTTCCAGCAAAAGCTAGGATTTGATGGGATTCGTCCAAATCCTCTATGTGGGGGAGAAAATAAGAATGATTATGGAGAGCCCCCAAAGGGCAGTTGACAATTGACATTAATTCTTGAATAGCTTCATTAGATGATAACGGGATGTCGAGAAAGTCACAAGAGGAAGGACAACCAATACTCCAGGAAGGAAAAAATAAATCATTAGGTGGTACTAAGATGGCATTACGAGACTCACCAGATGAGGAAGGTAGCTAGATGGCTTGATAAGCAAGCTCTGCTAGAATTAAAGACATAGACGTGCCAAAATGATCAAGCTCCGATTTAGCAGGTAGCACTCAAGGATCTTCAAGAAGATGGGGTCCACTGGTGCCCGAAGAGATGATGTGGTAGTGGGAAGTAGGAGTAGGTGAAGGGAATTGAGGAAAAACCCCCATAAGAGTTGAAATTTTAAAGAGTCAAGCTAAGACACTCTAGTGTAGGGGCCTAACAATTGATCGGGGTGATCTCCCGTGAGTGGTACATAATTCCTAGTGGTGGAAATATGGACTGATGGCACACAGAAGTCAAGTTGATTGATAGTGACAATTTTTCTTTTACACGGAAAGCAAAGTAAATAGAAAAAAAATGGGATGACTATGGTCATTGCATAAAACCAACTACGACCAAGTGGTGGGTTGTAATCTAACTTGGCGTCGACTACTTCAACATACACATATATAGTTTTCCCACCTAACTCAATGGAAAAATTTGGAAGAACCCCCTTAGGTACAAAGTTATGTCCGTCAAAATCTTGGAGAGTTGTGTTGGACGTAGTGAGCATCAGAGATCTAAGAGCCTTCTAGAGGACATAGACATGACACATGTGGAAGAGCCTTCGTTCACCAAAGTGCAATGAATATTCTGATGGAAAATACAACAATGATTTGAAAAGCAATCTAATGGGATAGGCAAGGAGTGACTTTGTCAGCATTAAAAGCAATGAGAATAGAGTCAGACACGTCAACTCCACCAATGGAAGACAGCAAGGGTTTGTGATGCTGAGGACAACTTTGCAAGACCTCCAAGGAATGCATGGCACAAGGAGCACGGGAAAGATCTTCAACTATACTATAATGTTAAGCAACCTAGGCAGAAGGATTGTGTGTCGTCTTCTATAGAACACCCTTGGGAGGGTGATAAATAGGTTCCATAGGCTTATCCAAAGTGAGAGGTCTAGTGGAAGGTAGTGAAGTTGATGAGTCCTTAGAGGGAGAACACAACTCAGGAAAATTGTAAGAATTGGCTCTCATAGTCATGTTGAAATCTTCCTTGCACATGAATATGGATGAACTATGATGAGGATGAGATGATGACCCCTCATTTCCACCTTGCAGAGGTCAAGGAGGTTGAGAAACCATTTGTTGTTGGGGTTTTGGTAGGGAACAGATGAGTAAAAAAGGCAAGCTATTGAGTAGACTATGGCGAAAGAAGCATATGGATTTCATCCATTCAAGGGTGTTCATGAGTAAGGTGGTCACCTTGAAAATTTTACAGGGGAACTTGACTTTATGAGGATGTTCACTAGTGCCCCCTCCTTGACTCTGAGGGTTGGGTTGGGACTCCTGAGAATTTTGATTCCTTTTTTTATTTCTCTTAGTATTATTTTTACCAATAGGCTACTATTTTTTCTTTGGGTCACCATGAGAACATTGGTGGCTTGCTCATAAGGGGGTGCTTTAGTAGAGCTAGACACACTTGCTAGGGCTTGAGATGTAACAATTGGTTTCCCAAGTTGGATCATAGAATCAGAAACAAAATCGATCACACCATCGACATGTGGGCTAGCAATAGGTTTGGGAGGGTCAAGAGAAGGCCTAGGGGCATTAGGAAACACTTCCGAGAGCGTACCCAATTGTCAATAGATTAGATCCAACAGTTGGGCAACTAAAATGGATTTTTTCTTGGTAATAGCTTGAAACATGGACACATCCTTAGCAATTTTAGGTCGGAGAGATTGGATGAACCATTTACATAATATCTCATCAGATAACTTGGTTCTCACCAACCTCTTGCGAGGGTGCCACTCATGAATTGGTAAAAAATTAATGTGCATCGTCTTGCTTGAAATTATACAAGAGGTCAGAGTCAATGTCATATCGAGTGGGTAACTGGAAGTGTGTTAAAAATGTTTGAGTGAGGGATGAAAATTCATTGTAGGATGCAATATCTAACTCAATGTACCACTTTGCAGCGTCCCCAGTCAATGTATGTTGGAATAAATGAAGTTTAATGGAATCATCCACCAAAGAATTGGACAAGCACCACAAATGATAAGTGGTAATGTGCGTGGATGGATTCTCCATAGGATTTCCTTCAAACTTGGGAATATCTTATGGTAATCTGGCAGGCATGGGTGACCACTAGGGATCATGACAAATGGGGCCATTAGTCAATTTTTCTAAATTCGGTAAATCGAGAGAAGATAAAAATGGATTTTGAAGTTGACTAAATGGGTCATAGGTAGGAGAATCCCTTGAACAACCATGTGATCCCCCCATATAAGGAGTGGAATGATGCACCTGCTAGTGAAGAAGAGGGTTTTCCTCAACATAATACTACTGTAGGTGAGGATGACTGGTAAATGGATGTTGTCCCCTCGGATAAGTACCACTAGATGGAAAAGGACCCCCAAAAGCATGGATGTTGATGGGTTTGTACCCTGGGCTAGAAGAAGGACCACTCTGCACAGTAGGACTAACATAAGGAGGATAAACTATGTGAGTAACTGTACTGGAAGTGAGGTTGCCCCTATGTAAACTAGCCCCTCTAGTAAAAGTACTGGTAGGTGGCGCCCCTCAAAAGATTGAATTGTACCAGGCTTGTGACATACTATTAGCAATGTTTCCCCTAGGCTAACCAGGAACAAATGGTGATCCCCCCAAAATATTACTAGAAGTAACCATGCCTAACTGAGGAACAAGAATAGTTGGTTGGGAAAAATGCAGTGTAAATATTCCTAAACTTACGATCTGACTAGGTTGAGGTGCGATGGTCAGCATAGGAGATTGTGTGGGCATGGAAACATTCGAGAAATTTGCAGGAGTCATAGAAGAAACTGTTGGAATTCCTAAAGAAGATGTGAGAGGTGTGGATGGAGGAGTGGGTATAGCCATGCTAAGAGGTGGCAATGATGTCATGGAAGATGAGACTGTCAATGCAAAAGGTAAGTAGGTCTCAGACTCCACCATAGGATAACTAACTGAGAAAGGCATGAAAGTATAGGCTCATGTAGAATGGTTGGGGTTCAATCGCAATAACTCAAGTCCCAATGGATTAGTCAAAGGTGGATTGGAAGGAGCAGTAGAATCATCCGCGAAAGTGTAGATAGAAACTAGATTAGAACCAGAAGGACCAGGTATAGAGTCCAAGACTATGTATTGGTCTATGTCTTGAGAACCGTCATGACCTCTTCATGTAGGAGTAACAAGTCCACCTCGTTCAGGAGGTAAACCGTGAATTCAACCAGGTGATAACTTATAATTTAAATGTAATTATGTTAGTGCAAACACTCTGAGGCCAAAACTACTAAGTCAGATTAAACAACACACACTAGAAACATGCTAGAAGATGTCACATGCAAACCGAAATACAAATAAGTTGGCAGTGCTTCTTAGCCCTTTTAGCTGTGAACTTGGCACAAGTGCCCTCACAAGATGTGGAAAACTCCCCGAGAGGACTCAGAGAGTATGACCAATATCTTTTCCAAGTACACAAAAGATGACCAAAACCTGCACCTATGTATGAGCCCTAAGAAGATAGGTTACTATGGTCACCACCTAAAATGACATGAACTTAGGCAACAGTTGTAGGACAAATCCACAGGCAAGGCTAGGACACTTAAATCCAAAATGGAGCCAAGATCGAAACCCCCTTGAGAGTTACCTCCCAAGTGGTCACTAAGTGATAATGAAACTATTTGTATGCATGTAAATTGCACTATATCGTGCCACCTAAAAATAAGTGAAATGGGTCATATCACCCCACCTAGCCCAAGCATGACTTCATGCTCAACCCTTTTGTGAGGAGGGCTTCCCAAATTGCACTACTACAAATGGATTTAACTCCCTACCACAAGCTACTAAGTTGATTTTTTAGTCTTGGAGAAGTTAGCTCACACTCTTATCTCCAAGTCCCTAGCTTAAGCTAGTGTTGGTGTACTACCAGTAAAAATAAAAGACTAGTCTAGTTAATTTTATTATCGCATTGATTTTAGTGGCTTTTGTTTACACACGTGGGATGCAGCATGAAACTGAGATGGTGTGAATGGCTCTTAGTTAGTCACCCTACTACAGTTATATGAAATTTTCAATTTTCACTTCGATGAATGCCAACTATAGGAGGGTAAGGGTCTTCTAACACACTAATGCCTATTGTGATGCACCTCTTCACTAAATCCTTTTAAATGAAAATTTTCCCAAATTTTGTGAATTAATGACCCCAAAAAAAACCAGGAAGGCAAACCAAAATGACTGAAAAGAAACCAAAGAAAAAAATTCCCAAGTAAGAACATAAAGCACTCCAAAAGTGTAACAACTAGGAAAATAAAGCCCAATCAAAGAAATATACTCAAAATGATCAAATTGAAAGCCAAAAGTGAAATAAGGAAGGCAATGTCAACAAGTTAGGGTTGTAGGAAAATGGCTAAACCAAGGCCAATGTTCTACAAAGGTCACAACCAAACCCTAGAAGCAAAAATGCCTAAACAAGATCAAATGTGGGTGATACAAAACAATCGAAACACACTCAAGAGAACCTTTCTAGATGTCAATTGCACAACCAATTGCAACACCACCAAATTTGACAAAAATTACCCAAAGAGGAGAGAAATTGCTCAATAAGAGGCAATAATAGTGAGCGAAAGTGACAAAGTCTGAGAACAAGGTGTAGATTAGGCCTAAACAGTTGTTGAAAACAACCAATCAAATCTGAAAATGAGATCTAGAAGATAAAATAAAGCCTCAACGCAAAGAATACAACAAAACTTCAAGAACAATTTGAAGGGCTAAGAGCAATAAAAGATTTTGGATAAATTGATCAAAATAGATAAGATCAGATACACACAACAACTGATCAACAACAACAAACCATGAATCACATAGATCTCCAATAGATCAATGAAAGATGAGAGGGTCTAAGCCCAATCAAAGACGAAAAATCCTTCATAATGAAAGTGACCGATATAAGTAAATCTAGAAATCAACAGCAGATCTAGGCCAAACCTAGAGGATGAATAGGAGGCCTAAACTGAGTAGGAACAAAGGTGAAAATTTTAGAAGTGATCAAGGCATTTCCAGGGCTAAAATCCTGAATGTCGGCCTCGTATGGGATCCGGGCATTCAAAGAGACTCTCAGAACAACTGCAAGACAACGTCCAAAGGCTTCTGGACACTCGGATGACCCTTTGTGAGAGTGTCGAGGGAAAAAACTACAAATTCCCTAAAAACTCACACTTAGGCCAAGAAACAAGTGAAACACACATGAAATAAACCCTAAAAATAACCCAAAAAAATTAGAAATATAAGAAAAACTCAACAAATCAAGCCTGAGAGAAATTGATCAAAATCAGAGGTAAAGCGGACACAAAGCAAGTATGCTCACATTGAAAGAACCACTTCTGTTGCAACTAAATCTAAAAGGAGTTGTTGCTCCATGATATTGTGTCCAAATCAAACCACCAAACAAAGAAATACAAGACCAATGAAGGAATAGAGTGGTCCCAATCCCAAATGCTCAATTATGTGGCAAGCAGTCAAATCTATGCTATAAAGAAAAGAGATCACACCTCGAATCCTCACATATCAGGGAAGGGTTTTGAGTTCGATGTAGATCTTGCACTCCACTCAAGTGATCCAACATGTTCGCAAC
Source organism: Pinus tabuliformis (assembly GCA_031772625.1). Lineage (NCBI taxonomy): Eukaryota > Viridiplantae > Streptophyta > Pinopsida > Pinales > Pinaceae > Pinus > Pinus tabuliformis. Next base: position 453,920,351 of record CM062804.1, on the reverse strand, counting down.
AGATCTCTATCCCTGCACATAATCACAGCCAAACAAATACGAAAGGTGATCCCCCTAGGAAGATCGTTAGGTAAAAAGCAATAGATACAACCATACGAAATGTTGAATACAGATTCATGTAAAGGAACATATGTTTCAATTAATTATGAAAGATCAATTCAACGGTATACCTTTTCCTCCAGGCTTCCACTCCACAATCCGACAGAGTTTCCTCACTATGTCTAAGAAATGAGTATGGAGAGTAATAGACCAATGGTAAAAGACCTCACAAGCTCACTCTAGCACCAAAATAGCAGCATAGGCTCATGATCAAGCTCTCAATAATAACTCTCCAAAAACTAGTTGACCCTCTCAAATGATCCAGTATAGTAGGCATAAGAGAGGTCCCGAGAGGATGTATCTAGATTCTCAGGACAAAGATAAGTCATAGAAACTTCTAACTGATAAGCCCTGTCTAGCTTGAATAGATGATAAATCAAACTGATCCCCTAAGGACTAGAGGGAACTCTAGAATTCATCCCTGGACATTAGCATTGAAAGAGGGAAAAAGAGTCCTTGGACGCACCCACAGAGAAAGACTGAGAGCATCTAGGAGGCTTTGGACTCTCCCATAGGCTAGTATGCTAATGTCTGGGGGTCAAACTAGAGAAAAAGGAGTTTTGGGTCTGGAAAAAGGTCAATCAGACTCAAGTATTGAGGCTCACTGATCCAAAGGGCTAAAATAGGTTGATAAAAACTATAATTAGTACATGGATGCGAATGGAAATTGTGTAGAAAAATAGAGAATCACAAAATAATCACATACACACATAAGACATGAGATATTCTCTCTGGGAAACCCTTTCAAGAGAAAACCCATTTGGAAGGTGAGGCTGCTTTTCTCCCTTTCTTTATCTCAAAATATGGTTGCAGGTACAAAGAAGTAATGCATGTGGCTCGTGGGATGCTACAGTGCACAAATCCTTTCCTTGTTCTCTACCTCTTATCTCTCCTCACTATCTTTGCTCATCTATGGAACAAAATTATCTCAAAAGAATGGAATCCTCTTCCTCCTAGTGGCCTGGTTATAACATAGCCTGATAGCCTACTAGTGGTTAAGTTTGAGTACATCAACTCTTAACTAGAGTTACAAAATAGACTCTTCTAGAGTATTTTACATCAAAAACATGTGGCTAACCCCTTTTCTATAAATAATGTGTTGGAAATAATATTGAGAGGGGGGGTGAATCAATATTATCAAGTCAATTAGTTTTCATTTCATAATCAGATTTGCATACGCTACCCCAGTTAGTGAAAACGACGTATATACGCAACTACAGTAAAGGAAACTCGCGTATAACTTGAAGACTTATAATTTAATTTATTCTTCAGATGTTGATCATTAATATGTGTGTCAGAACCATATAAATAGTAACCAAGAATAGTAAAACAGAACAGACAGTCACACACAAGAACACAAGATATAAGCTGGAAACCCAATGTGGGTGAAAACCACCTGTTGCAATTCGCCTCTATATTCTTTCAATTAGAAACTTCTTTTTACAATGGATCTATACTGGTGCAGTCTTATACTAGTATGCAGGCTTCTACCTGCAGAAGGCTACAACCTTCTCTCATTTTCCAGCTTCTCCTGGAAGGGAGCTACAACCCCCTTAGCTCTTGTACTAGCTGATGTACTAGTACATAGGTACTGACCTACAAAAGGCTACAAGGACAACACCTATGCCATAGTGCCAAACCTGTGTCATAATGCTAACAATCTCCCCCTTTGGACTTGATGGCAACCCCAAGTCACTCATAGTCATTTTCCCCCTTTGTTATCAAGGGCAAAGGGTTCTGCTCCCCCTGAGTACACGCTGAAATTTTTGCTCTGCTATGCTGTCCATGCTCCCCCTGACTGTAGGCAAGGTTTGCAAGAAGATGTTTTACAAGAAGAAACATGACTTTATACATCATAAATGACCTTCCTATCACCAAAGACTCATACATACATCCATCTCCCAACCAAGTGGGGATATACCAATATTGACTCATCCACCCAACCAAGTGGGGATACACCAAAAGTTTACACATGATAAAACAAGAACATTACATCATCCATCCTAGGCATAGTGGGGAAACCAACATATGTCATTACATGACCTTGATAATAAAAGAAATAGAGACTAAATATCTAAGACAAGACTATGATAGTCATCAGCAACTAAGCAGCATTTGTCAATCATCATTCAGACCGGAAACCATGATTTCCCTCTGTACCTTTTTAACCTAAACAAAAACAGCTCTGGAATTGAGCCTAAAATAATGCCAACAATGCATTATTAGAAGTATATGCTCCCTTGAACCTGTGCCAGATGGTCTCTGTCAGACCCATATCAAACTCTTTTCATCCCGAGTCTGGCCCCACCGTTTGTCTTCAAACCATAATATACGCCACTGTGTCCACAGAAACCTGCGTATGTACGTGGATACACTTCATGAAACTCGCGTACAACCATTGTTCTTTGAAACAGATAATTTCAATAGCAAGATGATGCATCGACTACTCCCAGCTTCTGTCTAAGATATTCAAATGTCTCCCTGGGCAGTGGTTTGGTGAATATATTAGCAACCTGTTCCTTGGAGGGAACATACTCCAATTTGACCTTTTGTTCAAGCACTTGTTCCTGGAGAAAATGATATTTGATAGGTATGTGCTTGGTCTTCAAATGCATGACTAGATTCTTTGAAATACTGATTGCACTTGTATTATCACAAAAAATGGAGATAGGTCGAGTACAAGTGATTTGAATGTCTTGCAATGTTTGCATCATCCAAAGGAGTTGTGTGTAGCAAGATTCAACAGCCACATATTCTGCTTCAGCTGTAGATAATGCAATTGAGATTTGTTTCTTGTTGAACCAAGATACTAATCTAGAACCCACAAAGAATGCACCACCACTAGTGCTTTTTTTGTCATCCACGCTTCTGGCCCAATCTGCATTTGTATATGCATGAAGTGTGAGATCACTATCTCTAGGATACCATAAGCCATAATTTTGCGTTCCTTGAAGATATTTAAAAATCCTCTTAACTGCCTGAAGGTGTGCTTCCTTTGGATTTGCCTGGAATCTTCCAACTATTCCCACTGCATGCATAATTTCTGGTCGGGTACCTATGAAATAGAGCAGACTTCCAATCATTGATCCATAGGTTGGTTGATGCACTGCTGCTGATTCATCATTTGCGCTGAGGTTGCATCCTGTTACCATAGGGGTACATACTGGTTTCAAATCCTCCATCCCATATTTCTTTAAGATCTGCTTGAGATACTTGGTTTGTGATAGAAAGATACCGTCTTTGTTTTGTTGGACTTGTAAACCAAGAAAATATGTGAGCTCACCAAGTAAGGACATTTCAAATTCTTTCTGTATCAAGATAACTTTTGGAGGTGGATGGCTTCTGTGCTTGAGATGCTTCTTCATTATATCCAAGACGTATCTTGATTAGTGGAGAATGCTGCACTTTGATAATCTCATCTAAATTTTTAGATCCTTTAGCAAATCTAAGATTAAGAGCTTTTTTTTCCTCAATATCTTTTCTAAGTCCCACAATTTCACATTCTAACTTTTCATTGTGTTTTTCCCTTTCAGCAAGTTGGAATGTCAGAGTATCTATGATCATACTCTTTTCTTCTAAACAAATTTTAAGCTTAGAAATTTCTTCATAGAGATCATTTTCATTTATAGCATCCAAGAAATCATCATCTTCAAAAGCCATCAAAAGTCTATAATCATTACATTGTTCATCTTCATCACTAATTAAAAATCCATCACTGTCTTCATGTGTATAATAACTCTTCTTACTTACATTCTGTTTTTTGTTCCATCTAATTGGTTCCTTACCTTTATCAAGCTTATCTTTATGAGGACACTTGGCTGCATAGTGACCGATTCTTCCACAAACAAAGCATTTGAAAGGTAGCTTACCTCTGAATCTTCGAGAACCTCGTTGAAGGTTCTTGACAAAGTTTGATTCTTCCTCTCCTTCTGACATATGTCCTGACTCATTGTAATCTCCTTTTCCTAAAGCTTTGAATGCAGCTTCTCTCCTGTCTAATGGTCCCCCTTTTCTCATTTCGAAAGCAGTGAGGATTCCGTGCAATTGTGACATGGTAATGCTCTATAGATCCTGTTTTTCTTCTATGGTAGAGACTTTTGATTCAAACTTAGAAGACAAAGATCTTAGAACCTTTTCAACCAAAGTAACTTCTTTTATCTCTTCACCCAAGTTTTTCATACGATTAACAATCTCATCTATACGTAAGAAATAATTAGCCACACTTTCATCATTATACATTCTGAGATTTTCATATTGAATTCTGAGAGTTTGTAGTTTTGCACGTTTTACCTGATCGTCTCCTTCATAGCTCAGAATGATCTTGTCCCATATTTCTTTTGTGGTTTTGAGCTGCATAACCTTGACAAATTCTGATTGAGATAAACTCCCTAATAGAGTATTGACAGCCTTTGCATTTGTTTCATACTACTTCTTACCAGCCATATCTGTAGGAGTTGCTGATGGAAATGTGTATCCTGCTTCCATGATATCCCAAACTTATGTACCAAGAGATTCAAGATAGACTATGATTCTTACCTTCCAATAGACGAAGTTGCTCCCATCAAAGATTGGTGGCCTGATCGATGCCTCTTTTTCGTAGTTGCTCATGATGATAGATCTTCCTTCAAGTGATCAAGCTTCTTCTAAAGGACCTGCTCTGATACCAATTGTTGGAAATAATACTGAGAGGGGGGGTGAATCAGTATTATCAAGTCAATTATTTTTCATTTCATAATCAGATTTGCATACGCTACTTCAGTTAGTGAAACTGGTGTATATACGCAACTACAGTTAAGGAAACTCGCGTATAAATTGCAGACTTATAATTTAATTTATTCTTTAGATGTTGATCATTAATCTGTGTGTCAGAACCATATAAATAGTTACTAGGAACAGTAAAACAGAATAGTCAGTCACACACAAGAACACAATATATAAGGTGGAAACCCAATGTGGGTGAAAACCACCTGCTGCAATTCGCCTCTATCTTCTTTCAATTAGAAACTTCTTTTTACAATGGATCTGTACTGGTGCAGTGTTATACTAGTATGCAGGCTTCTACCTGCAGAAGGCTACAACCTTCTCTCATTTTCCAACTTCTCCTGGAAGGGAGCTACAACCCCCTTAGCTCTTGTACTAGCTGATGTACTAGTATGTAGGTGCTGACCTACATAAGGCTACAACCTCCTCTTTTCTTCCAGGGACCATGTTTCATAAATTTTCAGACTGGATCCATCAATGACAATAATTAAACATCAAATACATCTGCATCAACCAATCTCCTTTGCTTCAATCAAAACTGAATCAAACAATTACTTCTCTGAATGCTGTAACCAGAATACATTGACAGTAACAAGAAACCAATCCTGAACCCAAAACACTGCAGCAATAAATAGAAGTAGCTAAAACATATTTCATGAGACGTATGCTACTTCAATATATATAACCTATGTGCATACGCTTCTGTATTAAGGCCAACCTACGTATACGCTGTTTTGACTTACTAAACCAACGTATATACACACCTCTACTGTGCCAAACCTGCATACAGATCTATAAAGGATAATTTACCCTTTTCACTTATTCAGACATCAGTTATACCCAGATTATCAGATTTATAGATCAAGTCATGCGCCAAATATAACAGATCAAAAGTCACACAAAGATACTACTATTCAAGCCTTAAGATCTTGACCCATCAATAGTACTTATCCTTCTTCTAGCGCTCAAGTTCCTCCTTGGTTCACCATAACCTAATGACCAGTATTCTAGATCTTGCTCCTCATAAGATATTCAATGCTTGAGTCAATACCCATGCCAAATGATCTCCTTCCCCTTTTATAGTCTTAGGCCTTACTCAATACCATGGTCCAAAACCATATAGAATTAATACCATGGACCCAATACCTAGGATCAACACTTTAGACGAGATACCATGGTCCAAAACCATAGGTCCAAATACCAAGGACTAAATACCAAGGACTAAATACCATGGACTAAATATGTATACGCACCTTTTGATTGGCGATCTCGCGTGTATACGCGACTTGGCTAAGAGGAAACTGCGTATATCTCTTTTTCTTTCATTCTGAGAGCCTGAACTGTGATCTTCCATCTAAGTGAGTTTCCATCAAGGAAAACACATGTGCCATAGTGCCAAACTTGTGTCATAAAGCCAACATAATGGGGGCTGACGCGACATCCTCTTGAACTGTAGGTGTGAAAACTAGAAGGTCAAATTCTAATGGGCATAACTTTTGGATACAGATATTGATTGATGTGCTTATTGCACCACTGGAAAGATATTTGTGCGTAGAAGAGCATGAAAATGTGCTAAGTTGTTGCGTTGAATTTTTACCTCCAAAAAATTTGATGCTTCAAAATGCTCCCAAAAGGTTTCAAACTTTGTTTCGCTAAACTGGGTCCTGCTGGTAAAAACAACCCCATGAGCTGATTCCTCCACTTTTTCCGCTCCAAATGCATTGAAATGGATGAAAAAAAATATAATGATCTAATTTTGATCAAACCTTGCCATTTTGGTAGGCTTTTGGTCCCCAAATCGTTTATTGAATGAGGTGATGAAATGTGTCCTCCACTTTCTCTCTGGTACCATTTAGCTTTTCCTGGAAATTGCCCCTTCAACCCAATCTGCCAACGGTCATGCTGCCCTTGTCTTGTATTTCTGGACCTCTTCTATAAAACTGTATCTTCTGTCAAATCTACATGAGCATCTGGTGCCAAATCCTCCATAAAAGGTAGGACCTGTTCCTCTTCTTGATCTAGCATGGAAGGCTCATAGAGTTTCAAATTCTCTACATTCACAACTGAGTAAATGCACATATATGGTGGTAAACTGATTCAATAGTCATTATCACCCAACTTTTCTAGTATCTCAAAGGTCCCATACCTTAGAGCCTTGATTTTCTTACTAGGCCCCTACATCATATCCTTGTTCAACTATAGTCGTACTCTATCTCCCACCTTGAATGATTTCTCTATTCTGTGTTGACCATGCCTGACCCTATATTTCTCCTGCAACCTCTGTAGTGTTTCATGTACCTGTACATGGATCTACTTGATCTTCTCTATAAATTTTTCAGCCCTCAAAGAATCTCCTCTAATATCTTCCCTCACTCCTCCTTGCTACCCATGTTCACTATCCTAAGGTGAAGGTGGAAAATATCTAAAACAAGTCTCAAATGGGGACTTTCCTGTAGAAGTGTGGACTACTCTATTATAAGAATGTTGTATATATACCAAATTTTCATCCCAGGTCTTCAGATGCTTCTGGTTATATCCCCTCAGAATCTACACCAAACTCCTGTTGACTGCTTTTGTCTGTGGAATCTTGTGTCCCTATTTGAAATGATGCTCCTTGGTGTCCCAAAGTGGAACCAAACCTATCCAAAGAAAAAGTTTGTTTCTTTTGGTCCACTCATGGTGTTTTTACAGGGCATTAAAACATGCATGTTGTTGAACATTTCAACTACCAAGAACATGTAGTCATGTCGCTTCTTGGTTGTTAGTAAAACTCCCACAAATTCCATGGAAATTCTTTCCCAAGGATGAGTAGGTACAAGTAAGGGATGATATAGACCCTGTTTCCTATTGCTAGGATTGCTGGTATAACAAAGCATGCATCCCCTTATAAACCTAGCTACTTTCTCTTGCATCTTGAGCCAATACACATACCTATGCAAGTTAGCCATGGTCTTACCAACACCAAAGTGCCCTGCAACCTTGGAGGTGTGAGCCACCCTAATCAGTTACAATCACTCGCCTTTAAGAACACATAACTTATTCAGCCTATAAATTAACCCATACTAGAGATGGTAGTCAATGGTGTTGTTTCGATCGTGCACATGACTCTGACTCTGTAACTGTTGATACACCTCCTTGAAGTCCTCATCTTCTGAATATGCCTCTTTGTATGCATCATGGGTGAATGGCTCCATGTGCGTAAGTGTCCCCAAAGTTGAATTCTTTGATGTGGGTGGCCTTGAAATCATATCAACCAAGTTGTTTGTGTTTCCCTTCTTATACTTGATCACCAAATGAAACTGTTGTTAAAACCCCATACACTTGTAATTCCTAGTATGTTGTATCTTATTCTAGGCCTGCAAGTATTGTAATGGCTGGTGATCTATGTGGATTAATGTCTCCTTTCCCATCAGATAGTGCTTCAACTTCACATATTTCACCATGCCATAGACCTCCTTATCGTAGGTAGGGTAGTTAATAACTTCCCCATGAAATACTTCAAAATGGTAGCAAACGGGCATTTCTCCTTGCATCAAGACAACTCCCATGGCATACCCACTCGCATCGGTCTCCACTTCAAAGGGTTGCTGCAAGTTTGGTAATTCCAGAACTAGTGCTTGGCTGATAATCTTCTTCAGCTCCTCAAAATCCTTTTGCTAGCCTTCTCCCCACTGGAAACTCTTGCCATTTGCTATTATGGCATGGAGCGGTGTTGCTACTTATGAAAATGAGGTTATGAATTTCCTCAGGTATTGTGTTGCCCCAATGAAAATCCTGACCTCATGAACATTAGTAGGCACCGACCATTTCATGATGGCCTTCATCTTGGAAGGATTTATCTTCAACTCTCCTCCACCAATCACATACCCTAGATACACCAAGGACTGCTGCACAAAGTCACACTTATTCAAATTTGTTAGCAATGGGTGTGTTGCACAAAATATTGTCACCATGACATTCTGCAATCTGTGTGAGTCTATCACCACTCATACTTTCCTCCTTTGCAAGTCTTAAACCTCAGTTCTTCATGCCAAGCCTTGAAAATAAGAGAAAGCCCTTAAAAGTCTTTAAAACTCTAGTTCCACACTTTCTCTTAGCATTACCTACGGTCCCACACCTAATGGTCATGTCCTCTACGCATCTGACCGCTCTGTCTCTGTGTAATGGGTGCAGACCCCTGTAAAAGTAAAAAAGGCACAAGTACATTCTTAAAAACTCACTTTGAGTCATTTCTGGAAGCTTCTAGAAGGAATCTTGAGGTGGAAAGTTCGCTCCTTTAAGGTTCATGCATCCCATACCTTAAGGAGCTAACCCCTTGATGTGAGGAGATTATCCCTTTGAAGGAGGACTCTATCGCTTCATAGTTGGACCTGTAACCTCCTTCCTTTGTACTATAAAATGAAGCATTGAGCTGGTTACTTGGGAGGTTGAAAGCTGAATATTTTTGAGGTGAAATTATGCTGGAACTTAGTCTTCCTAATTGAGTTTTTGTGAGGAAAGATTACATACCTTGTTGATCTCATTTGGAAGAGTGTGAGGATTTTCAAAGTAGAGGAGAATCCCTGTTTCGGACCCTGGGAGGAGCTTGTACAACATCAAGGCACCAAAGGTTGTAAAGTTCTTCTATTTTCAAAGTTAATACAATCAAGTTTATTTTTCTCAATAAGCTGTGTTTTATGGTTTATTTCATGGATTCCTTGATCACCATGATGAATATGATTTATTATATTAGCTATGCAGGTGTTATTTGATGTGTGCTTGTTTGTGATTGCAGGTTTTCAAAAGGAAACTCTTTCGGACGGTTGAAGCATGGCTACCACAAACTAGCATTGGACTTAAGGTAGGGTCTAAAACACCTCTTTAGTTTTTATTAATGAATCGCAATATGTTTAGAGAAAGGTAGATTTGCTTGTCCTGCTTGTTGCTAGATATCTATTGATACTAGGGAGATCGGTCTTGTCCACAAGAACGATTTACCTGACCAACAAATTGGCGACTCCACTGGGGAACTGAATTTGGTTTTTTGGTTTTCCTTTTCTTTGACTTGAGAAACTTCTTGTTTCTAGTTTTTGCTTGATGTGTGTGGGATTGGGTAGTTTTTAGGATTTGGATTCTTTTTGTTTTTTCCGAAGTTTACAGGGAACCACACTTTCTTTTTACAAATAGTGCGGACCTCTCCACATTTTTCCTTTAGTACACAGAGCGGTACCGCATCTGGTTCTACTGGAAGCTTGCGGATCCTGTTAAAATTTTTGAAAAACCTAAAATGTTTTCATCCAGTTAAGTTTAGTTTTTATTTTCGGCTTTTAGTGTCTACCCAGATCTGCATGTGTTATATCAAGAATCTCTTGTGAGTGAGTTCCATTGGCATTTTTGTTTTAGGTGATTTTCCAGAAGTTTTACGTGCTTGGATTGATTTTTGCTTGGTCTTTGTAGTGACTTAGAGATTAGAAGCCTAAGAAACCTTATATTACCCTAGTCCTTTTTGTCTTCTTGATGAGTCTGACTGATTTGTGAAATCTTCCCTTGCTTAGAAATGGATTTGGTTTTCTCTTTGCAAAGCTTTGAACGAACTTGATTGTAAGTTTTGAATTTCATTTTTATAAAAGAAAACATAGGTAGTGTTTTTTGATTGATTTGTTATTCTGAACGAATTAATCCTTAGTTTACTGAATAACTAAGTAAAACGTCCTCGAAAAGAACTTGAAGCTTTTATTTCAATTAGGTTTTTAGAAGTTTTAGATCTCAAGATTAGTTTTTTATAGTTTTGAGTGTTTTCTAGAAATTGTAGAATCCATAATTTGTTGGCCGGATAAATCGTTCTTGCGGACAAGACCGATCTCCCTAATATCAACAGATATCTAACAATAAGAAGGACAAGCAAATCTACCTTTCTCTAAACATATTGCGATTCATTAATAAAAACTAAAGAGGTGTTTTAGACCCTACCTTAAGTCCAACGCTAGTTTGTGGTAGCCATGCTTCCACCATCCGAAAGAGTTTCCTTTTGAGAACCTGCAATCACAAACAAGCACACATAAAATAACACCTGCATAGCTGATATAATAAATCATATTCATCATGGTGATCAAGGAATCCATGAAATAAACCATAAAACATAGCTTATTGAGAAAAATAAACTTGATTGTATTAACTTTGAAAATAGAAGAAATTTACAACCTTTGGTGCCTTGATGTTGTACAAGCTCCTCCCAAGGTTTGAAACATGAATCTCCTCTACTTTCACAAGCCTCACACTCTTCCAAATGAGATCAACAAGGTATGCAATCTTTCCTCACAAAAGCTCAATTAGGAAGACTAAGTTCCAGCAGCATTTCACCTCAAAAATATTCAGCTTTCAACCTCCCAAGTAACCAGCCCAATGCTTCATTTTATAGTACAAAGGAAGGAGGTTACAGGTCCACCTATGAAGGGATAGAGTCCTCCTTCAAAGGGATAAGCTCCTCACATCAAGGGGTTAGCTCTTTAGGTATGGGATGCATGAACCTTAAAGGAGTGAACTTGCCACCTCAAGATTCCTTCTAGAAGCTTCCAGAAATGACTCAAGGTGAGTTTTTAAGAATGTACTTGTGCCTTTTTTACTTTTACAGGGGTCTACACCCATTACACAGAGATAGAGCAGTCAAATACGCAGGGGACATGACCATTAGGTCCAGGACTATAGGTAATGTTAAGAGAAAGTGCAGAACCAGAGTTTTAGAGACTTTTAAGGGCTTTCTCTTATTTTCAAGGCTTGGCATGAAGAACTGAGGTTTAAGACTTGCAAAGGAGGAAAGTATGAGTGGTGATAGACTCACACAGATTGCAGAATGTCATGGTGACAATATTTTGTGCAACAGATTGCCCCCTAAAGTGCAAAGTCTGTAATAGATGAGGATAGCATTTGTCATCTAAGAAGAGTGAAGTACTTTATCATTTCAAGGATCGTCCTGTGGAAACCCCAATCGAAACTTGTAAAAACATTCAATACAAAATATATATGTGTGAACATATCATTGCTGAGGTAGGCATTCCCATGTTCAGATCAAAACTGACTAGAAAACTAACTAAACTGCTCTGATACATGAATAATTTTGTAATACATCACAAGCATAGATATATGTAGACACAGTATGGGCACAGCCATCTATTTATGAATAGTCCACTGTATAATGAATAAAAAAATTCCTTGCGGCCTGGATGGTGGAAACTAGATCTATGGTCTTGATTTCTACTTCCCGAACTAGTACGATTCTATCCATGTGAATGAATGTGTCGAAGTTGAACATGGTAGAAACCACTTGATTACCAGTCAATGATGTGAACTGTTAACAAGTGTGAGAGAAACCACTAGTAATGTCAATGGCTCTCAAAGTACTCAGTACAATCCATGAAATGTGAATAGATGAGCTGATGTCGAACATGTCATAGAATCCTTTGATCGAAGGTCAATGATGCAACCTGTCATCAAAGGCGAGAAACCTGCCATTAGGGCATGCAGATTCCAAGGTACTGACGATTTCTAGATCATCTTTCTAGATAATGAGCTGAATTCGATAGAAAGCGATCTGTCGTAGGCAAGCCCACAACACGAAATCATAGATCAAGTTTGAAGAAATATATTTGGCAAGGACTAACTCAGGGATGGTCAAGATGGATGACAGATATTTTGCAAATGAATGGTTTATTTGAACTGACCTCTTGAACACATAACGACACTGCAGATGGTTTGGTGACAATTTACCCAAAGCTAATACCCAGAAACCGGCTGAAGACTTTCAATATGGTTTGATTAACTGTTAGGCAAAGGATTTCCCAACCCAGGTGAAAAAAGTGTTGTGTTCAAGAGTGGTTATATGCTTTTCTAAAACACAAAGTATAACAAACAGGTTCATTTTTCTCTCTTTCCCCCACCATTTCTGGCAAGTACCTCTTTATTTTTGACAAGCTTGAGGAGAATAACATTTGCTTGGTTATAAGCTCATCTTTCGGATGAGTCCAACTTAGTTTAAAATTCGAACCCTAAGAAGGAGTGGTTTGTTCCCGTTTAAAATTGAACAAGTCCTTTACTGTTAAATTTTAACGAGTCCATTATAGGAAAAACTCAATGTTTTTCAATTTTATGGAGTCAGAAGAAAAACTTAAGAAAACTCCATGGATGTCCTTTTTCGTAAATTTGTGTCTCCCAAGCCCGAAAAAGTATAAAATAATACTTGAGAGAACCGCTTGACCATTACGATCAAGGAGTACTTTTCATAATTAGTGTCCCTGATCCGAAAAAGTAAAAAAGCGATCAAAGAAATGTCGTTTTATAACTAATATTGAACTTGAAATGACAAAAGCCCAGCAATCTTTTCATGTTTATACGGTGAGAAAAGACCTGTAAGTGGACCATCCTTTTAATTCCATTTTAACGAGTTTAAAAAGGAAAAACTCGGCAATCTTTTCATATTTTATGAGTTAGAAAAGAGCTTAAAGAGGACTCCAATGTTTTTTGTTGAAAATGACCAATTTTCCCTGAAAAATCCAATATTCTGCACAAAAACTCAAAACATTACTCATACCTATTTAAGATAAATAAAAATGCATCAAAAATTTACCTTTTAAAGTAAAAAATAAATAAATAAAAAATTCATTTATTCAAAAAAGCTTATAAAAAGGGCTTTTGTAAATTCATTTTTACCGTTTGACTTCAGAGTGAGAAGAGAGAGCTTTTGGGTAAGAAACTTCCTGTGAAGATTGCGGAAAATCCGTCTGTTGGAATCGAAAACCGTCAACTTCAGGTAATCCACATCATCCTTATCTTACATTTCAACTGTTTGGATTTCGTTTTTAGGCTTCCATTTTGATTTTTGAGGGAAAAAATAGTTTAGAAATCCACTCACGGGGGTCCACAGGCGCAACATGCGGACCCTGCGGACCCCGACTTTTTTCTGCAAAGGAAAAAGTTAGAGTTCCGCACCTATACCTAAGGACGAGTGTGGACCTACGCACTGTCCCTAACTAGCGGGTGCAGACCCCGCGACATAGGTTTTAAAACTTCAAATTTCTCCATTTCCACCCAAAATGTTTTGAACTAAATTGTTCTAATATGTCTTTTGTGCAATGTAGGACATACAAAATGCTTATTTGGAGGGAACGCGAGCACAAAGATGTGGACCTAGCCGCAATAAATCATCAACCCACATTGGATGCATTGAGGGCATGCAAACTATTTAAATTCTGGGCCATATCCAACATGAGGGCCCAAGTAGACATTTTGCAATGGCTAGTAGACAGGTAAAGCATACAGGACTAGTGTTTCATGATTGGTGTCCACTGGCTCGAAATTGAGCTGGAGGACATATATTTTTTGACTAGTTTGCCCAAGAGAGGCGAACAATTATCTCTTTTTGGGACTAGGGAAGGTGGCCAGTCTGTCGCTAGTCTCCGATTGGAGTTTTGCAATGAACAAACAACGGACAAACAGATCGATATCAAAACTATCACCCGTCCTGAACTTAAGGTTGTCGCATTCACTATCACCAGACTCTGCGGAAGCGTAGCACTGCATGTAGATATCGGATCCCAAATGCGAATGGCAGTAGACTATTATCGAGGCACCATCTTCAACTGGTGCGAAGCTGTGTTGGCGAATGTAAAAGGCCAACTAACTAGAGCAAAGAATGGACAACTAAAAAACTTTGGATATGGTTTCCTAGTTGTGAGATTTGGTCTAGAGAGGGTCCCGATGTTGGTCCCACAATAGCTTTCCGTTGAGGTTGGACTTCCTCGAGAGCCTAAGATTCTGCACTGGGTTGCAATTATGGCCTGTCATCCTGAGGAGGGTTCAGAGGTTTTTCAATATCCGCCTGAGTATTTTTGTTGGTTGGGGAACCAACTTTTTGTGATTCAGGATTTTCCATATGCTGGGATGGATTATCGTGGTGATCCAGACATGGCTCTTCCACAAGGAGAATAGTGGGATGATTCAGGTAAAATCATTCTCAACATTTTCTAAGTTTTAACTTTTTTTTTTTTTTTTTAAATCATTCAAAACTGATAATAAAAAGTTTCAGATGTAGATGTGGGTCCACGGTGACCAGCCACTCTCCAGCCCTATGAGAGGAGACACCCAGCTACAGCAGCACCGACCCCACAGGACCAATCTACAGATACCCTGACTGAATTGGAAAATCATCTAGAGTGTTTGACAACAGATATTTCAGAGACTAGTATAGATGATATTCCACTTAGGTTACAATGCTATGTGATTGGGGTCCCAGGACCTTTCAGGAGGTTCCTTTGTAGGGTGGCCCGAGCAATGGTTTCTTATCGTGATCATCACCAGTGATAGGATGATCACTTTTGTAGACTCACATGACATTTTTGCTTTTTTGTATTATCATTTTTGCTGATCATAAGGTGTTTTTCAACCTATGATCGAAGACGATGTATATTTGACACACTTCTATGCTATGATATATCACTATTACTGGCTACCTTATATAACATGTTATGGAATGTTTTTAAATTTACTGTTTTGATTATTGCAAATGTCTATTTAACATTCGAGAAGCAACTGCATCTGCTAATGTATTTAAATATCTTGGAATATGCTGATATTCAGTGTAGTCAAATTCACGTTCCAAGAGACGAACTCTCAAAAATAATATTAATAACACTGGATTTCTAATGGCATAAACTTTGTTAAGCTATAATACAACGAGTTCAAAATCTAACCTAACAATCAAACTTCGAATCCCAAATGAGATGGATTCAGATAATAACTCAATCACTGCACTATACTCTACAATGTTATTCGTTGTTTGACCGAGGCTTACCCCATGCATAGATACCAACTCATCAGAGGGTGAATAGATAACCCAAGCTGCAGAAGAAATGTTCCGTGTACTACGACAAGCACCATCAGTGAAACCAATGTATGTTTGAAGAGACGTCGACATCTGCAATATCAAGAGTAAAATCAAGATAAGCAGGAATAATGATAAAAACACTCTCTAAACTAGGCATGCATTTCTAATCTAAACACACCAGCTAGAAAGAAACTAATCTAACAAAAATCTCCACACCTAGATTTAAGCGTAATATCTCTTCAGATAAAGACCATTTCTGGGTTTACCCAAAGAGACATCGTCAAAATCTACCAATTCATAGGCCCCTTTTGCTAGCTTTCGCTTGACAATATAAGGAGCATGCCATATAGGTACAAATTTTCCAGCCCCTAGCTTATCATTTGCTTGATCATATAGTAAGACTAGGTCTCCTTCCGAAAAATTACGAGGTGTAACATTTCGATCATACTGAGCTTTTATTCGTTTGGCATGAGTTTCAATTGCTAATGCAGCATTACGTTGATTCTCATCTAGCTGAGCTAAGTACAACAAATGTTTCTTCTCTTCGGAAGTGGCTGGGAGTAATTTTATGGCTATCTGCAATGACAGAATTTCGCATTCAATGAGTAACACTGCTTCCAAATCGTAAACTAGTTGAAAAGGAGTGAAACCAATTGATGTTTTTACTGAGGTTCGATATGCCCAAAGTGATGAAAATAACATGTTATGCCAATTCGACCTATGAATACCAATGATTCGTTGGATCATAGTTACTAGAACTTTATTGATAGCTTCAACCAGACTATTAGCCTATGGGTAATATGGAGTAGAATTATCGTGACGCAGGCCAAGTTGATCTGTCAGTTCAGTCATCATGATGTTTCGAAAATGACTCCCATGATCAGTAATAATCGCTTGAGGAACACCAAATATAGTAATTATATGATTGAAAACGAAAATTGTAGCAGTTTTTCCGTCTGCCAAAAATGTAGGCATCACCTCAGCCCACTTAGTAAAATAATCTACCGCAAGGATGATATACGCATGCCCCCCGGCTGAGTGAGGGTTACGTGTAATAAAGTCGATACCCACTTTGCGAAAGGACTGATGACAATTATAGGGTGGAGAGGAGCAAGTGGAGCACGCATCTTACGATCAAAAATTTGACAATTGTGGCATTTCCGGACCGCATAGATACAATCTTTAAATAAAGATGGCCAGAAATAACCAGCGCGCAATATCTTTTGGGTTGTGGCATACCCAAACATATGACTGCCACATGCTCCATAGTGACAATCATTAAGAACCTTTTCAGCTTCTTCATGAGTTAAACAGCGTCGGAAAATAGAATCCGCCCCACGACGATAGAGTGTATCTCCAATAATATTGTATTGTTGGGATTGGAAACGTATTTTCTGTCACTGGGATCGTGAAATTTCAGGCCAAAAAGATCGGGTTTGGAGATAAACAATGATATCTCCATACCACGGATCAAGAGTACTGATATGAAACAAGGATTCGTCCGCAATGGGCTCTTCCACCACAATTTCAGTATCAGCACGCGGGAAATCACACATTAATTCCGCAAAAACCAAAGATTTATTTCCCTTGGATTTTTCAAATTCCAGGTCAAATTCCTGTAGGATAACTATCCATTTGGAATACTTGCCCCCTAGCAATTGTTTGGTCAAAATATAGATCATAGGGTTACAGTCATAAATTACTGTAGTTTTGCGTAATAAGATGTAATGACGAAATCTTTGGACAGCTTGAACAGCTGCCAAGGCCAATTTCTCCACATGCGAATATTTAAGTTCAATCAGATTCAGAGTTTGACTAAGATAGTAAATCACATGTTCACTATTGAATTCATCTTCTTGAACTAAAACCATCCCAATGGTGGAATGAGAAGCGGCGAGGTACAAGAAGTAATCCTGGTTGTAGTTGGGAGGATGCAATAACGGTGCATGGGTCAACTCGTGTTTAAGTGCATCAAAAGATTTGTCAGCTATCTCATCCCAAAAGAATGGAGTATTCTGTTTCAGCAACCTAGTAAAACCCTTTGTTATCTTGGCGTAGTTAGGAATGAAACGACGTAAAAAGTTTGCTTTCCCTTGCAAACTTTGGAGTTGGTGAAGAGTCAAAGGAGGAGGTAATTTGACAATAGCTTCCACCTTCGAGGGATCGACACAAATGCCGGCTTTTGAAACAACAAATCCCAGTAAATGACCCATTTCTATACAGAAAACACATTTGTGTGGATTCAACCTAATTCGATAATGCCTACATCTCATAAAGATTGCTCGTAAATGAGTGAGATGATCGGCTCTACGTAATGAATGGGCAGGTGAATCATTGAGATAAGGCTGCACAATGTGCTTGATGTCATGAAATGCGTAAGACATAGCTCTTTGAAAATTTGCTCCAGCGTTCTTCAATCGAAAAGGTAATTTGTAATAAGCAAATGTCCCCCATGGACAAATGAAAGCCATTTTTGGCTGATCAGCAGGGACTATGTTGATTTGATTGTAACCGGAAAAACCATCAGATAGTACTTCAAATTCACATATTTCACCATGCCATAGACCTCCTTATCGTAGGTAGGGTAGTTAATAACTTCCCCATGAAATACTTCAAAATGGTAGCAAACGGGCCTTTCTCCTTGCATCAAGACAACTCCCATGGCATACCCACTCGCATCGGTATCCACTTCAAATGGCTACTGCAAGTTTGGTAATTCCAGAACTGGTGCTTGGCTGATATTCTTCTTCAGCTCCTCAAAATCCTTTTGCTAGCCTTCTCCCCACTAGAAACCCTTGCCACTTGCTATTATGGCATGGAGAGGTGTTGGTACTTATGAAAATGACGTTATGAATTTCCTCAGGTATTGTGTTGCCGAATGAAACTCCTGACCTCATGAACATTAGTAGGCACCGACCATTTCATGATGGCCTTCATCTTGGAAGGATTTATCTTCAACTCTCCTCCACCGATCACATACCCCAGATACACCAAGGACTGCTGCACAAACTCACACTTATTCAAATTTGTTAGCAACGGGTACTTCTTGAATGTTTCCAGCACCTGTGTCAAATGTGACATATGCTCCTCCTAGGTAGCACTATATACTAGTATATCATCCAAGTAGAAAATAACAAATGAATCTATAAATGGGTGTAGTACATCATTCATTAATCTCATAAATGTAACTGGTGCATTACATAGGCAAAATGGCATAACTAACCACTCATACAAACCTTACCTGGTGTTGAGGGTGGTCTTCCATGTCTCTTATTCTTTGACTCGAACCTGGTGATATCTAGACTTCAAGTCCAGCTTGGTGAAATACTTTGCTTGCTACAACTGATCTGGCAGATCATCTATCCTGAGCAGGGGGTATCTGTTGTTGAGCATGATTTTATTCAACACCCTATAATCTAGACACATCCTCCAAGTCCTATCCTTCTTTGGAACATTGATGATGGGTGAACCACATGGTGACATACTCGGTCGAATGACACCTTGTTCCAGTAGCTGCTACAATTGTTTCTTCATCTCACTTTATTTTATAATAGACTACCTGTACAACCCAATATTTGGTAATGGGGAGTCTAGAAATAGCTAGATCTCATGCTCCAATTCTCTCTTTGGTGGTAACCCTTTAGGCTCTCGGAACACATCCTTCTATGCCTGTAACAAATCTTCCAATTGTTGCTTTTGTTTCTACGTACACCCCTCTAGGGATGCCTTGTCTCTTATTAACTTATTGGGATGGGGTCTCCTGGGTCAGTTTTGGGGTTAAGATAACCCAAGCTTGATACAATTTTGTAATTAATGTAAAGTCTCCACAATTTGTGGATGTGGATCACGTAGAGGATTAGGATTCAAAGGGGTTTAGCCCCTTGTTTTATGTAAATATTGAGTCAGTTTTGAGATCCACCCATGGTCCACGGACCATGGCATTGTATGATAAAGGCTATAAATAGGTGTTTCTTAGAGAGTCTAAGGCATGATATGTTTTGGAAATAGATGGAAGCAATGGGTAAATAGAAGAGAAGTAATAGCGAAGAGAAGTGGGTCAGATAAGAGAAGAAAGGCTTTACAAATGAGTGCGTAGAGGCCTAGGTAGAGTCTACAGCTGAGTGTGCGGACCCTTGCATTTGAGTGCACAGGGTGGTTTCAAGTCTGTAATCCTAAATTGAAGATCATTAAATATAGTTTCCAAAGAATTATTGTGTATTTTTGTTCATTGTTGTTAATATTATATGTTGTCAATGAATGATGTGTTTTATGAAATATTGGTTGAATGTTGTGCAATTCTACTGAATAAGTGTCAATGATGTAATAAATGCATGTTTATGTGTTTTCGTGAAGTCTTTGATGCATTCTCTGATGTTTACGAATAACTTAAGTAAATATGTAGGAACCCTAATTTAGGATTGCTTTCTTATGCACGTAAGTGGATAGATTGACTAGTAAAGGTCTACAAAGACCAATCGTAGACCTTCACAATGGTCTAGAGCCCATTTTTATGGAGTTGCAGTAGTGTGCCCTAAGAGAGTACCGATCTGCATGAAGGTAGATCTGAGGTAGTAAAAGACATCACACTAATCTTTGGATGCATAAACTTGGTTCTTGCATCCCCCCATACTACTTTGGGTGAGACTGTAGCCTGCGCTACGCAAGTTGTTTCTGAAAGGGCTAGTAGTGTAGGGATTTTTTGGTTGGTGCAACTAAATTTGAACCTGGGTCAGGACCCCCTAAGCTAAAAAATGGTTCTGTTGTAGAATTCTCAATTGATACCTCAGTCAGCTACAACGAAGCGAAGTGATAATTTTTTCAAGGACCGCGAGGTAAGTATTTAAGATCTTTGAATACTTGGATTAAAATGTTGCTATGTGAAAAATGGGTTATGCCATTGCCTTGATGTTCGGAGCTACATGAAGTAGAAAATTCTTTAGGGATCGAGAGAGACCAGATTTAGAATATAGCCTGTTGATCGGACCTCCTTCGAGCGACGACAAGGGAGTGGTACAGGCCTCACCGCGAAGTGTTGTCCAACTGATAACACAGGGTTTTCTGTGAACACATCATCCATCCACTCCACCTCCATTGCATACACCTTCGCCCACACCTCCACCTCCACCACCTCCATTCAACATGGTGAACACTATGAAGCTACTGATTTTCAAGGGCATCGGGAGTGAAGATACATAGTAGTTCTGGTTTATTGTGAATGTTGTTTGGACAATGCAACAGATTATTGATGATAATATAAATAAGGCATAATTTGTTATTGCTCCGTAAGAGAGCATGTTGACTTGCTATATTAAGTATTGTTTTGATAATCCCCTAGCATCACTAGTAGAGACTAAGGCTCCTTTAAACAAAGAGTTTAGTAAGCCTAAGTCTAACTCGCATTCAGTAGTTGGATTTAAGGAAATCATGATGAGGGTCGATGAGATGCCTTGGGAATTAGATAGAAGGCTGAAGTGTTAGATTCGAGAAGCTAACATGCAACTCACAGATGGTCAACATCGCTAGTGGTTTATACCTTCATTTCTGCCCCACCTGAGAATTTCTCTATCGCAACAGAAGATAGGAACTTAGGCAGAAGCCCTGGAAATTACGATGAGGTTACATGCAATGCCTATTCAGGATGTCACATTGGGAATACAACAGATCCACTCTCAGTTACAGAGCCTTTGCTTAGAATTACAGATCTTGAATAAATACAAGGAGACAAAACCAGAGGTGCACATGGAAGTCTGGTGTTTGAAGTGCAAGAGCCAGGGGCATGATAAAGACCACTGTCCTGTATTCAAGAATTATATTACAAGAGGAGGAACTTTCAAAGAAAGGTGGCGAAGGAGATGAGGGGCAGAGCACCCCATTAATTCTGAAGAAGCATGGAAAGGAGGTGGGAAGGTCCAAGGAAAAAGTAGAAATCGAACAAGTCTCAGATGGATCCCATGGTCATAATAGAAGGCGATCTCGATGAGACCGGGGATAAAATCAAGGATACCACAACTGAGGTGCTACAGCAATTCGAGCAACAATACATGCAGACACTAGGGGGTGTCCAGATCTGCTCGAGCTACAGATCTAGGAAATAAGAATATAGGTGGGCACCAGACAAGCGAGCACAGAGAAAGTGAGCGTGACACCTGGGACAAGCCAAGTAGCAAAGTTAGTAAGGTCTCTTGACCTTAGGACTATTGCATTGCTAAATGGGTCCCTTCGTGTGAAGTCAACCAATGATTGCATTATCCTAAGAACAATCAAGAACACTAGACTGAATATAGCAACGTTCTCCAACGAGACCCTCCATGTGCTACATTTAGGGGTGACAGATGAATTAAGAGCCCGATAGAAGCACACCCTCAACCTCATCAATGAGTATAGAGTGAATAATGAGCAAAATTTCACTAAGATGACATAGGCTTTAAAAGAAAAGGAGGCACTACAGGAGCATAGTTCATGATTAGAGTCGGTAGTCGCAGAGGCATGCAAGACAGTGCCTGTGCTTCATATCCCCAAGGATGCACATCCAGAAGCAAAGATCAGAAAAGTAGTCGCTGGTGTGTGCGAAGCTAAATCTAAGGCTGGCCAAGTTTAGTTTGAACTCAATATGAAGATCACATAGCTGCAGTTAAAGTTGAATCCCACAACTCTGCCTGAGGTTCAAGAGTAGCATAGAGCTGCGATAAAGGAATGCATGACATTGTTTGAACAAGCAATGGAGTTAGTGACCAATGTGTAGGAGGATCCGAACCTGCAGAAAATGAAAACTGAGGTTAGGGAGCTACAACAACAGTATGATGAAGTAAGGACGAAAGTGCGCTCCCTAGCACCAGCGCAACACCTTACTAAATTGCAGGAAGGAAAGAAACTCCTAGCTGAGGTGGAGGAAGCACAAAAAAAGGAGGCCTTGCTAAGGGCAAGGTTGCAGCCATAGTTGGAAGAGGATTATCAAGCCATGACAACCATCTAGGATAAGCTAAAAGGCTTATAGGATACAAAACAGATGATCAGGCTGGTAGTCAACGGACCAACTATAGAAAAGCTAGTGGAGGAATTCAAGCAGGCAGCAACGCAGAGTGCTGCAAAGTTGCAGTGATCCAGGTGGAGCTAGGGGATCTTCACAGTAAGATTATAGCGGAAGCCGAGTGACTCGAGGGCGAGTCACGATCTTTGTGTTGGGGGCCTGTTGGGATGGGGTCCCCTAGGTCAGTTTTGGGGTTAATATAACCTAAGTTTGATACAATTTTGTAATTATTGTAAAGTCTCCGTGATTTGTGGATACGGAGAGCATAGAGGATTAGGAGTAAAATGGGTTTGTCCCCTTGTTTTATATAAATATTGAGTCAGTTTTGAGATCCACCCACCCTTGGTCTGTGGACCATGGCATTGTACACTAAACACTATAAATAGGTGTGTCTTAGAGAGTCTAAGGCATGATATGTTTTGGAAATAGATGGAAGCAATGGGTCAATATAAGAGAAGTAATAACGAATAGAAGTGGGCTATATAGGAGAAGAAAGGATCTATCACTGAGTGTTCAGAGGCCTAGGTAGAGTCCACAACTAAGTACGTGGACCCTGCAGCTGAGTGCATTGGGTAGTTCTGAGTCTGTAATCTTGAATTGAAGATCAATAAATACAGTTTCCAAATAATTATTGTGTATTTCTGTTCATTGTTGTTAATATTATATGTTGTCGATGAATGATGTGTTTTATGAAATATTGGTTGAATGTTGCGTGATTCTACTGAATAAGTGTAAATGATGTACGCAATGCATGTTTATGTGTTTTTGTGAAGAATCTGATGCATTCTCTGATTTTTACAAATAACTTAAGTAAATTTGCATGAACCCTAATTTAGGACTGTTTTTTTATGTGCATAAGTGGATATATTGACTAGTAAAGGTCTACAAAGACCAATCGTAGACCTTCGTGAAGGTCTAAAGGCCATTTTGATTGATTTGCAGCATTGTGCCCTAAGAGAGTACTGATCTACGTGAAGGCAGATCTGAGGCGCTAAAAGACATCATACTAATCTCTAGATGTAGAAACTTGGTTCTTACCTCCCCCCATACTGCTTCGGGTGAGACTACATCCTACGCTATGTGGGTTGTTGCCAAAAGGGACATTAGTGTAGGGATTTGTTGGTTGATGAAACTAATTCTAAACTTAGGTTAGGACCCCCTACAGCAACATGACTCCTCTTCAGACTAATTTCTCGTAAAAATAATAAAACATACTTCTTACTTGAACTGATTATTTTCTTAGCTTGGTTGGCACTTACAAGTGAATTTTTTGACTTTCCTTTGTGTGTGTTGATGATGAACGAGTTTCCATCCTTGATGAGCTGGTACTAGTTAGATATCCTCATGAATATTGCATCAAACATGTACATGTATGGACTCCCAAACACCACTCCACATACATAAAGCGGAACCACATCCAGCTCTACTTCATTAATAAAATCAACACTGATAGCAAATATAATTTTGCATTGTTTTGTTACCTTCAGCTCTGCATCCTTATTTACCCATCCCAATGGATATGGGTTTGGATGATCATGAACTTCCAGCCCCAACTTCTTGACCAGCTCTGTTGTAATGAGATTCACCTAGGATCCTAATTAAAACAGAGCATCGATCTTTGTCTTCTTAACCTATATATTTATAGGGAAGAGTTTGGTCATTTCTTTCTCTTCCTGCTGCTGAAGGCTACTCAAATTCACCTCCTTCTGCTTTGATGTAAAAATGATCTTCTCATCGATGTCCAAGTTGCTTTGAACTTGGTTGCTCGAATCAGTGGCCATGAGATTCTTCTTCTTATTATCTTTCTTCTTGTTCTTTAGGTTTAGCTCTAGATGAAACTTCTAGCACTTCTCCTCTGTATGGCCATCAATGTTGCAGTGGTTGTTGTGGTTGATAGGATCTTTTCACTGGTGTGCTGTGGCTGTTTTATTTTTATCTTTTCCCCCTTTTTTCATCTTCTTCCCCTCCTTAGAAGCTTCATGTTTCTCCTTCTTCTTTGATCCACTTACTGTGCCTGTACACAAGCCTCATCCATCAATTTGGGCTTGAACATCATCACTTGCTCACGGAGATGGTGGTGCAGACCCCCCAAATACTTGAGGAGTATCTGGCTTCTTTGGAGAGATACCCAACATTATAGCCATCTTTCTAAATTTTGTGGCGTACTCCTGCATGCTTTGGCCTGGCTTTTCCTGAAGTAATGCCACCAGATCCATTGGTCCTACATGTACCCAATGGGATAAAACTGTGACTTAATGAGGGTTTTGAAATCCTCCCACTTAGTCACTGGAGGTTCTCCCTCAAACCTTAGGGTTTCTGTGTGGCTCTCCCACCAAGTCAGTGCATGGCCCTCTAATTTCAGCTGCATGAATGAGATATTTCGCCCTTCCTCAATCTGATGGACACTGAAATAAACTTCCAGTTGCTGCAACTAGTGGTTCAACTTCAGAGCGTCGATCTCATCATGGTATGCTTGATATTAAATTTTGATTCATTTTTAAACAGGGATTGATTCATGAAACTCAAACTAGGTTGATATTTTCTAGGTTCTTTCTTCGGCAGGTTCTCAGTGTCTTCCTGATCTTTAAATCCCCCATCTGATTTGTCCTCTATATTTGAACCCCCATCTTCTCCAAATATCCCCTACTTATTTCATAGGGCCGTCATGAGGAGGTTCACATTGCATTTTATATCCGCGACTTATTGTTCAAGATGCAAAAACCTCATCTCTGTAGGATCACAAGGTTCGTTTACAAATTCATTGGGCTTTATTAGGGTTTTACGATTTTCGACCCCGTTGACCTAGATCCCCTGCAAATATACAAAAATACCCAAAGAAACCTGCTTTGATACCAAATGCTCCTTAAACTACCATGTATATTCCACTAGACAGTTCGTCACAACAGATATGATAATAATATATTAAATACTCAAATTTTACACTATTACAATTTTATTTAATTTCTAGATATGTATATTTTACTAAAATTAGTGCATGCATGTGAGTGGAAATTATGCAGAAAAGTAGAGAATTAAAAAATAAGCTCACATACACACATAAGACACAAGATATGCTCTCTAGGAAACCCTTTCGCGAGAAAACTCAACTGGAATGTGAGGTCGCTTTGCTCTCTTTCTTTGTCTAGAAATATGGATGCAAGTACAAAGAATTAATGTATGTAGCCCACGGGCTTCTATAGTTCACATGTCCTTTTTATGTTCTCTACCTCCTATATCTCCTAGCTACCTTTTCTCAATGGTGGAACAAAATGCTCTCGAAAGAATGGAATGCTCATTTTCCTAGTGGTTCGGTTATAACATAGTCCGATAACCTACTAGTGGTTATGCAGCCTACTAGTGGTTATGTTTGACAACATCAACTCTTAACTAGAGTTACAAAATAAACTCTTCTAGAGTCTTTTACATCAAAAACATGTGGCTAGACCCTTTTCCATGAATAATGGGGGCTGATGTGACATCCTCCCGAACTATAGGTGTGAAAACGGGAAGGTAAACTTCTGAGTGGCATAACTTTTGCATACAGACTTCGATTGATGCACTTGTTGTGCTGTTGGAAAGATATTTGTGTGTAGAATAACATGGAATTGTGACACACGCGAGTAGCAAATTTTCACCCCCAAAAAACGTCATTTGATGCCTCAAAATGCTCTCGGAAGGTTTCAGACCCCATTTCACCAAACTGGGTCCCTCTGATAAAAATGGTCCCAAGAGCTGATTCCTCCACTTTTTCCACTCCAAATGCATCGAGATGGATGAAAAACAATATAATGATTCAATTTGGATCACCTTTCTTTGCACATTTCATTCCTAGGAACTTCCAATCATAGTTCCTTAATTATAGTCAACCACCTCATGTTACATATGAGGACATATTTTGTTGATTTTGTCTAGTGAATGTGTGACCCATGCATTTATGCATTCCTTTGAAGGAGTAAATCCTTCCTTTGATTATTCTCTCAAGGTAGAGCATTGATCCATGTTACCTGCAACAATATGACATGACTCTTCAATATATATTGTAAGCATACATACCTCATTTTATTTTGGGTCACCAGACTTCTTCAACAACTTCCTTGATTAAAAGAGCTTCAATCCCTTGATCTACTTCTCATTTTTATGGAATCATACCATCATGCCATGGATTCCACAAGTTTTGAATTCTTTATGAAACATGTTGGTGTCCAGGTATTAATGGATTATCCACTCCTTTTCCTACATTAATGTATCAATCCGAGTGCATACTCTTTTCAAGGCAACACACAAGGTATATGCAGGAGCAAGGTTACAATTTGCCCTCAACCAAGGGTTCATGATTAGCAATCAAAACATTGCTGAGATAGAAATAAAACTCAATTGCAGAATGTAAAATGGTATTCACAGTTATCTAAGAGATCTGTAGCAGCAACAAGAAATAACACAGTAAATAGAAAATACACACAAGACAAGGAAACACGCAACACCTGATCAGAAGAGTGGCCTAGCTCTCTGATCAGGGCTGCGTTACTCACAGTGAATGATAGATCAACAAAGGGTTTATATCTTACTAACCTAAATAATGTTGTTATAATATCATACCGAGGTCCCCTTGATACAGGAATAACCCGTCTTTTATACAATACAAAGGAGAATAATTATCCCCGAAACCTGGCAACTATATGCCCAAAGATATACATCATTTGTATCGCAACACTGGAGCCGAGAGAACCAAGAATAGGAATGGTCAAAAATGGGTTGAGAGTAGCTGCAATCAGTTATGCTGCTTTGCCGTGTTCGATCAGCTGCTGTGAATTGCGGAATTGTTGCAATATGCTGCACAGTCAATACCTGTGCTCCATAATCTACGGTCATCACAAGTTTTAGTGGTCCGTGTAGGTAAAAACCTTCATGACTCTACTTCATTAATTAAATATCCCAAGAGACGATAAAGGGGAATTACCTCTTAATGTTACACAGTAAATATATGCGAATGAATGCAAAAAGGGTGAAAAGAGGAGTGGATTTGCAGGGAAAAGATAGGCCAATTTGGTGCCCAACATCTCCCCCCAACTAGCCTTCTGCACGCCCTCGTGTAGCTCGCGTCTCCGCAGGTCTAGGTTGGATAGACTATGTGCTTGCTGAAGACGGGCGAGATCATATTCCTCAGCCATTTCTGTTCCTGGAACCCTGAACCCTTTTGAGAGGAGAACTTCCTTCCACCAATCATCTAGTACATTATAGGCTGGGGTGTATTGTTTTGATGACAGCCATAGAACAGGGTACTGGAATCGAATTCCCATGCATCGAACTCCACATGTTTGGATGCTCACCACATATCTTGGCACCCTGCTGAGTGCCCGTGCAAAATTTGGTGCTCCAAATGGTTCTCTGTTCCAAATAGATGTGGGTGACATCATCCACCTCTTCTGACAACTATCCAGGGCCTCAGCTTGAAACGTGACTAATTGTTTGACGCAAAGATCGATGCACCACTTTTTTGTCCTCAACATCTGTTCCTTGTTTCCCATAATTTCCAGGAATGTAGTGTGCTTATTATACATAGTCACTAAATCTCTCGGGTTCTACTCTTACCATAAAAGGCCTCGTGGTCTGATTTGACTTGAACGTGTCAGAAGCCTTCTGCCAACTTATCTGATTAAAAGTGTAAGAGGTGAGGGCCCTTAAATGAATGTCCCCCACATATGGAATCAGATTAAATTCTCTCTCAACACGCAAGAGATACCCATGCATATAAAGCTCACACATTAAGTGCTGAGTTGGCACATCATGGGCTCTTAATATCTGGAGGAACTGTACACCATCTTCAATCTCGTGACTAATTTCTTTTTGGATGCTTTCCAAAAAAAAGAAAAGAAAGTGCTCATGCAAAAACAAAGAGTAACAGGAAGTAGGAGGGTGACATGCCATGGCTTCCTATGCTAAATGGAGCATCTGCTCTTTATCAGTTTTTAATTCTGCTACTTGCCTTTCCAGCTACTCTACCTTGAATTGTTGCTTTGCATGCCTCCATTGCATTATATCAATGCGCTCTAAATATTCAAAGATATCCATGGATGCTCACTCTTGGGCTTTCTTAGCTTCATTTCGATATCGCGCCGCGGTGGATTTCCAGGTCTGTACCTCAGCCAACAAAGAAAATTCACGACCCTCAAACAAATATTCTATTGGGTTTGTCTGAGTGGCAACAGAAGTTGTTGCCACTTCCTCTACCTGCGTCCCTACTTCAGTCGTCATGGGTTTGGGCTTCTTAGCCTGCCGCTTATATTTCTTCACTTGGTTCTTCAACCGGTGCATTTGTTTCCTCAGCCTCTTAACCTCTGTTTTGAGTCGCATTATTTCTTTGAACTGAAGCTGATATTTTTGCTTCATAGGTAGCCTTTGTTGTTCACACAACTCCACCCATTCTTGTTTAACCACCACCTCCTCTGGTATTCTAGCTGGTTCGACAGGTGGTGATTTACCTGAGGGAGTATCCACAGGGTTACTCAACGAGGTTTCTTTGCTTGGTTTCTCTTCCTGGGGAGCAGCCATTTCCTTACTATCTCCTACCTCACCTTGTTGTGCAGCTATCTCGACAAGTGGTGGGCTCATTTGGTGAATGCCCATTGATGGTTCAACCAAATTTTCCCTTCCAGGTTCCCTCGTTTCAAAAATGTTTGCCTCTTCCTCTGTTCTGGGTCCTTGAGAGAGGTCTATGTGGGGATCTATGGGCAACAAGCTTGTGGCAGCTGGTCCCTTCTTCAACCCATCATATTTCAAAATTGGTGGAACGTCCACCTCCTTTTCTGTATGTCAGGCAGAGCAAGACACCCTTGCCCCTTTCGGAATGGAGAAGTACAAGGAAAATTGAAATAATTTTCCTACCTGATCTATCCCAACACCAATTGTGGTCTTGGGCTCCTTCTCTCTGTCTGCAGCATCTCCGCTTCGATTTAAAACCTCTGCCTATGCAGTCCCCTGTTCTGAGGTTGATGCTAGTTCCTTTGGAACAACGTCAATCCTAACATTTAATTCCTCTATGGTCTCCAAAGTCGGACAGGTTGATGGTGGTTCTTATGGGACACCACCTTCCATGTCCAGCATTTTTTGAATAGGTGATGTTGGCATTGCTTCGTCTAGCACAGCATTGATCCAGATGGATTCTTGCATAATCGCATTGGTTCCATCCATTAAACCCCTATCCTCTTCTTCTGTTGGCCCCATAGTTCTTTTAGCTTTGGGCCCTTCTTGTTCTAGTTCTTCCTCCATTGGTTCTACAGTCGAGGGTGGTTCTTGTGGGACACCCCCAGCCACAATATTAATGAATTCCTCCACCTCAGCCTGATGTGGTCCTTCTTTGCTTATTATAGTGGTGCTAATTTGCTCTACCAGCTCTATAGTTGAGGCTGATTCTTGAAGGACTGCATGAGTCATGGTGCTAGTGGCCCTTTCTATATTGGCCTCTTGCTGCAACATTTCTTCTTCCATTGGTTCCGAGGTCAAGGCTACTTCTTATGGAGCAGCCTCGAATTTCCTTCCTAGTTCATAGTCCTGATTCTGTTCCCACTCTTCAAGTTCCATCTCCATTTCCTCTGGTTCCTCTTGATCTATGTATTCATCCTCTGCTCCGGTTCCTTCCTCCATCTCTTCTTGCTCTTCCTCTCTAGCAGCTCTAGCAGCTGTTATTTCTTCCTCTGTAGAATCCTGGAATGTTTCCCACGGGATTTGAAATCGACCAATTGCATGCATGACTAGTAGTTGGACTAGGCCATGGTTGGTAATGATTGCTGCCACTTTTTGCGAATGCCGAGCAGAGTACGCCATCAGTTGGAGACTTCTTAATAGGAAGAAAGGCATATTCAATGAGAAGGCTTCTGCCTATGGGAACCGGAGGTGGGTCAATACTCTAAAATGGTATTTAAACATGGTGGTATACCTCCCCTCGCAGGTTATGTATCTCATTACAAAACTTGCTACCTCACCCCATGGGTGTGGTAATGAGTTTCGGTCGTACCCCCGACCCTTCTAAAAAAGGTTTTCTCTAGCCTGTAAGAATGCTTTGGGGAACTCTGGAAGAGTGGTTCTTCATGAAAACCATTTATGCCCCTATTGGGGTAGCCCGCTAACTTCTGTAATGGTTTCTTTAGTGACAGGGATTTCTATCCCCCGGACCCGAGAGCTTTCTTCTTCTAGATTGAGTGTGAATTCAATCAAAATTGCCTCATTAAATCCTTGCAACCTGTCAAAATAGATGTTCCACCCTGCATTTACGAAGACCTGCCATACCTCCGGATTGTTTCTAACCATTTTCATGCCCTTCGGCTCATGGCGCACAGCCAGCCCACCCATCGCTGTAAGAACTGGATCAATACGATGGGTACAGTGGGCTGGTAGGGGGAGATTAATAGAAACCCAACTAACAATGACAATATTATTGGCATGGTGGTCGCGAGGTGAAAGGATAATAATGACTGGTATGCCTCGAAAAACACAACAATTAATGGTAGGGTGTGGCAGTACAGGTGAATGATTATGGCAATTGAATACAACATATTGGGGAAATGACCGGTAAAGTTCTTGGCGTACGATTTCAAATTCAAATGCATGGGAATCATAATTCAAAATTGCACAATTTTTTTTGGTTTCCAATTTCATTGGATTTGGAAATGATATGATATGGTTATAGTTTTAGGTACGCCATCGTTTCTTTATGAAGAGACCCCCACAAACTTAAATGTGGCCATCTGTGGCACGTACTAGTCTCTTATTGCAATATTTTAATTAAATCCATAAGAGTCAATGAAGGCGTACCTGGTGACCTACCTGGCGATGGAGTAGCAGCAAAGATAACTGACGGAGTAACAACGCAACGGAGTAACAACGCGACGAAGTAACAACACTAGTGGAGTAACAACAATAGTGGAGTAACAACACTGGCGGAGTAACAACACCGACGGAGTAGCAACAACAGTGGAGTAACAGCACTGGCAGAGTAACAGCACCGACGGAGTAACAACAACAGTGGAGTAATAGTACCATCAGAGTCACAATAACCAGTGGAGTAACAGTAACAGTGGAGTAACAGCACCAGCGTAGTAATAACAACCATTGGAGTACAGCAACAGTGGAGTAACAACACCAGCGGAGTAACAGCAACTAGTGGAGTAACAGTAACAGTGGAGTAACAACACCAACGGAGTAAAAACAACTAGTGGAGTAACAACAACAGTGGAGTAACAACACCAACGAAGTAACAACATCTAGTGGAGTAATAGCAATAGTGGAGTAACAACACCAGTAGAGTAACAACAACCAGTGGAGCAACAATAATAGTGGAGTAACAACACCGACTGTTACTTGAAAAATTTCTCCAGTTCATCTTGTCATAATTAAGTTCTTATTCTTGCAAAAAGACAAACAAGTAAGTAGTAACAACATATTATTATTTATTTATTTATTTATTTTTATTTTTTTTAAGGCAGAGGGAGCATTCTCTACACCAACAACCATCAAACCCGTTGTATCAAAAAGATGTTTTATGAAGGCATCTTTAGACGTTGGATGGTGGTATAACTTCAGATGGTGTCCATTCACTAGGAAGGAAGTACAATTTTCATCTACTGTAACCAATCTAACTGTGCCATTGGCAAATACATCGTCCACTTCATAGGGTCCCATCCAGTGAGTGCGAAGCTTTCCTTTAAAATCTTTGAACCCGGAGTCATATAACAATGCCAGTCCCTTGTATGAAACACCTTGTTATTGATAAATTTATCATGCCATTTCATTCTCTGCTGTTGGACAGCAGTACTTCTTTGGACAGCTTCTGAATGAATCTCGTCTAGCTCATTGAGTTTTTCCAACCTGTGTGTCTAGGCCTTTGATAAGTTGAATCCTACTTCCAAAGCTGTTCTAAGCGTACTGATCTCGAATTCAATCAGAAACAAGGGAGATTTCCCATAGACTAGCTTAAATGGGGAAAACCTAGTTGTATTTCGCCATGTCATCCTATACGCCCAAAGAGCTTCTGGAAGTTTCTATGACCAATCTCAGTGATGACTTGCTATAGTTTTTGTCAAGATATTCTCCAACACCTTATTTGTAATTTATACTTGTCCATTCGCTTGGGGATGGTAATGAGTTGTCACTCTGTGTTTGACCCCATATTTCTGCATAAGCCTCTCTATCATGTGGGATGTGAACTATGCTCCTCCATCTGAAACAATTTCTCTCGAGGTACCATATCAGGAAAAAAATCTCTTCAAAATGAAAGTTTGCCACCACCTGTTCTGTTGCTTTCACAACCGCTCTGGCTTCCACCCATTTAGTCACATAATTAGTGCAGACCAGGATGTGAACCTTCTAATGGGAAGGTGGGTTGTTGGGTCCAACAAAATCAATAGCCCATTTCTCAAAAGGTTCTAGGACCATCTGGGGTTGTAATGGAATTTTGTCTGATTTCCCAGTTTGTCCCATACGTTGACAACTGTCACATCTTCAGACATAATCTCTAGCATCTCGAAAGATAGAAGGCCAGTAGTATCCCATTTGCAACACCTTGTGGTCTGTTATTTTATCTACAAAATGTCCCCCACAAGGACCACTATGGGCAGCCTTCAATATCTCATAGATATAATCCTCTGATACATAGAACTGAATATGTTGATCCACCCCCATATGGAAGAGGTATCCTGCCATCCATGAATATCAGGTACTATGATGAATAATTTTCCATTGGTCCTTGTATGACAAATGATGAGGTACCTTTCCTGTAGCAAGATAGTTATCAATATCTGCATACCACAGAGTGTTAGCAGAAATCGCAAAAAGATATTCATCTGGAAAGCTATCTTCGATAAGTGTACCTTTGGTATTGTTTTCTAATATAGACAGAAAATCTGCAACCACATTGTCCTTTCGTAGTTTATCTACTATGGTAATATAAAATTCTTGAAGTAGCAAAAGCCATCTTGTAATACAACTAGGAGTAACGGGTTTATTCATCAGATACCTGATAGCTGCATGATCCGTGTGTAAAAAGGTGGGGTAACCAATGATATAGTGCCAAAACTTGTTGATGGCGTAGACGACAGTGAGAAATTCTTTTTCAGTCATTATGTAGTTTAACTCGGTAGAGGCCAAGTTCTTACTAACATAGTAAACTGCATATGGTACCTTATCCACCTGCTGCCCTAAAACTACCCCAATTTCTATTTGGGAAGAATTAGTATGAATATGAAATGGTAATGCCCAATTGGTCCTCTAAGGATTGGAGCACTATAGACTAGTTTCTTGATCTTCAAAAAGGCTGCATCACAATCATCTGTCCACACAAAGTCTACATCTTTTGTCAGTAATTGAAAAAGCGGATGTGCTGTTTTAGCAAAATTTTCTATAAAGCGCCTGTAATAACTAGCACAACTGATAAAGATACGTACCTGAGTGGGTGTTCTGGGTATTGGAAAATGCTATATTACCTTTATCTTGGCTGGATCCATTCGGATTCCTGCGCTGAAAGAAAGTGTCCCAAGACTATTCCTTCATTCATCATGATATGGTATTTTTCCGTACTTAAGGAGACATGCGCCTGCTTACATCTTTCTAGAATTTTTTCTAGCTTTCCTAATGCTTCTTCGAATGAATCCCTGTATGCCGTGAAATCATCCATGTAGATTTCAACACTATCATCCATTAGATCAGAGAAAATCCCCAAAATTTCCCTCTGAAACGTTGCAGGTGCATTATAGAGACCAAATGGGAGGACTCTGTATGCAAATGTTCCCCAGGGGCATGTAAATGTGGTCTTATCTTGATCTTCAGGAGCTATTTGGATCTGGTTGTACCCACTAAATCCATCCAGGAAGGAAAAAAACTTCTTCCCTGCTAATGTATCCAAGACTTGGTCAATGAATGGTAACGGAAAATGGTCTTTTTGAGTTGCCTTATTTAATTCTCTGTAGTCCACGCATATTCGCCATTTACCATTTTTCTTAGGGACCATTACCAATGGGGAAACCCATTGGCTATCTAAAATGGGGTAGATAAATCCCACGTCCAACAGCTTCTGGAGCTCTTCCTTAACGATGTTTTTCAGGGCAGGGTTCATTCTTCTCTGGGGTTGCCTTATAGGATGACAGTCTTCCTTAATGTATATGTGATGAGTGCACAGATTAGCAAGAATTCCCTTCATATCTGAGTAGTCCCAGGTGAAGGCTTCTTTGTGCTTCCGAAGAACATGCAGGAGTTGTTCTCTCTAGGTATCTGACAGCTCTAGATTGATATTCAGGGTTTTTCATTGTTTTATTTCCATGGAAACATTGTCATGAGGCATAGCTATAGGTAGCTCCTCGAATCCATCTACTTCTCCAATACTTTCCTGAGTCTCACAGCTCAAGAAGGACTCCAGGATTTGCTGATTCAAATTTGAAACAGAACAAGGACCACTGATAAAAATAGTAATTTCTTCATCTTCCATTTCATCTTTCAACTAGAGGGCCTACCCAATAGTAAGAATTGATCTTAACTCCTCATTCTCTGATTCAGACTCTTTCTTATGTATATATTTCTTGTGGCTTGCTGGTTTTGTTGATGGGTTAGGTTCTGCGGGCGGAGATAACACTAGATTCTTAGTGTTTTGCCCATTTGAGATGATCATATGCCCAGACTGACACCCAATATAAGCATCTGCAGTTGCCAACCACAGTCTTCCCAGAATCAAAGGATGGCCTCCAGCTAGAGAGTGCATTTGGAGTACTAGGTAGTCCACAAGGTAGTGCCATGAATCCACTGAAAGCGTGATATCTTCTAATTTCCCTACTGGTTTGACTGTAGATCGATCTACTAGTTCTAACACCGTAGGTGTATGTTTCAGGTTACGAAGTCCTAATGCATGCATGGTTTTAACAGTGATGACATTTATGGCAGCGCCAAAATCTACCAGTACATTTGGAATTTCTACCCCATTAATGTGCACAATCAAAATTGGGTTCCCGGGATCCCCATACTTTATAGGCATGGACCTTCCCATCATAAAATTTGATAGTTTCTCCCTTACATGAATGGTGAGTGGATCTCTCGATTTCTTTTTAGGCTTCTTAGCACAATATTCCCTAAGAGTCTTTGCATATATTGGTACGTCCTTCATGGCTTATAGCAGGGGAATCTTGACAAATAAATTCCGTAACTCCCCTAACAAGTCAAACTCAATTTGAGGGGTTGGTTTACTCACAGCCAACCTTTCTAGATATGGCAGTTCAGCTTGGTGTTTCTGAGTAGCTAACGGTTGAGGAGGTGTATGGTTTTTGTTAACCTGGTTTGGTTCTTCTCTGATCGTCTTTGATTCTTTCTCCTCATTGTCAATCTACTCAATGATAACTGGTGAGGGCTGAGTTCCTACGAGCCACCCAAATCATAAATGCATCTCATAAAATTCTACGGTGGAGATGTTGTATGAAGGCAAGTTGAGGGTGTCAGCTTGCTGAACCCCTTTATTGTTAGGATTCGGATTGGGTTGGATAGGGAGTTGAGGCTAAATAGGCTGATTGCCATGGGGCACATTACAGGGCAACTGAAGTTGCTGTTGTGGTATTGATTGGGAAAACTGACCAGGAGGGGAAGGTCCTCGCCAGTTCAGAGCCCACGAGGAGCTTGAACTAGCTTGAGGAGCCCATTTCTGCCAAGGTGGAAACTAGTATTGGGACCATACAGGCAAATAAGGCTAGTCTAGGTACCCATATTGAAATTTCTAAAATATTTAGATGGATCTAGAAACATACCTTGATTTCCCATTGATGGTCGAGGTTGCCATGGCTTTTTAGGTCTCATAAAGTGCAATTGCTCCATGTCTTCTCTTGTCCCTTGAAAAACCACTTTTAGCCCTAGCAAGGATGAGCATGAACTTGTCGCGTGCTTCAGTTCACATATTGCACACTCCTCTATAGAGTTTAACGGACATTCCCTCTGTGGATGATTCTTTCTGCATGTGGGGCAAAATACAGCCATAGTTATTTCCAATTCTAGCTATTTCTGTTTTACCTACAATGTGTCTATCTGTTCAGATAAGGTGTTCAGGATATCAGTCCTCAGGCTGTCCAGTAGGTTCTCAATTTATACTTTTGTGACACCTCCACCAGATACCTTTGTTGATTGAATCCCTTGGTTATTTCTTGCAACTCCTCCTGAGCACTGAATACACAACTCATAGATGGTATCAAAGTCCTTCTTTGATATATCCCCCTTTCCAACTATATTCAACAATTCCAAAGAATATTCTCAGAAGGCCCGGAGAAGGATAATTTTCAAAATTTCTTTATCCAGGTTAGATTGACCTAACCTCTGCAGTGTGTATTTGAAGCGTTCCACATAGTCTTCCATATTTTCGTCCTCTTTCTATATAAATTTAAAAAGATCTTCTTTAATATCCCATGATTTACAGTAGTCTTGGTGTTTCTCCAAGAAAGCAGTTCTCATTGCCTCCCATGTGGAGATAGACCTTCCCGCAAGACCCATAAACCACCGCAGGACTGTCCCTTTTAGCATAGCAGGGAAAATTTTCAATTTCTAAGCATCTGTTATATTATCATACCCTCGACACACAATGTCAAATTCAAACAAAAACATGTCAGGGTCTTCTGAAGTAAGCCCATGGGAAGATGCCTCCAACTCAGCTTTTGCAATGATTTGCTGGATGTAGGTGTTCCTTCCCAAATCCTATCTTCCCTCCTTTGAGGCTCTCCCTCTGCCCCTTTTATTTGGCTCTCTGTTCATACAAGTTGGTGTGGCGGAAA
The DNA here is from genome assembly GCA_031772625.1 of Pinus tabuliformis. NCBI lineage: Eukaryota > Viridiplantae > Streptophyta > Pinopsida > Pinales > Pinaceae > Pinus > Pinus tabuliformis. The sequence goes on along the minus strand of CM062804.1, from coordinate 453,882,826 downwards.
AATCAAACCACAATGCTCAAGGCCTGGAGTAGGGTGTCAGAAGACCATTCCCTCCCCAGGATGAGAGATCACTTTGAAGAGAGGGTAGTTGACAATAGAACAATAAAAAAGAAAAAGAAATAACAAAAGAACCTAGGGTTTAGGACCTAGAGTAGGGCGTCAAAAGACTCCTCCCTCCCCGGAACAAACCCTAATCAAGAAATAACACACACACGAGAAACCTTAATACTTCAAGACCTGAAGTAGGGCGTCAGAGGACCCTTCCCTCCTCAGGGCGAGAGATTGGGTTTCTTGAAATCAAAACAAGAATGTTAGGGAAAAATCTAAGCTCAAAGCCTGGAGCAGGGCGTTAAAAGACTCCTCCCTCCCTAGGTCAAGAGATCGGCCCTACTAAAACAAAAAACAATAAAAGCTCAAAATAAACGAAATACCTACACTCAGGACCTGGAGTAGAGTGAGAAAGCTCGTTCTCCCCCTAGGACGAGAGATTAACCCTCGGTTAACACAGATCGTGTCTTGCACCTCGTTAGCCTCCTCGACAACGGTGCCAAAATGTTGTCTAGGTATGAACGGATTATCCACTCCTTTTCCTACATTAATGTATCAATCCGGGTGCGTATTCTTTTCAAGGCAACATGCAAGGTATATGCAAGAACAAGGTTACGATCTGCTCTCAACCGAGGGTTCATGATTGGCAATCAAAACATTGTTGAGGCAGAAATAAAACTCCACTGCAGAATGTAAAAAGGTATTCACAGTTATCTAAGAGTTCTGTATCAACAACAAGAAATAACACAACAAATAGAAAATACACACAACATAAGGAAGCACACAACACCTGATCAGAAGAGTGGGCCTAGCTCTCTGATCAGGGCTACGTTACTCACAGTGAACGATAGATCAGCAAAGGGTTTATATCTTATTAACCTGAATAATGTTGTTACAATATCATACTGAGGTCCCCTTGATACAGGAATGAACCATCTTTTATACAATACAAAGGAGAATAATTCTCCTCGAAACCTGGCAACTATATGCCCAAAGATATACATCAGTTGTATCAAAGCATTGGAGCCGCGAGAACCAAGAATAGGAATGGTCAAAAATGGGTTGAGAGCAATTGCAATCAGTTATGTTGCTTTGCCATGGTTGATCAACTGCTGTGAATTGCGGAACTACTGCGATATGCTGTGCGGTCAACACCTGTGCTCCATAATCTGCGATCATCACAAGTTTTAGTGGTTTGTGTAGGTAAAAATCTTCATGACTCTGCTTCATGAATTAAATATCCCAAGAGATGATAAAGGGGAATTACCTCTTAATGTTACACAATAAATATATCCGAATGAATGCAAAAAGGGTGAAAAGAGGAGTGGAAATGCAGGCAAAATATAGGCCAATTTGGTGCCCAAAAAAACACTTGATTCCTCTCTTGATTGGTGAACCTCATGAAGGTTCCATCAGAGAATCTTGATGATCTAGAGTATCCTCGTCCAACAGATGTTTCCTTTTGAAAAATGTATGATGAGCCTTGTATTATATGACATTTGTCTTTCTTTCTCATAAGTTCCACCTATGTTACAAATGAGGTTTCCAAGAGCTATATATTTCCATAGTTGACCATTATCTTTTTCTATGTTGATGTCATGAGTTCTTGCTTTCAATGCTTCTATGATGCTATGATGCATCCCATCATTTTTCTTAGTGAATCATGATAGCCATATCTTACAACATAATACTTAGGAACTTGAGAAGAAATTAGGTGAGAAAGACTATCTTAGTCATAGTAGAGATCTCTTACTCTTGGATTTCTTCTTTTAACATATTTACTGATCACACGAGAAAATTAACTAGTACCCATTTTTTTGAGGTAGCAAAAAATCACTCGATTTTGAAAAATGGTGATTCAGAATACACCTTTTTTTTAAAGCATATTTTTGGCACTTTAAATTTTTTTATGTATCAAGTATGAACAATTTTTTTAAGTGTTAGTGATTTTCATGTTGATTTTGAAAAGTGTTGATGCATCATCAACACATCTTTTTAGAGGCTTATTTTTGACACTTTAAGTTTTTTTATGTATCAAGTGTGAACATTTTCTTTTTGTTAGTGATTTTCATGTTGAATTTGAAAAATGTTGATGAGCATCAACCATTTTTGTTTAGAGGGCTTATTTTTTACACTATAAATTTTCTAATGTATCAAGTGTGGATGATGTTTTTTAAATGTTGGTGATTTTCATGTTGGTAATAAAACATAAAAATAAAAATAAAAAAACATGACAAAAAGAAAATACAAAAAAAAAAAACAAAAAACCCATAAAAATGTAAAAAAAAACCAAATTAATTTGTAAAAATAACAAAAATGAAAAAAAAATTAACTGAAAAACAAAAAACAAAAAATAAATAAAAAATAATAAAAAAATAATGTTTTTTCAAAAATAAATATAATTAAAAAAAATCTAAAAACATTTTTTAAGTTAAAAAAAAAAAAAAAAAAAAAAAAAAAAAAAAAAAAAAACCTCATTAAAAATAAAAAGTTAAAATAATTACAAAATAAAATAAAAAGTTAAGAAAAAAAAAATCAATTTAAAAAATAAAAAATAAAAAAATATTTAAATAAACAAAATTAAAAACAAAAAATAAAATAAAATAAAAATTTAGGAAATTTTTTTTTAAATTAAATTATAAAAATCTAAAAATAACATAAAATCAAATCAAAAGAAAATAAAAAAATAAAAAATAAATTATAAAAGTTAAAAAATAAAAATAAAAATTTAAAATTTAAAATTTAAAAATTAAAAAAGAAAATTAAAAAATAAAATGAAAATGAAAATTAAAAAAAATAAAACTAAAAAATACCCAAATTAAAAAAATAAAAAATAAAAAGAAATATAAATTACAAAAATTAAAAAAAAAAAAAAAAAAAAAAAAAAAAAAAATCCCTCCCCTCTCCATCTGCCGCACCCCCCTGCCACCCTCCCTCCGCCTCCCTACCCCCCTCGCTCACCCTCCCTTCTCGCTCCACCCCACGCCACCCCCACCCTCCCCTATCCGCCCCATCCCAGCCCCCGCTCCCTTTAACTTTTTTTTTTAAATGAGGTTTTTTATTTTATTTTTATTTTTAACTTAAAAAAATGTTTTTCATTTTTTACTTTTTATTTTTTTTCATATATATATATATATATATATTTTTATTTTGTTTGTTTGTTTGTTTGTTTTTTTATATATTTATTTTTGTTTTATTTATTTATTTTTTATTTAAACTTTTCATTTTTACAAGTTTTTTTTTTTTTTTTTTTTAAACACATTTGTATGGTTTTTTTTTTTTTGTTTTTAAATTTTATATATATATATGATTTATTTTTAATGATGAATCGTCCCCTTGCCACCCCTAGTCGATTGGGCCTCGGTGTGGCTGGGATTTATTTATTTATTTTTTAATTCTTTTTTTTTAATTTTTGTAACTTTTTTAATTTTTCTTATTTTCTATTTTTTTTTTTTTTTTTTTTATTATTATTTTTAATTCTAGATGATATGGTTAATTTTTTTTACATTTTATAGTTTTTTTTATGTCATCTCAATATATTTTTTTTCTATTTGATTTTTTTTGTCATGTTTTTTATGTTTTATTACTTCTTATTATTATTTTTTTCAATATTTGAATTTTTGTTTTCTTATGTATCTTTCTATATATATATATATATATATATATATATATATATTGTAGGGTCTGTGTCAATGCTTGTCTAGCAATCTGATTCCATTATGTGCAATTTGATAGTTGATTTTTATTTTTTTTTGCAAAGTATTAAGTTGTCTTAGGCTAAGATTTTAAAATCATTATATATTTAGCATTTAAAAAAAATTACTCTTAGTATAATAACTCTTTCATTCAGGGGTTCATTTTTAAAGTCTTTTTAGTCATAATTTTTTTCCGTAATATCATGCCTGAAATACTTTGAAAACTTAAGATTGTTTTGTAGTCATAATCTTTGGTTTTAATTCCATGGTTGAAAAATTATCAAGATTTTAGTGTTTTTTCTAAGTCTTGATATTTCATCTTTAATGCTATGGTTGAAAATAGTTATAAGTATTTTTTCTTAGCACCATGCCCGAAAATTATTGGAATTTTAAGGTTTTTCGAAGAAGTGATATTTTAAATTTAATGTCATGCCTACAAATCGTTGGAATTTTAAGGCTTTTCAAAGACATGATATTTTATTTTTAATGTCATGCTTGAAAATTATTGGAAATGATATTTTATTTTTAATATCATTATTAAAAAATGTCTAAAATGTACCATAAAAAAAAATTAAAAAAAATATTCCGGCATCAACACTTTTTGATTTCAAGGTGTATTTTGCACCAAAGAAAATGGCTTTTATTGTTTTTTTTTAAAGTATTGAACATTTACTCTGGAAAAAAAATGGTGATGCAGAATCAACACTTTTTATTTTTGAGTTGTTTGTTCATGTTTTTTTGGGGTTTTTGGGCTCGAGTACCTGTTTTGAGGTAATAGTTCATGTTTAATCGGTAACTATTTTTTTTCCGTTTCCTCCACTTCTTCGGTGATATGAGCTTCTTCTCTTCCTATTTTTCTATTGTCCTTCTTGATCTTAGGAAAATCTCTTTTGTAGTGCCCATATTATTGACACCCATAGCATTGAATATTAGTAATGTCCTTCCTTTTTCGAGAACCAAATTTCCCAAATTTTCCCTTTCTTCTTGCCATTGTAGCATAAGCTTGATTTTTCTCACTTGCTTCCACATCATATTTGGCCTTTAGTCTAGATTCTTCAATCTTTCACAGTGACCATAGATCCTGGAATGGAGTAGCATCTTTCTTCCCATAAATACTTGAAGTAAAGTTACCCCTCCTCTGGTAGTAAATTTAATACAACTTTAGTCATTTCTCTATGAGACATGACTTCACCTAGACCTTGTAGTTGATCCTGGATTTCAAGTATCCTCATAAAGTTCAAGGATATTTCATCTTCCCTTGACATCTTCAACTTGTAGAGTTCTTTCCTTAATGATATGACTTCTCCAACAGTGCTTACAAAATACAACTCCACTAGTTTTTCATTTATTTCTTTTGAAGTTTCGAGTTTGGATACATATGGGGAGGGGATCCTTGATAGATTCTATAAGAATCCTTTGAGAACTAACTTCTCCTTTCATATACTTTGCAAGAGCTTTAGCATCTTCCTTTCCCGGTTTAGTGATAGATCCTTTGACATGTTTTGTAACGTCATTTTCAATGAGATTTAGATCTGTCCTTTTCTTCCATGCAATATAGTTTTAAGACCCAATCAATTTTTTGCTCTCCTTGCAAAAAGACGTTTTGACAGATACAGATGTGGACATAAATATACTTACCTGATAGAATGCTCCTTCTTCTTGTTGCTTCCTTGATGTTGATGATGATATAGAGGATATAAAACTTCTCCTTGATGAAGATAATTTTCTTCAATAATAATCCTTGATCTCATAGAGAGGGAGATCCCTTAGGATCCTCTGATGGTGAAGTCTTATTGATGAAGATAAATGATGACTTATTGATGATGTCTTCAATGGTAAGAATCTTGTTTCAATGGGAGAGAGATTTCCTTAGAATCTTGATGACAATGCCTTTTGATCTAGCCTCCTTTGGATGAATAATATTCAAAATAGTTCAACTTGATTCATAGATCTTTTCAACTAATGTAGATGTAGGGTTTTGGCCTTCTTTTCTTGATGATGATCCCAATACTTCTTTCTCGACTTCTTTGATCTAGGGGTTTCATGCTTTCTTTGTAGATATTTGACTTCAAGATGATCTTTGCTTTGATTCCTTCCTTGAGATTTGATCCTTGAGTGTCCCTTGATAAGATTCCCTTCCTTGACTTAGTCACCTTAGATCTATACCATGTTGAGAGATCTAGGGAATCGAGATTGATCAGGTACTTAGTATTTAGCTCAAAAAACAAAGTTCCAAGAATGGCACGACACTTAAATGACCCCGTCCATCTTGGAAAAACGATCCTAATGCAACTCGTTTAGCCGAAAACCGAGTTCATATGATAAATTTATTGTGTTCTGATCACTTTGCTAAATAAGTGAAATTTGCAAAAAAGAATGCCCAGTCACTACATAGTTAGCAGTCTGTATTACTGACGTGGCAAGTGATTAGGCAGGGTCAATGATGGTTAATAGCGAACCACATATGGACAAGTGGCATCGTTTCATTGAGTTTCAGATTGGTGTATTGGCACAGTGTTATTGGTTTGTTTTTTGGGCCAATGAAAGAATGCCATGTGGCAAGACCGGAGGCCGCCACATGACACCTCCCAACAACCTAACCAAAGTGCAGTTCAAATTTTTTTTGTGGAAGTCAGGGTTGAACCCAGGACCTACAACACATAGACCACAAGCCTTAACCACCTTTGTTATCCATTGTCACCTAATCGTATAGCTTTCCACATTCATTTAAAGTTTAGTGATGTTGGAGTGGGTGGTTAGGAGGGCCAACCTGCAGGCTAGCCCCATGCAAGTGATCACAACAACAAACATCATAGTCACAGTTAGTGTTAACCCAGTGATTAGTTCACCAACACTGCAATAGCCTCTGACATGTGAACAAAAATGTTATAACACCAAATGGTTAACCACTCTGATAGCTCCAGCAGGTCTATTAACTCGACGGTTAATGTGATGTTAACCATCAAATGTGACAACCCCCACCAAAACCACCAGATGTTAAGGTTATGGTTAGCACTATTCCGGGTTTAAATCTAATTAAGTGCAGTTAACCATTAATTAAGCCCGAGTTTAAAACGACAAAAGTTTGGTGGAAGTTTTCTAGGAAAAGACTACCTGAGTCATAGAGAAGGCAATTTTCAGTGAAATTGAGCTCAAGAAGAGGTGTTCCTGGCTAATTTGGACATTCTGAACACATTGGTGTAGGTGTCAGGAGCCATAGAGCTTTTGAAACAATAATTTTCCATATTGAGCTAATACAGAGGCCCAAGCCATGGAAGTTGGACCAAGGAGATGTAGCCCAGGAGGGGTGAACTCCTTCATCAAAACACTATGTTAAAGTGTCTCTTTAATGGTTTGTTGTACTTTAAATGTATGTTGTTCAGTACTTGTTTTTGAAGCTATTTTTCTCATGAATGTCATATTAAACTGAAGGAAATTTACCTATTTACATACACAAATAGCTATTATGAAAAATCAATACAAGAAGCAATAAGCAAGCACATGTTTAGAAATCTGTAGTTGATATTAGCATAGCAAAAACTAACAATCAAAAATAGATCAAGTTGGTATCAGAGTAGGTTGAATTGCTTGATTGCTTGAGTTTGTGAAATTAGGATTTTAATGGTTGCAAAATTGTGATGCTTATAAGGTTAAAGTTGTAGAAAGGAGAAGGGAAGCTATTGGTTGCAACTCCTAAGGTAATTCCTAGAACAAGGAGAGCCACAAAGCCACAATCTCCACCACTCAAAGTTCCAATTCCAGGTGCACTTGAAACTTCTCAAGTTTTTCCTTCAACTGAGATTGAAGAGGTACAAGCAATACCAGTTTTTGAGCTTGAGTCCAGAACCATTATGTCTGGAGAAAGAGAGCCTGAAGGTCATTCTTTAGAAGAGGAAGAATTCAAGAAATATTTTTTCACTTTAATTGAGATGGTTAAAGTCCTCTATGAAGAGAGGAACACTAAAACGGTTGGAGAGAGTTCTAAACCTCCACATGGAGAAGGAAGATCAGAGGATAAAAAAGATGAGAAGAAGGATTCAAAAGGGAATGGTGGAAAGCCACCTCCATCTCCTACCATCCTCATCATCTTCATCATCTCACACAACATCATGTTCCACTACCACCACTGAAACTACCCATACTCATTCAAAAACCCCAAAAGGAAAGACTCCCTTACTTAAATTGGATAGTAAGTTTGAACTTCCCATGTACAATGGAGAGGTGAATGCAGAAAAGTTGGATAATTGGATTCAATAGTTGGAGGTATACTACAAAATTTAGAACCTTCAAGAAGATTACATAAAGATCCAGTTGGCTTCATTGAGGCTAGAAGGAGAAACATTAGTCTGGTGGGAAGTAAATACTCAAGAGGAAATGCAAAGCCATGGTAAGATATCCATTACTTGGGTTGAATTGGTTTCTGCAATTAAAAGATAATTTTATCCTTTAGCCTATATATAAAAAGCCATTATGAGTTGGCATAATTTTAGGTAGCTTAAAGGCCAAATAGTCCAAGATTATACACAGGAGTTTAGGAAAAGGGATTTGTTGTTAGGAGTAAATTTGGATTCCCAAGATACACTACTGAAATATATTGGGGGTTTACATTCCTATTTGAAACATACTATCCTTATGTTCAATCCAAGAAATTTGGATGAGCTATGTGTGCAAGCCACGCACCTTGAAGCAAGGGGAAAGAACATTCAGGAAGAGGGCAATAAGGGGAAGCCATTCAAGGGTAAGGAGAAAGAGAAGGGTGGAAAATGGAAGGGAAAGAAAAATGCAAGTGTGAAGAAAGAAGGGCAGAAAACCATATGCCAACATTGTTCCAAAGCTGGGCATGATGAAGCCCATTGCTGGAAATTGCATCCCAAATTAAGGCCTAAGAAACAAAACAATAAGGGAAAACAAAGACGATCACTACCACACAACATGACCTTGCTTCAGATTTTGGTGATGAGACCAAGATTTCAGCCATGGTCACGAAAGGGAAAGAAATTGTTGCAAGCACTAGTTCCTCACATATTCAAAACAACACTCGAAATGAAGAGTCAAGAATAGGCTTGTTTCATGTAAGAATGATTTCAAATCATACAAAGGTTGATGCATTATTTGATAGCAGGTCACAATAAAACTTGATTTCATAAGACTTGGTTAAAAAAACTAAATCTTGAAACTGTACCTCATCATAAGCCATATCCATTGGGTTGGATAGTTAATAATGCAAACTTACAGGTTACAAGGAAGTGTTTATTCAAGTTCACCATTACTGAAAAGTTTATTGATGAAGTTGAGTTAGATGTAGTTCCACTTGAAATCTCAGGAATTATTTTGGGTAGTCCTTATTTGTATGATAGGAAAGCAGTATTTTATCGCCATGACAACAAATACATATTGATCAAGAATGGGGTGGAGTACATTGTGAGAGCCCACTGCAAAAAGATGAACATTTCTTTAGTTAATGCAGGGTAGATGAAGAGACTAGTAAATTCAAGTAAAAATTTTGTGCTTCTCATGATCAAGAAAAAGAATGATATTGATTATGAATCTTTTGAAGGTTGTGATGATAAATTGAAATCTGATTTGTTTGATGTGGTAAGCAAGCATGGCGAGATGTTTCAGGAACCAAAGGGGTTACCTCCCAAGAGGGGAATTCAACATGAGATTCAGTTGCAACAAGATGTTCCACTTCCAAACATTGGCATGTATCGCATGTCAATTATGGAGAGCATGGAAATCAAAAATAAAATTCAAGAATTGCTAAAAAAAATTATTATATGCCCATCTACTTCGCCATGTGGTTCGCCCGTTGTCTTGGTTCCAAAGAATGGTGGAACTTGGTGTATGTGTGTGGATTTCTATGCACTGAACAAAATCACAGTAAAGAATCATTATACATTCCCAGGAATTGATGATTTGCTTTATCAGTTGAGGTATGCAAAGTATTTCACTAAGCTACACTTACTAAGTGGTTATCATCAAGTTAGGATAGCTGAAGAAGACATTTGGAAAATCACATTTAAAACTAAAGAAGGATTGTTTGAGTGGCTTGTTATGCCTTTCGGTCTTACAAATTCTCTAGCTACATTCATGAGGGTAATGAACGATGTATTGAGACCATTTTTATATGATTTTGTCATTGTCTACGTAGATAATATTCTCATATTCAGCAAATCAAGAGATGAACTTGTCATGCGTGTAAACAAAGCACTAGATGTCTTGAGAAAAGAAAAATTGTTTTTAAAGATGTCAAAATGTGAATTTGGCAAGACTTCTTTGGTGTATTTGGGACACCTTGTTGGAGGAGGTGAGTTGAAGATAGATGCCTCTAAGGTTGAGGTCATTCTAAATTGGCCCAAGAAAAATACAGTTACAGAGGTAAGAAGTTTTTTAGGGGCAACGCAATATTGGAGAAAGTTTATTGCTATTTTTTCTTCAATTACAGCTCCATTACATGCATTGACAAGGGTTAAGAAAGTCTTCCATTGGGGAGATGTACAATAGAAAGCATTGATTTTTTGAAGCAAAGGATAATTTCCGCACCATTATTGGCTCTTTCGGATCTTAGACAACCATTCAAAATTCAAACGGATGCAAGCGATTATGCCATGGGAGAATTTCTATTGCAGCATGGTAAGCCCATTTCATTTCATTCTGAAATATTTAATGGAGTTGTAACTAACTATCCCACCTATGACAAAGAACTTTAGGCATTGGTAAAAAGTGTTAAGAAATGGAAGCATTATTTGATGGGTAAGGAGACCATCAACCATACTGACCATCAACCATTGTAGTAGTTACAATCACAATCAAATTTGTGGTAGTCTCGACATTTCAGATGGATGGGTTTTCTACAAAAATTTCCAAGGAAAATTTAAGGATGGAAATTTATTTTAAATTTTAGAAACCTTGGCGAATCTCACTAGTACATAGTATGTGATTTGTGAAATGTTTGGCAATGTTTTTGTGAAAGTATTCAAATTTCAAATGATTTTATATATTTTTTATATAAAATTTTGGCAATTTTTAAGGTAAAACAATTTTATACTATAAAATTTGGGCAAATAATTTTTAGAAAAAATGAAAATTAGTGAATCTCTTTTTTGGGAAAAGCATGGAAAGTTAGCCCACTTGCAAATATTAGCCCCTAAAATTTTCCCTGACAATATCATTTGGTTATCAAGTATAAAAAGGGAATCTACAATAAGGTAGCTGATATGCTTTCAAGGCCTATTGTAAATTCATCTGTTATACTCAAGCATAATTCTATTTTTCATGAAAGTTATATAGAACAATATGAAAATGATAGTGACTTTCAAGAAGTATATGCAAGCTTGAGTCAAGGAAACTGTTGGTGTCCCAAATTGCCCTATTTTCTACCACATTTCCATAAATATCAACCTCTATTTTACCTCAATAAAGACCCTTCTTTCCTGCACTAGTCCAAGATAATTACCCATTCCTGCACTTGCTCATATTTTACATTAAGATTTATTACAATGCTTTATTAATCATTTTATATGGATTTCACATCTATTTACATACCTCTTGTAACTCACATTAATTTCCTAGAGTAATTGTGGAAATTAGTATTAATTATGAATGAGTATGACTAGTGTAGGTATATTCTTGCACTGACATGAATTTTGCCCGAGATTTCCGAGAAGACAAATCTTCCACGAGGACAAGTCTCGATGCTTGACTCCAAGTTTAGTTGTTGATGAACCGAAGAAGGATAACAGGTGGCGTGCAATCAGGGAATTTTAAAGTTAGGTTATAGGCAAGCGAAATACATGTGCATTATAACTGCTGGCCAAGTTTGTAATTTTGGTTTCTAAGTCTGTTCGGCCAAAAGGCCTGAATAAGAAATGTCTGTAATTAGTGAAGATGGCTAGGGACGAAAGGATGTATAAGATATAGATCATAGGTAGGATTAGCTAGCGAACCATCGTTTGTAATTTTGTTTTTTTGTAATTTGGTTATCGCCTCAGCTTTGGGGCCTAGACTATTCTGTTATGTATATTTGCCAAATCGAGTAATACAAGAGAACTACCATGATTTGCATACACAATGCCTAATTTATTTCTAATGTATATTTGAAGTGTTGAGATTTTTCGTTCCTTAGAAGGGCAACAAGCTAGTTGGCTAGGGCGCAGCCAACCCAACTCATTTACCCATCCTCGCTTTCGTTAATCAGAAAAACGGTGTGGATATTTCTTTTGTAGTTGTGTGATGTTACAATTTTAATAATTATTTTTCAAGTTCTGATTTAAATATCTTTTGTAGCTAAAGTGTGAAACGGATCCATGGTTTTAGAGTTAGATGTGTTTACTTTGTTTCTGAAATTCCTTTCTCGCATTTTCTTTACTCTCAATCTCTTTCTTAATTTGTTTTCGATTGGATCGTGCAGGGAACTCTTTCCTGCACCAGTGCATGCGTTTGCCTACACTTTGGTTTAGTCATTCATTTTGCAGCAAACATTGAATCACTTACCTACATATTATTTCCAGTTATTTTGCAAGTGAATGAATCAGTAACTTAGTAACTGTCTTCAGCATTAAAAGTACATCTTTAGGGGATCTGGAAGCAGTTGCATAAAATTATCATGAACATGTTATACTTGCAAAGAACATAAGCATTTTGAGTGGATTACCAAAGTTAATTAACACATGAAGAACACGTAGAATACTGTTTGATTCCTTTGAATTGATTTTATTTCATGAAGTTATTTTCTTTGAAAGGTTTAATGAATTAAATCATATTTCCTTTTCACAAATAATTTACTTCAGAATTTCATTTACAATTGCAATTCTTTTTCAGCACATCTTTCAGTCCTTTCGAAAGTAATTTGGAAACTAGGTGAAGGAAACTCTGCCTCGATGCAAGAGCAGGTCTCTTGTCACAAAAGCAGAGTGCTCTAAGCCCTGAGGCTTAGAGCACCTTCACTAAGACACACCTTCACTAAGACATAATTCTTCAGTAAGGAAGGTCAAATCTACTTTTACATAGAGATATTGTACCTGCACTGGTGCAAGCAGATTGCAACAGTGCAAGGACAGGTTGTCTGTGTGGAAGGAAGATGAGGAGGAAGATAGAACTCTGCAAGGGCTCACTTGTCAGACTGTTAGCCATCCATCTGAATATGAACATAGCATTTCATTATAGCATTTAAGATTGTTTCAATGTGTGGAATTTCTTTACTTGATTTACTTGCAAATTGTCTTTTACATTCCAGCACTAGAGTTGCTTTGGTCTCAATTTCCTTTCCGATTTTTTTTTGTCTGATTCTAAAAAGAATTTCCTTTAAGAAGTAGGATTAGGAATAGGAAAAGTTCATACTATTTCTGGCATTGCCTGTGCTTTGTCTCTAATTTTACGAAACCCTTAGGTTGACAATTAAGTGTTGAGGAGTTTGCTCAAGTGCAATTCCTGTACCCAACATTTTGGCGCCGCTGCCGGGGAGGTGATTTGAATTGGTAAGAATTCTCCATTTTTTTGCAATAGGAGTAAGCCTGCCATTATTTTTTCTTGTAGTGTGATTCTATTGTCTAAAGGAATTTATAGGTGCCGATTTATTTTTTGAAGATTTCAGTTTTTATTTGAATTTTTTTTTGTCATTTTTTGAAATGAATGCCTAAAAGAGGCAGGGGTCCAAATCCCACTAGGGGCCAAATAAATACTGACAAATATAAAACCGAAACTCATATTAGGCCTTCTTTTGCTAGCAGAAAGTCCAAACAAACTCAGATTCATCATGCAGGAACAATCCACCTAGGCTCTAGTAGCAGTGGTTCAGGTGTGACACAATCCATAAAGGGGAAGAAGGGGACTGTTGGAATCCATAGTCAGCCTTGTCAGCCTGTTGAGAGTGGTTCATGTGGAAGAACAACAATGGAAGATATGGAAGACCATGTAGAAGGAAGTGGTGAAAATGAAGTAAATGAGGAATAGTCCACTTTTAGATTCCTGATTGTGAATTCTAATATACAAATACAAATGAAAAATATTTCACCATCAACTCTTCCTCATTTCTATGGTAAGGTACATGAAGATCCAGACTCTTTCTTATTTGAGTTTGATATTTTGTGTAGAAGTTATGATTTCTCATATGATGCCTAGAAGTTAAAGTTGTTTCCTGCAACTCTCAAGGACACAACACTCCGATGGTTCATGGGACTAGGAGGAAACACTATAAATTTTTGGGAGCAAATGAAGAGAGTTTTTTTATCAAAATATCAGGAATATTGTAAAACTAGAGATATTCAAGATGAAATCTTTACTATTGTCCAAAATGATGATGAGATGCTAGAGGACTACTTGGAGAGATTCCTGTACATCCTCCAAAAGTCAAAGCACAAATTTGATCTAAGTACCATTAGAACCTTGTTCTTACGTGGACTTACTGATGATGCAAAGAATAATTTAAATATGTTAGGACAAGGGGATATTGCTTAAAAACATTTTGGTTAGATCTATGAATTGTGCAGGAAATTCTCGTGGAACCAATATAGATCCGGTAAAGGAATTCAGAATAAAAATAGAAAAACTAAATCTGCTGATGCTATGATTAGTGGATTAGAAAACAAAATGGAAAATATGAAAATTGAAATAATGAATATTGTTAGTAAACAAATAGACTCTTTCAAGTTTCAGCATAAACTTGTAGAAGAGCAAGAAATTTTGTCTATTTTCTGTTATAAATGTAGAAGAAAGAATCCTTTAAGAGAATGTCCTCTAGATATTAAAAAAACTAATAAATGTGCAATTTGTGCAGATAACCATGCTACAGATAAATGTCCTTCTATACCTGGGCTGAAAGCTATACTTGAAGGGGGGAAACCTGAAGCTGAATAATTGCATGCTTGGGAGCACGAAGAAATTGGCTTGAGGTAAGTGTAGGTATGGTTCCTGAACCCCCACCACATTTTTTTGGTTATAATGCACACTCATATTCCTATCCTAACACTGGTCACTCTCAGCATTGGCAACATGGGAATCAATATCAATATGGAAAACCCTCCCAATCTTGGAAACAAGGATGGATAGGGCCAAACCATTCACATCATTCACATAATTCCTATCCTGCACCTATGCAATCATACCCTCCTACATATGCAACTTGCCCAGTGCCTCAACCATCATTACCTCAGTTGAGTCAACCTATGCCACCATTACCTTTACCTCCACCGTTTCGACCTTCTCAGCTTCCTGCTCAACCTTTACCCAACCCTAATAATAAAGCGGTACAAATGATCCATTCTATGACCCCGCTTTCTTCATCCAGATTTCAGACTATGCATGTTGGAGTCAATGATCTCCAATTCAGATTAGGGAAGGTATTAACCTCAAAAACTCAAAAGTAGCCCATGGTGATTATTGATGAGAAAGGAGAGGAGGAAACCCCTAACCATTCTGAAAAGGATGACACCATTTAGCCTATCCCTGTACATTTTGAGCCCTTGTCATCTTCTTCCAACCGACCTCCCTATCCAGAGAGGTCATTTGTGGAGAAGAAAGACCCCATTCCTGAGTTTAGCCCAACTTCTGAGCTTAGGAACCTTTTCATAAGGGTACCTTTGCTCCAAGCTACCAAAGAGATCCCCATCTATACAAAAATAATTAGGGAACTCTGTCTCAAGAAGATAGGAAGGAGAAGATTGGAACCCCAAAACATTCAATTTGTTGGTAGAGTAGCAGAGTTAATGATAGGGTGTATGCAAATGGAAAGGTATACTGAACCTGGAAACCCTGTTGTCTCTCTTCATATAGGTGATGTCCTTGTCTCCAATGTACTTATAGACCTAGGGGCAACCATTAATGTTATGACTAAGCAAACCATGTGTTAGGTTCCTATACCAATAGGAGTCATAATTTGTGAATAGCTGAGGTCAAATCTATAATGTGTACATACCTTTACTTTCTGCAAATGTTTTCCATATTCAAAAACTCAAAAAAAATAAAAAATGTAAAGAGGGTATGTCCTAAAAGAAAAATCAAAGGACAAAAGAATAAAAAAGGTCAAAAAAGATATAAAATGAATACCAAGAAAGAAAAAGACCATGAAAGTGTGCAAGTCAAAATGCCACTACTATTTACTTTTGATGCAGAATAAAAGATTGTGTGCAGCTTGTTACCTTTGCCACGATCCATGGATAGTCAAAATGTTTAAACTTGGCTATTTCATATTTTCAATTTTATGCTTAGAGATAGAGAATAAAATCTGACCAAACTGTTTAATCTTGGAAGATAAGTAGATAGGTAGAGTAAATAAAAGGAGCTCAACTGTTTAATTTGAGCCCTTGGATGTAATAAGGTTAGTTTTAGATAGATTATTTTTGTAAAAGAAAAGAAAAGGTTTTGATAAAGGGTTTGCCAACTTAAGTGCACCCTAATAAAGAGAAGAAAAAATGGTTGGATGAGTAGATGGGTAAGTAGTTGAATGGTTGTAGAATTGTGATGATTGATTAGATAAAGATCATATTAGTCATCTTCATCATCAAATTTCTAAGTATATTGAGCATTTATAAAAGTACACAAAGTCAATTGATTAACCTCCCTCATTCATTCCATTTTTCACTTAACTGATTTCCAAAGAAAGCCTTCAAGTACCTAGAATCTTAAGTTAAAGGGGATCAGAGAATTTCTCTGACTTCTGGAGGGACCGGACCCTCGATCCAATAACTTATAGGTCTTAAGTACTAAAAGTCCCCTCATGAGCATTCACCCCCTCAAATTCCCTCATATTCCCCAACAAAACCCTTTTCCTAAGGAAAAATCATTTTACATGATAAAACCCCTTTTCCTAAGGTTTAAACACTATTTTTCCCAAGGAAAAGCCATTACCCACATAAAATCCCCTTTTCACAAAAAACACACAAATTCATACTTAGCCTAAGTTTTTATGTTTTCTATGTGAAAAGCAAAACAAATTGCAAAGGACTCATTCTTGTACTTAGTGCTAAAAAACATTTTCCGCCTTTATTCATATTAACTTTTGATTTTAATTATATATTAACTCCTGAGAAGATAACCCTTTTCCCTATGTATTTATTAAAACCCCTTAATATTAATATCTCATCCCAAAGTTTGAAATATAAACTCTATTAATATCATTAATGGGTTAATTAGTCGATCAGCAGCTAATTAATAACCAAAACCCTCCGCCGAATAAATGAGATTAATTAATCAATCTGTGGTTAATTAATAATCTACCTCTGCCAATGAAATCACCCCTGACGCCTTTAATCCACCATAATCCATCATTAATTAAACCCTGCCACGTTTAAAACCCCGTCGGGCCCCTCTATTAAACTTCACGTCAAATCCCCGCTTCGATCACCGTGCAATCAGGACTCATTTGATCTGACGGTTGATGATCATATCGGGCAGCCTCTAAAGGCTGACCTTTACCTACCTGATATGGGTGTTTTCACTGTAACCCCCGCCGCTACATGGCACTCGATGAATGGCATCGGGCAGCCTTCCTCCGAATCCACTCCAGCCCAAAAGCTATGCGAAATAAAACCATTTACTACCTCCCGCTAAGCAACAAAACATCCCGTCCCCTGCTTAACTCCAAATGTACCTATCCCCATGTACCCACCAAAACCATTGACTTTGTGAATAAAACTAAAAAAACTCATTGTTTTTAGTTTTAACGTGAAAAAGATCGCTCAGACCTCCATGCAAGCACCAGAGTATGTTCAACCGTCAACCCACGTCCAACTACCAACCTACTGAAGCTGCTGAACTCCACGACCACCCTTCAAGCACTAACACTTTCTACAAACCGTGTACAGTCACCCATATATATGTTCAGAGCTGAAACTAGGTATTTACCCAAATTCACTGAGAAGCCCTGTTTAATTCGCGAACCTTTACTCAATTGCTTTAAACTGTTAAGTAATTTAGTAAAATGAGTGCCCTGCAATTCCAAACCATTCCAAACTAAACCAATTTTCCCCCAATTTTATAGAAAACCCTTTTCCCCCATCCTTGAATCCACAAAAACGAAGGATGGCTACACTAGTTGCATTGAATATCCTACACATTTCTACTCCCCACAGGGATTTAGACCATCTCCCATTAGCAGACAAAGAATTTCAAATTAAAGACATCTTTGTTGAAGAATCCCCATTGAAATTATGCTGCAAGTACAGAGACCAGTACTTGAACCATGCAGATAGAATAGGTCTTTGGGAATCAAACCTGCCCAAGTACTAATTTCCACCTTAATAGCAGTGATGTACCCTGACCAAACAATACTTTTCACCATCACCGGTGAGTCCATAAATGAAATGTTGTAATTGCAACATGGTCAAAATCTTACTTTCCTTTCTATTGGAGATTTGCTTGACAGATTTCCTAAACTCACCCTTTCCAAGATTGCTCAAATACTCCAGACTTTCATTGTAGAAGAAAAATACATACCAAAGGATCCCCCTCACATTTCATCCTTTTTCTCTCAGCTTGGCAAAGACATCATATCATTGATATTCAGTATTCTAGGCTATACTACTAGTGAATATGTAGATGAGATTACTCTTACCTATATGTCCATTTTCACTCCTAGGCAGCCCCCTGCCATCATGTTTGACTATGAAAAATTCATCTCAGACAAAATGCATGATCATTTCATGAGATTGGAAAATGAGAGAGTATTCAAATACTCATAAGTATTGTATCATTTCTTTTTTTACTATCAAGCTGACAAATTTCCCTTCACTGTTCAGAAGCTTGACACCAGAGGTAATCCTAGATCAGTGGTCTTCTGGACCCCTCTAATCCACAAATATGAATCTCCATACTCCTATAAATATTTTATAGATTTATTTGTGCATCCAGTAGCTACCATGCTGATAGGAAGTCCTCCTCCAAGAATCAATGCAGATATCAAGAGGGTCCTACAGTTGTCCAAACAATACAAAGTGGGAGATTGGTACTAGTACCAAAATCACACTGAAATCAAAATCTATGGTTGCGAATTGGCATCTTACAAATTGCCAAGATACCTCCCAATGTGATTATTTTCTCTAGAGTACTACAGGAAAATAATCAACTCTGATGATGTACATTTTGTGAAGGCCAAGAAAAAGGCACAACCCTAAATAAAAGACCAACTAGGCCCCTTTGTGTGTAACGATAGAGAAGCTAGAAGAGTTGTAGATGAAATTATTCAAGTATGACCCCTTTGATGTCATTTGTAACAGAAGATAGAAAAACAAATTGTCTCCCTACATCCACCACTAAATTCCTCAAATAGAACAATATGCAAATCAGCTACAATGGGTGGAAAACACTCTACTAGACAAGGATAGTACAGAAACTGTCAATAATGTGTTGATTGATTTAGAAAGAATACTTGATGAAGATTCCTTTGTACAAGTGCTAGAAGAACCCAATCCCAAAGGGAGACACAAGAACACAATGAGCAACTACCAGAAGAAGAACTTCAAAAGCAAGAGGAATCTGAACAACCAGACATATAAAAAGAGTTGGATCAGCCAGAAAACATCATGAGTAATCCTCCTATTGTATAGAATCCTATAATGAGGATAAGAATCCCAAAAGAAATAGAGAGGAGGCCACTCTTTCTAGCATACCTGTTGCACAGACTTGTGTTAAAAGGCAAAGGTTGAATCCATTTTCAGAACAGGAGTTCACAGAGGAAACAGCTGGAACCACAAGTACAGAAAGAGCAGAAAGCAGGAAGACCACTCCCTCTAGAGGTACACAAGAACCTTCCACTTCACAGGCTCAAATGTTGGAGAGATAACAGAGCGTGGAAGTATCCTCCTTCAAGGCTCCAACAGGTCAGAACCAGGACATCAGAGAGAAATATAAAGAAATAAAGGCTAGAAATGAAAGCTTGAAGGCCCAAAGTTATGCACAATACCTTAAACTGGCTCCTACTAATCAAACAAGGCTAATGTCAGCCTTTGATGTAAAAGAAGGTAAAATGCAAATGACTTTCATGAAGCCTATAAAACTGCAGCCCAAGTCTATATTAGATTATTTGAAGACAAATTTTGAGGTATAGACGAAGGATATTCATCCTATTGACCAAATAGAATTACACAAACAGACTGGGGAAATGGTCTATTCTACTTTGACCAGCAAGGCCATCATAGCACATCAACTCCAAAATTCGTTGAATAATATATTAGCGCACTTCCAGTTAGAGAAGGCCTCTTCACAGGCCAAGGATACCAGGATAAAGTCCTTGGAGGACTTAATCATAGAGATGGGACATGATCCCAAGGATGTAAAGGCCGCAGAAAAGATAATTAAAAAGAAAAATGATGATATAGCTGCATTGAAAAAGCAGCTTAAAATTCCTCCTCTACATCATCCACAAACAGCTAAAGTATTGGAAACTCGGAAGGAGGAAGAACTTATAGACTTAGTACTTAAGCTGAATGATCAACTAAAAGAGACAGAGAAAGAGCTAGATAACTTTATGTAGTCTAGACATAGTGATTTGGCCACCACTCCTTAGACTATTATTCCTACAGTCTCTACAGTAGTACCCTCCACATTGGCTACTTCCTTAGCACCAACAGTTCCACCAACTACAGCTATGCCAGTCACAGGTACATCAACAAGTGCAGGGACATCCACAAAAAAGACAACTAAATTGGTAAAAGCCATGGAGGAAATGACCATCCAGGCTACTGAGCTTAAGAAGCTTAGAGAAAAAGTGTCAAGTTTGGAGACTGATTGCAAACTTGCACAGATACAACAGAAGGAAGAAGTTCAGAAGAATCAAAGAATGGGAGAAAGAATAAAAGTCCTTGAAAAGGACTTGACATTGCAAAAGCCACTAGGAGATATGAAGGAAATGCTCTGGGCCAACATCATTGACTCTGTCAATGATGTTTGGCCATCTATTCAAGTAATTTTTGAGTAAACTGAATTGGTGAAAGTGGCCATCGAAGCAATTCAAAAAACAAGAGAAGAGTTGGGAGACAAACGTGAAGAGGACAACCAATTGATAGAAATTTTGAACAGTATAAACATGTATCAGTTAGATGAATTGGGCATAGAAGACAGAATAGGGACCATCATTGAAATCAAGAAGATTCTCACCAAAAGGAACCTTATGCTCAATCTAGAGAAAAGATGCCAAAGCATCCAAGTTGATATTGATAGATTTATGACAAAATATGGTATTTTAAGGGAAAAAGGACTCCCCGTAATCCAAGACAAGCTAATGACTCAAGAATATTACATTGAAAGACTAAACAAGTTGGCCAGTAGCCAAGCTATTACTTCAGGGGTACAAGCTCTGCCCACTGGAAAGGTGTTATAAAAACATGATAGTTTGGAAAATCTATTTTTTATAGAGCATGAGATAAAGCACCTATTCGCCACCACGCCAAATTTTTCCAAGTATACCGAGGCTGATGAGATATATAGAAAAATGTTGAGGATGAAATTACTCGAAGGTGAATGGTGGACAAACTTGATGGATTTACTATAAAGTTACTGTAGTAAATCCATAAGGCAACCAGGTAAAACAGATGAAACAGAGTCAAAGTGTAGCAGGTAAAGAGTATCAGTAGGTTGAAGACAGAAAGTGATTCCAACACACATATATAAAGCAACTGAAAGATCCAAATCCGAATTACAACAGCTAGCACAGTCACAATAGAAGAGACAACAAGAAGACAGTTCTCCATCTGTCTCTATCTTCATGCTGAAGGTATTTTCAGTTTCCTAGAATAATTCTCATATTGTTATGAGATATTTTGTAACATTTTTGTATAAATACTTAACAATTTGAAGTAATTAGTGTGGATTAAAATACATTTTTGTAGACATTTTATATCGAGCTAAGGAGCTATTGTATTCAAGACTAGACTGGTTTTGCTGGGTCATGAAATAAAGCTAAAGACATTTCACTAGATTCTTGTGCACAGTTGGAACCAAAGAAGTATTATCTCTTCATGTTTAATTATTGTTTTCTTGTCATGTTCTAAATATTCACATGTTTTCTCTATGAAATCTAAATAGTAAACAAGGAATGATATCTCAGAATGAGCTTAAATTCTCTCTGTTTTGATTGTTTACTTTCTCATTGTTTTCTAATAAACTATCTTGGTCTGGGAATTCTTAATTGCTCCCTTACTTCCGTAGTTTCCCCCCTTAGGTCCATAGTAAAGGATTCTTAGTTGCCCTTTGGGACTGATCTCCTTCTCTTCTTCATCTTGATCCCAGTTTCAAGATTCTTCATTTCCCTTTTACCCTGGTTAGGACTACTTCATCCATTTGAACCCGTAGATTTGCTTTTTGCTGTGCTAGCCTACCCTGTGAACTCCTCCTTTAGTAATTGATCAGATCCAGTTAAACCACTCCTTGATTGACTTCATAGCCCAATGGCTTGAATACTTGTTCTGCCCATCTGTTTTCTTAATTCCACCACCCAATCAAAACCAAAACATCATGAGCACTAAGAACTAGCCTGAAATCCTACTCAAAACAAAGATAAATTATAAAGAGAGAGCCCTCTCTAGACTTAGGTTGGCTAGAACCTGAGTCTAAAAGATTAGGTTTGTGGTTACCTTGGATTATTCCTTCTTTGATAACTTCTAGGGAAGAAATCTGAGTGATAACATAGTGGCGACCACACTAGGGAATCAAATCCCCAGTCTTAATAAACCTTTGAGAAATTCAAATTTTTATTTTCAAGCCTCTTAAATGGTTTATTAGAAGTTATTTCACAAAAATTCATAAAAAAGAAAATAATTAAAAAAGCTTGAAATCTGGCTTCGAGGAGAACTCATTATACAAGGGCCAACCTTGATCCAAATCCTCCCCCTGTATTTGACAATCCCAACCTTCTTTCGAGAATAATCAGAAGATAGAAAAGTTTAGTAAGCCCAAGACCTTTGTTTAGATCCAATTCCTACCCTTGTGAGTGGTTGTTCATAGAAGACCTCCCTTTTGACGAGTATTTTGACCATTCCCTATTTAGAACCAAGTATGAGAGTGAACTTGAGGACATAGTTCTAGATCCAGAATTTATAGCAGAACTTGAAGTCCAAAGGGCAAACTTGTCAATTGATCAGTACCTTCTGAATTCCCCTTAGTCATCCCTTACTACTGATAGAATCCTTGAACTTTCTAAAACAACTTCAACTTCTTTTAGTTCACTCTCATTTCCTCACACTTCTAAATTTCATCCCTCATCTCCGTTCATACCTTTGCTCCCCCATCAGCCTATCAATACCCTCTAAATACCCATTACCCCTGTTACCCCCAATCCCTCTGTTGTCCCAAATCCCCTTGTTACCCCAACTCTTATTCTCAATCTTGTCCAACTTAGAGCTATGGCACTCAGATATGCCCCTCTTGTGATGCCTGCCCCTCAAGGTGTATTGCCACCAGACTATCAGAGTAAAATTGTCCTATTTGATGGCATTAGATCTTACATAGCACAACAACACACAAGAAAAATGAAAGATTATTTTGAACTACATGAAATTGACATAGGAGATGTCCAAATGAGAATTTTTGCCCAAACTCTAGCTGGAGAAGTGAGAAAATGGTTTAGATCTATGCCTAATAATAGTATAGATAGTTTAGAAGTTTTTTACCAACAATTTTTACATAGGTGTGTGAAGAAAAAGAACCCTCTTCAAATTCTTTCTGAATATGAAAACCTCAATAGGGGACCAAACGAAACCGTTTAGGACTACTGTACTAGGTTTAACAATGTATATAATGCAATACCACTTGACCTTAGACCTCCACCTTGCTTAGCTCTGATAAAGTTTCTAGACAGATTTGACACTGATATGGCTTTCCAACTAAGAGAGAGGAATCCCCCAACCCTAGAAGATATGCAAAGTGTAGCAGTTAGTGTAGAAGCTAATATGCTATCCAAAAGAGCCAGGGTTAGAAACGAAAGAAGAACACCCTTGAAAGATGAAACCTCACCCTTTGATAAAAAATGGATGCTTTAGCTAAAGGAATGGAAATATTGATGGATAGGATAGAAGTCATTGAAAGGAAACCTCACTGGGATAACCAACAGGCACCTCCAGTAAGGAATCCAAACTTCAGGAAAAACCAGAACCAAAATACTGGTAAAAATGGGCATGATCAGAACATTAGACCTCCTTCCCAAGAGAACTATGTTGAAACTTCCCATAAAGAAGACCCTGAGCTAGACACTCAAATTAACTTAATGGGGTTAGAGGATGAGGAAGCAATTTTTCTGACTCAGGATGACTAAGAATTATACATGCTTCTGCAATTACAGACCCAAACTAGAGAATATTTCGACTACAAGCAAGGGTATGATTCTTCTATTTTCGAAGTGCATAAATAGTACAATTTGAGGAGCAAAAAGAACACTGATGTTCTGGACCAAAACAAGAAAGCAGTACCTAATCAACCTAAGAAATTGAAAGCTACTCCAGTTACGAAAACCCTACAAATCCTTTCTAGATCACATCAGAACCCTCCCAGTCCCACCATTGAAGATGTAACCAATGACCAACCTTCTAATGAGCAGCCTTCCACTTCAGTTCCTCTCAAAGAAACAGTGGAACAATCTCCAGAAATTATATTAGAAAATCCAATTAAAAAGGACTCCAAACAATGAAAAAGAAGAACAAACTACTCCAAACCCTATTGCTAAGATTTCAAATGTTCAAACAGACAAACCCCCTCTGCCTTTCAATTTGGGAGCAAAAGTGGAAAAAATCAAAAACTCGGTTCCTTTAATAGAATTGGTTAAACATGAAACTTACAGATCTCAAATAAGTAATTCTTTAAACTTTGTTGAAAATGAAGACTCCGTTAACTTATTTGATGATCAACCTAAGTTAATTTTTGGTCTTGATGTTAATGGAAAACCAGTGGAAGGAGGGATAACACCGTTCTACATTAGCCTTAACATCCACGATAAAATCCCACATAATGCTATGCTAGACTCTGGGGCTTCACACAACCTTATGCCTAAATCTGTGATGGGAAAACTAAACTTGGATATAACTAGACCTTATAAGGACCTGTTCTCATTTGATTCAAGCTAAGTTAAGTGCCTAGGACTTATAAAAGACCCGTGTGTTTCCCTAGTGCAGTACCCTGCTAAGACCATTCTTATGGACATAGTTGTTGCTGATATACCACCTAAATATGGCATGCTGCTGTCTAGATCGTGGGGTGCCAAACTCCAAGGATCTTTGCAACTTGACATGTCGTATGCTACCATATCAGTCTTTGGACATCCTAAAAAACTATATAGAGAGACTCTGATGAAGTATGTAGTGAGTACCCAGGAGAGACCTCAAAACTTTATTATATATTCAATGCATTCTGATATTGATTATTTCATTCTTTACAATGCTAAAACAAATCAAGAAGACACTTCAGACAACATTATTGTAGGACCAAAAGAAATTACAGTAGAAGAAGACAATCAAAGTATCCAAATTCAAGAGACTTCAGATAATAAATATGACCTAGATACCTTAGTCAAAGAAGATTTTGTACCCCTAGACAGTAAAAATTATGAACATGAAATTTTGTGGCATCTTGAATTTGATGGATCAGTAAGAAAATTAGGTGCTGGTTCAGGAGTATGGATTTACAACTTAGAAAATGCTCATTCAGAGGGTCATGCCTACAGATTGAACTTTAAATGTATGAACAACATGGCCGAGTACGAAGCACTTCTATTAGGTCTCAAATTGGTTAAAAGGTTAGGAGCCATAAGAGTTTCTATTGTGGGAGATTCTAAGTTGCTAATAAAATAAATTAAAGCTGTTTATATGACTAGGGATCCTAGGTTAGGATTTTATAGAGGAACAGTTGTAGAAATAATAAATACTTTTTTAGAAACCAAGCTTGTTGTTATTCCAAGAAAACACAATATGCAAGCTCACAACTTAGCTATGTTTGCTAGTACATGCAAGTTTCCATTTCAGCCTAACCATCAGTATACTGCTGAGGTTAGGCACATACCTACTATTCCTGACAACTTTAAGTACTGGCAAGTGTTCAATAATGATAAAAAAATTAACAATTTTCTAACTTTAGATGGTGAATTTGTAAATAGCAACATAGACACAGACATAACATTAGATTTTTATTACACTGATAAAGTAGAAATTAACAAAGTAGAAGATGAAAGGATAGATAGATTCCATCACACAAAGTTTACAAAATCAGATATTCGAAACCTAAAAGAAATTGAAATTGATGAAGCAATCAATGAAGAATCTGAAGTCATCAATCTTAAAGATAATTTTTTTCCCAAAGGATTAACTCCTTTGGAGGACTTGCTTGATTCAAACGATGTGCGTAAAAAGCCGAAAATGGAACCGTTAAAATTATACATTGAGGAGTGTAACATAGGCTCTGAAGAAGATCCCAAAATGATAAAACTTTCAAAGTCTTTACCTCCCAATGAAAGAGTGAAATACATAGAACTGCTAAAGGAATTCCAGGATGTTTTTGCTTGGAATTATGAGGACCTTAAGTCCTATGATACCAGCATAATACAACACACCATTCCTTTAAAAGAAAACCAGAAGAATTTTAGATAGAAGCTTAGAAGGATTAACCCCATTCTATTGTATTCTATTGAAAAAGAGATCAAAAGAATGTACGAAGCTAAAATCATTGCACCAATCAGATTCTCAGATTGGGTTTCTAATTTGGTACTTACAAGAAAGAAAACTGGCGAAATAAGACTGTGTGTTGACCTTAGGAATTTGAATAAAGTTTCACTCAAGGATAATTACCCTCTTCCTAAAATTGATCACATATTACAGAGGGTAGTGGGCTCAACCAGAATCTCACTGCTAGATGGGTTTTCTGGTTATAACCAGATTTTAGTCCACCCAGATGATTAGGCAAAAAATGTATTCACTACTCCATGGGGCATTTTCATGTATGTGAAAATGCCTTTTGGGTTGAAAAATGCAGGGGCCACCTTTCAAAGAGCAATGGACATAGCCTTTGCTAAGGAAATCCATGAATTCTCAGTAATATACCTAGATGACATCACGATATTCTCTAAATCAGATCAGCAACACCTGGACCATCTCAGGCAGGTCTTCACCAAGTGTAGGAAGTATGGAATTTCACTGAATCCTAAAAAATCTTTATTTGGTTTGGAAGAGGGAAAATTACTAGGCCACATTATCTCCAAAGATGGTATCTGGATCAACCCAACAAGAATTGAAGCCATTTTACAAATACCACATCCTAGGAACATCAAAGAACTACAAGCATTTTTAGGAAAAATAAACTTTTTGAGAAGATTTATCTCTAACTTAGCTGAACTAATTAGATTATTAAACAACATGTTAAAGAAATATTTGACTATTAAATGGACTCTAGAGGCTAAAAGGTATTTTGAAGATATAAAGCTACATCAGTTCTCATCAGTCCAATGTTTGATAGGGATTTCATCATATTTTCTTTCGCCTCAGAACATACCATTGCTACAGTCCTATTGCAGAAAAATGATCAGGGTTTTGAACAAATAATAGCCTTCTTTGGTAAAGCCCTGGGAGAACACCTTTAAAGTATAATATAATGGAAAAGTGAGATTTTGCTCTAGTTAAATCTATTAAAGATTTTAGAGTTTATATCTTGTATTCTCATATAGTAGCTTATGTTCCCAATGTTGTAGTCAAAGACATCCTAACACAGGATGGACCAGATGGAAAGAGAGGGAAGTGGATAGCTACCATATTAGAATATGACTTAGAAATTAAGCCTACAAAATTGATCAAAGGCCAAGTTTTAGCCAAGCTCATGGCTGAATCGAACTATCAGGTCCTAAACATAAATTTCATTGAAGAATTGGATAACAAAGAGGAGATGGCAACTCCACAAATCAGCCAGGCCTTTACTGACTCACCATGGTATGCTAACATTATATACATTTTACAAAATCTTCAAGCTCCTCTAGAGTTGTCTAGAACTAAAAGTAGGTTGTAGAGTTTAGGCTTCTGTGATCCATGTCAAGTTTACAAAATATTTTTCGGCGGAGATCACATGAAACATCATTTGTCGACGCGTTTCGAACCAACTAGTGTGGTTCATCGTCAGGACAAGTTGAAGAAACAGATCCAGCTTAGCAAGTTAAATAGACAGAGCAGAGCCTCCAACGGCTAAAAATACCAACAGCTACTTTTGACTAGGTACCGGGATCAAAACCCTTTTTAATAATTTAAGGGAAAAAGTTACCCTAGGGGAACCAATCCCTTAAAATAAAATAAATAAAAATAATTTTATGATAATAGTTAGTTAAAAATATTAATAAATAATTAAAATATTATGTAAAAATTAATTCATGATAATAGTTAGTTAAAAATAAATAATTAAAAATTATATTTAAGGGAAAAAATTACCCTAGGGGGACCAATCCCTTAAAATAAAAGTAGGTTCTTAAAAATGAAACCTTTGAAGTTTTGCATAATTGACAATGCTTTATTTTGGAAAAATCACGAAGGTATCCTACTTAATTGTTTGTTAAAGGAAGAATCTGACAAAATATTACAGGAGTTTCATGCAAGTGACTGTGGGGGACATCTTTACTAGAAGACCACAGCTGATAAGATCTTAAGAGCTGGTTTTTACTGGCCCACTCTATTTTTTGATGTAAAGAAATTTGTAACCTCATGTCACAAATGTCAGATTTTTGAAGGAAAAAGAAAACTATTACCATTACCTTTGAAACCAATATCTACTGAAACACCATTTCAACAGTGGGGTCTTGACTTCATTGGTGAAATTCATCCCCCTTCCTCTGCCCAACATAGATGGATCTTGACTGCCACAGATTATTTTACAAAGTGGATAGAAGCCATACCCTCAAGACAAGCTACTGATACTGTCATAATAGGTTTCCTTGAGGCCAACATTCTATCCAGATTTGGTTGCCCAACCAAAATCATCACAGACAATGCAACAACTTTTAAATCAAAGAGGATGATTGATTTCTGCAACAAATATCATATAACCCTGGGTCACTCCATAGCCTACTATCCCCAAGGAAATGGACTAGAAAAGTCTTCCAACAAGAGCTTAGTGAACATCATCAAAAAATTGTTGGAAGATAACAAGAAAACCTGGAACAAGAAGCTAGTAAATGCCCTGTTGGAAAATAGGCTGACCACAAAGAAATCCATTTGTACCAATTCTTATCAGCTAGTCTATGGAATGGAGGTTGTTTTCCCATCTTCCTTGGGAACACCAGTGATGAAATTTCTCCAAGAAGCACAGGTTAAGCCAAACGATATTCAAAGGAGGATCAACCAGACAATTCACTTACAGCAGACTAGGGAAGAAGTGTATATCAGATCCCAAGTTGTGCAGGAGAGAATCAAGAAAGTTTTTGACAAAAGGACCAAGGCAGAAGATTTCTACCTAGGAGATAAAGTTTTGAAATGGGACTCAAGAAGGGAGGATAAAGGTAAACATGGGAAGTTTGACTTCCTATGGAAAGGCCCTTACATCATTTATGCTTTTAGGGGTAATAATGCTTTTTCCCTCAAAGAATTGGATGGTGTGGAAGTAGAAGGAGGACCAATTAATGGTCGAATGCTTAAGAATTATATAGATTCCAGTCACTAATTTCACTAATCACTTGTACATATTCTATTTTTCAAAAAAGTTTAGTGTTGATTGGATGGTAATTTTGGAGTTGAAGCCCGAAGAGAAGGACCTAAGCTTCAAAAGTTTCACTGTCATAAATATCAATAAAGCAAAAAAGTGAAAGGGAAAATTTGCAGAGTAAAATCACAATAATTTAGAAGGCCATTGATCTACTAGTTCTTGACATTTCACCAGGAAATGCCATCCCTAAGTGGAGCCACTGTTAGGTTCCTATACCAATAGGAGTCATAATTTTTGAATCGCTGAGGTCAAATCTATAATATGTACATACCTTTGCTTTCTTCAAATCTTTTCCATATTCAAAAACTCAAAAAAATTAAAAAAAGTAAAGAGGGTATGTCTTAAAAGAAAAATCAAATGACAAAAAGAATAAAAAATGTCAAAAAGATGAAAAAATGAACCCCAAGAAAGAAAAATACCATGAAAGTGTGCAAGTCAAAATGCCACTACTATTTACTTTTGATGCAAAATAAAAGATTGTGTGCAGCTTGTTACCTTTGCCACAATCCATGGATAGTCAAAATGTTTAAACTTGGCTATTTCATATTTTCAATTTTATGCTTAGAGATAGAGAATAAAATCTGACCAAACTGTTTAATCTTGGCAGATAAGTAGATAGGTAGAGTAAATAAAAGGAGCTCAACTGTTTAATATGAGCCCTTGGATGTAATAAGGTTAGTTTTAGATAGATTACTTTTGTAAAAGAAAAGAAAAGGTTTTGATAAAGGGTTTGCCAGCTTAAGTGCACCCTAATAAAGAGAAGAAAAAATGGTAGGATGAGTAGATGGGTAAGTAGTTGAATGGTTGCAGAATTGTGATGATTGATTAGATAAAGATCATATTATTCATCTTCATCATCAAATTTCTAAGTATATTGAGCATTTACCAAAGTACACAAAGTCAATTGATTAACCTCCCTCATTCATTACATTTTTCACTTAACTAATTTCCAAAGAAAGTCTTAAAGTACCTAGAATCTTAAGTTAAAGGGGCTCAGAGCATTTCTCTGACTTTTGGAGGGACTGGACCCTCGACCCAATAACTTATAGGTCTTAAGTACTAAAAGTCCCCTCATGAGCATTCACCCCCTCAAATTCACTCATATTCCCCAACAAAACTCTTTTCCTAAGGAAAAATCACTTTACATGACAAAACCCCTTTTCCTAAGGTTTAAACACTATTTTTCCCAAGGAAAACCATTACCCCCATAAAAACCCCTTTTCACAAAAAACCTAAAAATTCATACTTAGCCTAAGTTTTTATCTTTTCTATGTGAAAAGCAAAACAAATTGCAAAGGACTCATTCTTGTACTTAGCGCTAAAAAAAATTTCCGCCTTTATTAATATTAAATTTTGACTTTAACTATATATTAACTCCCGAGAAGATAACCCTTTTCCCTATGTATTTATTAAGACCCCTTAATATTAATATCCCATCCCAAAAATTGAAATATAAACTCTATTAATATCATTAATGGGTTAATTAGTCGATCAATAGCTAATTAATAACCAAAACCCTCCGCCGAATAAATGAGATTAATTAATCAATCTATGGTTAATTAATAATCTAACTCCGCCAATGAAATCACCCCCGACACCTTTAATTCGCCATAATCCATCATTAGTTAAACCCCACCACATTTAAAAATCTATCGGGCCCCTCTATTAAACTTCACGTCAAATCCCCGCCGCAATCACCGTGCGATCAGGACCCATTTGATCTGACGGTTGATGATCATATTGGGCGGCCTCCGAAGGCCGACCTTTACCTGCTCGATATGGTGGTTTCACTGTTCCCCCCACCACTACATAGTGCCCGATGAATGGCATCGGGCGGCCTTCCTTCGAAACCGCTCCAGCCCAAAAGCTGTGCGAAATAAAACCATTTACCACCTCCTGCTAGGCGACAAAACGTCCTGTCCCCCGCTTAACTCCAAACGTACCTGTCCTTGTGTACCCACCAAAACCATTGAATTTGTGAATAAAACTAAAAAACTCATTGCTTTTAGTTTTATCATGAAAAATAACGCTCAGACCTCCATGCAAGCACCAGAGTATGTGCAACGGTCAACCCACCTCCAACGGCCAACCTGCTGAAGCTACTAAACTCCATGACCACCCTTCAGGCACTAACGCTTTCTGTAAACCGTGTACAGTCACGCATCTATCTGTTCAGAGCCGAGACTAGGTATTTACCCAAATTCACTGAGAAGCCCTATTTAATTCTTGAACCTTTACTCAATTGCTTTAAACTGTTAAGTAATTCAGTAAAACAAGTGCCTTGCAATTCCAAACCATTCTGAACTAAAAAAATTGGCCCCTAGTTTTACAGAAAAACCTTTGCCCCCATGCTTGAATCCACAAGAACCAAGGATGGCTGTGCTAGTTACATTGAATATCCTACCCATTTCTACTCCCCACAGGGATTTAGACCATCTCCCGTAGCAGACAAAGACTTTCAAATTAAAGACATCTCTGTTGAAGAGTCCCCATTGAAATTGTACTATAGGTACAAACACTAGTACTTGAATGATGCAGACAGAATAGGTCTTTGGGAATCAAACCTACCCAAGTACCAATTCCCTAGCATCCATATCTTCCCCAAAATTGTTCACTATTATCATGCTAGCTACAATCCCACCTTAAGAGCAGTGATGTCCCCTGACCAGACAATACTTTTCACCATCACTGCTGAGTCCATAAATGAAATGCTGCAATTGCAACCTGGTCAAAATCTTACTCCCCTTTCTATTGGAGATTTTCTTGACAGATTTCCTAAACTCCTGCTTTCCAAGATTGCTCAAATACTCCAAACTTTCATCGTAGAAGAAAAATACATACCAAAGGATCCCCTTCCTTACATGTCATCCTTTTTCTCTCAGCTTGGCAAAGACATCATATCAATGATATCCAGTATTCTAGGCTATACTACTAGTGAATATGTAGATGAGATTATTCTTGCCTATATGTCCATTTTCAATCTTAGGTAGCCCCCTGCCATCATGTTTGACTATGCAAAATTCATCTCAGACAAAATGCATGATCAGTGCATGAGATTGGAAAATGAGAGAGTATTCAAATATTCATCAGTGTTGTATCATCTCTTTCTTTACTATCAAGCTAACAAATTTCCCTTCACTGTTCAGAAGCTTGACACTAGAGGTAATCCTATATCAGTAGTCTTCTGGACCCCTCTAATACACAAATATGAATCTCCATACTCCTATACAGATTATATAGATCTATTTTTGCATCCAGTAGCTACCATGCTGATAGGAAGTCCTCCTCCAAGAATCAGTGTAGATATTAGGAGGGTCCTACAGCGTTCCAAACAGTACAAAGTGGGAGATTGGTACTTGTACCAAAATCACACTGAAATCAAAATCTATGGCTGCGAATTGGCACCTTACAAATTGCCAAGGTATCCCCCAATGAGATTATTTGATTTGGAGTAATATAGGCAAATAATCAACTCTAATGTGGTACATTTTTTGAATGCCAAGAAAAAGGCACAACCCCGAATAAAAGACCAGCTAGGACCCTTTGTATGTAACAATAGAGAAGCTAGAAGAGTTGCAGAGGAAATTCTTCAAGGGCTCCAACTCAAACAAAGTTTCATCTCGAGATATGACGCCTTTGATGTCATTTTTAATAGAAGACAGAAAACAAATTGTCTCCCTACATCCACCACCGAATTCCTCAAATAGAACTATATGCAAATCAGGTAGAATGGGTGGAGAACACTCTAGTAGATAGGGATAGTATAGAAACTATTGTCAATAATGTGTTGATTGATTTAGAAAGAAGACTTGATGAAGATTCCTTTGTACATGTGCTAGAAGAATCCCAATCCCAAAGGGAGACACAGGAACACAGTGAGCAACTACCAGAAGAAGAACTTCAAGAGCAAGAGGAATCTAAACAACCAGACATATCAGAAGAGTTGGCTTAGCTAGAACACATCATGAGTAATCCTCCTATTGTACATAATCCTCTAAATGAGGATAAGAATCCAAAAAGAAATAGAGAGGAGGCCACTCCTTCTAGCAAACCTGTTGCACAGACTTATGTTAAAAGGCAAAGGTTGAATCCATTTTTAGAACAGGAGTTCACAGAGGAAATAGCTGGAACTACAGGTACAAAAAGAGCAGAAAGCAGGTAGACCACTCCCTCTAGAGGTACACAAGAACCTTCCACTTGACAGGCTCAAATGTTGGAGAGACAACAGAGCGTGGAAGTATCCTCCTTCAGGGCTCCAACAGGTCAGAACCAGGACATCAAAGAGAAATATAAAGAAATAAAGGCTAGAAATGAAAGCTTGAAGGCCCAAAGTTATGCACAATACTTTAAACTGGCTCCTACTAATCAAATAAGGCTAATGTCAGTCCTTGATGTAAAAGAAGGTAAAATGCAAATGACTTTCATGAAGCCTACAACACTGCAACCCAGGTCTATATCAGATTATTTGAAGACAAATTTTGAGGTATTGGCGAAGGATATTCATCCTATGGACCAAATAGGATTACACAAATAGATTAGGGAAATGGTCTATTCTACTTTGACCAGCAAGGCCATCATAGCACATCAACTCCAAAATTCGTTGAATAATATATCAGCGCAATTCCAGTTAGAGAAGGCCTCTTCACAGGCCAAGGATACCAGGATAAAGTCCTTGGAGGACTTAATCATAGAGATGGGACATGATCCCAAGGATGTAAAGGCTGCAGAAAAGCTAATTAAAAAGAAAAATGATGATACAACTACATTGAAAAAGCAGCTTAAAATTCCTCCTCTACATCATCCACAAACAGCTAAAGTATTGGAAACTCGAAGGAGGAAGAGCTTATAGACTTAGTACTTAAGTTGAATGATCAACTAAAAGAGATAGAGAAAGAGCTGGATAACTTGATGTAGTCTAGACATAGTGAGTTGGCCACCACTCCTTAGACTGTTATTCCTACAGTCTTTATAGCAATACCCTCCACATTGGCTACTTCCTTAGCATCAATAGTTCCACTAGCTACAGCTATGCCAGTCACAGGTACATCAACAAGTGCAGGGACATCCATAGAAAAGACAACTGAATTGGTAAAAGCCATGGAGTAAATGACCATCCAGGCTATTGAGCTTAAGAAGCTTAGAGAAAAAGTGTCAAGTTTGGAGACTAATTGCAAACTTGCACAGATACAATAGAAGGAAGAAGTTCAGAAGAATCAAAGAATGGGAGAAAGAATAAAAGTCCTTGAAAAGGACTTGAAATTGCAAAAGCCACTAGGAAATATGAAGGAAATGCTCTGGGCCAACATCATTGACTCCGTCAATGGTGTTTGGCCATCTATTCAAGTAATTTTTGAGCAAACTGAATTCGTGAAAGTGGCCACCGAAGCAATTCATAAAACAAGAGAAGAGCTGGGAGACAAACCTGAAGAGGTCAACTAATTGATAGAAATTTTGAACAGTATAAACAGGTATCTGTTAGATGAACTAGACATAGAAGATAGAACAAGGACCATCATTGAAATCAAGAAGATTCTCACCAAAAGGAACCTTATGCTCAATCTGTTGAAAAGATGCCAAAGCATCCAAGCTGATATTGATAGATTTATGACAAAGTATGGTATTTTAAGGGAAAAGGACTCCTCAGTCCTATGGTAATCCATGAAAAGCTAATGACTTAGGAAGATTACATTGAAAGACTAAATAAATTGGCCAGCAGCCAAGCTAGTACTTCAGGGGTAAAAGCTCTGCCCATTGGAAAGGTATTATATCATAGTTTGGAAAATCTATTTTTTATAGAGCATGAGATAAAGCATCTATTCGCCACCAAGCCAAATTTTTCCAAGTATACCGACGATGATGAGATATATAGAAAAATGCTGAGGATGAAATTACTCGAAGGTGAATGGTGGACAAACTTGATGGATTTACTATAAAGTTACTGCAGTAAATCCATAAGGCAGCTAGGTAAAACAGATGAAATAGAGTCAAAGTGTAGCAGGTAAAGAGAATCAGTAGGTTGAAGACAGAAAGTGATTCCAACACACATCTATAAAGCAAATGAAAGAGCCAAATCCAAATTACAATAGCCATCGCAGTCACAATAGAAGGGACAACAAGAAGACAGTTCTCCATGTGTCTCTATCTTCATGCTGAAGATATTTTCAGTTTCCTAGAATAATTCTCATATTGTTATGAGATATTTTGTAACATTTTTGTATAAATACTTCACAATTTCAAGTAATTAGTGTGGATTAAAATATATTTCTGTAGACATTTTATATCGAGCTAAGGAGCTATTGTATTCAAGCCTAGACTAGTTTTGCTGGGTCATGAAATAAAG
Source organism: Pinus tabuliformis (assembly GCA_031772625.1). NCBI lineage: Eukaryota > Viridiplantae > Streptophyta > Pinopsida > Pinales > Pinaceae > Pinus > Pinus tabuliformis. The sequence goes on along the minus strand of CM062804.1, from coordinate 453,847,099 downwards.
CTAAAGACATTTCACTGGATTCTTTTGCATAGTTGGAACCAAATAAGTATTATCTCTTCATGTTTAATTATTGTTTTCTTGTCATGTTATAAATATTCACATGTTTTCTCTATGAAATCTGAACAATAAACAAGGAATGATATCTCAGAATTAGCTTAAATGCTCTCTTTTTTGACTGTTTACTTTCTCATTGTTTTCTACTAAACTATCTTGGTCTAGGAATTCTTAATTGCTCCCTTACTTCCATAGTTTCTACCCTTAGGTCCATAGTAAAGGATTCTTAGTTTCCCTTTTCTATTAATCTCCTTCTCTTCTTCATCTTGATCCCGGTTTAAGGATTCTTCATTTCCCTTTTACCCTAATTAGGACTACTTTATCCATTTGAACCTGCAAATTTGCTTTTTGTTGTGCTAGCCTGCCCTGTGAACTCCTCCTTTAGTAATTGATCAGATCCAGTTAAGCCACTCTTTGATTGAATCCATATCCCAATGGCCTGAATACTTGTTTTTCCCATATGTTTTTTTAATTCCACCACCCAATCAAAACCAAAACATCATGAGCACTAAGAACTAACCTAAAATCCTACTCAAAACAAAGATAAATTATAAAGAGAGAGCCCTCTCTGGACTTAGGTTGGCTAGAGCCCGAGTCTAAAAGATTAGGTTTGTGGTTACCTCGGACTATTCCTTCTTTGATAACTTCTAGGGAAGACATCTGAGTGATAACAACATGGATCAACTTGGATTGCTCCATATTCATCCTACTCCCACTGTGCTTGAACTGGAAAATCGATCTAAAATCAAGTCGGAAGGGGTGTTGCATGATGTGGTTGTTTCCCTAGATTCTTGGGAATATCCCACAGATTTCATTGTGCTTCAGCCAAAGAACCCTGTGGGAGAGCATACCTTGATCTTGGGACAACCATGGCTGGCTACAACCGATGCTTATATCGGATGTTGTTCTGGTGATATGTATATTTCCCATGGGGATTCCAAAAACAAAGTCACCTTATATACACATGCTAGATCCATTCAGGAGCTTCGAAACAATTTATGGTTAGACTACAGTAGTGATGAGGAGACTCAGCCTGTTTCCTTGATACATCAAAATGCGGAGTCCTCAGAGGAGGGTGAGACTCAAGACTTCCTGAACAATCTAGACACCATGCCTTATTTCGAGTCATTAAGTTAGATTTTTAGTCTATGTTTTTAGGAAGGATATGACTCTCTACCTGTTATAGCTCCAAATATCACTCTTAAGGTCTGTGATGCTGCACTCATGGCCCAGGGCAACCCCTCTTTCCAGACCTGGTCCAAAATTTAAAAAACAGTGTTTTATTCCCTATACGCAACATTTCCCTGAGCTAAACGCGTGTATACATGGGTCTGTGTATACCCAACCCACGTATATGTCTTAAAACACTTAAAAAAATTAAATATCCTTAATTTCGGGCGGAGATCGCGAGTTTTACCTGCTGATCACCTGTTAGTGCCTGTGGCCCAACTGTTCCCAATGAATTCCCAACTAAAAAACTACTTTGGGAGAAGTATAAAAAGGCTTCAATGGGAAGGCCTAAGGGAGGAGAGAAGAGAGAGAAAGGTTATTATGCTGAGATTTCCCTGACCAGGTCTAAAGATCCTAGTGCCTCCTGCACTTCCCCCATTTACAGGAAACCCTTGTTTCCTTGTGTGATGATGTCTATCTACTACTTGAGATATCATGGAGTAAGTCATGGAAGGAGTTTGTTAAAGGCTTGAGACTGGACAAATCCTGAGGACGGTTCCGCTTGGAGCCTCCGAAAGGACGAATCAAGTGAAATTATTCCTTTCTGTACTTTATTTGTCTATAATAAAAGAAACACTTGTCTTTGTTCTTGACATAAATCTTCTTCATGCTTATGATATCCATGTTATGATTCATATATGAATGGTTGTTTAATTGCATAACTAACTATCTTTCACCATATTATGAAGATGATTTCTTTATGATTTTTAGTCCATATACTGTTGTACTTTCTTGAATTGATTGTTTTGCAGGTTGAAGGAGCAAAAGGAACTCCAAGAGGGTTTGGACCCTGGAAGTCTCTTCTCAAACGTAGGACCCCAGGTATGCCCCTTATCGTATAGTTTGCTTATCTTAGCATTATGGTTGTATGGAATGTGTGTTTCTCTGTATAGACAACCTCTGATCTGCTAGGGTTTCAACCCACAGACCCTAGGGGAATTTGTCCCTTAACAGAATTGGCGACTCCACTGGGGAGAACAGTATTGTTGTTCCTAGTTTGGGTTTATTCAAGCCAATCAGGGCTTAGCTGTCTGTTTGCTTGCTGTTGCTGTGTAGTCTGTTCCTGTAGGAACTTGAATTATAAGTTTGGTCAGTTTCTTCAGACTGTTTTTTATTTTTTCTTGAAATCTTTTATATACGTTGTTTTTCTTGTTTACAGAAGTGTATATACGCATGTTTCCTTAAGTAAACCCGTGTATACGCAGGTTTCCTTAGGCTCAGTCGCGTATACATGCAGCTGTACATCAATACAGTCGCGTATATTTTGCAATTTTCAAGATTTATTAAATCTTTTTGTTTCTGAAGGCCTGTCTACTGGTTTGATTCAGTCCTGAACATTTACTTTTTTGTGTCAGTTTTTAGTTTTACAGCAAGTATCTAATTTCAAATTCTCTCTAATTTTGGAAAGTGTTGGTCTTATTGGTTTTATTGCAAGCATCCTCGTTTTGTTAAGCACACAAGATTTCTTGTTAGGAGTCTTGGCTGTTCTATTTTTCCAGAGTAGAAAGTTTGATCTCAGTATTTGTGTCAAATCTTGTTTTGGTGACCTTTTGTGTTTGCTTGTTGAAACTACATTTTTGTGACCATCTACTTTTCTTGCTTTCGAAAGTTGTTGATTGACACTTTCTTGAAAATTGTGTTTTTGATCTTTTGGTCTTTGTTGCCAAAGCTCTCATTGCTGCTTTTGATTGTTAAAAGCATCTCGAAACACATCTTTGTTGTTGAGTTTTCATCCATTTTGTGTTGTCAGCTTGCAAAGTGTTTGGTGCTGATTTTTCAATCATAAAGTTTTAGTCTTGTGTAGAGCACTTTTGAAAAGACATTTTTGCTTTTGCTTTTGAAGAAAACTTTTTGAAAAACTTAGTTTTGCTTTCTTGAACTTTGTTTTGATTTAGTTTCCTTTTAGTGAATGAAAGTGCATTTTTGTTTGTCTTGAAACTTGTTTTTAGTGTTTAGACGGAATGAATGCTAGCAACTCATATTCTATCTAAACATTTTAAGTGGCAAATTAGAAATTGATAAACAAGTAACTTTCATTTCTTGATTTAGAGTAGTCTTAGGTCTTGCATCAGCATGTATTCACTGCATTAGGATAGAGTTGCACATCTTTTTAGGCATCCATAGTTTTGTTAAATTTTGTGAGTGTGAAGCATGAGTAAAAGAAAAGAAAAGGAAAATTTGTTGCTATTTTTTTTAAGTTCCTCTGAACCCAGTAGAAATTTCTTTCGTCGAAAAATGAAAACAAGTGCATTTGCATGTAGTTTGGTTTTTATTAATTTCTTTTGCGTCAAAACACCACTAGTTTCACTTCCGCTTATCTCTTGACTTAAGGAATAGCCCATTTAAAAACAAGCGCTAATTAAAATATACTAGAACCTTTTATAATTGTCAAGTTAGACACACCAACAAGTTTTAGGATATTTTAGGGCCTTGGATTTGGCAAGTGGAGAGATAACTCTCCAAGGCCATTTAAACTGTCAAACATAGGAGTCTGAATAGTGAGTGAAAATCCAATAGCATTAGGGAGACTAGGAAAGCTCTGGATCTGGGAGTTAAGCACGAGGGTTTTTGAAGACAGGGAAGAGAGATACCCCCTCTCCTACTTGTTAGATCTATCCTCAAGATTGTTCCGCCTGGCTTCTGATACGAGTTGGTAACCTTCGTTGCTACTCCTAGGGATCTACACAGGTGGCTGCGGAGGGGAATCCTATGGCACCTGAGGTCGACGTTGTATCACTCTCCGTGGTACTATTGGAGGGCACCCTTGCGAAGCTTGGGGGCTTGCACTGGCGCAGGCTGTTGTTAAGAGGTGAGCGTAACTTCCTCTGTTACCTTCGCTAATAGGACTAGGCCGTCATTATCCTAGACTATCTTCGGAAGGCCACTTACTTCACTTTCTTGTATTTTGGTGTCTGGTCCTCATCACCTGGAGCAGAAATACTCGAAAGTTGTTTGACTGGCTGATATCTTTTAGGGACTTTTTAGTGTTTGCTTTGTGCTCCTAGTTGGCCTAGCTTTCAATTTTTTGAGTCTTTAGCTAGATCTTAATAAAAAATTCAAAGTGGCTGACTGATCAACTAGACGGTCTTGAAGACTCCGTGGTCTTCCACCACCAAGTTTAGAGCCTTCTCCTAGAAGGCACAGAGGTAATAATACCGGTGGGTTTCGTCCCATGGTAGCTGACGCATCGGGGATTGATCCTCCTCACAGAGACATTAGTGTTCAGAATAGGCTTGGTACTTCGACAGAAAAAGAGAGGAACACTCCAGTTCTTTCTCGAGTTCTCTTTCAGACGGAAGATAACATAGAAGTGAAAGAATTTCAAGAGTCGTTAGCGGCTCTGAATTCTCCCTTACCTTTTAGCTATCTAGAAGTATTACGATACGTTGGGACTCTGACGCATAGACCATCAAGTCTAGATCACACTACGCACTTACCTTCAATGACCACTACTGGAAGCATGGCTTCTGCTACAAGTGTTACAACTATGCAGACTCCAACGTCAATACAATTGGGAGGAACCATTTCCATCCCCTCTGCATCTTTATTTGTGTCTTTTGCTAGCACATCTTTGGTTGGGTCTACCTCCATTCCTTCTACGAGTGGAAATTCCCAAGCCAATACTTTTAGTACTAGATTCTTCCCTTTTGGCACCCATTCACAGGGTATTCCATCAGTTTCGTTTAGTGCCTCCACATCCATGATGGGTGGATCCGCTTCATTCCAGGGTTTTCCTTTTGAAAGTGGTCATATACCACATTCCAACCTGACAGTAGGATCTATGCCTTTTTCTTCTATAGGACAAAGCAGCAATCCTTTCCAAGGTTGGACTAACCCTATGGTTAGTGGCATGGGAACTGGGAATCTGTTTTTCAGCCAACAAGGGAATGGGCCATACTCCATAGTTAGTTCATTTCGAAGTATTCCTCCCTTAGCTACTGCTTGGAATCCTTATCAGGGGTTATCCACTCCTTATAATCCTTTAGGAGGAAGCTTCACCGGTCATGGAGGTTTTGAGGCCGGAGTTGGTCAAACTCCTAGTTTCGCTGGATCACAAGGCTTACCTTTTGGTTCAGCTGGTTCTGCTAGATACTTTGGGCAGCCTGGTGCCTTTCAAAATCTAGGCCAATCTTTTCAGAACTTTGGGAGCTTCGCCCAGTCAGGGTGGAACCCCCAAGGTCCTCCTAGGCTTCCTTTTCTGGCAACTTTGAACTTGCCAGATCTCACGAAATTAACAAACAATCCAATCAAATACAACCCAGCCTGGCCTCCAGTTCCAACCAAACTCCCTTTGGACATTCCAAAATTCGAAGGGAAGTGCGGTGAAGACCCAGGCGACCATGTAACCACATTCCATTTGTGGTGCTCATCAAACTCCCTTATTGATGACTCGATTTGGTTGAGACTTTTTCAACGCACCTTGACTGGTAATGTGGCCAAGTCGTATACAGAGTTGCCTGGGGGCAGCTTTACATCTTTCGTTGACTTAACTAATATTTTCTTAAATCATTTCCAGTTGCTTGTCCGTTATGATTCCCAAACGAAACTTCTAGCCAATTTCCGTCAGGACACGGCAACTCACATTTCTGACCATATTCGGGAATGGAGATGGAGAAAGAGGCTCATTAAAGCCAAAATCCCTCCGGAATACCGTCTCGAATGGTTTTCGAAATCTTTACAACCTGAAATATCTAAGGATGTCTTCATGTCCGGAGTCTATTCTGAGGAGCAAACTATTTTTAGGGCCCAAAAATTAGAATTGATTTAATCTCAGTTTGGGATCCTCCAAAAAAATCTTGTGAGATGCTCTGGGTCTAAGGTTGATATAGCCAAGTCGAAGCCAAGTCCCCATGCGGATGGTATTGTTGGATCGGTAGACACAAATGCGGTGAACTTGTTGAGCCAGTTGCAGCAGTTGTCTTTACAAACTGCTTCTAACAACCAAGTCACATTGTCTAACCCTTCGTCTTCCCAACCCTCTTCAGTAAATGCCATCCAATCTACCAACCCCAAAGGAAATCAAAATTCCAATGGGAACAAGAAAGGACGAGGTAAGAAAAAGAGTCAAGATGGGAAGACTGATGCAAATAATTCTGGCAATAATGCTGGTGGTGGTAGAAATGAGTCTAAAAAGAAAGTCAAGTTTCCATGCAAGTTATGCAGTGGAGACCATTTAACTCATCTCTGCCCCAAGATTGAAGACGCTCAGCGCTTGTTAGGGCAGCAAGGGACTTCTAGTTCTCAAGCTGTGTTAACCAACCCTTTTCCCCAAGGGCAGCAACTTCTTGCTGGCACGAGTTCAAACCCTGGTACCTCCGCAGGGGGCAACCAGGAAGGGGAAAAGTCATCAAATGTTTTCATGATGGGTTCCAATGTCCATGTGGCCACTCGGTCACGTGATTATGGTGAAGCTGAAACTTCCAAGGACAAAAATGCTCCCAGAAATACCGACCTTCATATTGAGCGACCCCCTGTCGAGACTATACCACGGATACCGAAAGGTTCCGCTAAACGCGCGACTATTAATCCTAATGCTAGGGCTGCCCAGAACTACTCCATTTTTGAGGATCTGGCTCAGAGTCCATGCGCCATGTCCACTTTAGAGGTTCTCCAGTCGTGTCCGGCTCAATGAAGTGCTTTACTTTCGGCGATTGGGGCAGTTGATCCAACTAACTCTTTAGTGCTCACTTTCGACATGTTAAATGTCAAAAAGTGACTCCCTCATCATATGGCTTTCCAAATAAAGTCTACATACCAGAAAATTAACATTTTTCATACCGTTATTAATGAAGGAACTTCCACATGCGTCATGTCGATGTCATGCTGGAAGGCTATTGGATCGCCTTCGGCTGTTCCTTCACCCACTGTCTTGACTGCATTTGATGGGCATTCTCATAAGCCACATGGGATTATCCTGGCCTTTCCCATATGTGTTGGGGGGAAGGTCGTTAATATTGAAGTAGAAGTCATTGATGCTAACCTGGACTACAATCTCCTCTTAGGAAGGAACTGGGTATACGAAATGGACGTCATTGTTTCGACTCTATTTCGTGTCATTTGCTTTCCTCATGAAGGGAAAATCGTTAAGGTTGATCAATTGGATTATTGTCCAGTCGATCCTCAAGCAATCTCTGACTCTACTGTTCCTCTAGTGGATAACCCTCATCCGCCTACTGAGAATCTAGGAGTTGGGATGTATTCCTCATTGATGGGTACCTTTGATTTTCCCTCTCCTATCGCTAGAATCAATGTCATTTCATCATCTAAGGAGTCTCCTCGAAAAGAGTTCTTTCGAACTCATTATTTTTCGGACCCTTGGACCTTGCCTTCACCTATGACCACATTAGCTAAAGGACAAGTTAATGGAATGGCATTCCCTATGTCTGCAGCTGAGCTTAGATATCAGTCTATCGTTAACTCTACAGACAACCACTCTACTCCTTTTTCTTAGGAGGAGCTAGATGGTGATGTGGCCCCGTACCTGGACCCTTGATTCTACCTCTGCCTTGGACTACTTAGAGACGGATTTACCTTCTGAAGAAGCAATCCTTGAAGTAATGATGGGTGTAGATCGACCTTGGGAAGACTTACACCATCGTTCATATTTTCTTCCTCTATTGCAGGAAGTAAAGTCTAGGTTCTCCGAGCTCTTTACTAGTGATGTTTGTACAGTATCAAATCCTTTGGCTCCAGCACACTTTCGTGCCGAAGGTAACATGTCGGTGATTTCAAAAACGATACCTATAAACATCTCTACGAACCCTAACGTGATCGAGAATATCTTCATCGGAATCGAATGTTCCCCTAAAGAAATTCAAGTTTACACCGACCTTTTCAAGGAATTTCGAGATGTATTCGCTTGGTCTTATGAAGAAATGCCTGGCATTGATCCATCTATAGTTCAACATGAGATCAAGATGTATGAAAATGCCAAACCAGTTTGTCAAAGGCTTCGGCTGGTTAATCCTAGGAAAGCAGCAGCCATTAAAGCTGAAGTAGAGAAGCTGCTCAAGGCAGGTTTCATATACCCTGTTCCTCTTACCGATTGGGTGTCTAATCCAGTCCCTGTGGATAAAAAGCAAGGAACAATCCGAGTATGCATCGACTTTAGAGACCTAAATAAGGCCTGTCCAAAAGATAATTACCCCACACCATTCATCGATCAGATTATTGACGAGTGTGTGGGTAATGAGATTTTTTCCTTCATGGATGGTTTTTCCGGTTATAATCAGATCTCTATCCGTCCTGAAGATCAACATAAGACAACTTTTATATGTCCCTAGGGTACCTTTGCATAGATAAAGATGCCTTTTGGTCTTAAAAATGCTGGAGCCACTTTCCAACGGACCATGTCATATGCTTTCCACGGCATTAAACATATCATCGAAGCATACTTGGATGATATCGCTGCTCGTTCTTGAAAGAGAACTGATCACCCTAGTCATCTTCGATTGGTTTTTGAGCGGTGTCATTTTTATAAAATCCGGTTGAATCCCAACAAGTGCATTCTCGCGGTTACGTCCGGTTGGTTATTAGGGTTCATCGTGTCAAATGAAGGGATTCAGGTTGATCCCTTCAAGGTTGAGGCAATAATTCAGTTTCCTCCCCCGTCCTCAATTCGACAACTTCAAAGTCTTCAAGGGAATGCTAATTTCCTAAGACGGTCTATAGCAAACTATGCCGAGATCACTAAAGGGTTTATACGTTTGCTACGCAAAGGAGTTCCATCTGTATGGGAAGACTTTGCGCAGCGGTCGTTCGATGCTTTGAAAAAGGCATTAGTCTCTGCCCCGCTTTTGAGTCCACCGGATTATGGTAGGGACTTCCTTTTATATCTCGCTGTAGCAGAATCAACCAGTGGTATGGTTCTTGTTCAGGAGGATGATGCTCTCATGGAGCATGTGATTTATTATTTGAGCCGAGGCTTAATAGGTCCTGAACTTCGCTATTCACTAGTTGAGAAGTTGGCTTTGGCAACTGTCCATGTTTTCTAGCGGCTCCGTCATTATATCTTGTTATGCAAAACTTTTGTCATAGCGGTGGTCAATCCATTTCAATTTGTCCTCAGTAGGCGAGTGATTGGGGGCAACTATAATCGATGGATAGTTATTTTACAAGAATTTGATCTTGAGTTCTTGTCCGCCAAGTCTAAGAAATCCATGGTTTTCGTTGAGCTAATTTCCCAGCTGCCTTGTGGAGAGGATACTATTTATGAGGAAAGTTTTCCCGATGAACATTTATTCCTCATCTCTTTACTCGACCCTTGGTATGGAGATATCATTGTCTAGCTCCAAACTTAGAAGTTTCCCTCTACTTTCTCTAAGGATGAACGCTAAAAATTACATCACCTAGCCAAGAACTATGTTATCATAGGTGATGCATTATATCGTCGAGGGGTTGATTCAATCCTTCGGCACTATTTAACCTTAGAGGAAGCAGATTCAGTGCTCAATTACTGCCATAGTGGAGCTTGTGGTGGTCATCTATCAGGGCTTGCTACAGCCCAACGCATCTTGCGTGTTGGCTATTTATGGCCTTCGCTCTTTAAAGACTGTGTTGAAGCGGTCAAACGCTGTCACCCCTGTCAAAATCTATGCTCGAAAGATGCGTGCACATCCAAATCCTCTTTTTCCCATTGTCATTGTCGGTCCTTTTACTAAGTGGGGTATCGATTTTACAACTTGTAATCCGCCTTCAGCAGTGAATCACAAGTACATTATCGTGGCTGTAGACTACTTTACGAAGTGGGCCAAGGCCATGCCAACTTATAAAAACGATAGTGAAATAACATCATTGTTCCTTTCTAATCAAATTATCTCAAGGTTTGATATCCCGAGAGAGATTGTCACTGACCATGGCAGTCATTTCCAAAATCAACTTATGTCCGAATTGGCTCTTAAATTGGGTTTCCGGCAGGAACATTCATCTCCTTATTATCCTCAGGCCAATGGACAGGTTGAGGCAGTCAACAAAACTCTTAAGACGATCCTGCAATGGACAATTGACAAAAATTAGTCCAATTGGCATCTTATGTTGTATCCGGCTCTTTGGGCATACCGAACCTCCATGAAGACTACTAATGGTTTTACACCTTTTCAGTTAGTTTATGGGATGGAATCTATCTTTCCTATCGAATGTGAAATTCCATCTCTTAAGTTAGCTGTTGAGCTCCTCCCAGAGACTTCTAGTCTCGAAGGGTGCCTCATTCATTTGGAACATCTCGATGAGTAGCGTCGAGATTCTGCCACAATGAATGAGGCTCATACGAAAAGGGTTAAAACGCAGTATGATAAAGCTTTCCGTCCTCAGTTCTTTTCTGAAGGTGACCTTGTCTTAGTTTATGACCAAGACAAGGACACCTTGGGGGCAGGCAAGTTTAAGCTGATGTGGTACGGTCCTTTCATAATTAAATGATTTTTAGAAAAAGGGTCGAATGAGTTAATCGATTTTGAGGGAAACAAGTTGGCAAAGCCCCGAAACAGGCTCTACCTCAAGAAGTAATTTTCTTAAGTAGCAGCTAGGCAATGGCTTCTTTGTACATTGTGTATATTTGTACATATCTCATCAAGAGTTTTTGATATCAACACTTTTTGGTCTGCTGTGGCAGGTGTTGATGGACGACTTGGTCTATTTTGAATTCGCCGATGGTGCTAGTCGGCACACTTGGAACCTTGCTTCCACAGCTTGGGTACTCTACTATCCAACTGGTCAGTTGATTGTATCAAGGGGAGTATGCATTGGTCCTTCTTCAAATAATATGGCTGAGTATACTGCCGTCATTAGTTTACTAACCGAGGCAATTTCTCACGGAATCGACTCGTTGGTAGTTTATCTTAATTCACAATTGATAGTGTCACAATTGAATAACATTTATCGGGTAAGGGATCCATGTTTATATCGCCAATATTTAAGGGTGAGGTTGTTGCAAAGATCATTTACTTATATTAATTATTTGCACATTCCAAGATTTCATAATTGGTTAGTTGATTCTATCGCTAATCAAGCATTAGACTGGCACATTAATCATTCATCACAATAAAATCAAGCATCAAAAAGTTGAACTATATATATATATATATATATATATATATATATATATATATATATATATATATATAGATAGATAGATAGATAGATATATCATAAAACATCTCGAGTGTACATAAGTCTGTCCAAAAAATATACAAAATTGGGACTCAAATGCCCATAATCATGTCTAGTGCATCTAATGCCCTGGCTCAGGATGAGCGGCTAAGTAGGAAGCTATCGCATTGGCCACACGCCTAAAAGTGCGGACCCAGTCACGTGGCATGCCAACCACATGATGCTGCATATCCTCAGGAAGATCCTCTACCGCCACCATCGGTACTCCATGAGTGAGTCTCACCAAGTGCCGCTGGACGGTGTGAAGTAGTTGCTCTGTGTCTGCAGCTGCCTCTTCGGCCCCTCGGCCATGACGTCTGTGCCGTGGGAAATCATCTGGTCATACCGACCCAATATCTGGAACATGATCATCATATTAGTCATTTGAATCCTATCAAAAACATTTTTCAAAATTCATTATTATATTTGAAAAATCCAAAAAAAAATCATAAAATCAAAAAATACTTACCAATGTTGCCCCATGCTGCGGTCGGTGGTAATACTAGATCGAGATCTCCTCGGAAATCCAACCCAGCATAAGGGTAGTCATCTATGGTGATGATCTGCTGATCCCACCAGGAAAAGAAGTCATTGTCAAATGCAGTCCGTGGGACATCCCCTCCTCCTAGACGTTTCGTCAGGTCAGCCCACCTACCCATGCGTGGATCTCGTGGGGTGCTGATGGAAATCGCTACCCTAGGGCAGAGTGCAAGGACCCTCTCAAAAAATAAAGAACACAAAATAGTCCCATATCCGAAGTTTTTAGTCTGCCCTCTCTTGATGGAAGTGAGCTGGCTTTTCAAGCTGGCCAGAAGAGGAGTACACCAGTCAAACACAGTGGTGAGACAGTCTACTGCCAAGCTCATGGTTAGCCGTGATGCCTGGTGCAGAGAAGCTGATCCATTCACTCTAGCTATGGTGAACAGGGTTATTCTCAGTGATAAAATCTCCACATGTGTGATTGAAATCTAACTTCCAACCTTTTTTGGATGTCCTGGGCAATAGATATGTACGTAGTCCTCAATCGAGAGACTGCCTCGTGTCCTGCCCCTAGAATGTACTACCTCTCCCCTTCGGGAAAGGCCCGTGATGAAATAAATGTCGTCCACTTCTATCCTGAGTGGCATCTGGTCAATCATAAATGAATCATCATCGATTCTCCAGTAATCAATGAGCATCTCAAGCAGACGTGTGATTGCTTTCATATTTGGCAATTTGAAGAATTTTAGCAAACCACATCCCCGTAAGGCATCCAAAGAATTAGGATCATTCATGACCTCATCATCCATTGCGGTATGCTCTCTTTCTCGCCAAGTGACCGGCATCCTGAAGAAAAAATGATTTTAAACCGTTAGTTTCTTTTGTTTCAAATGACCAAAACATCATGAGCACTAAGAACTAACCTAAAATCCTACTCAAAACAAAGATAAATTATAAAGAGAGAGCCCTCTCTGGACTTAGGTTGGCTAGAGCCCGAGTCTAAAAGATTAGGTTTGTGGTTACCTCGGACTATTCCTTCTTTGATAACTTCTAGGGAAGACATCTGAGTGATAACACCATGGATCAACTTGGATTGCTCCATATTCATCCTACTCCCACTGTGCTTGAACTGGAAAATCGATCTAAGATCAAGTCGAAAGGGGTGTTGGATGATGTTGTCGTTTCCCTAGATTCTTGGGAATATCCCACAGATTTCATTGTGCTTCAGCCAAAGAACCCTGTGGGAGAGCATACCTTGATCTTGGGACAACCATGGCTGGCTACAACCGATGCTTATATCGGATGTTGTTCTGGTGATATGTATATTTCCCATGGGGATTCCAAAAAGAAAGTCACCTTATATACACATGCTAGATCCATTCAGGAGCTTCGAAACAATTTATGGTTAGACTACAGTAGTGATGAGGAGACTCAGCCTGTTTCCTTGATACATCAAAATGCGGAGTCCTCAGAGGAGGGTGAGACTCAAGACTTCCTGAAAAATCTAGACACCATGCCTTATTTCGAGTCATTAAGTTAGATTTTTAGTCTATGTTTTTAGGAAGGATATGACTCTCTACCTGTTATAGCTCCAAATATCACTCTTAAGGTTTGTGATGCTACACTCATGGCCCAGGGAAACCCCTCCTTCCAGACCTGGTCCAAAATTTAAAAAACAGTGTTTTATTCCCTATACGCAACATTGCCCTGAGCTAAATGCGTGTATACGTGGGTCTGTGTATACCCAACCCACGCATATGTCTTAAAACACTTAAAAAAATTAAATATCCTTGATTCCGGGCAGAGATCGCGAGTTTTACCTGCTGATCACCTGTTAGTGCCTGTGGCCCAACTGTTCCCAATGAATTTCCAACTAAAAAACTACTTTGGGAGAAGTATAAAAAGGCTTCAATGGGAAGGCCTAAGGGAGGAGAGAAGAGAGAGAAAGGTTATTATGCTGAGATTTCCCTGACCAGGTCTAAAGATCCTAGTGCCTCCTGCACTTCCCCCATTTACAGGAAACCCTTGTTTCCTTGTGTGATGATGTCTATCTACTACTTGAGATATCATGGAGTAAGTCATGGAAGGAGTTTGTTAAAGGCTTGAGACTGGACAAATCCGGAGGACGGTTCCGCTTGGAGCCTGCGAAAGGACGAATCAGGTGAAATTATTCCTTTCTGTACTTTATTTGTCTATAATAAAAGAAACACTTGTCTTTGTTCTTGACATAAATCTTCTTCATGTTTATGATATCCATGTTATGATTCATATATGAATGGTTGTTTAATTGCATAACTAACTATCTTTCACTATATTATGAAGATGATTTCTTTATGATGTTTAGTCCATATACTGTTGTACTTTCTTGAATTGATTGTTTTGCAGGTTGAAGGAGCAAAAGGAACTCCAAGAGGGTTTGGACCCTGGAAGTCTCTTCTCAAACGTAGGACCCCAGGTACGCCCCTTATCGTATAGTTTGCTTATCTTAGCATTATGGTTGTATGGAATGTGTGTTTCTCTGTATAGACAACCTCTGATCTGCTAGGGTTTCAACCCACAGACCCTAGGGGAATTTGTCCCTTAACAGAATTGGCGACTCCACTGGGGACAACAGTATTGTTGTTCCTAGTTTGGGTTTATTCAAGCCAATAAGGGCTTAGCTGTCTATTTGCTTGCTGTTGCTGTGTAGTCTGTTCCTGTAGGAACTTGAATTATAAGTTTGGTCAGTTTCTTCAGATTGTTTTTTATTTTTTCTTGAAATCTTTTATATACGTTGTTTTTCTTGTTTACAGAAGTGTATATACGCATGTTTCCTTAAGTAAACCCGCGTATACGCTGGTTTCCTTAGGCTCAGTCGCGTATACATGCAGCTGTACATCAATACAGTCGCGTATATTTTGCAATTTTCAAGATTTATTAAATCTTTTTGTTTTTGAAGGCCTGTCTACTGGTTTGATTCAGTCCTGAACATTTACTTTTCTGTGTCAGTTTTTAGTTTTACAGCAAGTATCTAATTTCAAATACTCTTTAATTTTGGAAAGTGTTGGTCTTATTGGTTTTATTGCAAGCATCATCATTTTGTTAAGCACACAAGATTTCTTGTTAGGAGTCTTGGTTGTTCTATTTTTCCAGAGTAGAAAGTTTGATCTCAGTCTTTGTGTCAAATCTTGTTTTGGTGACCTTTTGTGTTTGCTTGTTAAAACTACATTTTTGTGACCATCTACTTTTCTTGCTTTCGAAAGTTGTTGATTGACACTTTCTTGAAAATTGTCTTTTTGATCTTTTGGTCTTTGTTGCCAAACCTCTCATTGTTGCTTTTGATTGTTAAAAGCATCTCGAAACACATCTTTGTTGTTGAGTTTTCATCCATTTTGTGTTGTCAGCTTGCAAAGTGTTTGGTGCTGATTTTTCAATCATAAAGTTTTAGTCTTGTTGAGAGCACTTTTGAAAAGACATTTTTGCTTTTGCTTTTGAAGAAAACTTTTTGAAAAACTTAGTTTTGCTTTCTTGAACTTTGTTTTGATTTAGTTTCCTTTTAGTGAATGAAAGTGCATTTTTGTTTGTCTTGAAACTTGTTTTAAGTGTTTAGACGAAATGAATGGTAGCAACTCATATTCTATCTAAACATTTTAAGTGGCAAATTAGAAATTGATAAACAGGTAACTTTCATTTCTTGATTTAGAGTAGTCTTAGGTCTTGCATCAGCATGTATTCACTGCATTAGGATAGAGTTGCACATCTTTTTAGGCATCCATAGTTTTGTTAACTTTTGTGAGTGTGAAGCATGAGTAAAAGAAAAGAAAAGGAAAATTTGTTGCTTTTTTTTTGAAGTTCCTCTGAACCCAGTAGAAATTTCTTTCATCGAAAAATGAAAACAAGTGCATTTGCATGTAGTTTGGTTTTTATTAATTTCTTTTGCGTCAAAACACCACTAGTTTCACTTCCACTTATCTCTTGACTTAAGGAATAGCCCATTTAAAAACAAGCGCTAATTAAAATATACTAGAACTTTTTATAATTGTCAAGTTAGACACACCAACAAGTTTTAGGATATTTTAGGGCCTTGGATTGGGCAAGTGGAGAGATAACTCTCCAAGGCCATTTAAAATGTCAAACATAGGAGTCTGAATAGTGAGTGAAAATCCAATAGCGTTAGGGAGACTAGGAAAGCTCTGGATCTGGGAGTTAAGCACGAGGGTTTTTGAAGACAGGGAAGAGAGATACCCCCTCTCCTACTTGTCAGATCTAACCTCAAGATTGTTCCGCCTGGCTTCTGATACGAGTTGGTAACCTTAGTTGCTACTCCTAGGGATCTACACAGGTGGCTGCGGAGGGGAATCCTGTGGCACCTGAGGTCGACGTTGTATCACTCTCAGCGGTACTACTGGAGGGCACCCTTACGAAGCTTGGGGGCTTGCACTGGCGCAGGCTGTTGTTAGGAGGTGAGCGTAACTTCCTCTGTTACCTTCGCTAATAGGACTGGGCCGTCATTATCCTAGACTATCTTCGGAAGGCCCCTTACTTCACTTTCTTGTATTTTGGTGTCTGGTCCTCATCACCCGGAGCAGAAATACTTGAAAGTTGTTTGACTGGCTGATATCTTTTAGGGACTTTTTAGTGTGTGCTTTGTGCTCCTAGTTGGCCTAGCTTTCAATTTTTTGAGTCTTTCGCTAGATCTTAATAAAAAATTCAAAGTGGCTGACAGATCAACTAGACGGTCTTGAAGACTTCGTGTTCTTCCACCACCAAGTTTAGAGCCTTCTCCTAGAAGGCACAGAGGTAATACTGCCGGTGGGTTTCGTCCCATGGTAGCTGACGCATCGTGGATTTATCCTCCTCACAGAGACATTAGTGTTCAGAATAGTCTTGGTACTTCCACAGAAAAAGAGAGGAACACTCCAGTTCTTTCTCGAGTTCTCTTTCAGACGGAAGATAACATAGAAGTGGAAGAATTTCAAGAGTCGTTAGCGGCTCTGAATTCTCCCTTACCTTTTAGCTATCTAGAAGTATTACGATACGTTGGGACTCTGACGCATAGACCATCAAGTCCAGATCACACTATGCACTTACCTTCGATGACTACTACTGGAAGCATGGCTTCTGCTACAAGTGCTACAACTATGCAGACTCCAACGTCAGTACAAGGGGGAGGAACCATTTCCATCCCCTCTGCATCTTTATTTGTGTCTTTTGCTAGCACATCTTTGGTTGGGTCTACCTCCATTCCTTCTACGAGTGGAAATTCCCAAGCCAATGCTTTTAGTACTAGATTCTTCCCTTTTGGCACCCATTCACAGGGTATTCCATCAGTTTCGTTTAGTGCCTCCACATCCATGATGGGTGGATCCGCTTCATTCCAGGGTTTTCCTTTTGAAAGTGGTCATATACCACATTCCAACCTGACAGTAGGATCTATGCCTTTTTCTTCTATAGGACAAAGCAGCAATCCTTTCCAAGGTTGGACTAACCCTGTGGTTAGTGGCATGGGAACTGGGAATCTGTTTTTCAACCAACAAGGGAATGGGCCATACTCCATAGTTAGTTCATTTCAAAGTATTCTTCCCTTAAATACTGCTTGGAATCCTTATCAGGGGTTATCCACTCCTTATAATCCTTTAGGAGGAAGCTTCACCGGTCATGGAGGTTTTGAGGCCGGAGTTTTTCAAACTCCTAGTTTTGCTGGATCACAAGGCTTGCCTTTTGGTTCAGGTGGCTCTGCTAGATACTTTGGGCAGCCAGGTGCCTTTCAAAATCCAGGCCAATCTTTTCAGAACTTTGGGAGCTTTGCCCAGTCAGGGTGGAACCCCCAAGGTCCTCCTAGGCTTCCTTTTCTGGCAACTTTGAACTTGCCAGATCTCACGAAATTAACAAACAATCCAATCAAATACAACCCAGCCTGGCCTCCAGTTCCAACCAAACTCCCTTTGGACATTCCAAAATTCGAAGGGAAGGGCGGTGAAGACCCAGGCGACCATGTAACCACATTCCATTTGTGGTGCTCATCAAACTCCCTTATTGATGACTCGATTCGGTTGAGACTTTTTCAACGCACCTTGACTGGTAATGTGGCCAAGTGGTATACAGAGTTGCCTGGGGGCAGCTTTACATCTTTCATTGACTTAACTAATATTTTCTTAAATCATTTCCAGTTGCTTGTCCGTTATGATTCCGGAACGAAACTTCTAGCCAATTTCCGTCAGGACACGGCAACTCACATTTCTGACCATATTCGGGAATGGAGATGGAGAAAGAGGCTCATTAAAGCCAAAATCCCTCCGGAATACCATCTCGAATGGTTTTTGAAATCTTTACAACCTGAAATATCTAAGGATGTCTCCATGTCCGGAGTCTATTCTGAGGAGCAAGCTATTTTTAGGGCCCAAAAATTAGAATTGATTTAATCTCAGTCTGGGATCCTCCAAAAAATCTTGTGAGATGCTCCTGGGTCTAAGGTTGATATAGCCAAGTCGAAGCCAAGTCCCCATGCGGATGGTATTGTTGGATCGGTAGACACAAATGCGGTGAACTTGTTGAGCCAGTTGCAGCAGTTGTCTTTACAAACTGCTTCTAACAACCAAGTCACATCGTCTAACCCTTCGTCTTCCCAACCCTCTTCAGTCAATGCCATCCAATCAACCAACCCCAAAGGAAATCAAAATTCCAATGGGAAGAAGAAAGGACGAGGTAAGAAAAAGAGTCAAGATGGGAAGACTGATGCAAATAATCCTGGCAATAATGCTGGTGGTGGTAGAAATGAGTCTAAAAATAAAGTCAAGTTTCCATGCAAGTTATGCAGTGGAGACCATTTAACTCATCTCTGCCCGAAGATTGAAGATGCTAAGCGCTTGTTAGGGCAGCAAGGGACTTCTAGTTCTCAAGCTGTGTTAACCAACCCTTTTCCCCAAGGGCAGCAACTTCTTGCTGGCACGAGTTCAAACCCTCGTACCTCCGAAGGGGGCAACCAGGAAGAGGAAAAGTCATCAAATGTTTTCATGATGGGTTCCAATGTCCATGTGGCCACTCGGTCACGTGATTATGGTGAAGCTGAAACTTCTAAGGACAAAAATGCTCCCAGAAATACCGACCTTCATATTGAGCGACCCCCTGTCGAGACTATACCACGGATACCGAAAGGTTCCGCTAAACGCGCGAATATTAATCCTAATGCTAGGGCTGCCCAGAACTACTCCATTTTTGAGGATCTGGCTCAGAGTCCATGCGCCATGTCCGCTTTAGAGGTTCTCCAGTCGTGTCCGGCTCAATGAAGTGCTTTACTTTCGGCGATTGGGGCAGTTGATCCAACTAACTCTTTAGTGCTCACTTTCGACATGTTAAATGTCAAAAAAGTGACTCCCTCATCATATGGGTTTCCAAATAAAGTCTACATACCAGAAAATTAACATTTTTCATACCGTTATTAATGAAGGAACTTCCACGTGCGTCATGTCGATGTCATGCTGGAAGGCTATTGGATCGCCTTCGGCTGTTCCTTCACCCACTCTCTTGACTGCATTTGATGGGCATTCTCATAAGCCACATGGGATTATCCCGGCCTTTCCCATATGTGTTGGGGGGAAGGTCGTTAATATTGAAGTAGAAGTCATTGATGCCAACCTGGACTACAATCTCCTCTTAGGAAGGAACTGGGTATACGAAATGGACGTCATTGTTTCGACTCTATTTCGTGTCATTTGCTTTCCTCATGAAGGGAAAAGCGTTAAGGTTGATCAATTGGATTATTGTCCAGTCGATCCTCAAGCAATCTCTGACTCTAATGGTCCTCTAGTGGATAACCCTCATTTGCCTACTGAGAATCTAGGAGTTGGGATGTATTCCTCATTGATGGGTACCTTTGATTTTCCCTCTCCTATCGTTAGAATCAATGTCGTTTCATCATCTAAGGAGTCTCCTTGAAAAGAGTTCTTTCGAACTCACTATTTTTCGGACCCTTGGACCTTGCCTTCACCTATGACCACATTAGCTAAAGGACAAGTTAATGGAATGGCATTCCCTATGTCTGCAGCTGAGCTTAGATATCATTCTATCGTTAACTCTGCAGACAACCACTCTACTCCTTTTTCTTAGGAGGAGCTAGATGGTGATGTGGCCCCGACCTGGACCCTTGATTCTACCTCTGCCTTGGACTACTTAGATACGGATTTACCTTCTGAAGAAGCAATCCTCGAAGTAATGATGGGTGTAGATCGACCTTGGGAAGACTTACACCATCGTTCATATTTTCTTCCTCTATTTTCAGGAAGTAAAGTCTAGGTTCTCTGAGCTCTTTACTAGTGATGTACTAGAGTATCAAATCCTTTGGCTCCAGCACACTTTCGTGCCGAAGGTAACTATCGATGATTTCAAAAACGATACCTATAAACATCTCTACGAACCCTAACGTGATCGAGAATATCTTCATCCGAATCGAATGTTCCCCTAAAGAAATTCAAGTTTACACCGACCTTTTCAAGGAATTTCGAGATGTATTCACTTGGTCTTATGAAGAAATGCCTGGCATTGATCCATCTATAGTTCAACATGAGATCAAGACGTATGAAAATGCCAAACAAGTTTGTCAAAGGCTTTGGCCAGTTAATCCTAGGAAAGCAGCAGCCATTAAAGCTGAAGTAGAGAAGCTGCTCAAGGCAAGTTTCATATACCCTGTTCCTCTTACCGATTGGGTGTCTAATCCAATCCCTGTGGATAAAAAGCAAGGAACAATCTGAGTATGCATCGACTTTAGAGACCTAAATAAGGCCTGTCCAAAAGATAATTACCCCACACCATTCATCAATCAGATTATTGACGAGTGTGCGGGTAATGAAATTTTTTCCTTCATGGATGGTTTTTCCGATTATAATCAGATCTCTATCCGTCCTGAAGATCAACATAAGACAACTTTTATATGTCCCTAGGGTACCTTTGCATACAGAAAGATGTCTTTTGGTCTTAAAAATGCTGGAGCCACTTTCCAACGGACCATGTCATATGCTTTCCACGACATTAAACATATCATCGAAGCATACTTGGATGATATCGCTGCTCGTTCTTAAAAGAGAACTGATCACCCTAGTCATCTTTGATTGGTTTTTGAGCGGTGTCATTTTATAAAATCCGGTTGAATCCCAACAAGTGCGTTCTCACGGTTACGTCCGGTTGGTTATTAGGGTTCATCGTGTCAAATGAAGGGATTCAGGTTGATCCCTTCAAGGTTGAGGCAATAATTCAGTTTCCTCCCCCGTCCTCAATTCGATAACTTCAAAGTCTTCAAGGGAATGCTAATTTCCTAAGACGGTCTATAGCAAACTATGCCGAGATCACTAAAGGGTTTATACATTTGCTACGCAAAGGAGTTCCATTTGTATGGGACGACTTTGCGCAGCGGTCGTTCGATGCTTTGAAAAAGGCATTAGTCTCTGCCCCGCTTTTGAGTCCACCGGATTATGGTAGGGACTTCCTTTTATATCTCGCTGCAGTAGAATCAACCAGTGGTATGGTTCTTGTTCAGGAGGATGATGCTCTCATGGAGCATGTGATTTATTATTTGAGCCGAGGCTTAATAGGTCCTGAACTTCGCTATTCACTAGTTGAGAAGTTGGCTTTGGCAGCTGTCCATGTTTTCTAGCGGCTCCGTCATTATATCTTGCTATGCAAAACTTTTGTCTTAGCGGTGGTCAATCCATTTCAATTTGTCCTCAGTAGGCGTGTACGCGGGTTGCATATACTCAACCTGTGTATACACCGCGGTGAAATTTTTGAAGAATTCAACGGTAAAACATAAATTAAAAATTCTAAAACTAGTCACAATTTATTGCAGACAAGTATAAGAGTTACCTAGGGATTTTGGAAGAATCTGAACGGTTGAATTTGGCGTATGGAAAAGTTGCTTATTTTGCTCCACTTCTCTGCTCTCAAACTTAAATGGTGAAAATGGTGAGTCCAAAAACTCTTTTATAGGTTTTTAAAATGCAAAATTTTTTCAAAATTTTATTTTTTTTGGCCTCATGTAACTTTTAACTTGGAAGCTTGGAATGTCGAGAATGGTTTGATTTTCAGGACATTTTGGACATTTTTCGATGGTTTCGAGACGGTTCCATGACTACTGACCCGTCATGGCAGGTATCGTTTTCTCACTGGCATATAGGTTAGGGAAGCCATTTTTCTGTTGCATTATGCATATTAGCCTCCATCTGTCGATACATTTGCCATAGGGTCGATCCCATCGTGTTATGGTTCATAAACCATTTTCACTTGCCGATTCTTTATATCATGACACAATGGTAGAAGCCATCCTTTACATTGGCATCGTAGTTAGTACCTCACTGACATTTGTTGCCCATGTTGCCATGACTTATGCGATGAAGACTCATACCTCTTTGCTTCTTCGCTTTCGTTCTGGCCTTATACCCTAGAGGCTCCTTTGTCTTCAGTTGTACTACTGCATTGCATTTTGACCATTTGCACCTTTTGGCCTTTAGCCGGCTTCACTTGGACTCATGTTTAAGCCAACTTTTGACCATGACGAATGCAAAATCAAACTTGCATACCTTTAAATTCTGTAACTTGAGACACCTTGACCCGTGGAGGGAACACACCTTTGAGTGTCATTGACCAATTTTTACCTCCCTGCATTGAGCATAGGAACGTTCCAATCCCAGGAACTAGATCATCTGTTTCACCGACACTCGTTCTTTCCACTATACTATAGCATTCTTTTATTCTTTTTCCAATGTAAAAGAAAAAGACAAAAAATTATATATTCCAAAAAAGAGTGGGAACGGGACAATATTTCCATTTATTGTTGGCAGCTAGAGTCAGTCGTGTCGCCCTTGAACAAAGCACTCAAAGCAATGTCTCCTCTGTTTGGGTGGGATTTAGTTTGACTTAGGTATGCCTTAACCTTGTTATTAAGTTAGTTCTCCCCTGATTGGTTATCTCTTCCAATCATATGGAGGGTTTGTTCATGCCTCCTGCATGACGGACTTATACAGAGTCATCATATGCTGCCACATAGTCACATTGAGTCGTGCTTTTGTTCAAGGGAAGTTAGCCTGAGTCAGCCTCTCTGCAGTGTCTCTTGACTCATTTTTCAGTCGGCCATCCCTGATTGTCAGTATCATGTCTATCATCATATCAGCTATATTGGTCCTTTACTCGTGCCGGTTTGAGAAGGTCGCCATTGAATTCTTGCTGGCAGGTCTTGTCCTTATCGACGACAACATCTTGCTCTGAGGACAGGCCTAGAACTGCACCCTGGCCCTATTTTCATTATTGATAGGTTACCTTGTGCTCAGCATCGATCAGTATCATGGGTCCTTGACTGAGTGGTTTTCCTTGTGTTCGACATCAGCTTACATTATCACACATTGGGATTCATGCAGTACCTTGGTTTCCATTTGACCCTATTGGTGGATACCTCGCCTCTGTGTCAGCTTTCATTATTGGTTGGTTCAGAGGGTTTCTGTCATGCGATAGCCACATCTTGTGTACGCTGGAAACGTACTTCGGTTGGGTTACTACATCTTTTTCATCTGATTCCTTCCACATTATTGGCCTACGGGTTACACTCGCGCTAGATTGATGAAGGATGCCTTAATGACTTCTTTCTAGCAGATCTTTCCCTATCGACTCTGACTCATTTCTCTGGAGCAAAGATCTAGAGTCCATTTGGCAGTACCTTGGGGTTTGCAGTCATTAGTGGCAGATCCTTCGCTATCGACAGTAGGAAACCATCATTGTCTCCTGATCGATAGATTCTTACAGGTGTTCGACTCCAGCTCATCTATTCACACTTGTTAGATTGTACTGGGTACCTTGACACTCATTATCGTTATCGGTGAGTAGTATCGCGTTTGTTAGTGGTATACATCAATGACCGGTAATCAAACGATTTCTCACATGGTCGACTTCAAATCATTTATTCCCATGGTGTAGAAATGTACCACGGTGGTCGGTGAAGACCTCAGGTTGCATCAACATTCATTGGTTCACTTGACAGTTGCTCCTCTTGCTGCTAGTTGATACCACTCCACCTTATATGTTGCAGTCATTCATGGCGACATTCTATATGCTGGCACCTAAGTTTGCAGTGTAGTACCATCCTATTCCATCATGTTGATTTGGTACCTTTTGTGATCAGTCTTTGATATCAGCGATCCGGTTTATTCTTCTACATCATTGACATTCTTATATGTGATATTCGGACATGTACTTGTTCGATCATGATCAGATGATCCATTATGTATTTTCCAGTTCTTTATACTTATATACTTGGTGGATCCGCTTGTACTTGATATGTGGACATGCTTTACTTTCTCTAAGCATGGGTATGCCCACCTCAGACAGTGTTTCTGTCTGATCTCATTTTGTGGCTTGGCAGGCTGAACTCTGGTGAAGTCCTTCTCAGTTTTTGGCAGATTTCCTTTCCATGTACTTGCTTAATATATTTCAGCCATCATGTACCCCTTCTGACCTCATATATTAGGGGGCATCTGTTATAGCTCCAAATCTCACTCTTGAGGTTTGTGATGCTGCACTCATGGCCCAGGGCAACCCCTCCTTCCAGACTTGGTCCAAAATTTAAAAAACAGTGTTTTATTCCCTATACGCGACATTGCCCTGAGCTAAACGTGTGTATACGCGGGTCTGTGTATACCCAACCCACGTATATGTCTTAAAACACTTAAAAAAATTAAATCTCCTTAATTTCGAGTGGAGATCGCGGGTTTTACCTGCTGATCACCTGTTAGTGCCCGTGGCCCAACTGTTCCCAATGAATTCCCAACTAAAAAACTACTTTGGGAGAAGTATAAAAAGGCTTCAATGGGAAGGCCTAAGGGAGGAGAGAAGAGAGAGAAAGGTTATTATGTTGAGATTTCCCTGACCAGGTCTGAACATCCTAGTGCCTCCTGCACTTCCCCCATTTACTGGAAACCCTTGTTTCCTTGTGTGATGATGTCTATCTACTACTTGAGATATCATGGAGTAAGTCATGGAAGGAGTTTGTTAAAGGCTTGAGACTGGAAAAATCCGGAGGACGGTTCCGCTTGGAGCCTGCGAAAGGACGAATCAGGTGAAATTATTACTTTCTGTACTTTATTTGTCTATAGTAAAAGAAACACTTGTCTTTGTTCCTGACATAAATCTTCTTAATCAAGCTAAGCCAGATTGGTTCTTCAACTTGTCCTGATGATGAACCACACTGGTTGGTTCGAAACGCGTCGACAAAAGATTGGTTATGTGATTTTGCCGAAGATTATCTAAATAAATATTCTTCATGTTTATGATATCCATGTTATGATTCATATATGAATGGTTGTTTAATTGCATAACTAACTATCTTTCACGATATTATGAAGATGATTTCTTTATGATGTTTAGTCCATATACTGTTGTACTTTCTTGAATTGATTGTTTTGCAAGTTGAAGGAGCAAAAGGAACTCCAAAAGGGTTTGGACCCTGGAAGTCTCTTCTTGAACGTAGGACCCCTAGGTACGCCCCTTATTGTATAGTTTGCTTATCTTAGCATTATGGCTGTATGGAATGTGTGTTTCTCTGTATAGACAACCTCTGATCTGCTAGGGTTTCAACCCAAAGACCCTAGGGGAATTTTTCCCTTAACACTACCTCCATCATCACCATCTCTAGCGACACCCTTGTGTACTCTTGAGCCTGATACTACTCTTGTTGAGATTAGTCCAGGTAGATCATTTTATATCCGTTCAGACTTGGATCCTTCTCAGCAAGAGCAGCTTGTGAATTTGTTACGTAACCATCTTGATGCCTTTGCATGGGGTTATGAAGATATGAAAGGCATCCCTCCTGAAACTTGTACACACCATATCTATATTCAGGATGGAGCCCGACCTGTCTGACAACCCCAAAGGCGAATGAACCCAGCTCTAAGAGACGTTGTAAAGGAAGAATTGCAAAAAATCTTAGATGTTGATTTTATCTATCCCATTTCTGACATCCAATGGGTCTCTCCATTAGTATTAGTCCCAAAGAAATATGGGAGATGGTGCATTTGTATTAACTATAGAGAATTGAATAAAGCCACTCTCAAAGATTACTTCCCCCTTCCTTTCATTGATCAGGTACTCTATACCCTTGCTGCTAAGAAGTACTTTTCTTTTCTAAACGACTTTAGTAGATATAACCAGATACAGATAGCACCCGAGGATCAAGACAAAACCACTTTTACATGTCCATGGGGTACATTTTCTTATCGAGTGCTTCCCTTTCGGCTATGTAATGCCCCAGCTACCTTTCAAAGGGCAGTCTTGGCTATTTTTACTGACCTTGAATGCGTAGAAATATATATGGATGATTTCTCCGTGTTTGGTGATTCATTTCAAGAAGCCCTCAAGAATCTAGAAAAAGTGTTTCTTCACTGCCAAGAAGCTCATCTCCCCTTGATTGACAAGAAATGTAGATTAATGTGCAATGCGGGAGTGGTTCTTGGCCATCTTATTTCCATCAAAGGTATCCAGGTTGACCCTGCAAAAATAGAAGTCATTTTGAGTCTTCCTATACCCAAAACTCAAAGTAAAGTGAGAGGATTTCTAAGACATGTGGGCTACTATAGGAGATTCATTGAGAATTTCTCAAGGATAGCTACCCCCTTTTTCGACTTTTGGCTAAAGATAGTGAGTTTTCTTGGTCCATATCTTGCCAACAGTCCTTTAAGATATTGAAGGAAAAATTAGTTCAGGCACCAGTGTTGAGAGGACCAAACTGGTCCCTGCCATTTCATATTTCCTTTGATGCCTCAAATACTGCTATAGGTGCAACTTTAGGACAAGAAGAAGACAAACAATCTTATGCTATTTATTTCATTAGTAAAAACTTGTCACCCGCTGAACTCAATTATACGGTTACTGAGAAAGAGTTTTTAGCTGTAATTTTTTCTATTAATAAATTCAGACATTATATTACAGGATATGAAGTTTTTGTACATACTAACCATTCCACTATAAGATATTTGATGAATAAACCATTAACTAGCGGTAGAGTGACTAGGTGGTTGCTATTATTACAGGAATTTAATATTACTATTGTTGATAGACTAGGAAAATCAAATGTAGTAACAAATTATCTTTCAAGATTAAATAATCCTGGTGAATCAATTCTTGTTAATGATGATTTTCCTGACGAAGATCTTTTTGCTGTGTCAACAAAATATCCATGGTTTGCTAACACAGCTAACTATTTAGTCACTAGAAAATTACCACCTCACTTATCTACTCGTGAAAAGCAGAATATCATTCAGAAAAGTGCTGCATATTCCTGGATCCAAGGAGACCTCTTTTACATCGAAGAAGATCTCATTATCCGTAGACGTGTAAGAGAGGAAGAGGTGTTTGATATCTTAAAATCTGCCCATGATGAACCTTGTGGGGGTCACTTTGTCGATAGCATACTCCATATAAAGTGCTACGAGCTGGCGATTTTTGGCCTTCCTTGTTCAAAGATGCCAAACAATATGTCAAGCAGTGTGATAGCTATCAGTGAATTGGCCAGCCTAATCAAACCAATGAATGCCTTTATGTCCTCAGGTTATGATTGAGCATTTTGAAAATTGAGTCATTGATTTTGTAGGATAAATAAATTCTGCATCATCAAATAAAAGACATATTTTCATTTGTACAGATTTTGTTACAAAATGGTTGGAGGCTAAAGCTCTTTCTTTTACTATTGAAAGAGTTTCTGATTTTCTTTTTACTGAATTTTTTACTATATTTGGTGCACCTAGAGAAATTGTTTCTGACAATGGATCACAATTTATTTCTAATTTGGTACAGGGTGTGATGGAGCAGTACAAAATATGGCATAGGAAATCTACACCATATCATCCGCAAACAAATGGTAAGGTGGAGTCCACGAATAAGGTGATTGAGTCCATCCTCACAAATATGGTAAACATGCACAGAAAGGATTGGGTTGACAAACTACTGGAATAATTATGGGCCTATCGAAGCACTTGGAGAAACAACACAAGACACACACCATATGAGCCGGTGTACGAGAAACAAGTCCTCTTGCCAATAGAATTCTAGATCAAGACTCTCAAGACTACAGTCCAATTGGGACTAGATCTCTATAAAGCACAACAACAATGCCTTCTACAATTAAACGAGTTAGATAAAATCTGAAGGGATGCTCTTCATCAGAACATCTTGGTTCGACAACAATGCAAGAAGTGGCATGACAAGTCCATTCAGAAGAAGCAGTTCCAACCAGGTGATTGGGTACGCCTTTACAATTCAAGGTTCAAAAATTTTAAAGGAAAATTCCATACATGCTGGATGGGACCCTATGAGTTGGTCAAAGTGTTCGAAAATGGAGCAGTAGAAATCAAAACTATTGGTGGACGGAATTATGTGTTCTTGGTAAACATGCATAGATTGGAGGTATATTTTCAGCCCATTACTAAAGGAGATTTTATGCAGCAAGTCCAACAACAATTTGAAAAGGAGTTGGTAGGTGGTAACATCAACCTATTGAAGAATTTATTCCTTCATGTCATTATTAAAAAAATAATTAAAAAAAGGAGAAAAAGATGACAAAAAGAAAAAAGTATAAAAAGAAAAAAAAATCTCCTGTAATTATGAAAATCAGTTGATTGATATGATTGCAAAAGGATCAACTTGAAAACTAGTAGGCTGGCAAGAAGATCAAAATTTTAATAAAAATGGAATGTTACTTGATTTTTAGATATGTTGGTTGCCACCAAGAAGAAGTAGGTTCATGAAATTGAGCACTTACCCAAGTTTGGGGTAACTAGCATGGACATTTTTATTCAAGTAAACACTTACTTCCCACTGCAATTATTTTTTCTTGCACCAATGTAGGCAGATTTCAAGGTAAAAATGTTGTCTTTCTTCTATTTCCCATTTCAAAATTTCCCACTAGTTTCTTTTCTAAATTTCCCAATGAATTACCTTCTTCTTTCTTGCGAGAAAATACCCTTGCTCGATTTCATAAAATCCCTCTTTTCCCTTGAAATTTTTTCCCACATCCCATTTCATTTATCCCTCTTGGTGATATTGTTTCTGAAATCCCTATAGTAATATTCCTTCCCATTTACCCCTTTCCCACTTCTTTATTCCCTCATAAATTGATTGCAGAATTTGATGCAGTCAATCCGGAAGGCATGTTTGAGAAACACCAAAGGACGATGAATAAATTTTTCTTGTATAATGAGTCAATTTTTTTTTAAGTCCAGCTATAGAAGTATGTCCTATCAGATTCTCTGTTTGGTAAAAGTCTCTGGCACAAGAACAACAGTGTAAGCAGGTTTAGTGCAGAAACACAGCTGACTGTGAAAGTCCTAGAGTGGTTTATCAAGGATATTTATGGGCCTATATTTTCCTGTATATGTGTTGATATCTTATCTCATTCCATGTTTTAATTTATACTTTGTTTCATTATTTACTAACCTAAGGAAAAAAATCTTTAAAGTGAAAGATGTATAAGGTTTGAAATCTAATCTTTTTAATAAGTGTTGAAGTATGTCTGATTAAATTATGATGCTGACTGTGGGATGGTACTATTGTTCGATAACCTTCATTCACCCTCCTTGAAATAATTCCACATTACCTGACCATTATTAGCTTGCTTGTAATCCGATCATTGTAGTTGTTGCGCCACCGCTGCCTATACCACCATTGCATCCAATCATTACGATTCACCCATAGTGGGCTGACATGAATCAACACCTGATATGGGGGGGCTATTCCATCATAGCCGGGTGAGTGGGTCTGAAAAGATGGAGGGCGATGAACCTCTAGCATAAAACTCTCGGCGAATGTTGGAGTCACTCATAAATTCCTTCAAGGGTGTGATCAAAGAGGGTGAAGTGTAGTTTGAAATGGCACTTGTGAGGAGTGAACTGTTGTCTTTGCAGAAGATTGAACAAACCACCGAGTATAGGAATAGTCTTTCACTATTGCAAGAATCTGGGTTCCTACCATTCCTGAAAATGTTTGATGGGTTCAACATGGCTGTGGTACTGGAGTTCGCAAGGACATTCAAAGGAGGTTGAGTCAGGTTTGGGTCCTTAAAGTTCAAAATTACATAGGAGTTTATTGCGCAAGCCACAGGCTTGCCACTTACAGGGGAGCACTAGTTTAAAAAGGAGCGGCTTGCTAAGAAGTGTTGGCACCGGCTTGTGATTGACAAGAAAATTAAGGTCGATTGGAGGAAGGGACTTCCAAAGACTGCCATGGTCGGGAAGTGGCGAGACCTACTATTCATACTACAAAAGTTTGTAACTGGGGAAGGATGCTATACATTGGCTTTTTTATATCACCTTTGATTGTTGTTGAGTTTTGAGGCAAGAAAGTTGATTAATTTTCCTCACTTCTTGCTCAGAAGTATTGAGAAGATGGTGAAAAACATGTAGAGTGGAAGTGCAAGACAATTTGCAACCAAGCTCTACCATCATGGGCTTATCAAGATTCTGGTCAAGAAGAAGTTAGAAGAAAAGGGAGTAATGTGGGGAGCATTTTTGAAAGAATTTCGAGCAAGTGGAGAAGAGGTGTCTGCTAGCATGAGAACAAGTAAGAAGAGGAAGGCAGAGACATTGTCTCCTGCCAAGCAGCAAGGTGGAAGTTCACCAATGCAAGTAGAGAAGAGGATCATTGAAAACATTCCACCCACGACAAAGAAGAGGAAGACTAGAACCTCAGTGAGGAGGAAGACTGTCACCCAGGGGACGAACCAGTCAAGTTCTCTAATCATAATCAACGAATCATCTCAAGTTTCCCCCACAGTTCATAATCTCTTAGTGCTTGCAGATGCACAGTTCATAATCTCTTAGTGCTTGCAGATGCAGTGGCACACACTGTGGAAGATGAGGAGAATGCAAAAGACGACTCTTGAAGTCCAAGTAGAGGAGGATGAAGAGGAACAACATGTAAAAGCCCTTGATAATTTCAGTGAACCAGACATAGAGACCCTCAATGATTTTGAGGAGCAGGGTACTGAAGACCCTATGATTTTAGAAGGTCATCGTATTGAAGACCCTGCAGTTTTAGAAGGTTAGGGTATTGAAGACCCTGTGGTTTTAGAAGGTCAGAGTATTGAAGACCCTGTGGTGTTAGAAGGTCAGGGTATTGAAGACCCTTCGGTGCTAGAAGGATAGGGTACTGAAGCCCCTACAGTTATAGAAGAACGGGGAACTGAAACGCCTACTAATTTGGGAAGATAGGGTGTTGAATCCCTCAATAAACTGGAAGAGAAAGGTGTTAAGAGCCCTGAGGAATTGAGTGCACAAGGTACTGAAACCCTTGGCGTGAATATTGGTGAGGGCATCAAAACCCTCAATGATAAGAAAACCCCGAGTATAGAAACTATCAATGATGTCATAAGGCAGAGATTCGACAACCTTAACCTTGATGATGATGGGACTTGTTTTGAGTCTGTGCCAGAGAAGGCATTCACACCCGAAGATCTTAGCACAACACCCTCCACTCTCTTCCTCAACAATAGAATAGTAGATCTAGAGCAATAAGTCCATGACTTGGAGGCTTTGAACCAGGTCATGAAAGAGAGGAGTTGGCAAAAGAAAAGCGAGGTGGAGTTACCTGCAGAAGTAAAGAGGTAGAAACAGCAAGTAAAGGTATAGAAATATCGAGCTTCCAAATGCTATAAACACCTCAAGAAGGTGACCAAGTAGTTGTGAAAAGCCTGAGACAAGAAGCTGAAGATAATGAAATCAGGAATAAACATTGAAGTTCAGGACTAAGGAGCTGGCCATTCATTTTTTAGGATTTTTTGTAGAAGGTAAAACGTTGTGCGAGGATACACAACAACTTAGGGATGGGAGGATGTTGGTGTCCCAAATTGCCCTATTTTCTACCCCATTTCTGTAAATATCAACCTCTATTTTACCTCAATAAAGACCCTTATTTCCTGCACTAGTCCAAGATAGTTACCCATTCCTGCACTTCCTCATATTTTACATTAAGATTTATTACAATGCTTTATTAATAATTTTATATGGAATTCATGCCTATTTACATACCTCTTGTAACTCACATTAATTTCCTAGAGTAATTGTGTAACTTAGTATTAATTATGAATGAGTATGACTAGTGCGGGTAGATTCCTGCACCGCCATGAATACTGCCCGAGATTTCTGAGAAGCCAAATCTTCCACGAGGACAAGTCTCGATCCTTGACACCAAGTTTAGCTGTTGATGAACTGAAGAAGGATAATAGGTGGCATGCAATTAGGGAATGTTTTCCAAAGTCAGTTTACGTCCAAGCGAAATACATGTGCATTATAACTGCTGGTCGAGTTTGTAATTTCGATTTCTAAGTCTGTTCGGCCGAAAGGCCTGAATAAGAAATGTCTATAATTAGTGAAAACAGCTAGGGCCGAAAGGATGTATAAGATATAGATCATAGGTAGGATTAGCTAGTGAACCATCGATTGTAATTTTGTTTTTATGTAATCTGGTTACCGCCTCAGCTCTAGGGGCTAGACTACTCTATTATGTTGATTTGTTGAATCGAGTAATACAAGAGAACTGCCATGATTTACATACACAGCGTCTAATTTATCTTTGATGTATATTTGAAGTGCTGATATTTTTTGTTCCTTATAAGGGGAATGATCTGGTTGGCTAGGGCCCAGCCAACCCAGCTCGTTTACCCCTCTCGCTTTCATTAATCAGAAAGTTGGTGTCGATATTTCTTTTGCAGCTGTGTGGTGTTATAGTTTTAATATTTATTTTTCAAGTTCTGATTTACATATCTTTTGTAGCTAAAGTGTGAAATGGATCTGTGGTTTGAGAGTTAGCTATGTTTACTTTGTTTATGAAATTCCTTTCTTGCATTTCCTTTACTCTCAATCTCTATATTAATTCATTTTTTATTGGATTGTGTAGGGAACTCTTTCCTGCACCAGTGCATGTGTTTGCTTGCACTTTGGTTTAGTCATTCGTTTTGCAACAAACATTGAATCACTTACCTACATATTATTTCCAGTTATTTTGAAAGTGAATGAATTAGTAACTTAGTAACTGTCTTCAACATTAAAAGTACATCTTTAGGGGATCTGGAAGCAGTTGCATAAAATTATCATGTACATGTTATACTTGTAAAGAACATAAGCATTTTGAGTGGATTACCAAAGTTAATTAACACATGCAAAACACTTAGACTATTGTTTGATTCCTTTGAATTGCTTTTATTTCATGAAGTTATTTCTTTTGCAAGGTTTAATGAATTAAAGAATCTTTCCTTTTCATAGATAATTTACTTCAGAATTTCGTTTACAGTTGCAATTCTTTTCAACACATCTTTCTATCCTTTTGAAAGTAATTTGGAAACTAGGTGAAGGAAACTCTACCTCGGTGCAAGAGTAGGTCTCTTGTCACAGAAAAACAGTGCTCTAAGCCCTAAGGCTTAGAGCACCTTAACTAAGACATAAGTCTTCAGTGAGGAAGGTAAAATATACTTTTACATAGAGATATTGTACGAGCACTACTGCAAGGACAGGTTGTTTGTGTGGAAGGAAGATGAGGAGGAAGACATAACTCTGCAAGGGCCCACTTGTCAGACCATTAGCCATCCATTTGAAGATGAACATAGCATTTCATTACAGTGTTTAATATTGTTTCCATTGTGTGGAATTTCTTTACTTGATTTACTTGCAAATTGTCTTTTACATTCCAGCACTAGAGTTGATTTGGTGTCAATTTCCTTTCCGATTGTTTTCTATCTGTTTTTGCAAAGCATTTCCTTTAAGAAGTAGGAATAGGAATAGGAAAAGTTCATACCATTTCTGTCATTTCCTGTGCTTCGTATCTAAGTTTACAAAACCCTCAGGTTGACAATTAAGTGTTGAAGAGTTTGCTCAAGCGCAATTCCTGTATCCAACAAAAACCAAATTGAAGAGTTGGATTATCACGTACATAATAGTTTGTTGTATCACTTGGGCAAGTTTTTATTCTGCAAGGTGAAAGAAATAGTATTATAAGGGAGGTGCACACTTCATTGATTGTTGGACACTTTGGTGTAGGAAAGGCAATATCTAATCTTCAAAGGTATTTTTATTGGCCACGCATGTTGGATAATGTTTCTCATTTCATAAGAGGATGTTCTTTGTGTGCTACAAGTAAGCCTAGAAATAGAAAAAATGGTTTATACACTCCACTTCCGGTACCTTCACGTCCATGGGAGAGTATCTCAATGGATTTTGTAAGAGGTTTTCCATTGTCAAGGAAAGGTCATGATTACTTGTATGTTGTTGTAGACAAGTTTAGCAAGATGTGCATACTAACATCATGTAAAAAGAAAATTACAGCTGAACAAACAACTCATCTTTTCTTCCAAAACATTTGGGTTCATTTTGGTCTTCTTACTTCTATTGTAAGTGATTGAGATTCTTGATTTGTTTGGAATTTTTGGTCAAATTTGTGGGACATGATGGACACAAAATTGAAGATGGGTACAACAATTCATCCACAAACAAATTGACAAACCGAGGTGGTCAAGAGAAAAATTATTCATCTTCTTAGAGGATATTGCAGCAAACATCCCATGTTGTGGGATGAACAATTGCATTACATATAACATGCATACAACAGGGCAAAGCATTCCTCCACAAACACATTGCCATTTGAGGCATGTTATGGGTACTTTCCAAGATCGCCATTGGACTTCATATTTGAGAAATATGTCACCATCAATGATCAAAGTGACATCCATAAGGCAATTTCATAGAGCAAATTCAATTGATACATCATACAATGTAGGAACAGCTTGAGAAAAGTGAAAGCAGCTACAAGGCAAGGCATGACAAACACCGGTTTGATCATAAATTTCAAGTTGGTGATGAAGTTTGGTTATATATTAGCAAAGAGAGGCTTCAAGGGGAAGGTCAAAATATTAAACCAATCCATTATGGTCCTTTTAAAATTCTAGAAAAGATTGGTAACAATGCATTTAAGCTTGATTTTTCTCATAAGCAAATATACTCTGTTGTTAATGTTGATAATTTGAGATTATTTGAGCCTCCTTTGATCAATGATCAAGGAGAGCATGTTCAGCTGCCATCAATAGATGATTTCTCACCAGAATATCTAGATGAGCTTCAACAAGATCTCATACTTGACAGAAGAATCAAGACTTCGAAGAGAGGGGATGTCAAATACCTTAGAGTGGGACTCAAGGGAAAAAAGCCTTCTCAAGCCAAATGGTTGTAGATCAAGAATATGAGGGAGTTGTACCCTCACCTACTAAACAATTGAAATTATTTGTTGGGGTACAAAGGCTTCTAATGGGGAGGAATGATCAGGTGCTTAGTATTTAGCTAAAAATTCAAAGTTCTGAGAATGGTTAAAAACCTAAATGACCGCATCCATCTTGGAAAACCGTTCCTAACGCAACTCGTTTCGCCAAAAACTGAGTTCATATGTGAAATTTATTGTGTTCTAATCGCTTTGCTAAACATGAGAAATTTGAAAAAAAAAATGCCCAGTCATTACACAATTAACAGTCCATACTACTGATGTGGCAAGTGTCTAGGAAGGGTCAATGATGGTAAAAAATGAATCACATATGGACAAGTGGCATTGTTTCATTGGGTTTCAGATTGGTGTGTTGGCACAGTGTGATTGGTTTGTTTTTTGGTTCAATGAAGGAATGCCACATGGCAAGCCCAGAGGCCACCACGTGGCATCTCCCAATGGCCTAAGCAAAGTGCAGTTCAACAAAATTTTGGTGGAATTTGGGGTCAAACCCACAACCCTTGTCACACAGACCACAAGCCTTAACTGCCTCCACTATCCATTGTCACTGAACCATATAGCTTTCACATTCATTTAAATTTTAGTGAAATTGGAGTGAGTGGTTAGGAGGGCCAACCCACAGGCTAGCCCTCCACATGTGATCGCAGCAAAAAACATCGCAGTCATAGTTAGTGTTAACTCGATGGACAGTTCACCAACACTAAAGTAGTCTCCAACATGCGAATGAAAATGTTATAACACCAAATGGCTAACCACTTCGATGGCTCCAGCAAGTCTATTAACCCGATGGTTAATGCGATATTAACCATCACATGTGACAACCCCCACCAAACCGTTGAATGTTAAGGTTATGGTTACCGTTAATCCAAGTATAAAGCTAATTAAGCACAGTTAACCATTAATTAGGCCTGATTTTAAAATGGCGTAAGTTTGGCGGCGCCACTAATTTTCGGCCCGCCTCCACATTTAGTGGCTCTAACTGGAATCATTCCAGATTTAGAGGAGTTTTTCTAGGAAAAGAGTGTCTGAGTCATAGAGAAAGCAATTTTCGACCAAATTGAGCTCAGGAAGAGGTGTTCTTAGCTAATTTGGACATTTTGAACACATTGGTGTAGGTATCAGGAGCCATAGAGCTTTGTAAAACAACATTTTTCCATATTGAGCTAATACAGAGGCCCAAGCCATGGAAGCTGGACCAAGGAGATGTAGCCCAAGAGGGGTGAACTCCTTCATCAAAACACTGTGTTAAAGTGTCTCTTTAATGGTTTGTTGTACTTTAAATGTTTGTTGTTCAGTTTTTGTTTTTGAAGCTATTTTTCTCATGAATTTTGATATTAAACTGAAGGAAATTTACCTGTTTACATATGCAAAAAAGAATGAAAACTTAGTATAAGAAGCAATAAGCAAGCACATGTTTAGAAATCTATAATTGATATTAGCACAGAAAAAACTAACAACAAAAAACAGATCAAAGATTAAGTGATTTATCTTCTATTAGTAACTACTTGTGATTTCTTTTTACTTTCTTAGATTAGGATCTTCCTTTATTTAGATTATTATTATTCTTCTTCATCAAACAACTACCAATGAATAAACCATAAAGAGACAAGAGACACATAATATAGGATATCAGCTAGGGC
Source organism: Pinus tabuliformis (assembly GCA_031772625.1). NCBI lineage: Eukaryota > Viridiplantae > Streptophyta > Pinopsida > Pinales > Pinaceae > Pinus > Pinus tabuliformis. The sequence continues at coordinate 453,810,287 of CM062804.1, read as the reverse complement.
CAAAAATTCTACTTCTTGAGAGGAAAACCCGAATAAATTCTTCTTCTTATAGATATTCCAATTGATGAATACCAAGACGAAGATCCTTGACCTATTTTCCACTCCAAGACCAAGAAAAAAACAATCCTTCTGCTCCTTTCTTCTTCTTGGCTACTCTTCAACTTCGGCTTCCTTCTACTTCATACCCACACCTTATTTTTCCCTCCTTGGAAACCCTAGTTGCAACACTCATGAGAGAGATATATGGTGATGCAATCTCTTAACCTTCTTCAATTGGATTGAATAACTATCTTCTTCAACTCATCTTGTTGAATTGACTTCATAAGTGACCTTGCAGACCTTGGGTCTTCTAAGTTTCTTCTACAACAGATGCTACCTCCTTTCTTTCACATGTGTGATAAGAAACAACCCTAAAAATAGTCTTAAAACACTCCAATAGATTTCACTATTCCTTTTCTTTACTTTGCTCGTTATAGGACCATCTTCTTTGACCTTTTTCGCACTTCTATTTCAAACCTATGCTACAAGGAAATTTTTTGTTCTAAACTGAGACTGAGTTTCCTATTTATAGTGGTTTCTGTCTGAGATTGGCTGACTTGATGGAGGATGAGCTGATGTGTCAGTTGGAGGTGTTTATTAATTCCATCATGAAGATGACTTGCTAGGAGATGCTTGTGCTTGTCTTGGATTGTATTTTGACTCTTTTAATGGCTTATAAAAATGTGAAACATGCCCAAGAATGGTCCTTCATACATGCCATAGAATCAAATTGACTTTTATGACTAGATGAAAAATCCTAAAGGCTCACAATGGGATCCTGTTGTAGCAGCTACAACTACCCTCTAAAATTTTGCCTTAGCTTCATTTTGGAGCCTCCCTACCAACCTTTCATAATAGGATGTCTTACATCATCAAGTACACAAGCCTCAGTGTTTTTATTCCAGAAAGGTAGCCTACCTAACAGAGCTTGATGCATCCCCCTCACAGGATGTTTGTTCGAACTTGGTCCAACTCCCGACTGACTAGCTCCCTCAAGAAATTGCGCAATTCTAGATGGCAACCAGCCTTCACTCTAGAAATTGTGAAATTTAGTTTGGCAGCCTTCTGGGCTCCAGAATTGCGCAATTCTGCTAGTCAGGCTTCATCTAGAAAATTGCTCAATTCCTCCCAGCAGAGCTGCTCAGCCTAGGAATTGCACAGTCCCGGGTAGCAGTTAGCTGCTCTGCCTAGAAATTGTGCAAATCTCCTGGGAAGCCAGCCTAGCTCCCTTCCATAAATGTGCATTTTCTCTGAGCAGTTGAGTAGTCTCTTGCATGTGCAGTTGAGTTGACTAGTTCCTTCGGGACCAAGCAAAACTGATTTTCATGCATGGGTTGCTTCTCCCAAGGAAGCATGCAAAGGCATCCCTTGATTCAGGGATATACTTTTAGCAGTTTGAGGTTGCATGCAAGGATCATTTCGGAAACCTCCCACCAAGTGTCACTCTTCCTAGATTTGTGGAATGCGCACATCTTTGATTTTATCAAAAATCATGAAACGGATGTTGCAGAGCTCATTTCTCACATCAACCTTGCATCTTTGACATCCCACATCAGATCTAGGAGTCGTCATCACATTCAACTCAACTGTTTTGGGTAAGCCTGCCTTCCATGTCTTCTGCGGCATTTTTGCTGCTTTTTGTGTTTTGCTTCATATGAATGTTGTCTTCTTGATTCCAATGAGTGCTTGTTGTCGGCCTGTTGTCATTCTCATACATAGTAGCTTGTACTAGCACCATTTCAGTTTTTGTTAAGATCTCACTAATGTCGTATGTATGAAACTGTTTTTCACGAACAGTCACCAATTTGGCGACTTGCCTAACCCACATGCATGTTGTTCCATTTTCTAAATCCTTCATCCACTGTTTGCATACATGATCATTCAATTATGTTTACACTTAGGATTGCCATGCATTCACATTCACATTCACCCTCAGTCACCCGTCAGAGGGTCTAGGTAGCCTTGGCCCCAAGACAACATTGCACAATCTTGAGAGGGATGGCTCTATCTTCCTCTCAGGAAATATGAATTTCTAGCCAGTGACTATCCTCCAGTCTTGTATTGCACAATTTTGAAGGACAATGACTGCTGGGCTAGAAAATTGCGCAATACAGTCACTGAGCCTGCAACCATTTCCTGCTGAGATTGCGCATTGTGCACTTCAAATAGTGAGCAGCCATGATGGATTGTGCATTCCATAGTTCCAGCAGCCAGTCAGCCTCATGATAGCCTAGACTATGTCTTGCACAGTCTTGGTAGTCAGTTTCCCAACCTCCCGATGAAAATTGCACAACCTTCATGATCAATCACACAGGTATGTTGCAAGTCAGTTCTTAAGTTCATTTTGGTTTTTGACTAACATATTGCTTGCCAAGAGTGTTTCCATGTCTCCAGGTATCATAGGTGTTCATTTGCCTCTCAGTAGTAGAGGTGCAATGGTTTCCAAGAGATCAGAGTCAAAGACACCATTAAGAGAACACTTGGGGATGCAATCGATCAAGTGTCTATGAACTTGCCTACCCAAGAAAACATCAAGTTATTCATAGACAAGGACATCATGATATGACGACAACAACATCACAATAAGTAGCACCATGACCCACAACTAAAGGCAGCATACCAGATGCAAAAAATGCAAGAAGAAGGTCGATTGACAACACAAAGGTGGAACAAAGTTGCAAGCTTAAGCAGATCTACTTATGGTGAAAGCAACTTTGGAGACCAAGGCTATGAGGTGATGAAATGACATGAATATCATGTGAAGGTAGAGAATGGAATAGAGAAGGAGTTGCATGTGCTCAAGCAACAACTCAAGGAAGAACAGGAGTTGCACAAACAACATAATGAGTTGCAGCATGAACAGGTAGAGTAGGGGGCACAACATGCACAGACGGATCAAACTAAGCACGTACAAGTTATAGATTCATGCCAGCAGCTGGCATAGAGAAAATATGGTGATTGGTGTTTTTGATCGCATGTAAGGGAATTCAGCAGCATGCATGTAATTGTGTGCACGCATGTGATCCCACCCATTCAACACACTCGCTGAGGCAAAGAAAAGAAGCAAGTCTGAATGGAGCTGAACATGTACTTCGACAAGTTGATGCACATGACCACCAACACACATGGTAAGATCAACATGGACACAATGCATCAGTATGTTGTTGGTTTAGCCGCACCCAAAAGACCATGCACATGCTATTGGATGAGTTGGACAGAGAAGCCATACCAATGCACCTGGATGCAATAGAGGTAAGAGTTCACTTCAGCAAGATGTCACCATGGAACACATGAACACCATCACAGATAACCAAGCTTGGCTTCAGCTCACCACCTTGACCATCACAAGCATGTCAAAGAGTTGGTCTCACCACAATGGACCGAGTGTGAGTGATGTCTTGCATGGCTTGCTCAAGCCATTTTGTCTCACATGGGCACATGTGCATTATAATGCAATGTCTTATCAAGTGGAAGTTCAAGCCAGTCATAGAGTAGATGAAGAGTCATGAGGGTAGATGAACTGTCACAAAGGGGGATGTCAAGTGTCACTCCATCCTTTGCTATAAATAATACCTCATAACTCATTGTATAGGCTTTTGGTTAGCCAAGCTTCCGATAAGACTATCTTAGAGAGAGCTTGGATAATATTGTAATGAGCCTTGGCTTCTCCACTGCGCAGAGCTAGTACAACTCTTTGGAGGAGCAGGTGATTGTGGCTGTAACATTCCACTATTGGAACTAGTGGCTGGACATGGATGTATTGTAAGAATGGAACTCACACTTATTAATATAACAAAGCCAGCACGTTTCAAGCATATGTTGTATTGTATTCTATCCTATCTGGTTTACTCTAAATGATATATGTATTTGTTTGCTTACGCATGCATGTATGGACTATTCTGTATAAGTATGTATGAATCTTTTTGAAATGTGCTATTGGTTTAACCATCACTTTGGATTGTTCGCTAACTTGCTTTCCAGCTTGTGATGCATCTTCACTCATGTGTTCCCTTCCAAGCTGAGTACTACTACAGGTTTCCAAAGGGTGCTCTCACCTCACCGTCAGTGTGCTAAAACCTCTCATGCAACTTCCTTGTCTCACTGCAACTGTCACACCCTTGCTACAAACAGAGTTATCTTACTTGTCTCTATACAAAATCATGGTCAAGGTGTTACCGTATGACCCACTGCTGGGATGCCTACACCAAATGGTCTGAGGTCTAATTAGGACTTCTTACCAGGGAAATCCATTGAAATTTTGGTGGGTCCAACATCGTCAACATTTCTAGCGCTAGAAGGAGGGCCAGATGACAAGTTGTGTCCTCTCATCCTGTTTTGAACCTTTGTATATCTATCATGGATTCTTGCGCTCTTCTGCCTTAGTGATGCTTTTCGAATCATGAAGATGTCACCATTATGAGGGAGTTCTTTGATCTCTTGTCCACCTACACGTATGATGGTGAAGGAAGAGTTTCCTAGCATGAGTTCTTACATGACTTTCACTTCATGCTTCATGAGGAAGATGGATGTTCTGACGAACATGCCAGTTTTCTGCTTGCATACACACTTTGTGAATCCTCGTATCAGTGGTTGTGCAGCCTACTGGATGACAACGTGCACTCAATTGAGCACTTTTGTGATCTCATTGAAGACACTTTCTATCATTTTGATCCAAAACATCTTGACCAAAAATTGTTACAACAATGGAAGGCTCTAGATGAATCAACTATGGATTTTTGGCAGCACTTCTGTGACTTGCAGTTTCAAGCTCCGAAGAGCTAGATGAAGTTTTTTTTATCTTTGGGACTGATTCAAGTATTGCGTTAAGAAATCTACTCTTCCCAAGAAGAATTTTGAAATTAAGCCTCGCTCAACATTCTTTAGTGATGGAGCTGCACAATATCAGACGAATGCGATCACTGTCACAAGTGACTCTCTGCCATCCTCTCATCAAACAGCTCCACCACTACAGTGTGATGTTGAGGATCATGTTCACACATATGTTCAGCTGTCACATCCTCCAAACATAACTTCACTTAATTTTCGCATATATTTGGTTGTGATTCCATTGAATTGTCATATGCACTTTGTTCCACAACCTCCGTCTTTGCACTCAGTTGTTCCTTCAGATGATATTGTCTTTTGTTCTTCCATTTTGGACTATACACTTTTTCTGAACGAGGAACAAGCCACTGACAAGTTGGTGTTGCACAACCAACATGCGCTGTCATTCATGAAGAGTATGAGTGGGAGTTTGAGCAGCAGCACTCGGCGAAGGATGACTCCCTTCTATCCTAGCCCCCTCCATTCTTTCCTAACATCTTTGGTGAACCTGCCATCCATGATTTCACATATGTATCCTCATCTATGGATGCACCCATTGATGACCACTTGCATGATACACTGGATGCCAATCCAACATTCAATAATGGAGAGGATAAGTTATTCATTGAAAATTCACCTGATCTTTCATCTATCTTTTTCAGAAACACAGAGGATGAATTTGTCTGATTTTCATCTACCCTATGTTTCATTCATCTGATCATGAGGATGCCAATGAAATCATTGATTTTTCTGATCATGGATGTCGTGATCCATTTTCTCCCATATTCGATAACGATCATGTTTCTATCGCATTTGATTTTTCAAAGCCACTAGTCTATGATGATCTATTTGACGATCAAGTTGAAACACCCAAGGTTGTCAAGGCACTTCAGCCTAAGCTTATGGTTATGTCAGGCCCTCGCTGCCCTAAGGTTAGTTTCACTTCTGATCAGGAAACTGTTCAATCTCCCAAGGCTCCTCATCATTTGCATGTATGCATTGAAGATCAATCTCACACATAGATCATGCTTCCTCCACTCAACCTGCACGATCCTATTGCTCATGCATTGGAGGAATCTTACATTGCAAGCACACGTGCATGACACTAGTTTTCTTTGTTTCTTTCGTTTGCTTGCATGTCATAGTCAAGAGCATGCTTATGCTTCAAATCTGCACGTAGTGTCGCACAACACCATGATAAGTCCACAGACTACTCTTCATACACTTGCACTCACTTATGCCTCATGGGAATCTTGGAGCACAAAGTGTGGTTGTCTTCATTGTTATATCTTTCTTGCTTGTTGATTCACATAACTTGGTTGCTCGCGTACTAAGACTTCACCAACATGGGTCAACCAATGCGCCGGTGGCTGCATTGGAAATATCACCTCACATGATCAAGCCCATGCACCATCAGTTTAGGAGTAGGAGTAATGATTTATTTTAGCTAGTTTGCATGCTTGTTTTCTTATTTTATTTGTTCACTTGCTTGTTTGCCTACTTGTTTTCCTACTTTTCTTTCACTTTTCTTCTACTTTTTCTTTGCTTGTGGTTTGTTAGTTTTCTTGTTTTTTTCGTAGGTTAGTTTCACATGAAACCATGTATGACTCTTGAAACAAGCTAGGTAAAGGAAAAGAGGCCTTGTACAACAATCACTACTTGGTTATATATCATCTTGCCTCTATATGAAGAACTTGTTACTTTTATTCCATGATATGTTGAAGGAAAATACATATTGTTCAAAGTTAACCTTGGTGAAAACACAATGCTTGCATGCTAACTAGTGTCACCTACTCTAGCCAGTTGTTTTTGGGTTAACCCTTGTCAGCTCAGTTAAGTAGAGTAAGGTGAGGGGGAAAACCTAAACAGGCATGTCAGAGGTATAATAAACTACTTCTTTGTTGGAACAACCTCTTCTTCTCTCAATAAGCTAGGATCCCTCTTTCGCCTCTTAAATGAATACGTTTTATGCATAGTTATGAAAAAAAATGAAAAGTGAAAAAATTCAAAATGAAAAATGAATAAGGTGAAAGAAGAGAAAGGCTTCCTGCATAGAGAGGTGATGCAAGTAACTCTGCTGAGGTACTGGCGAGGTTCGCTGGCAGTGGAGCCATGTTTGTTTTCCTATGTGACTCTGCCAGGTTACTGTCCAGGCCTACTAGTAGTAGAGCAATTCCAGAGATGAAACTAAGACTCTAACGACTATACTGCTTGTGCATCAATATACCCCCCAACCCCAATCGAAACAACTGTGTTGCCTTGGCTTGGAATGTGTGTCAATCGACTAAGAGCTTGGCAGATGGTACATCTTAAAATCAAGCTAGTGTGAGACCAAGACAAATTGAGAACTGAAAAATACTTCCAGAGGTGTTAGATTTGATTTTCATGAACAAGGTCCACTCAAAGAGGTGGGTTTATATGAGTGTGTCCCCAAGTATTGTTACAACTACAACCACCCTCCAAAATTTTTCCTTAGCTTCGTTTTGGAGCCTCCCTACTAACATTTCATAGCAACATGTCTTGCTTCGTCAAGTACACAAACTTCAGTGTTTTACTTGCAGAAAGGAAACCCATCTATCATAGCTTGATGTATCCCCCTCACAGGTTGTTTGTCCGAACTTGGTCTAGTTGTAGGCTAAGCATCTCCCTCAAGAAATTGCACAATTCTACAGAGAAACCAACCTTCCCTTTAGAAATTACGCAATTCAGTCTAGTAGCCTACTGGGCTCCAGAATTGCACAATTATGTCAGTGAGGATTCATCCAGAAAAATTGTGAAATTCCTCCCAACAGGGATTCTCAGCCTAGGATTGTGTAGTTCTGGGTAGAAGTCAGCTGCTCTGCCCAGAAATTGCACAAATCTATTAGGCAGCCAGCCCAGCTCCCTTTCAGAAATGCGCATTTTCTCCCAGCAGTTGAGAAGCCTCTTCCATGTGCAGTTGAGTTGACTGGTTCCCTCTAGGACCGAGCAAAACTGATTTGAATGCATGGGCTTCTTCTCCCATGGAAGCATCCAAAGGCATCCCTTGATTTAAGGATCTACTTTCGGTAGCTGGAGATTGCATGCAAGGATCATTTCAGAAACCTCCCACCAAGTGTCGCTCTTCCTATCTTTGTGGCATGCGCATTACATCTTCGATTTTTTCAAAAATCATGAACCAGAAACTTGCAGAGCTCATTCCTCACATCAACCTTGCAGCTATGACATCCCACATTGCATCTAAGAGTCGTCGACACATTCAACTCAGTTGTTTTGGGGTAAGCCTGCTTTCCATGTCTTATTCTGCATTTCTGGGGCTTTTTTTGTTTCACTTCGTATGAATGTTGTCTGCTTGATTTTAGTGAGCACTTGCTGTCATTTTGATACATACTAGCTTGTACTAGGACCGCTTCAGTTTTCTTTAACATCTCATTGTTGTCACATGCATGAAACTATTTTTCATGAACGGTCACCGAATCGATGACTCACCTCACCCACATGCATGTTGTTCCATTTTCTGAATCTTTCATCCACTTTTTGCATGCATGATAATTAACTTATGTTTACACTCATTATCACCATGCATTCACATTCGCATTCACTTTCAGTCACTCGGTCTGGGTAGCTTTGGCCCAAACTCTACCTCACTAAGACAACATTGTGCAATCCTGAGAGGGAAGTATTGGTTTTCCTCTCAAGAAATGTGCATTTTTTCCTAGTGACTATCCTCAATTCTTGCATTGTGCAAGTTTGAAGGAGAATGACTGTTGGCCCAGAAAATTGCGCAATGCAATCACTGAGCCTGCAACCATTGCCAACTGAGATTGTGCATTGCGTAATTCCAACATTGAGAAGCTAGGATGGACTATGCATTTCACAATTCCAGAATTTATTTAGCCTCCTGACAGTGGGGAATGTGCCTTGCACAGTCTTGGTAGTCAGTCTTCTGACCTCCCGGTGAAAATTGCGCAACCTTCATGATCAGTCACACAGGTATGTTGCAAGTCAGTTCTCAAGTTCATTTTGGTTTTCGACTAACAAATTTCTTGCCATGAGTGTTTCCATGTCTCCAGGTATCAAGGGTGTTCATTTTCCTCTCAACATTATAGGTATAATGGTTTCCAGGAGAGTAGAGTCAAAGGCACCATTCGGAGCACACTTGGGAATGCATTCAATCAAGTGTCTATGAACTTGCCTACCCACAAAGACATCAAGTTGTTCATAGACAAGGACATCAAGATATGATGGCAGCAACATCATAGCAAGAAGCTTCATGAATAATAGTTGAAGGCAGCATACAGATGCAATGAACGCAAGAAGAAGGTCAATTGACAACACAGAGCCAGAACAAAGTTGCAAGATCAAGCATATCTACTTGTGGTGAAGGAAACTTTGGAGACCAAGGCTATGAGGTGATGGCATGACATGAAGATCACGTGAAGGGAGAGAATGGAACAGAGAAGGAGTTGCATGTGCTCAAGCAGCAACTCAAGGAAGAACAAGAGCTGCACAGATGAGAGAATGAGTTATAGCATGAACAGGTATAGAAAGGGGTGCAACATGCACATACGGATGAAACTACGCCCATACAAGTTATAGATTCATCCTAGTAGCTGACATCGAACAAACATGGTGAGTGGTGTTGTCGATTGAAATTAAGGGAATTCAACAGCATGCATGTCATTGTGTGTTAAGGGAGAGTGTCCCCTAGGGTCTTGGTTTAATGCCCTAGCAGAGCGAGGGTTATCTATAAAGAAAAACAAGCATTACACACAGCCATGATGCTAATATAAACAAACTACGTGAAGAGAGGTGCACCTGGGGGTCCTTCGTTTGGGAAGATCCAACTAGGGTCCAAACCCTGTTGGAGTTCCTTTTGGTCCTTCAACCTGCAAAACAATCAATTCAAGAAAGCACAACAGTATATGGACTAAACATCATAAATAAATCAACTTCATATCATGTTGAAAGTTAGTTATGCAATTGAAATAATCATTCATTTGTAAATCATAACATTGATATCATAAACATGAAGAAGATTCATATCAGGAACAAGACAAGTGTTTCTTTTATTATAGATAACTAAACTACAGAAAGGAATAATTTCACCTGAGTCTTCCTTTCACAGGCTCCAAGCGGAACCATCCTCCGGATTTGTCCAATCTCAAGCCTTCAACAAGCTCCTTCCATAACTCACTCAAGGATATCTCAACAAATGGAAAGACATCATAACTCAAGGAAACAAGGGTTTCCTGTAATGGGGGAAGTGTTGGAAGCACAAGGATCTTCAGACCTGATCTGGGATAATCTCAATAGAGTGATTTTTCTCTCTATTTTCTCCTCCCTTAGGCCTTCCCATTGAAGCCTTTTTATACTTCTCCCAAAGTAGATTTTTAGTTGGGAATTCATTGGGAACAGTTGGGCCATAGGCACTAATAGGTAATCAACAGGTAAAACTCACGATCTCCGCTCGAGATTAAGGAGATTTAATTTTTTTCTAAGGTGTTTTAAGACATATACGTGGGTTGAGTATCCATAGAACCACGTACACACGTGTTTAGCTCAGGGCAATGTCGCGTATAGTGATTAAAACACTGTTTTTTAAGTATTTGGATCAGGTCTGGAAGGAGGGGTTGCCCTAGGCCATGAGTACAAGATCACAAACATCAAGAGTGAGATTTGGAGCTATAACAGATGCCCCCTAATATATGAGGTTAGAAGGGGTACATGATGGCAGAAATATATTATGTAAGTGCATGGAAAGGAAACCTATCAAAAACGGAGAAGGACTTCACCAGAGTTTAGCCTGCCAAGCCACAAAACGAGATCAGAAAGAAACACTGTCTGAGGCAGGCATACCCATGCTCAGAGAAAGTAAAGCATGTCTGCATATCAAGTACAAGTGGATCCACTAAGTATACAAGTATAAAGCACTGGAAAATACATAATGGATCATCTGATCACGATCGAATAAGTACATGTCTGAATATCACATATAAGAATGTCAATGATGCTGAAGGATGAAGCGGATCACTGATATCAAAGACTGATCCCAAAAGTACCAAATGAACATGATGGAGTAAGATGGTACTACACTGCAAACTCGAGTGCTAGCATATAGAATGTCGCCATGAATGACTGCAACATATAAAGTGGAGTGGTATCAACTAGCAATAACAGGAGCAACTGTCAAATGAACCAATGAATGCTAATGCAACCTGAGGTCTTCCCCGACCACTATGGTGCATTTCTACACGATGGGAATAAATGATTTGAAGTAGACCATGTGAGAAAGTGTTTGATTACCGGTCATTGATGTATACCGTTAACAAACGCGAGACTACTAACCGATAATGATAATGAGCACAAGGTACCCAGTACAATCTAACAAGTGTGAATAGATGAGATGGAGTCGAAAACCTGTAAGAATCTATCAATCAGGAGACAATGATGGTTTCCCATTGTCGATAGCGAAGGATCTGCCACTAATGACTGCAAACCCCAAGGTACTGCCAAATGGACTCTAGATCTTTGCCCCAGAGCAATGAGTCATAGTCGATAGGGAAAGATCCACTAGAAGGAAGGCATTAAGGCATCCTTCATCAATCTAGCACGAGTGTAACCTGTAGGCCAATATTGTGGAAGGAATTGGACGAAAAAAGATGTAGTAACCCGACCGAAGCACATTTCTGGCGTACACAAGATGTGGCTAGCGCAAGACAAAAAGCCTCTGAACCAACCAATAATGAAAGCTGACACAAAGGCGAGGTATCCACCAATAGGGTGAAATGGAAACCAAGGTACTGCATGAATCCCAATGTGTGATAGTGTAAGCTGATGTCGAACACAAGGGAAACCACTCAATCAAAGACCCATGATACTAATCGATGTTGAGCACAAGGTGACCTATCAATAATGAAAATAGGGACAGGGTGCGGCTCTAGGCCTGTCCTTAGAGAAAGTTATTGTCGTCGATAAGGACAAGACCCGCCAGCAAGAAATCAATGGGGACCTTCTCAAACCGGCACGAGTAAAGGAACAATATAACTGATGTGATGATAGACAAGATACTGACAACCAGGGATGGCCAACTGAAAAATGAGTCAAGAGACATCACAAAGAGGCCGACTCAGGCTAACTTCCCTTGAACAAAAGCACGACTCAGTGTGACTATGTGGCAGCATATGATGACTCTGTATAAGTTCACCATGCAGGAGGCATGAACGAACCCTCCATATGATTGGAAGAGATAACAAATCGGGGGAGAACTGACTCAATAGCAAGGTTGAGGTGTACCTAAGTCAAACTGAATCCCGCCCATACGAAGGAGACTTTGTTTTTAGTGCTTTGTTCAAGGGCGACACGACTGACTCTAGCTGCCAATAACAAGTGGAAATACTGTCCCGTTCCCGCTCTTTTCGGAATATATAAATTTTTTGTCTTTTTCTTTAAGCTGGAAAAATAAAAAAAATGCTATAGTACAATGGAAAGAATGAGTGTTGGTGAAATAGATGATCTAGTTCCTGGGATTGGAACATTCTTATGCTCAATGCAGGGAGGTGAAAATTGGTCAAAGACACTCAAAGGCGTGTTCCTTCCATGGGTCAAGGTGTGTCAAGTTGCAGAAGTCAGGGGCATGCAAGTTTGATTTTGCAGTCGTCATGGTCAAAAGTTGGCTTAAAAACGAGTCCAAGTGAAGCTAGCTCAAGGCCAAAAGGTGCAAATGGTCAAAATGCAATGCAATAGTACAACTCAACACAAAGGAGCCTCTAGGGTAAAGGCCAGAATGAAGAAGAGAAGCAAAGAGGAATGAGTCTTCAGCGCATAAGTCATGGCGGGACTATAGAGGACTCTCAATCCTATTCAGATCGAAGCAGCATGGGCAACAAATGTCAGTGAGGTGCTAACTATGATGCCCATGAAAAGGATGGCGCTACCATCATGTCATGATTTAAAAATCAGCGAGTGAAGGTGGTTTACGAACCATAACATGATGGGATTGACTCTATGGCAAGTATATCGACAAATGGAGGCTAGTATGCATAATGCAACAGAAAAAATGGTGTCCTTAACCTATATGCTAGTAAAAAATGATACCTACCATGATGGTTCAGCATTCATGGAACTGTCTTGAACCTATCGAAAAAGTGTCCAAAATGTCCTGAAAATCAAACCATTCTTGACATTCCAAGCTCCCAAGTTAAAAGTTACATGAGACAAAACAAAATCAAGATGTGAAATTTTTTTTCATTCTCAAAGCTGATAAAATAGTTTTTTGACTCACCATTATCACCATTTGGTTTGAGATCAAAGAAGTGGAGCAAAAGGAGCAAGCATTGCCATTCGCCAAAATCGACTGTTTGAATTGTCCCAAAATCACCAGGTAACCCTTAAACTTATCTTGCATTTAGTTGTGATTAGTTTTAGAAATTTTAATTTAAGTTTTACTGTTGAATTATTGTCAAAAATTTTATCGCAGCGTATACGCGGGTTGGATACATGAAACTTGCATATACGCAGGCCCTACACACGACTGTGTGTAAAATGGACCCGCATATATGCCGCGAAAACTTCAAACAAAAAATCTAACAGTCTAAATTCATTTTTCCTTCAGGATGCCAATCACTTGGAGAGAAAGAGAGCATACCTTAGTGGATGATGAGGTTATGAACGATCCTAACGCTTTGGATGCCTTACGAGGATATGGTTTGCTAAAGTTCTTTAAAATGCCAAATATGAAAGCAAACACCCACTTGCTCGACATGCTCATTCACTACTAGAGCATTGAGGATGACGCGTTTACGATTGATTAGATGCCACTCAGGATAGAGGTTGAAGATATTTATTTCATCACTGGCCTTTTCTGGAGGGGAGAGGTGGTACATTCCATGCGCAGGTCACGAGGCAGTCTCTCTATCGAGGACTACATACATATCTATTGCCCGGGTCATCCTGAAAAGGTTGGAAGTCAAATTCCAATCAAACATGTGGAGAGTTTATCTTTGAGAATAATCATGTTCACCATAGCTAGAGTGAACGAATCAACTTCTTTGCACCAGGGATCACGGCTAGCCATGAGCTTGGCAGTAGACTGCCTCACCACCGTCCTTGATTGGTGTACTCCTCTTCTTGCTAACCTGAAGAGCCAGCTTACTTTCATCAAGAAGGGACATACCAAAAAATTTAGGTTTGGAAATTCTTGTGCTCTTTCTTCTTTGAGAGGTTCCCAACACTTTGTCCTAGAGTACCGGTTTCGATCAGCACCCCACGAGATCCACGAATGGGAAGGTAGGCTGACTTTATGAAACGTCTAGGAGGTGGGGACATTCCATGGACTGCTTTCGACGATGACTTCTTCTCCTGGTGAGAGCAACAGATCATCACCATAGATGACTACCCCTATGTTGGGTTGGATTTTCGAGGAGATCCTGATCTAGCATTACCACCGACCACAGAATGGGGTGACATAGGTAACAAATATTTTTGATTTTATGATTTTTTGTGATTTTTCAAATATAATAATGAATTTTGAAAAATATTTTTGATAGGATTCAATTGATTAATATGATGATCATGTTCCAGATATTGGGCTGGTGTGACAAAATCAGTTCCCACGACATGGACATCGCGGTCGAGGAGCTGAAGAGGTAGTTGTAAACACAGAGCGACTTCTACACACTGTTCAGCGGCACTTGGTGAGACTAACTCACAGAGTACCGATGGAGGCCGTAGAGGATCTCCCTATAGATATGCAGCGTCATGTGGTTGGCATGCCACGAGATTGGGTTCGCACTCTTAGGCGTGTGGCCAAAGCAGTAGTTGCATACTTAGCTACTCAACCTAAGCTGTCGCATTAGATGTACTGGACATGATTATGGAAATTTGAGTCCCAATTTTTTGTATAATATTTTGGACACACTTATGTACACTCGAGATGTTTATATATATATATATATATATATATATATATATATATATATATATATATATATATATATATATATATATATATATATATATATATATATATATATATATATATATATATATATATATATATATATATATATAGTTCTAACTTTTTGATGCTTGATTTTATTGTGATGAATGAATGTTATGCCAGTCTAGTGCTTGATTAGTGATAGAATCAGCTAACCAATTTTGAGATCTTGGAATGTGCAAATAATTAATGTAAGTAAATTCTCTTTGCAACAACCTCACCCTTAAATACTGGCAATATAAACATGGATCCCTTACGCAATAAATGTTATTCAGTTGTGACACTATCAATTGTGAATCAAGATAGACTACCAATGAATCGATTTCATAAGAAATTGCTTCAGATAGTAAATTAATGACAGCAATATACTCAGCCATGTGATTTGAAGTAGGACCAATGCATACTCCTCTTGACACCATCAATTGACCAGTTGGAGAGTAGATTACCCAAGCTGCGGAAGCAAGGTTCCGAGTGTGCCGACTAGCACCATCGGCGAATCCAAAATAGACCAAGTCATCCATCAACACCTGCCACAGCAGACCAAAAAGTGTCGATATCAAAAAAGCTCTCGATGAGATATGTACAAATATACAAAATGTACAAAGAAGTCATTGCCTAGCTACTACTTAAGCAAATTACTTCTTGACGTAGAGTGTGTTTCAAGGCTCCGCCAACTTGTTTCCTTCAAAATTGATTAACTCATACGCCCCTTTTTCTAAAACTTGTTTAATTATAAAGGGACCGTACCACATAGGTTTGAACTTGCCTGTCCCCAAGGCATCCTTATCTTGGTCATAGACCAAGACTAGGTCGCCTTCAGAAAATACTTGAGGACGGACAACTTTATCAAAGTGAGTTTTAACCCTTTTCTTATGAGCCTCGTTGATTGTGGCGGCATCTCGACGCTGCTCATCGAGATGCTCTAAATGAAGGAGGCGCTCTTCGAGATTAGAGGTCTCTGGGAGGAGCTCAATGGCTAACTTAAGAGATGGAATTTCACATTCAATAGGAAAGACAGATTCCATCCCATAAACTAACTAAAAAGGTGTAAAACCTATAGCAGTCTTTACAGAGGTTCGGTATGCCCAAAGATCCGAATACAACATAAGATGCCAATTGGACCGATTTTTGTCAATCATCCTTTGCAAGATTGTCCTAAGGGTTTTGTTCACTACCTCCACCTATCCATTAGCCTGAGGATAATATGGAGACGAGTGCTCCTGCTGGAAACCCAATTTAAGAGCCAATTCAGACATTAGATGGTTCTGGAAATGACTGCCATGGTTAGTGACAATCTCTCTCGGGATACCGAACCTTGAGATAATCTGATTAAAAATGAAAAATGCCATTGTTTCACTATCTTTTTTATAAGTGGGCATGGCCTCATCCCACTTGGTGAAGTAGTCTATGGCCACGATAATGTACTTTTGATTCACTGCTGAAGGCAGATTACAAGTTGTAAAATCAATACCCCACTTAGTAAAAGGACCGACAGTGACAACGGGGAAAAGAGGAGCTAGATGTGCGTACATCTTCCGAGTATAGATTTGACAAGGGTGACAGCATTTGACCGCTTCAACATAATCTTTGAAGAGTGAGGGCCAAAAATAGCTGGCACACAAGATACACTGGGCTATAGCAAGCCCTGAAAGATGACCACCACAAGCTCCACTGTGGCAATCATTAAGCACTAACTCTGCTTCCTCTAGGGTTAAACAACGCCAAAGGATTGAATCAACCCCTCAATGATATAATGTGTCACCGATGAGATAGTTCTTAGCTAGGTGACATAATTTTCAGCGCTCATCCTTAGAGAAACTAGAGGGGAACTTCGAAGTCTGGAGATAGACAATGATATCTCCATACCAAGGGTTGAGTGAAGAGATGATGAATAAATGTTCGTCGAGTAAACTTTCCTCATAAACAGTATCCTCTCCACAAGGCAGCTCGGAGATTAACTCTACAAAAACCATAGATTTCTTAGACTTGGCGGACAATAACTCGAGATTGAATTCTTGTAAGATGACTATCCATTGATTATATTTGCCCCCAATTACTCACCTACTGAGGACAAATTGGAATGGATTGACCGTTGCTAAGACAAAAGTTTTGAGTAGAAAAATATAATGGTGGAGCTGCTGGATAGCATGGACAGTTGCCAAAGCTAACTTCTCAACAGGGGAATAGCAAAGTTTAGGACCTATCAAGCCTCAGATCAAATAATAAATCACATGCTCTATGAGAGCATCGTCTTCCTGAACGAGAACCATACCTATGGTTGATTTTGCCGTAGCAAGATATAAAAGGAAGTCCCTACCATAATCCGGTGGACTCAAAAGTGGGGCAAAGACTAATGCCTTTTTCAAGGCATCGAATGACCACTGCACAAAATCATCCCACACATATGGAACTCCTTTACGTAGCAAACACATAAATCCTTTAGTGATCTTGGCATAGTTCGCTATAAACCTTCTTAAGAAATTAGCTTTCCCTTGAAGACTTTGAAGTTGTCAAATTGAGGAGGGGGGAGGCAACTGAATTATTGCCTCTACCTTGAAGGGATCAACCTGAATCCCTTCATCTGACACAATGAACCCTAATAACTGACTAGCTGTAACTGCGAAAACACACTTATTGGGATTCAACCGAATCTTGTAAAATCGACATCACTCAAAAACCAATCGAAGGTGACTAGGATGATCAGTTCTCTTTTGAGAACGAGTAGCTAGATCATCCAAGTATGCTTCGATGATATGTTTGATGTCGTGGAAATCATATGACATGGCCCACTGGAAAGTAGCTCCAGCATTTTTAAGACCAAAAGGCATCTTTCTGTATGCAAAGGTACCCTGGGGACATATAAAAGTTGTCTTATGCTGATCTTCAGGACGGATAGAGATATGATTATAACCGGAAAAACCATCCATGAAGGAGAAAATTTCATTGCCCGCACACTCATCAATAATCTAATCAATAAATGGCGTGGGGTAATTATCTTTGGGACAAGCTTTATTTAGGTCCCTAAATTCAATGCACACTCGGATTATTCCTTGCTTTTTATCCACAGGGATTGGATTAGAAACCCAATCTGTAAGAGGAACAGGGTATATGAAACCTGCCTTGAGAAGCTTCTCTACTTTAGCTTTAATGGCTGCTGCTTTCCTAGGATTAACCAACTGAAGCTTTTGATGAATCGGTTTGGAATTTTCATACGTCTTGATCTCATGTTGAAGTATGGATGGATCAATGCCAGGCATTTCTTCATAAGACTAAGCGAATACATCTCTAAATTCCTTAAATAGGTCGGTGTAAATTTGAATTTCTTCAGGGGAACATTCGACTCCGATGAAGAGATTCTTGATCACGCTAGCGTTCCTAGAGATGTTTATAGATATCATTTTTGAAATCACCGACATATTACCTTTGGCACGAAAGTGTGTTGGAGCCAAAGGATTTGATATCGTACAAACATCACTAGTAAAGAGCTTGGAGAACCTAGATTCTACTTCCTGCAATGGAGGAAGAAAATGCGAACGATGGAGTAAATCTTCCCAAGGTCGATGTACACCCATCATTACTTCTAAGATTACTTCCTCGGATGGTAAACCATGTCTAAACAGTACATAGCGGAGGTAGAATCAAGGGTCCAGGTCGAGGCCACATCACCATCTAACTCCTCCTCGGAGAAAGGAGTAGACAGGCTGTCTACAGAGTTGACGATACACTGATATTTGAGCTCTGCTACAGACATAGGAAATGCCATTACACCAACTTGTCCTTCAACTAAAGTGGTTGTAGGTGAAGGCAAGGTCCAAGGGTCTAAAAAGTAATGAGTTTAAAAGAACCCTTCTCGTGGAGATTCCTTGGTTGATGAAACAACATTGATTCTAGCAATAGGAGAGGGAAGATCAAAGGTACCCATCAATGAAGAATACATCCCAACTCCAAGATTCTCGGTAGGCGGACAAGGGTTATCCACTAAAGGAAAAGTAGAGTCCACAGTTACTCGAGGATCAACTGGACAATAATCCAATTGATCAACCTTAACGATTTTCCCTTCATTAGGAAAGCAAATGACACGAAACAGAGTCGAAACAACAACATCCATTTCATATACCCAGTTCCTTCCTAAGAGGAGATTGTTGTCTAGGTTAGCATCAATGACTTGTACTTCAACATTAACGACTTTTCCCCCAACACATATGGGAAAGGCCAGGATAATCCCATGCATCTTATGAGAATTCTTGTTAAATGCAGTCATGAGGGTAGGTGAAGGAACAACCAAAGGCGATCCGATGGCCTTCCAACATGACATCGACATGATGCACGTGGAATCTCCTTCATCAATAATGGTATGAAAAATGTTAATTTTTCAGTATGTAGACTTTATTTGAAAAGACATATGATGAGGGAGTCCCTTTTTGACATTCACCATGTCGAAAGTGAGCACTAAAGAGTTATTTGGATCAACTGCCCCTATCACCGAAAGTAAAGAACTTTGTTGAGTTGGACACGACTGGAGAACCTCTAAAGCAGACATAGCGCAAGGATTCTGAGCCAGATCCTCAATAATGGAGTAATTTTGGGTGGCCCTAACATTTGGATTGATAGTCGTGTGTTTAGTGGAACCTTTCGGTATCCGTGGTATAGTCTCGATAGAGGGTCGCTCAATATGAAGGTCAGTACTTCCGGGAGAAGTTTTGTCCTTGGATGTTTCAGCTTCACCGTAATCACGTGACCGAGTGGACACATGGATGTTAGAACCCATCATGAAAACATTTGATGATTTCTCCCCTTCTTGGTTGCCCCCTACAAAGGTACCAGGATTTGAATTCGTGCCAGCAAGAAGTTGCTGCCCTTGGGGAAAAGGGTTAGTTAACACAGCCCGAGAACTAGAAGTCCCTTGTTGCCCTAACAAGCGCTGAGCATCTTGAATCTTGGGGCAAAGATGAGTTAAATGGTCTCCACTGCATAACTTGCACGGAAACTTGACTTTCTTTTTAGACTCATTTCCACCACCACCAGCATTATTGCCGGATTTATTTGCATCAGTCTTCCCATCTTGACTCTTTTTCTTACCTAGTCATTTCTTTTTTCCATTGGAATTTTGATTTCCTTTGGGGTTGGTAGATTGGACAGCATTAACTGAAGAGAGATGGGAAGATGAAGGGTTAGACGATGTGACCTGGTTGTTAGGAGCAGTTTGTAAAGACAACTGCTGCAATTGGGTCAACAGGTTCACCGCATTTGTGTCTACTGATCCAACAATACCATCCGCATGGGGACTTGGCTTCGACTTGGCTATGTAAACCTTAGTCCCGGGAGCATCAGGCAAGATTTTTTGTAGAATCCTAAACTGAGAATAAATCAATTCTAATTTTTGGGCCCTAAAAATATCTTTCTCCTCATAATATACTCTGGACAGGGAGACATCCTTAGAGATTTCAGGTTGTAAAGATTTCAAAAACCATTCGAGGCGGTATTTCAGAGGGATTTCGACTTTAATGAGCCTCTTTCTTTGTCTCCATTCCTGAATGTGATCAGAAATGTGAGTTGATGTATCCTGAGAAAAATTGGCCAGAAGTTTAGTTTCGGCATCATAATGGACGGGAAATTGGAAATGATTTAGGAAAATATTAGCTAAGTCAGCGAAAGATGTAAAGTTGCCCCTTGGCAACTCTATATACCACTTGGTTGCATTACCAGTCAAGGTTCATTGAAAAAGTCTCAACCTAACCGAGTCATCGATAAGGGAGTTTGATGAGCACCACAAATGGAATGTGGTTACATGGTTGCCTGGGCCTTCACCGCCCTTCTCCTCGAACTTTGGAATGCCCGAAGGGAGTTTGTTTGGGACCGAAGGCCAGGCTAGATTGTATTTGATTGGATCATTTGTTAATTTCATGAGATCTGGAAAATTCAACGTTGCCAGAAAAGGAAGCCTAGGAGGACCTTGGGAATTCCACCCAGACTATGCGGAGCTCCCAAACTTCTGAAAATATTGGCCTAAATTTTGGAAGGCACCAGGCTGCCCGAAGTAACCTACAGAACTAGCTAAAGCAAAAGGTAGACCTTGTGATCCAGCAAAACTCTGAGTTTGACCAACTACTGCCAAAAAACCTCCATAACCGGCAAAGCTTCCTCCTAAAGGATTATAAGGAGTTGATAACCCCTAATAAGGATTCCAAGCAGAAGGTAAGGGAGGAATACTTCGAAACATGCTAACTGTGGAGTACGACCTATTCCCTTATTGGTCGAAAAACGGATTCCCAGTTCCCATGCCACTAATCGCACAGTTAGTCCAAGCTTGAAAGGGATTGCTGCTTTATCCTGTAGCAGAAAAAGGCATAGATCCTATCGTCAGGTTGGAATGTGGTATATGACCACTTCCAAAAGGAAAACCCTAAAATGAAGCCGACCCACCCATCATGGATGTGGAGGCACTGAAAGGAACTGACGGAATACCCTGTGAATGGGTGCCAAATGGGAAGAATCCAGAACTAAAAGCTTTGGTTTTGGAATTTCCACTCATAGAAGGAATGGAGATAGACCCAAATAAAGATGTGCTAGCAAAAGACCCAAATAAAAATGTAGAGGGGATGGAAATAGTTCCTCCCCCTTATACAGATGTTGGAGTCTGCATAGTTGTAGCACCTGTGGTAGAAGCCATGCTTCCAGTAGTGGTCATCGATGGTAAGTGCGTAATATGACTTGGACTTGACAGTCTATGCGTTGGGGTTCCAACGCATTGTAATACATTTGGATGGCTAGAAGGTAGGGGAGAATTCGGAGCCGCTAACGACTCTGGGAGTTCTTCTACCTCTATGTTATCTTCCGATTGAAAGAGAACTCGAGAAAGAACTGGAGTGTTCCTCTCTTGTTCTGCAGAAGTACCAGGCCTATCCTGAACACTAATACCCCCGAGGGGAGGATCAATCCCCGATGCGTCAGCTGCCATGGAATGAAATCGATATTACCTCTGTGCCTTCTAAGAGAAGGCTCTAAACTTGGTGGTGAAAGACCACGAAGTCTTCGAGACCATCTAGGCGATCGGTCAGCCACTTTGAAATTTTTATTAAGATGTAATTAAAGACTCAAGAAAAAATAAAAGCTAGGCCAACTAAGAGCACAAAGCACACACTACAAAGTCCCTAAAAGATGTCAGCCAGTCAAACAACTTTCAAGTATTTCCACTCCAGGTGATGAGGACCGGACACCAAAATACAAGTAAGTGAAGTAAGGGGCCTTCCAAAGATAGTCTGGGATAATGACAAGCCAGTCCTACCAGCAAAGGTAACAGAGGAAGTTAAGCTAACCTCCTAGAAACAGCCTGCGCTGGTGCAAGCCCCCAAGCTTTGCAAGGGTTCCCTCTAGTAGTAATATTGAGAGTGATATAATGTCGATCTCAGGTGCCACATGATTCCCCTCCGCAGCCACCTATGTAGATCCCTAGGAGAAGCAACTAAGGTTACCAACTCATGTCAGAAGCCAGGCGGAACAGTCTTGAGGTAAGATCTGACAAGTAGGAGAGGGGGTATCTCTCTTCCTTATCTTCAAAAACCCTCGTGCTTAACTCCCAGATCCAGAGCTTTCCTGGTCTTCCTAACGCTATTGGATTTGCACTCACTATTCAGACTCCTATGTTTGATAGTTTAAATGGCCTTGGAGAGTTTTCTCTCCACTCGCCTAATCCAAGGCCCTAAAATATCCTAAAACTTGTTGGTGTGTCTAACTTGACAATTATAAAAAGTTTTAGTGTATTTTAATTAGCGCTTGTTTTTAAATGGGTTGTTCTTTAAGTCAAGGGATAAGCGGAAGTGAAACTTGTGGTGTTTTGACGCAAAAGAAATTAATAAAAACCAAACTATATGCAAATGCACTCATTTTGTTCTTCAATGAAAGAAATTTCTACTAGGTTCAGAGGAACCTCTAGGAAAGCAACAAATTTTTCTTCTCTTTTCTTTTACTCAAGCTTCACACTCACAAAAATTAACAAAACTATGGATGCCCTAAAAAGATGCACAAATTTATCCTAATGTAATGAGTACATGCTGATGCAAAACTTAATACTACTCTAAATCAAGAAATGAAAGTAACTCGTTTATCAATTCTACTTTTCCACTTAAGATGTTTAGATAGAATATAAGTTGCTAATGCTCATTTTCGTCCAAACACCAAAAGAAAGTTTCAAGACAAACAAAAAAGAACTTTCACTCGCAAAAAGAAACTAAATCAAAACAAAGTTCAAGAAAGCAAAACCAAGTTTTCAAGAAGTTTTCTTCAAAAGCAAAAATAAAAATGTCTTTTCAAAAGTGCTCTAAACAAGACTGAAACTTTATGATCGAAGAATAGGAAACAAAACACTTTGCAAGTTAACAACAAAAAACGGGTGAAAACTCAACAAAAAAAAAATGTGTTTGAAGATGCTCTTAACAATCACAAGTAGCGACAAGAGATTGGCAACAAAGACCAAAAAGATCAAAAAGACAACTTTCAAAAAAGTGTGGATCAACAATTTTCGGAAAGTAAGAAAAGTAGATGGTCACAAAGATGTAGTTTTGACATGCAAACAAAAAAGTCACCAAAACAAGATTTGACACAAAGATTGAGATCAATCTTTCTGCCCTGGAAGGCCAAAGTAGCCAAGACTCCCAGTAAGAAATCTTGTGTGCTTAAACAAAAGCAATGACGCTTGCAACAAAACAAAACTAGACCAACACTTTCCACAATCGGAGAGAGTTTGAAATCATATACTTGCTGTAAAAATAAAGACTGACACAAAAAGGTAACTATTCAGGATCGATTCAGACCAGCAGATAGACCTTCAGAAACAAAAATATTTGAAAAATCTTGAAAATTTTAGGGTATACGCAACTGTGTTAGTGCACAGCTACATGTATACGCTATTCAGCCCAAGGAAACCTACATATACATGGGTTCACTTGAGGAAACTTGCGTACACATGCTTCTGTAAACTAGAAAAACAACGTATATAACAAATTACAAGAAAGAACAAAAAACAGTCTGAAGAAACTGATCAAACTTACAACTCAAGTTCCTATAGGAACAGACTACTCAGTCATAGAAAGTAAATAAACAACTGAGCCCTGATTGGCTTGAACAAACCCAAACTAGGAACAACAATACTATTGTCCCCAGTGGAGTTGCCAATTCTGTTAAGGGAGAGTGTCCCCTAGGGTCCTGGGTTAATACCATAGCCAAGTGGGGGTTATCTATAAAGAAAAAGAAGCATTCCACACAGCCATGATGCTAATATAAACAAACTATGTGAAGAGAGGTGCACCTAGGGTCCTTCGTTTAGGAAGATCCAGCTAGGGTCCAAACCCTCTTGGAGTTCCTTTTGCTCCTTCAACCTGCAAAACAATCAATTCAAGAAAGCAGAATAGTATATGGACTAAACATCATAAAGAAATCAACTTCATATCATGTTGAAAGTTAGTTATGCAATTGAAATAATCATTCATTTGTAAATCATAACATTGATATCATAAACATGAAGAAGATTCATATCAGCAACAAGACAAGTGTTTCTTTTATTATAGATAACTAAAGTAAGAAAAGGAATGATTTCACCTGAGTCTTCCTTTCGCAGGCTCCAAGCGAAACCGTCCTCCGGATTCTTCCAATCTCAAGCCTTCAACAAGCTCCTTCCATAACTCACTCAAGGATATCTCAACAAATGGAAAGACATCATAACTCAAGGAAACAAGGGTTTCCTGTAATGGGGGAAGTGTTGGAAACACAAGGATCTTCAGACCTAATCTGGGATAATCTCAACAGAGTGATTTTTCTCTCTATTCTCTCCTCCCTTATGCCTTCCCATTGAAGCCTTTTTATACTTCTCCCAAAGTGGTTTTTTAGTTGGGAATTTGTTGGGAACAGTTGGGCCGTGGGCACTAATAGGTGATTAGCAGGTAAAACCCATGATCTCCGCCTGAGATTAAGGAGATTTAATTTTTTAAAGTGTTTTAAGACATATACACGGGTTGGGTATACATAGACCCGCGTACACACGCATTTAGCTCAGGGCAATGTCATGTATAGGGAGTAAAACAATGTTTTTTAAGTATTTGGATCAGGTCTAGAAGGAGGGGTTTCCCTAGGCCATGAGTACAACATCACAAACATCAAGAGTGAGATTTGGAGCTATAACATTGTGTGCACGCATGCAATCCCACCCATTCAACACACTCACTGAGGTGAATACAAGAAGTAAGTCTGATTGGAGCTGAACATGTACTTCGACAAATTGATGCGCATGACCACCAGCACACATAAGAAGATCAACACAGACACTATGCATTAGTGTGTTTCCAATTCAGCCACACCCAGAAGACCATGTGCATGCTATCGGACGAGTTGGATGGAGGAGCCATACCAATGCACCTAGATGCAATGGAGGCAAGAGTTCGCTTCAGCAAGATGTCACCATGGAAAACATGCACACCATCATAGACGACCACCTTGAACATCACAAGCATGTCAAAGAGTTGGTCTCACCATAATGGACCGAGTGTCATTGATGCCTTACATGGTTTGCTCAAGCCATTTTGTCTCACATGGGCACATGTGCATTGTAATGTAACGTCTTGTCAAGTGGAAGTTCAAGTGTCGATAGTTGGATGTAACAGTCATAGAGTAGATGAAGAGTCATGAGGGTAGATGAACTGTCACAAAGGGGGATGTCAAGTGTCACTCCACCCTTTGCTATAAATAGTACCTCATAACTCATTGTATAGGATTTTGGTCAGCCAAGCTTCCGATAAGACTATCTTAGAGAGAGCTTGGATAGTATTGTAATGAGCCTTGGCTTCTCCACTGCATAGACCTAGTACAACTCTTTGGAGGAGCAGGTGATTTTAGATGTAACGTTCCACTATTGGAAGTAGTGGTTGGACATGGATGTATTGTATGGCTAGAACTCACACTTCTTAATTTAACAAATCTAGCATGTTTCAGGCATATGTTGTATTGTATTCTATCCTATCTGGTCTACTCTAAATGATATATGTATTTGTTTCCTTACGCATGAACATATGGACTATTCTATATAAGTATGTCTGAATCTTTCTGAAATGTATTGCTGGTTTAACCATCACTTTGGATTGCTTGCTAACTTGCTTTCCAGCTTGTGATGCATATTCACTCGTGTGTTCACTTCCAGGATGAGTACTACTGCAAGTTTCCAAGGGGCGCACTCACCTCACCCTCACTGTGCTAGAACCTCTCATGCAACTTCCTTGTCTTACTGCAACTGTCACACCCTTGCTACCAACAAAGTTATCTTACTTGTCTGTACGTAAAATCGTGGTCAAGGCATTACCATACAACCCACTGCTGGGACTCCTACACCAAATGGTCTGTGGTCTAATTGGGACTTCATACCGAGGAGATCCACTGACATGTGGGCGAGTCCAGCATTGTCGACATTTCTAGCGCTCGAAGGAGGTCCAGATGACAAGCTATGTCATCTCATCCTATTTTGAACCTTTCCATATCTATCATGGATTCTTGCACTCTTCTCCCTCAGTGATTAATCTGAAAATGGGGCTCTAAAGGCTTCTTGGCATGCTTACAATAACCTCTCCCACTCCAAAGCTTATATATTCCCAAGATCTATGCTTATGATTGATAATTTGTGAAATAAATAACTTGAAATAGGTGTATGGTTCTGTTTGTCTTTAAACTATTTATTTGCTTAAAGTTTATTTGCTTAAAACTGGTATGTAGCATATAACAGTGAAACAGTGCAGCAAATAAACATCATACACATAGCAACAAGATGCAGCAAGTAAACAAACCATAAGACAACAAGCTTAATATGGAGTTCACCTGGATATGTTAGGCTATGTCTCCTTGAGCTCTAATCAACTCGATTAGGCTCTTTGGATTATGGCTGAATTCTTTTACAAGTTTCACACTCAACTCCAATAGGTTACGACTGAACCATTGGGCTTAGAATGCCATCTTTATCCTTGGTTGTTTGGCTCTCTAGCTCTCAGCTCTCGGCTCTGGCTCTCAGCTCTTGGCTTTCCGCTTTGGCTCTCGCTCTAGCTCTAGCTTTGGGCTCTCACTCTGGCTCTGGCTCTCGGCCTTAGCTCTGGCTCTGGCTTTGGCTTTGGCTCTGGCTCTCACTTTGGCTCTCGCTCTTGGCTCTGGCTCTAGCTCTTGCTCTCACAAGCTTCTGGTTTTGCTTGACCTCCAAGTGACCCTCTACTTTTGAGTCACCCCGACTCCGCAAACTACCTCCTCTGGGCTTACACTCAACATTCAAGCATCTCTAAGCCTCTTGGGCTTCTCTGTGCCTCTCTTGAGCATAACTCTACCTCTCTGTGTTATTAGTGGTTCGCTCGACCTCCAAGCAAAACTCAACAAT
Organism: Pinus tabuliformis; assembly: GCA_031772625.1. Taxonomy (NCBI): domain Eukaryota; kingdom Viridiplantae; phylum Streptophyta; class Pinopsida; order Pinales; family Pinaceae; genus Pinus; species Pinus tabuliformis. The sequence goes on along the minus strand of CM062804.1, from coordinate 453,783,048 downwards.
ATTCAGTCACTCTGCCAATTGAGCTCCCTGTGCTTTTTGTAATACATCAGTTACGGTCGCCTCCATCATTGAAGACCAACTGTTTCATTACAAGAATTCATTTGCAATTGGAATGAACTGGCGGGCACAGGAAACCTAGTCGTTTGGCCTTCCTGTGCAGAAATCCCAAATTCCAACACGTCATGGCAATACACAGAGAAACGCATGAAAACACATTATGGGCTTTAAGCCCGGACTTTAAATAATATGTAATCACCCCTGTAAACCTCTCGGGTCCGTCATTCTATCGTAATATCGCAATTGTATTGCGTATGGCCAAAAACCCAATTACACAAAAATACAAAGAAATCCCGTAAATCTGGATTTCAAATTATATGAAATTGTGCTAATAAATATCATCGGTTCCATGCTTCAATCACATATCGCAATCACAACAGGCATGTCAACGGCCCTTTATATAGTTGCGATCTCAATCACTAATCGTCGATCGTTGATATCGGTGTATTGCGTATTGCAATCGTAACGGACCAGGGTCTATACCACTTTCCAATGGACTGCATCGATCTGATATATATCGCCAATGCCGATCTCCCGATCCAATCATCACAATTATGATCATCCATCACAATCGTTGATCGGCTCATCATTTTAATTGCAATTACATATCGCTCTGCCCAGGGTTCTGATATCGCATGAAGGCTTTCCTCTGATGCAATATATCGGAGATCGCAATCCGGGAGTCCTTCCACCCTTGCTTTAAGTCCTCCTTTGGCTTTTTCTGATGTGATTTCCTTAAGGAATGCAAATTTTTCTCCATTAAGTCCCACTTATAAGAAATTGCCTCTTTTTCTAAGGATAATGGGCAAGTTTATTTTTACAATAACTTCTTCATCCGAAGTCTGTTTTAGCCCATTAAAATTGCATTAGATTCAAAATTAAGAGATCTATGCAATGAGACTATTCTCAAAATCATCCAGTGACTTTCATTTTTTCCTCTGTGAAGAAAATTCATAGACTTAGAAGTCTATGTTAGATCCATTTTGGATCACGCCTTCCCACTAAAAAGATTTTCGACTCCAAAAGACTGATATACTAATCTGAACAGTAAATGAGAGTACCTCACCCTCTTCTTTCAGCCTCCATACACTTGCCTTGCATAGTGCCTTTGAACACTCCCTTTCTGGATGTGCTTAACCTCCCAAGAAGATCTGTCTTCCTCCTTGGCTTCCTGCAGAACTTCCGCTAAGAAGGTCACGGAAGGTAGTTTGAACTTCACTGCCTTGATCATTGATCCAAGGTGGCTCAAACCAATGTGAAGTTACATCTACTTCACAAAATTTTCATTTGTACCTATTTGACATACTATCAATAACAATAGGATTACAGACAACAAATGGATGGCCTAAACTCTTGCTTAAACAAAATAAATAGATTTCACATCTTGTGAACACCTCCATGTCTTTACATCTACATTCAAATGATTGACCTTGATAACAAGCCAAAAAATATTGCCTTTAAAACAATTGACCCTTCAAGTAAAGTGTGTAGAAAAAGAATTCTAACGTTCTTTTTCAAAGATGAAACACTTCATCATTATCTCCATCTTGGAGACCAAATCAACTTTTCTCAAGTCAATATTGCATTACATGCATGTTTACAACAAAGTAATCAACCCTTCAAGTTAATCACACATACATGTTTAAATACAAGGAAATCATCAACATCCCTGTGTTCATGCATATCATGCTTATGCATGCATTTCATCTTTCAACTTTCACTTAAGCACACTGCACTTTCGAAGCTGAAGTGAATATAATGTTGCAGTAATAAAGTGAGTCTGCCTACTCAACCTTTTGCATTTACCTTCTTGGTAAAATCTTGCAACTTGCATCTCATTAACAAAGAAATGCAAATAGATGCCTTATATCAATAGACATGCAATCTTAATTAGATAGGAATTCTAACCATTTCTTACCAATCCATTTCAAAAGTCCTTCCTTTATCTGCACATCAACATCAACATGTGAATCATCCTGAAACACATCATTCATGGAATATTTCCTTCCATTCCTGCCATTCTCTCTTTCCACCTTCTTCAACTTTCGTGGAAGCATTGTTGGATTCAGAGGCCAACACTTTTCAGCAATGTGTCCTTGCTTATGGCAGTAAGTGTAGTAAGTAGCTCCCTTTGGAACACCATCAACCTCTTCAATGGTTTCAGAGCTTCCACAACTCTCTGGTTCAAGTGTATGCTGATATACACCTTCTTTTTGCAAAGTATGTTGCACACTATTGCATTCCCGATGAATACAATCTTCACACTCTTGAGGTAAAAGACCTGCATTGAAACTCCTTCTTGGAACTATTTCAATTTTCTTCATGGCAGCTTTGGAACTTTCTCCATAAGATTTTCCATAGCCAAGACCCAAATACCTAGGCCTTTCCTCAACCATTATTAACTCAACAATACCCTGTGCATGTTTACCCAATCCTTTTCCTTCATAGCCCATCTTGGACATTAACTTGGAACCTATACCTCTGGTATGTTTTTCAAACGAACCAATATAAACATTCTTAGAAGAATTTGAAGATAAATAAGAATTTTTTACCTCTTCTTCAAGCTGATACTTGACTAAGGCTTCTTTGGCAACAAAGAGCTGTGTCTCCAACTCATGCATCCTTTCCAGGTTCATATTTGCAACATGAAGTTGTCTTTCCATTTCCTGCAATTTGTCAGAAAGAAACTTCTTCTCTTCCTTCATGGAATCCAACTACTCTCCATGTATGATTCTCTTCCTTCCATCCTCATACATTTCTCTCACCATATCCATCATGATGAACAAGTCTTGCTTCATGTCTTCATCAAATAATCTTATGAAGAAAGAAGAATTTGAGGACTCACTTGTAGAAGTAGTCATTGTCAAAATGAACAAAAGAACTTCGAACAAGATTAACGAAGATCTTATTCAAGCAACATTTTGCAACAAACCTCTTGTGCTTTAAGGATTGCTTTGAGGCCCTGTGGGATAAGAAGAATTCCTTCAACCCTTCTTCCTTCTTGTTCTCTCTTGGACCTAGCTCACAATAGCTTTCCCTTCCCCTCTGCAAACTCAAATAACAGTCAGTTTACAAACAATCAAAAAGCTAAATTCTTTCTACTTTTTTAACACCTTTCAAGTCAACAAGCATATAGATTGCTTTGTCAATCAAGCATTCTGATTTGATACCACTTGCATCATGATAGAATCTGCTTCATGATACAACCTGCTATGTTATAACCTTTTTTGAAGGTGGGGTTAATCAACCAACTGCTCTGATACCACCTGATCTGAAAATGGGGCTCTAAAGGCTTCTTTTCATGCTTACAAGAACCTCTCCCACTCCAAAGCTTATATATTCCTAAGATCTATGCTTATGATTGATAATTTACGGAATAAATAACTTGAAATAGGTCTATGCTTTTGCTTGTCTTTAAACTATTTATTTGCTTAAAATTGATATTTAGCATATAACAATGAAATGGTGTAGCAAATAAACATCATACACATAGCAACAAGATGCAGCAAGTAAACAAACCATAAGACAACAAGCTTAATATGGAGTTCACTTGGATATCTTGGGCTACGTCCCTTGTTAGAAAATTATACATTACAGAGCAATGGAACACATAAAAAATTGCAGAAATATAAACACAGAAAACGCATAAAACAAGAGAGACACAGATATACGTGGTTCACCCAGTTTGGGCTACATCCACGGAGAAACAGTCAGTCCTTCTTTTATTATATTATCCAACAAACTGAAGAGATACAACCTACAGCAAATCCACTGTAACACCCTCTTCGCTCTCAATCTCCTCTCTCTTCCTCCCTCAGAATACATATATACATAGACGCAATACAATTCCCTCATATATAGTGAGGGGTTGCCTTCTAGGGCAAAAAACGCTAAATTAAGCATAACTTCTACCGTCAGATCATCCAATGGCCCAGATTGACTAGAAATTACTAGACTTTTACAAGGCAAATTTTTATCTATTTTTGGCTTCGAGGGCGCTGCCCTCGAACCCCTGCCGGGGGACCACTAGCCCCCGGACCGCCCAGCCGAGGGGGATTAGCCCCCATGCACCCCCCCCCTGCATGGAGGGGTGTAAAGTTTTCCTGGGGTATACATCCGGCTAAAACTTTTGAATACAGAAGATAATCAGGCTCCACACCCAACATCTCCTTGAGCTCTAATCAACTTGATTAGGCTCTTTGGGATTATGGCTGAATTCATTTACAAGTTCAACACTCAACTCAATAGGTTATGACTAAACCATTGGGCTTAGAATGCCATCTTTATCCCTGGCTGTTTGGCTCTCTGGCTCTCAGCTCTCGGCTCTGGCTCTCGGTTCTTAGTTCTCAGCTCCGGCTATGGCTCTGGCTTTGGCTCTTGGCTCTCACTCTAGCTCTGGCTCTTTCTCTAGCTCTGGTTTGGCTTTGGCTCTGGCTCTTGGCTCTAGCTCTAGCTTTTGGCTCTAGCTCTTGCTCTTAGGAGCTTCTAGTTTCGCTTAACCTCCAAGCGACCCTCTACTTCTGAGTCACCCCCACTCCACAGACTACCTCCTCTGGGCTTACACTCAACATTCAAGCATCTTTGAGCCTCTTGGGCTTCTCTGCGCTTCTCTTGAGCATAAATCTACCTCTTTGTGTTATTAGTGGTTCGCTCGACCTCCAAGTGAAACTCATCAATCTTCAACCACTCTGTCAATTGAGCTCCCTGTGCTTTTTGTAATACATCAGTTACAATCGCCTCCATCATTGAAGATCAACTGTTTCATTACAAGAATCTGTTTGCAATTGGAATGAACTAGTGGGCATAGGAAACCTGATTGTTTGGCCTTCTTGTGCAAAAATCCCGAATTCCAACACGTCATGGCAATACACAGAGAAATGCATGAAAACACATTATGGGCTTTAAGCTCGAACTTCAAATAATATGTAATTGCCCCTATAATCCTCTCGAGTTCATCATTCTATCACAATATCGCAATCGCATTGCGTATGGCCAAAAACCCAATTACACAGAAATACAAAGAAATCTCGTAAATTAGGATTTCAAATTATATGAAATCGCGCTCATAAATATCATCAGTTCCATGCCTCGATCGCATATCGCAATCGCAAGAGGCATGCCAATGGCCCTTTATATAGTTGCGATCCTGATCGCCGATATCGACGTATTGCATATCGCAATCGTAATGGCTCGAGGTCTATACCACTTTCCAATGGATTGCGCCGATCCGATATATATCACCAATGCTGATCCGCCGATCTGAACATCATAATCGTGGTCATCCATCGCAACCGCTGATCGGCTCATCGCTTTAATCACAATCGCATATCGCTCTGCCTGGGGTTCCGATATCGCATGAAGGCTTTCCTATGATGTGATATATCAAAGATTGCAATCGAGGAGTCCTTCCTCCCTTGCTTTAAGTCCTCCTTTGGCTTTTCCGATGCGATTTCCTTAAGGAATGCATTTTCTCCATTAAGTCCTGTTTATAAGAAATTGCCTTCTTTTCTAGGATAATGAGCAAGTTTCTTTTTACAATAACTTCTTCATTCGAAGTCTGTTTTAGCCCATTCAAATTGTGTTAGAATCAGAATGAAGAGATCTATGCAATGAGACTATTATCTAAATCATCCAATGACTTTCATTTTTTCCTCTGTGAGGAAAATTCATCGACTTAGAAGTCTATGTTAGATCCACTTTGTATCAGCGATGCTTTTCGAATCATGAATATGTCACCATTACAAGGGAGTTCTTTGATCTCTTGTCCACTTACACATATTATGGTTAAGGAAAAGTTGCCTGGCCCGAGTTCTTACATGAATTTTGTTCCATGCTTCATGAGGAAGATGGATATTCTGATGAACATGCCAGTTTTCTGCTTGCATACACACTTCACGAATCCCTGTATCAACGGTTGTGCAGCCTACCAGCTAATAGCGTGCACTGAATTGAGAACTTTTGTGATATCATTGAAGATACTCTCTATCATTTTGATCCAGAACATCTTGACCAAAAATTGTTACAACAACAGAAGGCTCTGCATGAATCGACTATGGATTTTTGGTAGCACTTCTGTGACTTGCAATTTCAAGCTCCGAAGATCTAGATGAAGTTTTTCTATCTTTGGGACCGATTTGAGTATTGTGTTAAGAAATATACTCTTCCCAAGAAGAAGTTTGAAATTAAGCCTCGCTCAACATTATTTAGTGATGGAGCTACGCAATATCAGATGGATGTGGTCATTGTCACAAGTGACTCTCCACCATCCCCTCATCAAACAGCTCCACCACTGTAGAGTGATGTTGAGGATCATGCTCACACATCTGTTTAGCTGTCACATCCTCCCAACATCACTTCACTTAATTTTCACATATATTTGGTTGTGAGTCCATCGAATTTTCATATGCATTTTGTTCCACAACCTCCGTCTTCGCACTCGATTGTTCCTTTAGATGATACTGTCTTGTGTTCTTCCATTCTAGACTCTACACTTCTTCTGAGCGAGGAACAAGCCACTGACGAGTTGGTGTTGCACAACCAACATGCGCTGTCATTCATGAAGAGTATGAGTGGGAGTTTGAGCATCAACACTTGGCGAAGGATGACTCCCTTCTGCCCGAGACCCCTCCATTTCTTCCTAACATCTTTGGTGAACCTACCATCCATGATTTCGCATGTGTATCTTCATCTATGGATGCACCCATTGATGATCACTTGCATGATACACCGGATGCCAGTCCAACATTCGACAATGGAGAAGATAAGTTACTCATTTAAAATCCGCTTGATTTTTCTCTGTCTTTTTCAGAAATACAGAGGATGAATTTGTCTGATTTTCATCTACCCTATATTTGATTCATCTGATCATGAGGATGCTAATGAAATCATTGATTTTTCTGATCGTGGACGTTGTGATGCATTTTCTCCCATATTCGATTGCGATCATGTTTTTATCGCATTTGATTTTTAGAAGCCACTAGTCTATGATGATCTATCTGACGATGAAGTTGAAACACCCAAGGCTGTCAAGGCACTTCAGCCTAAGCTGATGGTTATGTCAGGCCCTTGTTGTCCTGAGGTTAGTTTCACTTCCGATCAAGAAATCATTCAATCTCCCAAGGCTCCTCACCACTTGCCTGTATGCATTGAAGATCAATCTCACACATAGATCATGCTTCCTCCAATCAACCTGCACGATCCTATTGCTCATGCATTGGAGGAATCTTACATTGCAAGCACACGTGCATGACACTAGTTGTCTTTGTTTCTTTCGTTTGCTTGCATGTCATAATCAAGAGTGTGCTTATGCTTCAAATCTGCACATAGTGTTGCACAACACCATGATAAGTCCACGAACTGCTCTTCATACACTTGCACTCACTTATGCCCCATGGGCATCTTGGCACATGAAGTGTGGTTGTCTTCATTGTTATATCTTTCTTGCTTGCTGATTCACATAACTTGGTTGCTCGCGTACCAAGACTTCACCAACATGGGTCAACCAATGCGTTGGTGGCTGCATTGGAAATATCACCTCACGTGATCAGGTCCATGCACCGTCAGTTTAGGAGTACGAGTAGTATTTTATTTCAATTGGTTTGCTTACATGCTTGTTTTCTTATGTTCTTTGTTCACTTGCCCTTTTGCCTTCTTGTTTGCCTACTTTGCTTTCAATTTTCCTTCTACTTCTGCTTTGCTTGTGGTTTGTTAGTTTTCTTGTTTTGTTCGTAGGTTAGTTTCACATGAAACCATGTATGACTCTTGAAACAAGATGGGTAAAGTAAAAGAGGCCTTGTACAACTATCACTACTTGGTTATCTATCATCCTTCCTCTATATGAAAAACTTGTTACTTTTATTCCATGATATGTCGAAGGAAAATACGTATTGTTCGAAGTTAACCTTGGTGAAAACACAATGCTTGCATGCTAACTAGTGTCACCTACTCTAGTCAGTTGTTTTTGGGTTATCACTTGTCAGCTCGGTCAAGTAGAGTAAGATGAGGGGGAAAAACTTAATAGGCACGTCAGAGGTATAATAAACTACTTCTCTGTTGGAACAACCTCTTCTTCTCTCAATAAGTCAAGATCCCTCTTTCGCCTCTAAAATGAATAAGTGTTATGCACAGTTATGAAAAAAAATGAAAAGTGAAAAAATTAAAAACGAAAAATGAATAAGGCGAAAGAAGAGAAAGGCTTCCTGTGTAGAGAGGTGATGCAAGTAACTCTGTTGAGGTACTGACTACTCTCATTGGTAGTGTATCCATGCTTGTGTTCCTATGTGACTCCACCGGGTTACTGTCCAGGCCTACTAGCAACAGAGCAACACCAGAGATGAAACTAAGACTCTAATGACTATATTGCTTGTGCATCAATATACCCCCCAACCCCAATTGAAACAACTGTGTTGCCTTGGCTTGGAATGTGTGTCAATCGACTAAGAGATTGGCAGATGGTACATCTTACAATCAAGCTAATGTGAGACCAAGATGAACTGAGAACTAAACAATACTTCCATAGGTGTTAGATTTGATTTTCATGAACAAGGTCCACTCGAACAGGTGGCTTTCTACTAGTGTGTTTCCAAGTGTTGTAACGGCTACAACCACCCTCCAAAATTTTTCCTTAGCTTTGTTTTGGAGCCTCCCTACCAACATTTCATAGCAGCATGTCTTGCTTCGTAAAGTACACAAGCTTCAGTGTTTTACTTGCAGAAAGGAAACCTGTTTACATAGCTGGATGCATCCCCCTCACAGTTTGTTTGTCTGAACTTGGTCCAACTGTAGGCTAAGCATCTCCCTCAAGAAATTGCGCAATTATAGAGGGAAACCAACCTTCCCTTCAAAAATTGCACAATTCAGTCTGGCAGCCTACTGGGCTCCAGAATTGCACAATTCTGCCAGTCAGGCTTCATGCAGAAAATTGCACAATTCCTCCCAGCAGCGATACTCAGCCTAGGATTGCATAGTCCTGGGTAGTAGTCAGTTGCTATGCACAGAAATTGCACAAATCTCCTGGGTAGCTAGCCCAACTCCCTTCCAGAAATGCACAATTTCTCCCAGCAGTTGAGAAGCCTCTTGCATGTGCAAGTGAGTTGACTGGTTTTCTCCAAGACCGAGAAAAACAAATTTGAATGCATGGGCTGCTTCTCCCATGGAAGCATGCAAAGGCATGCCTTGATTCAAGGATCTACTTTCAGTAGCTGGAGGTTGCATGCAAGGATCATTTCAGTAACCTCCCACCAAGTTTCGCTCTTCCTATATTTGTGGCATGCACGTTACATCTTCGATTTTATCAAAAATCATGAACCGGATGCTTGTAGAGCTCATTCCTCACATCAACCTTGTAGCTCTAACATCCCACATCGCATCTAGGAGTCGTCAACACATTCAGCTCAGTTGTTTTGGGGTAACCCTGCTTTCCATGTCTTATTCTGCATTTCTGGGGCTTTTTGTGTTTTGCTTCATATGAATGTTGTCTGCTTGATTTCAGTGAGCACTTGCTGTCATTTTGATACATACCAGCTTGTACTAGGACCGCTTTAGTTTTCTTTAACATCTCATTGTTGTCGCATGCATGAAACTGTTTTTCATGAACGGTCACTGAATCGGTGGCTCGCCTCACCCACATGCATGTTGTTCCATTTTCTAAATCTTTCATCCACTGTTTGCATGCATGATCATTAACTTATGTTTACACTCATTATCACCATGCATTCACATTCGCATTCACTTTCAGTCACTCGTGAATGGGTCTGGACAGCCTTGGCCCAGAATCTCCCTCACTAAGACAACATTGCGCAATTCTGAGAGGGAATGATTGGTCTTCCTCTCAGGAAATGTGCATTTTTGCCTAGTGACTATCCTCAATTCTTGCATTGCGTAATTCTGAAGGAGAATGGCTATTGGCCTAGAAAATTGCGTAATGCAGTCACTGAGCCTGCAACCATTGCTAGCTGAGATTGTGCATTGTGCAATTCCAGCATTGAGAAGCTAGGATGGACTATGCATTTCACAATTCCAGCAGTCAGTCAACCTCCTGATAGTGGGGAATGTGCCTTGCGTGGTCTTAGTAGTCAGTCTCCCAACCTCCCAGTGGAAATTGCGCAACCTTCATGATCAGTCACGCAAGTATGTTGCAAGTCAGTTCTCAAGTTCATTTTGGTTTTCGACCAACAGATTTCTTGCCATGAGTGTTTCCATGTCCCAATGTATCGAAGGTTTTCATTTTCCTCTCAACATTACAGGTACAATGGTTTCTAGGAGAGCAGAGTCAAAGACACCATTCGGAGCACACTTGGGGATGTAGTCAATCAAGTGTCTATGAACTTTCCTACCCACGAAGACATCAAGTTGTTTGTAGAAAAGGACATCAAGATATGATGGTAGCAACATAACAACAAGAAGCTTCATGAAAAACAACTGAAGGCAGCATACCGGATGCAACGAAAGCAAGAAGAAGATCGATTGACAACACAGAGGCAGAACAAAGTTGCAAGCTCAAGAAAATCTACTTGTGGTGAAAGAAGCTTTGGAGACCAAGGCTATGAGGTGATGGCACAACATGAATATAACATGAAGGTAGAGAATGGAATGGAGAAGGAGTTGCATGTGCTCAAGCAGCAATTCAAGGAAGAACAGGAGTTGCACAGACGAGAGAATGAGTTGCAGCATGAACAGGTATAGCAAGGGGTGCAACATGCACATAAGGATGAAACTACACCCATACAAGTTATAGATTCATCCCAGCAACTGGCATGGAGCAAACATGGTGAGTGGTGTTATTGATCGTAATCAAGGGAATTCAGCAGCATGCATGTCATTGTGTGCACGCATACATCCCACCCATTTGGCATACTCACTGAGGTGAGGACAAGAAGCAAGTATGACTGGAGTTGAACATGTACTTAGACAAGCTGATGTGCATGACCACCAGCACACACGAGAAGATCAACACAGACACTATGCATCAGTGTGTTGCCAATTCAGCCGCACCCAAAGACCATGCGCATGCTATCAGACGAGTTGGATTGAGGAGCCATACCAATGCACCTAGATGTAATGGAGGCAAGAGTTCGCTTCAGCAATATGTCACCATGGAACACATGCACACCATCACGGATGACCACCTTGACCATCACAAGCATGTCAAAGAGTTGGTCTCACCACAATGGACCGAGTCTCATTGATGCCTTGCATGACTTGCTCAAGCCATTTTGTCTCACATGGGCACATGTGCATTGTAATGTAACATATTTTCAAGTAGAAGTTCAAGTGTCAATAGTTGGATTTAATAGTCATAGAGTAGATGAAGAGTCATGAGGGTAGATAAACTGTCACAAAGGGTGATGTCAAGTGTCACTCCACCCTTTGCTATAAATAGTACCTCATAACTCATTGTATAGGCTTTTGGTCAGCCAAGCTTCTGATAAGATTGTCTTAGAGAGAGCTTGGATAGCATTGTAATGAGCCTTGGCTTCTCCACTGCGTAGATCTAGTATAAATATTTGGAGGAGAAGGTGATTGTGGTTGTAATGTTCCACTATTGGAACTAGTGGTTGGACATGGATGTATTTTGTGACTAGAACTCACACTTCTTAATATAATAGAACCAGCATGTTTCATGCATATGTTTTATTGTATTCTATCCTATTTGGTTTACTCTAAATGATATATGTATTTGTTTCCTTTGCATGTATCGACTATTCTATATAAGTATGTATGAATCTTTCTGGAATGTGTTATTGGTTTAACCATCACTTTGTATTGCTCGCTAACTTGATTTCCATCTTGTGATGCATCTTCACTTGTGTGTTCCCTTCCAAGCTGAGTACTACTATAGGTTTCCAAGGGGCGCACTCACCTCACCGTCAGTGTGCTAGAACCTCTCATGCACCTTCCTTGTCTTGCTATAGCTCTCACACCCTTGCTACCAACAGAGTTATCTTACTTGTCTCTATGCGAAATCGTGGTCAAGGCATTACCGTATGACCCACTGTTGGTACTCCTACACCAAATGGTCTGAGGTCTAATTGGGACTTCATACCAAGGACATCCCCTGACATGTTGGTGGGTCCAACATTGTCAACAGAGCCATCACTAAAAATAAAATTCCTTGCTCATGAAACCCATGAGACAAGAATTACAATAATAATTTTATTTTTATTCTTTACATCAATTACATAAAATCACAATTACACATGTCATTATGAAGACCAAACCTAGTTACACTTTTCAATAGAAATCATAGTCCTTGATCAAAATATTTTGTTCATCCATCAGAGTTATGTACTCCCAGTTGTTTTTCATCTATGCTATAGTTTCATCCTAGATCAATTTCTTAACTTGAACGAGAGACATATTTCCTTTCAGAAGGCCTTTGATCTCAACAATCTCCTAGTTGGCTGCCTATAGGTTCTTACGAATCAGATCTGCATTAGTCCTAGCTGTCTCAAGCTACTTTTATTTTTGTGAGAGGGATCATGTTAATTTTTCTTAGAGTGACATTGTTATTTACTATGATAGTTGGATTTCACCATTAATACTTCAAGTTCACCCCATATCATCATTACATTATTTAGATCTACACCATTGTACATCAACATATGCAATTACATGGAAAGAAACAAAATCACCATCATAATCAATGTAGAGAAATATAAAAGGAACAATAGAAGAAATAATGAAAACATATAGACTAGGGAAATACCCACTATGGGGAAAACCCTTGCAAAGATCATCATAAAAAGTTACAACAGTGAGTACAATGAGCCCAATCCATATGATCAACAATAGGTAACAATAAACCAGATATATAGATCTACAGGTATGTTATAACAACAACGAAACCCATATCTACAAGATCACTGAAGACAGTTGATGCTAAGATGCCAAAAAACAGAGATCTAAACTAGGTCGCCCTCATCAACATTGTCTATGAACGACTAGGAACTTCAGGGTCACACTCACAAAGATAGTATGCGAGTGACTGTAACTACAAAGTCACTCCCAGGATGTCTCTGTGCCTATGACTGTGGCTCTAAACAATAAATACCTAGATTTTCTCCCTTCCTAGCTTGTCCAAGTGAACAACAAGGAAAATCCGTACCTTTTCAGTGCTATCCGAGTGACCAAACTGACCAAGATGCTCCCTGGGTTACCTGAAGCGAGTGACCAAGGACCAAAACCTTCTGATCTACCTCTAGACCCAAAGTTGATCCCTTTGAATTGACTCCGAGTGACCAGAGGGATATCTTACCCACTTTATGGCTACAATTGAGGATGAAAAACCTCAAATCTATGCGAGTGACCAAGATCTAGAAAACCTTAGCCCAAAGCGAACCTTTCACCTGTGATCTCGGACCTAATGAGGACATACGCTGATGAACCTGTGCGAGCCAAAACAAAGTAGAAGAATAGAAACATAACTTGAGTGTGTGTCCAAATGAGTTTGAGGTCACTTCCTTTTATAGGCTGACTTGATGGTTTAATTGGGGTTAAGAATGACCCATGTAGTTACCCAAGAGGTTAGGGGTGACCCATTCCATAATACATGTGTGAATAAAATAATTCATAACTCAACTTCCCCTTAAACAAATTGGGTGATCTTTAGGTCGATTTTGTTCCTCTCAAAAAGAGGAATCTAATGCAATATCATCTCGGTCATTGAGTTGTCCAAGTTGGAACTTTACCGCAGTTGCAAAAATCAACACTCCCTCTCAACTAGGGAGAATTCCACCTGCCAATATCTGTCCATCGAACAATATGCCATTCTGGAATCTTGGAGTGCCATCACATATCATCATGGATAATCTCTGTCATGTAGTCATCATGCCATGTCCATCTCAACTGTCTCATCATCACAAATCATCATTGTACATCTCAATCTATCATTTTCTTTTTCCTGTTTATCTCTTGATTGTTCCTGCTCGAATGCTAAACATTATCAGATATAAAATAAGAATAATTTAATACAAGAGAGGTGCTTAATCAACCACCCTCTGTCCATTGGGTTGTGGTCTAGAATTTCTTCCATCAGGCTGCTGCCCAAAATATCATCAATCGTCATCGAAGAGTATATCATTAGGGAGCACATTTCAACCTGGAACCATATCAGGCAGTAATAGCTTCCACCCATAGTGAGCAATATGATAACTCTCCTCACAGGGGAGTACACCCTCATCTCTAGAATCTCATCAGGGAGCTATACGTCTACAACTCCATATCTTAGCAATAGGATATCCAAATACACAGGGGAGCGCATCTCGACCCTGGGATATCATCAAGGAGCTCAATCTTAACCTAGAATCGCATAGGGTTATCTCAACCCATCCCATTGCCTATTGCTCTTCCCATCGATGACCCTGAATTGTCATGTGGTAGAACAACTACATCATAATAGACTTGGGTTGTACAACCCAAGTACACTCTAAAATTGTTGGGCAAAATGAGGAGTGGTATTCCCATCAAGCTGGCTTGCTTGAGGGTATGATGCCAATTGGAGTATACTCTACAAAGACCAAGATGGGAGAAAAATTATCTGACCTTGTGAAGGTAGGGGATAAAAATTCTTTAACCCTGGGTAACTGATAGGGTAACACTCTATTTTCCAAAGTTCCCTTAACCCTAGGAGCCTTCTATCTTAATTCCTCACCCTGGGAGCTTGAGCAAGGTAGGAAAAGTTTGCTCAGTGTCCTCAATTAGTGTTTCTCTCATCATCAGCTTGTCTCAATAGAAGTATTTTCCTGTTCATATAGAACATCAAATAAAATATCATGTTATATCATATATAATCACAAAAGGATACCGTAATCATCCTCCCTTTCAAGGAGGGGCCAACCACAAGCCTAAGCTTGTTTTGAACAGCTACACTGTCTCAATATATGAGAGTATTTTGGTCCCAACAATAAATATGGGATTTACTACCAATGAGATCATCACAATATATCCATGGTATCCATGTCATATCCATATTATGCTCAAACAACTCTCTAAGGAGCTTTCATATCCTGCCTCACAACTAACTATGATAGCAACATCATGATCATGCTATGGACCTTTCATTCAAGATATCATGGCAGATCTCATGCTAAATCAACATCCAAATGTTCATATCAACAATAATCTCAAATAAATACATCTATGCAGATACATATCATAGGAGAAATATCACATTTGCAAAATAGAACACTTCATGCAGATATTTCAACGCATGCTGATCGGTGGCAACTCTATGTGAGTGAAGCAACTCACTCATGAATTCATTATGCACATCATATATATATATATATATATATATATATATATATATATATATATATATATATATATATATATATATGGATGTTCAAAACGGAACATCAATGCTTCAATCATCGGATTACATGTCAAGTTCAACAACATCTTGAACTTCAAATCAGAGTATCCAAGGAAATAGCTTTGCAATATGGAATTTCTTTCCCAAATTCCAGAAATCGATTCATCATGCGATGATACATTATTTTGGGCTTCATAAGCCATATCCCTCTCATTAGATCATCAGAGGCTTATCACCTATCACAAATAGATCATCACTATATAAACCCAAAACCATACCTTGGAACTCATAATCCTGACTTCATCATATAACTGTCAAATCTAGACATATCTAGATTGCAATGCTCTAAGCATAATTCCAACATTATCATCCTTACATAACTCAATGTTGTACCATCAACAAGAAGGTTAACTCATCAGTTTTTAGAAGCCATATCATGACCACTATCAAAGTCATCATTATCATAGTATTAATACTTTCAAATAGGAGAAAGGTCTAGCTCATGTCAAATCATGACTTCATCATGCCAACAAGTCATGCATTATCAATCTAAACTTTATCAAGTCATTCTCATAAGCATAATATTGTTAGGTTGTGTTATATTCTTTCCACGACTAACCTACGTAGTGAACCGGGGGGTTAGAGGGGGTGCGGAGACCCCGCTTCATTGCGCCGATTACGTAGTGGGGGGTTCACAAGGGGGGGCAGAAGCCCCCCTTGTCTGAGAGGTTTGAGGGGGGTAGGTAGCCCCCTCTACGGGGTCTAGGGCAGTGCCCCAGGGAATTTTTTTCTGGACCCTATATTAGGTTGGGCGAACCTACCTATGGTTTTTGGTCTATGGTATTGGATGCTTCGGTATGTATAAATATATATTATAACATTGAAAGGAATATAATGAAAAATCAAGCTGGTAGTCCCGGTTTTGGGATCCAGGGGAAAATCTCTGTGTATATGTGTTTTATGTGTTATGCTCTCACATTTTTTATTTTATGTGTTTTAGAATTCATATGCAGGTAATTTCTATACGAGGTTAAAATCTACATTTGGTATCAGAGCTTTTTTGGCTTCAAGGGGATGCCTTTATTGCTGAGGGGTTTCGCTCAGGCCTATGGTAGACCCTGTTTAGTGGGAGATCTGCGAGATCGATTCTGGTGGTGAAAGAAGATGGCGAGTAGTGGAAAGATAACAGGCGAGAAATTTAGTGGTCAGAGTTTTGAGTTGTGGAAACTCAAGATGGAGGATCTGTTGGTGGATAAAGATCAGTGGATCACAGTAGATCCAGGTACTAAACCAATGGGAGTGTCCAATGAAGAATGGAAGAAGTTGGATTGGAAGGAAAAGAGCACAATACGATTGTGTGTCTTAGATTCAGTATTGCTGAATGTATCAAGGGAAGCTACGGTGAAGGCTTTGTGGGACAAGTTAAGGACTTTGTACCAATCTAAGTCTCTGGTGAATAAACTGTTCTTGTGGAAAAAGTTGTTTAACCTGAGAATGAAAGATGGAGACTCAGTGACAGAGCATCTAAACGCATTTAATACTGTTGTAAGTCAGTTAGCATCTGTTGATATCAAAATTTCAGATGAATATAAGTGCATTAGTTTGTTATGTTCTCTACCAGATTCGTGGGATAGTTTGGTTATTGCAATAGGAAGCAATGCAACTGCCTTGTAGATTGATGAAATAATCTCTTCCTTACTGATGGAGGAGATGAGACGGAAAAATATGGAGAGCCAAAATGGTGATGACTTATCTATACGAGGATGGTCCCAAAACAGAAAAAAAAATAAGTCATCGAGTGGGAGATCTAAATCTAGAGGTAGATCTAAATCTCCAGGAAAACCTGTAAAGGTGGTGTGCTGGAAATGTGGAAAGGAAGGGCACTACAAAAGGGACTGTAAATCTAAAGCTTCTGATAATGGAAAGGGATCTGATGATGCTCCTTCTGCAGAGGTGAAAACCACCTCAGATGAAGGTGGGGATGTGTACTTGGCTTATTCAAGTACACATGTAGATCATGAGGCATGGTTGATTGACTTAGGTGCATCCTTTCACTTCACTCCCCATAGAGAGTGGTTTTGTGAGTATGAGAAATACGATGGTGGTGATGTCTTCTTAGGGGATGATAGGAAGGCTAAAATCATTGGTTGTGGAAAAGTAAAGTTGAAGTTGCAAGGTGGAAGGGTCAGAACACTTCCAGGTGTTTTGCATATTCCTGCATTGACCAAAAATCTAATTTCTGCAAGCAAGCTAGATGATGCAGGTGTAAGAACAGTGTTCGAGAAGGATACCTACAAAATGGTTCGGGGAGCATTGGTATTGACGTGGGGAGTTCGAATTGGAACTCTGTACAAGCTGTAAGGCAGCACTGTTGTTGATGGATGCAACAGTTTTGTAGAAAATCTAGTGGTCTCTAGAGAGAAGACCATGCTGTGGCATCAAAGGCTTGGAACTATTGGAGAGAAGGGCCTTCAAATACTTCATGGTAAAGGTATGGTAGAAGGTATGAGTAATATCTCTTTGGATTTTGATTTCTGTGAAAATTGTGTATATGGGAAGCAGAATCGGGTGGGTTTCCCCTCTGGTGGTAAGAGGGCGAAACAGATATTAGAGCTTGTGCACAGTGATGTGTTTGGACCTGTGAAGGTTCCATCACTGGGTAAGTTTGTGTACTATGTCTCATTTATAGATGACTTCTCAAGGAATACATGGATATATTTCCTTAAGAAGAAATCTAAAGTATTTGACAGGTTTAAAGAATTTAAGGCTCTGGTGGAAAACCAGACAGAGAAGAAGATAAAGGTGTTGAGGACAGATAATGGTGGAGAGTTTTGCAGTAAGGAATTTGAAGAATTCTATAAGAAGTGTGGTATAGCATGGTAGAAGACTACTCCATATACACCTCAACAAAATGGAGTTGCAGAAAGAATGATCAAGACGTTGATGGAAAGGGCAAGAAGCATGCTTATTGGTGCTGGGTTAGGACAGGAATTCTGGGCAAAGGTAGTAGAGATAGCATGTTACCTGGTCAACAGATCACCTTCATCAGCGTTGGAGGATAAGACTCCACAAGAGGTATGGACTGGTAAGAAACCCTCCCTTTCACATCTGAGGGTATTTGGATGTGATGCATATGTACATGTTCCAAAGGAGAAACGAACCAAGTTGGATAGTAAATATGAAAAGTGCATCTTTATTGGGTATAAGGATGGTTTAAAGTGTTATAAGCTTTGGAACCCAGCAACAAGGAAGGTTGTGTATAGCCGAGATGTGGTGTTAAGAGATATGAAAGATTTTATTAAACATGAAGTCCAACCAAAGGAACCTGAGAAGATAGAGTTTGAGCTAAAGGTGGAAGAAAAAGACTCTACAACAAAGGAGGAATCAAAAGATGAAGAGCCACAAACTCCAGGTGTAAGAAGATCAGTTCGAGAAAGAAGGCAACCAGAAAGGTATAGTCCATATGCTTTCTATTCAAAATTTTCTTTATCCATTACTGATGATGATCCCAGAACTATGAAGGAAGCAGTAGATTCAGAGGATGGAAAACTTTGGAAAGAGGCCATGGTTGATGAAATGGAATCTTTGCATAAAAATGAGGCTTGGGATCTGGTGGAGTTTCCAGATGGAAGGAAACCCATTGGCAGCAAATGAGTGTTCAAGAAGAAGACAAATGTAGAAGGAAAGGTGGAGAAATACAAAGCTCGATTGGTAGCAAAATGTTATTCCTAGGTGCCGAGAATTGGTTTTGGTGATATTTTTTCTCCTGTTGCCAAGGTAACTTCTATTAGGTTACTTTTATTTGTTGCTGCTGCTTTTGATTTTGAGGTAGAACATATGGATGTGAAGACAATATTTCTTCACGGGTATCTGGAAGAGGAGATCTACATGAAGCAACCCGAAGGCTTTGTGGTGAAGGGTAAGAAAGAACTTCTATGCAAGTTAAAGAAGTCTTTGTATGGGTTAAAATAGTCACCAAGGATGTGGTACCAGAAATTTGATACATTTATATGGGGACTTGGCTTCATTAGAAGCAAAGCAGATCACTGTGTGTATTTTAAATTAATTGGTGACCGTGTTATTTATCTGGTCTTGTATGTGGATGATATTTTGCTGGTTGGAAATGACAAAGAAATTATCTAGGATTTGAAGACCCAATTGTCCTCCAAATTTGACATGAAAGATCTTGGTGCTGCAAACTATATTTTGGGCATGGAAATTAAAAGAGATCAGGAAAAGAGGAAGCTCTAGTTAAACCAGACGAAGTATGTTGAGACAATAATGTAGAGGTTTAATATGCCGGATAGTAAACCGTTGGAGGTTCCTATTCCTGTAGGTATAAAGTTATCTATTGAACAACGTCCCAAGACACAAGAAGAGGAAGAGGATATGTCCCATGTTCCATATGCAAGTGCAGTCGGTAGCTTGATGTATGCAATGGTCTATACTAGACTAGACATTGCACATGCAGTGGGAGTATTGAGCAGGTTTATGTCAAAACCAGGGAAGGAGCACTGGACAACAGTGAAGCGGGCTTTCAGGTATTTGTGTGGCACTAGTGATTATGGCTTGTGCTACCAAGGAAGACCAGGATTGGACAGAGTGTTGGATATTCATGGCTTTGTTGATGCAGATTGGGCTAGAGATATGGATCAAAGAAGATCTACAAGTGGGTATGTTTTTAACCTATTTGGAGGTGCAGTCAGTTGGATGAGTAAGAAACAATCTGTAGTGGCACTATCAACTACAGAGGCAGAATACATGGCAGCCACTCATGCAAGCAAGGAAGTAGTTTGGTTGTAGAGATTGTGTTCAAGTATGGGGTTAATACAGGGAGCTATAAGGATAGACTGTGACAGCCAAAGTGAAATTTTCTTGGCAAAGAACCATGCTTACCATTCAAAGACAAAGCACATTGATGTTCAGTATCACTTTGTGAGGGATATGATAGAAGACAAAAAGGTGCTGCTGGTAAAGGTGGACACTTTGAAGAATATTGCAGATGCATTGACAAAATTTGTGAGCTCTGAGAATTTCTCTTGGTGTAGAGAAACAATGGGTGTTTCAGGGCTGGAAAAATGACTAAGCTCTCCTATGGCCCCCTGTGGAAAGAAAACAACAAGTGGGAGAATGTTGGGTTGTGTTATATTCTTTCCACGATTAACCTAGATAGTGAACCGGGGGGTTAGAGGGGGAGCGGAGACCCCCCTTCATTGCACCGATTGCGTACCGGGGGGGTCACAGGGGGGGAGGTAGGCCCCCTTGTCCAAGGGGTTTGAGGGGGGTGGGTAGGCCCCCTCTACGGGGTCCAGGGCAGTGCCCCGGGAAAACTTTTTTTGGACCCTATATTAGGTTGGGTGAACCTACCTATGGTTTTCGGCCAATGGTTTTGGACACAATGGTTTTCGGTCCATGGTATTGGATGCTTTGGCATGTATAAATATGTATTGTAACATTGAAAGGAATATAATGAAAAATCAAGCTGGTAGTCTCGGTTTTGGGATCTAGGGGAAAATCTCTATGTATATTTGTTTTATGTGTTATGCTCTCGCATTGTTTATTTTATGTGTTTTAGAATTCGTATGCAGGTAATTTCTATACAGGGTTAAAATCTGCAAATATAAGTCATCATGTTACTAGGTGCAAATGCATACATCAAGGATGAGTCATGCAGGTTCCATTTTTCATGCCTTATCACAATTATCATTATTTCAACCATTGTGCTAAGAATAAGGAGGCCAATAAGTCATCATGGCCACATAACATCGATATCAGGGCAAATCGACAATTGTCAAATCAGATCACTAGACATTAGGTCAAGTTGAAATGCTATTAAAGAGATATCTATAGTCAAAGCACATCTCAATCTTCAATTCAAAGTTATTGTCAAGCATCATGACAAAACTTTTTTCATATATACCAGTAATTCCAAATCATTCCAACCTCTTGTAGCAAAAATATAGTGACATATCTATCTATATGTCTCAGTCGCCTAAAAACACAAGTTTAGTCTACATGTTCATGTTATGGAAAATATTCAACCTTTTCCTATTAGTAGATCTTGTCGTTATCTACAATACATCTTTGGTCCTGATATCTTCTAGGTGACCATCTGATTTCATGCACAACACTTCATTATATGATCAACCATTTAACTCATCAGCTTCAGAAATTTGTTAACAATGGTGGAATATGTCAGGGACATCATTATTCAGAGTTCAAACAGCTTCAAAAATCTTTAGATGATGGTGAACAACATTCAAACCTCTGGTCGCTCTCTTTAGGTTAGCATGGGAGCAACTTTAGCTGCTTGGAAATTGTCTAGGCCTTAGCATGGGTGCGACTAGGGATGAGATCTCCTAGATATGTGGTTCTGACTAGAGAAGAAACCATAATTTATGTATGGGCTTCAGATCAAATACCTTGTTGCAGGTCAATATTGTTAGATTCACTTAAATCATAATTCAACAACATAGAGTACAAATATTAATAAGGGTAAGAATATTGGGAAGTGATTCTCCCTCTAACTGGAGATTTGCATCCTTCATTCATGTAGGCAACCTGTCTCGACTTGAGTCATGTAACAACAAAATTTGCTAGATCATAAACATATGGCTATCAACATTATGACATCCATATTTCATCAAAGATTAGACTCAAAGCGGCAAATAGATGCAACATCATACCTAAAAGATTATGAACACAATAACATTTTCCATCAAGTCACTCCATCAAGTTACTTCATCTAGTTTAACCATTTGCCATCAAGACAAGACCACAGGTAGTAAGAGATATGGAATATCAATCTTACACTTATACCTCTCACATCAAAGTTACCATGCTCTTGATGACCAATGAGATCAAATTAGGTCATTTAATAAAGCTTTATCAAAACAACAAGAGTGTCAATCACTCTTTCCATATGTTTTCATCATGCTTATCACAATAATTACCAAAAGACTCACGTAAAAGAGTCAATGAACTATCCTTCTATATGAATTCCATAATGCCAAGTATCATTTTCTAGAGCCAAGGTGCTAGCCTTCTTTATAGGATCAAGATATCCAACAAATAGATCATAGATGTTAGCCAAACATCAAGTGTATCAATGTACCAACATTAGATAGCCTCATAGAATTCAGTAAGATCAAAATGTTCAACATCACGTGCATATTTTCATCATATGAAACATATATCCAAGTGACTTTCATATGCATGTATGAGCCAATAAATAAAGAGGCATTCTCATCTAATCCTTAGAGCTTATTGAGCCAATAATTGAAACACAACATACCATGCATTCCTTATGGTATTCAAATACCTGAGAATCTGCTCATTAGTCATAGGCTTCTTGAAGAACTTTGTCATATTTTCATCAAGTATCTATTTACCTCTTTCCAGATCTGCATCTCAAAACGATCCTCAAGAATGACCTACTCAGCGCATCTCATCATGGAGGTTAGAAACATCCATATACTCAAATACATATGCAACAATAAACATAATCATCAAATCTATAAGTGTAACAAGTAAGAAGCATCATAAGTCAAGAAATGCTTATCTTCAATGAGAAGTGATCCTCTCCCTCTTGAACCAATCTTCAAGAGCCACCAATTTCCATGATCCATATACTAATGTTGTCTTTAAGTATCCAACCAGATCTGCTAAGGATTTTCCCATCTAGGGCTTGAGCATCTTCACATTGACTACCTAGGTTCCATATCCCATATGGTTTCCATAAATCAAGGTTTTATCTCCAACCCCAACCTTATAGAATCCATCAAACCCTAATCATCAAGATGCCTAGGCTTTTCTTCAAACCCTACAATTATTTTGGATCTCCACCATCCTCTTCTTTCTTCCATCGATGGTGTCATCATTGAGGTGATCTTCATGGATTTTCTTCAACCTACCTCTGATACCATGTTAATGTTTCTTAGAGCGACATTGTTCTTTACTATGATAATTTCATTTCACCATTATTACTTCAAGTTCACCCCATATCATCATTACATTATTTAGATTGTACATTAGCATATGCAATTACATAGAAAGAAACAACATCACCATCATCATCAATGTAGTGGAATATAAAAGGAACAGTAGAAGAAAACATGCACACATATAGAGACACCAAGATTGGTCTAAGACTAGGGAAAAACCCACCATGGGGAAAACCATTGCAAATGTTCTTCTTCTTAGATTGTCATAAAAAGTTACAGTATTGAGTACAATGAGCCCAATACATATGATCAACAACAAGTAACAATAAACCAAATCTACAGATATAAAGATATGTTATAATAGCAGAGAAACCCAGATCTACTAGATTGCTAAAGACAACTAATGCCAAGATGCCAAAAACCCCATATTTGAATTGGGTCACCCTCATCAAATTTTCTGTGAATGACTGAAAACTTCAGGGTCGCACTCACGAAGATATTATGCGAGAGACTGTAATCGCAAAGTCACTCCCAAGATGTCTTTGTGCCTGTGACTGTGGCTCTGAACAATAAATACCCAGAGTCACTCCATTGTTGGCCTATCTGAGTGATCTTCAAGGCAAAGTCACATCCTTGTAGTGTTATCCGAGTGACTGAACTGACATAGTCACTTCCTGGATTACTTGAAGCGAGTGACTAGGGATCGAAACCTTCCGATCTGCCTCTAAAACCAAAGTCCCTCCCTCTGAACTGCCTCCAAGAAAACAGATGGCCAAATTCGCTCTCTTACCCATTCTATGCCTACAACTGAGGACAAAAAACCTCATATCTCTGCCAGCGATCGAGATCCATAAAACCCTAACCCTAGGTGAACCTTTTGCCTATGATCTCAGACCCAATGGGAACATCCATCAATGAACCTATGCAAGCCAAAAAATGTAGAAGAATAGAAAAATAACTTGAGTCTGTTTCCAAATGAGCTTGAGGTCTCTTCCTTTTATAGGCTGAATTAAAGGTTTACTTGGGGTTAAGAATGACCCAAGCAGTTACCCAAGAGGTTAGGGTCGACCCATTCCATAATACATGTGTGAATAAAATAATTCACAATGCAACTTTCGCTTAACCAAATTGGGTAATCTTTAGGTCTATTTTGGTCCTCTCAAAAAGAGGAATCTAATGCAATCATCATCTTGGTCATTTGAGATATACAAGGTGGAAGTTTACAACAACTTCAAAAATCAACAGATCGTTGGGTTGTGTCTAAGTCCTTTTGCACCTTCTTAAGCTCTCCTTCCAAGAGCTAGAGCTCAGTGAGGGTCTTTGTGATTTGTTCTGCAGGATTTTAAGGGTTGACCAGAACCAGAATAGCACATATGTGAGTTTTTATTCTTAGCTGAATTTATTCCACCTACTTCTTAAGAGTCACCACCTAATTGTTTCTTTCTACCAGTTCTTTTTCCATATCTCTTTCTCCTCCTCCACCTGTACAAGTTGCTTGGACTGCACATGTTCGCTGGCTGGCATCTTCAGTTTGTCTCTCAAATCCTGAGTCTATGCTTGTGAGCTTTGAAGAAGGGCCTCAAATGCAGCCTTATGCTTTAGATTCACCCCTTGTTTCACAATCAACTCCTAAAACTTTTCACTTTTCATGTGAAGAGCTCTGGAGTTAGCTCTTTTTTGTTTTAATCTTTTTGCAGCCTTCTCCAGTAACTTCTCTTCTTTACTTATGGTCATTGCATTTTTGTTAAGATCATTGTAAAGAATCTCTCCCACTTTCCTATGGAAATTGATCCTATCAGATAGAGGGACACTTTCCAAGTCTAAGGAGACATCTAGAGCCTTGAATTGGGAGGTTGATGGTAGTGACTATGCTGGTGGGTAATGAAATGAGAACTTCTTTTGATTTCTCTCCAAATCCATTGTAGCCAGAAGTCTGGTCTGGTATGGAACTGAATGGCAAGCCATTTTCTACTACATATCCTCCCTTATTTTCTTGTTCCTTTCTTCATTGGAATTTCCAGCAGGACAGTTACATTCAGTTGTGGTTGTACTTCCTGTTGAACTCAGAATGGCTACCTTAGAGGATGATGAGGAAACAACTTGTAGTGGGTCTTCCAAAGTCACCTGGAACCTTGGTTGGTCTGGTTTTGTCTCTACCAATGTAGTCTCGATTTATTCTTCATCTATCTCTTGGGTCATGGGCTTTTTTCTGGTTTGTACATTTTCCATTTCTACATCTCTTATCTCATCAATGGTCCTTTTCTACACCTTGTTCTTTGTTGTCAGAGTCTCAACCTCCATCTCTATGTTAATACACCATTAATCGAGGTTAGCTTTCCATTCAAGCTTGGGCCTATCTTCATGCTCATAAGTTGAAGCTTTTATGCTTTCTCTTTTCTTTGCAATGACCCCATGAGGATCATAATGCTAAACATATCCAAAGTCAAAATTAATTTTGTTTAGTAATTCCTCAGCTACCAAGAAGGCCTATCTGGAGTTAAAAATAAAAGGCCTTATAGGTTTTCCCACTTTGAACACATATCCCTTCTTGGAAGGGACAAAGTGGACCATTTCCACATTAAGACTTTGTCTAATAAGCTCAAGGGAAAATGTTCTCATAGTTATGAATATAGGAAAGTAGTATGGAGGAAGCTCACAACCATATACCCAAAGTTCTGTGTAATCCTCAAACAGGTACCAATCTCCCACCCAGGTGTCCTTGCTTGGTTGAAGGATTCCTTCTGCTAAGGGAGAATTATTGGAGGGGACGCATTATGAATAATTTTATAGGAAATGGCCATTAGGGGAATTTTTAGGTATAAAATGGGCCTCCTAAGGAAATTATAAAATAATAGCGAAAATAATAAAAGAAGATTAGATTACATCACCAAATTTTAGAGGGAAAAAAAGAAAAAACTATTTTTCAACACGTATTTTCAACTTATCTCCCTATGGGTTTACTCAATTTTCAAACGAAAACACTCACTGGATGCAAAATTTGATTCCTCATCCAAGGAGTACCCATGTTGCATACTTTCGATGGACCACGATACACGAAAAATGACAAATACATGGAAAATGTGCTTGCAATCACCTTTTTTAATGTATTTCTCATTTTTCGTGTAGTAGGGTCCATCAAAGGTATGCAACATGGGTACTCCTTAGATGAGGAATTAAATTTTGCATCTAATTATTACTCTCGCTCGAAATTTGAGTAAAACCTTAGGGAGATAAGTTGAAAAGACGAGCTGAAAAAGTAGTTTTATTATTTTATTATTTTATAATCTTTTTACCCTTTTACTCCAAAAATGATGAATCATCCCCCATGATTGACATCATCATATGGAATCCTATTGGTTCTTATAAATTTTATTTTGGCTGTACATTTTTATTAGGAGGCACATTTTAGACCTCAAAATTCCCCTAATGCATGTAGGAGCAAATGAGTTGTGAATAACCATTGTTCTCTAGTTTCCTCCTAATAGAAGTGTACCCGTCAAAAGCAAACTTCCTCTATTTGTATGGGGTCACCAAAATGAGGCCCAAGCATTCGAACTTCTCCACATGGGTGTACACAAACATATAGAACAACATAGAATAATACCTGAAGTTTGAAGTGGTGGAAAAATGGAATAACTGAAATTTTATAGACTCGGCCAAGTAAGCATGTATGTCATATAGATGACCTGGCTGCATCATCTCCTTAAGAAATCCTAGGTATTATTTGTTGGCCATATTGGAATTGTCATCTCCAAAAAGGTGAGCAATCATAGACAAGATAGGTTGTATAGACTCAGAAAAGATAGTTATTGGGAAACTATTAGCAATGGGAAAGGACAGTAAGCCAGAGGCTAAGACCATTTGTAGAAAATACTGTTATTCAACTCCTGGAAGGGTGTTTAGTTATAAACAAGGGTGGTTTATGTGAACTATTGGGGTTCAGGGGAGGTTGGGTAAACTAGATAATTTTGGATTATCTCTGGGGTCACCTCTAGGATTTTGGCTCCAATGAGGGAAACAAAACAATTCTTCTCTTCTAGATAAGCTAGAGTTAACCAAGATACGAACTTGGGGAAGTGATGTAAAAAAGGAGTGATCTGATAATACAACCCTGAGTCAACTACACAAAATGGGCCCTCTCCTCAGATGTGGTGGCCATACAAGTCGAACCAAAGGTCCAACAGGTAGAAAGAACAAAGGGGTTCTGAAATTTGAACCTCAATGTCCATGAGAGGTTCAGCATTAGATGACGGTTTTGCTTCCCAGGATTTATGGGTCTTAGGGGATGCTTTCTTCATGTTTTTAAGGAGTATTCAAATAATTTTTAGGTGGAGGGTACTGACAGGTTACCTGGTTATCTTGGCGACAACTAAAAATGACATTGGAGGGGAGTTCCAAACCAATTGTGTACTCGAATGGTTTTACAAAGCATATGAATGGTAGGAGGAGATTGTATCGGGAAAATTAAACAAATTTGAATGTTTGGAGCAGGAAGGGTATTTTATAGGTGGAGAGGGGACAATGGTCATATGACGTGGGATGACGTGACAAGGGGGACATGTGGCAGAAGGAGATTAAGCGGTGACAAATGGCAGGTGGACAAGAGCGAGGGTGGAGAAGTTACCGTTTATCTTTTAATTTCATCACTCCCTTGAAAATGGTGCTGACACACTTATAACTTGGTGGGTGGTCCCCACCATCCTTTGGTGAGAAAAAGAACAAGAGGTCAGATCCAATGGTTACCCCCCAAAATTAATCTGGGTCGTTGGATCAGCGGGCTTGGCCCTTTGACTTTTCAACTCAGGGGGGTAGCGCTTGTCTATCTACCCCTAAACCTATTCGAGCTTTAAACGAGGAGGAGCACCCATGATAATTTCCTCTTTTAGCACTCTTATCCCAATTCACCCATAGGATTGGGTGTTGTGACTAGTGTTTTGGGCACTTGGGTGCTTAGTCCTTCAGGGTACTGTTAGGGGCCTAACTCCCTTTATATTTTTTCTTCCACCCTTGGTTCTTTGAATGCTCATGACCCACTGCCACATAATATTGGAGCCCCTTCATCAGAGTCTTTTAAAAAACACAATTACAACAGGGGTCCAAAATTCCAAACCTCCGATATTCAATATAGCGCTTGGGTGCTCCACATTTTCTACACCCCTGGTCCCTTGAGTCCTCATGACCAAGTGCTAACAACATCGAAGCCCCTCCATCAGATCAAAACTTTTTATAAAACATTTTAAATAGGGGGTTACAAAATCTCTTTCCTCTGAAATGATGTCACCCTGATGTCATTATCTCCATGTGGAGCCTCCTTGGTGGTGACATGTGTCTTCCATATTTGCCCCATTAGGCCCTCACAAATGCCAAAATCAACTGCCATGTGTCCTGTCTTGAGGAGAGAGAGAGGGTCTCTGGGGTCCTTGTATTTTCAATGATTCCCTTTCTTTTTTCCTTTTCTCAATGATATCGGGACTTACAAATAATTATATATTTTAAAAGGTTACAAGGTCCCTATCTTTGACATCCTGACATGACTGAACCTCTAAGATTTGGGTTCCGATGTGCCCTGTGCTCCGATTTCCAACCTTCTGGTATTGGGCCCCGATATACCTTCCTTCCATTCTTATGATATTGGGTTTTGTTGTGTTTTCCTCCCGAATTTCATCGCTTTCCTTTTTCATTTTGGCCTTTGATATTTCGGTATTTAGTTTTCTTTTCGACCATCCTCTAAATTTTGTCTACGAAATTTCGGGTCTCCCATCTGATATCAGCCCCCTATATGCTAATCCTTCTCAAAAATGGTGATTCGATGTGATGACTCAACCTTTTGATTTCCCTTTGAATGACCTAGACTATACCTCTTCAATGTTCTATAATGGATGGAAAATAAGACCATTCGAAAAAAATGCAAGAAAGTATTATAGATACAACAACTGGTTAGACTTCTCAGGCACCCAAATCTAGCAATAATATGTTCAAAGATAAACCATGTAGTAGTATACCTAGTACAATCCTTAATAGTTGCAGCTTCAGCCTAATGTGTTATATAATCGGTGGCAGTAATAATATAGTGAGCATGAGAGTCTAGTGCGGGGGGATTGATGGGCCCTATAAAATCAATGTCCCACTTTTCAAAGGCTTCTAGGGCTCAAACAAGATACAATGGAAGCTCATCTCATTAAGATGGTTGATGAACTCATTGACAAATATCACACTTCTTAGCATATTCTTTTGCATCCTTAAACAAAGTAGGACACCAAATTCCAGCTTGCAACACTTTCCTCATAATCGCTTTTCCTCCTACATGACCACCTACAACCATAGAGTGATATTCCCACAAAACATCTTCCTTTTCATGGTTCAAAATACATCTACAAAAAATATGATCCAACCCCATTTTGTGTAACTGTCCTGCAATAAGTTGGTAATCCGCAGCACGCACCACCATATGTCTTTTCTGAGTTATTGTATAGTCATCAAGGCACTTACCAGTAGGTAATTTTTTATCTATATCTTTCGAATAACCAAGCACTGCTTCAATATGGAACAAATCTGCATCATGCAATTGGTCATCAACTGAACCTCCTATTTCACCAGACTCAAACAACGAAATATGATAAGGTCTCACATTGGATTGGTTGGGTTTTACAATAACTTCAAGCATGAATTCCTGAAATAACAGAAGCAATCTGTAGATCCTCCCTTCCAAAATAGGTTTGTTAACCAGATATTTGAAAGTAGAGTGGTTAGTAAAGAATTTGAAAGGCCCCCCAAGCAGATAGTTCGTGAATTTTTGAAGCAATTACACCATAGCGAGAGCTTCTCTCTCTGTAGTTGCGTAATTATTTTTAGTTGTAGGAAATTTTTGTCTAGAAAAATAAATGGGATGATCCAAGTTACCTTCTCCTGGTTGGGCTAAGATGGTGCCCAAAGAAATTCTAGGAGTGTCTTTATGTACACATAACTCCTTATTCCAAACTATATAGACTAAATTTGGAGCACTCATAAGTTTTTATTTTAGAGTGTCAAATATAACATCACATTCAACAGTCCATACAAAGTGTTATTCTTTCTTCAAATTTCTTTCCAAAGGCGTAGTGATCAAAGCATAGTTGTGGATAAACCAGTGATAATAGCTTATATGCCTAGAGTTTATCACAACTTCTTTACAATAGTTGGTGGTGGCATATTCAAAATGACTGCAAATTTAAAAGGATCTTCACAAACTCCTTCCTTACAAACAATGTGGCCAAGAAACGTACCAAATGGAACAACAAAAATACACTTCTTCAAATTCAAAGAAATCGCAATTGCCGACAGAAATAAAACATCACCCACAATAGAATAGAATTCTTTTTCAAAAGGCTATATATTGTTCAATTATCCATGTATACTTCTAGAAATTTATGAATATGATTTCAGAAGGCCGCAACAACAATTCTTGAAAATACAGCTGGAGAATCCTTGAGACTAAACACGATAACACGGTAGGCCTAGGAACCCCATTTAGTTGTAAAATTAATCGTGTGCTTATCCTCTTCTTCAATGTGTACCTCATGATAGCCTGAAAATCCATCCTTAAAGGAGTAGGTTCCATTACTAGCAACATTATTGAGTACTTCATTACTAAAGGGAGTAGGAAACATATCATGAACACAAGCATTATTAAAACTTTAGTAGTCAACATAGACCCCAATGTCATCTAAATCCTTCTTATCTTGGATGACAATAGGACTGATCCAATATGCTTCATCAATAGGAAAAATGAGACCAGTACCTAGCGTTTAATCTATTTCCTTCTTTAATTTCTCTTTTACTCAGGGATTTAATCTATCAGGTTGATGTTTGACTAGTCTTGCATCTGACTTCAGGACATTTTTCATTTCCTGTAAATCTCTCTTAATTCCTTTAAGCTCCAAAACAAATGCAAGAAAAAAGGTCTTCATATTCTTTTAGTAGATAAAAAAATTATTTGGTAGTTTGTTCATCCTAATAATCACCGATGGAAGCCAATTTAGGATTTTCTTCAGTTTCAATATTATGTTTCCAAACTTCAACGACTTCAAATGTGGAGCGTATCTTACAGGATCGTCCTCTATATTTCTCTCCCATTCAAACTATTTGAAATTCAAATTCCTTAATTCTTCCAAATCATCCATTAGGGGAATTTTGAGGTCTAAAATGGACCTCCTAAGAAAAATGTACAACCAAAATAAAATTTATAAGAAACAATAGGATTCAAGATGATGATGTCAACCATGGGGTATGATTCACCATTTTTGGAGTAAAAAGTAAAAAGATTAAAAAATAATAAAATAATAAAACTACTTTTTCAACTCGTATTTTCAACTTATCTCCCTAAGTTTTTACTCAAATTTTGAGTAGGAGTACTCGTTGGATGAAAAATTTAATTCCTCATCCAAGGAGTACCCATGTTGCATACTTTCGATGGACCTTGCTACATGAAAAATTAGAAATACATGAAAAAACGTGATTGCAATAACGTTTTTCATGCATTTCTAATTTTTCGTGTAGAAGGATCCATCGAAAGTATGCAACATGGGTACTCCTTGGATGAGGAATAAAAGTACTCATCCAACGAGTGTTTTTGCTTGAAATTTGAGTAAACCCATAGGGAGATAAGTTGAAAATATGAGTTGAAAAAATAGTTTTTTATTTTTTCCTTCTAAAATTTGATGATGTAATCTAATCTTATTTTATTATTTCCACTATTATTTTATAATTTCCTTAGGAGGCCCACTTTAGACCTAAAAAAGCCCCTAATGGTCATTAGGGTTCTAATTAACCTTACCAAAGGCAACAACTTCATGAAACCTTGATCCATATATATGCTTAAAGATATCCTGACCATTATATTCCTCAATAGCCTTTCCTATGGGGAAGATAACTCTTTTTATTGCTTTTAAGGATCTTGCAATCCTTTCATCCTCAATTGAAGCAAAAAATTCACTAGAAAACTAAGTTATCATTGGTTCCCACTCAACTATTTGTACTTTTATTTCTTCCTTCAAGTACCAAGCTTGTGGAAATGTTCCCAACCTATGGATAAATTGATGTACCCAAAAATATATAGGAAGTCCCTCTTTTATCCACTTAGCTTTGCAGTTCTGGATATGTTTTTATGGACTTATGTATCATGCATATATAGGAATTCTAGTTAAATAATTCTTTGAGACACTAAAGCAACATAAAAAGGCAGACTTAACTAACTCCAAATTTTGAAGATGACCACAATGAGCTCCCCACCACCTCACTGGTGTTGCTTAAAGGGAAACATCCATCAAGGTATCCTTTTATGTCTCTTCAAAATTTGAATCAACTTCATTAATGAAATTACTAGCAAAACCTATACCGTTAAAAGTAGGAAAATTTTGTACCTTGGTTCTAATCTAGCAAGCGCAATGAACAATTGTGCACCATCTCGAGTGTAATTCATGATCTCCCTACTACTAGTAATCTAATGCAATGTCCAGACTAACTTTTTTTCTTTGAATGCTCCTACAGATAATAGAACAATCTGTCATAGGATTGATATAATATTATATTTTCCGTGCAATGAGCTGATATAACTGATCTAAAATATTAGGTTCTTCTCGATCATTTGCAGGTTCTATAAACCTATGACCTTAATAAGGATCTAGTGGTTGTATAACTTGAACTCCATCTACCTCAAAATTCATTATCTCGCGCTTATGATCAATATCAACATAATTCTCAATATCCTAATCTATTCCTAATAATGATGGATAAGAGTCTTTGTCTGCCATAATATCTCTCACTTAAAAATATGCATATGTTTTTACTCATGTAATATCAATTTCAACATCCTCCAAGCATCCAATTACAAGAATACAATATTAGTTAGCCATACATAATTGAATTGGTGAGAACACCAACTTTGGTTTCCCCAGTGCTTCCCAAGTTTTTCTCAGTAGGATATTAACTTCATAACCCAAGTCTAACATAGAATCCTTGATATAGAATCTTTTGATCTAAGCATCAACTTAGAATTCACTTCTTGTTCTCCTCTTATTTCGTCGAACACGTTTGGAGTGTTGTTTGGGAAAGTTTGTAGAAATAGGTATATCCAAGAGTTCTTCATCCTTAACAACAATTTTAAGTTTTCTTCACTAATTCCCAGATAGTTTCTCATCATTCACAATCTACGAGAATAATTTAAACCATTCCATTATAGGATGAGGTTTTTCTTGAGATGACCTGGGACTCTGCATTCTTACATATTCCTATTATTCTATATGAGGAATATAAGATGATTCCAACTGCTTAAATTATTATGTTGCATCTCTGTTATATTATTTCTATTGATTGGAATCATAGGAATTCTTAGGTGATGTAGGTCTAATTATAGCTAGTTGTTCAGGGGTGTCTATATCTTCTCCAAACATTTTTCCTCTTCTAGTAACTATATTAATATTCAACACTGGAGTTGGTTTAGGTTCATTGGGTTCTGCATTAAATATATTTGCTCATATTTTTTGATTATGCTATTCCCACCAACCAATCAATTGAGGATAGTCCTCTGTTACGCGTGTATTTACTCTACATTGAGAATACCAAGTCATCTAGGTAATGGATAATCACGAGAAACATGTCCTTCTTGATCGCAGTTGTAACAATAGATTGGACCTCTTCCTCTAGTTCTCCCCCCTCTTGAAGTCCCTCTACCTCACCCTCGAGGAGCTTCATTAAATATAAATGTAGTGTGATCAAGTCAATCAACCAAAGCATCCAAAGCTCCACATTAATCCGTATCATGATTCAGTGACCCATAAAATTCACAAAACATATTGTTTGGGAAATTCATGTACTTTTACAAAATGGGATAGAGACAAGGTGGGTGGCCATAAATATAGAAAATATCACAATACTCAAATGAAGACGTACCTTGCTAATTAGGGAATGCATGAAATTGTGTATTTCCTTGATATAAAGCATTTGTACCAACCTACGCAACTCTAGTAGTAGGAAAAGGTGGAGTTGGTCCCATAAGCATGGAGGATGGTCTAGAACCTCTCAAACTTGGGCATTTTGTTGTATGATGACCGTCAACATGACAATTAGTGCACCATACTTGAGTACGTAAAGGTCACGTTTCATGCATATATTTTAATCTCTCTATCTTATCAACTATCTAATGTTGTCCTCCATTAAGGGTTGAATTTGTTGACACCTAATCATTAGGATTGGGTGAACATAATGTAGATAAATAAATAAGTAATATGAACAGTCATCAGGAGATGAAGTGAACAGTCTCTCCCTCATGTATATAATGAAGACCAACCTAAAGGAATAAACATATGAATCAATTTTGCTTTGAAAAGTTACTACCTAGCCTGATATGGTATCAAAGCCAGCTCCCAAAATAGGTGTAACTCGCTTCTGCCTACTACTCTCTGTCCACTGCCCCTGTGCGCTTGTCTGCCATAATTTCTGGCAGAGCCTTGCCTCTGGACCACGCTAGAAAGTCTACTGTGCAGCTGCATGAGGATTCGAAATAACAGTCAATTTGTTTCTTGTAGAGCCTCACCTGCGGATCATGCTGGAGAGTTTACTGCGTAGCTACATTATGTTTTTTTGCCATACGCTGAATACCATGCTTGTATACCAGAACTGTTCACTGGTTTATGAAGTTAAATGCGTTGAATATTAAACCGTTTTGAATGCTAGTCCACTTGGTCGAATTACATGGTATGTATTGAACCGTTTTGAGTGTTGGTCTATTTTGAATGCTAGTCCGTTGAACTATTTTGAAGGGCATTGAATATTGAACTGTTCATGGCATATTGTAAAATGGTATGGGTTGAATATTGAACTATTTTAAATGCTGTAAGTTAAATGGTATGATGAAGAATGGTGTCCTGAAAGTCATTGTTCCCAAGTTTACAAAAGAGGAGGTCAAGAATGTGATTAATGTGCAAGTGGAGTAAGGTTGTTCAGAGCTTTTCATTTGTTTTTTTTTTGTATTGAAACATCGAAGCTGAAAGTCTTGATTTTTTTAATGTACGGTGATGATAAGCTTTTCTGGAATATAATATGATGCTGAGAGTGCAGCATTAGACAAGGATTCATCATTGGGAGCATTTTCCAAGCCTTTTGGTATCAAAAAGATTGCGTTGTTTCTCTCTACGACTTTGATTTGCTTCACGTTGTTGGCTTGGTTAACGCTGTGGTATTATTTTAAATCAATGAAAAGCTACGCTGACACCTGAAGTTTGTGGTATTAACACTGGCCTGAAGTTTGTGGTAGTTCTTGGAATATTTTACATTGGTAAGCCATGTAAAATATGTTAAATGGCTATGCGTGAGACCATGTGTGACCATGTGCACAATAGTACTATCTTTCAATATAGTTTGAATACTCTAAGTTTTTCATTATAGTACTATATTTCAATATAGTATTGTCATACCAATGCCTCTTTGAATTGTAATTTTCAAAAAAAGAAAAATTACCATCAGAAGTACAATTTTATTGTATATTGGCAGAAGTATTTTTACAATACACAGATTTTTGCCAGCAGAAGTATTTTTTTACAGTATGCATTCAATCATATCTATTGTGGGAATAGTTCTCACTGGCAAGGAGAACTATCCTGAGTGGTCCCGGATGATAAAACACACCCTCATTTTCAATGAGTTGTGGAAAGGAGTGTGTGTCGGAGACAGAGACAATGAACCAGAACAACCTACCTCAGACAAAGAGCTCGTCATTTGGGAAAACAAGAACAACAAAGCTTAGGAATTAATAATAGCATCTATAAATGAAGAGGTGAGTCACCATATTTCATCATTCTCAACTGCCTTTGAAGCCTTACAAAAGATGAAAGAACTCTATCACTCACATTCTGCACTTGAAGTTGTTCAACTCATGATTAAACTCTTCACTCTTGAACTGCAAAATAATGATCCTCTTGCTCTTACATCTGAAGTAAAGTCTATAATGCATGATATCAAATCCACTAAAGTTGAATTGGATATTCCTCTTATCACTTTCCTCAAGGCACTTTATCCTACTTACTCCAATTATCTTGAGTCATTGCAAGCAAATGGAAATCTCAAAGATATCACCTTTGACTCTCTTGTGAAAAAGTTTGCTGAAAGAGAGAAAGCTTTTGGAAAGAAGACAGCCCCTGAATCTTCTGAAGAGGTTGCGTGCCTTGCTCATAAAGAAAAGCATCCTACTCAAGATTCTTCAAGAGGAAGAGATGGTTGTCACACGGAATGAGTCGATCTTGCGGACAAGATTGACCTCCCTAGTATCTAACGATATCTAGTGACAAGCAAGCCAATCAAAAACTATCTTTCTCTAAATATGCAATTTATAAACAAAGGCAAACAAGTGTTTTAGGCCTACCTTGGGTCCAATGCAAGTTTGTGGAAGCCTCGCTCCTTTGATCCAAATGAGCTCCCTTGTAGCGAATCTGCAAACACAAACAAGCACACAAATTAAATAACACCTGAAAAGCCAATATAATAAAGCATACTTATCATGATGATCAAGGAATTCATGAAACAAATCACATAAGACAATTTGTTGAGAAAAATGAATCTGATTGTATTAATTCAAATCAAAGAAGAACTTTACAACCTGTGCCTTGATGCTGTACAAGCTCCTCACAGGGTCCGACAAGAAGTCTCCTCTACTTTGACAAGTTTCACTCTCTTCCCAATGAAGCCAAAAGGTATGTGATCTCTCCTCTCAAGCTTAACTAGGAAGTCTCAATTCCACCAGCATTTACCCTAAAAAATGTTCAGCTTCTAACCTCCCTAGAAACCAGCCCAATGCCTTAATTTATAGTGCAATGGAGGGAAGTTACTAGGTCCTCCTTCAAAGGGATAAAGACCTCCTTCAAAGGGATAGCTCCTCTCATCAAGGGATTAGATCCTTCTCTTTTGGGATGCATGAACCACCTAAGAGCGACCAATCCACATCAAAATTCCTTCTAGAATCATCTAGAATTAACCCAAAGTGAGTTTTTTAGAATAAACTTGTGCCTTGTTGACTTTCACAGGGGTCCGCACCCACTCCTTTAGGGACAGAGCAGGCAGGTCCACAAGTAATGTGAACAGGGAGTGCGGGACCGCAGGTAACAGTGAGAGAAAGTGCGGAACCAGAGCTTTGTTGATTTTCAATGTCTTTCTCTCATTTTCAAAGCTTGACTTGAAGAGCTGAGGTCTAAGACTTGCTTAGGAGGACAGTACAAGTGATGATAGACCCATACTGACTGCAAATAGTCATGGTGACGATATTTTTGTGTAATAGATTGCCCCCTAAAGTGCGAAGTCTGTAGTAGAAAAGGATTTCATTTATCATTTAGGAAGAGTGAAGTACTTTATCATTTCGAGGATCATCTTGTGGAGAGCCCGGTCGAAACCTGTAAAAACATTCAATGCAAAATATATATATGAGATCATATCATCGCTGAGGTAGGCATTCCTATACTCAAATCAAAACTGACTAGAAAACTAACTACTGCTCTGATATAGGAATGATCTTGTAATACATCACAAGTATAGACACATGTAGACATAGTATGGACGCAGCCATCTGTTTATGAATAGTCCACAATATAATGAATACAAAATTCCTCGCAGCCTGGATTGCGGAAACTAGATCCAGGGTCTTCATTTCTACTTCCCGAAACAGTACGATTCTATCCATGCGAATGAATGTGTTGGAGTCGAACATGGTAGAAACCACTTGATTACCAATCAATGATGTAAACTATTAACAAGTGTGAGAGAAACCACCAGTAATGTCAATGGCTCTCAAAGTACCCAGTACAATCCATGAGATGTGAATAGATGTGTTGATGTCGAACATGTCATGGAGTCCTTTGATCGAAGGTCAATGATGCAACCTATCATCGAAGGCAAGAAACCTGCCATTGAGGCATGCAGATCCCAAGGTACTGACGATTTCTAGATCATCTTTCTAGATAATGAGCTGAAGTCGATAGAAAGCGATCCATCGTAGGCAAGCCCACAAAACGAAATCATAGATCAAGTTGAAGAAATTTAGTTGCAAGGACTGACTCAAGGATGGTCAAGATAGATGACAGATATTTTGCAGATGAATGGCTTATTGGCACTGACCTCTTGAACACATAACGACACAGCAGATGGTTTGGTGACAATTGACCCAAAGTTAATACCCAGAAACCGGCTGAAGACTTTCAATGTGGTTTGATCAACTGTTAGGCAAAGGATTTCCCAACCCAAGTGAATAAAAGTGTCGTGCTCAAGAGTGGTTACAAAATATGACAAACAGGCTCATTTTTCTCTCTTTCCCCCACCATTTCTGGCAAGTACCTCTTTATTTTTGACAAGCTTGAGGAGGATAACATTTGCTTGATTATAAGCTCATCCTTCGGATGAGTCCAACTTAGTTTAAATTTGAACCCTAAGAAGGAGTGGTCCGTTCCTGTTTGTAATTGAACAGGTCCTTTACTGTTAAATTTTAACGAGTCCAGTATAGGAGAAACTCGGCGTTTTTCAATTTTAGAGAGTCTGAAAAAACTTAAGAAGACTCCAGGGTTAACCTTTTTCGTAAATATGTGTCTCCCAAGCCTGAAAAAGTATAAAATAATACTTGAGAGAACCGCTTGATCTTTACGACCAAGGAGTACTTTTCGTAATTAGTGCCTCTGATCCGAAAAAGTAAAAAAGCGATCAATGACACGTCGTTTTATAACCAATATCGAATTTGAAACAACAAAAATCCGGCAATCTTTTCATGTTTTTACGGTCAGAAAAAGAGTTGTAAGTGGACCGTCTTTTTAGTTCCATTTTAACGAGTTTAAAAAGAAAAACTCGGCGATATTTTCATGTTTTAGGAGTTAGAAAAGAGCTTAAAGGTGACTCTAATGTTTTTTCGTCGAAAATGACCGATTTCGCCTGAAAAATCCGTTATCCTGAACAAAAACTCAAACATTACTCATACCTGTTTAAAATGGATAAAAATGCTGCAAAAGTTACCTTTCTAAAGTGAAACATAAACAAATTTACAATTCATTTATTCAAAAAACTTATAAAAAGGGCTTTCGTCAATTCATTTTTACCGTTTGAGATTTGGGTGAGAAAATAGTACTTTTGGTTAGAAACTTCCCGTGAAGATTGCGGAAAATCCATCTGTCGGAATTGAGCGCTGTCTCCTCCAGGTAATCCACATCATCCTAGTCTTCAATTTTATACGTTTCAAATCGTTTTTTAGGGTTTTATTTCATTTTTTAGAGGGTTTTTAGGCTAGAAACCCGCGCGCGGGGGCCCGCAGGCATAACACAGGCAGCCCGCAGACCCCGACCTTTTCTCAATGGGGAAAAAGTCACGGGTCCACACCTGCCATGAAGGCAAGGTGCAGACCCACACACTCTCTCTAATAGAGAGGGTGCAGTCCCCGCAACAAGGGTTTTGAACCCTACATTTCTCAAAATTGACCCAAACAATTCAATTTTTTGCATTCTAATTCGCCTTTTTGTTGGATGTGGAGTATACATCATGCTTGATTAGCAAGAACAGGAGCATGAGGATGTAGATCTTGCTGCGTTAAATCACCAACCTTCGATCGATGCATTGAAAGCATGCGGCTTGTACAAATTCTGGGCCATACCTGGCATGAGGGCCCAGGTGGACTTCTTGCAGTGGCTGGTAGACAGGTGGAGTATACAGGACCAGTGCTTCTTCATTGGTGGCCACCAGCTTGAAATGGAGCTGGAAGACATATACTTTTTGACTGGTTTTCCTAAGAGAGGTGAAGACTTGAGTCTATTCGGGACTAGGCCAGGTGGCCAGTCTGTCGATAGCCTCCAACTAGAGTTCTGCAACAACCAGACTAGAGACAAAGGGATAGACATCAAAACCATATCCCGTCCTGAACTCATGGTGATCGCGTTTACTGTTACCAGGCTCTGTGTGAGCACCGCACTACATATAGCCACTGGATCTCAGATGCAGATGGCATTTGACTGCTTTCAAGGCACCATCTTCAACTGGTGCGATGCTGTGTTGACTAATGTAAAAGGCCAACTAACTAGAGCCAAGAACGGACAACTGAAGACCTTTGGATATGGTGCTTTAGTTGTGAGCTTTGGTCTGGAGAGGGTCCCAATGTTGGTCCCGCAGCACCTCACTGTTGGAGCTGGACTTCCTCGAGAGCCCAAACTGATGCGATGGGTTGC
Organism: Pinus tabuliformis; assembly: GCA_031772625.1. Taxonomy (NCBI): domain Eukaryota; kingdom Viridiplantae; phylum Streptophyta; class Pinopsida; order Pinales; family Pinaceae; genus Pinus; species Pinus tabuliformis. The sequence continues at coordinate 453,742,519 of CM062804.1, read as the reverse complement.
AGTTATGGCCCGTCATTCTGATGAGGGGACAGAGGTCGTTCGATTCAACTTGGGTATTTCCATTGGTTGGAAAACTAGGTTTTTGCTATTCATCACTTCCCTTACACTGGGGTAGATTTTCGTGGTGACCCAGACATGGCTCTTCCACCAGGAGAGCAATGGGATGACTCAGGTAAAATCATTTTCAACATTTTCCTATTTTAATTTTTTTTTGTTTTTATCTTGTCCCAAAATTGATAGTAAAAGTTTCAACTGCAGAGATGGGTCCACAGCGACCAGCCGCTCTCCGACCTTACGAGAGGAAACAACCAGCTGCAGTGGCACCAGCCCCATAGGACGAATCAGCAGAGACCTTGGTCGAATTGGAGAGCCATCTAGAGCGTTTGACAGGAGACATTCCAGAGACCGGCATAGATGACATTCCTCGTCGACTACAACGCTATGTGATTGGGGTCCCAGGACCTTTTAGGAGGTTCCTTTGTAAGGTGGCCTGTACAGTGGTTTCTTATCGAGATCATCACCAGTGATAGGATGATCGCCTATTGTAGACACATATGACATTTTTGCTTTTTGTACTTATCATTTTTGCCGATCATAAGGTGTTTTTCAACCTATGATCGAGGACGATGTATATTTTGACACACTCCTATATTATACTATATCACTATTACCGGCTTATCTTGTAAAACATGTTATGGAATGCTTTTAAATTTACATGTATGATTATTGCAAATGTCTACTTAACATTCAAGAAGCAATTGCATCTGCTAATGTATTTAAGGATCTTGGAATATGCTGATATTCAATATAATCAAATTCACGTTCCAAGAGACGCACTCTAAAAAATAATCTCAATAACACTAGATTTCTAATGGCATATACTCTATTAAGCTGTAATACAACGAGTTCAGAATCTAACCTCACTATCAAACTCCGAATCCCAAATGAAATAGATTCAGATAATAACTCAATCACTGCACTATACTCGGCAATGTTGTTCATTGTTTGATCGAGGCTTACCCCATGCATAGATACCAACTCATCAGAGGGCGAATAGATAACCCAAGCTGCGGTAGAAATGTTCCACGTATTACGACAAGCACCATCAACAAAACCAATGTATGTTTGGAGAGGCATCGACATCTGCAATATCAAGAGTAAAACCAAGATAAGCAGGAATAATGACGAAAAAAACTCTCTAAGCTAAGCACACTTTTTAAAACTAAAACACACCAGCTAGAAAGAAAACTAACCTAACTAAAAATCTCCACACCCATTTTTAAGCATAATACCTCTTCAGGTAAAGACCATTTCTGGGTTTACATAAAGAGTCCCCGTCAAAGTCTACCAATTCATAGGCCCCTTTTGCTAGCTTTCGCTTGACAACATAGGGACCATGCCACATAGGAATGAATTTTCCAGTGCCTAATTTATCATTAGCCTGATCATATAATAAGACTAGGTCTCCTTCCGAAAAATTTCGAGGGGTCACATTTCGATCATACTGAGCTTTAATAAGTTTTGCATGAGTTTCGATCGCCAATGCAGCAGCACGTCGATTCTCATCTAGTTGAGCTAAGTATAACAAACGTTTTTCCTCTTCGGAAGTGGCTGGAAGTAACTTGTTGGCCATTTGCAATGACGGGATTTCGCATTCAATGGGTAACACAGCTTCTAGACCATAAACTAGTTGGAAAGGAGTGAACCCTGTTGACGTTTTTACTGAGGTTCGATACGCCCAAAGCGCTGAAAATAGCATGTTATGCCAATTCGACCAATGAATCCCAATGATTCGTCGAATCATGATGAATAGAACTTTGTTGATGGATTCAACCAGACCATTAGCTTGTGGATAATAAGGAGTTGAACTATCGTGACGCAAGCTAAGCTGGCCTGTAAGTTCAGTCATCACAACATTTCGAAAATGACGCCCATGATCAGTGATAATCACTTGTGGAACACCAAACCTAGTAGTTATATGATTGAACACGAAAATCGCAGTTGTTTTGCCGTCTTCCTCAAATGTAGGCATCGCCTCGGCCCACTTGGTAAAATAATCTACCGCAAGGATGATATACGCATGCCCCCCGGCCGAATGAGGGTTACATGTAACAAAATCGATACCCCATTTTGCAAACAGACCAACGGCAATTATAGGATGGAGAGGAGCAGGTGGAGCGCGCATGTTTAGATCAAAAATTTGGCAGTTGTGGCATTTTCGGACCGCGTTAATACAATCTTTAAACAAGGACAGCCAAAAGTAGCCAGCGCGCAATATCTTTTGGGCTGTGGCATACCCAGACATATGACTGACACACGCTCTAGAGTGACAGTCATTTAGAACCCTTTCAACTTCCTCATGAGTTAAACAATGTCGAAAAACAGAGTCCGCCCCACGACGATAAAGAGTATCTCCAATAATTTTGAATTGTTGGGACTGGAATCGTATTTTTCGATGTTCTGACCTTGAAATTTCTAGCCGAAAGGATTGGGTCTGGAGATAAACGATGATATCCCCATACCACGGATATAAAGTGCTGATTAGAAACAAGGATTCGTCCGCAATGGGCTCCTCCGCCACAGTTTCCGTGTCAGCACGTGGGAAGTCACACATGAACTCCGCAAAAACTAAAGATTTCTTCGACTTAGACTTTTCAAATTCCAAGTCGAACTCCTGCAGGATCACAATCCATTTGGAGTACTTGCCCCCTAGAAATTGCTTGGTCAAAATATAGATCATAGGGTTGCAATCAGAAATTACTGTAGTTTTACGTAGTAAAATGTAATGACGAAAACGTTGGACAGCTTGAACAGCTGCCAATGCCAATTTCTCCACATGTGAGTATTTTAGCTCAGTTGGATTTAAAGTTCGACTAAGGTAATATATCACATGTTCAATACCGATTTCATCTTCCTGAACTAACACCATTCCAATGGTGGAATGGGAAGCGACGAGATACAAGAAGTAGTCCTGGTTGTAGTTGGGAGGATGCAATAACGGTGCATGGGTCAACGCGTGTTTTAGTGCATCAAAAGATTTCTGAGCTATCTCATCCCAATAGAATGGAGTATTCTGTTTCAACAACTGGGTAAAACCCTTTGTAACCTCGGCGTAGTTAGGAATGAATCGTCGTAAAAAGTTTGCTTTCCCTTGCAAACTTTGGAGTTGGCAAAGACTCAAAGGAGGAGACAATTTGACAATAGCTTCAACCTTCGAGAGATCGACGCGAATGCCAGCTTTCAAAACAACAAACCCCAGCAACCGACCTGTTTCTATACAGAAAACACACTTATGTGGATTCAACCTAATTCGATAATGCCTACACCTCATAAAGATTGTTTGTAAATGGATGAGATGATCAGATCGATATAATGAATGAGTAGGCAAATCATCGAGATAGGGTTGCACAATGTGCTTGATGTCATGAAATGCATAAGACATGGCCCTTTGAAAAGTTGCCCCGACATTCTTGAGCCCAAAAGGTAATTTGCAATAAGAAAATGTCCGCCATGGATAAATGAAAGTCGTTTTTGGTTGATCGGCAGGTAGAATATTGATTTGATTGTATCCGAAAAAACCATCCATGAAGGAGAATATTTCGCTGCCGGCACAATCATCAATGATTTGATCGATATAGGGAGTTGGGTAATTGTCTTTTGGACAGGCTCGATTAATGTCCCTATAATCGATGCATGTTCTTATTGTCCCTTGCTTTTTGTTAACAAGAACAATATTCGATACCCAATCCGTTAATGGAATCGGATAAATGAAACCTGCTTTGAGTAATTTTTCAACTTCTGCTTTAATAGCAGCAGCTTTTCTCGGGTGAAGCTGACCCAAACGTTGCCGGACAGGTTTAGCGTCTGGGTAAGTTTTGATTTCATGAACAACAATTGCAGGGTCAATTCCTGGCATTTCTTCATATGACCAGGCAAACACATCACGGAATTCTTGAAATAGGGCCTTATATATTTGAATTTCATCTTCCGTACACGAGGCACCTATATTAATGTTTTCAACAATTCCAGGCTTAACCGAAATATCAATAGGAATAGTTCGAGAAATGTTTCCCAAATTTAACTCTGAATCAGGATTTTTCATTGGATTCTGAGGTTCCTTGACATATTCAGTCGTAAAAATTGATGAGAAATCATTTTCAAAACGATCATTCTCGGGTAAAAACAAAGATCTGTGATGAAGATCTTCCCATGGTAAATCATCGACACATAGGATTTCACGAATTTGCTCATCAGTGTGAACAAGTTCAGAAAATGTTGTTGAATCTGAGTTTGATGTGAAAAGTGATTCCTCATGGACCACATTCATTAAGTCAATTTTGGTTGAAGATGGGTTGGAAAATGATTGCACGGCCTGATACGCAATTCCATATGGACTCAAAGGCATAACATCACCAAATGAGTCTATCTCAGATTCGGAAGGTACGATCCAAGGATCATCATAAACAATGGTGTCTGACGAAATCATATGAATGGTTGCAAAAGAAGATGATGCATTCATAGGAGGAAAAGGAAAAGTTCCCAGTAAATCGGCATCTTTAACTAGTCCTACTCCAACATCCTTATACAGGATAGTCGTTTTACCGACATGCTGAATGCTTTCAGAAGAGGCTGGGTTGGATGAAAAATAAACCAGCTGGTCTATTGTTATGATCTTTCCATTATGAGGGAACTTTATAAGCCGTAAGACCGATGAAACGACAGTTGTTATAGCATAAGACCAACTACAACCCAAGAGAAGGTTGTAATCTAGAGGGGCATCAACCACCTCCACATCTAGATTAACAGTTTTTCCTTCTACCCCTATAGGTAGATCCTGCAGAATGCCAAAAGGATGAAACCCATGACCATCAAAGGCCTTTAGAATCGTCGGGGATTGATTTAGCGAAGGAGAACCAAGCGATCTCCAACACTGTATCGACATAATACACGTTGAGGCTCCCTCATCAATCACAGTCCTATGAATAGGTCTATTTTTTAATAACACTGGGATCTGGAAAGCCATTTTATGAGGTAAGCGCAGTGTACTATTTTCTAGATCGAAAATTATAAGGTTTGAGTCCTGAACGTCAATAGCTCCTATAGTTGACAATAGTAATTTACGTTGTGCTCGACATGATTGCAGCACTTCCAAAGCCGACATTGCTGAAGGTGAAACAGCTAAATCTTCAACAATGTTATAGTTTTGAGCCGCTCTCGCATGTGGATTGAAAGCTGACTTTCGAAGTATACCCTTGGCGGGCAGTTTGATTACTAAGTCTGGATTAGGTTTCTCGATCTGTAGTGGATCGGAACCGGGAGCTGAGGTTGATGGGTTAGAATGAGAAGATTCTACTTCTTTACCATAAACAGGACTTTTACTACCATAATCATGCGATCGAGTCACAATCCTAACATGGGACATCATCAGTATGTGTTCTTCATTGGCATTTGAGGAAGAACCTATCATCTTACTGTCTTGACTTGGAAAAGGATCCTTCAAAACAACAGGCGTTTGGGAACCTTTGACAATTTTCGCAACCTCTGCACGATGAGGGCAGTCTCTTGTAAAATGCTCTTCGTCACAAATGAGACAAGGATAACGAGGTTTGCGTTTCTCATCATTTGATTCTGCTTTTTCTGGTTTCTCTTTCGAATTTTTATCTGTTTTATTTTTCTTCTTCCCTTTCTTCTTACCACCGGATTTTGATTTGGCTGTAGATGACTCTACAACATGAATATTGGCAGACATTTCCGCGGAAGAATCTCCTGTCGGGGAATCTGGCAAGGTTATGATAGGAGAAGAATTCTTGGAAGACTTCTTCTTACTTTTGGTGTTAACCGTACCAATCATACTGTCAGTGGCATGAGACCCTGAAGGAGCTGCAGCGATTTGATTTTGCTTAGGAAGAGCGGGGATTTTCTCGTGTAACATACCTGACTGAGTATAAACTAAGTCAAGGTACTGTGCTTGAGCAATTACTTGCTCCTCAGTAACGACTCCAGCCTTAGCTACATCCTCAGTGATCTTTGGCAATAAAGATTTTACAAACCATTCAGCTAAGATCTGATCTAGAATAAAAACCTTCACTAAACTTCGTCGATGTCTCCATTCATGAATGTGATCTGAAATGTAAGTGGACGTTGACTGCTTTAATGACATTAGTAATTCCGTGTCATTGTCATATCTGACTGGCAACTGAAAATGAGTTAAAAATGAAGTAGCTAACTGACTAAAGTTATAAAAAGTGGCTCGCGGTAACTCAATGTACCACTTGGCCGCAAGACCAATTAGAGTGTGCTGGAAAAGCCTTAAATGGATTGAATCATCTAAAATGGAATTAGACGCGCACCAGAGGTGATAAGTCATCACATGGTTCGACGGGTCCTCTCCTGATTTGCCTTCAAACTTAGGAATTTCACTAGGCAACTTATTCGGCATTGGCGGCCAAAATGGAAGATAGTTAATGGGATCGTTCATTAGGAGCGACAAGTCAAGCAAGTCCAAAGTTGCGATAAACGGTAACTAACAATTAGGGTCCCTAAAACTCTGGGCCATGAGACCAGCCCTAGGAGGATGATATCCAGGATAACTAGGAATTGGGATTGCATTTGGGATATTGTATCCTCCTGGAAAACCAGGATTAACTGGACCGTACTAGGGTTGTTGAGGTTGTTGATATGTATACCCAGGGTACGGTTGATACTGATAGACTGGCTGTTGCACAGCTGGACCGAATTGGTATTGTCCCTGGTACAGTTGATAAGTAAATTGAGGTTGACTTGTGACAACCGTACTTGAACCAGGTTGTCCTACAGGCATCTGAACAGAAGTTTGAATTGAGGATCCAGACTGAGGTAAAGATGTTTGAGGAGTTGATACAGGAACAGTAGAAACTGGAGTTGTCGATACTCCAGAAGTAGGTGGGGTAGATTGAACAGATGTTGCAGCAGTTGCAGCAGTCGTTTGAGGTAGAGTACGAGGCGTACTAGGCCCAGGCTGAGAAGCTACCAAAGGTACAAAAGTTTGAATAGTAGACTGGACAGGTTGCTGGGGTGAACCAAAAACTAAGGGTTGTCCAGTTTGAGATGACAATTGTACATTTGGTTGCAAGACCTGTTGAGTTTGCGATGGATCCCACACTAAATTCATTCCGGGTTACGGACCCATAACAGGTTGAGAATATTGAGGACCATAACCTGGTTGAGGGTAGGGTTGATAATTCAAAGGTACATTTCCATTTCCTTAAACATATGATTGACCGGAGGGTGGTTGGAAACCTTGGTTTGAGTACTGACCTTGGGGTTGATAACCCTGAGGCACGTACTGATGCTGGGGTTGACCTTGAGGTACATATTGATACTGAGGTTGACCTTGAGGTACATATTGAGTCTGGGGTTGACCTTGAGGTACATATTGATACTGGGGTTGACCTTGAGGTACATATTGAGTCTGGGGTTGACCTTGAGGAACGTACTATCCCGTAGGTATGTACTGTCCTTGAGGTTGCCCCCCAGGCGATAATTGAGGATTTTGAGGCTGCCCCCTAGGCAGTAACTAGCCACCTTGAGGTTGAGGATTAGGAGTAGTACCTGACATCATGAGAATATCTTCTACACTCAACGAATTAGTACCATTGTTTCCAGTTAATAACCCTTGTTCAATGGGTTGAGGAGATGCTCCAGAAAAAGTACCAGTAAGTGATTGATACCTAGAGGGAACAGAAGGACCGCCGTACAAAAAGGATTCTAGAGATTGAGAAAACATGGACGATTGTCTTGACATATTTAATGGAGGATAATAACCTCTAGGTGTTGGGTGATAAGGAATACGAGGTGGTGAAAAAATTAGTCTCGGGTTTTCCAAAAAGTTAGTCAATGAAAGATACCAAGCACTGCTCCTAGGTGGACTGTAAAAGATTGATCCACGCTCCCTAAGTTCTATAACAAGTTGATTTTCAGGGATAGGGATGCCTACTTCTTCTTCTGGAGTAGCAAGTTCTTCAATAGCTATAAGTCCAGAAGAAAGATTTTGGGTAATTATTCTTTCTACCCTGGGTGAACCAGGACCACTAGAAGTTGGAGAGGTAAATCCCAATGTCAGAGTAGCAGCAAATTCACTTTCAGGTTCAGATATTTCAGGTTCCTCACCTATATCACTAGTAGATGAAAAGCTACCAGTAATTTCGGAAACAGACACAGATTGTGGATTATAATCTGCTACTAAAGCTTGAAAATCAGGATGTACCACTAAAGAAGACTCTCCTTCTTCAGGTGACCCAACTCTACTGTCTCTAGGAGTTACGAGGGCTCTTAACTCTTCAGGCTGGCTCGGTGAAAACTCAGGACGTTGGCCCTAAAGTCTACGGGACTTCCTCGGTAATTTAGCCACGATTAAAAAATTTTAACTACTTCACACGCAAACAAAGTAAAATCTCATTGAAAACCACCTAAAGCCTCTAAAGAACCAAACAAATTTGAATCACACGCCTAAAGAATCTAGGAGATCAAACCACACACAAACAGTAACTTTCCGTACTGAAAACACTAGTTGGTGATGAAGTCCAATGTCGCAGAGTTCAATACAGAAATGGCGGTTGGAATAGTTGCCCTAGAAACCTGCTTAATGAATAGACTGGCACAAGTTCCTCCACTAAACAGTCTCGAGTGAAGAGAACCCCCCAGAAAATCCAAGTGAGTCTAGCCGACATCTGCTCCAGGTACAGTGGGATCTTCCCACCACTGTCACCTTAGGAAGAATCCTATAGAATATGGTCACTATGGTTACCAACGGAAACAAATATACCTGGGGGAACAGTCTATGATCCGATATGCATGCAAGGGCAGAGTAACAAGCTCAATCCCCTTGAAGGCTCCTTGACATAATCCAAGGTTTACCAACAAGTGACCCCAGGCTCCTCGACAATGGTTAATCTGAGGTTTACCGTTTTTAATACGTGAATATCTGGCGTCGTTCCCAACGAGGAAGGATTGATTCCCACACTGGTTCGGACAGGATCTCATGCTTCTCCTTTAAGAGGAGCTTTCCCAGAGCATAGATGCAACAATTGGATTTTTCTCCTACCGCAAGATACAGCTACTTGTTTGTTTTACTGTCTTGGAGAGTTAATTACTCCCTACTCCAAGACACTATCCTAAGCTATGTTGGTGTAATAGAGCCCTAGAAATAAAAATATTACTAGATAGATTTTACTTTAAGCATTACTTTTATTGGTTTTTGTTTAAGTCAAGAGGTGCGGAGATGAAACTCGTGGTGTGAAGACTCGACTCGAAATCACTAAAAAAATGCACTTAAGATGATTAAGTAATCTTTTCCCTTCAATGAACTTCTAGCTAGGAAAGAGTTTGAGAATGCAAATACTTGTAAACACAAATCTTTCTTAACCAACAAATTAAAAGAAGGGTTTTTTGTCTTTTCCAATGCACTCAAAATGAGACAACTAGTTATTTTCACAAAAATTTCCCTTTTCTTTCAAACACTCAAATACTACAAAAACAAACTTTTTTCCAAAAGAGATTTTTTATTTTTTATAAAACACTCAAAGCTATGGAAATGACTAATCTTGAGATCTATAAACTATAAAAAACTATTTGAAGTCAAAGCTTACAAGATGTCTTTTTCAAGGATGTTTTACTTAGCTATAAGCAAACTAAGGACTAATTTGTCCAGAATCACAAATCAGTCAAAAAAACAACCAATTTTTGTTTTCTTTTCTAAAAATGAAATCCAAACTTTTAACACAAGCCTTTTCGAAATTTCGCAAAGAGAAAACACAAGGTGGGTTCCTCAAAAAAGGTATATTTTGCAAATGGTCAGACTCATAAGAAGGCCAATAAAAACCAAGGTGATCTGAGGCTTCTACAGCTTCTAAGCTCAGAGTTACTACAAGACAAAAATGAAAACCAAGCCCGGCAACCAAAACTTACAGGAATTTCACCTAAAACCCTAACACCAATGGAATTAACCTAAGAAAAGCTTCTGACAAGTTACATGCAGGTCTGGGCAGGGGATCATAACATCTAAACAAAAACTAAACTGACTAAAAGAGAAAATCTTAAGTTTATCAAAATTTTAGCAGGGTCCGCAGGCCCACCATTCACACAGGTGCGGTACCGCTCTGTGCTAAAAGCAAAAGTGTGGATAGGTCCGCACTGTGTCCCAAGCCGAGAGTGCGGTCCTCTCCCAAAGTTATGAAAAACAAAAAATAATCCTAGATCTACTAAATCTACCCAATTCCACACACAACAAGCCAAAAACAGAAACAAAAACACAGTTTCTCAGGTCAAAGTAAAGCAAATAAAGAAATCAAGTCCCCAGTATGGTCGCCATTTTGTCACACGTAATGAGTCGATCTTGCGGACAATATTGACCTCCCTAGTATCTAACGATATCTAGTGACAAGCAAGCCAATCAAAAACTATCTTTCTCTAAATATGCAATTTATAAACAAAGGCAAACAAGTGTTTTAGGCCTACCTTGGGTCCAATGCAAGTTTGTGGAAGCCTCACTCCTTTTATCCAAATGAGCTCCCTTGTAGCAAATCTGCAAACACAAACAAGCACACAAATTAAATAGCACCTAAAAAGCCAATATAATAAAGCATACTTATCATGATGATCAAGGAATTCATGAAACAAATCAGATAAGACAATTCGTTGAGAAAAATGAATTTGATTGTATTAATTCAAATCAAAGAAGAACTTTACAACCTGTGCCTTGATGTTGTACAAGCTCCTCCCAGGATCCGACAAGAAGTCTCCTCTACTTTGACAAGTTTCACTCTCTTCCCAATGAAGCCAAAAGGTATGTGATCTCTCCTCTCAAGCTTAACTAGGAAGTCTCAATTCCACCAGCATTTACCCTAAAAAATGTTCAGCTTCTAACCTCCCTAGCAACCAGCCCAATGCCTTAATTTATAGTGCAACGGAGGGAAGTTACTAGGTCCTCCTTCAAAGGGATAAAGCCCTCCTTCAAAGGGATAGCTCCTCTCATCAAGGGATTAGCTCCTTCTCTTTTGGGATGCATGAACCACCTAAGAGCGACCAATCCACGTCAAAATTCCTTCTAGAATCATCTAGAATTAACCCAAAGTGAGTTTTTTAGAATAAACTTGCGCCTTTTTTACTTTCACAGGGTCTGCACCCACTCCTTTAGGGACAGAGCGGGCAGGTCCGCAAGTAATGTGAACAGGGAGTGCGGGACCACATGTAACAGTGAGAGAAAGTGCAGAACCAGAGCTTTGTTGATTTTCAATGTCTTTCTCTCATTTTCAAAGCTTGACTTGAAGAGCTGAGGTCTGAGACTTGCTTAGGAGGACAGTAAAAGTGATGATAGACCCATAATGACTGCAAATAGTCATGGTGATGATATTTTTGTGTAACAATGGTCGGAGAGGAAGAGGAAGATATTTTAGAGGCATGGGGGGTAGACACTCTCAAGGAGAAAAGGCAGATTTGCACTACATACGCTGCAAAAGAAATGGATCACATGATGCCTCTACATGCAAGCTACCATGGGAAAAAATTGAGCAGCAAATAAACCAACAAAAAGGTAAAACTGATGATTCAGACAAAGGTAAAGCACCTGAATATTCTCACTATGTTGTGGCACAATGTAACATTGGAGTAAATGAATATTTATTTAATGCTTCACTTGCTTCTTGGAAAAATGATTGGTTGCTTGATTCAAGAGCAACCTACCACATGACTCATAGAAAATATTTTTTTGAATATTTCACTGACAATGTTGATGGAGCAGTATACTTTGCAGACCAATCAAAAATCAAGCCATCAGGGATTGGAACAATCAGGCTTGAACTGCCTGGTCTTCCAGACTTTCTTCTGCATCATGTTCTATATCTCCCACAGATCAAGAGAAACTTGCTGTCCTTGGTCGACATCCGCCAGCAAGGTCACTCCATTCATATGTTTGATGGCAAGCTTGAGGTAATAAAAGCATCTCACCACTCACTTTTCATGAGAGGAATAGAAGGAGAAAGGCTTCTCAAGCTGCAAGGAACCTCTGCTTGTGCACAACATTTCTCATACAATTATCATCATGAAGAAGGTACACTTCCATCAAGTTTATTATGGCATGCTAGATTTGGACATTTGAACTATGACAGCCTCTACTTGTTGAAGAAAAATGGTGTTACTGGTTTGCCTACAATTCCTAGGAAATTTAAGCAATGTGATGCTTGTATTCTAGGAAAGCATAGCAAACAGTCTTTTCATGATTCACATTCAAGAGCACATAGAAAACTTGAACTCATTCATTCAGATTTATGTGGTCCAATGCATGTTCCTTCTGCAAATGGAAATAAATATATGATGACATTTATTGATGACTACACCAAAATGTGTTGGGTTTATTTATTGAAGAACAAATCTGATGCTTTTCAAACATTCAAGAATTTTCATAAATGGATTGAAAATGATGCACAATCTCGTATTGGGTCTATTTGCACTGATAATGGAAAATAATACACATCAAATGAATTTGAAAACTATCTTCGCCAACATGGGATCAAACATCAAATAATTGTACCTTATAATCCCCAACAGAATGGTGTAACTGAAATAATGAATAGGACAATCTTAAATATGGTACGATCCATGCTCTTCTTAAAAAATGTAAAGATAATGTTTTGGGCTGATGCTGTTCTATGTGCTTCATATATAAAGAATAGATGTCCATCTAATGCTGTTAAAAACAAGACTCCATATGAAATTTGGTATGGGAATTTTCCTTCGGTAAAGCATCTCAAGGTCTTTGGTTCCACCTGTTATGCCTTGATACCAAAGGTACATAGAAACAAACTTGGTGCAAGAAGTCGTAAGTGTATCTTCCTAGGGTATTCAAGCACCTCCAAAGCATACCGTCTCTATGATGAAGTAAATAAAAAGTTTGTTGTATCTAGAGATGTAATTTTTCTTTGAATCATCCAAAAATGACAATGTTGTTGAGCGGAAACTTGATCGCTTGGATAGATTCGCAAAAGCAAAATCATTTCAAGAATTTGATAATCAAATTCCACATCTTAAAGGGGGGATTCCTATACTAGATCAACATGTGGAATCTTCTTCTGAAGAACACTCTCCCCCACATGAAACGCCAACAACAGATGATGCTTTAAGTGATGTGATTGATAGAATTGGGAGACTCAATCTTGATTTAGTCCCAACTCAATCAACAGAGCAGCCTGGACCATCTGAGAAAGGTCCCTCAAAGTGGCTGACAAAGACACTTGAAAGTGTTCATCCTGATGAGGTTGGAAAGACAGGAACTAGAAATTCAAACCGGAAAAATGGAGGTGATGTGGATGACTCTAATTCACTGTTGATATGGATGTTTCTTATGATTGTGAATTTAACTTGTCTATAGATTTTGAACCAATTTCCTTCAAAGAAGCTGCTTCTCATGATGAATGGAAAGAAGCGATGAAAAAGGAGTATGATTCCCTCATAAAGAACGGCACTTGGAAGCTGGTTGATCCTCCATTAAGAACCAAATCAATTAGGTGCAAGTGGGTCTACAAGAACAAGTATAAAGTTGATGGCTCACTTGAAAAGCACAAAGCTAGGCTTGTGGCAAAAGGTTTTGCATAGAAGGAAGGGATCGATTATGAGGATACTTTTGCCCCCATAGAAAAATGGGCTACCATCCGGACACTCTTTTGCCCTAGCAACTCAAAACAGTTGGAAAGTCCATCAAATGGATGTAAAAACTTATTTCTTAAATGGAGATTTAAAAGAGAATGTTTTTATGTCTCAGCCTGAAGGATTTGCTGTGAAATGGCATGAACATAAAGTGTGCAAACTTGTGAAGTCCTTGTATGGCCTCAAACAAGGACCGCGAGGCTGGTATGAAAAACTAACTCAACGTCTTCTGAAACTCAATTTCAAACATTATGATCTTGATGATGCAACATTATTTGTCAAGAAAGTTGGCAAAGTAGTTTTATATCTTGTGGTATATTTCAATGATCTTTTGATGACAGGGAACAATGAAAGCTACATTGCATCCATAAAGAAGGAATTGGGGAAAAGTTTTGAAATGACTGATTTGGGCTATGTTCATTACTATCTTGGCATTGAAGTAACCCAACATCCGAAGTCCATATTTCTTTCTCAAAAGAAATACATTGGAGATTTGTTGAACAGGTTTGGCATGACAGAATGCAATCCTCTTACTACTCCAATGGAACAAAACCTAAAGCTCACATCTATTGAAGTAAAAGAATTTGAGGATGCAACAAAGTATAGACAGCTTGTAGGAAGTCTCAACTACCTAACTACTACTAGACCAGACATTTCGTTTGCTATTGGAATCGTCTCCAAGTTTATGCAAAAGCCTTGTGAGGGACATTGGTCTGCTGCAAAAAGAGTTCTAAGGTACTTGAAGGGAACTCAAGACTTTGGAATCAACTATACACAGGTGGACGACTTCAGCTTGATTGGATACTATGATTCAGACTTCGATGGAGACAAAGAAATTGGGGTATATACTTCAGGATATGCTATGAGTCTTGGATCAGGAGCTATCTCTTGGAGATCACGCAAACAATCAGTTCCAGCAGATTCCACAACAGAAGAAGAATACGTGGCAACAGCTGAAGCAACAAAAGAAATTGTGTGGCTAAGGAAAATTCTTGAAGATTTGTAGGTAAAACAAGTACAATCAACTCCACTCATGATTGACAATACCTCTGCAATAAAGTTGGCCAAGAACCCAAAGTTCCATGATAGAATGAAGCACATCAATACTAAATATCATCTGATTCGACATCATGTTGAGGCCAAAACGATCCATCTCTATCATTGTTCCACTAATGAGCAAATTGCAGACATCTTCACCAAAGCGCTTGGAAGAGAAAAGCTTGAATGATTCAGAATGATGCTTGGACTCACCAACGTCCCTTCAAATTAAGGGGGGGAATGTTGACACCTAATCATCAGGATTGGGTGAACATAATGTAAATAAATAAATAAGTAATATGAATAGTCATCGGGAGATGAAGTGAACAGTCTCTCCCTCATGTATATAATGAAGACCAACCTGAAGGAATAAACATACGAATCAATTTTTCTTTGAGGAGTTACTGCCTGGCCTGACAGGATCACTAGAAGTATCACCTCCACTGTGATCATGAGGATACCCGACCATAACTTCGATATTTGAAGCTTTATCGACCATGTCTTGCAATGTATTGATTTTTTGTTGTGTTAAGGGGGTCCAAGTTAATGGTAAATTTTTTTTAATAAACCAATCTTGCTAGTGGTTGGGATCATTTAGGTAGCTTAATTTACCAATAGCATCCTTAAATTGTTGCATACACTCCCATGTAGTCTCCCTTCACCTTTCTTAATATCCCACAATTTAGATAGTCCTTGTTTATTAGTTTGAGGGAGTTTAAACTCTTGAATAAATTCTCTTTGTACCTGATCAATTTTCATTGAACCTGATCACTCTTTCTCAGAGTATTCTAAAACTCAATAAGCTTAGTAAAATCATGTGTTTGTCTTGCCCTCCATATATCCTCACACAAATACTAGTGTTGCTCAATATCCTCAATTCCTTGTCCTGAAAACTCAAGGTATCGAGTGAAATATCTCGCTATATTACCAACCACTATAGATTGACCAGGTGATATTAGTATAAATCCTAGTGAACCTAGTTGGGAATAGCCTAAAGAAATCAATTGAGAACTACTATCAACACAACTAGAAGCACCAGTCGTATATGCATTATAAACCTTCCGAAATTTTATAGTCTTAGCTAACTTTGAAATAAAATGAACAAGATATCGATAGCGAGACCAGGGGGATGTTAGGGAAGGAGCTATCTATGTTGTTTCCCAATGAGGTATTACTTACATGGAATGTGTCATCGATAACTCTTCAAAATTTTCACCTCTCTCGAGAAGATAAGCATCTCACCTGAGGTGTACCGAGACTTAACAGAAGGATAAGGGATCATAGAACAAGGTTGAGGAGCGGGTTATCAAATGAGTCATCATGTAAATATTACATTAAATATATCATTAACATATTCATTTCAATTAGTAATAAACATAAACATCTTACAACTGGGAACAACAGAAAGCATTCAGAACCATATTCTCAAAAATTTTAAGAGACCAAATAAATCATCACCACAAAGGCATCTAGACATTCCTGCAAAACTTATTTCTATTTTTAGCAATATTTAAATTATATTATGCTCTTCATAAGATTCAATAACTTGAATAACTATCAGGCCAAAATACAAGACATCATTTAGAGATACAATAGAAAGATTGGAAATTCCAGTAAATTTCACACCATCAACATATCAGCGTATGCTCTGAACTCTCCTTTCTGCCATATTTCCTTTAGCCTTATATAGATTTTCTTTCCTTGATCTTGCTTTCTTGATCTGGTCCACTTTGACAAAATATGGGTGTTTTGGTCCTTATCGCCTTTGATTCTTTCAAATTCCAATGCGCATATCCTTCTTTCGTGGCTTCTGCAAATTCTAAGGTAACTGCTTTTAACCTCCTTTTCCACTTCTTTCTAACTGTTCTCAGTGTTTGGTTATTTTGACTATTTATATCACCTTTTCCACCGATCTTTTCCACAACCATTTTCTAGGCAAAACTTTAATCAAAATTTTCCAAAACTATTATAAAAATTTAAGGACCCAACACCAAGCAAGTTTATAGTTGCTAGTGCTATAAAAGTTGTCTATTGGAGTTGTTCCAAACAAAGAGGAAAAATAGTTCATGCTATAACTACTCCAACATTTCCATTGCTTCATTCAAAAACTTATGTTATAATTAAATATTTTAATGGCTTGAACTAATACTGCATTAGAGTTATAGAATACTCTGATATACTCTACTTTTTATGGTATAGTGAAAAACAACAAATCCACTCTCCCCAACATTCTAACCCATTTTCAAGATGCACATGATAAGATTAATTTTATTCAAATCGAACCATAGCTCCAACAAAACTAGGTACATCAAAAGATCCAAAATTCTCAGCTACTTCTTTTTTAGAATAATTCTCCTTTTGAGTTAGAGAAAGACTCCCATCTGCAACAAGCACTTGATCAAATCAATGAGGCCATTTCAGGAGTAGATTTACATGAAGAGGTAGAGGTTCAATTTGCACTTCCCAAGCCCATCATCAAACTTTGGGAAGAATTTATCAACAAAAGAATATAAATGGTCTTGGATATGAAAATTATGTGTCATTTCACGTTATATACTACTATAAACCCATCAAATTTCAAAGTGTTCTGTTGCCTCAAGACATTTCATCTTCACTTTCTCCTCTTCCATATCCACTAAGTCAACTTGTAAAATTCCAACATTATGATTGGGTTGGACATGTGAAGGATCAATGTTTTGATGTTCACTTGTGTGAGAATTGTGGAAAACACACTCTCATTCAAATAAATGTTTTAGACACAAGACTCCTACAAGATAAAATATTCAGCTTGGATGGATCACTTCTTGTAAATGGTCTTCAACAACCAAGAAGATATATCGGTAATACTATATAGTTCATTCTTGAACATTAACACATCTTGAGGTGGATATTTTTTGTACTTATCACCTTGTATCTAATGGGGGTTGGGGGGGGGGGGGGGGGGGGGGGGGGCGCATTTATTGTTGAAAAAAAATATTGTAGAGACCATGGTTCCACTTCAGAGGCCAACAAAAAGGGTTCCATTGTAGTATAGTTTGCACTAACATTTTCAATCCTCAGCAAGGGAATAATGTCTCATCCAAAGCACTACTAGGACTTAAGAGTATTGATGGGTTTTTTGAAGGTGAGTGAATACATTTACCATTCAAATATAATAACAACCATTTTAGAGTGAATCAAAGAGTCGTTACCAAGGAACTTAACTAGGAATTTAAAAAAAAATAAGCAGATAGATAATCATACACATACATGCATCAAAAGCATTACATAATAGATCTCCCTACAACTGGTCTCCTTTTATTAATATTAGGCCAAACAAAAATTACAATCATCAATACATAGGATTATAGATATATTTTTGGTACATCACTCCATCAAAACCTCAATTACAAGTATAGGAATAGAATATCAAAACATGAGCATAAATTATGACAAGATGTCAGCTGTTTTCTTCATCTTTTTTCACTATGCAACTCTCCTTGCATATTATTTTATATGTTTGGCATGTTTACATTGTTAATGAATTTGATCCCTTTATACTATCAATATTAACTCTTATGCTTCGATGGGATCAATCTAACTCCTGTGACATTGTCAAACTTAACTTCGAACCAATTTCACTCAAGCTCGCTTGATACTGTCAATCCTTCTTTTGTGCTCGCTTGAAATTTTCCAAGAGAAATACTTGGTTTGGATATGCTTTTTCCACCCCCCGATTTCTTCTTTTCATGACTAATTTTAGCTAAAAACTAACAAAAAGATGAAGGACCCAATAGGAACCGACCATAGCCTATTGACTCACCCCCAAATCATTCTTTCACTTGCATAGATAAACCTTCGTTTGCTTGTGCATATGATCCTTCCTCTAATGAAGGACCCAACTGAGGAATAGTTTAGAGAACATATTTGCAAAAACAAATATATGCATCTAAGCGATCTTGCCACTTCCACAACAAAATGTTGGCATGATCAACAAAATTTTGAGTATTGGTGGCATCTGGAGCTTTTGGTTGAGCCACATGAAAAGTGTTCCATTATGTATCTGTAGTAGAATTGTGTTGGTTCAATTGAAAATATTGATCCTGCACATTAGGTTTGAGACCATGAATGATTTATTTAGTCTCGTGAGACTCATCCTCTAGCACAGAAATCTGAGTATCCTTGTCTCGAATCTGAGCAAAAATGTGTTGTTGCGTAACAAGATTAGTGAGAGAAAAAGATTATGCCAATAAATTCTTGATTTGTTATCGCAACTCATATAATGATTGGTTACGATTTTCTAAGATTCCTAACCAGACTTGTACCTACAATAAATATTACGAGATTCTTGTGATTGATGTTAAAGGGTAGATCAGAGAGTAGAACCCTACTCAACTACATGGGTTAGTTGTTTAAGGGATTCTTGTATCTAATTTGGTACTTTCTAGCACAAATCACAAACAATAACTTAGAGAGATTTATTGTCAACATTTAATGCTATCCAAGAATATTCAAGAAAGGCGAAGAATTATAGTGGTTCATAGGATGAAATATCCTTAGGTATGGTAGAACTCATCTCCACCAAAGTAGGCCACATCTGAATAAGCTTCACATTCACTTCAATCAAATCCTTCTCAAACTTTTTCTTTTGCAATTGGAACTAGTATCACTCCTCTATGATTTGAATAAGTTGTTGCTGGAGCATTGGTGGACTTGTGTGAAATCAAGCTATGCTTTTTCTTATAGAAATCATGCATTGTTCCAACTACGTGGAGGAAGCCTTTATAAACTTGAATAGTTTCATAGACAACCATTGTTGAAATCTTCAATGGAAACAATATCCATAGGTGGAGATCGTGACTGCAAGGGCTGGCCACCACCAAAATATTTACCTGATTGGCCTTGTGTTGAGATATCTGGACCCTCTCCTTGCTCTTATCAAATTTTGTGTCATACACGGCCATACACTTGAGATGGTACTAGTGGAACTATATCAAGCGACTGGATTCACATTTATAAAACCTACTTTCACTTGTTTGGATGACAAATATACTCACACAATGTAGCATTAAGAGGGGCATTAATCTTTGCAAAAGGGGTTATTGTAGATTGTAGATTTTTTTGAGTCTAATCATGCATAGAATGAAAATATGCCACATGTAAATTAATACCAAAGAGATCAGTTTCTTGCGGAGAAGGTGACAAATAAGGGATTGTATGATGTGGACTTGCGACAATGGTAGTAGAAGGTGGAAACTCTTTTATTATTGGGCTCACCTAGAAGGGATCAATAGGCTCACCATCCTCAATCTGAACAACTTTGGATGGATCCATAATAGAAAGTTTTATTTGACTAACTAGGGTTGGAGTAATGGGCACACTTAGAACCAAATATGGTGTCACTAAAGAAGCCATAGGAAGTTGATTAGGATGGAAGGATGGAGCTTGAAGGGGAACAACAAAAGGAATAGAGGAACTTCCAGCTTGTGTAGCCAAACTACATTCATAAGTAGATATAAGGTTCAATAGATGGTCCATGTCCTTGGCTCCTAGTACCATATTTGGCATAAAAATTAGTAGAGGTCATATTATTACCATGCTTGGATGCTCCCTGAAATGTAGTGGAAATATCTTGTCCCTCTATGGATAACCCTTTCACCTTTTAAATATCATTGACATGGATGGGATACTCCTTATCTAGATACAACAAACCATGGTGAATTCTACTTATTAAAAACTTGGTACACTGACCAAATTTTCCAGTAGTCCCAAACACTGTAATTTCACAAAGTAGAGGGAGGGTGGACTACAAAAATTACTTAAATCACTACAAGAAAAAAGGTCATTGGTGAGGGACAAAATGTCACCATAAGCTCATTGGTGATGGTCAAAAGAGCCTTCGTCACCAAAAATTGAACTTCACCAAAGGTGGTGTCACCAAAAGTATAGGTGTTGTGGTGACATTCAAAGTCCGCCACCAATAATGATTTATAATGACGGATAGCGACCATCACCATTTCATATGAGCAATGGTGATGGACCATCGCCTCCGTCACCAAAGGTGGCATCCCCAAAAGTGTAGGTGTTGTAGTGACATTCAAAGTCCGTCACTAATAACGATTTATAATGATGGATAGCGATCGTCACCATTTCATATGAGAAATGGTGATAGACCATAGCCTTGGTCACCAAAAAATAAACGTCACCAAAGGTGGCATCACCAAAAATATGTGTTATGGTGACATTCAAGGTCCGTCACGAATATTGATTATAATGATGGATAGTGACTGTCACCATTTAATATTAACAAAAATTATTTATTGTGATGGATCTTTCATGGCCGTCATTATTGGTGCATATATATGGTGACGTTCGTTGACCGTCACCAAAAGCTGCACTGCCAGAAGTATAGGTGTTGTGGTGACATTCAAGGTTTGTTACGAATAATGACTATAATAACGGACAATGACTATCACCATTTCATATTACAACAACAATTTATGGTTATGGAACTTTGAGGGTCGTCACTATTGGTGCGTATATATGGTGACGTTCGTTGACCGTCACCATTTCATATTTTGGTGAGGGTCGCAAAAAGTCACCAAAGCTCATTGATGATGGTCAAAAGAACCTCTGTCACCAAAAAATGATCATCATCATTCCGTATGGATGTCAGGGCATGATGGAATCAAACCACCAACCTCCTTCTTGTAAAACAGGTGCTCTTCCATTGAGCTAGCACCCTTTAAAGAATTAGACTTTTAAAAATTAGACCTTGAAACTTCATAAATTATAAATTCTACAACTTTCAATAAATTAAAGTCTCGGCAATATTTTACTAAACAAGCAAAGAAGCATCGAAGTTGTAGGTCCCTACCTAATGGTTATGGAATTTATGAAAAGTGGGTGGAGGGAAAAATAGTTATGTTTAAGAGAATCAATATGGTCATTTGAATACTCAATTAGAAGTGAAACTATGAAGACATTTATAACTTATAAATCACCTATAACTAGAAAATGCACCAAATATTGCAAAGGAAATGTCATAAGTGGATAGCATATGGAAGAATAGCATTGATGAAGACAGATGCAATATGTTATAGGTTGAGTGAAAGAAAAATCTCAATGTTTTTGTTTGGTGTTTAGATATCTGAATGATATCTAACTTCTGTGCAAATGTAACATGGGTCTTCGGAAACCATGAATGACATATTGGAATGACTAGAATTATAGGTACATATAACAAGGCCCCAGTGGCCTAAAAGAAAGATAAAAACAAACATCCAAAGAAGCAACATTCTCACAACAACAAGAAAAGTAAGGGTTTTGGTACTTTTTCACCATTAGGAAGAGAGTAGGGTGATAGGCTCTATTTCATTCTTCCTTCTCCCATTATGTCACCTTTGTAGATCCTTCAATCCTATCCCAAGTTGTTTTTAAGGGGGGATGTTAGGATATTTAGACAATTAGGAGTTAATTAAGTTCAACTTAGTCTAATGTGTCTATTAGGTAAAAGTGTGTTTTTAGTGTATTTCTTTAGTATGCATTAGTTGCATTGTAGTCTGATGGTCATGATATGCTATAGACATAGAGTGATCTAATGGCTCATAGTCTCCTTGATACTAATGGCTATTAATTTGTGGCTTAACACCCAATTGTTCCTTGGTCTCTATTTAGAGGGCATGGAGGGTCATGGTTGATGATTGATTGTGACAACTCTCTTATGTAGAATATTTTCTTTTGCATTAATAAATTTCCTCAAGTGGGAACGTTGGTTGGCATCCTGGATTATTTCCCTCTTAGAGGGTTTTAACCACATAAAAAATATTTTGTTGTGATATTTGATCTGGTCGTGTGATTGGTTACTTAAGGTGTTCATCATGTATGGAATACCCTATTTACATGAACAAAGTAAATGCATGCCCACAACCAAGCAATAATAAATGCTTCTTTGATCTAATGGAGTTGCCAATTTTTTGGTAGTAAACTATAACAATGCTGTAAAATTTCTCTAATATAAGGGTAGTGACTTAGATATAAACAAGCATGAATCTCAAATCATGAAAAATGTATTCCAAAGAATATTTATGATACTTTAAACCCTAATCTATCCATATAAAAGGAACCTAAATGAATGAACTACAAACATAAATATTATTATAATTATTTAGAGAATATAAATGATTTCATTTCTAATATAAGGCATACATACTTTTACCTACAAAGAAAAATTTGATGAAGAAGTGGCTCCACAATCTCCTCCTTGGGAGGATCATTTTCTTCCATGGTTTATATTGATTCCCTCCTTGGTTGCAAGTAGCATGAAGATCCAAAAAATATCATCAAGAGGAAGGAATATTTGAGATTTTTTGGCATAATTTTGGTAGCATGTACCTATTCTATGTGGATGGATTATAGATGGAGAGACCTCAAGTCTTTATTTGTAGGAAGTTAGTGGTTAAACCACCTTGAAGTGGTCTTGAAAGTTGTGTTTAATTGAGAAAGTCAAGGCTAGTGATAGAAATTAAGGTTTTAAAATGTCCACTTATAAGTTCTACTTTCCTTTTCTAGAAGATTATGGTTAGAAATAATCAAAATTAGGTTTTTATGGGCCAATGTAGGTTTTTGGAGTACTTTCTACACTAGCCACAACTTATTAGGGGTAAAAAGTGTATTACCCCTAATGGTTCCAAATCCAAGCTTTCTTCAAATGTTTCCATAGGTGTAATGAAGGTGGAAAATGAGGTGACGTTGCTGGAAACCATGTATTTTGATGATTTATTTTGGTGAACTTGTGCAAATGTGACAAGTACATAATTTTTAGGTGGTAAAAGCTAACTACATGCATCTTTTTCTAGTTTTTTTGACCTATGGGTACCTTTACAAATGGAGCATCCCTTTATAAAATTGAAATATACATTTAAGAAATGAGTTTAAGTAGTAATGAAGGACGTTTGAGAAAACCATGAAATAAACCCCATGGTAATAAGAGAATACCTTAGATGGCATGGAAGGATAGGAAATTTGAGCTAATAACAACAATGAAACCATCCAAGAAGAATAAAATGATAATTTATAAACTTGCATTTATCACCCGAAGCCTTGAAGGGAAGTGAGTACTATGATTTTGTTTAAATCATGAGATGCACTTAAGAAATCACTTCCAAAACATAGTTTTTAAGACTAACTATGCCCTTATTAGGAAAAAGGGTGATTGACTAGATGTTGCTAATACTCAAGCTATGGTTGAATACTAATTTTCAATAACAAACCTACGACCACCCCTGTAATCTTTCAGATTCAGATATTTTTTTGGAGATCAATGAGAGATGGGTTGGCCATCATGCATTATTTAGCATGGAACTTGTGCATGAATTCTTTTCTCCTTCTTCCTATTCTTTGAACCTATCTCTTAGCCTTCACTATCTTCTTATAAATAGAGGCCATATCAATGAGAATGGGATATAGTAAGTCTATTATCAAGCATCCTCATGGTAGTGGAAAGCAATCAAATAGTTTTTTTGTCATCTTGTACTATGAATTGAGTATTGGGCATCAACACAAGAGAAACCATAATCCTAGCTAAGAATCCATATTATTCTTGCCACAATATGGAGATATTTGATTTCTTTTTCCAACCAAGAAAATATGGAAAAGGATGAGCTCAATGAGCATGGAGATGGAATTGTAGCAAAGACTTACGGTAACTTCATTTGTTGTATCTCTTTCAATATATAATATAGATCTATGTTCACCCCCCTCCCGTGGCCAAAAAAAAGTACTTATTGACAAGCCCCTTGTTTGACACCTTTTTGCACCCTTTTGGCCACCCACAACATACCCTTCTTACCTATATTTTCCTACACTATCCCTAAATTTGTGTACAAAAGTAAATTTAACAAAAGAGTGTTAATTAGCTATGTTTTATTATTATTTTTTGACTATTTGGTAACAAAAGGATCATTTTGATACTTATTGTGGATTGGCAGTTGTTACAGTTTTATTGCAGCGTAGGGATCCCATAGCATAATCATGGTTGGGATATGAGATATATATAACACATCTGCAGCCACCTGTAGAAAAGTGACAACATAATCATAGTTGGATTTTGTTTTGAATTGAGAGGAAATTATTGTCATCAATTTCATAACAATGGCAACATGACTTCAACTACCTCCAACCCATATATTGGGAAATGAGCTTTGGAAATGAATGAGGTCATGATACATGAGGAAATATCACTAATTCAGGTTTTATTTTATAGCCAAGGATTTTCCTAAATATGCTAAAGGGATGCATCCAAACAACTAGAAATATGAAATGAGCCTAAATTTTAAATATTCTTAAAACCACCTGTGTAAAAGTTAATTTGTCTTAGAATAGCCTGAGGAGAGGACAATAAATAAGAAGCATGCAATCTCTCTCATGGAGATGAAGGGAAACTCTATATTCAATAGTACTACTACCATGTAAGACTTTTCTGGCATGTTGTAGATGTCTCATTTATTTACACTTGGATTTAATTAAGTAGTATCATTTTTCTCTTATAGTACCTCATCTAAGGAGGCAAGGAACCATCCCAAGATAGGTACTACTGTAACTTTGGTAAGATTAGCAATCTAGTTCCTAGATTTTATTACAAAGGTGTGGTTAATAAGATTTTGTTACAAGTCATAACTATTTTCTAAATATTTATTCAAGTTTGAGATTGATATAAGTAGTATTATTAGTAGATTGTTAGTATGAATAAGTCATCGATTTTTTTTTTGGATTTTTAATTAATTGTTCAAAAATCCTATTATAGGAAGTTTTGATTTGTAATTTGATTCTTATATTCTCATTAGATTTTGATTGTTGTATTTAATAACCACTAGTGATTAGAAGGTATATGGTGCCAATCATTCCAGCCCAACCCAATTTCGAAACTCAATATACTTGTCTAACCTATCAACCTGATTCTTGAAATGTTATTATCCTAGATTGCAGAAGTTGTACCCTCTATTCTCGAGCATACATTTTTCTGCCTAAGATTGGACCACAAGACCTGCAAGACCAAACATTCCCTCCTAACCATTAGACCACATTCATAGGACTTAGCATGCATATGATACTGGTACCTGTGCACCTTATCTGCACCAAATTAGTGAAGGTTTTTCTCTCACTCTAACAACTTTACATTTAGCCTTATTTGGTAAGGTTCGCTGCTAGAGACCCTATACTTGTTACATCAAAGCTTTTCTGGATAACCAATACCGTTAGTCTAAAGAGGTGTTATTTTTGCCTAGAAAATAATGGAAATTTTATTACCATTTTGATAAAATTTTAGGGAAATTTTTAGAAATCGGATTACAATTTTTCAATTTCAAAATTTTGGATGTCCTAAATTTTTTTGATGATACTGAATCTATTTCTAACAAAAAAATATAATTCAAACACTCTTACTTTCAAACTTTTTGAAAAAAAAAAAAGACTAAACAACACCTATTTTTTTCATCTGAATGGAGCTAGAGTCTCGTCGTGCAAAACTACTAGGGACCATGCTTAACACATGCACCCACTAAGTGATAACCTGGCTAGGGACAACAACAACAATTTGGAGTTAGTGTCACAACTCTAACCAAATGGACAACACAAATCTGAGCATAAAACCTATTTCTTTTAATTAAATATCAGTCCACAATTTACAAAGCATGAATATATTAATATTCAGCACTTTAAAGTGTGTATATAGCAGAACCATAGTCAGAAAATGAGTGCACAATGGAACCTAGAGTCAGAGAATAAGATTAACAATATCTATGCTCTTCCACTAGCTTTCATATCAGCTCCTACCAGCTCACTGTAGCGTGAAGAAATATTCCAAGAGGCTGATAACATGTACAACAACAAGGAATGTCAAGCCTTGTGTAATAACCAACCTTTATACACTTCAGCAAGAGCAAATTTCAGTGAGTAGCCTCTCCTTTTCTCAGTGTTGCAAACTGTACCACAACCATTAGAAGCTACAAGACTAGGCTCAATAAACAATACACGTCCATCAGACAAATAGTTATATACTTGGCCTTCACTAGCTCGGGAACTTAACTCCTACACCCAAATTGATCTTCAGCAAGTATTTATACATTCAACTAACTACTAAAAGGAACCCAGACTTCATTTAATATTTAATGGGAAACTCAACCTCTATTCTGTTCATATAAATCATCCCACCAAAATGAGAATTATCTTTGACCCCTTGCTTCAGTAAACTCGGTCCTTAGTTCCAACTACTCGACCAGCAATGACTTTGGAGCAATACAACCCTTTCTTTGTAGTGCAAACTCGTTTTTCCAAAAGATAAAAACTTGGCCTCTCTTCCTTAACAAATTATAAGCTCTTTCTCCATAGCTCGAAGCTTCCAAATACTAGGTTTGAAAGATTCCATGTCTTCCTTTGGCTTTGGGCAATAGGAATTGTGAAAAAAAAGCATTTCTAGCATGTGAAAATGGCCAGCCAGAGAAATGGGTTCTATTTCAAAATTGCCTAAGTCTATAACAGTTGTCCCCCCCTAGTTTAAGATTGTTTTTTCCAAGAATAACTCTATAAGGTTTATATACAAAAAGGATTCACCATTTAACATATAATGGGTGCTCATTCCATCCAGCCACAAAGGGGGATCTCTAAATCCATAACCCTTAAAAAGTCTCTCCTCGATCTCCCTACAGTCAATCGAGCCCATTCCTCCAGAACCCTGACAAATTGGTTGCTATTGAAGATTGGCATGATTGAGTTTGTGCAAAAGGAAAAAGGGCAGCGATGAGCCCTCTACTGAATGCAAACTTTTGCAAGGGATAACCACCCTAATTATCAGAGTTTTTCCTTGCTGTGATAGGATAAACCTCGTAGCTCAGTTTGCATTTATGGATTTAGATAAAGCCAGACATCATTACTGTTTATGTTTGCTGGGGAGTTGATAAAACTTGCAATAATGCAGCAAGGCCCTAATTCTAGATAACAATGAAGACTTTAGTGATATATCAGTTTTCATTTATGGATTTAGATAAAGCCAGACATCAATACCCCTAACCTCTTTGATAACTTTACTATCTAATAGGTCTACCTTATATCCATGTAGTACTCCTTCTAGTTGATATTCAGACTCTACCAAAGGGGACGAGACTCTCCTTAAGGGCTTAGCTTGCTATCCTGGAATGTGCTTTGGGTGAGACCTTCCCCTCACAGGGATTGAAAATGAAAGCACTAGACTAAACTAGACCTTTCTTGGACACCTAAGTGTACCCTGGTCTCCAAATAGAGCCAGCCAATAGCTGGTAAGCTTGAAAGAACTAAACAACTCGATACCAGTATTTCGTTGGTTTTGTTATCTAAACCAAATCCTGTAGAACCAAATCAATGCCTGTATTAAGTAGGAGCCTTGAAGGTTAGTGTCCAGATACAGTGGCAGCAAATCTTTGATACCCAGCCCTTCAATTGCATACATAATTATATCTTGATTTTTTTGGAAAAAGAAATTACCATCTATCACAGGATTTCAATGAATTCATTAGCATCAGGTATACTAGGTTGAAGTTGATGAACTGGTCGAACCCTATCAGGAAATGGCTTGGCTCTTCACTAGACTAATTGGATAGGAAATGATGGCACAAGTTGTGGAAATTTCAAACGGAAGTTAATGCAAAACAGAAAATTCAACTCAATATGGAAAGGTATAATGGTGAGAGTCCACACCAATTCTATAAATATGTGTTAGGTTTTCTCTTCATGGGTCGACACCATATTTTTCACAACATTGAATAGATCAACTTCTTTGTAAGTACAGTGGATACTTCAGTAGTCTCAAGAAATAATTTCTAAAGAAGAAAAAGAAAGGAAAACTCCCGATGGAGGCAAGGCAGAAGCTGCTTGAGTGGTGGAATGTACATTACAAGTGACCATATCCTTTGGAAACAGACAAGGTCACTTTGGCTGAAAGTACTGGTCTAGATCCCAAATCCTTAATGTGATCCTCTGGTGGCTCTCCTCTATCAAGATAAAATTTGGCAGTAGGCCTCTTAAGATGTTTAGGCAAATCATGTTGAGGTCCTGCAATGGCAACTGCATCTTGGGCCAACCATGGGTGAGTGGGTGGATTAGCTCCACTGAGTCAACGACTGGATCCACTCGATCAACTAATTCATCGACTGAATCTACTACAGAATCTATTGATGCTTCTATATATGTTGTTACCTTCACCTATGTCTATGGATCTACTACTTATAATGTTGCTCCTGGTTGGGATGCTTCAACGTGTGATTTAGGTGCACTAGCCTCTGCCCTAGCCTATGCTCTTGTGCCTTTCTTTGCTATTGCTACTTTTGGGTCTCGATCTTGACTTGGACAGGGTGCTTATAGCTCTTCCATGGCTGGATCAACAAAATCACCTACGACTGGATATGCTTACTCTGCTGCTAGAATAGGTGCTGGATAAATTGTTGGTGCTGTATAGACTTCTGCTACTAGTGTTGTTGCTTATGGATCTCGATCTCAATTATGAAAGACAGGACCCATGAAATCAACGACCCCACCCAATAGAAAATCTGAAGAAAATGAAAGAAATTAAGAAAAACCCTACCTCAGAGGAGGTCCCATGAAATCAACAACCCCACCCCACCCAACAGAAAACCTGAAGAAAATTAAAGAAATGAAGAAAAACCCTACCTCATAGTCAAACATTGTGCACATGCAAAATCGCAAGGTAATGGTTGATTTCAAATGAAGGCACTAGAATTCAACCCTGTAAATTTTGAATAACAATAATATTTGATGGGCTTGCCCCCACCCAACAGAAAACCTGAAGAAAATGAAAGAAATGAAAAAAAAACCCTACCTCATAGTGAGACATTGTGCACATGCAGAATCAAAAGGTAATGGATGATTTCAAATGAAGGCACCAAAATTCAACCTGTACATTTCGGGTGATGCCGAAATAAAAATAACAATAATATTTGTACATTTCCCACCATGCTGAAATAAAAATAACAATAATATTTGACAAGCTTTCCCTCCCTGCAGTTACACTAATTCGATATAGAAGCCAAGAGCTGTAAGAGTTTGCTAAGGTGTGTTTTGAGGAGACAATTAAAACCATATTAGATTGCAATGGGTTGTTGCATGGGTTCACGGATGACGCATTAATATTTAATTAATAATAAATTTTAAAAATATAATACTAAATATTTATATTAATAAATATATATAATATATTTAAATTCATAATTGAAACTTAATTTTTTTTTTTTTTTGGTAGGTAAGCACCCACAGGGGATTTGAACCAGTGACCTATTGCAAGGAGTGCCTTAACAGTGCACCCATTCACCGTCAATCCAAAGCCCCATGGGCTAATTGATACTTAATTTTATTTATGTTATAATTTAATATAAAAAGTTGCTATTTCCTAATATTACATTTAACAATAATAAAATAATATGTATATTAACAAATTGGAAACCAACGTAAAATTTATTAGTAGTTAAGAGGGATCAAATTTTTTAAGATTTATTAAAACCATATTAGAACCATATTAGATTGCAATGGGTTGTTGCATGGGTTCACCGATAAATATACTCTCTAAATGATTGCAATGTTTACTTATATATGTTTAGTTATGCTTGCAATGTTTACTCTCTAAAAAAATCCAATAAGCATATATCATAAACACTTTATTATTATTATTATTAGATAATA
This sequence comes from Pinus tabuliformis, assembly GCA_031772625.1. NCBI lineage: Eukaryota > Viridiplantae > Streptophyta > Pinopsida > Pinales > Pinaceae > Pinus > Pinus tabuliformis. The sequence continues at coordinate 453,712,102 of CM062804.1, read as the reverse complement.
ATAATAGTAGTAATAAAGTGTTTATGATATATGCTTAATGAATTTTTTTGTTTAAAATAGGAAGAGAAAGATGAGATAAAGTGTTTATGATATATGATTAATGATTTTTTTTGTTGGAAATAGGAGGAGAAAGATGACAAAGGAGAGGAACTGAGGTTTGTTGTAAATCAATTAAAAGGAAGGAAAAATATCTCCAAATAATAGGATTTTTCAAGTTTCCTCTTCAATAGGACTAAATTTTTGTTGGAGCTAGGGAGTTGGTCTCAAAAACATTGATTGGGTACTCTAGAAATCAAGACCTCACATATCCAAGTCAGTCCATTAGATAGATTCGTCTTGGACAAAGGTTGCAAAGGCTAAGATGCAAACCTCCCATTTTTAATGTGGGTTATAAACCTTCCATTTGAGAATGTTAAAAACAAGGTCAAGATCTTGAAAGGAGGTCCTTGATTTTACCAAAACTCAATATCAATGCTTAATGAATGGTGTGATTCTTTCTATTTGGGTTTGGCCTTGAATTTTGGGATCTATATTTGGGTCTAGTTATCAATTTGTCATTTCATTAATGTGCTGAGAAGGTCTTAAGGGCTATAGGGGATAAGATGGTTATTTTCCAATACCCCTCCCTTGAAACTCGATAAAGAGATGGTGTGCCCCATTTCATTGTTGTAATATTTCAACCACAAGCTCTTCCTATGAGGATGCCCCTATAGGGAGGGTATGTAAAGGAAGTGAAAAAATAACAAAATTCTGTGTTGAGTCAAAGGAGGGTTATAGATTGTAGGTGCATCTAGAGCTCTCGACAAAGGTGAAGGGGAATGGAGTTTACCTCCTATTGCAACACCTCCTATTCCACCATTTGAGGTGCTAAAGGGCACTAACTTTAAGGGTCATAGGTGAAAGCTCACAAAGATCTTAAAAATGAGAAGGTAGTAGTGATTTAGCATAGGATTGATTTTTCAAAAGTTGACTTTTTGGGTGAGATTTTCCAGTAAATGAAAAAAATTGAAACGCTACCACCTACAAATTAAGTAGAGTATGAGCACATGTTTCCTAATATTCAAAGAGTCTCTTCATATTTTTTCATGAGATCCATGGCATGTATGTTGAATTGTCGATAACTCATGCTAAGATGTCATCTTTGATTCATGACACATATACTCCTTCAACTAGTGATGGAGAGTCCAACCAATAAGTAGGAAAGGTTGTTCATTTACAAGGTTGGCATCAATGAAGTATTCTCCCTCTCTGGCCAACTCTAAGATGAGGAGTGCGTATAATGGACTTATTATTGTAATCAATTGAAAATATTGGATTAGCTTCAAGTTCAAGGGCTTCAAGTGGTTGCCTCAACCTACAAATCTTTAAAGGAACTATGTGTTTTCAATTAGACACTTACGGTCAAGGAGTTGCAAAAGAGGAAGGTCGTATGGATATTTTTAAGGGGTTGGCCTAAGCTCACCTATGTACTAACTTCTTTTGTCAAATGACAAATGTAACTTTGGTTACTATTACAATAAACTAAATTTCTCTTTTCTCACTTGTTTATTCTTGTGTATTATTGATCCCAAAAAATTAGATCATGTGATAAGTAACCTCTACTTGAAGGGTTTTGTTATAGACATTTTTGGGCACTGCAACCCCAATCATACATTTCCATAAACCAAGGGCTCCTAAGTCCCTAAAAGTGTTGCTTCACACCCTAAAGGAACAAGGTCAGCTGATTATATCGTCTCCCAGAAGTTCTCCATAGAAAACTGCTCAGAACTGGTCAAAGTTGGACCATACAGACTGCCCAGTGCAGAGGGTGTGATGTATCTCACCTACCCAGTGTAAAGGGTGCGATGCATACTGGAAAGCCCTTCTGTAGGGTGCGATGGGCGAGAGTAGACAAATGGCAGAGACAGTTTGCAAGGTGGATCGTCATGGAATCTTCCAGAAACTTCTCCTGTGACACTTGCCTCTCTAAATTCACCCAGGGATGAGTAAGAGATCATCAATCTCCAAGTGGAATCAAGAACTATCAGAGAGAGGACACTAATCAAAATCCCAAAAGTTGACTCACCCCCCTACAATCATCTATATATGGATCCCTCATCCTAGAGATCCAGAGGCTGGAATTTTGTATCTTGTAAAGAAGTGTTGTTGGTTTCTTGGTGGAACATCATAGTGTTGGGTGATCTAAGCTTTTCATGAGGTGAAGACGGGCTTTCATGCTGAGAGGATGATGCTAGGTCAGAACAATTGGTTGTAATCCTCTTTGCTATTCTTGATATTAATAAAGCTATTCAAATTTTCCTCCACATTCTTGTATGTTTAATGATATATGCATTTGTGTGGTCAATATATATCTGGTCCTATATTGTTTATGATTGTAGATCTCTGTTCTTCAATAGTATTATGCTACTTTGATCCCACAGGTGCTCTTTGAAGCTGGGTAGACGAAGGAAAAGCATCAAGGATCTGTCAGAAGGGAGAGGAACCAAGGAAGGAATCAAGCACAAGACTGAGGTTGGTGTCCTTTGTTCCCCTCTTATCTACTTCTCATAAAGGAAAGCGAAAGTAGCTTTAGTAATGAAACAATTCTCATCTCGTGTTGACCTCGTTAAAAAATGAAATAAGGAGTAATGAGGATAGTTCTTTTACTGTGTCAACCTCATTAAAAAATGAAACAACTCCCTTTCCAAATCGAGTCTTTGATAACGATCTCGTAAAATCCAAGTCGAGTCTTTCAAAGATCTCGAAGGTAAACCTTAATTCCAACAACCATGTTGAATGCAATGAAGCTTGGGGGGCATGCACCTCAGTGTGTGTTATTATGCTAGGGGCATGCAAACTTATCACGAGCAGTGTTACTGCAGGGTTCAAGCTCGTTAAAAAATAAACCCGCCATGAGTAGTTTTATGCAAAGTTCAAGCTCGTTAAAAACTAAACCTAGCCACGAGCAGTTTTTATGCCAATTTCAAGCTCATTAAAAAATTAAACCTAAGCAATGAGAAAATGTTTCCCCCAGAGTTTAAGCTCACTAAAAAATGAACCAATCTCTGGTAAATAACAATTGTGAATGCATTATCATCAGCTTTTGAGCCCTGGTCGTGTTCTCATCATTACCTCCACTCTGTTTTAGCCGATCATTCACCTCCATTTGATTGTTTACCCCTTTTGAGGAATAGCTGCGAAGAGTGATCCTGTTAGCCATCCTTGTGACACTATCGTGATTGGAAAATTCCAAACCTTACCTGGAATCAGCTGCTACCCGAAATTATCACTCGTTCCTCAAAAAACGAGTCTCCTTTAAGCTCTTTTTATCTGACTCATAAAATATGAAAAGATTGCCGAGAGATTGGCCTCTCCAACTCGTTAAAGTGACCGGAAGTGCTATCCCTCCTCTAGATTTTAATCTTTTTGGACCTGAGGGATTATTACACAAAACGATCGAGCGCTTGTTTTGTTCGGCTCGTTAAAATTACCGAAAATTCATCCCTTTCGTATTATTTTATACTTTTTCAGACTTAAGGGATTATGTGATGAAAAAGGATTATTGGAGTTTCCTTTACGTCCCTTTTAGACTCTCTAAAATTGAAAAGGACCGAGTTATCTTTGTCGTTAAACTCGTTAAAACCGAATAGCGACAAACTTGTCCATACAGACAACAATGAGTTTCATTGTTGCTAGGCTCGTTAAAACATAGCGACGGGTTTGCCTGAAGGGAAAATTATAGAACAAGCATATGTTATCCTCCTCAAGCTTGATAAAAATAAAGAGGTACTGGTCAGCAATGACTGGGGAAAAATTGGGAAGAAAACTTGAAGAAACTTTATTGGTAGCAAGTCGCTCTTGAACATGACACTTTCACTCCACGTCCAAGTCGAGTTGGGTTATTCCGTTCACCAATCATATCACCATTGGTCCATCACACCATCCATATTTGGGGTTAACGCTACCAATCCATGTCAGTGTCACCAGTATGTTCAAGACAAGTCGCTAATAGAATTCACCTGTGTCTCATCCGTTGCAATACATTCACGCTCCATTTTTCATGACCGCCACCCTGAACCCTATATCATCAGATCATTTTAACCTCCAAAAATCATTTACTCTGTTCCATGTCGTAGATGTAGGATTCATTAAGGCCCTCCTACGATGATTCGCTTCTTGTTGACATCAGCTCATTATCCAAGAAGTTGACTTAGGAACAACCCTTTCAGTACTTTGAAGCTTGCATGCCTCAATGGCAAGTTTCTCACTTCCAGTGACAGGTTTACATCAATGGCCTTCGACCGAAAGATTTTACGTGGTGTTCGATACCAAGTCCCTTTTTCACACCACGCGAATTGTATTGTAGCACCTTGAGGGTCATCATCATTATCGGTGATTCCTCTCGTGCCTGTTAACAACTTACATCATTGGCTGGTAATCAGGCGGACATCTTTCACATGGATCGACTTGTACTCCGAGTGAGGATTGGACGAGTTTGAAGACCCCAGATCTAGTTTCATCCATCCGGGCTGCGATATATTTAGGAAAATAAAGACATCGAATGTACATCATTGCTGCACAAATGATCATCTAAATCAAAGGATGATGGCTCTATCAGAATCATCAGTCTGCCACACAGACGGTTGTCTGTCTTATGTACATGAAATGAATTTATAAAGCTGAGCATGGGAATGCCCGCCTCAGCTAGATCATGAAAAATATTATGAAGATAATGTATTGTATTGTATCTTATTACAGGTCACCTTCCAGCTCGAAATAACTTCGGATCCTCATGATAAAGCATTTCACCCAACATCAAAAGATTAACGACCTCATGCTTTAGGGGGAAACTGTTATAGACATTTTTGGGCACTACAACCCCAATCATACATGTCCATGAACCAAGGGCTCCTAAGTCCCTAAAAGTGTTGCTTCACACCCTAAAGGAACAAGGTTAGCTGATTACATCATCTCCAAAAAGTTACCCACAGAAAACTGCTCAGAACTGGTCAAAGCTGGACCATACAGACTGTCCAGTGCAGAGGGTGTGATGCATCTCACCTTCCCAGTGTAAAGGGTACGATGCATACTAGAAATCCCTTCTATAGGGTGTGATGGACGAGAGTAGACAAATGGCAGAGACAGTTTGCAAGGTGGATTGTCATGGAATCTTCCAGAAACTTCTCCTGTGACACTTGCCTCTCTAAATTCACCCAGGGATGAGTAAGAGATCATCAATCTCCAAGTGGAATCAAGAACTATCAGAGAGAGGACACTAATCAAAATCCCAAAAGCAGACTCACCCCCCTGCAATCATCTATATATGGATCCCTCATCCCAGAGATCCAGAGGCTGCAATTTTGTATCTTGTAAAGAAGTGTTGTTGGTTTCTTGGTGGAACATCATAGTGTTGGGTGATCTAAGCTTTTCATGAGGTGAAGAAGGGCTTTCATGCTGAGAGGATGACGCTGGGTCAGAACAATTGGTTGTAATCCTCTTTGCTATTCTTGATATTAATAAAGCTATTCAAGTTTTCCTCCACATTCTTGTATGTTTGATTATATATGCATTTGTGTGGTCAATATATATCTGGTCCTATATTGTTTATGATTGTAGATCTCTATTCTTTGATAGTATTGTGCTGCTTTGATCCCACAGGTGCTCTTTGAAGTTGGGTAGACGAAGGAAAAGCAGCAAGGATTTGTCAGAAGGGAGAGGAACCAAGCAAGGAATCAAGCGCAAGGCTGAGGTTGGTGTCCTTTGTTCCCCTTTTATCTACTTCTCATAAAAGAAAGCGAAAGTAGCTTTAGTTTGTTTGTTTCTAAGATAGCTACCAGTCTTAGTGGGACTAGCAGCTCCGAGTGGACACTAGATTTCCCGATAACAGGTTTTTAACAATTGTTTAATATTGTAAAAGTCTACAATGTTTAACTTTCACTAACTTGCTTGTGAATAAGCCCTTTCAAGGTATTATAAACAAATACATAGAACAATCATTGCCAATATTATGTGCTCCCTCTTTATTAGCATCCATGGAGGAATGTTATTGTTAATAACAAAAGTAGGTTGAGTAAGTATATTTGAGCTAGGGATTGAGGATGAAGGCGATCGGAGGTAGCAGGAGTCGACCTGAGGTCACCTAGGCCGACGGCCTAGGTAGCTGCAGTACAGGCTTTAGGTAGGGTTTGGCAGTTTACTAAACGGTTCGGGGAGCGACAAACGGTGGACACTCCGAGGCGCAGGTCGCGTAAGAAATTCTTTTGAAGGGTAGTTTAGGGTTAATCCAGAGGTTAACAGCGAAACAGGGAAGCTAATCACCAAACCGGAGAGGCAGTGTTTTGTTGCTGTTTTTGGAAGCCGGCGATACACGTTCCTAAGCGGTTACGACAGCAACAGCTACGGGCTGCTAGCGGTGTCAGGTACCGGTCTTTTACTGTTTCTTTTCACCATGGTAAAACCTAACGAATCTGTTGACCTAGAACCGGCTCCTGAGGACTTACTGTCGGTGTGGGGGAAAGATGTAACTGCCCAAAATTTGGTCAAGTTTTTCGGGTCAGATGGCAGCCATGCATCAGTTGATCCGGCTGTGGAAGGCGCGTGGAGCGTCAAAAGGAAAAAAGACCTGTTAGGGGATGAGCTGGGTGTGGATGGGTCGCGTTTCAAAGGAGGGAAGGATACCCTAACACCGAATTTCCCGGAGAAAGACCTGCATCAAGTTTCAGTCGGTTTCCATGGCAGTAAGTTCAGACCTCTCTCAGGTTCAGTCAGACTGTCGGGGGGGCTCGAGGACATTATAAAATTCCAAACCAAGCAAGGTGTTTGGAGGTCCGTTGGAGGGGAATCAAAGGATGGAAGAGTTGAAACGGAAGGGAGTAATCGGCATACTGTTATTAGACGCTCACCCTTAAAACAGACGCCCAAACCCAGTCTGAGCATAGAAGGGCTTTTCAATGAGGTAAGTGAGGCGGTGAAGTTTGGGAAGGTGGGGAAAACCCAAATCGACGGAAAGGAAACAGTGCTACCGGGGCACGACGCAGCTGAGAAGGAGGGTTTGGAAGCCGGTAGACAGGTTTCTCGGGGAGGAACAGCCGTTCAATCCCTTGCAGTAAATCAGGTGGGTCATCAGGAGTCTCAGGGCAATGCAACCCCTGTTCCTTTAGGAGGGGAGGTAGATCCCGGGCAGGATAAGACGGGGGGAAATCGAAAGAAGGACAATCCTTTAAAGAAGAAGACGATTGGAGGCAACCTGGTTCTCGGCATGGACGTCCAAGTTGAGGATGCACTGATAGTGGCGGAATGCACCCTAGTAGGTAGAATTAGAGGGAAGGCCTTATCTGGCAAATCATTGAACCAGTGGGCGGAGACCCAATGGAAAGAAACCCTGGCAAATTCGTTCAGAGTTGCAGTTCTTGTGAAGGGCTGGTTCATGGTCAGCTTTGCAAAGAAAGAAGACGCCGATTGGGTTGCTGAGAGGAATTGGGCTATTGGGAATCGCCCGGTCTTGTTTCAGAGGTGGTCGCCGTCTTTTGATGCAAAGAGGGAGAAGGCGGACGAGTTCCCAGTCTGGGTCAGAGCACCCGGACTCCCCCCTTTTCTGTGGGTGGAATCTGTGTTCAAATCCATAGGGAATTTGCTGGGCACTTACCTTGAAGCCGACATGTCATTCCTTCACACCCACGAAAGAGCTATGGCACGGATCTTAGTTCGTTTGAACCCTAAGGAAGGGTTAGCAGAATCTATAAACCTTCAGTACAGAGATTATGTGTTTGAGCAGCCTTTGGATTATGAGCACCTTCCCTTTAGGTGCTACAGATGCCATGAATATGGGCATTTGGCAAAGGACTGCCCTCTGGGAAATCGCAGAAGGAGACCGCAGAAACAAGGTGAGCAGAGGGAGAAAAAGCTGAGGAAGGAAAAGGATTTCGTGGCTAAGGACCTTCATAAGGATGCTGCCATGGAGGAGATCCATCTTGGAAAGGAAGCTACTGTCAGCCAGGATACAAATCCCGTTCCCGAAGATTTAGAGGCCCAAGATCCCCCGGAGAAGAAATCCATGGAGTCTGCAGCTGAAGATCCTGATACTGTGATGGAGGAACCAAATGGTTTGCTTCGTGATCTCTGCAATACTTCTCTTTTCCCTGATCTTAATGATAATCTTATAAATGAAGAATCTCCTGTCAAAACCTGTAGTAATGTTGATCAGTTATCTGTTGAAAATCTTATTGATGCTATTCCCTCCATCGACCTGAATTGCGAAGATGTACCTCAAAGTAGTCTAAACCCGGTCCTTTCCAATCAGTTTTGCCATTATAATCTGAGATCTCTGGATAAAAGACAGGGAAAATCGCTAGAATCCCCTGACCCGATTGGTGGGTTAGGCCCTTCTTCGTCTCTAGCTTCCAAAAGAAAGGGTAGGGGTAGGAAATCAAACCTGTCCAAAGCACAGGTCAAAGCGAAGTTTGATGTAGCTGATGGGAAGCAAATGTCCATCCCTGGGGCGCTTAGAGCAGCAAATCCCCCTGACCTGGTTGTAAAATGATTCTCTTATCCTGGAATTGTAGGGGTTTAGCCAGTAAACCCAAAAAACTGGCCTTAAAAGAGTTAGTTTCTCGTTACAATCCGGATATCCTCTTCCTACAGGAGACCCTTGGCAGGAGTTTAGAGGTGGAATCAATGCTCAGGACCTCTTTCCCAGGATGGGTTTTTCATGCCATTGATGCTGAGGGGCATTCGGGGGGTTTGGCTATTGGTGTCAGAGAAGGTAGGATGCTGATCAATAGCCTCTGGGGAATGGACCATGTCCTTGGCATGGAGGTTTTTTCACCTGAAATGGGTTTCCCTTTCCTGATTCTAAATATCTATGGGCCATGTCAGGGGAGAGAGTCTTTCTGGAATAATCTTCTTTCTAAATCTTTTTTGAAAGACAGGAGTTTAATTTTGGGAGGAGACCTAAATTTTTCTATTGGTTCTGCGGAAGCCTGGGGTCCCTCAGCCAGGGAAGACCCGCTCTCGGACTTCTTTGCAAACGCTCTTCTCTCCCATAATCTGATAGATGTTAATCTAATTAAAGTTAAGCCTACTTGGAGGAACAGAAGAGCAGGGGAAGGAAGAGTGGCAAAGCGGTTGGATCGGTTTCTCATAAGTGAAGATTTGACAGGCAGCATTCCTATGTTCAGGCAATGGGTTGGTGAAGGGGGGAACTCTGACCATTTCCCCATTTTAATGGAGTTCCAAAAACCTCCTTTCAAACCAGCTTCTCCATTCAAATTTAATGCCTCCTGGTTGCAGGAGGATTCTTTCAATATCCTCTTTAGGGATACTTGGAGACATCCGGGCAGCTCTTCGTCGGAGAACAAAGGGGCTCTATTCTGGGAAAATTTAAAGAGGCTCAAAAAAGCTACTATAGAATGGGCCAAAGCTAGGAAGGTGTCTCAGAATGAGGCGCTTTCCTCAATAGACGCTGAATTACGAGCTTTAGAGGAACCTGAGGCTGGCGGGTATGAAAACCAGGAATCAAAAGACAAGATCCTGATGTTAGAAAAGCAAAGAAGTAAGATCCTATTAGATAGAGAAGAGGAGTGGAGGCAAAAAAGCAGGGCGATATGGCTGAAAGCCGGAGATGAGAATACAAAGTTTTTTCATAACTATGCAAAGGGCCGGAAAAATGCAAACACCATTTGGAAGCTAAAGGATCAAGATGGAAGAGAAGCCTCCTCTTTTGAGGACCTTTCAAGAATGGGAAAGGCCCACTTCCAGAACCTATTTACAGCTCAAGGAGGGATCACTCTAGCAGAAATAATCAGAACCGCCCAATGTTTTCCCCGATTTGTTGAAGAGGAAGAAGCTGAAGGTTTAATGGATGTTGTGACAAAGGAGGAAGTTGAAAATATAGTTAAATCCATGGCAAAAGATAAAAGCCCAGGACCAGATGGGTGGACTATAGAACTATTCAGCCATTTCTTTGATTCAATTGGAGACGAGCTTACTGAGGTTGTGGAAGAATCAAGAAGAAAGGGTGAGATTCTCCCCCCGTTCAATGCTACCTTTATAGCCCTCATCCCAAAAAAGGAGGACCCTGACTCATTTGAAGACTTCAGGCCTATTTCCCTTTGTAATTGTGTTTACAAAATTATAGCAAAAATTATAGTTGTGCGCCTGAAGCCGGTCCTATCAAAAAGTATTTCAAGTGAGCAATTTGGGTTCTTGGATGGTCGACAGATTCATGAAGCCATAGGGGTTGCCCAGGAGACAATCCACAGCATCAGACAGACTATCAAGAAAGGGGCTGTGATCAAGATAGATTTGTCAAAAGCATACGATAGGATCTGCTGGACTTATCTCCGGATGTTGTTGACCCATCTGGGGTTTAAGCTGGACTTTATTAATTGGATAATGGGATGTGTAACCAGTGTAAGTTTTGCAGTTCTAATCAATGGGGCAGCGTCTCACTTCTTCAAAGGGCAAAGGGGTCTGAGACAAGGATGTCCTCTATCCCCTTTGCTTTTTCTTCTTGTGGCAGAGGGCCTTAGCAGGTTGATTCTGGAAGCAAGAAGAACAGGTTTGATTAAAGGTTTGGAAGTAGCTGTAAATCTGTTCATATCTCATCTCCTTTTTGTAGATGATATTTTACTTTTCACTAATGGGAGTCTGAACGAATTGAAAGAACTAAAGAATATTCTTGATCTGTTCATGAAAGCCACAGGAATGCAAATAAATCTCAGGAAATCTCACCTTATTATGGAAGGCTTCAGCAGAAATGAATGCTCCCAGATTACAGCTATTCTGCCTTTTGAGATTTTCAATATGGAGACTTCGTTCAAGTATTTGGGATTCTGGCTGAAGCCAAACTCTTATAAAAAGCAAGATTGGACCTGGCTGGTGGCCAAAATTGAAGCAAAAATCGCCCACTGGAGTTTCAAGTGGTTATCTAGAGCAGGAAGATTGACCTTGGTAAACTCAGTGCTGCAGGCCATGCCAGTTTTTTGGGCAGCCTTGACCTGGATTCCAAAAGGGATCCTCCATAAGATAAAAAAGATCTGCAGTAGGTTTCTTTGGTCCGGGGCAAAGGAGGATTCTGTTCTACCTTGGGTAGCCTGGGATAAGATTGCTAGGCCAAAAGACTGGGGTGGCTGGGGTATTAAGAATCTCTATGATTTCAGTATTTCCTTGGCAGCCAAATCTGGTTGGAGACTCATAAACTCTGAGAATCTGTGGACAAGAGTAGTGAAGCGTAAGTACATAGATCCAGTTCCTCTGGAAGAATGGATCCGTAACCCAAATAAGAAAGGTAGGAATTTTTCAGTGATCTGGAAGGCTACCACTGAAGCTTTTAAAGTCATAGAACAGGGTCTGGCATGGCAGGTTGGGAGTGGTGAAAATGTGAGAATAGGCAGGGACCCTTGGGTGGGATGCAATGATCTGTTCGCCTTGTCCCCTGGACTCATTAGACATCTGGATTCCAAAGGCATATTTCATCTTCATCAGATAGAGAAAATAGGACATTCTACTATATGGGGGCAAGCCTGGAAATCAGGAGAGGATCTTGATCTCAGTCCTTTATGGTGGGATGAGTGGCAGACTTTCATTCAGGAACTGTCAAGATCAAATGTAAGACTAAAAGATAGACCTGACCAGCTGGTCTGGGCTCATGCTGATTCAGGATCTTACTCCCCGAAAGCAAGGTACAGCTTCTTAATGACGAAAAAAGGATGGGAAGAACCATTTTGGTGGGAAAAATCTCTGTGGAAGCTTAAATGTCCAAAAAAATCCAGGTTGTTTTTTTGGTGCGTGCTGAAAAAGAAGATCCCAACATGGGACGTTCTCCAAGCAAGATTTAAACAAGGGCCTGGTAGATGTCCTCTTTGCAAAAATGACTCTGAGACCATCTTCCATCTTTTCTTGAGATGCCCTTTCACTAAAAAGGTGTGGGAGGAGGCACAGAATTTACTGAAGAAGCAGATAAGTTGGGATGGGGGATCCATTATGGCAGCATGGGAGCAGTGGTGGAACCAGAGGTCAGAGGGGAACATGAGGAACCTCCCTCCCATCATTTGCTGGGGAGTATGGATCGCCAGGAATAGAAGCATTTTTCATGACAAAACTCTCCCAGCAGAAGCTATAGCCATTCAAAGTTCAGCCATTTTCTTAAGTATTCCTGAGCCAGAGGAATCAAGGAAAAAGTCTCAGAGCAGGGAAGAACAAATTAGACCAGGCATTCCATGGGCTTACTTTGATGGGGCTTCACAGAATAATTCATCAGGGGCAGGCATAATCATTCATTTAAATGAATCTCACTCGTTAATGGCTTCAGTGGGCATTGGATCCGGATCAAATAATTTTGCAGAACTGTCAGCCCTTAAGCTGCTCCTCTGTTGGCTTATCCACAGACACATCTTCGCAATTCAGATCTTTGGGGATTCTTTAAATGTAGTAAAGTGGGTAAATGGTAACAGTAGATGTATTAATTATATGTTGAGGCCGCTCCTAGAAGAGATTATGATTTTAAAACAGTCCTTTAATGCTTTTTCAATTGAACATATCTACAGGGATCAGAATGAAGACGCGGATAAACTATCTAAGGATGGTTTGCAGCAAGCTGTGGGCATTTGGAAAGTGACTGAAAAATACCATGATCAGATCCAGGAGTCGGATCTTCCTCCCTATGGTTAAGAGCTTCTCCATTTTTTCTGCTGATGTTTTAATCCTTTTTTGGTATAGCCGCATGTATCTTTTACACAGTGAGAAATGGACACTGTCTTTTTGTACTGGTCCGTATGCTTCTTTCTGCCCAAGTGTTTCGGGCGTATTTTTGGTTTTAGTGGGCTGTTTTCCTCCTATGGAGGCCCACGGTCTCAAAAACAGTTGGAACAGAGTCTTGGTTTTTGCATACTAGAAGGCTGAGACTTCGTTTCTTTGGTCTGCAAAAGGGAAAAACCTGTTTTCAACAACAGGGGATCTGTATTTTTTGATGAATATGGTTAGTTTCAGAGAAGAGTTTCTTTTCTCTGGGTCAGCTGAGGGAGAAGTCCTCACTGCAACTGAATGCTATGCATCTGCTTGTAACTTTTTATCTATTTTATATATAAAAAGTTCGCTTTTTTTCTCCGGAAAAAAAAAAGTAGATTTGAGCTCTCTAAATGGATTGACACCATGAGATACCAATGAAAGCCTAAGATTATAGAGAAACCAATGACCCCTAAAACATTAGTGAAGTGATGGGATAACACCAAATTCATTCAAGGAATTTAGCTAAGTGTTGTACTCCACTTAGACTTTCAAGTTGGTAGTTTAAGATTCCATGGTCCTAATGAGAATATCATATAGATAGGAAGACATAAACCATTTCTACAAGAATTGGATCCTTCTGTTCTATGGATTTATGAATACAAAACCATCTTCAATGAGGTGGAGATCATCTCCAACAACTTGGTCCATGCATAGGTAAGTTCAAGAATCATTTCCTTGGTTAATGTTTCAAATTATTTATGTCCTCCTACCTATCAGATTGTTAATTATGTTCTTTAACACATTCCATAACATGTCCTTTGGGTTGGATTTAGAATGTATCTTGCAATCAATGTATTTTGCCAAAATATTTATAATTTGAAGCATATTCACTACTATCCTATGACTTGTAATGACTTTATTTCCCCACTCTATAAATTATCTTTGAGAAGGAGTGCCCTGGGTCTCCCCCACAATTGTGGTTTACTTGGAGTTGATTGGTAATAGATATATAACTAAGAATGGAAGATACATACATGCATATGGAGTTACTAAGCTTGTAGGGCCCACTTTAGAGTCAGGTTCCACATTAGTGATTTGGGGTCTTGTAGATTTGATTGGGAGCCCATTTTGATTACATAGCTCCATCCCTTTGATGTTACTCTAGACATTGGAAGCTTTATAACTCTGTGAAAATCACCTCAAATGAAGTTCGTATGTGAAAGTTACGTCTCTCGCAAGTTGATGTACCTTATTGACCACCATGGAAATGAGTGGATGCCATGTCAACCCCCATTACTCACACATGTGGGGGTGTTCGAAAATAGAAACACTAATTGAAGATTGAAGCATGCAAAAACCCTAACCTTGATGTTGAATGACTACACTTTGTGTTATACTAGGTTACTAGGAAAGGAAGGGGCTCCATTCTTTTGGCATTATTATTATTCCATAGTTGAGGATGGAATAAAAGAATGGGATATCGAGCATAACATAAAAGGAATAATATTTGTGTGGTAATCTTTCATGCCACAGTGTCCATGCCCACTCCATAGTGATTGACCCTTTCTTTGCACTTATATTTCATAATTGAAAAGAGAGACTAGAGCATATGCCTCACCTTCTAGCTAGGATTTCTCTCGTTTTAGGTTTCCCAAGTCATATATTCTATTCATTTGTGTGGTTGGTTTGTTTATTTTCTTGTTTCTTCCATTTTTATTTCAAATATATCCATAATTTGGAGTGATACACTAGTAATATTTAATCTAAGATCTAAGATAATACACAATGTAATAAAATATTTCAAAACAATGTAAGAACTAGCATGACAAAGTATTCTAATAGAATATCCACAACAATTTAAAGATCAATGAAATCATTCTTAATGATTGTCAATCATTGGATTGACAAATTCACAATATGACCTAGAGTTTCCTACCTATGAGCGCTCTCTAGTGAAAACCTTATTACGTTGTGTAATGTGGTGTTTAGATGTTCTTATGTTTGGATATCTACTTTTTTCTTGGTATTTGGATTATAAGCCAAAGTAATAAATATCATGAAGCATATACACAATAGTTGTTGAATAAATAAAGAATATATTTTGTTTATGCATTGGGTAAATTTGACTTGTTCATTATAATGTGTTTAGGATCCCACGCTAACTCCCCTAATTAGGAGAATATATTATCACTTAACGTACTAGGGTAATATTTATTGAATAATTATCATGAGGTAGCAGAGTGTCAAATCAATAATTGTAGGTGGTCTCATTGAAGAAAGTCCACTAGTTAGTGGTTGAGGCCTCACTAAGAGAATTCCACTAAGTGGTTAGGGTTTTGGTCGATTATAAAGTATATATATTAGTAGAAGCTATGTAAGCAATTTCCATGTGAATATTATTGTATTTGGAGTCATATTTGTGTTTGGGGTTTCCCCCCTCTAGGACACAATTGAACATTTCATTCAATTCTAAATATTAATAAAGGTTTTCTTACTATTTTTATCTCCCAATTTTGGTTGTGTTTACTTCTTGCAATTATATTTATGTCTATTTTGCTCTAACTATTATATTTCAACAAATAAGGAACACCACAAGTGGTGTCATAGCACTTTGTTGTGCTAGCATGCACTCTTATTTTAGAGAGAAAAAAAGAGCAAGGATGTGTTTTGATGTCTCTAAATATCACAATGTTGTTGTTTAATATGTAAACCTGTGGTTGGGGAAGAATACACATAGAAAATACAAGTGACATGACTTGGTTGGACACCTTTCTAACATCTATTAGTACCCCTTTACGTAATATCATATCGGAAAACACTTGGATATGAATTTGTCTTCCACATATCCTCGGGAATATTGGAAGCCCCATAGGAACACTTGAAACCAGCCTAACATAATCTATGTATGCACCCCATCAAACATAAATCATCGAGTCATAATGAATGGAAATGAATGAATAGGAGGGTGTGTCGAGGAGTGTCAGTGAGTGTTAGGCATGTTATCACTCAGATTTTCCTTGAAGTTGTTAGAAGAAGGAAAGGGGTCCAAGGTAACCACAAACCAACTTTTAAGTATAGAATCTAGCCAATTTGTACTCAGAGAGGGCTCTCTCTTTATGATTTAGCTTTATTTATGGGATATTAGGCTAGTTATGAAAGCTTGGGGGGTTTTGATTCTGTTGGGTGGTGGAATTCAGGAGCAAATGGATAGAACAAGGTATTTCAGGCCATTGGGCTATGGAGTCAACTGAAGATGGCTCAACTGGATCAGGTTGATTTAACAAAGGAGGGTTTCATAGGGTAGGGTAGCTAAATGAGATATAAATGATAGCTTAAAAGGGTGAAATGGTCCTAAAAGGGAGGAAGGGCAATTAAGAATCCTTCAAAAATATTCAAGATGAGGGAAAGTGGGTGATCATTAACAAAAGCAATTGAGAATTATTTGTTAAATGGCCACAATGATAAAATAAAAAGCAAGGAGCAATTAAGAATTCTCTACCTATGATAGCTTGGAAGAAAACATTAAGAATATAGATGATTTTAAAGACAAAATACAGTAAAGCTCTTTCTGAAATATAATTTTTCGTTTATCATTTAGATATGAAACACATGTGAATATTTAAACAAGAAAACTGTAAAAACATAAGATATAGAATACTTATTTGTTTCTCGTTTGACACAGGAATCCTGTAAAAGTCCTTTGCTTTATTACTTTGTCCAGCCAGCCATACAATAGTTGTTCAATAACACTTCTATTCCATGATAAGGTGTCTACAGAAATGTCTAAGAATCCACACAAAATACTTGAAATGAAGAAGTATTTATACTAATTGTAAACTGAAATATCTTGAAAAAATATCAAGATTAGTTTCACAAATATCTCCAATTGTTTACATTAATAGAACTTAAATAAAGGACATTCAAAACTAATGAATCTATTTGGCACTATTTATATGGATTTATGGTGACAAAGAAGACAAAGTCAAATTTGATAGCAACTCTTAGTTGATGATGAGGCATCCCAGTCACTAACTGCATCCTTCCTTTGTGCATTCTGCACCAGAAATTCTACAAACTTAGGGTCCAATGATACGCTTGTATATCTCAATCCGTGATAGATATGTAAAAAGTGAAAGAGTTTTTTTTAGATAGGAATGTTTTTGAGATAATAATTTCTTTGTTTCCCAAAATTCAGCTCCATCTGTTCACAATATTCTCTGCCAAAAGATGTCAAAAACAGGACTTTGCACAAACTAAAAAATAGGCTATGAAGACATGAACTTATCTCCATTTTCGTAATACCTGTGTAAAAAGTGAGATAGGTTTTTGTATACTAGCATGTTGGGAACAAAAACCTCCTCCAGTTTCTTGAAATACTTATTGTATTGGCCACAATAGTTTCTTCAAAACTATGACTTCAACAGGAAATTTCTGAAGAATGTACCATTTTTTTATCTAATTTCATCTTTTAACCTTAAACTTCTTTTGACTGTCTTTCACTTTTACTTTGGATAAAATTCATTGTAGCTAGTGAAAGTGTTTTCATCTTTGTTTAACCCTTAATGTCTTCATGTTTACTTTTACTGTTTAATATTTACTTTTTACTTTTACCACTCTGTTTTTTCATCTGTCTTCACTTTGACAGGAATTTGTATACTCTGTTTTGTAACTGTCTTCCCTATTGTTTATCTTCATGCTAGATCATTTACTTGACTTGGTCTTCAATCTGATACTCTTTAATCTTGATACACTTTGATTGTTATTTATTGTGTCCTTTTACCTTCAATGTGTAGTTTAGGTTTTTACTGTCTGTTTCAACAGTAAATCGTTTAATTTCATGTTTCCTTTGCTTGTATTTTCACTGTATGTTTTATCTTCCATCTCTATTTAAATAGATTTGATAACAATCTTGGAGTAAACAGGTCTTATGATTAGTATTAAGACTGTTTATCTAAGGTTGTGGTCTTCTGATCACCTGTAAAACAAAACAAACTGTTAAGAAAGCATTAGTTTGCAGGGGAGGTCGAAAAGGTTTCATTTGAGCTTGAAAGGTCTGTGCAGTGAGTCCAGAATGATTTTCGGGAGGTAAACCATGCTTGAATTGGTTAACATAAGCTTCAGGTGGTGCAGATGGGTTATATAGGGTTTTACTACATAATCAGGTGAAAACGAGCAAAACTGGGGTTTTTGTGTTTAAACGGATAAATGGTTGATATTGGCGGGTAAACTTTGAATGAACAGTGGGCTTTAACTGACTGAAGGGACAGCTTTGTCATTTAGTGGAGGCGGTAAGCGGGAGCGGTATTGGTTTTCATCGCATAACTTTTGGGAGGCTAGTGGTTTTGGAGGAGGGTCACGCGATTCCACTAGTCAGTTGACATGTAGCATCGACATTGTTTGGGAAACTGCTCACATCGCATGCTAAAGGTCGACGACAAGGCCTGTGTGATATGAGCGATATCTGTCGGATCTAAGGGATCCGATTGGATGATAGTCGGCAATGGGAAGTGGCAGAAGGTTAATGGAGGGGGGGCCCAATATTAATTAAAGGAGTTAATTATATCAGGGGTAAAGCAATTGGTCCGAGAAGTTATTAATTAATCGTGGGGATTAATTAATCCTTGTATAGTGTGGTAGGGGTTTGGGTTCTTAATTAACCACAGAATGGTTAATTAATTCCATTTATTGACTTTATTAAGGTTATATTTAACCGCGGGACGGGATATGTAAATATTTGGGATTTATATAATAATACGAGCGCGGGTAGTGTTGTTTTTGGGAGTTACATAATAATATAAGTTAACGGTTAATATGATTTTGTAAGATATGAATGCGCTCTAAGTTAAAAATGTTTCTGAAATCATTTTCATCATACACATTTAAGACTTAGGCTAAGTGAATATGAGGGTTTATATGGAGAATGTTTTAATTTCCCTAAGTAACATAGGATTTTACTTAGGAAAAGCTTTATTAAGGGAATGAATGATTTTATGGAGGGGTAAATGTTGATGAAGGGGATTTAAGTACTTTAGGTATTCCAAATTATTGGGCCGAGGTTCCGGTCCCTCCAATAGTCATAGAAATTCTTTGAGCCCCTCTTACTTTGGCAATTACCTTTAACACTTAGGGAATTAGTGAAAATTTAGGGGAAATGAGTAGGGAAATTAACTATTTTTTACTTTTTTTGCTTGATGTGCCTTCCATGTGATACATGCCCTTGTCTAGTGATGAAAGTAACAATATTTAATCATCATTATTAACCATTTCATCACACATCTATTCTACAACCATCATCTACTTACCCTACCTACTTTATCCTAACATTTTCACTTCTTTATTAGGGTGCACTTAGACTGGAAAACCCTTTTCACACTTTCTTTTCTTTTACATAGTGATATCTATCTAAATCTACACTTATTACATCCAAGGGCTCAGATTAAACTATTGAGCTCCTTTTATTCACTCTACCTATCTACTTATCTGCCAAGATTAAACAGTTTGGTCAGATTTTATTCTCTATCTCTATAAACATGGAATAACCAAGATTAAGCTATTTGGTAACCATGGATTGTGGCATAGGTAACAAGTTGCACACAATATTTATTATGCATAAATTTAATAGTAGTGGCATTTAGACTTGCACACTTTCATGGTCTTTTCTTTTTGTTGGGGTTCATTTTCTTTCATTTTTTTACCCTTTGATTCTTTTTCTAGGGTATACCCTCTTTACATTTTTTAATTTTCTATTCTTCACAAATATGGAAAAAATTTACAACAAGCAAAGGTATGAACATATTTCAGAGTTAAACCAAGTCAATCATGATATATGACACCTCTTGGTATAGGAACCTAACAGTGGCTCCACTTGGGGATGGCATTTCCTTGTGAAATGTCAAGAATAGTAGATCAGTGGCCTTTTGAAATACTTTGTGTGCTCTAAAAATCTCCTTTTTCCTACTATTTTATTTGTATTTATGACAATAAAGCTTCTGGAGCTTAGGGCCTTCTCTTCGGGCTTCAACTCCAGAATTACCATCCAATCAACACCAAACCTTTATTCTCCCTTCTTGAATCCCACTTGAGCACCTTGTCACTTAGGTAGGAATCTTCAACCTTGGTCTTTTTATTAAAAATCCTTTTAACCTTTTCCTGCACAACTTGAGATCTAACCTGAAACTAAAAGGTGTTGCAACCTTCAAACCAAATTAGTAAATCATCAAGATCTTAGGGCCTTTTGATTGGATTCAAATATTTTAGGATTTATTTCATAATCTAATTAAATCCTACCTACTCTATATTGTTTGAGAATTAGATTGATTTAAATAATACAAAAATGCCAATGAAGCCAATCAAGCAACTGTAGAAACAAATGAACTTCTTGACTGATTGTCAGTAAAATCAGAAGCATAATTTGATCATGTACCCACATAGTCAAAATAAAGGCAACTGCTGTTGTATTTTGTCCTCATAGAAAAAACATGTTAAAGAACTTGAGTTGAGAAGAACCTCCATATAATCTGTTATAGGATCAACAAAAGCATAAAGTATGATAGTTTCTTCTAGGCCTTCAATGTCTAATTGATCAGCTGTATCCTCAATACTAAACCCTGAAACTACTTCTTCAATCTTTCTCTTGAAAGCATAATCATCCCCAATCTGCAAATCAAAAGGCAATACAATTTCCTTTTCATTTGGAGAAGGAAGATTTTGTAAGAATTCTTTAGGATCTCGAAAATTATATGACTAAATTTGAGAATGCAAAAGTTTAATTTCATTTTCATTTTTTTCAACAACTAAATTAAGAAAACACATTTTAGTTACATGAGAGTATTTTCTTATTTTGACAATTATAAACACAACTCTTAAAAAATCTTCATCAAGCTGAAATTTTGATAACTCATCCCTGAATTCATTTAAAATTTCATCAAATGAAAGATTTTCCACAAACCTGGTCATCCTGTTTCACTATTAATGCTTTGCAATATGGATTATTTTGTTGTGGAATTTCTCTGAAATTTGAAGCTCTGGATCTTTGAACAATGGAGTATTGATTGTTTGGGGCTTCTTGATTGGAAAATTTTCATCGAAAGGGTCAGAAGAATGATGCCCAAATGTGCATGGAGATTTTATATTTACAATTTTCAAAAGAGATAAATTAAAAACTACTCTAAGATCTTCTCTAAAATACTATATACATTTGAAAGACTTTCTTGATGAGAAAGAACATAATGTCTTGGATAACAATCCAAGTTAAAGCCTGATCTTTTCACATAGTTCTTTCAGGTTCATTCATCCAGTACAATGAATTGATTTTGGAGTTGCGAAGTGGATGATTTTAACCTTTGTGTGTCTGATCACTGTCCACCA
Organism: Pinus tabuliformis; assembly: GCA_031772625.1. NCBI lineage: Eukaryota > Viridiplantae > Streptophyta > Pinopsida > Pinales > Pinaceae > Pinus > Pinus tabuliformis. Next base: position 453,691,030 of record CM062804.1, on the reverse strand, counting down.
TCATAGATCAGATCTAAACCTGTAAAACAATTCTAAAGAAAAAGTTAGTTCTCCAGGAAGCCATACTTCAAATTTTTTATCATTTTCTTATATAGGTATGTAAAATATGGATATGCAAAATAACTTCTAAAAATTCTTTAAGATGCTTGGAATCAAACTTTTGAGTTTCTTAAAGATTTGTTTTAACTGAGGATTTTTTCGTCCCCAGTGGAGTCGCCACTATGTTATCACTCAGATTTTCCTTGAAGTTGTTAGAAGGAAAGGGGTCCAAGGTAACCACAAACCAACTTTTAAGTACAGAATCTAGCCAATCTGTACTCAGAGAGGGCCCTCTCTTTATGATTTAGCTTTGTTTATGGGATTTTAGGCTAGTTATGAAAGCTTGGGGGGTTTTGATTTTGTTGGGTGGTGGAAGTCAGGAGCAGATGAATAGAACGAGGTATTTCAGGCCATTGGGCTATGGAGTCAACTGAAGATGGCTCAACTAGATCAGGTTGATTTAACAAAGGATGGTTTCACAGGGTAGGATAGCTAAATGAGATACAAATGATAGCTTAAAAGGGTGAAATGGTCATGAAAGAGAGGAAGGGAAATTAAGAATCCTTTAACAAAGTTCAAGATGAGGGAAAGTGGGCGATCATTAAAAAAAGTAATTAAGAATTTTTTATTAAATGGCCACAATGATAAAATAAAAAGCAAGGAGAAATTAAGAATTCCCTACCTATGATAGCTTGGAAGAAAACATTAAGAATATAGACGATTTTAAAGACATAATGCAGTAAACCTCTTTCCGAAATATAATTTTTCATTTATCATTAAGATATGAAACACATGTGAATATTTAAACAAGAAAATTGTAAAAACATAAGATATAGAATACTTATTTGTTTCTCGTTTGATGCAGGAATCCTATAAAAGTCCTTTGCTTTATTACTTTGTCCAGTCAGCCATACAATAGTTTTTCAACAGCACTTCTATTCCAAAATAAGGTGTCTATATAAATGTCTAAGAATCCACACAAAATACTTGAAATGAAGAAGTATTTATACTAATTGTAAACTGAAATATCTTGAAAAAAAATCAAGATTAGTTTCACAAATATCTCCAACTGTTTACATTAATAGAAATTAAATAAAGGACATTCAAAACTAACGAATCTATTTGAAACTATTTCTATGGATTTATGGTGACAAAAAAGAGAAAGTCGAATTTGATAGCAACTCTTAGTTGATGATGAGGCATCACAGTCACTAACTGCATCCTTCCTTTGTGCATTCTGCCCCAAAAATTATGCAAACTTAGGGTCCAATGATATGCTTGTATATCTCAATACGTGATAGATATGTAAAACGGGAAAGAGGGATTTCTACACAGGAATGTTTTTGAGATAAACCTCTCTCCGTTTCCCAAAATTCAGCTCCCACTGTTCACAATATTCTCTACGAAAAGATGTCAAAAACAGGACTTTGCACAAACTAAACAATAAGTTGTGACGACATGCACTTATCTCCATTTTGGTAATACCTTTGTTAATAGTGAGATAGGTTTTTATAGACTAGCCTATTAGGAACAAAAACCTCCTCCAGTTTCTTGAAATACTTCTTGGATTGGCCACAATAGTTTCTTCAAAACTATGACTTAAACAGGAAATTTCTGAAGAATGTACCATTTTTTATCTAATTTCATCTTTTAACCTTAAATTTATTTTGACTGTTTTTCACTTTTACTTTGGATAAAATTCATTGTAGCTGGTGAAAGTGTTTTCATCTTTGTTTAACCCTTAATTTCTTCATGATTACTTTTACTATTTACTGTTTACTTTTTACTTTTCCCGCTTTGTTTTTTCATGTGTCTTCACTTTGACAAGAATTTGTATACTCTGTTTTGTAATTGTCTTCCCTGTTGTTTATCTTCATGCTATCTGATTTACTTGACTTGGTATTCAATCTGATACTCTTTAATCTTGATACACTTTGACTATTCTTTATTGTGTCCTTTTACCTTCAATGTGTAGTTTAGGTTTTTACTGTCTCTTTCAACAGTAAATCGTTTAATTTCATGTTTCCTTTGCTTTTCTTTTTACTGTATGTTTTATCTTCCATATGTATTTAAATAGATTTGATAACAATTTTGGAGTAAACAGGTCTTATGACTAGTATTAAGATTGTTTATCGAAGGCTGTGGTCTTCTGATCACCTGTAAAAGAAAACAAATTGTTAAGAAAGCATTAGTTTGCAAGGGAGGTTGAAAAGGTTTCATTTGAGCTTGAAAGGTCTGTGGAGTGAGTCTAGAATGCTTTTCGAGAGGTAAACCATGCTCAAATTGGTTAACAGAGGCTTCAGGTGGCGCAGATGGGTTACATAGGGTTTTAGTGCACAATCAGGTGAAAACGAGCAAAACTGGGGTTTTTGTGTTTAAACAGATAAATGGTTGATATTGGTGGGTAAACTTTGATTGAAAAGTGGGATTTAAATGACTGATGGGACACCTTTGTTGTTTAGTGGAGGTGGTAAGAGGGAGCAGTATTGGTTTCCATCGCACAACTTTTGGGAGGATAGTGGTTTTGGAGGAGGGTCGCGCGATTCCACTAGTCAGTTGACACGTAGCATCAGCACTGTTTGGGAAACCACTCACATCGCACACTAAAGGTCGACCACAAGGCCTGTGCGATATGAGTGATATCTGTCAGATCTGAGGGATTTGATTGGATGGTAGTGGGCAACGGGAAGTGGCAGAAGGTTAACGGGGGGGGGGGCAATATTAATTAAAGGAGTTAATTATATCGGGGGTAAAGCAATTGGTCCGAAAAGTTATTAATTAATCATGGGGATTAATTAATCCTTGTATAGTGTGGCAGGGGTTAGGGTTCTTAATTAACCATAAATTGGTTAATTAATTCCGTTTATTGACTTTACTAAGGTTAAATTTAACCACGGGACAGGATATGTAAATATTTGGGATTTATATAATAATATGTGCGCGGCTAGTGTTGTTTTTGGGAGTTACATAATAATATAAGTTAACGGTTAATATGATTTTGTAAGATATGAATGTGCGCTAAGTTAAAATTGTTTCTGAAAGCATTTTCATCATACACATTTAAGACTTAGGCTAAGTGAATATGAGGGTTTATATTGAGAATGTTTTAATTTCCCCAAGTAAAATAGGATTTTACTTAGGAAGAGTTTTTTTAATGGAATGAATGATTTTATGGAGGGATAAATGTTGATGAAGGGGATTTAAATACGTTAGGTATTTCAAATTATTGGGCCGAGGGTCGATTCCCTCCAATAGTCAGAGAAATGCTCTGAGCCCCTCTTACTTTGGCAATTACCTTTATCACTTAGGGAATTAGTGAAAATTTAGGGGAAATGAGTAGGGAAGTTAATTATTTTTTACTTTGTTTGCTTGATGTGCCTTCCATGTGATACATGCCCTTGTCTAGTGATGAAAGTAACAATATTTAAGCATTATTCTTAACCATTTCATCACACATCTATTCTACAACCATCATCTACTTACCCTACCTACTTTATCCTAGAATTTTCACTTCTTTACTATGGTGCACTTGGACTGGCAAACCCTTTTCACACTTTCTTTTCTTTTACATAGTGATATCTATCTAAATCTACACTTATTACATCCAAGGGCTCAGATTAAACTGTTGAGCTCCTTTTATTCACTCTACCTATCTACTTATCTACCAAGATTAAACAGTTTGGTCAGATTTTATTCTCTATCTCTATAAACATGAAATTGAAAACATTTAATAACCAAGATTAAGCTATTTGGTAACCATGGATTGTGGCATAGGTAACAAGTTGCACACAATCTTTATTATGCATAAATTAAATAGTAGTGGCATTTAGACTTGCACACTTTCATGGTCTTTTCTTTTTGTTGGGGTTCATTTTCTTTCATTTTTTGACCTTTTCTTTATTCTTTTTACCCTTTGATTCTTTTTCTAGGGTATACCCTCTTTACATTTTTTAATTTTCTATTCTTCACAAATATGGAAAACATTTTCAACAACCAAGGTATGAACATATTTCAGAGTTAAACCAAGTCAATCATGATATATGACACCTATCGGTATAGGAACCTAACAAGGCGTACCAAGGAGGGAGTGACAAGGCATGCCAGGCAGTGCCAAGGCATGCTAGGGAATGCTAGGTCATGTTAAGAAGAGTCAGGGTGTGCTAAAATGTGCCAGATAGTGCCAAGGCATGCCAAGACATGCCATGTGCTAAGGCATGATAAGATGTGCCAGGTGCTAGGGCATGCGAACGTGTGTCAAGGAGTGTCAAGGCAAAAAAAGGCAACAGTAAGTTAAAATGCAAAGAAATTAACACATAAGAGGGTTAATAAGTCAAGACCTTACCTTTTCAAGAGGGGCATGCTAGGCACACTAACACTAGTACCAATACATGCCAAGGGCTAAGTTCTAGTGTGTCTTAAGTGCCAAATCATACTCTATTGCTTCTCTCTTAATTGTGAATAATTGATCTCAAATAAATTTTATCTTAAACCATGGCAAGGTATTCCAGGGAATTCCAACACATGCGAAGAATTGTTAGGTTCCACCAAGTGCCAAGAGCCAATATGTTCCAGGGAGTTATAGGGCATGCTATGGAGTGGATAGGGCATGTTAGGGAGTGAGAAGGCATGTCAAAGATTGTTAGTGCATACTAGGGGGTCTTAGGGATACACAAGGGAGCGCTAGGTCCAAAATGCATAGAAATGAATGAATAAGAGTGTGTTCTAGGGAGTGTGAATGAGTTCCAGGTGTGTCAAGGATTGAGTGTCCTAAGAGAAGTTAAAAATAAGAATGATAAGAAGCTAGTATGTGGTTGCAAGAAGGAGCTAGACAAAGAAGTTTCAAGAAAAGGGAGACTTTGGGTTAGAAAAAGAAATGTTTTGTCAATGACTTGGTTGGGTTTTCAAGTCGTAAAAAATGTAAGTCTATCTATAAGGGCATGATAGCTAGGGAGTGTCAATGTGTGTCAGGGAGTGTTAGGGAGTGCCATGGAAACACAAGGGAGAACTAGTTCAAAATGTATGGAAATGAATAGATACGAATGTGCGATAGGGAGTGCCAATGAGTTTTAGGTGTGCTAAGGAGGGAGTGACAAGGTTATATGTTAGGTAGCACCAGGGCATGTCAGGGACTAGTGGTAGGGTGTGCTAGGGAGTTCCAAAGCATGCCAAGGAATGCAGGCAGTGTTAACACGTGCCACATAGTTCCAAGGTTTTGTTAAACATGCAAGGTGCTATGGCATGTCAAGATGTAAACTATGTTGTTCAATTGTTTTATGGCCATTGTTGGATGTGAGCCTTGACTTGATAACTTGTAACTTGTTAAGTGGGATAAGTTGAAATTGGACATGAGTAGCCTAAGATGAGTTATAGTCAATTCTTGGGTGAACAAGGAGTAGTCTAGTTGTAGTAATCGTAACTTGGTTAAGCTATTGTAGTTGATGAAGGACTTCGTTAGGTTCCTAAGTCCCAAAAAAGTAAGGATAGTTGTGAGGGCATGATAGCTAAGGAGTGTCAGTGCATGCCAAGGAATAAAAAATGCATGCTAACATATGCTAGGTAGTGTCAATATATAGTGAGGAGTGTTAGGGAGTGTCAGGGCATCACAAAGGAGAACTAGGTCAAAATGCATGGAAATGAATGAACAAGAATGTGTGCCAAGGAGTGTCAGCAAATTCTAGGTGTCCCAAGAATGAAGTGTGCGGGGATAAGTTCATAATAGGACTTCCAGGAGGCAAGAATATGGTTCCCATGTTGCAAAAAATGTAAGGGTATTTGTGATGGCATGATAGCTAAGGAGTGTTAGGGTGTGCTAAGGAATGAAAAGGCGTGCTAACACATGACATAATTTTTTGTGGTTTGATGGTTTTATTTAATTTTATGGTGCTATTTTTATTTTCCACTTTGAATAGCACTATTTTTCCTAGTTTGGAACATTATAGTCAACGAGTTCTAGGTGTGTTAAGGAGGGAGTGGCAAGGTATGCTATGCATTGCTACCAAGGCATGCTAGATTGCTAGGAAGCATACCAAGATATGCCAAGCGCCAAGGTGTGCCAATGCATGATAAGGAGTGTTAGGGAGTGTGAGAGAAACATAAGGGAGCACTAGGTCAAAATGCATGGAAATGAATGAATAAGAGTGTGTGTTAGGGAGTGTCAGTGAGTTCCAAATGTGTTAAGGAGAGAGTGACATGGTATGCTAGGTTGCACTAAGTCATGCTAGATTGCTAGGGCGGCATGAAGACAAGATGTGCCAGTGATAGGGTGTGTCAACATGTGCTAGGACGTGTTAGGGAGTGCCGAGGAAACACAAGGGAGCATTAGTTCAAATTAGTGCATGAAAATGAACAAATAAGAGTTTGTGACAGGAAGTATTAGTGAGATATAAGTGTGTTGAGGGCATAACAAGGTATGGTAGGCAGTGCTAAGGCATGCTAGAGGACATGGAAACATGCCAAGATGTGCCAAGTGCTAGGGTGTGCCAATGCATGCTAGGGAGTGTTATGTAGTCCCAAGGAAACAAAATGGATCACTAGTTTCAAATATATGGAAATGAATGAATAAGAGTGTGTGACAGGGAGTGTTAATGAGTTCTAGGTGTGGTAAGGAGCGAGGAACAAGATATGTTAGGTAGTTCCAAGGAATGATAGAATGCTAAGGAAACATACCAAGATGTGCCATGTGCCAGGGTGTGTCAATGCATGCCAGCGAATGTTAGGGAGTGCCACAAAAACAACAAGGGAGAACTAGTTCAAAATGCATGGAAATGAAGAGATAAGAGTGTGTGATAGGGAGTGTGTTATAGATCCATTTGGGCACATCACTCCCATCATCTAGATTAGTTTTTTAGGGCTCATCAAACCCTAATTTCAGTTGCCACATACCCTAAACAAGTCAAACTTTTGAATGCCTCCTTCCCAGAAAAATCCATTGCTTGAAGACATCCTAAAATGACCTCTAGAGGGACCATCACAGTTAGGCTCATGCAAGGGTGCACTGCAGAGTAGTTGAGTCCATGCCAGGGTTCTCTGCGAAGAACTTAGACCCACTTTGACCTACGCTGGGTGAGTTTGAGCAAAATTCACATAGGGTTTGGGGAATATTCTTATCTTCTTGAGCCTTCTTGATGATTCCCACACTTATCATCTCGTATGAGCTCGAAAATGGATGAGGAATGAGTTAAGATACATCCTATCCTCTCATCCCTTCCTCCACGGAACTAATTCTAAGTATGGAAGGCCATTCAATACCCTCATTGATGACAAAACCTCCTCCATCTTCCTATAAATTAACCACTCATCTAAGTGATCAGGGGCTGGACTTTGATGATTGTAAGGAGATAATGTTAGTTTGAGATTTGAGACTATTGTAAGTGTCGTTATGCTACCGAATTGTCATGCTTATGATGTAATGTGGATGGAACCAAAGCTGGAGGAGTGACTTCCAATCAGGCTTCATGGTTGTAATCATTCCTTCTATTCAATAAAGTATTTGCACCTTTTTCGATATGTTTATCTTGATATGTGATGCTTATATGTGTGAATATATATGATTCCATTTACTTGTAATAAATAGATCTTTTTCTTTGATTGGTTCTTTGTCTTCTGTTGATGTTTACAGGTACTTCTCAAGCGTGTTAAGTACAGGAAGGAGTGACAGTATCGTTACAAAGGAGACAAGAGGAAAGCAAAAGTACAAGTAGGTCCTCTCATTCTCTTTGTCTTATCTATTGTTTATAAAGAAAAGTTAAAGTGCTTTAAACTATTGCTCTAGATATAGATACTGTGTAGGGAATTAGTATTTATCCATAGATACCGAATTCTTCATAAAAAATTGGTGACCATACTGGGGAAAAATCCTTGTTCTAAGTAGCTTATCACATCCTAGGACATTCCAGCAGACCTTAATCCCTTTCATTGATTGTATTTTAGTCTTGTTGAAGTGAATTTTGGTCAAAAATTGTGTTCAGTTGCCTCTTGAAATGGCTTACTGTCACCAACGCAGGCTTGTGAGGAACACAGTGCGCAACAGAGCACCCTTGGCTTACGGACAGTGATCTTAAGCACACCGTCTCCCATTTAGGGCTACATTGATCCTCCTTGGGTTAGTTTTCCACCTTTGGATAGGATTTTTCACCAAATTTCTTCTGTTTGATTGCTTGTTGAATGATCAATGAATTTCATGTCTCTGAAATAAACATTGTATCTCCTTTGCTAGCCCTACTTTGATTTGATTGATTAATGTTTCTTAAATGATTTCTTTGTCATTATCGATTCATTGTCAAAGTTAGATTATAGTCGATTAATATTTGTTCGAAAAAAAGTGTCGTAAAAGTCTTATTTTCCTTGAAAACATAATTGTTGTAAAGTCTTCATTCTTGTTAAAGATTGATTGATTGTATTTGCATTAATTTCCTTTTTTGTTCATCATAACATTAAGGGAATCGAAAAGAAAAACTTGCATTGTGCATTGAAAAAGTTTGTGTGTGCTCATAGGAATAGTAGAGGGAAATTGCATTAGATTGTGCTCTTTGCTCTTTGATTGAAAGAAATCTGATTGCTCTATCCCTACTAGCTAAGATTTTCATTGTTAAATTGAATGGAAATAATGCTTATCATGTTAGTTTCATTCTAGGAATTGAATATACATCACGTGGTGAACCTTGAAAGTCAAATTCCTAAGCAAGATCAACTTAAAATTAACATCAATTTACCTAATGGAGCATTGTCATCTAACACAAAACATTTAGAGGTTCTATGCTAGAGACGTGTTCCAGCATCATAAAACATAAAAGTTGTTGCTAACTTGTCTGCAATATATCCCGAGTGTGATATCTCATTCCACGTACGTGAGTATTGTTAGAGTCGGTCTAGTAGCCCTCCACCAGCGATCAAAGCTCTTTGCATTTGCATAAGTAGGTGTCTCATCAGTGTCATCTTATTGCATTCCATTAGGCATGCCATAATCCTGATGGAGGAGCTGGTGTCTTTGTCCCCCTCTGGGCACTGCTGGATCAGCTTGTTTCAGTCATTAAACTTTGTCAAGGTTACTTGTCTATTGTCTTGAGATCAAATTTTTAGGTCTAGGGTTTTGGTCAAGTTTGTCTTCAAGGTCATGTTTCTGAAGGTCAATAGGTGCCCAGCAAGCCAGAGGAATGATTTTCAAAGTGTTTCTTCGAAAGATTCTATCTTGTACAGTTAATTTTCACCTTGGATTTAAAAACCCTGTTTTTAAAGCCAAGGTTATTTCTCAAAATTTTGTAAAAATTGTAAAAATTCAAAGGGCTTCAAAGGACAGCATGTAACCCTGGCTCCCTTGCCAAGATCCCTCAGATGCTATCCCTGCAAAAAGTATCGAGCAAAAGCATCAAATTAGTCAATTTCAGGACAAAAGGAAACCAAAAACATCAAGTTTATAAAGTGTCATGGAAAAACATTATAAAGTGGGTTATGACATGAAATTAATTCAAAGCCAGGCTATAAAGGCTTTATTTCCCTCCATCAAGCTCCATTGTGCATCCAAGTGATAGAGAAATCAGTTGCAAGAGCGTTTGAGTGAATTCGGTGAGTTTAGGAGGCGTGCGACCCATCGAGACTGGCGCGCGACCCGTTGAAGGCGCGCGACCCGTCAGGGCACCTCCAGCAGTGTAAAAATTACACAGGCGCGACCCATTGAGGGCGCGCGACCCGTTGGGCAGTGCGCGCGACCCATCAGGGTTTCCTCCACAGAAAATTACCAGCAAGCTGCCAAGCAACCACAAATTGTTCAAGCTTGTCCGGTAGGCCTTCAATCATATAAATTATGGTTTGCTAAAGCTTGAGAAGATCATGATAATATTTTAAGAGCCTTCATTTGCAAGTAAAGACTCCATGTGCTTTTGCTTGAAAATATCAGAGTTGCTAGGGTTTGTTTTGCTGCTTTAAGGTATTCCTTTTCATTCCTATTGTTCCTACATTTTCCCACCTCCCATTTCTTACTCACTTATCACTGTTATTTAATTTCCCTACCAAAAATATTAAGAAATCAAAAATCAAACCCTAAACCCTACCTTCCATAACATCCTTGCAAATGAAATTGTATGATGGTGTTGATGTCATGATTCCTCTCTTTAACCCCTGTTTCATATATTTTTCCCAATTTCTCTTCCAAGTCTCCCTTCCTTAACATTTCCCTTGTGCTACTTGTCCCCTTGAAACAGCATTTCAAAACAGTTAAAACAACAGATTTCAAAGCAGAAGCAGCAGTGCATTTCAGTCACTTTGCCCCTGAAACCATGTCAGAAATCGAAACCGACTATGAGCAAAGTGATGATCGTGAGTCAACACCAGAAGTTGAGCCTGCTCCGGAACATGAAAAACCACTATTGGGCCCGAATGCACATATGCAAGGCAAAAATGAAGGTGCTCCAAAGGCGGTTGGCCAAAGCACAAAAACGAAGAAAAAGGTCCGACCCCCTCCACATCTTGGCCGAGGCTTCCTTGAAGGAGCATGGCACTAAATAGCTCAACCCCAGCACAAATTCCAAGAAATTTTGAGCATTTTGGGTGATTTTTGGTTTTTAAGGCAATTTACAGGTTTTGTCCTTTAACGGGTCTCACCCCCTGCGCGACCCTTTCTCTTGGCAACTTCATTTTGCAAAACCTCAGCATTTCCAGATTTGTCATGAAAAGTTACACATGCTCATCCATTGCCAAGAGATTTTATGAAGTTTTGGGCCTCCAGAAAGTCAAAAAACAAGCAAAAAATGACTTTCTGCCACATTTTTGACACACAGAAAGTAGTCTTGGGAGATTGCAATTTTGGAGCGGCAAATGACAACCAAATTTAGAAATTCTAGTTGGGTTGGAAAGTAGACTCACAGACCTTTCCAACAAGCCTACTCTTGCCCCATTTGGACACCTGAAAGTGCCCCAAAAGTGCCCTCAAAGGCGCGCGACCCGTCAGGATTTGGCGCGCGACCCGTCAGGCAAATTGCTCAGGATTTTAGCGTACAGCTCAGAAAAACGCAGTTTTGACCATGTTTGACTTTTTGGAGTGGATTGTTATCCTCCTTGATGTAAATAATGTAAGTTCTTTACACTTTTACACTTATGTATCTCTTCTAGAAGATTCATTCATGAAATAGGTGAAAATTAAATGAATGAATTGGTTTCCTAGCTTATAGAGGCAAGTTGTTTTGACTGCCTAGTTTTTAGTGCTCAGTTTAGAATTGGTTGAAACAGCTCCTAAAAGGATGAGCTCGACCCCTAGAGGCAAGGAAAGGTGTTAGCTTGCCTATATAATGTATTTTCTTAGTCATTTTCAGGGGTTGGAAGGTTGGACTCTTGAGGGAGAAGCTATCATTGTATTATTCACTGTATCTCTGCAATTTTTGGCTAAGGAAGACCAGGGTTTTGCAGTCCTTTTTGGGATTCTTGTGGTTACATGTATTGATGGTGTGTTTCTCTATGTACTTGTAAGTGTGTTATGTGAATCATTTCCTTTCTTTTCCTTCTACACATTAAGCAAATGAAGTGTTAAAGTAGAACTCATGACTCTCATGCTCTGCTTTTAAGTTTGTTTAATTTCAATGTTTTCTACTGTTTAAGGAGAATTCAAAGTTATTGTTTGCTCTCCTTAGCTCCTCACCTGTCTTTCTCATCCATTCACCTCAATCTAAGGCATCAATACTATCTCCTATCTCGCCCCAAAGAACCCCCTGCAGAAACTATGTCCAATCCCCGCACCCAAAATTGCCATCTCCTAAATTTGCCACCAAAAACCCTAAAAACCCCAAAACAACCCTTTTGATCAGTTTAATAGCCTAAAATCAGTGTTACCCTATTGGTCATCTCACCAATTGAAGATCTTTATCGAGATAGACCGGAGAGAGCCCTCTCCTGCCCCGTAGGGCTAGCTACGAGGCTAAGTGGTTTGATGTTGCCTTGAGGTTTACCTTTCTCAGCCTGAGGTGAAATTTCAAGCACTAACAAGTATATCGTAGCTCGTCCACGTACCTTTAGGTATATAGGGCAGTGTTACAGTATGTAAAGTATATGGGAATGCTCTCACTATGCGGTTTTTCATTAGACAATGCTAATATGGATTGGGCTTCCATGTACTTTCGGGTATATATGGGAGGACAACACTAGGTTGCTATCCATCCTTAGGTAACCAAGTCGGTTGCCTTGTACACTGTGATACATCGAACACAGCATTCGAGGAGATTGCTTGCCTGTACTTCTTGGTTCGCCAGGAGGTATTCTGTAGTTCACAGTTTCTTGGTAAACATTTTTCCTAGCTTACCCCTTTTTGTTCATTTCGTTTTTGTAATAAAATCAATGAGCAATCATGGAGGAAAATTAACCCTTACCCCATCGCTCACAGAGAACTGCAAATAAACTTCCTTTACCGCCTGAAGCTACACCTATCTGGTCAAAGTGGTCTCATTTGATTGGATCCAGTACTTCACAAGCATCTGGTTCTTCATCTAAATTATCAAAAACACCTATATAGGTAAGTATTGTGACCCCAGTTACTCCTACAGTTACTGGAACATTTGTTACTGAAGTCGAATCTCCCCAATTACCTGAGGAAACTAGAACTGAATCTAGTAAAATGGTAACCCAAGTTGTTCCACAACAAGATGATTCTTAATCCGAAGTTTTTCAACAAGAAATTACTTCTAAACCTGAATCTGTTCGACTAGAACTGGATCCTGAACCCATCATTGTTAAATTAGAAGTTACTTCTAAACCATAAGTTGTTCACGAAGCCCAACCTGGTCTTGTTCTTTTACTAGAACATTTGGATCTTGAAGTGGAACAATCATAAGTTGTTACCTTACTGGAAGAAGATCGACTGGTAGATCCTCATACATCCGTAACTGTCAAGACCTCCTCTTTACCTCAGCAACAACCAAAAATATTTTATGGACCAGACAGTGAAATTCTTCCACCTGGTTTGATTTCGATAAAAGAGGAAGCTGAGGTAGAATCGCCCAGAACTCCATTCCATTTTGGAACTGAACTTTATCTGTATCCTCATACTCCTCATTTCACTCCTCCTTTTGATCTTTATTACTTTCAGAAACCTATTGATTCATTAGGAAACTTATGTGGACATTTGACTATGGAAGAGTCAACATCCCAGACCGTACCATCTGTTACGGCTACGGTAGAATCTTCTGTCGCAACCTCTTCAATGTTTACTGTGACACCTGAGTCACACTTGTATGGTGTTCTGTCTGTCCCATCGGGTTGCCAATATTTATCAAGAACCCACTCAGGTGTTGCTTCTAGCCCTTGGTCTTCACCAATGTTCTCAACTGGAATTTTATCTGGTTCCTCATTTATGGGTACCAAACAACTGGACCCATCAAGTTCACATCAAGATGGTTCATCTAGTTACCATCCTTTATATCCGCTTAACACTGGACTACCCCTGTATGGAGAAAAATATGCATATTCTCCTTATCGTCCATATTCTGGGGGGCAACCATATGTCGGTATGCCGTCGTCTTTAGGTGAACCTGGAATGACTGTCTATCAATGGCAGCCAACCATGCCCATTCAACCTAGGTTTGTGTATCCATCATAACCTATGCAATCTATCTCATCCATACCTACAAAACCTGTTGTTACAACTATCCCACAATCACAAGCCCAGATTGTTGTATTGCAACTTGTGCAAGTTGGCCCTTCAACCTCAGACCCCCAAGTTTCAGGTATACAGATCCAGCCATCTCAGGTATTTTTAAAACAACAACTTGTGTCTGGAGTCCAACAACTTTAGGCTAGTTTACCATTTACTAGAATGATAGAGACTTACACTAGTTTAGTGTATTCACAACCTGGTCAACCCTACATTGGTGGGAAACAACAATTGTTAAACCAACAACCATTGTATCAATAACAACAATAGTTGCTTCAATATCCTTAGTAGCCTCAATATCAACATCAACAATTCTAGCAATACCAACCTCAACATGGACTTGGACAACAAGTTCAAGATGGGTTTAGTCACCAACAATTTTATACAGGCCCTGGTCAGCAAGCCTATGCTGGGTTTGGACAACAACAAATTTACCCTGGTGTACAACAACAAAAACCTTACACTGGATTTGCTCAACAAACTTACCCATATCAAGGTTACCAGCAGCAGATGCCCTATGCTAGTATTCAAAGGCCCATTTCCCAGGCAATTCCATCTTACCCTAGATATGCTCAACCTGACCTCAATACACAGTTTCCTTTCATTGTGACACTTGAGTTACTAGATCTAAATCAGCTTACCAATGACACAATTCTTTATGCACGTTGGTGGCCGATGATTCCTCATAAATTACCTTCCCATATTCTGAAATTCAATGGAAATCCTGGAGAAGACCCGTCCAACCATGTCATGACTTTTCATTTATGGTGTTCATCAAACTCCTTGAATGATGATTTTGTTAGACTTCATCTTTTCTAGAGAACGCTTACTAGTCTAGCTACCAAATGGTACATCGAGTTACCATGAGCTTCTTTCGATAACTTCACTACCTTAGCTACCATGTTTTTAATCCACTTCCAATTACCCATATGATATGAGACTAGAATGGAACTATTAACCAACTTTAAATAGACTACTGCGACTCATATATCTGATCATATTCATGAATTGCGTCGTCATCGTCACATGGCTAAAACTTATGTTCCTGATCATCTTTTGGCTGAGTGTTTTATAAAATCCTTGCTGCCATCTATCACTGAGGATGTGGCGAAAGGTGGAGTTGTCACAGAAGAGCAAGTAATTACTCGTGCCCAATATTTGGATTTGATTTATACACAATCCGACATGCTCTATGACAAGATCCCCAATGCAACCTGACCAACTTTCATTGTTCCTCCTCCACCATCGAGTAAGGACTCTCATGCTGGCAATGGTATGATTGGTTCTTAGAGCACACAAATGGTAGGTAGACCATTTGGTCAAACACTTGCCATTACCAATCAAACTAAAAATTCACCTGATAATACTCTTATTGTCGAAATAAATGTCGTGTCATCTGACAAGGGCAAGAATGAAAAGCAACCAGGAGGTAAGAAAAAGGGGAAAAACAAGAAGAAACAAAATAACTCCCCTCAAGAGAAATCATCTGATTCCTCTTCTTCGGCAAGGAAACCTTGTTACCCATGTTTGATTTTTAACGATGAGCATTTTATGTGAGATTGTCCACACCACTCTAAAGTCTCAAAGATTTTGAAGACTTCTAATACGTCTGCGGTATTGACTGATCCTTTTCTAAAACCGAAGACAAATATGGTTGCTACAAATCAAGCTTCCACTTACCAAGTGCTTATGCTATCTGCCCCTAAGAAAAAATATGATGTTTTGTTGTCAACACGAAGTAAAGATTATGGAAATCAATCATTTTCATTGAATAACCAGGCTGATTGACCTAACCCTTCGACTACAACTTCAAATGATCCTATTCTACCACCTATTGCACTAGAGTTAATGATAAAACCACCTAAGGGAGTTATACACAATTCGACATTTAACCCTCGAGCTCGAGCTGTACAGAATTATAATATAGTAGAAGATTTGGCTCAGTCACCTTCTGCTACATCTACACTTGAGGTGTTACAGAACTGTCCCTCCCAAAAGCAAGCTTTGTTGTCATCAATTGGTGGAATCGATTGAACTGATTCCAATCTTGTGGTTTTCAATCATGCAAGTTATACACCATAGTTACCGGCACAATTAGCATTTCTGATTCAAGTAAACGCTCTCAATAAACTTGTCCATCAAACTATTATTGACGAGGGGGAATCTACTTGTATAATGTCTATGAGTTGATGGAAAACACTTGGCTCACCACCTTTGTCACATTCACCAACAACATTAAAATCTTTTGACAATCGCACATATACGCCTTGTGGAATATTGAGTAATTTGCAGATCGAACAAGGAGGAAAAATGGTAACTGTTGAAGTTGAGGTAGTTGACGGACCCCTTGACTACAACATTTTGCTAGGAAGACCATGGATTTATGCCATGGCTGATGTGGTTTCAACATACTTTCATATGATTGCATTTCCTCATAAAGGTGGAATCACAGTTATCGACCAACTCGCCCTCTTCACCTCTAGTTCACAGGTTACAGGAAGCATCCCATTGGTACATGGACCCCTACTATCTCTCCAAAATATTGGTGTAGGTCTCTTTAAAGACTTTTCCCTAATGGGTACTTTTTCACTACCACCATGATAAAATTTGGCGGAAGTAGAAAAAGTAGAGACTTGCAACATGATATCTTCCACTTCGTCTGACTTAAGGAAGATTACCAGTAGTTTTGAATTTGATAGTAATTTTGAAATCATGTCGTTAAGCCCTATTGAGCTAGCATAGCAATCAATCTTTATGGCTTGCACGGCAAACCCAAATCCATCTTCGTCAATTGTATGGGTAGATCGTTCATTACAATTTGGTACTTCTTCCAATCCCTTTTCACGTATATTTTGTACTGATGAAGGAATAATCCAATCAATGATGATGGAAGGAGAACCATGGGAGGCTTATCACCATTGTTCCCATCTTCCAGATCACATCGAAGATTATTCAAATGAACTTAATCACCCTTTAGTTGTCGATTTCCTTTCAAATTATGTTTTCATAGATATAGTAGATTCTGAGCGAAACCTATCAAATATTGAAGAAACCATTTCTATCAATATTTCAACCAAACCTAACATTGTAGAAAACATTCATGTTGGAAAATATTGTTCTCCATCAGAACTTGATATTTAATGTGCTCTCTTTCATGAATTTTGAGATATATTTGCATGGTCACACGAGGAGATGCCAGGTATAGACTCTAGTATAGTTGAACATGAAATCAAAATGTATCCTTAAGTCAAACCAGTATGATAGCGCCTTCAACCTATTCATCCAAAGAAGGTTGCTGCCATTAAGGTAGAAGTTGAAAAACTTTTGCATGCTGGTTTCATTTACCCTGTTCCTCTTACTGACTGGGTTTCCAATATTGTTCCTGTCATGAAGAAACAAGGGACAATACGAGTGTGCGTTGATTATAGGGATGTAAATTAGGCTTGTCCAAAAGACAACTATCCCACTCCCATTATCGATCAGATTATTGATGAATGTCCCAGATGTGAAAGATTCTCATTTATGGATGGACTTTCCGACTACAATCAAATCAATATCCGCCCAGAGGACCAATATAAAACTACTTTTATTTGTCCATGGGGCACATTCGCCTATCAGAAAATCCCATTTGGTTTGAATAACGTAGGGGTCACATTTCATAGGGAAATGAATTATGCCTTTCATGAAATCAAACATATTGTTCAACCTTAACTTGACAATTTACCTACTCATTCAGGAAAGCAGACTAATCACCCACAACATTTGAGAGCTATATTTTTACGGTGTTGACACTACAAAATACGACTCAATCCACACAAATGTGTGTTTTGTGTTGGTTCTGGTCATTTACTTGGTTTCGTAGTGTCTAAGGAGGTAATTTGACTCAATCCACTTAAGGTTGAGGCAATCCTTGACTTGCCTCCACTTTCAAACCTACTTCAGTTACAAAGACTCCAAGGGAAGGCTAACTTTTTGAGGAGGTTCATTCCCAATTATGCTGAATTGGCTAAAGGATTTACTCGTTTATTGAAAAATGGGATACCCTTCTATTGGGATTAGGTTGGGCAAGCTTCTTTTGATGCTCTTAAAGATACCTTGATTAGAGCCTCATTAATGTATTCCCCAAATTATCAAAATGACTACTTCCTGTATCTCGTTGCTGCATATACAACCATTGGAATGGTTTTAGTCCATGAGGAAAATGGGATTGAACATCTGATATATTATTTGAGTCGCAATCTCAATGATACAGAAAGTAAATACTCTTATGTCGAGAAACTAGATTTGGTAGTTGTACAAGCTGTACAAAGATTTCGACACTATATCCTGCTCTGGAAGACCACTGTCATTTCGGATTGCAATGGTATGACATATATTTTTTCACGTCAATTGCTTGGGGGGGGGGGGGGGGGGAATACTCAAAATGGATAGTCATTTTGCAAGATTTTGATCTGGAATTCATCAAGTCCAAATCAAAGAAATCTCTAGTTTTTGTTGAGCTACTTTGTGACCTTCCCTCGATTTCTATCGATTCGACATCAGAACCATCAATTCTGGATGAGTCTTTTCTTGATTTCATCATCTCATGCATGGTATGGAGATATATTGATTTATCCACAGATCGAAACTTTCTGGCTAGATACCTCTCACTCGCAATAGAGACGTATCCGATACCAAGCCAAAGATTATCTGATCATTGGCGATACTCTTTATCGTTGTGGTATCGATACGATTTTACGAAGGTGCCTCACTCATGAGGAAGTCGAGAAAGTTTTGAATGATTTTCATTTAGGTGCTTGTGGTGGACACTTATCTGGTTATGTGACAGCATAAAGGATTCTCTATGCGAGTTAATTTTGGCCTAGTATATCCAAAGATTGCATAATTGCCGTCAGAAGTTGTCACGTAGGCCAGATCTATGACTGTAAAGCTAGATTACCACCTATACCATTTCATCATGTCATCGTTGTTGGACCATTCACCAAATGGGGCATTGACTTCATGACATGTAACCCCACCTCAGCCCGGGGCATGAGTACATTATAGTCATCATTGACTATTTTACCAGATGGGCCGAGGCATGCCAACATTAAACAACAATGGCAAAATGACTGCTCTCTTTTTTTTAACCACGTGGTTGCTCGGTTCATTGTACCGCAGGCTATATTTACAGATCATGGGTCACATTTTCGCAATCACATGATGAGTGAGTTAACTTCCAAGTTAGGACTTTCACATGATAGTTCTACTCCATATTACCCACAAGCAAATGGACAAGTTGAGGCCATCAATAAAGTCCTGAAATGAAAACTTCAAAGAATGATAGGGGTTCATAAATGAAACTGGTATTTAATCCTATACTCTGCCTTGTGGGCATATCAAACCTCGGTGAGAAATGCAACTGGATTCACCCCCTTTCAATTGGTGTATGGTTTGGAGGCAATCTTGTCGATACAATGAGAAATTTCATCTCTCAATCTTTCGATTGACCTGTTACCTGACACTTCTGAAGAAGAAGCATGTTTCTTGGAACTTATCCATCTAGATGAAACCTGTTGTGAAGCCGCATTGGCTAATGAAGCGCACAAGAAATGAATCAAGGTGCAATATGAGAGAAATGTCAAGCCTCGCCTTTTCTCAGAAGGCAACCTAGTCATGCTTTATGATCAGGAAGCTGATAAAACTAGACTAGGGAAATTTGAACCGCTTTGGATGGGTCCTTATATTGTCAAGTGTGTTTTGGCAAAAGGAGCCTACGAGTTGGTGGACTATGATGGAATTCCATTGTCACAACCCCGAAATGGGTTGTATCTCAAACATTACTATGCTTAATTGAGTGTAGTAAAATAACTTTATATATGCTTTAATTGCATGTGTGTGTGTCAGTGTATCTTTTAGAGTTTTTATGTGGTTAAGTAACCCGCTTTGCATTTGTTGCAGATATTGAAGCCTTTGTAACTATTTGTTGGTTACGCCGATGGTGCTAGTCGTAGTACGCAAAACCTATCTTCTGCAGCATGGGCCATTTTTGTTCCAAGTGGCGAGTTAGTGAGTTTTCAAGGGATTTGTATCGGTCAATCAATGAAAAATATCACTGATTATAGTGCGTTGATCGAAATTCTTTCTAATGCCATTTCACTTGGCATTTGCCGAATCATCCTTAGGCTAGATTCACAACTTGTTGTACTACAACTAACAAACATTTATACTATTCGAAATCCAACAATTCTTCATATGTTCCTTAGAGTTCATCTTTTGGAGAGACATTTTGTGTACATTCAGTATCAACATATTTCCAGAAGATTTAATACATTAATCGGCTCATTAGAAAACTATGTGTTAAATCGACATCTACGACACATGTAAAAGTAAAATTTTCAGTTCACATCATTAGTTGAATAGGATTTAATATAGCCATACATATAAAAAATTTCTGAAAGTAAAAATAGATAGATGTTTTAAAAGTTTTTACAAAATTTGTGTCCAAGACACGTTTGGTCATCTGACCTAAAAACTCAAAATGCATGAAAAAACATCCTAAGTAGACCTAGTGATGCTCATGATAATAGGTCACACCCTAAGCTATCATGCACAAGAGCTGCATCCAATAGCCTGGAACACCAATTGTATGGTGCTGCAACCTCATAGGTAACTCCTCGATCCAGACGTCCAAAATACCAAGGGTTAATCCCTCCACATGATCCTGCAACTATGCCATGGTTTCGGCCAAATCAAAATCTTGGAGGACCGCTCTCCCAATGTTTCTCCTCACTGGCCCACTTGCTCCCTGTTGGTGCCTCATAGGTCGAATAGTACCCACATCTGCATGCATAAGAACGATTTTAGTTTACTCTTGGAAATTCAAAACACAAAAACATGTAGAAACTGAAAAATCAAAAAACATTTTGGTCAAAAATTTACCTATAGCACCCCATTGAGCGCCAACTCGTAAAATCAAATCTGGATCTCCACGAAAATCCATCTCTGAGTATGGATGATCCTCGATGACAATGTGTTTTCGATTGAGCCAAATGAAGAATGCAGTGGAAAAAATGATTGTTGACTGACCCGCATGTCTAGACATCAATTCGACCCACCTTTGCATCCGTGGATCTCTAGGACCAGCTACACCTAGTGTTACATGTTGTGGTTGCATCAATGGAATTATTTCTAAGGCAAAAGCAATTAAGATTGAACCATACCTAAAATTCTTCATCTTAACACTTTTTACCTTGGTCAATTTTTCTTTCAGTCAAGAAATCACGACCTCACACCAGTTGAATACTTTTGGCTCAAGACACTCTAGTGCATACCGCATATAAGATCTGTTCGCCAGATGAAGTGTCACACTGCCAACAAATTTTGTGATAGTGAAAAGGATAGTTCTCAAAGGAAAATCACTTACACCCATGATGTTTATTTTCCCATCCTTGCTAGGCTGTGTACCTAGCCGACAAAACTGTCGAATATAATCTCTCACCAATTCACCTCCACAAGAAAATCCTGAAAGTGAGATGGGGGCACCTCACCTCAATAGTCCAGTAAGAAATTAAACACCATTGATCACAATAGGGACCACTTTGTCCCCTATGTGAAAAGCCTATTCTGTCAGATCCCATGCATGAACGAGGAACTACAATAGTTCTATCTGTTGCCTCATTCCAGACAACCTGAAGTATTTGAGTAACCCACAGTTTTTGAGGGCCTCAAATATACCTATATTATTAAGGGCAATCATGTCTTATTCTTCATGCTATCTTTATCACCAAGTAATAGTCATTCTAATCCAATGAAAGCCTACAATCAAACCATAAGCTTAATTAGGATCCTTTCCATGCAAAAAACAAGACAAATTTTGGAGCAAACAGGTGAAACAAATTTGGGAAACTCACCCAGCGCAACCGAGGCAAGGAGACAGTGTGCTACAGAGTAAGAAACCTTCTATCTAGGTGCGCTTCAGTGCAATTTTTGACATGAAATCCTGCGTTGATCCCAGGGTGAAAAAATCAAACCCCATAGGCCCCAAAAAACCCTAAAACTTGCATGAAACAGTAACATAATGACATAAAAAGCAAGAGGAGGGATAGATCTCCTACCTGGTCCAGACGGCTTGAGAAATCGTCCACGGAATCTCTTGAAATCAACTGCTGAAGTTCGATGTAAAAAAGTAGTCCAGAGCACAAAATTGAATGGTAAATATCAAATGGTAAAAATGGCATGGTAAAAACTTGTTTTATGTTTATTTCATGATCATTAATCGAATAAACTTTAGTATTTACCCATTTTTACTCATGAAACAGGTATGTTTAATCCATTTTGAGGAGGTTTTACAGCTAACTTATAGAATTTGACGTGCTCGATTGTAAATTGCATCTTTGACCACAGAGCATACTTTTATCTCTTTTTCGAGCTCTGTTAAACATCGAAAAAGGAACCCCCTTGGAGTCCTCTTTAAGCTCTTTTCAGACTCTATAAATATGAAAATATTGTCAAGCGCTTGTCCTTTCTAGCTCGTTAACGGATTGGAAATGACATCTACTCAGTATAAGTTTAACCCTTTTTCAGGCTGAGATAGATTATTTACGAAAAAGGAATACATTGACCGAACATGGTCAATAGGTTCTCTCTCATATTGTTTTATGCTTTTTCGGGCTTGAGAGACAAATCTACAAAAAATAACTTGTGTAGTTTTCTTTTAGTCCCTTTTCAAACTCTATAAACATGAAAAGGACAGAGTTATCTTTGTTGTTAAACTCGTTAAAACATCAAATAGTGACAAACTTTTCGATCATGACAAGATGAAGTTTCACCTTTTCTAGACTTGTTAAAACATCACATAGTGATCGATACATCTGAAGGGTGGAATTATACAACAAGCATATGTTATCCTCTTCAAGCTTGATAAAAAATAAAGAGGTACTAGTCAGCAATGATTGGGGAAAATGGAAAAAGGGGTAAACCACTTTTGGTAGCAGGTCGCTCTTGAACATGACACTTTCACCTCATCACTGTGACTATTTGGGTTGGGTTATCAGCTTGATGGTTATCATACCGTTGGTCTATCATACCATCCATCACTTTGTTTTGGGTCAATACTACCAATTCATTTCAGTGTCTTCGACATGTTCAAGAGAAGTCATTCCGTTAAAATTCATCCTTTGCAATACCATAAACCTTCATTTTCATGACTGACATTCCTGAACCTTGTGTTGTCAATCAAATTCTGTCTCCAAAATCATTATACTCATTTCGTGTCGTTGATGTGGGATACATCAAGGTGCTCCTGCGACGAGTCATTTCTTATTGACATCAACTCATTATCCAAGAAGTTGACTTAGAAACACCCTTCCAGTACCTTGAGGCTTGCATACATCAATGAAAAGTTTCTTGCTTTTAGCGATAGGCTAACACCAATGGCCTTTGATCGAAAGACTTTGTATGGTGTTCGACATCAAATCATCCATTCACACCATGCAGAATGTACTGTAGTACCTTGAGGATCATTATCATTATCGATGATTTCTCTCGCGTCTGTTAACGACTTACATCATTGGCTGGTAATTAGATGGTGTCTTCCCATGTTCAACTTCAGATCACATATTCACATGGTTAGACTTGTACTTGAGTGAATGATTGAACGAGATAGAAGACCCCAGATCTAGTTTCATCCATCCGGGCTGCGATTTCAAGAAATGTACCAAATCATCCGTACAATGGCTTTACATTGATGGTCATTCCGATCATGGGTCTATATCTGTAGATGATTGTCTATGTACTTGTAATGAAAATTTATGTGTTGATCATGGGTATGCCTTCCCTCAACGATTCATGAGAAAAAATTAAAATATCATGATATTGTATTGTAATCAATGCAGGTCACCAACCACTTCGGAACCTTCTCATCACATCGTAAAGCATTTCACTCGACATTACATTTTCAACTTCATGCTTTGGGGGGCAATTGTTACAGGTCCATTTGGGCACATCACTCCCATCATCCAGATCAATGTTTTAGGGCTCATCAAACCCTAATTTTAGTTGCTACATGCCCTAAACAAGTCAACCTTTTGAATGCCTCCTTCCCAGATAGTTTCGTGGCCTGAAGACACCCTGAAATGACCTCTAGAGGGACCACCGCAGTTAGGCCCATGCAAGGGTGTGCTGTAGATCAGTTGAGTCCATGCCAGGGTGCTTTGCAAAGCAATTAGGCCCACTTTGACTTGCACTGGGCGACTTTGAGCGAAATTCACATAGGGTTTGGGGAATATTCTTATCTTCTTGAGCTTTCTAGATGATTCCCACACTTATCATCTCCTATGAGCTCGAAAATGGATGAGGAATGAGTTAATATACATCCTATCATCTCATCCCTTCCTCCATGGAACTAATTCTGAGTATGGAAGGCCATTCAATATCCTCATTAATGACAAAACCTCCTCCATCTTCCTATAAATTGACCATTCATCTAAGTGATCAAGGGTTGGACTTTGATGATTGTAAGGAGATAATGTTAGTTTGAGATTTGAGACTATTTTAAGTGTCGTTATGCTGCCAGCTTGTCATGCTTATGATGTGATTTGGATGGAACCAAAGCTGGACGAGTGACTTCGAATTAGGCTTCATGGTTGTAATTATTTCTTCTATGCAATAAATTATTTGCAACTTTTTCCGTATGTTTATCTTGATATGCTATGCTTATATGTGTGAATGTATTTGATTCCATTTACTTGTAATCAATAGATCTTTTGCTTTGATCGGTTCTTTGTCTTCTGTTGATGTTTACAGGTACTTCTCAAGCATGTTAAGTATAGGAAGGAGCGAAAGTATCGATACAAAGGAGACAAGAGGAAAGAGAAAGTACAAGTAGATCCTCTCATTATCTTTGCCTTATCTATTGTTTATAGAGAAAGGTTAAAGTGCTTTAAACTATTGTTCTAAATATAGCTATTGTCTAGGAAATTAGCATTTATCTATAGATACCAAATTTTTCATAATAGAGTGTCAACAAGTTCCAAGTGTTCTAAGGAGGGAGTGACAAGGTTATATGCTAGGCAATGCCAAAGCATTCTAGAGTTCCAGGGCATGTAAGAGAGTGCTAGGGTGTGCTAGGGAGTGAAAAGCATGCGAAGAAATGTAGGGGATGCTAACACATGCCACATAGGGCTAAGGGATTGTTAGACGTGCCATGTGCTATGGCATGTCAAGATGTAAACTATGTTTCTTAGTTGTTTTATGGCCATGGTTGGACGTGAGCCTTGAATTGGTAACTTGTTAAGTGTGATGAGTTGATATTGCACATGAGTAGCCTAAGATGTTTTATAGGTAGTTCTTAGGTGAACAAGGCATAGTCTAGTTGTAATAACTATAACTTTGTTAAGTTGTTGTAGTCAGGGTAGGACTTGGTTGGGTTCTGGCCAAGTCTACAAAAAAGGTAAGGGTAGTTGTGAGGGCATGATAGCTAAGGAGTTCTAGGGCATGCCAAGGAATGAAAAGGTGTACTAACACATGGCAAACAGTGTCGATGGATGGTGAGGAGTGTTAGGGAGAGTTAGGGGAACGCAAGGGAGAACTAGGTCAAAATGATTGGAAATGAACAAATAAGAGTGTGTGCCAAGGAGTGTTAGTGAATTCCAGGTGTCCCAAGGATGAAGTTTTTTAGGAGAAGTTTAGAATAGGACTTGCAAGAGGCAAGACTATGGTTGTGACAAGGTGTGGAAAAAGCAATTTTAGAGAAAGGGAGACTTTGTGTTGGGCACAATATCTTTTTGTTAATGAATTGGTGGGGTTCCCAAGTCACAAAAAAAGTAAGGTTGTCTGTGAGGATGTTAGTGTCAGTCAGTTTAGTCTATCACCAGTGATCAAATATTCTCTTACAAGGTGTTGTTAGGGTGTCAAGTCAATTTTTTGTCATTTCAGTGAGCCTTCAAATAAAAATTTGGTCACTCGCTAGTGTGCCTAGGGCTATTTCCACTCTCTCAAGAATTTCGTATGCCGGTCACTTTCATCACTTAGTTGAGTCTACCATGTTGAGAATGCAACAAGATGATGGAGCTTAGTGGAAAGGAGTCGCCTTCACTAAGTTGGCCCGCAGGCAAATTATGGCACAAAGTCTATTTTTAGACTATGTCTATTTTTAGACATATGGATCATGGTCTATGAGTTGCAGAATGTTGTTTATGGATGATTGGTCATGTTGGGAAAAAATAGATGGACTTCTATTTCTGGTTCACAGCAGGAGTGATCAAAGTCTATTTTTAGACTGCCAGGCTAAAAATAGAAACAGTCAAATATTATTAGCCCTTAGTAATATTTGGACTATAAACTTTATCTTATTCTCTTGGAGCACTTTAGTTCGAGCTACAGATGTGGCACATGCAGCTGTCAGAAGGAAATACGCTTTCTTTGTGGGTCAGTTGAGTTATTGCATGGAGGACTTCAGTTAGAACTCATGCATGTGAGTTCTGTGGAGTTGGATGTGGAGTTGATGGAGTTGTGTTCAGTTGAACTAGTTGTATTCAGTCTAACTGGAGAATACACTAGTGATGAGTTGTGTGAATTGATTGTTAATTAATTCACTAATTATTAACTCATAAAGTAACTGAAGAATACATCAGTTAACTCAGTGCATGGACAGTTCAACGGAGACAGGTGTTAGAGGTAAGTGAAAGGGTGAGTTGTGACTATCAGTTGTGCATGAGGATTTGCACAAGCATGGATTGAGTTATGCCAATGAGTATTGCGCAGTATATGCCCAGTAGAATAGCCTGTGCTCATGTGATTTCCAGTGTGAGAGATTCTCAGCATGTATTGTGCAGTGGAGGCAGGCAAAGCAGCGGAGGAGATTTGAACCTGTGACTTGTTCAGATCTGAGCTATTTTTGTGTGTAACAGGTGGAGATAGTGCTGGATACTTGTGAGGAGTATTGTACTATGTATTGTTACATGTTCTTAATCATTAATATACAGATAGTGTGGGGTTTTCAGCTGTAAGCTTTCCCCGAGTTACATACTGTTTTAATGTGTGCATGCTATTGATGTTCCATTGTTTTTTATGCTGCTAAATTGATGATCAACGTAGAGGAGGTTATGTATTATGCATGTATTCCGCAATAGTGTATAATCAGGATAATATCTGTGAATAAGTGTCATATTATTCAAAATTTCTACATGGTATCGGAGCTGTTGATCATTAGATCTATTATTCAGAAAGTGTTTACATTCTATTTCTTCAGGGAGAGTCTGTAATCGGGCCAGGTAGCCTCTGGATTTATCCTTCCTTTGGAAGGTGAGATATCCAGTAAAAGCCCATACAGTCAATCTCTGTATGAGAAATACTTTGTTCTCATGAATTCTAGATCAGAGGCGGTTGAGTTTGGAGCTAGTGGAATTCGAATCTGTAGCAGTGTTTTCTTGGTATCAACATGGCAATGTCTTTCAACGGATTGTGATTGGAGTATTCTCTTGAGTGTAGCTCAAACTATATTGCATGGAAGGACAAGATGGAGGTGTTGTTGGATGATAACGGGCTGAAGGATTTCATAGAGGCTGATGTCCCAAAGCCTACTGATGTTGCGCAGGTTGTTGCGGCAAAAGAAGACAGCAAAGTGTT
This sequence comes from Pinus tabuliformis, assembly GCA_031772625.1. Taxonomy (NCBI): domain Eukaryota; kingdom Viridiplantae; phylum Streptophyta; class Pinopsida; order Pinales; family Pinaceae; genus Pinus; species Pinus tabuliformis. Next base: position 453,663,753 of record CM062804.1, on the reverse strand, counting down.
GAAGGATTCTGTTGGAGGGCGTGAAGGACCACATTGTGTCCAGCCTACATGGAAAGAATTCTCCATACTTGATGTGGAAAGCTTTGACAGATCTATTCCAAAGAAAGAGCGATTAGAGGAAGTTGGTGCTCAAAGATAAACTCAGAAACATCAAATGTGAGAAGGGAGACAGTATGCCCAAGTATCTCACGAAGTTCACTCGGTGCAGAGATGAACTGGGAAGTGTGGGGGTGAGTGTCGATGATGAGGACTTGGTGAGCTTGGCTCTACTTGGTCTTCCGAAGAGTTGGAATTCCTATTAGGACTCTATCAATGGTCGGGAGAAACTACCAGGATGGGAGAGACTTTGGTCAGATCTTGTGCAGGAGGAGATCAGGCAGAATACCAGGGACAGATCTTCATCAAAGGGAACTGATGAAGAAAATTGTGCTTTGGCTGCCAAAGTAAAGAAGGGGAAGAGCAAGAAAGCTTCTCAATCTGGTGCGAAAGGCAAGAAGCAGGACATGTCCAAGGTGAAGTGCTTTCACTGTCACTAGCATGGACACTATGCCACTAATTGTCCACAGAAGAAGAAGAACAAGCAAGCTGCTGGATCTACAGTAGGAGAGGCTCTAGCCTCGCAGTTTGAGCTTGTTTTTTCATTGATCACATGCTTGGTTTCAAGTGTTATGGGATCGGTGTGGTTCTTGGACAGTGGTGCGTCTTTTCATATGACAGGAGATCGAGATTTGTTTTCTGATCTGGAGGAAAAAGATCTTGGAGTGCACATCGAGATGGGCGATGATGGTAGATACATTGCGACCAATATCGGTACCATTTCCTTTGAGAGGGAGTCTGGTAAACCCTTCGTATTGAAGGAAGTGATGCATGTTCCAGGATTGAAGAATAATCTTATCTCTGTGGCGATGTTAGAAGACAAGGGATATGATGTTGTTTTCAACGAGGGAAAGGCTTTCCTACGCAGCAAGACAACTGGAGAAACCAGGAAGATAGGGGTTCGAGTGAGGGACCTTTATCAGTTGCATGTAGATGGCTGTGCAGCAATGGCATGCAAGGCAGAAGGATTTGTGAGCCAGGATGATGGCGAGCTGTGGCACAGTAGATTGGGTCGCCTTCACCATGGAGCCTTGAAGATATTATAGCAGATCACTACAGGGCTTCCTAAAGGCACTCTTGCATAGTCAGATCAGTGCAAGGGGTGTACTTTGGGAAAGTTTGTGAAAGACACCTTTCACGAGAAGGATAGTCATGCCACGACGATCCTTGAGAGAATTCACACAGACATGTGTGGACCTTTCTCAGTAGCTTCGACAGCAAAGCACAGGTATTATGTGATTTTTGTTGATGATTTCTCTAGAAAGTGCCAGATCTTCTTCATGCAGAAGAAGAGTGAGACATTCTCAAAGTTCTATGAGTTCAAAGCATTGGTCAAGAAGGAGTTGGGGAAGAAGGTGAAGGCTCTTAGGAGCGATAATGGTGGTGAATACATCTCTGGTGAGTTCAAGGATTTCTGCAGTGCAGAAGGTATTTGAAGAGAGCTCATAGCTCCCCATAACCCACAGCAGAACGGGGTTGCTAAGTGGAAGAATAGAACGATCATGGGTGTTGCACGGGCGATGTTGCATGATGAGGGCCTACCCCTTCACTTGTGGGCGGAAGCATGCAATCCAGCATTTTATGTGCAAAACCGTTGTCCTCACAGGATACTTGGCATGAGTACACCCGAGGAGGCTTATTCTGGTAAGAAGCCTGATCTTTCTCATTTGAGGATTTTTGGTGCTAACATTTACATGCATGTGACGAAGGATGCTAGGAAGAAGTTGGAGCCAACCGTAGAGGTTGGGATATTTGTGGGGTACACTGATGCACCCCACAACTACCGTGTGTATTTTCCAGACAGTGGTAAGACTGTTATGTGACGGGATATAAAATTTCAGGAGGAGAAAGCCATGAAGTGTTCGCTTGAGAGGGAGCCACACTTGCATGCAGATGAGGAGCTATTAGTTCCTAAGGATGAGCTTCAGGATGTGGATCAACCACAGGATGAAGTTCATGGAGTGGAAGAGACCATCATGCAGTGCCAACCATTAGAGGGTGAAAGCGCTTGACAGAAGCTGAGCGACTGGCTCAAGATGCAGAGAAAGTTGTAGGACCACCTACAACCCAACGCAGGCAGAGACAGTCACTTGATCGGTACACTAGATACATGGCTCTTGTGAGCAAATGTGTTGTGACTGAGCCATCCTCTTTCAAGGAAGCTGTGCAGGATCCTGCATGGGTAGACGCCATGGTGGAAGAGTATGATTCGATTGTCAGAAACAGTGCATGGGAGATTGTTCCTAGACCAGAAGGGAAATCAATGGTGGGTTCGAGATGGATCTACAAAGTTAAGCAGGCAGCTGACGGGAGTGTGGATAAGTACAAGGCAAGATTTGTTGCCCGAGGCTTTTCACAGATAGAGGGGATCAATTATGAGGAGACCTTTGGACTTGTCGCAAGGTATTCTTCCATACAGACAATTCTTTCTCTCTCAGCGCAGATGGGGTGGCACATTCATCAGATGGATGTGAAGACTGCGTTCCTCAATGGAGTCATTGAGGAGGAGGTGTACATTGAGCAGCCCGAAGGTTTCGAGATCTTCAGTAGAGAGTCGCATGTGTGCAGGCTCAAGAGAGTGCTGTATGGGTTGAAACAAGTACCACGTTCTTGGTACACACGAATAGACAATTATTTCACCGGACTTGGATTCTCCAAGAGTGAGGTAGATCCTAACCTATACCAAATTGTGGTGGAGGGTGAGTTGCTTATCATTATATGTAGATGATTTGATTCTAACGGGTGATGAGCTATTGATACTTTCATGCAAGGATGATCTTGCTAAGGAGTTTGAGATGAAGGACTTGGGCCTCCTTCATTATTTCCTGGGATTGGAAATTTGGCAGCGCAGTGATGGACTATTTGTTTCTCAGGGTAAGTATGCTCGGGAGATACTAGAGAAGTTCAACATGCATGGCTGCAAGCCTGTTGATACTCCTCTTCCTGGAGGTTGGAGGAAGGAGGATGCCACTTCGGCAGAAGAAGTGGATGCCACTGTTTATCGACAGTTTGTGGGGTCGCTTATGTATCTGGTCAATACATGACCCGATATGTGCTATGCTGTTAACCAGCTTTCACAAGCTATGGTTAAGCCAACCAATCTCTTCTGGAAGGCAGGCAAGCAAGTATTGCGTTATTTGAGAGGCACATTTGGATATGGATTTTGGTACAGATAGGAGGATGAGGTGAAGCCATGTGGCTTCACGGATGCAGATTGGGCAGGGAGCCCAACGGACAGAAAGAGCACATCAGGAGGGGTCTTCAGTATCAGGTTGACAACAGTTTCTTGGTACAGCAGGAAGCAAATATCCATGGCACTCGGTTTAGCAGAGGCCGAGTATATGGCAGCAAGTTTGGCTACATGCGAGGCTATATGGATGAGGAAGATCCTGGTCGGTTTGTTTGGTTCTTACTTGGAGCCTACTGTGATTTACTATGATAACCAGAGTTGCATTCAACTCTCGGCTAATCCTGTATTTCATGATAGATCTAAGCACATTGACATCAGGTACCATCATATCAGAGATTGTGTGCAGCGGAGAATCATGTTACTTTCATACATTCCAACGGAGGATCGGGATGCTGATATCTTGACGAAGGCGCTCACCAGGAGAAAATTCGAATACCACCAAGGCAGGATAGGGGTTGCTGATAATCCATATCTTGTTGAGAGGGAGTGTTGAGAATGCAACAAGATGATGGAGCTTAGTGGAAAGGAGTCGCCTTCACTAAGTGGGCCCGCAGGCAAATTATGGTGCAAAGTCTAGTTTTAGACATATGGATCATGGTCTATGAGTTGCAGAATGTTGTTTATGGATGATTGGTCATGTTGGGAAAAAATAGATGGACTTCTATTTCTTGTTCACAGCAGGAGTGATCAAAGTCTATTTTTAGACTACCAGGCTAAAAATAGAAACAATCAAATATTATTAGCCCTTAGTAATATTTGGACTGTAAACTTTATCTTATTCTCTTGGAGCACTTCAGTTCGAGCTACAGATGTGGCACATGCAGCTGTCAGAAGGAAATACGCTTTCTTTGTGGGTCAGTTGAGTTATTGCATGGAGGACTTCAGTTAGAACTCATGCATCTGAGTTCTGTGGAGTTGGATGTGGAGTTGATGGAGTTGTGTTCAGTTGAACTAGTTGTATTCAGTCTAACTGGAGAATACACTAGTGATGAGTTGTGTGAATTGATTGTTAATTAATTCACTAATTATTAACTCATAAAGTAACTGAAGAATACATCAGTTAACTCAGTGCATGGATAGGTCAAGAGAGACAGGTGTTAGAGGTAAGTGAAAGGGTGAGTTGTGACTATCAGTTGTGCATGAGGATTTGCACAAGCATGGATTGAGTTATGCCAATGAGTATTGCGCAGTATATGCCCAGTAGAATAGCCTGTGCTCATGTGATTTCCAGTGTGAGTGATTCTCAGCAGGTATTGTGCAGTGGAGGCAAGCAAAGCAGCGGAGGAGATTTGAACCTGTGACTTGTTCAAATCTGAGCTAGTTTTGTGTGTAACAGGTGGAGATAGTGCTGGATACTTGTGAGGAGTATTGTATTATGTATTGTTACATGTTCTCAATCATTAATATACAGATAGTGTGGGGTTTTCAGCTGTAAGCTTTCCCCGGGTTACATACTGTGTTAATGTGTGCATGCTATTGATGTTTCATTGTTTTTGATGCTACTAAATTGATGATCAACGTAGAGGAGGTTATGTATTATGCATGTATTCCGCAATAGTGTATAATCGGGATAATCTCTGTGAATAAGTCTCATATTATTCAAAATTTCTACATACCATCATGAAAAAATCATTAATATCACTTCATTCACATCATCATGGTCTCCATTCAACTCAATGTCACCCTTAGGTCATTAGGGTTAAGGTCACAAAATCAGTTATTTCATGTATAAATCTAGCAAATGAGGAGTAGCAATAGGTAAATTTGTTCAATAAAACCTGATTTCAAATGTAATTTATGTTTTTGGATGTAATAATGTTCCTAAGGTTCTAAAGTTACAAGAAGAGGACCTAAGACTACAACACTCAAAAAGAAAGTGAATTGGTGAGGTGGTCCATCCTACCTCATTAATCACTTAGACACCAAAAGCAAATTATAAAGGCACATGGAGGATCTCATTCAAACTCATTTGCACTTGTATACCATCCTAGCATCGATCTTCTCCCTCTCCTTTGCAAAAAATTGTGATTCCATAACCCTCACTGGCAAAAATTGACTCTCGTTGCACATAGAGAGTGTTCGTTCTGCCCTTGGACAGCAAGCTGCGCACATGAAGCCTTCACTGCGCATGGGGAAAAGTTGTCCAAAATTGTTGTTTGACCACCAAAATTCATTTTTCAAAGCTCCTCTTCAGTCATTTCATCCTCCAGGCTCTATAACAAGTAAGTTTAATCATTTTCATGCCCTCCTTTGCCTTATATGTCAAGAAAATGATCAAATACTTCTTCTTCTAGGGTTTACATGATTTTCATGGTTTTCATCCTCAAATGATGAGTTTCTACCCTAAACCCTAGATTACTTGTCCCTACACCTCTGTTTGTAGCTAATACACCATTTCCATCCATCACAAAGCCTTATCCTCTCATTTTCTATCATTTTCCTCTAAACCCTTATCTACCTTATCTCTTTCTAGGATAGGACTGTGTTTTGGCCTTTTCCACTCCCTCCCCTCACTCATTTCCCAAAATTCCTTTTTCCCCTACTCACTGACATCATCCCCTACCCTCCTAAATTTCCTTACAAATTTAGGCAACTCGTAAGTCCATCATACCACCTCATTCCCTCACAACAACAAACTTCACTGTTTTTGCTTGCCTTTCGCCTAGGGTTTGAAGCATGGAGCTTGACTCATCACCATTAGAGAAGAGGAATTACAACAAGGGGGGAAGATACTAAGGTTTGAGCCCTCTAATTGCAATGAAATCACCTCCTCCCCATTTGTCATGAGATGCTTTGAAGATGTCAATTGTTTAGGGTTTTGTCAAAGAGTGTAGGAAGTAGGTTACCATGAGCATCTCACATGTATATTTTCCCTCACCTTGAAGGAAGACAAGATCACCATTGCAAGGACTGATTTTATGTTTTTAGTGGATGCCATCTCTCAAGCTATAGGCATGCCAAACCATGGTGGAAACTGGTTCAAAGGCATGAACCTAGTCCTAGAAGAGTACAAACCCTACTTTAAATCACAATACACAGGGGCTCACTCACATGTTTTCCCATTCAAATACTTTTTGGAGAGATATGTACCATTGATGAATTCTGTCATGAAGTTATTCACATGTGTGGGCATATTTTCTAGGCTATATCAATACCACATAAGACTACTCATGTACTTTACAACTTCCAAGTCTTTAAATTTGTCCAACTACTTGTATAGGAGCCTAACTAAAATGTTTGAAAGGGTGAAATTGAAAGGCAAAGTGCATTATCCTAGCCTCTTTCACCATAGCTTGATAAAGGTTATATCACTCCATCAGTTGAAAGAGAAGAAGATGACATTGGACACCTTCATTGAGGCAGCCTTGAAAACGCATATAACCACTTCACCAAGCCATAACCAAACCATGCCAATACAACCCATGGAGGTGGGGTCATCAAGCAAACATGATGAGGTTTCCAAGGCACCTAGGCCTGAGGTCACCAAGACACATCAGAGAGGTAGAAGCCTTGTGTTTCCTCTTCAAATTGAGGAAGGGGCCAAGCCTACTACATCAGCAGAACAAGGATCACCATCACATCATGAGGCTTCTTTGCATGATGAGGAGCCCATTGAGCATGACTTTGACCTAGTTGACTTGGAGGCACATGATGAGAATCAAAACCTACAACAAGTCATCAAAGAGAAGGATTCTCAAATCATGGAGCTCAAGGACAATTTGGAAAGGGCCAAATTCATCATTTCATTCCTTGAGCAAGAAAACAGTCAACTTAAGGCAAAACAACTAGTCATGGAGAAAGAGCAATTCAAATCCAAGAAACAAGAGATGAACGGCAAGCAATGGTGGAACATGAGGAAACTGAGTAGCATGAAGGACATGTTGCAAGGAAGAGACCAAGGACAATGGGTCTAATTAGGAAGGCACTTCAGAGGGAAAGAGGACAAAAGCCACCAATGGAAGAATTGACCTTTGAAGAGAGGATTGCCATGTAAATAAATGAGGACAGGGAGTTTTGGCTTGACAAAGTCAATTGCCACCTTGAGAAGCTCCTTGAAAAGGAAAACAGGGATAACAAGTTGCAAAATAAAATGGCCATCCATTATTACACAAGGAATTAGGTTGCCAAGGTCAAAATCAAGCAGTTGAAGGAAAAACTCAAGGAAACCCTAATCAACCAAGAGGAGAAGGGTAAGTTAGATTTGCTTGTTGATGCATCCATGATTGCATAACATACCTCATCAGGCATCTCTGGACAAATTTTTGGAGGATTTGGAGAAAATTTTGTGTTTTGGTGCAGATTGGTGCAGACTTGCAATTTTTTGGCATTTTTTTGTCTAGGAGCGCATCGAGCTCACGCTGCGCTTCTTCCTCAGGTCTCCAAATGATGGAAACTTAGAATTTTTGGAAATATTATGACCCCCTCTCAAAACCAATTTCCCCACTTTCCTAGTCCGGGGCTCAGTTTTTGAGAAATTTGCAAAAAAGAGGCCAAAAATCACCTTCTTGCCCCTCTTTTCCCATTTTGCTGCGCACCTGGAGACACCTTGGGAGAATGGCCATATCTCACCCAAAAATGGGTCATTTTGAGTGAAAAAATACTCTAAAGACATCTAAAATCTCCCATATTTCCAGAAAAGGCTTTAGATCTGGATTCATAAAGGCACTCTAAAATGGCCTTCAATGACTCACAGCACACCTAGAAATTTCTGAGATTTTTGTAAAATTTTCACTGTGTAATTTTTTGTAATTCCTAGTTTGACTTTGGTAAAAGTCAAAAGGGTGAATTATATGAATGTGAGGGGTAAAAATAAATGTAAATAATGGGTGGTTAGCCTTTGTAATCTATTTTGATGTAAATTTGACTTCATTTATGAGAGAGGTTGGAGTCAAAGTTAATTGTAGAAGTTGTTTTTAACTCCCCTAGAATCCTTTACATTCTAGTCATCTCTTCGCTGTGATTTCATAGAGAGCCCTATCTGGTTTGGTAGGGCTAGATACCAAACCAAAATATTTTTCTATTTTTACCTCTGTCAATCTCCTCATCATCCTAGGAGATTGTGGAGGATAAGAAAGGGCATGACAACTAGGGAGTGCCAAGGTGTTCTAATGAATGTAAGGTCCCCAAGTCATGGAAAAATGTAATGCTAGTTGTGAGGTCATGACTACCAAGGTGTGTTAGGGAATGCTAGGGCATCATAGGGCATGCTAACATGTGCCAGACAATACGAAGATCTATCAAACAAACTAAGATGTGCCAAGTGCTAAGGCATGCCAGGATGTACAAGGGTGTGGCAATGCATGCCAAGGACTGTCAAGGCAACAAATGGGAGGAAAAATTTAAACTACAAGGAAATGAACACATAATAGGGTTAATAAGTCATCAATTTACCTTTTCCATGAGGGGCATGTTAGGCACACCAACACTAGGTGCCAATAGGTGCCAAGTGCCAAGTGTCAATGCATTCTAAGTGCCAAATCTTCCTTCATTTCTTCTCATCTAGTTTCCAATAATTTATCTCAAATAACTTTAATATTAAACCATGCCAAATCATACCAAGTCACCTCAACACATGCCATTTATGCTAAGACTTTCCAAGTGACAACATGTGCAAAGTGCCAATGCACGTCAGGGAGTGTGATGCATGGTATGAAGTGGCAGAGCATATCGAAGAGTGCTAAGGTGTGCTAGAGAGTGCCAATGCATGCTAAGGAGTGTTAGGGAGTACTAGGATAACACAAGGAAGAAATAGGTCAAAATGCATGGAAGTGAATGAATATGAGGGTGTGTCGGGGAGTGTCAATGAGTGTTAACTATCATGGAAAGGAGGGAGTGACAAGGTATGCTAAGAATGGGTAAGGCATGGCAGGGAATATTAGGGAATTTCAAGAAGCGCTAGAGTGTGCTAGGTAGTTCTAGGGTGTGCTAACATGTGCCAAATAGTGCCAAGGCATGCCAAGTGCTAATACATGTTGGGATGTGCAAGGTGCCAAAGTATGCCAATATGTGTCAAGGAGTTTCAAGGAAACAAAAGGAACCAACCTAAAATGCAAGGAAATGAACACATAAGAGGGTTAATAATTCATGACTTTATCTTTTTCAAAAGGGGCATGCTAGGCACACTAATAATATGTTCCAATACATGCCAATTGCTAATGTTTGTCAATGCAATATTATGCCAAGGTGTTCCAGGGCATGCTAGGGACTACATGGCATGCCAACACATGATATAGTAGTGCTAAGCTATGCTAGGGCATGCCAACATGTGCTTGGGCATCCTACTCATGGCAAGATGTTCTAGGTACAAAGATGTTCCAAGTACAAAGATGTTCCAAGGCATGTGAGGCGCCAAGGAATGTTAGTGTATTGTTCCAAAGCATGTTAAGGTGTGCCATGAGTGTTGAGGAGTGCTAGGTCTATCTCATTAATAGAATTGACAGGGCTTGATTATGTATTAAATAATATAGTTCCTACACACACTAGTGGAACTTTATTTAAAGGAAATTTGCTAGATAATAAACCTAATAGAGATGAATCATGTGTTGACTCATAGGAAAACTATATTCTTATGACTTGAAGGAAATGATACAAGCTAATTACTTCTTAACAAATTGACTGACTATTATAACCACTATGACCTTGGACACATAATGAAAAAGACTCCACAACAATGGTCTTAAATCATTATATTTTGACAAAAAATATAGTAACAGGTACATAGCGTCATCAAAAACTCATTAGACTGATCAATGATGACAAACAATTTTTTATCATCACCAAAAGTAACCAAAAATATCATTGGTCAGTGTCAATAAAAGATCGTCACTAGAATTATCGCCAAAGAGAGAATTATTGATGGGCCTTTAACGACCCTCACCAAAAGTGTCACCAGAGAGAGAGTTAGTGATAGGCCTTTAACGACCCTCACCAAAAGTGTCATTGAAAATGGCTTTGGTGACAAACCTTAAAGGACCATCATTATATACACTTACAACAATGCTTTTTTGAATATCGTCATCATATGCGACATTGGCGACAGACCTTATAGGTCGGTCACAGGCATGAAGCATCATCAAAAACTCATTGGAATGATCAATGATGATGAACATTTATTAACTATCACAAAAATTAACCAAAAGATCATTAGTGATGGTCAATAAAAGATCGTCACTAGGAGTGTCACCAAAGAGAAAATTAGTGATGGGCCTTTAATGACCCTCACCAAAAGTGTCACCAAAGAGAGAATTAGTGACGGGCCTTTAACGACCCTCACCAAAAGTGTCATTGAAAATGTCTTTGGTGACAAACCTTAAAGGACCATCACTATATACACTTACAACAACGCTTTCTTAAAGACTGTCACCATATGTGACATTGGTGACGGACCTTAAAGGTTTGTCATAGAAATTACCCTCACCAATGACCTTTTTCCTTGTACTGAATGAAGGATTTACTTCATAAACAACTTCTTCGAATATTACAGATGGAAATCCATATATACTTTTGGTTTTAGAGTCGAAAATAGGTCACCATTGGTGAATTGATTATCAACCAAGACAGCTTTCTCATACTTCCCCTACAAGTCTTCAAGAGGTTCAACACAAGGTTTGGATAGTTCATGGGAAAGAGAAGCTTTGAGAGCATGACCCATACTAAAATTATTGCGAGAGTAGACAAGAGTAATAGATGAATGATGGTGAAAATTGGGAAGTAAAGAATTAGACTTAGACACCAAAGAAACAACTTAGCCAAGAACTTAGAAACAAATAAGTGATAAATATGTGGCACTCAAAAGTTATAGAAAAATCCTATGAAATCTAGACATCTTACTTCGCAATTAGGAATTTATTAAGGTAGGTGAGGAAAGGACTAACTAAATCAATCCTCCATTTGGAAAATTTATTTTGATAGAGACCCATGTCCGAAAACGTCATATAAATGATGAAAACACGTTACAAAACATACTAAAAAATGTGATAATACAGTGGATTAAAGCCAAAAAGCGATTTCCAACTCAACATATCTAACAGTTATATCAATGATGACTTCATCATACTGAACATGTATCTAAGGAACCAAAATGACAACTAAATGACACATAGAATTGACCTCCCTGACCACAATCAGTTGTGGTATAATGCAACAAATAATTAGGAACCACTTACACAACTAAAATGAATTAAAAATAAACTAACATTACTGAAAATAATGATTGGACTCTAATCTAATACCTAATCTATGCTCTCAAATAGAGAGCAACAGGAATGTGTGAATTAAGGATCATAGTAGGGTTTCAAGAGAGTGTCACTTACCCAGCCAATCCAAAGAATACCATCAAGTTATGCAAGTTTAACAACTCCTAAATCTTTGATTTTGGCAACAATAAGTTGCTCCAATCAATGCATTTGGATTTTCCTTGGATTTTGTCATGAAGAATAAATTGATCCCCAACAGAAAAATATTTATTTTTGATATGGTGGTCATATCACGCCTTTTATCTCTACATTTCCACACTTTGGTGAAAATATGCTAGAAATCTCTATTCATCTAAATCTCATAACTCTTAGAGTCATTCCACAATTGAATCGTCATCTGTCATCCCAGTGGTTTATGCAATGTATAAGTTCGGATTGAGGAATTAGGCAGGGACTAAAACTTCTTTCCCATATACAAACTTAAACATAGTGTACTTTTGTAACCTCTTGGTTTTAGTCTTGTAAGACCAAAGCTTTGCAAGAATTCTTTCATCCCAATCATCTCTATCAGCAAAATAAACTTTACTGAGACCTTTCTCCAAAATCTTGTTGAATGCCTCCACTATACCATTGTCCTAAAGATGGTATGGACCACTCTTATGATGTTGAATAAGAAACTCTTGAGTCAGAGTGGTGATAGTATCATCAATAAAATTATTTCTTTGATCACTATTTAAACTCCTTAGACAACCAAACCTAGTAATAATATTCGTAAAAATGAAACAAGTTGCAACACTTGTGGTACAATATTTTACTAGAGCTACATTTTCCCATCTCTTGAGATAGTCAGTTGCAGTAATAATGTATATTGCTTGTGAATGTCATACATGAGGTTGATAGGTCCAATGAAGTTGAAAATCCACTTTTAAAAACTTGAAATACTGGAACTGGATGCAATAGAAGCTCTTCTCAATTAGAAGGTCTCCCAACCCTTTGACAAACATCACAAGTTTTAGAAAACTCCTTGGAATCCTTGAAAAAATTGATCACCAAAATATTGTTTGCAAGACCTTATGAGTGATAGATTTTCCTCTAAAATGACCTCCTGTAACTCCACAATGACACTCCCATAGAATATCATCCCTTTCATGGTTGAAAACTCATCTACAGAGAATATTTTCGAGGCCCAATTTTTAGAACTTCCCCACAATAAGTTGATATTCATATTATCTAACTACAAGATGCTTCTTTTGTGTTGTGGAATAATCCTTAGGGATATTGAAAATTGTAACTAGGTTCGGTCTTCATAATTAACTAATTATAATCATGAAATTATATATTCCATATAAATAAAGAAATAAAAATTATATTTTATTTTTGGAGTATGGGTTTCATACTCAAGTTTGAGTCAAAAGCATGTTCTTCGTGCTTTTAGATTTTCTAGGTATTTCTAGGATAAAAACATTATTGGTCATGGGTCATAGTCCCATTTGGACTCTTTGTAATAAAGAAAAATATTTATTTTGTTAAGAAAAATCCACTTATAATACCAATACCAAGTCGGCCCAAGGAGAAGATAAAGTTTGCCTTAAGGGAGGGAATTCAGCCCTCATGAAAGGCTATATAAAGGAGAGAAGCTCGACTCATTTGGATATACATCAAGGAAAAGTTCGATCTGTAATAGAAAAGGAGAAAGAGAGTAGATGGAGGGACTAACAACAAGGAAAAAAGCCTAAAATTTGTCTAATGTAATCTTATATTGTTTTTATTTAGGGTTTGTGAAGCTACCAGTTGCAGAGGGGCCAAAGTTCTGATGCAAGGGCCTGAAATTTTGTGAATTAGTTGTAGGAGGCCTAAGTTGCAACATCATACTACTAGTATCGAAGTTCTAAAACCTTCCTTGAAGAAGATCTTGTCGAGGGCTGACTTGGTTCTTGGTAGGGTTCTTAGCTTTGGTCTTTGGGTATTGGAAGTCTCTTTGTAAGTAGATTCTAAAGAAGAAGAGAAGTGTTTTCTGGGTTTTCCCCTTGGAGGGGTTTTCCTTGGCTTAGAGCCTATATATTGTGTATTTTGTCTTCTTTTGATATTCATTTTTTTGGTAATTTCTTGATGAACAAATATCTAATAATGTAATAAAAGGGAAACATAAATAACAAGTAATTATCAAGTTATATAAAATCATCTACTCACATAAGTCTCCTGATTTTCCAACATGGTTAAAAAGGTAAGGTGAAAGAATGACACTGAAGATCACATCTTTGTTGGCATGATGACAAGGCTTATAAGGAAGGATTTCAAGGTTCTTGGAAATCTCACTACATCTATCAAGAATTATCTATTGAAGGTCATCTCCAAGCTCACAAAATTAGTAAATGGAAGTTTGTTCTCTGCTTTATCCAACACTTCTAAGGATGATAATGTATAAGTTATTGATAGTGGTGCCTCCAGACATATGAAAGGAGAATGCAGTCAGCTTCAAACCCTATTTAATGGAAACTCATATCATTGAATCAAAATTGGAGACACGAAGAGCTATCCAGTGAAATGGATTGGATCTACTTCGATGGAGCTCGAGTCTGATGGAAGAATTCACCTCAACAATATATTATATATTCCAGGTTTAAAGAAAAACTTACTTTTTATTTCTTGTCTAGAGGATAAGGGTGTTAGAGTTGCTTTTGTTGATGGAAAGGTTTTTATTGTGGTAAGGACTCTAGTATTGATGATTCTAGGGTGATTGGGATTTGTGAGGGGACATTATATAGACTTTATAAACTTTTGTCTCATGCCCTAGTCCACTTGGATGTGAGTCCTTTTGGACCATGTCATAGAATGTATGGACACCTTAATTATAATATTTTTCCATCTCTAAGTCAAATGGTCAATGGAATACCCAAACTTAAGTAAGAACATGAAGGGACCTACAAAGGATGTGCTCTAGGCAAGCAAATAAAGAAGCCATTTGCAAGAAATGATACCAAATCTAAGGAAATTTTGGATCTCATACATTCATATGTATGTTGACCTATAATAGTCAATTCTATTTGTGGGTATTAGTATTATGTAACCTTCATTTATGATTTCTCAAGGAAGAATTGGTTATACCTTCTCAAGACCAAGGTTGAGGTATTAAAAATGTTTCATGAGTTCAAGAATGAAGTGGAGAATTTAACTAAGAGGAAGATAAAGACTTTGAGGTCAAACAATGGTGGGGAATACACCTCCAAAGAGATGATAGTTTTATGCAAGGAATTTGGGATCAAGAGGGAGCTTATCATTCCCTATAATCCTAAAAAGAATGGTGTTACTGAAAGGAAGAATAGACTATCAAAGAATGTGTCAGGTCCATGCTACATGATCAAGATCTCCCTTAATTCCTATGGGAAGAAGAAAGTATGACATTTCTATACTTGCAGAACCAAAGTCATCACAGAATCCTCAACAACATGTCTCCAGAAGAATAATTTATCAGAAAGAAGCCAAGTCTGGATCACCTTCATATATTTGGGTGTCTTGTGTATATTCATATACCTAAGGACAAGAGAAAGAATTTGTATCATACCAATCTAAAGGGAATATTTTTTGGGTATAGAATCTATGTTAAGGAGGATCATTGAATTGAAGTAAGAAAGGATGACATCTTTGATGAAAGCATGGCTTAAAAGAAATCGAAGGATGTTTTGATTGACTTTGATGAAGAAGAGATAGATATCTTTGTGGATATTTCAATAGACAATGACGGTCAAGGTCATATGTCTACTCAAGAAGATGTTGAAGGTTCGAGTGAGCTAATTCAAAAAGTGATTATTATAGAAAATTGAAAGAGACCTACTTGATTGAGATCTACTCTACAAGAAGAAGAAGGACACATGACATCAGGGACATTCAAGGAAATTAAAATACCTAAGAGTTATTCTGGGTATGATGAATATAGGATGAAGCTTATTGAAGTGGAACCTTCCTCCTATGAAGATGCAGTTAAACATAAGGAATGGAGGGAAGCAATGCAGTAATATTACCAAACCATAATGAAGAATGATGTCTAGGAAATTGTCCCTTGGCCAAGTGACAAGTCTATAGTCACTTCAAAATGAATTTACAAGATAAAACACACTACAAATTGGAGCATTGATAAATATGAAGCCAGGTTTTTACCAAGAGGCTTCTCACAAAAAGAATGGATTGATTATGAGGAAACCTTTCTCCCACAACTAGATACACAACTATAAGATGCTTGTTTCATTGGCTACTACTATGGGATGGAACATCCACCAAATGTGTGTAAAGATAGCTTTCCTAAATGGGACCATTGATGAGGAGGTTTAGATTTAGTAGCCTCAAGGATATGAAATAAATCATATGGAGACTCATGTCTGCAAGTTGAAGAAATATCTATATGGCTTAAACAAAGCACCTAGAGCTTGGTATACAATATTAGATGCATACCTATTGAAACTTGGTTTTACCAAGAGTACTACAAATCCTAACCTATATATCAAGGTGGTCTAGGGTTAACCATTCATCATACTTTTATGTGGATGATTTAGTAATCACAGGTGTAGAGCATCAAATTAAAAAATGCAAGAAGAAATTGACAATTGAGTTCGACATGAAGGATCTTGGGATTATTCATTATTACTTGGGACGAGAAGTATGGTAGAAGCCAAGTGAGATATATCTTGGTTAAGGTAAATATGTGATCAAGATACTTCAAAAGTTTGGCATGATGGATAACAAGCCTATGATGACTCCTATGATTACCAATATAAAGAAATTGAGAGTTTAAAGTCTAGTCCAGTGGATCGTACATGCTATAGACAATTGATTGGGTCCTTAATTTATCTGATAAATAAAATACCAAGCATTTGTTTTGTGGTAAATTCCCTTAATCAATTTCATATGGATCCAAAACATGATCATTGGATTGCAGCTAAGCATATCCTAAGATATTTGTGTTGAACCATGCATCAATTCCTTCAATATACTAGTAAAAAAATCCAACTCTTGGGATATATAGATTCATATTTGGGTGGCAGTGATACATGTGGAAGAAGCAAAAAAGGTGGATGCTTCAGCCTAGGGTATTCCATGGTGTCATGGATGAGCAGAAAGTAGGATATAGTTGCATTTAGTAGTGTTGAAGGTAAATACGTTGTTGCAAGCGAGGTCTTTTGGGAAGCAATTTGGCTTAGGAATTTATTATCAAACTTATTTGAAGGACCACTTAAACCTACATGGATACATTCTGATAATGAAAGTTGCATAAGATTGACAGAAGACCCGATGTTTCACGCTAGGAAAGAGCACATAAATAATAAGTACCACTATGTTAGAATCCTGGAATGGAATGGGGTTGTGGAGATGCATTAGCTACCTACATACGAATAGGTAGCAGACATAATGACTAAATCATTACCAAACAAGAAGCTTGTGTACATGAGAGGTAAGCTTGGTTTGGTGGACATCTCTTCCCTAATTGAGAGGGAATGATGTTGGATAGTTCTTGTCTTTATGGGCCATGCAGTAGACTAGGACTAATAGCCATAAGTCCTAGTGAAGGTCATAAAGAAAGAATGGATTATGGAGGATTGGATAAGCATATTAGATTGAGACTTCTTATGGATTGTAGAATCTAGGGAAAGAAGTTGTTGACCGATACTCTTTGAGGATGAGGTAGGGAATCTAATATAAGAAGAGTCAAAGAATACCGATATTCATTGAGGATTTAGGTTTGTAAATCTAAGATAAGAATAGTCCTAAAAGGACTTACACGGTGAACATACAGATGGGTTATGTGCCTTATAGGCAGTGTGGAAACTCATGTAAATACTCCTAGCATATTTCTCTTCAATAAGGGTGAGCTTGTCTAGTTAAGGCCTTCAAGGATGGTGTTGGTTATGATAAATATTCTCGAAAAAAATATGGCTTATTAATCCGAATCTTCCTATGAGAATGCTTCAATATTGAGATCCCTTTTACCATATAATGGGATTATGAATACCTAGCTAGTTAAGAGGGAGTGTTGAAAATTGTAACTAGGTTTGATCTTCATAATGAAATAATTATAATCATAACATTGTATATTTATTTATAAATAAATAAAAATAAATAAAGAGAAATTATATTTTACCTTTGGAGTATGGGTTCCATACTCAAGTTTGAGTCGAAAGCATGTTATTTGTTCTTTTAGGTTTTGTAGGTCTTTCTAGGATGAAGAATATTATTGGTCATGGGTCATAGTCCCATTTGGACTCTTTGTAATAAAGAAAAATATTTATTTTTTCAAGAAAAAACTACTTATAATCCCAAGACCAAGCTAGCCCAAGGAGAAAATCAAGTCTGCCTTAAGGGAGGGATTTCGACCCTCAAGAAAGGATATATAAAGGAGAGGAGCTCAACTCATTTGGACTTACATTAAGCACAAGTTATATATGAAATAAAAAATAAGAAAGAGAGTAGCTACAGGGACGAAGAGGAAGAAAAAAACCCGCACAATTTTCTAAGTTCATCTTCTCTTGTTTTGATCTATGGTTTTTGATGCTTCCAGTTGTAGTGGGGCCAAAGTTTTGATGTAGGGGCCAAAATTCTGTGAAGTGGTTGCAGGAGGTAGATCTTGTAGCATCATAGTAGAAATATCGAAGTTCTGAAATCTACCTTGAAGAAGATATTGTTGGTGGATAACTTGGTACTTGGTAGGGTTGTTGGCTTTAGTATTTGGGTCTTGGAAGCCTCTTTGTAAGTAGATTCTAAAGAATAATAGAATCATTTTTTTGGTTTTCCCCTTGGAGGGGTTTTTCCCTAGCTTGGAGCCTGTATCTTATGTACTTTGTCTTGTTGTGATCTTCATTTTTTTGGTAATTTCTTGATGAAAAAAGATCTAATAAAGTAATAAAAGGCCAACATAAATCACAAGTAATTATTAACTTATGAAAAATAATATAATTACATAAGTCTCCTAATTTTCCAACAAGGGAAAGTACCAGTAGTTAGAAAGAGTGCAATATATTCTAAGTAATCAGGGACAAATTCCAAATAAATAAATCAACATCTAGAAGTTGATCATCAATACAACCTCTTTATTCTCTTGACTCCATGTGTGAAAGATGATAAGGTCCCACATTAGATTCTCCAAGTTTGACAATGATTTCAAAAGATAATTCTTGAAACAACAATAACCAATGACAAATTCTTCCCTCCAAAACATTCTTATTAACTAGATACTTCAAAATTGAATGATCTGAAAAATTAAAATGGCCTCCTAGAAAAAAGTGGTAGAACTTCTAAAGAGAATACTCCATCAGTAAATCTTCTCACTTAGTTGTAGTATAATTGTGCTCCACAACGGATAACTTTCTACTAGAAAAATATATTGGATGGTCCAAGTTCCATTCTTATGCTTGTGTAAGAACAACACCAAGTGCAACTCTAGAAGCATCAATATGCACATGAAAAACCTTACTCCAATCATGATAAAAGACGATAGGATCACTTGCCAATTTCTCTTTAAAATTTTGAATGCAACATCACAGTGAGGATTCCATAAAAAGGGTTTATACTTCATCAGAAGTTTCTCAAGTGGAGGAGTGATAGAAGCATAGTTGTTTATGAACTTGTGGTAATAACTTGTATGTCCTAGAGTATATATGATTTGTTTAATGATTGTTGGAGGCGTCGTGTTAAGAATTATATTTATTTCGGCTGGATCAACTAATACACTAGCTTTAAAAACAATATGTCCCAACAAAGTCCTAAATGGCACACAAAACTACACTTCTTTATATTAAGATAAATTTGCAACTTTCTACATTGATCATATGTTACCCTAAGAAATATTGCATGCTTCTTAAATTGACCGTAGATAGGTCAATCATCCATATAGACTTCCAGAAACTTATGTATGCATTCCCAAAAAGTTGCAATGACAATCCTCAAGAAGACTACAAGAGCATTCTTGAGTCCAAATGACACAACATAGTATGCATAGGATCCCTATTCTATATTAAAAGCGGTCTTCTTCTTGTCTTCTTTTACAATTCGAACCCAATGATACCCTAAAAAACCATATGAAAAAAGAATAAGCCTCTTGTATTGCAACATTTTCCAAGACCTCATCACTAAAAGGAGTAGGGAAGGGATTGTGAACACATGCATTATTTAAGCTATGATAGTCTACACAAACCTTGAACTCCTCAAAATTCTTCATGTCCTAGGTAGCTATATGACTTATCCAATCAACCTCATCTACTAGGAAAACATGTCATGCCTCCAGCATATTGTCAATATCCTTCTTAACTTTCTCCTTGACTCTGGGGTTCAAATGATATGGATGATGCTTCATTAGATGCACATCTCGATTCAAAATTATCTTCATTTCCCCTAGATATCCTTTGATTCCTTTCAAATATGAAATATATGCAGGGAATAATTCTTCTTACTCCCTGAGAAGATCAAATATCTCCTTAGTTGTTTGCTCATCTCAATATTATTCTATGGACACCAGTTTAGGCTTCTCATCGGAATAAATATTGAATTTTCACAACTCGAGGGGTAGTAGATGATGAGCATCTTGAGGAGGATCATCTTTGATGCTTCGTTTTCCTTTAGAATCTTTAAAAGAAATATGTCCTAGTCCTTCCAAATCATCATCATTTGGATCCTTATTAATTTTTTTGCAAGCGACAACCATCTGAAAAACCAAATCAAATAAAGTTTTGCAACCTATATTATCAAAGAATTCTTCAAGGGGCTTTCTAGTAGGAAACATAACTCACTTGACTGCTTTCAAGGATTTTTCAATATGAGAATAATCATTTGAGAAATTGAAATCAATATAAAATTGGGAACTCATCTCGTCCTAGCTAGAGGTTTATCTTTTAATCTCCTCTTTCAAAAACCAGGCCTTGGGGATAACTCCTAGAATATGAATAAACTGATGCACCTATAATTTACCAGGTAATCTGTTTTTTTTCCAAACTGTAACACATGCTTGAATATGCTTTTCAACATTGGTGTGTCCTTGATAAAAAGAAATAGAACTTGACCCTTTCTCTAGTTCATAGAAGAATAAACTTAGCCATTTCCCAAGATGAAAGATTGTTGCGATGGGTTACCCACCACCAAGTAGGAGTAGCTTGTAATGCAACATCCATTAAAGGTAGTATTTGTTCCTCCACAATATTAAGTTAAATATATTGTACAAAATATATTTAGGAACAATATCATAAAAAAATAGGATAATTTCTTACCTCCGTTCTAATCCATCGAGCATATCCGATAGTTGTGTATTTTTAGGAATATAATTCATGATATCCTTGTTTCCATTCTTCTAACACAACATTAGAACATATTTCTATTCTCTAGATGCTCCACCAACTGATAAATCCATAAGTTGTAGGGTTTATATAATATTCCCTTTTTCCAGTAGTCAATTGATACAGTTGGTCAAGAACATTAGAGTCTTCTTCATCATCAACAAGTTTTATGTACCAGGGATCTTAATAAGGGTCTAGGGGTTGAATAAATCTTACTCCATCAACTAAAAAATTCATAGCCTCCCTCTTCAAGTAAAAAATGGCTTAGTTTTCAAAATCCCAATCAAATCATAATTGAGAAAGATATGGATATTTATCTCCAATGATGTCAATAACTTCAAAGTATGCATAATATTTTACACCCATAACATCCACTTCTACATCTTTCAAGTGACCAATAGGAAAGATGCAGTATATATTTTCCATTTGGAGTTGAGTTGGAGAGAATGCTAACTTAGGCTATCCAATCACCTCCTAGGTCTTCTTAGGAAAAATATTGTCATAAGATCCAAGATCTTGCATGGTTTCCTTAATATGATATCTTGCGATTTGAGCATCAATCCTAAACTCTTTACTAGTTCTCCTTTTATTACGCTTATCCCTTCGACTATGACATTCTAGAAAGTTTGAAGAAATAGGTCTTTCAGACAGCTCTTCATCTCTCAATATTCCCTTTAACTTCTTCCACAAATGATTAGAGAGTTTCTCATAACTCATAATATCAAGGAACAACTAAAACCACATTGTAGTGAATTTTGAATATTATGAAGAAAACTGAGTAGCTCATGGTCTCTTGTCAAGTAATAAAGTTTGTTCATTCTCTTGTTTCATAACCCTAGGACCGGAAGAATAAGAAGATAGTTCTCTAAAGATATCAACAACATCTTTGTAGTGCCTCCTCTATTGAATAGGCCCATATTATTCTTGTCAGGGTTTATCTTTCTGGATGATAGGTTGTTCAGAAGGACCCTTATCAGCACCAATCTCAATGCCTCCTTGGGTAACAACATTAATGCTTGGTTCATGTTCTTGCTCTGGTTTCCTAATTCAGATTAGCTCCTCTTTATCAATTTCACTCCTCCAATCAAGCAATCAACTTAGGAAAATCCTCTTTTGCATGGGCATTAACATGATAGTGTGAACACCATGGCCTTTTTGGAAATATACAAGCCCTAGCTACATATCTATGTTCATCAAAATTGTAGCATCTAATTGGCCCTCTTCAACAAGTTCTTCCTCCTCTATAGCATGCACCTCCTCTTCCACGAGTGGATTCATTCACTCTGAAGGAATAACATACCAACTAATTAGCTAGAGCATCCAAAGATCTGCATTGGTTGGTACTATGTGTAGGAGATCCAAAAAATGGAATTAGGAAATTGGAATAATTTTGAAATATAGGACATAATTGAGATGAATTCCCATAAGGAGGAAAAAAATCAAAATATTCATTGAAAGGAATACCTTGTTGGTTTGGAAAATATTTATATTGAGTATGTCCCTGAAAAGTAATAGTTGATGATACTTGCACACCTCCTCCTGAAGTCCCTTTCTATGGAGGAGGGGGTCCTAGCAGAACATTGGAAGGCCCCATAACCCACAACCTTGGACGCTTTGTAACATGATGTTCCTCAATGTAGAAAACTATGCACCAAACCTAAGGATGGCCAGGTTTTTCATTATTTATTTCCTTCAACTTCTCACTTAGAACAATAATTTGATTCTACACATAAATCAAAGCAAGATCACTAGAGGTAGAGATTGGTTTGAAGTGACCAAGATAGCCTGACATGGCCTCAATTTTCATTGCTTTCTCTGAGGATTATTCTAAGGATTTAATATTCTGATGTGTAAACAGTATTATTGCTAATGGAAATAAAGCCTTAATAAATCTCTTTTTTTATGATCTGGATGGATGGGATGAGTTAATTTTCCACACCATCTTTGAACCTCTACATGCACTCCCATGTAGATTATCCTTCCTTTTGCTTGATATAGCACAACTCAATTAAACCATGTTTCCCATTCTGAAGTAGTTTGAATTCCTTAATAAACTCCTCCCTTAGTATATTCATAGTAAAATTTTGAATGGTTGGTGTAAACTCCATGTACCATTTAAGGGATCTTCCCTAAACTTAATATGGAATTAAACTAACTTAGTTGCATTTTGGGTTGCTCTAGACATCCATATGGCTTCAAATAAATACCAATGATGTTCAACATCCTCATCTCCTCATCCCCAAAATTTATGATACCAGGTGAAAGAATCTTCTACATCACCATTCATTGGAGTAGAACTAGGAAAAAATAGAACAAACCTTCTTGGATAAGGTTGAGAAATATTCCCCAAATTATTCTAACTACTACTAGAAGAACTGCCAACTGTATCTACTTTGTGAAAATTCAAAATCTTAACAATCTTAGAAAAAAACCTTATTGGATTTTGATGAAGCACAATGTGGGGGTGGGGGGGAAGGGATGGAGGAGAAAAAACCGTGTTATTGCTTGCAGAACACTAGAATCAGGGGAAGGAATATATTCTTGAAATAACCTTCACATTACAAAATGCATGTCTTCATTTATGGGGGTATTGGGGTCAGTTACCACGATCTTTGGATCTAGTGTCTTGGAATCATTTGATTCTTGTTGGACATCATCATCTCGACTCTAGTCTTCTAAATCACCTTCTCTAGCTTCCTTTCCTCTGCTAGAACTCTCATCTCCTCTCAATCCTTTCTTTCACAACTTTAGGCTATCCAAAACTTCATCTATTTTCTTCAACTCTCTTATTCTCCTTCAAATATATCTCATCTTTATATCCCTCCATTCCTCATATATATGAGCCCTTCTCACTACCCTAAAATCTCTTATATTCCAGATTTATTCCCCTTAAATGACAAATCTTTCTTATAGTCTACAATAGGTCATTATCTCCCCTAAGATCTACCCCCCCCTAGCACGAGGTTTTTAAGTTGCCATATTAGTTGAAGGGAAGGGTAACAATATTTCTTCCACCAATAAGATCTTGATCTACAAAGGGATTTCTTTCAACATCCTCCCTCTCAGGAAAACTTGAAAACTACTTCTGGTTTTCAAAATTACTAATGGATTTTTGCAACAAATTCAATAATGTATCCCTCCAAGGTAGCTTGCACCCAAAAACCAACATATCTGGTAAGCTCATGGTTTAGATGGTGTAATGTAGCCAGATCTAATGTAGTCTAGTTGTGAGAGATTCAACTAGAAATTTGATATCTTAAGGAATCTTGAAACCTTCACATATAAATGCTCACGGAACTCAACCCAAAATTTCTCGTACTGATCACTGGCAAGCTTATAGAAAAATATCTCTTCACAAATCTAGTCAAGGTTAATTTTCATAACTATGCTTACTAAATAATGAAAGAGTTGCACTTATCCTCCCACCATTTCTGAATACTTCTCTTCAATATCCTACTTAGAATTATCAGAAAACCACAGTTAAATATTTGGGTCTCGACAATGGAGCCATTTGTTGACGAAAAATATTATAGAGACCAAGGTTCTACTTTAGAGGCTAACAAAATAGTTCCATTGTAGTCTAGCTTTTGCTAGAATATTCAGTCCTCCACAAGGGAAGAATCTTTCACCTGAAGTGCTACCAGAACATACGAGTATTGATGGGTTTTTGAAAGTGAGTGAATGCATTTACCATTTATATATAATAACAACCATTGCAAAGTGAATCAAAGAGTCATTACACAATAACTTAAACATAATTTAAATTTTTTTAAGTAGATGGATAATCATACATGCATCAAATGCATTATACAATAGATATCCTTGCAATTGATCTCATTTTATTAATACTAGGGAAAATAGAGCTTACAATCATAGATCCATAGGATTACATCTATATCTTTGATACATCACTCCTACAAAACCTCAATTACAAGTATATAAATACAAGATGAAAACATGAGTATAAATTCCAACAAAATTTCCACCCTTTTCTTTATGTTTTTTCATTGAATAACTCGCCTTACATATTCTTTTATATCCTTGTCTTATTGATGTTGTCAACCAATTCACTCCCTTTATACTGTCAATATTAACTTTCATGCTTTGACGGGATCAATCAAACTCCTGTGACATTGTTAAAATTAACTCTACACCAATTTAATCACATTTGCTTGATTCTATCAATATTTATTTCATGCTTGCTTAACAATTTCCAAGATAACCACTTGGTATATCTATCTTTTTTCTAATTCTCACTTTCTTCTTCTTCTGATTGCTTTCTTCTCAAAACTGAGAAATAAATGAGGGGCCCAACATTAATGATCAACTACTAGCTTCAAAGATATATCAAGTGAGTCTAAGCCACAACTTGAACTAGATGTAGCTGTTAGATCCTAGAGCCAAAGACAAATTCATGTTCTATGAGCATTACTTGGTTGGTGGCCAACCATAAAATACCACCTAAAAAATACTTTGGCTTATGCATCCCACTTCATCAGTTTATGGCCATCTTAAACTGTCATTATGGAGTTGTTTCACTTCACAAAATATTTTAGCTTCCAGCCATATTTGGAATTATTCCATGAAGTACTTTGAGCCTATTTCTAGATTTGGTGGTCAACCTTAAACCACCATTAGTAGAAGACTTCAAATTCTTCTAGCATATTTGGTGTGCAGTCTTCCTTAAACCACCATTTCAAATATCACATCTATCCATTAGCTACAATACACTTTTATATTTCAACTCTCTTCTTGGACTCACACAAACCCCTTCAGATTAAGGGGGGGGGGGGGGGGGGGGGGGGGGGGGCATGTTGGAAACCTAATTCATTAAGGTTAGTGTGGAGGAATTCCAATAGTCATTAAATTCAAAGATACCCCTTGGTAGATGAAAATCAAGGGTCGTTAATAATTGTATTTATGTGTATCATATTTTTAATTGAACAAATATCATAGATTATCAATTTTGTGTTTACATTTACATGAATGTTTAACAATAAATAACTTTCCCAAAATGAGGTACACATCCAGTACCATAACTAAATGTCGGCAAGGTTCCAAACCCCTATTAGAAAAGTTGGTTGTTAATAAATTTGGCAGTGGTTTTCCAAGTGGTTTTCATTGATGTCAACCCTTGTTGTGGATGTCAAGTTCAGGAAGAGATTCAAAATATCTTGCAAAGTCCTTGGTTGGATAGTCCTCTTCAAGACCTTTCCAATTATATATGGCACTTGGCACAAATCCTAAGGAATAAGGGTTTATCATGCTTTGAAATTGAGAGAAAGTTCCAAGGTTCATGGTTCTAGTGAGAGAAACATCAGTTCATCAAGAATCTAGCCCCTTTCGAATGCATAACAAGTGTTACTCATGAAATTCCCTAATAATGGATTTCGTTGAATCACCCAAAGATTATTCTAATTGAGGGTTACAAAAGGGTAATTAGGGATTTGTCTAAATATGTGAAACCGCAACCCTGAATGGTTTGTGAGGATGGTTAAGTGAATTCGATCAGGAACCCAAGGACCATGATGAGTAAGTTAGCGATAGTCATAGGTAGAAGAGCATGATTTTTTTACAAGGTTGTTGATATGGTGATAGTGATACGTAGCAGAGTGATTGGTTGATGATGAAATACTAGGACAGGTGGCAAGACTAGATGGGTTGACATAGATGAGTTGGAAGCAAAGGTGGCTAGTTGATGTGGAAAAATATTTGGCTGTGAAAGGTGAATCTTTGATCATTCTTAAGTTTCCATAATTAGGGTTTATCCTTAATCCTCAGCCATGAGTAAGCTTTCATAATCAAGGATTAGTCTTAATCCTTGGTAGTGTGGCCTCGAGCGTTTGTGAAATTCAATTTCTAAAATGGCCCGAGGACCCAAGATGATGAGGATGTGGCATAAGGGTGATAATGTTGAGTATATGACATGGCGATGAGGCACACAATCAACATAACACATTAAAAGTATAATCAATATTTTAGGGTGTCCAAGCGACATGTTTTCATGTGACACGTGGCACCACCTAGATCATATGCCACATGACAAGATGACATCGACAAAGGATGGTAGTGACATGGCAAATAAGTTGGTCAAGCTTTGAGACTCATGCCAGTGATCTAATGTACAGGTGTCCATAGGGATAAGAAGACTAGTGGCAATAGATGCATCCCAAGTAGCAGCCCAATGAACCCTTACAATGTATGTGGCACTAAGGTGGATTTGTCCGCATATGAAAAATCCCAGACCCCCTTCCCCTTTCATTAATTGTCAAGTAGGCAAGGGGGGCCTATGATGTCCTTTTAGCTCTCATTCTATCTCAAGTTAAATAAAATCCTTGGAGCACCTTGAGAGAAAATTTTAGGGACTAATGTTCGCATATGGTCTAATTTTCCATGCTTTTTCCAAAACAAATATTTTCAAATTTTCATCTCCTAAAAATCATGTGCCCAAATTTTGTATTATAAAATTATTTTACCTTAAATTTTTTATATAAACTAATATAAATCATTAGAAATATAAATATTTTTACAAAAATATTGTCAAATATTTTACAAATTTCATATTAGCGACTAGTAAAATTCACCAAGGTTTCTAAACTTGAAGATAAACTTCCATCATTAAAATTTCCATGAGTGACATTCAAGGATTCCACCATTTAACAACTTGACAGTTTCTCTATGTTAAGCACCCAAATGCTTAAATATCTAGTTCCAACGTATGGTAATATGGGTGATCAAATGTGTTGACCATCAAAGAGCTAAGAAGGTTTGGCGTTCAAGTGCCAAATTTCATTTGATAACTAAAAGACAAAAAAGGATGAAAATAGAGGCGAAAGATATAAATAGAAAGATATGTCAATATGACGTAGTGAGATCTAATGCGGAAGAAGGAGAGGGTTGTTGTTGATATGAAGAAGATTTGTTACATGCACAAAATTAGAGTTAACAGATGATGTAAAGATTGATTGAGCAAAGTGTTATTGAGGAAAAATAAAACACTTTGTTGGATGAATATGAGGAGAAGGATGGGAACAAAGACTGAAGGCCTGTATCTGCAAGATTTTGCTTCAAAGAATTGAAGACAATTGTGATTTGTCGCTGAAGATAGTGAGGAGTTCGAAAATTCAAATAATTGTTGAAGAATAACTTAAAGGTCATGCATCTTAGTCTAAAAATGAATGAAATGTAGATCTAGTTGGTTGTTTTAGGTTGTTCCCTATCAAAGGTTGGTGTTTCTAACAAGTTGGGGCTTGCAGTTATCAGACGGTTGGTGCCTCCTATGAGCTGGTGCTCAAAATATTGTTGTAAATTGAGGTTGGGGCATGAATTTACACAATAATAAAAACAAAATTTGTATTTTTCTCCCATATTGTTTTCACATTATTTATTATGTTCTATATTTTATGCAAATGGTGCCTTGTTGTGTTGATTGATTGCATTTGATTGATTAATTGAGTAAATAAGTGTTAAAAAAATTGTGTAATATTAATTAACCCTCCTCTTTGTATTATTTGATTCCCAACAATTGGTATCACAACAAGTTCCTTCAGGAAACATGTAACCACTGGAAGGTATATCTGCAGGGAATCATGGCTAAACAAGATGGACTATTTTTAGAGAGAGAAACAACCTTTGAAGGAACCAATTGTGTATTCTAGAAAATAAAAATGGAGGCATAACTAATTCCCCTTGGTGTTGATGTTTGGGCATATCTTGAATTTGTATACAAAGTTCCAACAACTCCTCCAATAGATCTAGATGAAAGAAGTGCCTATTCAAAAAATGCAAAGGATAGAAATTCAATCTTGTTTGGTCTTAACCAGTTTTAGCTAGTGAAAGTAATGCAATGCAAATCTGATAAGAAGGTATAGGATAAATTTAATAACAACTAAAATGGAGATGCCAAAGTTAAGAAAGCCAAACTTCAAAATCATAGAATGATATTTGAACATTTAAATATGAATGAGAATGGAAGTATTACACAATACTTTGTCAGAGTCGATGAGGTAGCTAATAGGATTAGAGACCTTAATGACAAACTTGAAGAAGATGTAGTTGTTTAGAAAGTATTAATATCTCTTCCTATGAGATGTAATGCCAAGATATCTACCATTGAATAGATGCATGATATAAATACTCTCTTTATGGAGAAACTTCATAGAATTCTCATTGATTGGAAAAGAGAAGTCAGAACCAAAGGATGTTTCCTTCAAAACTTCAAAGAAGTCTAAAAAACATCAATATTGCTACAATTATGCATCACATTAGGGCATGGATCAATTTTGGATGAAGTTAAAGAGAGGTTCTGGAAAGTATAAAGGTAATTTTCCCCTAAAATTCTTTGATTATGGTAGAATTGGTCACTTTGATTCAAAATTCCCTTACACTAAAGCTGAGAAGCAAGAAAAAGATAAAGATCAAAATAACGGAAGTAAGTATCATGAATACCAAAAACTAGAGACTTGGAGAAAGACGAGTTTCTATTATAAACAATACATTAGTTCATCTGAAGGAAGCAAAAACAATAATTTGATGAAGAGCATGATGAATGCTTACTCATGGCCTTATATTTTGAATTTAAATACAAAGACAATTATGACATAGAGGAATAAGTTGAAAGAGTAGTTGATTTTGAAGAAAAGCTTATTATTGCTATGAATGAGCTAAAGAATACCAAGAGGAAGAATATACAATTGAAGGAACAATTGTTGAGAAAAAAAGGAGGTAATTAACATTCTAATGAAGAAACATTTAATATTCAAAAGGTGCAATTAGAAGAAACAAATTAAATTAAATAAATTATTCTACAATAGTTTAAAGATAAACAGAATAGTCATAGTAAGTTAAAAGATGAAAATGCATCTCTTAAGCAGGAATTATCCAAGAAGTAGGAAAAGAGAGACTCAAATGCATATGAAGAAGATATTATCTCTTTGAAAACTCAATTTGAAGAGGCAAAGAGAAGAGAGGAAATTCTCACAAATTAATTGATAGAATCAGAGAAGAACTATAAAAAATCTAGAAGCATAGGTTGTTTATTTAAGGGTATACCTAGAGAAATAAAAATCTAAGATGGATATGCATCTCAATTTTGTCAAAGGATTAGAGACTCTAAATGACATCCTCAACGTCCAAATATTTCTAGCAATTAAAATGGGTCTTGGTTATAAAGATACTCATGATACATCAAATAGTGAGCCAAGTAGTAGGTCCTCAAGAAATAAATCTCCTTTAAGCTATGTAGATGCACTCAAAGGAAAGGAAAACAAAGAAAAAGGAGGTGCCAATAAAAGAAAGAACCATAAAAGTGTTGACCCTATCAGATCCATGAATAATCCTTAACGTAGATTAGTTCATCAATAAGAACGACAATAAAGATACAAAAAATCCACTCTTCTAAAATGGCAGTAAACTTTAGGTACCCAAATTTGTTTTATGGAAATTTTTATTGATGTCATTACTTTGGGCATAAGGATATTAATTGTAAATCCAATAAGTTTAACATAAATGAAGATGTTAGATCCATTTACTTTCCAAATTCTATATCTAAGAATTCTTATTCTAGAAAGAAAACATTTTCTCCCCTCATGAATTAGATTAAATGCTTTAAATGTAACAATTTTGGAGACAAAGCTAGTGAATGTAGAAGTAGATTATTTAACCCCCCTAGGAAACACATTTCTAAGTAATATTTACATCAATAAATCACAAAGAGATGGAAACATAGATCAGAAATGTCTAAAGAGTGTATATTTGCACTATATGACCACAATCAAGAAAGGAAATGGTATGAATATAGTGGGCGCTCAAATCACATGATTTGAGGAAAAGGTAAATTTCTCTTTCTATGGAAAGATAAAAGAGGAAGTGTTACATGTGGGAACAATGCACCAACACAAATAAAAATAATAGGAATTGTTAGCTTGGATGATAAGACCAAGGCTCAAAGTGTATTATATATGGATGGCCTAAAACAAATCTCCTAAGTGTGAGCCAAATGTGTGACCAAAGTGTTGTAGCGGCTACATCCACCCTGCAAAATTTTGGCCTGCACCCAAATTCGGAACCTCCCTTGAGAGTTTCACTTGATGGCTGTATACACTCGGATTCACTCCATGAGCTCGTGTGAGCCTTCGCACCCACCTTGCTTGTTCATTACACCCAAGTTTTTTCATGTTGATGTCAATGTCTTGCTTGTGACCATGTTCTGGTCATGCTCAAGGTCTTCGCTTCGTGTGTACATGTTATGTTCACTATGATAACATCGGTCACATTCACTATCACACAAGCATCATCACAGTCGATCAACGATCAATCACGAGTGTCACGCTTGTCGCTTGCACCGTCGGTCAGTCATGTTGAACATGTTTGTCTGGTTGGTTTGAGTCATCTCATCATCAAGTCATGAGGGTGCATGTTTGTAAGATCACAATTGCATCCTTCACTCGTTTGCACACTTAGTCATTTTATTGAAGTTCTGATGACCAGAATCCCCTCTGACAATTGGACCATCACCCAGCCATCGACTTGATCGACTGTCACCCAAAACAACTGTTACAAGTCTATTTGGGCACATCACTCCTGACATTCAGATCAATAATTTTAAGGCTCATCAAACCTTAATTCAGTTGTTACATGCCCTAGAGAAGTCAACTCATTGAATGCATCCTTCTATGTAAGTTTCATGGCCTGAAGCCTTCTTGAAATGCCTCCTTAGGACACCAATGCAACTCAAGCCTTGAGATAATGCACTACAAAGTAGGCAGGCCCATTGTGGCCTACACTGTAGTACACTTAGGCCCTCTTTAGCCTGTGCTAGGCGAGATTGAGTCAAATTTGCATAGGGTTTTGGGAATATTCCTCCATTCTAGATGACTCTAGAAGGTTCCCATCTCTTATCCCCTCCTATGAGCTCAAAATTGGATAGGCTAAGGATCCATTAACCTCCTATCCTCTCATCCCTTACTCCATGGAAACTAACTCCAAGATTGGAAAGCCATTCATTACCCTCATTTATGACAAAACCACCTCCATTTTTGTTGGGCATGGAATCCCCCCAAGGCATGTTTTGGGGCTTAAAGCCCAAGTTTTGACCGAATCTTGTTGTAAAGCTTCGCGAATTGCATGTGCGGGGCACGAAAGTATGATAGAGTCACAGGGTTGTCCACCCTAGTTTTGTAATGTAATTTTGGCTGGATAGACATACCCATGGTCCACAGACCATGGTATTGTATAAATAGAGAAAGGCTCTAAGTGTAAAGGAGGTGAAAAAGGAAAAAGAATAGAAGAATGAGAAGTCTAAGTGGTTGAGTCAAAGTGTAGAGTGTGTTTGTGGGTGGTAGAGTAGGAGAAGGCTCTGCAGCTAAGTGCGCGGACCCCTGCAGCTGAGTGCGCAGACCCCTGCAGCTCAGTGCGCAGGGTAGGTCAAGTATGTAACCAGTGGAAAATCAATAAAGAGAAGTTTGGCTATAATTCCATGTATCTGTTCTTGGGTTAATGCATGATTGATATAATTTGAAAACTTATTGTTTCTTTACTACGCACACCTGTATGAATGTTTTGTATTGTTAAAGTATAACTTAAGATAGTTAAGTAGGAAAATTTTCTTAACTAACACTAAAGGATAAATAAGATCTCGAGTAATAACGCAGAGCGTGGCACAACTCTGGGTTATGGTTGCACAAGGGCAAGGTATCGGCCCATGAGGCATGGAAGGTGCACAAAGCCCCCTACGCGAAGGAACCAACAAGGACCAATCAAACTCATCAAACATCTCCAGGGTGTAGAAACCTGGTTCTAGCACCCTCCCATACTACTTCGAGTGAGACTTCAGTCCACACTCCGCGGACTGTTGCCGAAAGGGCCAGTAGTACCGGGATTTGTTTGGCTAATTAACTCTGAACCTGGGTCAGGCCCCAACAAGCCAACAAATGGTTCTATTGACAGGACTAGGATTTGCATAGAGATGTCTAATGTCATATCACTGGAATCCGAAAAAGAAAAGAATTGAAGAGTGGTTGGACATAAATATTCATGAGTTCATGGCGCAGGAAAACAGGAATCCGTGATTATCAAAGGAAGAGTGGTTAGATTGCTACTTATATATGGAAATCCACAAAATTTTCTTTGCATCCTTCCCTACTAAGTTGTATGAGTGGATCGCGAGGCTAGCAGACAGCCAAGGAAGGTGTAAACTCGACAAACCTATTATGTGGACTCCAGAATTGATGTGTAGATTAGAAGCATCGGAAGATAAGATCATGCGCGCTGTCAATCACTGGGTAGATCGAATCATAGGAGGGTTCATCACCGAATTCATGGTAGATACTTCAGTCAGCTATAGTGAGGCAGAACGACACTTCCTCAAGGGACCGCGAGGTAAGTACATTAAATATTTGAACACTTGGATTAAAATTCTACTATGTGAAAAGTAGGTTATGCGAATAAATTGATGTTTGGGGCTATGCAGAGTGGGAGGATCTACATAAATGAAGGTAGCACAGAACTAGAAACTAGCCCCTTGATTTCACCTTCGCAAGGAGGCAAAGAGGAGCTTGTGAAGGTTTCACCAAGAAGTCTGATCAATCTAATAAAGCAGAGAATTCCACGCATACTACCCCATCCACACCACCACCAGTTTCACCATCTTCACCCCCGGCTTCGCCCATACCACCTCCGCCACCACCGCAAAGTAGTATGGCCAATGTGATAAGGCTACCAGTGTTCAAGGGAGTAGGGAATGAAGATCCAAACCAATTTTGGTTCACGGTAAAAGCTGTATGGGAAGCATAGGGTGTCACAGACAACAATATAAAGAAGGCAATGTTGGTCAGTGCTCTGTAGAATCATGCGCTGACTTGGTACATTAAGCATTCCAATGAAAATCTGAATGTAGGGATAGCGGATATCCAAGCTGCGCTAAACAAGGAATTTAGCAAGCCAAAATCGGAGGCACAGTCAATCATTGGATTCAAGGAAATCACCATGCTACTAGGCAAAACCCCATGGGAGTTGGATCAAAGACTGAAGTGCACAATTCGTGAAGCGAACATGAACTTAACAGATGGGCAACACCATGAATGGTTTGTAGCCTCATTAATACAGCATCTACAGAACATATTGTCACAACAAAGGCTAACCACTCAGGCTGAGGCTTTGGAGGTCGGAAGAGATTACACAAGACTCTGACACAAGATCCTAACCTGGGAGTCCAACAGATTCACACACAATTGAAAAACTTGTGCCTTGAGATGTAGAGTTTGAAACAAGACATGACGGCTCATCCAGAAGTGCGCGATGAGGTATGGTGCATAAAATGCAAGGGCCAGGGGCACAACAAGGACCACTGCCCAATGTTCATGAATTACCTCACGAGAGGAGGACTAATGCCATTGAGACCGAAGGCACAAGTAGGACCAAGCGCAACACCTGCATTATGGTGTGAGATTTGTTAGATAGGGGGAAAACATGCTACAAATAACTGCCATCTACTACAGAAGTATACACATAATTCCCAGCAGTTGTTCTATAATTTCTGCAGGTCAGTAGGCCATGATGAGCGCACCTATAGAAGCTATGAACTGATGATGGATCGAACTCCTACCTACAGAGTTCAAGCTGAAACACGGCTGCTCGATCAAAATGCAGGAATGGAGCACACTGGATTTTAAGGGCGCAGATGAGGCTGAGGTGGAATGGGACCAGGAAGAAGTCGTGGACCGCTGATATGTTACAATTGTGGAGGGTCAGGGCATTATACCCTCAATTGTACCAATCCAATGAGACCATCATGCTTGTATTGTATGTAGCTTGATCATGAGACGAAGGATTGTCCCACACTGATAATGAGGTTGCGCGATAAAGGAGCACTCCAGACTCCCTCGACTCAGAACCTACAAATGATGAGGTCTAAGCCACGCGAGGAAGACCCTAATGTAAATATCGTGCTCTAGAGTGGTATTACGATAGGGGATGACAAAGGAAAGCAGCCTGAAGAAAGTACCTAGGTTTGCAGCTCCAACAAAGGAACCAGAATTTGATTTTGAGCGTGCTAAAGAGACATCATGGAAGCTAAGAAGAGCTTCTCAAATGTCTCCACTTTAGGAAGTAAAGATAGACTGGAGTCGGAAATGGGCCCATTGATGCTCACTACATTCTTGGAGACATGCATGAAGCTATTGCGATACAGAAAGGTTGTGAAATGGCTACAAGAACTCATAACTAGATGTGCTGGGACCACGCCAGGAGAACCGCGCATAGTTCGGAAGCTCGGGAAGCACACGACACAAACAAGAAAGGAGATGAGATTGACCATGTAGATCGGAGAATATGAGATGGACCAAGTGATTCTAGATCTAGGATCGGACACGAACGTTCTGCCGAAGCAGACATGGGAGCGCATGGGAAGGCCTACGCTGCAATGGTCTCCTATCCAACTACGAATGGCGAACTAGCAAAAGATCCTACCTATGGGGAGATCGCAGGGAATCACAGTGGATATCGAAGGAGCAAGCGCGATAGTAGATTTCAAAGTGACAGAGATTGCTGATGACAAAAATCCCTATCATGTGCTACTGGGAATAGATTGGGCCACTGACATGAATGGAGTGATAAATGTAAAGAAGCACAAGATTATTTTTGAAAAAAAGTCACTACGCGTAGTGGTACCTTTAGACCCTGCGGAAGGATCGTGCTACACAAAGCTAGTGTGTGACTACAACAGCGACGATGATCTAGACTGTATCTACAAGATAACTATGCATGAGAAAGACTAGGTAACTCCAACTGCAGATGGCCAAATCTCATGGGAGCATGAAATCTCCCATACATCAGATTCTGATGAAGAGATAGAATGATGGGAGAACGGGTTACACAAGGTAACCATGCTCAATTATAACATGATGACAAGGTCATTGCACTGCGTAGCAATAGAGGTAAGACATCTTCCTACGTACAATGGGTTAGGTGAAGTGGAGGAGTTCCTAAACAAATTTTAAGGAGAAGTGACGGAACAATAGCTTTTAGGTGCTCTGAAATGGGTACTGTGCCCTACGCCTGCAAGGTGGTGGGGTAGGCACCAGAAGAGTTTTGAGGATTGGCATAACTGCCAAAGGATGACGTGCCTATGATTTGGGAAGCCTCAGATGTGGTTAAAAGACAAGTATGATGGATTAAATGGCCCACGTGCCCACCTTTCCAGGTGGGTACAAGCATATGGTACGAAACTTGCAGGAATACACACAGTACTCATGGTAAGAGACATGATCGAGATGTAGGTGCGAGAAAGACAATGGCATGAACGACCCCTCCATTTGGGACCGGAAAGTATGGTAAGACCAAGCGCATAGAAACATATTCACACAGAATCATTGAACACAATCCACCATGTGAAGCAGGCTGACTGGGACCTATGCGTACCAACAATTCTCTAGGCATATAGGACCGTGTGCAAAACCCTGACTGCGCAGGCGCCTCCAAGGCTGGAGTATGAAGCAACTAAAGTAAGCCCTATAATATGTGGATAACTTAGACTGTGCATGATCGCACCAATAGATATGATGGTTCATGGAACCTTGGAAGTAGAAATCCAATAGGGAAATTTTAGGCTCCAAGAACTCGAAAAAGAAAGGGTGCGATTAAGGAAGAAAAGTGCTTTGGTAGAAGCGGAAGTCAAGAAGTTGGAGGATGAGATAAGGGATGATTTTCTTGCTAATAAGACCACAGTAATAAAAGAGGGTGTGCATGATCATGCTAACAAGTTTGAGCACTATCGACATGAATTGATCATTCTGATGCCTTGGCTTGGACTACATATTACTAAGAGAATTAACCAGGGTGATGCATTGCAAATGATAAGGTGCGTGATGCTGCCAGTAACGGTAAAAGGTAGGTACTTCCCAGGAAGAATGCTAGATGACCAGAGGAAACCACACACAGGTGGTGTGGCCACCTAACTAGCAAAGGGAGGAACAGTCTTAGCACTCCAAGCAATTGAAAGGAACCGCGGGACTATAAACTACTCTACCCGGAAGCTGCACGAGGTTGGAGTTGCGCGTACAAACAAAAGGTCACAAGGTCCACAACCACACACAGGGGGCTGTTTTGCTGCGTGGGTTGGCCAAAAAGTGACTATTGAAGTCACTATTCACGATGGGATGCTTGAGTTGAGGCCAAATGGAGCGGGCGGTAGGCATTTAAGACGTGATTTATGGGCAAGATTTGGAAAAATCTGCCACCTAGGGAGAATTAATGAACCAGATTTGGGGGGAATGGTCGAATTCAAATTCAAAAAGTGCTATAAAATACAAAGGGCTTCCCAGTAAACAACACTTGGTCATTTGCAAATTCAGCGATTGAGTAGAGCCCTGATTATTGTGAGTCGAGCATTGATTGATCCCCTGAGTTCACGAGTGCTAGATTTCTGGACCAATATGATGGCAACAGCTGAGCATGTTATGGAGATAACTGAAATGATCGCCGGAGAGGCCACGCAGACTCTGGCTATGGGAGATGCTCTAGAAGGAGATGGGATTGTGGTAGAAATCCCGAAATCACTGCACATGCCAAGACCTAAGAAGGAAAAACAAGTGATGGTTCCCGTACGTGTGTCCCCGAGAAACCCTCTGTGTAGCAAGCTATCAATGGAGGAGAAGGGGAAAGTTGTCACCATAGAAACTGATGAAGAGGAAGAAGATATGGAGGATCTTATCTTCGCAGAGGACGAGGATGAAGGTATGGAGGAGGACACTCAGCCTGCGCACCCCTCGACAAAGTTTCCCACCTATGTCCCCCCCACGAAAAGGAAAGGCTAAAGTGCCCAAGGACCTGGATAAGACCAAGAGCTCGCTCTAGACCCCGCTCCTCCTAGACAACATTATTTTTGAGGGTACACACCTGGTGTGGGTGCCAAGCCTAAAATTTGAAGATTAGGACCTTGCTGACCACAAGAAGTTCCCTCACCTTGAGACCAAGAACCTCATGAAGCCCAAGTAGAACACTGCGGTGGGGATGATAGAATCAGATCCACAGAAGTGGTTGCATGAAGTGGAAAAGGTTGGGCTACTAAGCTTGCTCTAGGTTCTACACTTCCACTGCACCCCAATAACCATTTTCGTCATCAAGCAGCTACTATGCCTGGTGCATGATGGGTGTTTGTGGCTAGAGGAGCCCATCCCCATCACGGTAGACCTGATTCATCGCATCTCCTGGCTTCCATGCAAAGGAGAGGACCCCGCAGACATATCAGAAGGAAAGAGTAGTGACTTGGCCATCGCGGAGGCCATGAAGAAAAAGTACAAGCTGGAAAAGAAGAAGAGGGGCTACACCATCTCTAGCATCAAGGAGAAAGAAGTACGTGTGGCGACCCAAATCTTGGCAGGAAAGGTCATGCGCAAGTGCCACCTAGACAAAGTACCTACACCAGTGGTAGCACTGGCTGAGCAATGAACGGAGGGGGTCCAGTTTAACTGGTCCAAGTTCCTCTGCAAGGAGTTTTTAGAAAATTTCTATGAAGCTCAAGAACAGGGCAAAACGTTCCACTATGCATGGCTTCTGCTGTCCATAGTGCTCATGGTAGGGGAATTACCAGAGGATAGTCAATTCCCCATAATTGACAGGGACTTGCTAGAGGCCATGAAGTACACTTCGCTCTAGGACACAAAGGATGCTAAGAGGATCCATGACAGTAAAATATTCTGGGCGTTCATGGAAACAAACCTCAGAATGGGGATCAACCGCAAGCCGCAGTTGTCGCCCACTGTTTACAACAGTTTTGAGAGTTTTGCAAAATTCAAAGAAAACATGCATAAAATTTACATCTGGGCATGCAAGGACTCGACCAAGCAGTGGATAAATCTACCCTTCATAGCCACAGACGACGTCATTTTTAATGTACTGAAGGCATGGCCACTGGAGTGGTGCACCCCAAACATCGTAGAGATCGAGAATTTGGTGGCGCAAAGAAAGAAATATGAGGCCAAGTTGCGCATCACACAGTTGGCCAAAAAGTGAAGGAAGGAAGCACCGGCAGTAGAAGTGTGGGCAGTGTGGGACGTAGAACAGAAAGCAGATGAGTAGGAAAATGCTGCAGCACCACCACCACCACAGGAGGTAGTCATGAAGGCTGAAGAGGGCCACACGATGCAGGGGTAGGAAGCAGAGGAAGTAGAGATAGAAGAGGGAAGCACGGACCCATGAACCACGTTGACACAGCTAAAGTGCCAGCACCCAACAGAGAAGGAAGGGTCAAATAAGAAGGTCAAGGCATCAAAGTTGTCTATTTACCTAATCACCCTAACTGAGGGTGATCTGCATGACATTGGCGAGATGGTGCGTGATGTCACCAATGAAGCTCTCCAAGATTTCATGTAGGAGAACCAAATTGTTTTGGGGGCCTCAGAGCGTAGCTACAAGAATTACAGGCGCACCCCCCTTAGGCTGGTACCCTTTTGGCGAGCCTCGTAGTCAGCTCAACAGCAGCAAAGCAGATGTTGCGCCTGCAGATGACGAATACCATAGTACTGCCGGAAGGGGCTCTAGTGACATCAAATGAGGCCGACAGGCCTACGATTAGCACATTGAAAGGTTTCGGTCTCAATATGGCTGCACTTCTGGGAGAGACCTTATATGATTTGCAGGATGGGATAACTACAGAGCTGTGAACTAGGGAGAGCCGTGCATTGCAAGTCCTCAGTGAGCAGAAAATCAATATGGAACAACTAAGCTTGAAGTGCAATGAAGTGGTGTCGCAGAATCAATAGCTAGTACAAGTGATAGAAAATGCTTGCCAAAGCATCCTAAAGCTATCCATCCGAGCAGACATACCAGCAAAAGCACAGATCCACAGGTTAGCAGCATGGGTACGTGAGGCGGGGGAAGAAATGACAAAGGTTTAGCTGGAGCTGAACCTTTAGATCGCCAAGCTGCGGTTAAAGGTGTAGCTATCCACCCCCCCAAAAGTCAGAGAACAGCGTGCCAACGCTATCACAGCAAGACTGAAGGAAATTGGTAATGCAGTGTGAGACTGCACCAGTATGTTGGAAGAATCATTTGACATCATCACAAATCTGTAGGAGGACCCCAACATCCAGTGCTTAGAGACAGAGGCGCGAGAACACCAAAAGCAGTACAACAGCATCAAAGGAACTATGTAGAGAGTGGCCCTCACTTAGAGGCTCGCGTGGATGCAGCAGACGAAAGTGCTGAAAGGACAGGTGGACGTGGCACGACACAAGGAAGCAATCCTAAAGGCACCGTCTAGCCTTGGCTCGACGAGGCTTTCACTATCACCGCAGATATTGAAGGAAAGCTTGCACAAATGTAGGTGATGCACACATTGATGCAGAGAAGAACTCCCGAGACAGAGTTCTCGGAACAACAAATGTAACAGATCTAGCAAGCAGCAGCCCGGTGTGTTGCTGACCTTGCCGCAGTTCAAGAATAGTTGGAGGGACTCCACACAAATATCGTCGCGCTGACAGAGTGACTTGAGGGCAAGTCATGATGTTTATGTTGGGGGCCCGTTGTGCATGGAATCCCCCCAAGGCATGTTTTGGGGCTTAAAGCCCAATTTTTGACCGAATATTGTTGTAAAGCTCCACGAATTGTGGGTTCGAGGCGCGAAAGTATGATAGAGTCACAGGGTTGTCCGCCCTAGTTTTGTAATGTAATGTCTGCTAGATAGACGTACCCATGCTCTGTGGACCATGGGATTGTATAAATAGAGCAAGGCTCTAAGTGTAAAAGAGGGAAAAAAGGAAAAATAATAGATGAATGAGAAGTCTAAGTGGTTGAGTTGAAGTGTAGAGTGTGTCTGTGGGTCGTAGAGTAGGAGAAGGCTATGCAATTGAGTGGCAGAGGCCTAGTAGTCCATAGTTGAGTGCACAAACCCCTGTAGCTGAGTGCGTAGTGCAGGTCGAGTCTGTAATCAGTGAAAAATCAATAAAGAGAAGTTTGGTTATAATTTTGTGTATTTGTTCTTGAGTTAATGCATAATTTGCAAATATATTGTTTATTTACTGCATGCACCTATATGAATGTTTTGTATTTTTAAAGTATAAATTAAGACAGTTAAGTAGGTGAAGGTGCTTAACTAACATTGAAGGATAAATAAGATCTCGGGTAATAACGCAGAGTGCCGCAGAGCTCCAGGTTAGGGTTGTGGGATGGCAGGGTATCGGGCCGTGAAACCTGGTTCTAGCACCCTCCCATACTACTTCGAGTGAGACCTTAGTCTGTGCTCCACAGACTGATACTGAAAGGGCTAGTAGTACCAGGATTTGTTTGGCTAATTAACTCCAAACCTGGGTCAGGCCCCAACAAGCCAACAATTTCCTATAAATTGAGCACTCATCATAGTGATCAAGGGGCTAAAATATGAAGTTTTTTCAGGAAATTCTCTTGGTTTGAGGATTGAGTTTATGTTAAGCAATGTTATGTTGCTGGAGAGTTGAGATTTTGATGTGGCGAGGGTTGAACTAAAGCTGGAGGAGTGGCACAGAATCGATCTATATTGGGTGATACTCTTCCTTCTACATTAATAAAGAGCTTATTCCTTTTCTCATATGATTGTTCATATCTGTGATTATTATGTGTTTCAATGTATTCGATTCCATTGTATTATAGTTGATAGTTCATGTATGCTTTGATCGTTTCTTGTTTCTGTTTCTCTTGATGCAGGTACCTTTCAAGTGGATTTAGTTCAGGTGGGAGCGACAGGAGTGATTCAAAAGAGATTTAGGAAGCAAAAGGCAACAAGTAAGTTCCTCCATATCATCTATCTTCTATAAGAAAAGGTTAAACTACTTTCATTCTGTTATTCTAGGTGTAGTCACCCACCTAGGGAAGATGTGTTTATCCATAGATGCAAATTCCATGTAACAAATTGGCGACCATACTGGGATCAAACCCAGAATCTCTGGTTTTGCAGACCAAAGCCTCAACCGATATCGATTCAACAATGGAACCATCAATTCCAGATGAGTCTCTATTCCTGATTTCGTCATCTGACCCATGGTATGGAGATATACTGATCTATCTCTAGACCCAAACTTTCTGGTCCAATACCTCTCGCTCACAACAACGATGTATTCATTACCAAGCCAAATATTTTCTGATCATTAGCAACACACTTTATCGTCGTGGTATCGATACAATTTTACGAAGGTGCCTCACTCATGAGGAAGCCGAGAAAGTTCTGAATGATTGCCATTCTGGTGCTTGTGGTGGACATTTATCTGGTTATGCTACCACACAGAAGATTCTCTGTGTTGGTTACTTCTGGCCAACTATATTCAATGATTTCATTATTGTTGTCAGAAGTTATCATGCATGCCATATTTTTTGCTGCAAAACATGATTACCACCTGCACCATTGCATCCTATCATTGTTGTTGGACCATTTGCAAAATGGGGCATCGATTTTATGACA
The DNA here is from genome assembly GCA_031772625.1 of Pinus tabuliformis. Classification (NCBI taxonomy): domain Eukaryota; kingdom Viridiplantae; phylum Streptophyta; class Pinopsida; order Pinales; family Pinaceae; genus Pinus; species Pinus tabuliformis. The sequence goes on along the minus strand of CM062804.1, from coordinate 453,621,534 downwards.
TGTAACCCTACCTTGGTCGGGGGGCATGGGTATATAATTGTCACTGTGGAATATTTTATGAAATGAGCTGAGGCCATTCCTACATTAAACAACAGTGGTGAGACGGCCACTATTTTTTATTCAACCATGTGGTTGCACGGTTTGGTGTACCACAAGCTATAGTTACATATCATGGGTCGCATTTTCACAACCATATGATGATTGAATTGACTGCCAAGTTAGGACTTTCACATGATAGTCCTACTCCTTATTATCCGCAAGCTAATGGACAAGTTGAGGCCATCAACCAAATCCTTAAGGGAATGCTCCAACGTATGATAGGAGTTCATAAACGGAATTGGCATTTAATCCTGTACTCGGATTTGTGGGCATACCGAACCTAGATGAGAAATGCAACTGGATTCACAACCTTTCAATTGGTGTATGGTCTGGAGGGAATCTTGCCTGTACAATTTGAAATTTCATCATTAAAGCTTGTGCTTGACCTGTTACCCGACACTTATGAAGAAGAAGCACATTTCTTAGAGCTCATCCATCTAGATGAAACTCATCGTGAAGCCGCATTAGCTAACGAAGCACATAAGAAATGGATAAAGGCACAATATGACTAAAATGTCAAGCCTCGCATTTTCTTAGAAGGAGACCTGGTCTTGATTTATGATCAGGAAGCTAATAAACTAGGAGTAGGGAAATTTGAACCATTATGGATGGGCCCCTATATTGTCAAGCGTGTTTTGGCAAAAGGTGCTTATGAGTTAGTTGATTATGATGGGATTCCATTGTCGCAGCCCCGTAATGGGTTGTATTTGAAATGTTACTATGCCTGATTTTGCGTAGTAATAAGCACTGCATATATGCTTTGTTTGCATGTGTGTTTGTCAGTGTGACTTTTAGAGTTTTTATGTGGTTAAGTAATCCACTTTGCATTTGTTTCAAATGTCAGAATATTTGGAACCATTTGTTGGTTACGCTGATGGTGCTCGTTGTAGTATGCAGAACCTATCTTCTGTAGCATGGGCCATATTCGCTCCAAGGGGAGAGTTAGTGAGTTTTCAAGGGATTTGTTTTGGTTGTTCTACGAACAATATCGTTGAGTATAGTGCATTGATCGAACTCATCTCTGATGCCATTTTGCTTGGCATACGCCGAATCATCATTAGGCTGGACTCACAACTTGTCGTATTGAAACTAACAAATGTTTATACCATCCGAAATCCAACAATTTATCATATGTTCCTCAGAGTTGGTATCTTAGAAAGACATTTTGATTACATGCAATATCAACACATTTCCAGGAACTTTAACACATTAACTTATTCATTAGTGAACTATGTGTTAAATAGACATTTGCGACACATGTAAAAGTAAATTTTTCATTTCACATCAATAGTTGAATATGATTGCACATAACCATATATAAAAACACTGAAAGAAAAAATAGATAGATGCTTTAAAAGTTTTTACAAAATTTGTGTCCAAGACATGTTGATCATCTGAACTAAAAACTCAAAATGCATAAAGAAAAACATCCTAAGTAGACCTAATGATGTTCATGATAACAGGTCACAGCTTGAGCTATCATGTGCAATAGCCTCATCCAACAGCTAGGAACACCAATAGTGTGGCGTTGTGGCCTCATCGGTAACTCCTTGATCCAGATATCTGGAATACTGAGGGTTAACCCCTCTATGTGATCATGCGACTCTACCAGTGTCTTGGTCAAATCCAAATCCTGGAGAACTGCTCTCCGGAAATTTCTGCGCGTTGGTTCACCCACCTCCTGTTGATGACCCATAGGTTGAATAGTACCAACATCTGCATGCATGAGTACATTTTTAGTTTAGTCTTGGAAACATTAAAAACACAAAAACATGTAGAAACTTAAAAATAAAAAACACTTGGTCAAAACAGTTTACCTATAGCACCCCATTGGGCATCCACTGGTAACCTCAAATTTGGATCTCCACGAAAGTCCATCCCCGCATACAGATGCTCCTCAATGACAAGGTGTTGTCGACTGAGACAACTGAAGAATGCAGGAGGAAATGAGATTGACGATTGGCCAGCATGTCGAGCCATCAACTCAACCCATATCTGCATCCATCTATCTCTAGGACCAATCAAACTCAATGCCACATACTGAGGTTGCATTAATGGAATTCTCTCTAAGGTAAAGGCAATCAAGATCAAACCATAGCTAAAATTATTCTTCTTACCACTCTTTACCTTGGTCAGCTGCTCTTTCATCAAAGAGAGAACTGCCTCACACCAATTGAATGTAGTTGGCTCAAGGAACTCAAGTGAAAACTGTATATATGACATGTTCGCCAGATGAAGTGTCACACTATCTGCCAACTTTGTGATAGTGAAAAGGATTGTTCACAAAGGAAAATCACCAACATCCCTGATGTTGATCTTCCCATCCTTGCTAGGTTGTGTACCTGGCCTACAGAACTGTCAAATGTAGTCTCTGATTCACTCCCATGGGCAGAACATGAAAGAGATATGGGGGCACCACATCTCGACAACCCTGTAAGGAAGTAAACATCATTGATCAAAATAGGAAATACTTTGCCTCCTATGTGAAAAGCCTGATCCATTGGATCCCATGAATGAACTCGGAACTACAATAGTTCTAGTTATTGCCTCATCCTGAACAACCTGAAATATTTTGTTAGGCCCCTATACTACTAGTGTAACCCCTTATTGTTATTAGCACAACCCCCTTATTATATTTTTGTACCCATGTAGTCCCCATATTGTTACTATTGTGCCCCATAGAAGCCCACTATAGTTATTATTGTGCCCTTACATTATGATTTTTACGTCGGCTTTGATTATATTATGACCCCTTAGACTCCTATATATAGAAAGGAGGTCTTATCATTACTATCATCTAATAATTGTTCATTTGTGTAATGCAAAGGAGGTTTCCCCCTTAAAGAGGCTTATTTCTAAGGCGTTGATCTATCTTTTCTATCTTTTTGTGAGCTGGTTTCATAACATTTGGTATCAAAGCTTTGGATTCTAGGGTTTTTGCTGCTCCAAACAAGTCATCATGGAATTTCTGCTATAACTATTTTTTTGTGACGTTTCAAAAGAAGAAAAGAAAACCCATTTGAGGCAAATTCTCGCTGAACCTCATGTCCAAATTTCAGAGCTTATATCACTATATTTCTGGAGATATGGTCTGAGGAAGTTATAGTTTTTGCAAGCTCCAGAATTTCGTCTAAAATAGGTCATCGTGGAATTTTCGCTATAACATTTTCACTATGAAGTTTCAGAAGCTAAAACAACAACCCATCTGAGGAAGTTAGGGCTTTTGCAGACTCCCGAATTGCATCTCAAACAGGTGACCTTGGGAAAATCATCATAAATTTCTCTCTAAGCATCAGATTGAAATTTTGTAAGAAGTTACAGAAAGAGTATGGGCTGTAGTTTTTTGTGTGTATTTTTCAGATCTGAAGGTCAAAACAATGACACATGGCATGCCATACAAGTTCTCTATTCTGAAAAGGTGTATAACCCGTTCATCTTGGGAGATTGTGCATAACTCTTTCTTGGAGAATCCAATTTCGATCAGACTAGTATCATTCGAAAGAGGACACAGAGGACTACTTCAGGTCACGATTTCAGAACTGGAAGATTCGAAATTACAGAGTTACAGTCATTTCAAGATCAAGCTCCTAAAATCAAGAAAAAGCGAGATGAGGAATTTTGATGGCAAGGATCCGGTAAATTGGATACTACAGATGGAGAAATATTTTGATCTACATGGTGTACCACTGTTACAAAAGGCATGTATTACATCTAATTATTTAGAACCAAAACAATTTTTATGGTATAAAGGGCTTTGTTATCATAAACCACTTGTCACGTGGTCAATTTTCACGGAGGAAATGATAGCACATTATGAGGATACAAAGAGAAACACCTTCTTTAGCCAATTGATAAATCTCAAACAAAAGTGTTCAGTGGCAGAGCACATTGAGGTCTTTCAAAAATTGAATATAAGGGAAAATGATATTCCAGAGAAGCAGAGGATTGATGTCTCCATAGGGACTTTAAAGGATAACATTCAACATGAGGTTCGCCTTTGGGAACTTGATTCATTGGATAAGGCATTCAGGTTGGCAAAATAAGTGTAAAGAAAAATTATGGAAACAAGGAATTCTAACCCTCACAGCTATAAACATGGAAGTGTTGTTTCTCCTAGCCTTCCACAACCTACAAGGGTGACACCACAACAACTGGAAGAAAAAAGAGAAAAAGGGCTTTGTTACAATTGTGATAGCAAATGCACTAAAGGTCATAAGTGTGCTAAGAAGAAATTATTTTCCATAGATTATGAATAGGAGGAAGAAAAGGATCAAGAAACATTAAAAGAAGAGGATATACACCAGGAACCAACCCTAGAGAAAGAAGAAATGAATCTGACCATATCTTGTAAAGCATTGGCAAGAATTACCACTCCTCAAACTCTCAAGGTAGAAGGACATATCAAGAAGAAAAAGGTTCAAGAAGTGAAATATCACATCGAGAAAGAGGAAATGAATCCAGCCATATCTTGTAATGCATTAGCCAGAATTACCACTCCTCAAACTGTCAAGATAGAAGGACATATCAAGAAGAAAAATGTTCAAGAAGTGAAAGATCACATCGAGCATCAAGAAATGAATCCGACCATATCTTGTAAAGCATTGGAAGAAATTACCACTCCTCAAACTCTAAATATAGAAGGACATATCAAGAAGAAAAAGTTTCAAGCATTGAAAGGTCACATCGAGAATCAACAACAAGTTCTCCAACTTTTAAAGGATAATGCCACTTGGTGTAGAATCGAATGAAACAACAGGGAGGCCAACATCATAGTGAAATTTTTTTTGATGTAGGTGATTGGGTATTTTTATGGCTACATCTCAAGCAAGCTGTTTATGAGAAGGAAATGTTGGCAATAGTACATGCACTTAAGAAATGGCGACCTTACCCAATGGGAAGACGCTTCAAGGTAAAAATGGATCATGATAGTCTTAAATACTTTTTATAGCAAATACTATCTTTAGAAGAATAGAAAAAATGGGTCACAAATATGTTGGGTTATGACTTTGACATCATCTATAGAAAATGGAAGCAAAATTTTGTTGCAAATGCACTCTCAAGAAAGGATGAGGATGTCGAAGCATTGTTTTGTGCTATTTCTATTATTCAACAAGATTGGATAAACGAAGCAAGGGATGAATGGAAGAAGGACGAAGAAGTGTGGCCACTCATTCAAAAGTTGTAGAAGATCCCAATTCAAACAATATTTCTAGAACTTGAAGAGGAAGGAAAAATCATATTGGAACCTGGAGTAGTCACAGAAACAAGAACCTGACATCTACAAAATCGATAAATTTCAGAGTATCTCATCAAGTGGAAGAACTTACTCGCCAAAGATTCCACATGGGAGGACAAGAATTTTATATAGAAGCATTAAGAACTACTCAAGAATTGAGGACAACACTTTTTGAAGGAGAGGGGCATGTTAGGCCCCTATACTACTAGTGTAACCCCTTATTGTTATTAGTACAACCCCCTTATTATATTGTTGTACCCATGTAGTCCCCATATTGTTACTATTGTGCCCCATAGAAGCCCACTATTGTTATTATTGTGCCCTTACATTATTATTGTTATGTCGGCTCTGATTATATTATGACCCCTTAGACTCTTATATATAGAAAGGAGGTTTTATCATTTGTATCATCTAGGAATTGTTCACTTGTGTAATTTAAAGGAGGTTGCCCCCTCGAAGAGGCTTATTTCTAAGGCGTTGATCTATCTTTTCTATCTTTTTGTGAGCTAGTTTCATAACATATTTGAGCAACCGACAGTGTCTGAGGGCCTCAATTGTACCCAGATCATTAAGGGAAACCATATCCTATTCTTCATGCTCTCTTTCTCAGCAAGTAATAGTCATTCTGATTTAATCAAATCTTGCAAACAAACCATAAGCTTAGTTAGGATCCATTTCATGCAAAAAATTGAAGGATTTTTTAGTAAAACACGAGAAACAAATTCATCAAATGCACCCAGCGTAGCCTAGGCTTAGAGACAGTGCACTACAGAGCAAGTACCCTTCTATTTGGGTGCAATGCAGTGCAGTTTTCGATGTGATAGGCTGTGTTGATCCCAGGGTGAAGTATATTTACCATAGGAGCCCCAAAAACCTAAAAAACTTGCCTGAAACTGTAAAAGAATGCACTTAAAGGGAAGAGAAAAGGTAGATCTCCTACCTGGTTCTGACAGTGCGACAAATGATCCACAAAATCTCTCACAATCAGCTGCTGAAGTTTGAGGTAAAAAATGGTTCAGAGCACAAAATTGAATGGTAAATATCAAATGGTGAAAATGACTTGATAAATTCTTGTTTTATGGTTATTTCATGTCATTTAATGAATAAAATATAGTTTTTACCCATTTTTACCAATGAAATAGGTATGTTTAATCCATTTGGTGTTGCTTTGAACAGACTTATAGTTGATACACTGAATTTGATGTGCACAATCGTGAATTGTATTTTGACCACAAAGCATACTTTTATCTCTTTTTCGATCTCTGTTAAACATCGAAAAAGGAACCTCCCTCGAATCCTATTTAAGCTCTTTTTAGACTCTTGAAATATGAAAAGATTATTGAGCGCTTGTCCTTTTTCAGCTTGTTAACAGATTGGAAATGACATCTACTTAGTATAAGTTTAACCCCTTTCTGGACTGAGATAGGTTATTTATGAAAAAGGAATATGTTGATCGAATATGGTCAATAGGTTCTCTCTTATATTATTTTACGCTTGTTTGGACTTGAGAGACAGACTTATGGAAAAGAACTTGTGGATTTTTCTTTTTGTCCCTTTTCAATCTCTCTAAACTTGAAAAGGATCGAGTTCTCATTGTCGTTAAACTCGTTAAAACATCAAATAGAGACAAACTTGTCCATCATGACAAGACTGATTTTCACCTTCACTAAGCTCGTTAAAACATCATATATTGATGGATTCACCTGAAGGGCGGAATTATACTACAAGCATATGTTATCCTCCTCAAGCTTGTTAAAAAAAATAAAGAGGTATTGGTCAGCAATGACTGGGGAAAATGGGAAAAGGGATAAATCACTTTATGGTAGCAAGTCGCTCTTTAACATGACACTTTCACTCCATCTCTGTGACTATTTGGGTTAGGTTATCTGCTTCATGGTCTTCATACCTATGGTCTATCACACCATCCATCACTTTGGTTTCGGGTCAATGCTGCCATCATTCAGTGTTGCTGACATGTTCAAGATAAGTCACTCAGTAAAACTCTTCCTTTGCAATACCCATAAACCTTCATTTTCTTGAACCTTGTGTCGTTAGTCACATTTCGTCTCCAAAATCATTACACTCATTTTGTTCCGTTGATGTGGGACACATCAAGGCCCTCCTGTGATGAGTCACTTCTTGTCGACATCAACATGTTATCCAAGAAGTTGACTTAGAAACATCCTTTCAGTACGTTGGGGCTTGCATACATCAATGGCAAGTTTCTCGCTTCCAACGATAGGTTGACATCACTGGCCTTCGACCGAAAGACTTTGTATGGTGTTTGACATCAAAACATTTATTCACACCATGCATAATGTACTGTAGTACCTTGAGAATCATTATCATTATCGGTGATCTCTCTCACATCTGTTAATGGCTTACGTCATTGGCTAGTAATCAGACGGTGTCTTCCCATGTTCGACTTCAAATCACATATTTACATGGTTAGACTCGTACTTGAGTGAATGATTGAATGAGATATAAGATGCCAGATCTAGTTTCATCCATCCAGACTATGATTTCAGGAAAGTACTAAATGATCTATACGATGGCTTTACACTGATGGTAATCCCATCATGGGTCTATATCTGTAGATGACTATCTATGTACATGTAATGAAAGTTTATATGCTGAGTATGGGTATGCCTTCCCTCAGCGATTCATGAAAAATACAAAATATCATGATGTTATGTATTGTAATCGATGCAGGTCACCGTCCGCTTCAGTTCCTCTCTGTCACATCATAAAGCATATCACTCAGCATTATCATTTTCTACTTCATGCTTTAGGGAGAAACTGTTATAGGTCTATTTGGGCACATCACTCCCAACATTCAGATCAATACTTTTAGGGCTCATCAAACCCTAATTCAGTTGTTACATGCCCTAGAGAAGTCAACTCATTGAATGCCTCCTTCTATGTAAGTTTCATGGCCTGAAGCCTTCCTAAAATGCCTCCTTGGGACACGAGCACAAATCAAGACTTGAGATAGTGCATTGCAGAGCAGGCAGGCCCACTGTGGCCTACATTGCAATTCACTTAGGCCCTCTTTAGCCTGTGCTAGGTGAGATTGAGTGAAATTTGCATAGGGTTCTAGGAATATTCCTTCATTCTAGATGACTCTAGAAGGTTCCCATCTCTTATCCTCTCCTATGATCTCAAAATTGGATACGCTAAGGATCCATTAACCTCCTATCCTCTCATCCCTTTCTCCATGGAAACTAACTCCAAGATTGGAAAGCCATTCAATACCCTCATTTATGACAAAACCACCTCCAATTCCTATAAATTGAGCACTCATCATAGTGATCAAGGGGCTAGAATCTGAAGTTTGTAAGGAAATTTTGTTGGTTTGAGGATTTAGTTTATGTTAAGCAATGTTATGCTGTTGGAGTACTAAGATTTTGATGTGGCGAGGGTTGAACTGAAGATGGAGGAGTGGCACAGAGTCGAACTATATTGGGTGATACTCTTCCTTCTACATTAATAAAGAGCTTATTCCTTTTCTCATATGATTGTTCATATCTGTGATTATTATGTGTTTCAATGTATTCGACTCCATTGTTTTATAATTGATAGTTCATGTATGCTTTGATCATTTCTTGTTTCTGTTTCTCTTGATGTAGGTACATTTTGAGTGGATTTAGTTTAAGTGGCAATGATGTGAGTGATTCAAAATAAATTTAGGAAGCGAAAGGAAACAAGTAAGTTCCTCTGTCTCATCTATCTTCTAAAAGAAAAGGTTAAACTACTTTCATTATATTGTTCTAGGTGTAGTCACCCACCTAGGGAAGATGTGTTTATCCGTAGATGCAAATTCCATGTAACAACAGTGCAAACGCACCAAGCAAGTCTTTTCAACCTGTGCTGCTCACAAGCAATTTAATCAACCTTCATGCTAGCCACCCGGAGAGTCAGACTCGACAGCCATCCCGGGACTGACTCCCCTCAAAAATTGCACAGAGGTTGCTGACCTTTCCCACTCTACTGATTGAGGAAATTGCATAGATAAGTCAAACAATCACCTAGTTCCTATCCCTATCTCCCTCTAAAAATTGAACAGTTTTCCCAGTCAGTCTTCCCGACAGTTGACCGACTGCTCATCTAGAAAATTGCATAGTTTTCATGAGCAGCTCTTTTGCTTCCTAGCAGTCCACTCAGCTTAGAAATTGTGCAGAGATGATCAGTAGGCTAGCCTCCAAGCCTCAGTACAATTTCCCTCGCCAACAACTCCCAGTAGTAGCCTGCCAGTTCCCTCCAGGAATTGCGCAGTTTCTACGGCTAAGCTCTTCGTAGCTGACTGCCAGTTCCCTCCAGGAATTATGCAGTTTCTGCTACTAGTGACCCAATAGCTAGCTGTTAGTTCCCTCGAGGAATTGCGTAGTTTTGGCTGTGAGGCTCCCGACTAGTTCCTCCAAAAAACTGTGCAAATCCTATCTACCAGTCCTCCCTGCAACCCGACCTGTTCCTCTAAGAAATTACCCAAATTTTGCTATCAAGCCCCCGTTGCCTGCTCATTCTAGAAAATGCACAAATTTTGTCTACCTTGCCTTCCCGCATCCCGGACTGTCCCTCCCAAATTTGCGCATTTTTTCCTTCCAGCCGAGCCAAACCTCACGAGCAGTCACTATCAACTTAGTTTTCCCATCTTCATCACCTAGTAACTCTTGTGCAGTTTTCATCAGCAGTTCCTGGAGCCATCATCCTACCTCACAACCTTGCTACCTCTCCTGGTCACCTGCATCCAAAATGATCATGTGTTGTTGTATACTAGGAGGTTTTTTCGGTTTGGTTTTGTCTCGTCACTAGTGACTGCAGGTACAAGTACACCAATAAACATGGTGTGATGACGAATGGGATGAACGAAGGGAGTACATGCAGAAGGATAGTTTCACCAACGGACAAATGAATGATGCATGTGAAGAGATGTGATCACGAATGGATGATCATGTAAAGATGTGTTCACGGACGAACGGACGAGCAAAAATGCAAGATGTGCTCATGGATAGATGAACGAATGAACATGCGCCTTTCACGAACAGATGAACCTGTCAAGCCTTCCAACATACAAGAAAGAAGAAATGTGCTAAAACAACATCAAGCGAACCAAAGACCATCAAAGACTCCATGAATTTTTCCATGCGGAGGCAAAGCTGTAACACACGATGAATACAACCATCACTGAGTAGCACTACAGCTCGACATGCACTCCAGCAGCAACATGAATGTACTAGCATTGTCATGTCGAGTTGTGTCATGAGTCATGTCATCCACATCTCTACTATGGGCCATGTTGTCAATCAATGTAATGTAACGTTCAAGTCCAAGAGACCCACTTTTTGTACAAAGAGTCATGTAAAGTCAAAAATTCATGGAAGTCAAATAATCAGGAGGGTAGTCGAACAACCACAAGGTTCAGTTTCACCCTTGGCTATAAATACCCCCTCATTTGTACATGCAAAGGAATTTTCACCTCAGCTCCTCCCACATAGGCAAGAGAATCTGTAATATTTTCTTTGAGGAGTAAGTAGTGGCTCCAACACGTCGCGCACGAGGTTAGTGATGTATTGTGTAACGATGTGTCTTGGAACTTTCGCTTAATTCAGAAGCCTTCTAATAGGCCAGCACATTTTCACACATGTATTGTAACCTTTTTAAGACTAATCTTGAACACTTGTAATGCATGTTGCTTTAACCTATGTTGAACACTTGAACTTATTTCACTTGTTGTAATGCATAATATGTTAATGAAAATGTGTTGTATATGTTGTTAATGTTGTCTCGCCCGTGGTGGATATCTCCCCAGACATTAGACATACCTTTCACATAAAACTTGTTGTAACAACCGCTGCACTCGTGCAGACTCATCCACTGAGTTTGGTATGTGTTATCTTCCCTTATGTGTTGGTATTGTCGCATCCATGTGGACTACCCCTCCAGAAGATGTTCATGTCCTATTGTGTTGTGTGTTCCTAGCAAAGTTGGAGCTTCCTCCCAACCAAATTGGTACTCACTCTCACCCTCTCCCTTTACAGTGAAATAACCATTGACACAAGTAACACTAGCAATCACCAGGCATGCGAACATCACTTCTCGAAGACAAAACAGACCATTCTCCTGCGCTGACAAGCAATAGTTGATGCAAATCCTTAAGACAATGGAAACTAGGTCATCATATCAGATGGGACTCCCACACCAAATGGTGTGAGGTATAGTTGGGACTTCATACCAGGGTGATCCCCTGAATGTTGGCGGGTCCAGCACCGTCAACACAAGGGTATGATGTCAAATTTCTCCCTAAATATTGTGAGATAATAAAAGTTGAATCTACGAAAATATTAACCAAATCAATTAGAACTCCCATTAATATGTATGTATTTGATGATACAAGTGTAAATTGTTGCATAAGAAAATTGGATGAAACCTGGTTATGGCACAAAAGAATTGGACATGTAAACTTTGACAATATAGTAATAAATAACGTGGCAATAGAAGTAAGAGGTATGCCAAAGCTATCAAATCCATATGGTTCCATATGTAAATAATGTGAATTTGGAAAGTATGCAAGGATTCACTTCAAAAGAAAGGAACAACCATCACTTAGACCCCTGGAGCTAGTTCACATAGACATATGTTGACCTATGAGAAATCAAACTCCAAGAGGAGAGAGATATTTCATTATCTTTATTGATGACTTTACCAAGGAAATGTAGATCATGTTTCTTAAAGAAAAATCAAAATCTCTCAACAATTTCAAAGTGTTCAAGGCTCAAGTAGAAGATGAAAAGGACATAAAAATCAAGTGTCTAATATCAGAAAGAGGAGGACCATTGACCTCTAGTAAATTTGAGGAATTATGTGAAGAGCATGGGATCAAAAGACAATACTCAATAGCCAAAAATCCTTAGTAGAATGGATTAGTGGAAAGAAAGAACATGGAAGTTCAAGAAATGAAAAGATCAATTATGGTCAAAGAAAAAGTGGAAAACACTTTCTTGGGAGAAGCAACTCAAATAGTTTTCTATTTATGAAATAAAGTTCAGCTCATACAAAATAGTGATAATACCTCCTATGAATTATGGAAATGTTGACTAGATTCATTAAAACATTTAAGATTGTTTCAAAGAAAGTGCAACATGAACATAAATGATGACAAGTTAGAGAAATTAAAGTCTAGAGAAGATGAAGGAATATTTCTTGGCTATTCAATTAGAAGCAAGGGATACAAGTGCTACAACAAAATATCAAAGAAGATAGTGGAATGCATTGATGTCATGGTAGATGAAGCTTTGCCACAATCAACAAAACTTCAAGAAAATTAAAAACTAGATGATGTGGCAAGCGTTTTAAAGGAATATGAAGAACATTAAGAGGTAGATGAAGAAGAAGAAGAAAAGGCCCCTCATAAGTACAAAAATCCATGTATGTATCTAAAAAAGAAACATCCGAAAAGTTAAATAATTGAAGATAAAGAATTGGGAGCTCATATAATTAATAAATTCATATGCTCTCCTAGACATGCAAATTTTGCATTGTTATCTGAAGTAAAACCTAAAAGTTGTAATCAAGCTAGTGAAGATAAACATTGGGTTATAGAAACAAATGAAGATTTGGATCAAAGAGAGAAAATTAATAGTTGGGAACTAGTCCTTAGACCAAGAGACAAAAATTTCATTGGTACAAAATGTGTATATGAGAACAAGTTGAATGAAAATGGAAGGTATTAAGAAATAAAGCTAGATTGATATGAAAAGGATATGCGCAGGTAGAAATCATTTATTTTGAAGAAATGCTTTCCCCTGTAGCTATATTAGAAGCTATTAGGATGTTTCTGGCATTTGCAAATCATATAAATTTTAAAATTTATCAGTTGGATGTCAAGTTAGATTTCCTTAATGGTGAACTAGAGGAGGAAGTATACATTGAGCATCCATAACGGTTTCAACTATCTGAAGATGTGCATAAGTTGTGTAAACTAAATAAAGTATTGTATAGTTTAAAACAATCCCCAAAAGCTTGGTACACAAGGCTAGACAAATACCTATAGAAGTAAGGATTTAAGTGAGGAACAACATACAATAACTTGTACATTAAATCTAATAATGAAAATTTGTTAATCATTATTATTTATGTAGATAACATCATTTTTTAGAGTGATTTGGTATAAATGGGTTAGAAATTTGCAGGAGTTTGAGATGCACATGCGAGGAGAATTGTCATTTTTTTGTCACTTACAAGCCACTCAATTAGACAAAGGTATCTGATATTCTCAGTCCAAATGTCTAAAAAAAATTGAAGAAATTTGGTGTGGAAAATTACAATCCTATTAACATGCCTAAGGTAATTGGATGAAAATGGAGGAAGGATGGTGAATCCATTTATGTAGATTAGATTACTTACAGGTTAATTATTGGAAGAATTTTGTATTTAATAGAATCAAGGCCTCATATAATGTAGGTTGTAAGATTGGTTGCTAGATTTTAGTCTAAACCTGAGGAAAGCCATGTGAATGTAGTCATGAGAATATTTAAATATTTATAGGGCACAATTGAATATGGTGTATGGTATAAGTAAATATTTCAAGCTAATAACATACTCTGATGCAGATTGAGCAAGTAGCATTGACAATATAAAGAGTATAAGTGGTGTAGCATTCTTTCTTGGGAATTGTCTAGTATCTTGGGTAAGAAAAAACGAAAACTCTATTTATTTGTCTACAATTGAAGCTAAGTATATAGAAACAACATCATGCTATACTCAGATCCTTTGGATGAAGAAATCACTCAAAGATATCAAGGTTGGACATGTTGATCATATTCCTATTATGTGTGATAATACTAGCATAATTGATATTTCATAAAATGATAGCATGCATTCCAAAATGAAGCATATTCCAATTAAATATCACTTTTTGAGAGATAAAGTTGCTAACCAGAGTGTTAAGCTTGAATACAATGCCACTAATGAGAAAATTTCTTATGTATTCACCAAACCACTTCCTAGAGGATAGTTTGAGTACCTCAAACAATGACTAGGAGTGACATATCTTCCACCCCACTGATGAAGTTTCCATGAGTGAGTTGTAGGAGAAGAATGATGAAATGGAATTTTTCTCAATGATTTATATCATGTTAGGGGGAAATGCATGTTTTAGCCATTGAATTTTTCATGGAGAGCATTTGGGGTTTCATTTAGGAGTATTTGACTAGCTTTATGTGTGATTTGGTATGGTAAGGGAAGAAAATTGTATTCCAATGAACTATGAAATGGTTCCTAAGTCTAACTTTTTCTTTTTCAATAGGTGTCATTTGGTTTGAGGGGGAGAATGATAAAAGGGTGAGATTAATCAAACATTGGTATCTCATAGCCTATCCACCAATAAGGTTACAATATAGTCCAAAATCAAAACCCCTTTACCATTTATTTCAAAGGGGGAGACAAAGAAAACATTGGAGTTATGTGCAATTTTTTTGAAGATGGGAAGTGTTCAAAGGGGGAAGTGATCAACCATTCGATTCTCAAAAGAAAATGGAGATAATAAACAAGCAGTAATAGTTTAGAGAGAACAATTTCAATAGCCTTACATGGGATTATTTTTAAGATAGTTGCTAAGTTGTGATGCTAAGTTGTGGTGTTTCCATCAACAACATACAATGTTTGGTTGTGTTTCTATCAATTTCAAAGGGGGAGTTTTCTAGACAAGTTGGTTGTTGAGAAATTTGGCAGTGGTTATCCAAGTGGTTGTCATTGATGTCAACTCTTGTCATTGATTTCGAGTGCAAGAAGAGATACAAAAGCTCTTTCAAATTCCTTGGTTGGATAGTCCTATTAAAGACCTTTCCAATGGTATATTGCACTTGGAACAACTCCTAAAGGATAAGGAGTTTTCACACTTTGAAACTAAGATAAGGTTCCAAGATTCATGATTCCATTGATAGCAACATTTGTTCATGAGGCATCCAACCCCTTTTGAAGGCATAACAATTTTTACTCATGAAATTCCACAATACCATATTTCCTTGAATCACCTATTGATTGTTCTAATTAAGGGTTATTTTAAGTCAATCAGGGATCAATATTAATCCCTAGGCCCACATCCTCGTATTATTATAAAGGTGGTTAAATCAATTCTCCTGTAGTCCTGGGGAACACAATGAGTAACCTAGTGACAGTCACAGGTGGCAGAACGTGATTTGTTTGCAAGGTTGGTGATATGGCAACAATGATAGGTGAAAGGGTGATCACTTGACGTTGAGTGACCAATATAGTTGGTAGGACTAGATAAGTTGACATAGATAAGTTAGAAACAAGGTTGTCTAGTTGGCATGGAAAGATATTTGACCATGAAAGGTGAATCCTCAGTTGTTCTTAAACTTCCATAATTAGGGATTAGCCTTAATCTATCACCATGTTTAAGTTTTCATAATCAAGGATTAGTCTTAATCCCTGACAGTGTTGCCCTAGTTGCTTGTGAAGTTAAATTGTTAGAATTGCTTCGAGTCTTGAGACTATGAGTACATGGCATAGGGGTGACGTGGTTGAGTAGATGACATGGCACAAGGGTGACATGGCTGAGTAGATGATGAGGCACACTATAAATATGAAACATGGCAAGAAAAAGCGACCCTTTTGGGTGGTTAAGTGGCCTATTCTTGAGTGAAACATGGAACCACCTAAAGGACACCATGTGGCATGATGATATCAAAAAAAGATGGTAATGACATGGCAAGTGTTAGCATAAATATTTCAGGAAGATGTACCAAAAATACTTCACTTAAGTCACTGGTGACAAGTGACCCTAACAACAATATGTGGTTTCTTATGCTTGAGATCTACAATGATAAAACGAGAAAACCCTGCAATAAAAGTATATATGCAATCCAAAACAGTAAACAACAATAGATATCCAATGTAATAACCCAATATGGAAAGACTTTTAAAATGAATAATATTTATTAATAACACCTGGTGAAGGAGATCTACAAAAAGGGTCTGCAAATCCCCTTATGTGGGATGGGTCCTTTGATTGCCTTATGCTTCAGCGATCTACTCAATATGTGAAAAATTCAAAACAAATAATGGTACTCAAGTGGGAGTTTAGATGTGAGAAGACAATAATGATGATCATGGTGAGGAGTGAATGGAAAATGCTCTTATTTATAACAAGTATTGGGTTTATCTCTAAAATGGAAAATAATAAAATACTATTGACCAAATCAAGATCTAACCATTAGGAATATTTTATTATATGTTTTGGAGAGGGAAAAGATATACAAAATGGTGAAATATATTTATTTAGAAATAATTAACAAATAAAATGATTTAATAATTATTTCACGAGGATTAAGAATGGTGTGAAATTGAAATAATTATTAAATAATGATTTAATAATTATTCCAAAAATAGAATTAAGGAATAATAAATAAATAGTGATTTATTTAATTATTCATAGGTGATTTAGTCAAATGTGACAAGGAATAATTATCAAATAATGATTTAATAATTCTTCCTAGAGAAAATTAAATAAATAATGATTTATTCAATTATTCTCCTGGGGTTTTTTAATTTTAATCAGAAATAATTTAATAAAAATGGTTTACCAAATCATTTCCCATTTTGAAAGTGATTTTACTATGGTAAAATTAATCCTACATGGTGTATTTCGATCCACCTAGTTAGAAAAGGCTAGGTGATTATTTTTTGGTGATAATAGCAAGTGATTCAATCGAGCTTTGAGACTTGTGCTAGGGATCTAGTATAAATATTTCCATAGGGATAGGAAGACTAGTGGTAATAGGTGGAGCCCAAGCAACAGTCCAGTGAACTCATATAATTTATGTGGTGCCAAGGTCAATATATCCACATATGATAAATCCTGAACCCCCCTCCCCCTCGTTAACTATTAAGTAGGAAATGGGGCCCCAAGATGGTTATTCAACCGTTAATATAGCTCAGGTTAAATAAAATCCTAGGAGCACCATTGAAGGATTATGTTGTTTAATTATTGGACAAGTTTCTCTACACTAAGCGCCCAAATGCCTAAGGCTCTGGTTCTAGCATATGGCTATATGAGCGATAAGAGGTGTTAATCACCAAATAAATAAGAAACTTTTTTATTTTAGTGCTAATTTCATTTAAGAACTAAAGGATCGAAAAGAATGAAAATAGAGGCAACAGATATAAATAGAAATAGTTTTCGATGTGATGTAGTGAGATCTAATGTGGAAGAAGGAGAGTTTTACAATTGACAAGGAGAGATTTTCTCATGCATGAAAATACAGTTAATTTACTATGTAAATATTAATTGAGCGAAAGTGTTATTGAAGCATAGTAGAACACTATGTTTGATGAATATGAGGAGGAGGGGAATAGATATGGTAGACCTATGGTTGCAAAATTTTGTTTCTTCAAAGAATTAAAGAGAAGTGTTATTTTCAACTAGAGATAGTGAGGAGTTCAAAGAATCAAACAATTGTTCGATAATATTTTAAAGGTCATGGATCTCAGTTTGAAAATGAATGAAATGTAGATCTGATTGGTCGTTTTAGGTTGGTTCATATAAAGATCAAAGGTTAGTGCCTCTAGCAAGTCGGGGCTTGTATATTTAAGGGGGTCGGTTCCTCTTATAAGATGGTGCTCAAAAAAATTATTGTAAATTGAGGTTGGGGCTTGAATTTACACAATAATAAAAACAAAATTTGTGGTTTTCTCCCATACGAGTTTCCACATTATTTCATATGTTCAACATTTTATGTGAATGGTGATTTGTTATGTTGATTGATTTCATTTGATTGATTAATTGAGTAAATAAGTGTGAAAAAATAATTGTATAATATTGATTCAACCCCTTAGTATTATTTGATTCCCAAAAATCCCATTAGTCTCCGACAAACATGCCCATACCCCAAAACAAAGTATTGCACCCCCTACTCTGCACTTGTAGGCCACTACTTTCAAGGTGTCTGACTTGTCTAGTTAGGGTGGTCTTAGATCCATATGGACTTAGGAGTTCCTACTTCCATAAGGGGTCTCCAAGTACTCTCCAACCCTCACAATAAGGAACACATCCCACCTATGACATGATCATCCCTTATTTTCTATCAGTGTGTCCAATGCCCTTCCCCAGTAAAATCTTATAGAATGTATGTTCCATAGTACCAACATCCTTAATTTTATTTTCATGTATGTCTCTTCAAAAATGTCACCTCTTAAAGTGACTTGATGGACCTCAGTTAAAATCATATGCACTTCAATGATCATTAAGTCATACAAAGCCCCACTTTTAATACTCATGGAGTCTTAGCCCCCCTACTCTTTATTTGTCATACTCGGTCTACAACATTAGTCTATTTATTAATGTTCATGAAATTTCATGTTTACAAAACTAGGATATCTAGCCTCAAAACATATTAAAAAAAAGCATATGCACATGGGCATACCATGCCCAAAACATATAAACACACATGTAGACAAGCATGCCAGTCCTAATAGTATTCCCTGAATCA
Organism: Pinus tabuliformis; assembly: GCA_031772625.1. Taxonomy (NCBI): domain Eukaryota; kingdom Viridiplantae; phylum Streptophyta; class Pinopsida; order Pinales; family Pinaceae; genus Pinus; species Pinus tabuliformis. The sequence goes on along the minus strand of CM062804.1, from coordinate 453,602,691 downwards.
CCAACATAGGTTTTGTATGTACATGTTATTTATAATATAGTGGTTGAATCAAGGTGTTATAATGCTCTTGGTGTCCCTTTAGAATAGTTTCATGCACTTGTGGTTTTCCTACTGGAAGGTTGCAAGTGCTCTCTACTTACATCCTACAATAGCAGAAACAATGAGAACAAAAATAATTCAAGAATTAAGAAAATCTTAGGAATACAACAGAATAGAAAAAAGTAAAAAATATTGAAGATGAAAGTAATAAAATGAAATAGGAGGATGTTTTGAAGTCCTTGGCTCAAACAAAATAAAAAATTATCATTCATTATTCCCAACAAGTTTCACCAAAGTTTGGGGTAAAATTTTCATATTTTCACCGAAGTTGATAGATTTTCAAAATGATATGGTTAAAATGTCATTTTTAAGCCATTTATTACATTTGTTTTACCATACTTTGTAAAATGCAATGTCTTTTTCCCTCATTTTTCTTTTCAACATTGAATAATTTGTTGATATAATCCTCATAAAGTTATTTTTTAGTTTTCAAGTCCATGGAAACAAAAATGCAACATTTACTTAAGATGTGTTATGTTAATATTTTTCAAATTTTAAGGTTAATAATATTTTAGTAGCATTAATGGATAGAAAATTTTCCCTACATTTACAATTTCATCGTCACCTTACGATTGCTATGACTTAGATTTGACTACATCAAGTTGTGATGCTTAACCCATTCTCATTTCTTGTTTGTTTTAGCTTGCATGGTAAAGCCTACCCATCATGGGTTTCCCTAGCAATCACCATGTTTTCCTTTTAGTTCTCATGCTAAGCATTTGTCATAGATTCTTAAGTCCCATTAGTCCTACCATGATATTGAGTTTGAAGCCACATTATTCCATCTCATTCCTTTTCTAGCTATTACCTAGTGGGCTCCCATTGTTTTGTTTGATTGTCATTCATATTTTTTTATTGTTTCTAGTGTGCTTCTATCAAATTATTCACCATAGATTTCTACTAATATTGCATCCAATTTTTCCACTCAATATAAGCATTAATTATTCATGCACCTTAAACTATGTCCCTAGAGGAGACATGTTCGTGAGTCTCTTTATGCTATAAAACACCTTCTTTTCTTTTGTTTTACAAAGGATGATTCACTTTAATTGAACATGGTTTAATGATTTATGACACTTGTCTCCTCCACTATATTATGGAATTATATAGCCCTAGTATTCCTACCATTACATTGGGTTTGAATCCACATGATTATATCTCATACCTTTTCTAGCTATTCCCTAGTGAGCTCCTATTATTTTACTTGATTTTCATTCAGATTTTTCTTATTATTGCTTGTTTTCTTCTATCCAATGCTTCATCATAATTTTCCTAATACTACTACATCCACTTTTTCCACTCAATATAATCATCCATTATTCAAGTACGCTGAACCTTACCCTTGGAGGAGACATGCTCACAAGTGTCCTTATCACACACAACACCTTTTTTCTTTCCTTTTACCTATGTTAGGTCTTGTGCTTTGAACATAGTTGTATGAACTATGATACTTGTTTCCGCCATTATATTCTGTAATTATTTTATTGCTTAGGATTTTATGACATGGAAAAGGTTAAAGAAATATCTATAAAAAATTAAGGGAGAAAGAATTGATATATTTATAACTGTTATATTCATGTGGAAACGATTATTTTGTGTTGTATTTGAACGAAGTACGTATTCTAAGACAATTCACCGCAAATTTTGTTTTTGTATTTCCTTAAGAGTTATACCATGATTTCAAGTTTTGACTCTACAAATTGGTTATTTTTCCAATCCTTAATGGAGAATGCCTCAAAATCTCCTACATTGATGTTGTGTATCATTAGTCATTGTCACCAAATTCCTCCCAAGTCACTAATGTGTTGTGTCCATGATAGCCATTCTTCAAATTCCTTGACTATCCATCTTGGTTTTAGTTATTCTAAATTTCTCTTAGTTCATCAACATAACCAATCATTTTTCTTGTCGTAGTGTGAAAGGATTTATTATTTCTCTCATAGAGTCTCACTTCTTAGTCTTCTCCTATCAAATATAACACATAGCTCAAGAAGATAGACTTGAATTTGGTGGGAATCTAGAACTTACTTTCATTATCAGCAAGTTTCCTTATGTTGATCATATGACATTCATCATTAGACATTATTCGAGTGGTTTCTCATGTGTTTGAAGGAAATACCTTTATTCAAATAACAAGATCGATGTTGTACCTTGGATTATATTCTCCTCATTCATTGAATGCCTCATCTCTAGTAGTTATTTTCATCATTTGTTGTTGTTTATAGGGTCTTTGTGATGGGTTATTTCATTCATGTATTTTGAAGTCATAATTGGTAGTGTGTTCCTTCATGTTATTGTTCAATACCTTCAAACCACATCGTGTTCATGATACTTTCATGTGTTACTTGTGAAGTATGGCTCAATGCTTTCCTTCTAGTGGATATTTTCTTAATTACTTCATCTCATTTGCTTTGGGAACAAGATTTAGAGACTTTATATTACCTTAAGACTTGAAATAATTAGTCATGTATTCCCTCAAACCTGACAATGTGTATACCTCACTGTCCCATGCTTGATTCATTCTACAAATGTTCAATGTCAACACATCCATTTTAAATTTCCTTTATTGAGGGTGGTTGGGAGGACCGTTTATTATCCTCCCATTGGGAAGACTATTTATTATCCTTGCCACCCAGGTTCAATTCTCGCAAGTGACATGTTGATCTCATATCAAGTATATTTTTGGAATGGCTTCAAGTCTTCTTACTGAAGTGTCTTGAGCCAGGGAGAATATCTTACCCTTTATTATGGGTTTGAGGGTATGTTTTTTGTGTTACATGGAAAAAAAGCACATTTATTCACACATACAAGAATATACTAAGTACCTTGGTGCTCATTATCATCATTGATAGGATACCTAATATTTCTAATTAATATATAGATTAAAGATAGGGTATTAGATGGTTTCTCCCATGGTTTTCCTTCATCTCATTCATTCAAATGGAATATATTTGTACTTGTGATAGATTAGGCTTGAAGATCTTGGTTTGTAGTGATATTTCTTCAATTTTTATGAAAAACTATTTTAAACCATGTCAGTTTATAGATGAATGAATAAGAATCCAAGTTGAGTGTAGAATGTACATTATATTATGAAACTAAAAATCACAGTTACCTTCTTATGCCTTCTTATGCCTTCTTTCTTATCATGGTACATTTTTTTCAAAAATATGTTTAATGTCTTGCAAACTAATTGTCACCATACAAAAAGTGATCGCCTAGACAAAATTACTATAATGGTTGAAATGTGTCGTGTTAGTATGGGTTTCACACATTAAAACCCACTTTCACCAAAAGAATAGCCTAAGGAACCACCTTTCTTGAGTTATTTTCATTTATATAATCCATTTACATTAAAATAACCCATAAATCCATTAATTTAACAATATTTTTATAATTTAGCCATTTATGGGGAGAGAATGAATTAATTTCACTCAATTTACCCATTCACATAAAAGTAATTTATTTATGAAATATTCCTAACCATTTTACTCATCCACGTGAAAATAATTTATTAATTCATTTGTTTATGGATTATTTACAACTATTTTACTTGTCAAATGGAAATAATCTATTAAATCATTTATTTGTGTATTGTCTTAGTTTCTTTTTTTCAAGGGAAAACATCCTCTCTCTCTCAGTCAGAGGAAGGCAAGAGTGAGGGTCAATACAACAATATTCATAGGCAATTATTTCTCATCACCATGTCACTCATAGATAAATTGAATCTAGGTGGGGGAGATAACAACCTTTATTCAAAACCACCCGAGATAACCCCAATTGACACATTGTCTAAATTATTTAATTCTATAAATCATTATTTTTTAGTTGGTCACTGATATAAAGGTCATTTGCCACTTTTTTTTTATATTTTCCTCTCACAAAAGTAATAAAATTGTTAGGTGTACATTTGAAAAACAAATTCCTCAACACTTATTTTGTTAATCTGGGAGATAAACTTAGAGGTGTAGCACAATATATGCTAAGACATGACCCAAAAAGACCTACTAATTGAAATCTATCTATCTAAGGAAATTTCACGTAATCAACATCTATATCTATCATCTTTAGTTCTAGCTCCTCCTAGGCTCGATGAATTAAGATCTTCGTGAGCTATCTAATGGATAAAACAACTCAAGACCTCACTATGGTTTTCATGAGTACAAAACAAAAAGAACCAGAGTTCTTGGTTCTAGCTCCTCTTGGGTTGGTTCACCTAATGTCTCACTCAGTTTTCTAGTGGATAAAGGGAATCAAGATCTCTCTACAATCTAATAAGAACAAGTAAGAAAGAAAGATTTCAATCTTGATTAAAAAATAACCACTAAGTAGCATTGAAATCACTCTTTATTGAAGGATAAAAATGACCAATCTTAAATATTCCCCAGGGTTACCTTACTGTCAATCACTCTTCGTCAATATGAATGAAAACTGGATAGAGAAGCTTGTTAATATATGTTAGCAACCCATGTTCCAATCACCAGACATTCATTATCCTCATCAAATATTACAAAGATTTCTTTTGTAATACATATCAAAACATAGAATTGAAATAAAGGGTAGAAACAAAGTATCAACAATATTTAGATTTAAAGATTTTCTTCATATAAGGAACTATATAAATGCAAATCTTATAATATGATTACAATTAATGGACTTATATTTAACCTGTATACAAAGTTTTGAATGAGTTTTACGAATCCACGATCTTGTAAATTCAATGAAGCACACAGAATGCAAAGAAACCTATACAACATTTCCCATAAATATCAATACAGTCCAAGCACTCAGATCTGCACTAAGGAAACCTTTATATTAATTTCTAATGATTGTAAATCATAAATATATTAACTCACAGTCATCAAGTTAAATATCAAAGGCTACAAAATTATAATTCAATTGAGATCTTGTTACTATAATAGATCAAAGTACATAATTTATAAGGAATCTCACTAATCCTATCGTTAGAAATAATATATCATTCATGATAGTAAGGCTCAAGAAACAGAGCTAACATTCAACTCTTCGAATCAAATCTAGATGTGAGATTGCATATATACTCAAATATACATGCCCTTGATCTTATATTAAGAAAATTGTATTGAACAAGACAAGAAACCAAACTCACCACATTACCAAAACTCATCAATTCCAAAATCTGAGAAATAAACAAAAATTTAATTCAAATCACATCACTCTTCTAGATTTGTTTCAATCACACTAGGATATATAAATTCAAGCAAGAAAATATAAGATGGAAATGGTTTTGATTGGTTGGCCCAACCCAACTAGCTTGATTCCTATGTTATGATAAATCATGAAGATAAAAAAAACTTTTATACGACAAACAAATAAACCTATCACCAACACTTTCATTAAATGATCAGAAGTCCCTTATATTAGAAATGATTCAATAGAGTCTGATCCTAATGGTCACCACATGGGATCATCCCATAACCATGAAATGATGACAAAAACTCCCCTTTAGTAGCCTCTTTCTAAAATTCCACCTCATGCATTTTTCCCAATTATTTATACAAGGAAGATCAAGGGCAAATTTAGACAATTTCTCCAAAAGATGCTCATCAAATCATGGTTAATCTTACACAAGATTGATTAATTGACATATTTATACGGAGATATGATCATATGGGGTTAATTTAGCATGAATTGTTCTAAGAAAGGTTTGGCTAGTTCTATTTTGCTAACTAATTGCTTAGCTTGGGTGTAACTAAACCATAGTCGCAACCTAAAATTTTCCTTTGAAAGAACCTCATATTTCTCCCATTATGCATAATTTGAGAGTAAATTCATGCAATTAATCTAATTGGGGATGTTTTAAACAAAACCCACATTTTACCTTTCGCAAATTTTGCTTCATTTGTTTGAAAATTGTGCCTGAAGTGGGTGACTTGATTCTTCCTGCCACAAGATGTCTTGACTATTGACCCTTGCCTAGAAGCTTCTAAAATCGACCTAGGTGTGAAGTTAACAACATGGAACCATGGCATATATTAAGAAACCCATGTCTCGTAATTCTCCTTTGAGCTACACGAATATGCCAACCTTGGAGGCTAGTTGCAAGACCTGCAAAGGAGTTGTAAGAACTGGCTAGACAAAACCATCATTAATAATAAATCAAGTGTTAACCTCTTTAATCCATTAGAAATAAAAGGAAATTACAATAATTAATTACTTACCGTTATTAGGTTCTTTGTGACATATTCTCAGGAAAACTGGCAAGAAAGGCAATGAATGAGTGGCAACATGTGGGAAAAATGACCAAGAAAAGATGGTTTGAATGAAAAAAGGAATTGCAAATCAACAACCCAATAAAAATATCAAAAGTAATTAGATCTTGATTTGGCCCAACAAATATACTTTTATTGCTTGACCTTATCAAATATAGCAAATATTGATCCGAACTTAAATAGAAATGCAAAAAATTACAGATATAACCATAAATGTAGAGATGTAGCAGAAATAACACTTCATTTCATTAATATCAAACACTGAAACACACTTACAAACATAATGGAAATAAACTAGCTTAAGCTATGGTAGCTTATCTCTAAGAAGAGATGTGGAGGCTACATGCCTCTGAACTACGTTACAATGACACTCAAGGGCCTATTTATTATTGAACAACAAGGGAAAACCCTAAACAACCAAAACCCTAACCCTAGGAGATGGAACACCAAGAGTTTGTGGGCACCATTGGGGCTAGTTAGGCAGCCAGCTTCCTGAGGTCATAACTTGGTCATATTACCTTCGTTTGGTGCATACGATACCTTGTTGGAAATATCTCTCTAAGTATTACATGATTTGTCATAGGTCTTTGCCTATGGCTATGGCCCTATTGTGGACCTCAAAAAAACATCGTTTAGGGGTTCAAAACAGCTCCGAAAGTTCAGGACCCGAAAAAACTGCTAAAAATAGTAAATGCTACAATAAACAAGGAAACAAATGAAACTGACAGGAGGTCTAAGTGGAATAGGTGGGTGACCACCAATATCCACCTAGATCAGTCCTCCCTCCTTAGGAAGCAATGGTCCCCATTGCATGCAGAGTCTCCATGAGGTGAGGAAATTTCTGTTGAACCTGATCCTTAGTGAACCACTTGCCCTCATGAAGGAGTTGGCTTTCTTTGATAACTCAATATAGTTGGATCCACTGTTGGTGAGTGTTCTTGATCTTCGTTTCCATGATCTGATCAGTTGTGGCATATTTCATGCAGTCTGGGTTTGAATTTACTGGTGTGATTTGTTATGTAATGTCAGACATGTCCAGCAATGGTGGAAAGTATGGTCAAAGGCAGTCCACATTGAAAATTAGGTGCAGACCAAGGAACGATGGAATGTTGAGATCAAAGGCATTGTCCCCTACAACCTTGCTGATGGTGTATGGCCCATATTAGAGTGGGAGAAGCGTGCAGTGGGGTCCAATGAGGCACTCCTTCTGCAAATGTAGCTAAACTTTGTCACCCACTTGGAACTTGTGCAACACCCAATGTTGATTGTGGTATTGCTTGTACTTAAACAATGTAAACTTTGAAACGGGAACTATAAACTCAAAACAGGAACTCTGGCCAAGAAACTCCGTAAAAATGTCAAAAACAGTGCTAAAAATGAAAAGTGTTGATGCTAGAATAACACCTTTTTTTTCTAGGGTAAATTTTCAACATGTTTTAAAAATGGTGGTGAAAACCAATTTTTTGTGCAAAAATTGTCCAAAAAACACCCTCAAAACAAAAAGTGTTGATGCTCGAATAACATTTTGCAAAAAAAACTCTCAAAATGAAAAGTGTTGATGTTCGAATAACAATTTTTTTTCAATGGTAAATTTTGTACAAAAAAACACCCTCAAAACGAAAAGTGTTGACGCTAGAATAACACTTTTGTTTTTTCGAGGGAAAAATTTTAACATTTCGAAATAATGGCGTAAAAGATTTGATCATGACTCCAAAAAACATTAAAATTTCAAAAGAATAATAAAAAAAAACAATAATAATTAAAACAATGAAAAAACACAAAATAAAAAAAAAGGTTAAAAAAATAACAAAACGTAAATTAAAATATATATTAAAAAAAAAACATAAAATAAAAAAAAAAATCAAATATATTAAAAAAAGACAAAAAAAAAATCAAACAATAAAAAAAAAACACAAAACAAAAACAAAAACAAAAACAAAAAAAACCGAAACCAAAAAAAAAAAAAACAAAACAAAACAAAATCAATTTAAAAAAAAAAACAAAATTAACCTATATAATATAAGAATTTAAAAACTAAAACTAAAATAAAATTATAAACAAATAAATAGTAAGAAAAACGTATTTAAAAAAAAATGTAAAAAACAAATTATCTTGTAAGCCATAAAAAATTTTGGAAAAAACATAAATAAATAAAAGAAACTATAAAATTAAGTAAAAATAGAAAAAAAAACAAAAAACAAAAAACAAAAAAACAAAAAAAAAAAACAAAAACAAAAACAAAAATAAAAAAAAAAATGAAAATTAAAAGAAAACTAGATTTAAAAATAAAATAGAAAATTAACAAAAAAATAAATAAATAACTACTAAAATTAAGATTAAAAACATTTAGTCTGCAAGGGGTAGCTCAAGTGGCAATGGCCGTGGAAATGGGTTCGATTCTTGTACTACCCTCCCTAGAAATGGGGTGAATAACGGACATGTAAAAACTCGAAAATGAGAGAGTCCTACCAAGCTTACAAAAAAAAAAGATTAAAAACATTTAAAAAAAACCAAAAAACAAAAATATACTCGAATTAAAAAACAAAAAAAAAAACCAAAAACCAATTAGAAAGTAAATAATTAATATATATATATATATATATATATATATATATATATATATATATATATATATATATATATATATATATATATATAGTTTTAAATTTAAATGCATTTTTTTAAAACCTATATATATATATATTTTGAAAAAAATAAAAACATTTAAAATTTTTATTAAAAAAAAAAACAATTTCAAAACAATTTTTTTTTCTTTCTAGTTAAGACTATCCTAAGTACCCACGGGGGATTTGAACCAGTTACCTATAGCAAGGAGTGCCTTAACAGCGCACCCATTCACCGTCAATCCAAAACCCTGTGGGCATTTCAAAACCATTTTAAAAACAAATATTTTTTTATTTAAAACAAAATAAAAAATTTATTAACCATTTTTTATTAAATAAACTTTTAAATATTTTTTTTTAAACAAATATTTTTTAATTTAAAAGAAAAAAAAAAAAAAAAAAATTGATTCACACTCGACCGTCCCTCTACCCATGGCCACGCCACAACAGGCGGTCGAGCGTGAATCAATTTTTTTTTTTTTTAAATTAAAAAATATTTGTTTAAAATTTTTTAAAATTAATTAAAGTTTAAAATTTCAATTTGTTTAAAATTAATTTGTTTAAATTTTTTTTAAAGTCTATTTAAAATCTTTTTAAAAATGCTTATAAATTAATTAAACTTTAAATTTTTTTTTCTTTTCAAATAAAAAAGTCTTATTTAAAAAAACAAAAATTAAATGTGTGTTATTGAACAAAAACAAAAAGTATGAGCATATTTTATTTATTTATTTTTTTATTTTTTAAATAAAAAACATTTATTTATTAAAAAAAGTTAAATGTTTATTTATTTTTAAATCTGACACACACACGCACACACACATATATATATATATATATTTTAAATCTGACATATATATATATATATATATATAGATGTGTGTGTGTGTTTTTTTTAATTTTTTTTTTTTTTTTAAATAAAAAAATATAAGGTTTAAGAAAAAAATTTAAAAGTTTTTTTTTAAAATGAAAAATAGATATTTCTTTTTAGTTTTAAATGTTTTTTGAATGTTTTTTTAATTTTATTTTTAAAAAATATATATTTTAAAAATTTTCTTTTTTTGGTTTTTTTTTTTGTTTATAATTTGAGCTTATTTTTGTTTTTCTAATTTTTTTTTTAATGTTTTTAATCTTAATTTCAGTAGTTTTTGTTTTTTTTATTTTTTATTTTTAATCTAGTTTGTTTTTAATTTTATTTTTTTCTAGTTTTTGTTAACGTTTTTTTAAATTTTTCTATTTTTACTTACTTAATTTTATAGTTTTTTTTTTTTTTTTAATTTTGTTTTTCTTTTCCAAATTCTTTTATGGTTTATGAGATAATTTATATTTTTTTTTTTTTACATTTTTTATGGTTGAATTGAGGCTTCTGTGATCCATAATAGTTGAAAGAATAACTTCGGTGTAAAGCACATGTAGACAAACATTTGTCGACGCGTTTCGAACCAACTAGTGTGGTTCATCGTCAGGACAAGTTGAAGAAACAGATCCAGCTTAGCATGATAAATAGTCCGAGCAGAGTCTCCAACGGCTAAATTGACTAACGGCTAATTTTGACCTTAGGGCCCAGGTCTAATTATTTTAATATTATTATTATTATTATTATTATTATTATTATTATTATTATTTATTTTAATATTATTTATAGAAATAAGTTAAATTAGGTAAAAATACATAAATAAATTAATATTAACGGTCGGTTTAAAAAGAAATTTAATTAATTATTTAAATTATATATATATATATAAATAAATAAATGGTCGGTTTAAAAAGAAATTTAATTATTTATTTAAATTATATATATATATATATATATATAATTAAAGTTATAATATTAGGATAATAAAATAAAGGTTAGGATTAATAAGTAAAATCATATCAATGGTTAGTTAAAAACTAATAATAATAAATAAATAAATAATAATAATAAATTAATTAATTAATTAAATAAAAATAAAAATAATAACAATAATAATATTACTAATTTATTTATTTATTTAAATTTATATATATATATATATTAAAATCATATTACTAATTTATTTATTTATTTTTTTTCACTTCTGGTTCACGGATACTCGGGTCAATGGGTAGCCGCTACATCCAGGGTTGTTCAACACTGAGTGGATGCACCCGAAGGCATCAACACCCCTCGGCCTATTTACTGACCTAACCCCAAGAGCTTTCGGGATTCGACCCTATGACCTCCCATTGGCGAGGCACTTGATTTGACCGATTGAGCTAACTCTTGGGGCTTACTAATTTATTTATTTATTTAAATTAATATAGATATATATATATATATATATATATATATATATATATAAATTAAAATCATAATATTAGGTTGTTAAGTGACAAGTAACTTAATGGTTAGTTTATTTTTAATTATTATTATTTATGGAAATTAGTTAAAAATATATAAAATAATTTTAATGGTTGGTTAAAGAAGTAATTTATTTTTATTTAATTTTTATATATATATATATATATATATATATATTCTAATTAAAGTTATAATATTAAGTTATTAAGATCAAAGTTAGGAAAAATAATTTTAATGGTTAGATTAAAAAAATAATTTATTTATTTACTTAAGTTATATATGATGATGATGATGATGATGATGATGATGGTTAACGTCCGCTAGACCAAATAATGGTCTATCGGACCTAAAGAAACAAATTATCTATTTTGATTTAAAATTTTATTCCTATGCTCAAAAAGCTTGGAGAGAATTTTCATTTATTAATATAATAATAATTTATAATGGTTAGTTTAAAAAAGTAATTTAATTATTTATTAATAATCAAATATATGTATATATAATTTATAATAAAAATTATAAAGTTAGGATAAAATATTTATAATAAAAATTATAAAGTCAGGATAAAATAGTATATAAATAAATAGAATAATTCAAAGGTTAGCTTTAAAAAGGTAATTTATTTATTTAATTAAATTATTTATTAAATATTGTTAATGTTGCATATATACATATATATTCTAAAAGAAAAAAAAAAAGGAGGGGGCAAAAAAACCGACTAAGAAGAGAGTGCTGGAATCCAGCGCCTACTGATTTTCTAGTCATCATCTCTATTGAGATTGCTCGGCTTCTTTTCAATCTCAATAGCTTCCCTCAATTTACGATGGTGGAACTGAGCGACTTTGGCAACAACCTTGGCCTCCTCTATACACACCTGATGCTTGGTCTTTTCCACATGCTCAGCTAATGCTGAAGACTTGGATCTCCCATGTCTCAGGTCGGCCGCATGTTCGCAGATCCTTTGATGGATGGAGCACCCTGTTTCCCCAATATAGGGGGTCCCACAAGAACAAGGGATCAAGTAGACACCCTTCATGTCTTTAGGGTTAACGGGATCTTTCACCGATCGGAGGGATTTGTGAATGGTGTTGAGGGGCCTAAAGGTAGAGGGAATATCATACCTTTTAAGGATTCGAGCAATCTTGTCTATGGTTCCTTGAACATAGGGAAGATGGACACCTGGACGACGCTCTTTTGGCTCTTTCTTAATCAACGCGTTTTTTGAGGCTTTATGGAAAGCCTTCTGACCCAGGTGTCTACTATATCCATTCTCCACAAAGACATTAAGGAGATGGGATCTCTCCTTAATATATATATATATATATATATTAAGTAATCAACATTTAAAAAAAGAAAAATAAAAAAACATGAAAATTTGTTAAGTAATCATGATTTCAAAAAAAAATGGACATAATAAATTTTAAAGTGTGAAAAATAAGCCCTCTAAAAAAAATGTTTTTTGCATCAACACGTTTCAAAATCAACATGAAAATCACTAACATTTAAAAACAAATTTTTATATTTGATACATAAGAAAATTTAAAATGTCAAAAATATGCTCTGAAAAAAAAAAGAAGTGTATTCTGCATCACCACTTTTCAAAATCGGGTCTCTTTTTTACTATCTCTACGAAACAGGTAATCATATCAGTTATTTAAAGTGCCAAAAACTATGCTCTAAAAAAATATGTGTGTTTTTCATCACTCCTTTTCAAAATCGGGTCACTTTTTTGCTATCTGTATGAAACGAGTAACAATATTAGTTCCCGTTTCAAAGTTTACATTGTTCTTAACATTGGCTCTAACCAATATATCATGGACCTGCTGGCAGATGTGTTGAATGCTCTCAATGAATTTGTTAGCCCTGTCAACTTTGGACTAGATGTGAGCTGCATCTACCTGAGTAGTTACAAATGGTATGGCCACATCAATGGGACATAATGGTTGAAATCCTAGCCCTACCTGAAAGGGGTTGTGGCACGTTGAGCTATGGAAAGCTTTGTTGTAGTTGTGTTAGACATAGGGGAGGCTTTCATCCCATGTTCATGGATGCTTTTAGTTGTACATGTGTAGAATGTGTACGATCGTCCTATTGACGACCTCTATTTGGCCATCCGTTTGGGGGTGGAAAGTCGTGGACTTAGTAAGTTTGGTATCCACCATCAACGAGAGACTTGACCAAAATGCACTTAAGAATTTCTTGTACCAATTTGAGACAATGGATTGTGGGATCCAAAACTGTACCCACACTCGCTCAAAGAAGAGATTAACAATGGCCTCTGTTGTGATACTCTTCTTGCAAGCTGCCATAATGGTCATATTAGAGAATATGTTGATGACTATGAAAACACAGTCGCTGCCGTGCTTAGTAGAAGGAAGGCCCAACATGTAATCCATGGAGATGGATTCCCAAGGTTGACTAGGAGTAGGCAAAGGAATATGTAGGCCTTGCTTCTTGATGGTTGGTGTTATGCTCCTAAAGATAGCCTCAGACTGCTTACAAGACCAGTGCCTGGGCACATCTAGATTTTGTGTGTCTCGTATGATTCTCAAGAAATTGGAGACATCACATATATTTAAATGGAATGGGTTGCTTCATTCATCTAAAGGAGTAAGCCATGAATTTTTTGTACTTCTTCACATGTACAAATCGTATAAATATATGCAAAAAATAGTGGAGGTTGAGTGGTTCAAGGACTTGAAGTTTAATAAGCTTTTGAATAGTAATGGGAGAGGATAAGGAGAAGGAGTAACCCATCACATAGAGCTTAAAGCGTCAAGAATTCTACACTTATCACATAGAGCTTGATGCATGAAGACTTTCTACACTTATCTGAGTTACAGGTAGATATAATGGACAAAAGAGAGAGTGAGTGCTAGGATTCATGTAGCACAATTTTACAGATATAATCTTAATAATCCATACAGGCACATGCATTAATAATTCAATACAAATAAATCTGTGAGGAAGTATGAAATAATTCTAGCAACTATTATTACATAAATTCAAAGAAGAAACATGAACATAATGGGTTTTAACAGATGGATAATGTTGTCGCGCGGATTGACACGACAACGCTCAGACCGGGGGCTGTCACTCTGATCCCCGATCCCTCCGTTTAAGCCTGTCTCCCGCGGCTAAGGGGGGTAGACCCTGCGAGATAGTGAAGACCAACTGCCAAACCAGTTGGTTGGGAGACACGAGATACGATAAAAAGCACTCGATGGATTTGATTAATTGAGCAGACCAGTGCCTTAAGAGATTGATGTAGAAACGATTACTTGTTAAATGATATAGAAAAATGGACCATGAACAGCAACCATCTATCATCACATGACCAAAACGATATCCAGCAATTGAAAACTTCGAAAAGATGAATGCTTAAAACCACCACGAGAATCATAACCAGATATCAATTTCGCATTTCGACTTGAAAATTCAGCATGAAAGATATAACTTGAAAACAACTGAGTCTGGCAAAAAATAAATTTTCCACGAAATTTTTTTTTTTTGAAATTTTTTTTTTTTTTTTTTTTTTAATCTTTTTTTTTTTTCGATTTTTTATTTTTCAATATTATTAAAAATCTAAAAAAATTAAAATTCTAAAACTAAATTAATTTTAAAACTAAACTATATAAAACTAAATTGAAAACAAATTAAAATCTAACTAAACTCAATACCAAGATCTAAACTAAAACATTTTAATTTTTTTGATATTTTATGAATCCTAAAATGAAACCTAAAAAGATAATCTAAAACTAAACAAAAAATTAAAATCAAAATTAAAAAAAATCTAATTAAAATCTAAATCTAAAACATAAACATTTATTTTTTTATTTTTATTTTTTAAAAGAAAATAAAATGAAACTATACAACGAAACTATGCTAAAATAAAAAAATAACTTAAAATCTACCAATTTAAACTCTAACAAATCTAAAGTCTAACATATATATGTGAAAACTAAAACCTAAAAATGAAAACGTAACCACAAAATCTATTATATTACCTACGCCTGCAGTAAGAAATGCGTGTATCGAAAATTAAATCTACGACACCCACGCCAATACCCTAAAGAAAAACACGCAGACGGCTTCATCAAAAAATCTCAGACGCAGGTTCGAATGCCAAGAGGAAAACTTGAGTCACGTTATTTTCGAATTTTCGTTTCACTGTTTGCAGGATCGAGGGATATGAAGTCATTTTCGAATTTTCGTTTCACTGTAAAAATATATCGTGTAAAACCGCCGACTGCAACAGGATCAAAAAAAAGGCAGCAATACGTATATCGACAACGCATAACACAAATCCAGATAGAGCACGATATTTCGATGGCGGGTATACTTACCTGAAACACAAAAATTTTACCTGCTCCGTCCGCGTGAGGAAGGGAATAGGCTTGCTGCGGTGGCGTGTATGAACATGTTTGCAGATATCACTTCAACCGTCCCTAAAAAGCGTTGTTCCCCACATTTCACTTGCTCTCTGTGCGTGGATTTAATAACCAAAGCCTGAAAACCTTGCTCTTCACCGTCTAGCAAGAAGTCTTACAGTCCAATAGCAGACTTCGATGGCAGTTTGCAGGTTGAAGGCTTTACACAGCAAATTTTAAACAGTTTAAACGCACAGAATGCATCACGTTGAAGGGTATCCTCGTCTGGATTGAGGGAGGTATCTTGGCACGCTCCTGGCGTTTAATGAGAGAAACTTCAACAAAATATTTCGCTGCCTGTCACAGATAAACACTGATAACTTATATTGGACTGCCCAGATTTGGCCAAATTGGACGGACAGCATATGTCAAAGATATTTTTCCTTTCTCTGATGCCTGCCAAAAATGAAGAAATCACCCAAAAAGAATATGTACATAAAACCAAAGTCAAAACCCTAATGAAAAATTTGAAACCCTAGATCAGCTTAATAAATTTACAGACTTGGCCCCTGAAATAGCCAGATTCAGCAAATAAGAGCAGAAATACTTTCAGAATATCAGAAATTTTGAACTTCACTGTGAACAGAAAGAAAAATCTCTCAATGTAAAACGCGAAATAAAACTTAAAAGATTAACCCAGGGCACAATCAGCTGGGCTCTGCACAGAAAGTGCTTGCGGGAGTTGGCTGGTTCAGCTGAGAACTTCCCCGAATGCCCACAAAATTTCCTTCAAAAAATATTTTCCTGCACATCTCAAGCAACCATCAGCAAAGAGAGAGAGAAAGCTGCTAGATCTCAGGAAATAATGGAGATACCTGCCATTATTTCAGAAACCCTAGCAGCCCTCCAACCCTAGCACGTGAACAAGATACCTGTGCTCACACTACTCTAAGAACAAGCTATGATTAATGGCTGAAAACTGAAATATGCAGAAAATTAAAGATCTCACAGCAATTCCAGAGAGTAACACCAGCCAATTTTGGACCCCAAAGTCTTCTTTATTAATCAGAAATCAGATTTACAAGAGAGCTTTTCAGTACAGACTCACAGATCAGATGCTTTGAAATGACCCCCTAAGACCCTATATAAAGGAAATGATCCTAACGGCTAGTTCGAGTGATCCATGTAGAAATGATCTCGACCGTTGATGAGGATCAAGACATCTCTTGATCTCATCCGTCGATTTATTAACTTAAAATATTATTATTTTATTAGTTAGGGTTTTTGCTTGATTTTTTTTTTAAATTTTTATTATTTTTATTCATTTTTTAATTTTTTAAATCATTTTAAAATGGATCACTGAACTAAGCCTTCGGAAACATCACCTAGGACCTAGGACTTAGGACTCATGAGGGGATTTAAAACATTTCTCGACCCTCAGGACACATTACATCATGACTTTTACAAAATTACATCTTAAGGGACAAACCCATTTAATACAGACCCTCACAAAACACCCAGTTCTGCGACACAACTATAATCTAGCAGATTTGACACACTAGGATTTTCCTAAAGTTCTAATGACAAAATCAATCCCGGCTTTGGGGTCAGGTTTGAAGGAAAACTCTGCCGATCCGTGGATCGGTGAGACAAAAAACCTTCCGGGACGTAGATTATCATCAGAAAGTTAGGTCCACCTAGGCAAATTACATACATGACTCACGTCTGCTAAGATTATTTACAATTCATACATGCAGACTGGGTTTACAATCAAAATGATCAAGCTGCTGATGATGGCAGGAAGGCATGGATACGCTGATCAGGTGCTGCCCCTTTTTGCCGAGAAAAGGGGGGGGGTACTGCATGGGCAGTTGACCAGTAGTGGTCAACATCTGGCTCCACTTGGGGACACGTTGTTGCCTGCAGGAATGTGAGAATCCAGAATCTGCATCCATACAACACAAAAATAAGTAGCGTCCATCCAAAAATCAGCATATACATTAAGCACAGGAAAGAAAAAAAGCTCTTCATTTATTAACTATCTAAAGCAGAAATGAAAATGCGGAAAAACAAGGAGTAGGGTTAGAAATACGATACAAAAGGATGCTCTACGGCATCAGATGTGTTCAATATAGTGCATACTGAGCATTTGCCTGCTTTCAGGCAAATCTGTGGGCTGCTTGTCGGATGTGCCATGTCCAATTTTGCATATGGTAGGACTTTTTCCTATCCGAAAATCAAGCTGCTCACGGCCGTCTGATGTATCAAATCTTCGTCTCATCTTCTTTCTCTTACGCTTTTTCTTTCTGGCAGGTTGAATTACTGATGACCTGGTACTTTCTGTTTCAAAGCTATCAGATGAAGTATGTAAGATATGCATGCTATGTCTTTCTTCATCTTGCATCTGATCTCTATCATTCTTAAGTCTGTCTGGATCACCCTCAATCAACCGTCTTTCAATCGAATCAACAACCTCCCAATAATAAGATGAATCTTGTTGCAGCAAATGAGAAAGCTCCTGATCTGTTGATGTTTGCTGATTTCTCTCATCTTCCAATTGCTGAAACCTTTGAACTTGTATTCTAATGGCATCCATCTGACTAGAATGTTGAACCTTTATATCACTGATTTGTCTGGCATGGTGTTCTTGCATGTCTTTTATTACTCTAACATTCTTTTCCTTTATGTCCATCAAGCAATGCTGTATAAAATTTATTTCTTCTTTATGGTTCGCTTGTATGTCAGCCACTTGATTATTATGGTTGAACGTCATGATGGTCATTTCCTCATCTATGGTTAATAGCTTGTTTTGCATAGAGTCAATTTCCCTATCATGATCAGCTTTCATGGTCACCATATTTTCCTCTAAGATCGACAACCTGCTTTGCATGATTCTAATTTCTGTTTCATAATTAGTTTTTATGGCCTCAATTTCCTTAGCATGCTGGTTTTGCGTGACCTCAATCTCTCTATTACGTTTCTCCAGGTGAGTGCATAAAGTTTTCACATCATTGACATAATTAGTTTGATTGATTTCCATATTTCTTACCAGCATCATTAGATCTCGTATAATTTGCTTTTGCTCTTCTTTTTCATTGTCATTTGTCCCTGATTTTTCACTATCATGAACTTGATCTGCAATATTTTCGGTGGATGACAAATTTTGACATGAAGAATCGTCCTGGGATCTTTCAGCTGGACCTCCTATCAAATTACTTACATTCTGTTGCACAATTTTGGAGGAAGAAGGCAAGCTGTTTGGATAACCATATCTATCTTCAAAAGCATTGATAATATCAGCCAAAGAAGAGAAAGAATCCTTAGGAAAATTGTTAAACCAATTCAAAGCATCATCTTCTAAAGAAAGGACAAATAGACGCATTTTGATATCACCATGATGAAACTGAGGGGGTCTGCAATATATGATCATGAAGCGAATAAACAAGTCAATATGCCTTTTAGCAGCGATTGGATCACCATCTGAAAAAATAGGCAATTCAGGAAGGGCCTCCTCCGGAAAATCATGGAGACGGTGAGTAAAACGACATGGTTTAAACGAATAATCCATGATGAACAATAAGGGATGATAGAACTAGATCTTTGCTCAAGAAAATCAAAAGATGAAAGAAGTGGAGTCGCCACTTGAACAATAAAACTGATTCTAAGATCCAAGAAGTAACCACAAGTAGATATGAGGAAAGCTTCTTGTCTGGGAAAAATGAGAAAAATGGAGTCGCCACCCAAACAAGAAACAAAACCGAAGAGATGCTGCTGATATGTGATGAAAAGATGCCAAAATATTTGAATCTGCCAGCTCAAATGAGAGATGAGAAGATGAGAAGATGAATGTCGATGAAACCCCAGGAACAGAAAAACTCTGTCCCCGGCAACGGCGCCAAAAAATGTTGGCGTTGCCGGCTCAAATGAATGATAAAAAGATGAACGATGAATGATGAAAAGTCGTTGAAACACCAAGGACAGAAAAACTCTATCCCCGGCAACGGCGCCAAAAAATGTTGTCGCGCGGATTGACACGACAACGCTCAGACCGGGGGCTGTCACTCTGATCCCCGATCCCTCCGTTTAAGCCTGTCTCCCGCGGCTAAGGGGGGTAGACCCTGCGAGATAGTGAAGACCAACTGCCAAACCAGTTGGTTGGGAGACACGAGATACGATAAAAAGCACTCGATGGATTTGATTAATTGAGCAGACCAGTGCCTTAAGAGATTGATGTAGAAACGATTACTTGTTAAATGATATAGAAAAATGGACCATGAACAGCAACCATCTATCATCACATGACCAAAACGATATCCAGCAATTGAAAACTTCGAAAAGATGAATGCTTAAAACCACCACGAGAATCATAACCAGATATCAATTTCGCATTTCGACTTGAAAATTCAGCATGAAAGATATAACTTGAAAACAACTGAGTCTGGCAAAAAATAAATTTTCCACGAATTTTTTTTTTTTGAAATTTATTTTTTTTTTTTTTTTAATCTTTTTTTTTTTTCGATTTTTTATTTTTCAATATTATTAAAAATCTAAAAAAATTAAAATTCTAAAACTAAATTAATTTTAAAACTAAACTATATAAAACTAAATTGAAAACAAATTAAAATCTAACTAAACTCAATACCAAGATCTAAACTAAAACATTTTAATTTTTTTGATATTTTATGAATCCTAAAATGAAACCTAAAAAGATAATCTAAAACTAAACAAAAAATTAAAATCAAAATTAAAAAAAATCTAATTAAAATCTAAATCTAAAACATAAACATTTATTTTTTTATTTTTATTTTTTAAAAGAAAATAAAATGAAACTATACAATGAAACTATGCTAAAATAAAAAAATAACTTAAAATCTACCAATTTAAACTCTAACAAATCTAAAGTCTAACATATATATGTGAAAACTAAAACCTAAAAATGAAAACGTAACCACAAAATCTATTATATTACCTACGCCTGCAGTAAGAAATGCGTGTATCGAAAATTAAATCTACGACACCCACGCCAATACCCTAAAGAAAAACACGCAGACGGCTTCATCAAAAAATCTCAGACGCAGGTTCGAATGCCAAGAGGAAAACTTGAGTCACGTTATTTTCGAATTTTCGTTTCACTGTTTGCAGGATCGAGGGATATGAAGTCATTTTCGAATTTTCGTTTCACTGTAAAAATATATCGTGTAAAACCGCCGACTGCAACAGGATCAAAAAAAAGGCAGCAATACGTATATCGACAACGCATAACACAAATCCAGATAGAGCACGATATTTCGATGGCGGGTATACTTACCTGAAACACAAAAATTTTACCTGCTCCGTCCGCGTGAGGAAGGGAATAGGCTTGCTGCGGTGGCGTGTATGAACATGTTTGCAGATATCACTTCAACCGTCCCTAAAAAGCGTTGTTCCCCACATTTCACTTGCTCTCTGTGCGTGGATTTAATAACCAAAGCCTGAAAACCTTGCTCTTCACCGTCTAGCAAGAAGTCTTACAGTCCAATAGCAGACTTCGATGGCAGTTTGCAGGTTGAAGGCTTTACACAGCAAATTTTAAACAGTTTAAACGCACAGAATGCATCACGTTGAAGGGTATCCTCGTCTGGATTGAGGGAGGTATCTTGGCACGCTCCTGGCGTTTAATGAGAGAAACTTCAACAAAATATTTCGCTGCCTGTCACAGATAAACACTGATAACTTATATTGGACTGCCCAGATTTGGCCAAATTGGACGGACAGCATATGTCAAAGATATTTTTCCTTTCTCTGATGCCTGCCAAAAATGAAGAAATCACCCAAAAAGAATATGTACATAAAACCAAAGTCAAAACCCTAATGAAAAATTTGAAACCCTAGATCAGCTTAATAAATTTACAGACTTGGCCCCTGAAATAGCCAGATTCAGCAAATAAGAGCAGAAATACTTTCAGAATATCAGAAATTTTGAACTTCACTGTGAACAGAAAGAAAAATCTCTCAATGTAAAACGCGAAATAAAACTTAAAAGATTAACCCAGGGCACAATCAGCTGGGCTCTGCACAGAAAGTGCTTGCGGGAGTTGGCTGGTTCAGCCGAGAACTTCCCCGAACGCCCACAAAATTTCCTTCAAAAAATATTTTCCTGCACATCTCAAGCAACCATCAGCAAAGAGAGAGAGAAAGCTGCTAGATCTCAGGAAATAATGGAGATACCTGCCATTATTTCAGAAACCCTAGCAGCCCTCCAACCCTAGCACGTGAACAAGATACCTGTGCTCACACTACTCTAAGAACAAGCTATGATTAATGGCTGAAAACTGAAATATGCAGAAAATTAAAGATCTCACAGCAATTCCAGAGAGTAACACCAGCCAATTTTGGACCCCAAAGTCTTCTTTATTAATCAGAAATCAGATTTACAAGAGAGCTTTCAGTACAGACTCACAGATCAGATGATTTGAAATGACCCCTAAGACCCTATATAAAGGAAATGATCCTAACGGCTAGTTCGAGTGATCCATGTAGAAATGATCTCGACCGTTGATGAGGATCAAGACATCTCTTGATCTCATCCGTCGATTTATTAACTTAAAATATTATTATTTTATTAGTTAGGGTTTTTGCTTGATTTTTTTTTTAAATTTTTATTATTTTTATTCATTTTTTAATTTTTTAAATCATTTTAAAATGGATCACTGAACTAAGCCTTCGGAAACATCACCTAGGACCTAGGACTTAGGACTCATGAGGGGATTTAAAACATTTCTCGACCCTCAGGACACATTACATCATGACTTTTACAAAATTACATCTTAAGGGACAAACCCATTTAATACAGACCCTCACAAAACACCCAGTTCTGCGACACAACTATAATCTAGCAGATTTGACACACTAGGATTTTCCTAAAGTTCTAATGACAAAATCAATCCCGGCTTTGGGGTCAGGTTTGAAGGAAAACTCTGCCGATCCGTGGATCGGTGAGACAAAAAACCTTCCGGGACGTAGATTATCATCAGAAAGTTAGGTCCACCTAGGCAAATTACATACATGACTCACGTCTGCTAAGATTATTTACAATTCATACATGCAGACTGGGTTTACAATCAAAATGATCAAGCTGCTGATGATGGCAGGAAGGCATGGATACGCTGATCAGGTGCTGCCCCTTTTTGCCGAGAAAAGGGGGGGGGTACTGCATGGGCAGTTGACCAGTAGTGGTCAACAGATAACATACAGTAAATACTCAAAGGGGGAATCACCACCATTTCCTTGATAATCTGAAAGATCTATATTATAAAGTCATAGACTCTGAAAATAACATGTAGCATTTTCTTTAGGATTTTTGAACCTTTGTGAAGTGTTTCTTCCCCCTATTTATCTAGAGAGGGGGAGAGTTGAACATTTATTATATCAAAATATCTTTGGCCGAGTCTCAACTGTCAAGTCGACTAGCTGTCTCAGCCAGGGATGGATTTGTGGCCCAAAAGCATTACAAAATATTAATTGCCTCATTAAAGGGTGGCAAATTATAGGATAACAAATTAGTCAACAATCAGATGAACATGTTAACTAAATCTCTTCATGCCCATCCCTATGATCGCTTCTGCTTCAGGTTGTAGTTTGCTCACAGTATGGCCTCCTGTGTTGCTCAGATGACTCCCATCATTTCTACCTTTACTGCTTGAACCATTCATCCTTCAAAGCTGGGAGTGGGCACTATCAATTTCATGCCATAGTACTGAAGTAGAGGACCCCTAGGCAGTAATTTGTCTTCCCTCTATATGGGGGCACCATGTTGAATAATCAATTCTCCTCGAGATATGAAGTCCTTGTTTACTTTTGTCAACGTCGACCCTGGTTCGGTGTCACAGAGGGCCTTTCTATATCAACTCATGTCGAGTTTGAATGCTCCATTTTCCTTATTAAATGCCAAAGCTTCTAGCCCATACGCCTTCAAATCCCTGTACCATACTATCGAGTCTTTACGGCAGCCAGAATTTTACTCTGGAAGGTGTTGTAGAATAACAATCGTCAATGCTCCTTGGCCCCGTTTGGTTTAGCCATTGCCTACATTTCTTCTCATACAACTAAGGGGTTGTTACCGGGTGCTTAGTCCCTAGGCGCTAGGGCCTCTCACCAGAGAGAGTGTGAGGATGAGTGATTTTCAGAGGGGGGCATGAGTGGTAAGTGGTAAGTGAGGGGTGGGGTGTGAAATGATATGAGAGGGACATGTAGCGACAGGGCTTGGTGGGGAAACAACTTTTTGGACCCCTCCCTTGACGATAAAGGGAAACGTGGTGGGGGGGGCTGAAAAGGCTTGGGAGTCGTTTATCTAGAGTCAATCAAGGCCACTCAGAGATGGGCGGTGTTTATTTAATGGTGGAGGAGGGACCTTCGGAAATTGATGACATCATTAGTGCCAGGTGGCACCTCTTGAGTGGTGACACGTGTCACCTAGATACACTCCCATAGGACCCCTAAAAATGTTGAATCTGCATGCCACGTGTCCTCTACACTACCACATCATGCTGACGCCAACTTCCATCTGTATTCAATTGGACCAATGATATTATGCCATGTGGCCTCCTTGGAGGAGAGAGAAAAGAATGCGCCTGCCTCTGGTTTTGCAACTGATTTCCTTTGTAGATCAGCATTGGCCCTCCCTTGCTGCTTTAACACTATCAAAATATTCCCTCGCAATTCCTTAAGAATGTCCCATTGGATCCGTCGATTGTTGATTTTCCGATTTGTCAATATTGTAGCTCTGCTCCTTTGTACCACACTTTGAAATCCCGCTTATCACCGATTTGCCAATATCGGGGCTCTAATTTTGTGATCTCTGATATCGGTGATCACTCTATCGTAGGTTTTCTATGTCCTCCCTTATTGTTGCTGCTAGGAAACTATGATTTCAATTTGCGATGAGCCTGACCCTTAGCCATTTTTCCTTTGCTTTTTGGCTTTGAAAGGGTATCTTCAGTATGCTCTAACTTTTGATCCAGGAGTCCATTTTTGGACTTCCACCTACCTTTGGAAAGCTTATTCAGAGAAATATCCAGTGGAGACGGTCTGATTTAGATTTGAGAGTTTTGTGGCTTGGAGGATGGATGCAAACATCTATGTTCTTTGGTACTCCTTGTACAACTGGAACTTTGTTTTCAGAAGGTGACAACATTGGCTCCACCAGGGGATAGTGCCTTGCTAGCAAGGTGTTGAGAACCTAAAATTGTGAACTTATCCTTTGGGCATGGAGTCCTTTCTAAACAAATGATAATTTTGTGAAAGTGGAATTTTCAACATAAATTGGAAATTTCATATAAAAATTACAATACACACACCGGTATTTACAATGAATGAAAGATAGGTACCTCTAGTTTTTGAAATAGAGTTTGAGGAACTGACCATTTACTGACAGTTCCAACGATTCACCGTCCAGATTTTTAAGCATGTGTGTGTTATTTCCTCTCTCTTCTGTAATCTTGAAAGGGACGAACTAAAGTGGATCAAATTTTCCATGTTTCCCTTTGTCTTCTTGTTAGACGTCACATCAGATAACTAAATCTCCTAGTTGAAGAGGTCGATCCTTCGCCCTTTTCTCAAACAAGGATTTCATCTTTTGTTGGTAATTTGATAATTTGGCGCCCACCTGTTCTCTATTTTCATGAAGCTCGACCAACTAATTTATCATTCGTGTCAAGGAACTCGGCTCTTCCTCAGATTCCTGTAGTAAATTTGCCACTGACATCACTAATTGGATCAGGAAGACTATAGCCTTACCATACACCAACTCAAAAGGTGATTTCCCTGTGGATTGTTTAGGAGTTACTCTGTTAGCCCATAGGGAAAACTTCATTTGGGAGTCCAAGTTCCTCTAATTCTCGGCAATGGTCTTCTTCAGCACCCTCACAACAGTTTTGTTTGAGGACTCAACCAAGTTATTACCTTGAGGATAGTAAGTAGTGGAGTACTTGATTATGATGTTGAATTTCTGGTAGAAGTTGATGAATTTGGAAGATTTGAAGACCTGAGCATTATCAGTGATAATTTTGATAGGAAAACCAAAGCAAGATAATATGTTCTCTTCCATAAACTTGATTACCACTAAGTCTATAGTGTTTCTGGCTGGGATGGCCTCTACCCACTTGGTGAAATAATCCATAGCTGTTGATATCCACATATGTTGGCCACTGGACAGTGGGTTTATTTCTCCTATGAAATCTAGTCCCCACTATCTGAAAGGTTCTTCCACACGTAATGGAATCAGGGGGAGAGGAGAAAGCTTTTTCCTCTCAGAAAACAATTGGCACTTCTAGTACGACCGGACCTGGGAATGAAAATTTCCAAATAGTGTAGGCCAGTAGAATCCCACCTTGAGGATTTTATGTGATGTGATCTTCCAGCTATAGTGACCTCCACAAACTCCTTCGTGAAAATCCTCAATCATTTTATGGGTTTCTCCCTGTACCAAACATAATAGCAATATTCCCACCAGGTCCTTCTAGTAGAGTAGACCATTCGATATGATATATTTTTGCACTTGCAATCTCAGTGTTTGGTATTTGGATTTATCCAGCCCCAACGGGCACCTTAGTAATAAGATATAATGAACAATGTTCTTATACTAGTGTGATCCCTCATATTTAGCATAGATCTTCTGCTTGGATGTTTTAATCACGTTCTGATGATCCTCTGGTCTACCTTCCTCTATTATCAGGTTTATCCCTAAAGCTTGGCAATTAGATTCAGATAAAACCCTTGCTAACCCCTGGCCTTTTATGAGCTTATTAGGATTTATGTCTAGCTCATATTCTTGTATCTTTTCTATCCACCTACCACTTTTTCCTTCGGTGTCTCCTTGCACTAGGATGTTCTTGATTTCTGTCATTGGGACTAATGTTGTGATTTCCAATTGTAGCACATACATACAAAATTCCTTCAAAGCCTTAACTAGTGCATAGGCTTGTTTCTCCAAGATATTATATTTCAGCTCATCATCCCTTAAGACGTGGCTGAAGAATGTGATGGGTTGTTCATAACCATGTTTATTCTTTTGTACTAGTACTGTGGAAATAGTATGTGAAGAAGCAAAAGAGAAGATATAGAAAGGCATTGAATAGTCGGGGCTGACTAGTATCGAGGCTTCAACCAAAGCTTACTTAATTCTAATGAAAGAATCTCAGGGGGAAGGGCTCCACTTGACTTAATTTTCCTTCTTAAGCATGTCCTTACTACCCTTGACTATTTCTGCATAGTTGGGTATGAACCTCCTCAAGAAATTTATTCTCCCCAAAAAGGCTTGGACTTCTTTCTTATTCCTGGGTAAAGGAATATGAATGATGGCTTCGACTCACTTAGGATCAATCTTCACAACTTCTTGCGCTACTATGTGTCCCCGTAGCTTCCCTCACTCAAGGAAAACTAATATTTCTTAGGATTCAAAGAAAGACCATACCTCCTACATTTCTCAAAGGTGAACTTCAAATGGAGGATGTGCTCTTCATCAGTTTTAGAAAAGACTGTGATATCGTCTAAATAAACCACCATGAATTTGTCTTTCTCCCATACGAAAGCTATATCCATAGCTCTCTGAAATGTGGCACTTGCATTAATAAGACCGAAAGGCATGCGAGCATACATGAATGTTCCCCACGAGGTGGTGAAAGCAGTCTTCTTCTGATCATCAAGGTGGACTACTACTTGGTTTTACCCAGAGAAACCATCCATCATGGACATTCTAACTGAGCCAACCACCTTCTACAATATATAATCCATCGTAGGCAGTGGATAGTTGTCTTTCAATGACGCCTTGTTCAGATTCTGAAAATCTATACATAGCCTTATTTCTCCATTCTTTTTCTAGATAGGGACTAAGTTGGACACCCACTCAGAGTACCTTAGAGGCACCATGATCTTTTCATGTAGCAGCTTCCTCACTTATTTTTCAATGGAGGGGAGTAAGAGTGGATTTATTTTCCTAAGTTTCTGCTTGCATGGTTTTATTCCACACTTTAAAGGAATCTTGTGTTGTATAATGTTAGTATCAAATTCTTTCAAATCTTCATAAGACAAAGCAAAAACAGCCTTTTAGGTTTTGAATAGATTTAAATACCTTTGTTTATATTGCAAGGGGATTCCTTTCAACAACCTGATCATCTAGGGTTCCTCCTCTGAACCAAAACTGAAATATTCTACTTGATTTTTGATCTTTGAATCCATGGGTTTAGAGATTACGTCATCCTTATTAAAAATCCTTTCTAGTGGGACTAGTCCATGAGGGATGGTATTCCCTTTTAGTTGTAGGAATTTTCACCTAGCCACTGTGTCTTACCACGAAGTGGTTTCCTAATCTGCTTCTTCTTCTTCTTGATCGATGGTGGAGTTAGCAAACTCCCCAATGACTTCTATGAATCTTTTCACCTACTCGTTGTCCTCGAATACCTGTGAGTGCTTGACATTATCAAGTATAGAGGGTCTGTACTTGACTTCCACCTCATATTTGAGGAGTAGATTTTGAGGGGGCCTGAAACTGCTTACTGCTACTACAAGGGAGTCAGCCATTTTGTTTCCTTCTCTGGGTGGAAATTGGATATTAAAGGATAGGAAGAGGTATCAATTAAATCCCACACTTCATTATGGTAAGTCCTCGGTATGGGTGGTGTGGAGTCTCCGTAGACCGTCAGGCATTCAATATTCATATTATTTTTCATTTGTAACCCAAGGAGAAATTTTTCATACTCACCACGTTCTTAGTCGCCTCAAACTCTAAATTGAATGAGAGGGGTATCAAGCTGCCCTCAGGAGATACAAACAATGCTCCTACTCTATTTCCCTCTTTGGAATTTTGCTCCATAAAAGTATAATTTCCATACTTTTTTTTCATTTATGTACTGGTGTTCTAACTTCCTTGTTAGGTGTAATGATGTTTCCTCTAAGATGATCTCATCTTCTTCTAGGAACAGGCAGGAGAGGTCGCTTTCTTTCCCATTTACTGGGGAGTTTTCTGAGCCTTTAGTTGGGATCACAGTTTTTAAAAACTTGAACTCTCTTTAAAACCTCCTTTTCTCACCTCCAAAAGTGGGAATAGTGGCATAAGTGACATCTAACTTGATAATCCCCCCACCTTAGAACCCAAAAATCTTGATAGGAGCACGCCGAATTGAGGGGGAATGTCTGCCACTACTATGTCCATTACCACACTCTTCACAGGGATCTGATCCACGTTTACCACTAGGTCCTTTATCATTCCCAAGCATTTGACCCTCTTAGATTCAAAGGAGTATAGGTCCCTGTAGGGCCTGGTAATCTGCAAGCCCAGTTGTTCCATCACTGCTAGGGGCATGAGGTTGTGAGAGGCTCTAGAATCCAAATGAAATTATCCAATAAGAGGTCATGGATTACTAGGGTCATGCAAAACGGTGCGTAGAAAGATCTAGTTCTTCCACATGCGACCCAAAAAAAACC
Source organism: Pinus tabuliformis (assembly GCA_031772625.1). Lineage (NCBI taxonomy): Eukaryota > Viridiplantae > Streptophyta > Pinopsida > Pinales > Pinaceae > Pinus > Pinus tabuliformis. Next base: position 453,573,569 of record CM062804.1, on the reverse strand, counting down.
ATTGGCCTCTCATCTTGAAGGTTTAAACTGCCATGGTTTGGTGCTGAGGTGGATGGATGGATGAATTGAGAGACTTGAGCTTTATAAGTAGGCCATTTAGAAGCTCAATCAGAGGAATGTGAATCTTTACCTTTTCAAGCTCCTTCTGAGGATTGAATGTAGGTTGGACTTTTTCTATACTTCTCAAGTCTACTTCTCCTTCCTTACCATTGGAATTTTTTTGCAGAACATGTACCTCTTTCTCTGCATGTCTCTCGAAACTATTCCTTTCCTTATTTGCGGATACTTTTATCTTGGAAGGGTCGAGATTCAACTTACCTTTCCCTTTACCTAGTATTGGGGGAATAACTTGGGGAGTAGTTCCCTCTTGTTGTTTCAGTTCCCTTGACCTATTTTTTGAAGATCTTGGATCATATTTTCAGTTGGGTTGTGCTTGCATGAAATCTATAAACTGTTTACAATAATAATCTATATCCTCCTCATTTTATGCCGCTTCTCTATCATGACTGGTCCCTTGGTGAGCCATATTTTCATGTTCTTCTTCATAGAAAGAAGAATATAAGTTTCCATGTATCTCATGTGTATCTGATGATTTTCCATCGGGATCATCTTCTAAATATAGAGGATGAGGGATCTGGTCGAGTTGTTCCTTTCTTTCCCTTTGAAGTATTTACAATGGAGGCCTTCTATATTGTGGGTTATAACCCCAATTGTTGACTTGAGCATTCTATTTGGAGAGACACTTGTTCTCAAGTTCAATATTTTCAACCTTATGTGATAAACTCCTCATGATTTTATCCAGTTCATCCCACTTTAGGTCTGGTGATTCTTTATCTTGAACTGAGGAGGATGCTTCTTATTTTCCTCTTTTATTCTCAATAGCTTCCTGGTTTCCTCTTGACTTCCCTGCTGAGGTGAGATTTGCTTCCACCTCAAGTGCATCAATTTGGAGTTGATCTAGAGTGAGAGACTTCCTTTCCCTTAGAGTAAATCCAAATTCGGATTCAAAGGATCCCAAAAATGCTACTTGAGCAGCAGTTGGAGGAGTTTTTATCTCACCCAATAAGTTATTATATTGTTTATTGAACCTTTTTATAAATTCTGAGATATCCTCTTTTGGCTTCTTCCTTATAGTGTTAAAATCTGTGAGGAGGTACTCATGATTTCTCTTTTCACCCCATTTTTGTGTGAAAGAGTTTTCAAGTTCCTCCCAGGTAGTGATGGAGGCATTGGGTAGGGCTTTAAACCATTTTCTAGCTTCTCCATCAAGGGATTGTACAAAAAGTCTCATGACCACATCCAGTCATTCTACGTTTAGATTCTCAGAAAAGGTACAAAGGTTTTAATGTGTCTCTATGAAATTTTATCATCCTCCCAATTGAACCTAGGAATAATATTTAGGTAGTCCCAGGGCATAGCACTTAGGGGCTAAGGTAAATTAAGAGGGGCATATTTATTTAGAAAAAAACCTAGAAGATACATATGGATTAATGGAGGGGGATTGAGACTCACCTAAGGAACTTGGGATAAAAACACAGTGGTAGGAGTGGCTAGACTAAAAGCAGGGTATGTAAGGGTTTTAGGAGTAATTCCTAAGTAGTGAGTAACAGTGGGTTGAGAGCTTGATGAGGAGGCTTCAAAGACTAATGGGATGGTAGTGCATGTAGTAGGAGTTTTCTCCTTCCAGAATTTCGTGAAAAATAATTTCTCCTGGTCATATACAAATGGGGCTTTCTGCTTAGAGGTATCTGAATGAGTGTGGGGCTTTTTAAAATCCAAGATGATAAATGATAATGGGGGTTGTGGAGTCACCAAGGTGATGTGATGCAATCAAAATGCATTTTCTCACCTACATAAAGAGTGCTCAACTTGTCATATCCTAGGGGGAAATCCTTCAATACCTTCCCCGAAAATGGCCCCAGAAGGTGTTGTCGCTCCCAAAGACAGCCTCAGATTGCTTACAATACCAGTGCCTAGGCACATCTAGATTATATGTGTCTCGTATGATTCTCAAGAAATTGGAGACATCACATATATGTTATATATGTATATATTTAAATGGAATGATTTGCTTCATTCATGTAAAGGAAAAATCCATGACTTTTTGGTACTTCTTCACGTGTAAAAACCGTAGAAAGATATGCATAAAACAGTGGAGGCCAAGTGGTTCAAGGACTTACAGTTTAATAAGATTTTGCAAAGTAATGAGAGAGGATAAGGAGAAGGAGTAACCCATCACATAGAGCTTAAAGCGTCAATAATTCTACACTTATCACATAGAGCTTGATGCATCAAGAATTTCTACACTTATTTAAGTTACAAGTAGATATAATGCACAAAAGAGAGAGTGAATGCTAGGATTCATGTAGCACAATTTTAAAGATATAATCTCAATAATCCATACAGCTGCATGCATTAATAAGTCAATACAAATGAATATGTGAGGAAATATGAAATAATTCTAGCAACTGTTATTGCATGAATTCAGAGAAGAAACATGAACATAATGGGTTTTAACAGAGGGATAACATACTCTAAATACTCGAAGGGGGAATCAACACCATTTCCTTGATATTCTAAAAAATTTGTATTATAAAGTCATACAATCTGAAAATTACATGTAGTGTTTTATTTAGGATTTATGAACCTTTGTGAAGTGTTTCTTCCCCCTATTTATCTGGAGAGGGGGGGAGTTGAACATTTATTACATAAAAATATCTCCAGTCGAGTCTCAACTATCAGGTCAACTAGTTGTCTTGGCCAGGAATGGCTATGTGGCACAAAATCATTACAAAATATTAATTGCCACATTCAAGGGAGGGACATTATAGGATAAAAAATTAGTCAACAATCAAATGAACAATGTTAACAAAATATTTTCATTCCCATCCTTGTGATCGCTTCTTCTTTAGGTTGTAGTTTTCTCACGGTATGGCTTCTTGTTTTGCTCAGTTGACTCCCCTAATTTCTGCCTTTACTGTTTGAACCATTCATCCTTCAAACTTGGGAGTGGGAACTATCAGTTTCATGCTGCAGTATTGAAGCAGAGGACCCCTAGGCAGTACTTCGTCTTCCCTCTCTATGGGGCCACCATGCTAGATTATAAATTCTCCCCGAGCTACGAAGTCCTTGTTTACTTCTGTCAGCATTGACCTTGGTTTAGTGTCATAGAGGGCCTCTCTGGATCAGCCCATGTTGGGTTTGAATGATCCATCTTCCTTATTAAATGCCACAGCTACCAACCCATCCACCTTCAAATCCATGTACCATACTATCGGGTATTTATGGCAGTGGTAATTTTACTTTGGAAGGCGTTGCAGAACGACAATCTTCGATGCTCCTTGAACCCCTTTGGTTTAGCCTCCGCCTACATTTCTTCTCATACGACCGGGGAGATTTTACTGGGTGCTTAGTCCCCAGGTGCTAGGGCCTTTGGTGGGAGAGAGTGTGAGGATGAGTGTTTTCGAAGGGGGGCATGAGTGGTAAGTGGTAAGTGAGGGGGGTGGTGCAAAATGATTTGAGAGGGACACGTAGCAGTGGGGCTCGGCAAGGAAACTACTCTTTCAGACCCCCCCCCCTCGCCCGCTAATAAAGGGAAACATGGCAAGGGGGGTTGAAAAGGCATCGGAGCCATTGATATGGCGGAGTCAATATAGGCTGTGTTATCACAAAATCATGTACTAAGGGCTGCTACTTAGCAAGATCTCATGCAACTATTTCAAACCAGGCTTTAGACTAAGGCTTAGCCTCCTTAGTCACAGAGGGCTCTCTCACAGATTTTTGATATGCATTAAGGGCAAGAAAAGATGGCTAACTCTCAAAACATTATGTTGAAAATAAGCTGGTTGGAACAACAAAATAGGACCTCTTCCATTGGGCTCATGGAGTCAAACACTTCTGCAGTAAATAATCAATTACTCATTCATGGAAGCCAAGGCATACTATGTCTAAATCCTCAGAACATTTCTCAAGAAGAACTCAACTCATAAACATACACAGGAAGTCTGAGCACTAGGTGAATTCAGAGTGATTGCATATTTAGTGAGCTGTAAAACAAGAAGAATAAAGACCAAACTACCTATACTCTGAGCATTTTAACACATGATGAATCTTGGGAAGAAAAAGTACTGCTTGTATTACTATCAAAGTCTTTTTTCCAAAAGCCAATACGAAAGCTCTGTTTTTTTATAAATCTTCCAACAACCCCTATTACATCAGAGTTTTCACTATATATAGGAAAACCAAAACTAAAACTATCTTGAGTCTCCTCCACAAGCATGAGGGGAGAGCTCGATGATCTACCATTAATTAACCTTATCTATTTCTAAACAAACTTATTAAATACACAAGGTATTGTGCTGTAAATACATAGAGTCCTAATTACATTGAAAATCCAACTCTATCTCCTCGTATGCATGATTCTTCTTGGATCCTTGACAGCTGTACAATTTCTGTTGTGGCTGAGATATGTTGAGGAATATTCACTGAACAGGCTGGCCTCGGATGCTAGCTGTATAGATAGCTCATTAATTAGCAAAGATGAGCACCCTATTTCCACGGTCCCTGTCTTCCATTCTCCGAAAATGTAGCAGGCATGTTCCCAAATCTTTAATAACTCAAAGTATGGAACGCTGCTACCAAACACCATGTCTCCAGATGAGCTGTAGGCTGTATTGATGTACAAGTGTCTCTCTTCTAACATTCCCGGTCAAACTGTTTATTCTGCATTGAAAACATCACCTACAGCAGTTTCGTAGCGCGCTACGAAACTGCTGTGTGATTTAAAAAACACAGTCTTCCTCTCATTCAAACCAAACTTATCATTGTTTGCGTTGAAGCAGGTACATTTCCAGTGTGATTCTCACTAATGCAAGTAACAACAATGAGCCTGATATCTTTGTTTTGGTGCCTTAGAAGCTCTGGCTTTACCAACGCACTCAGGGATGGAATCACTGCATCCTGCATTATCTCAGAAAGTTACTGTTCCACCATAGATAACTGGTCCTCCACTTTCTGACTACTCCTCATTCCAACAAATGAACAACAATTTGCAAGTAATCCTGTTTAGCTGCCAGGCTTCAATGTCAATAGCTTTTCCTAAAAAACTCAAACAGCATGCCCGGATTCCTCTGTTTTCTGGAGATACTTTGGCTGGAACATAGTTTACTAGTTTAGCATTTAGTCCCAGCTCTCTTTCCTCAGTCTTCCAACTCGATCTGAAACACCTACAAGCAAATCATCAAAGTTTTCCAAAGAGGATGAGGATGAAACATTTGTAAATTCATTGTTTGCTATGTCTAGCTCCTGAAAGAGGAACAATAGAAAATCTTTCTAGGAATATAGTTTTTCTTGGGCAAACTTATATTCTGCTTCTTGAGATTTTGTTTTTTAGGCCATGAAGAGCTTGGTTAATTTTATTCTCAAATTTCAGAGCCGTGATATGAACCGGTGAATTAAGTAGACCCGAGGATCCATTTGTTTCTTCTGGAAGCAACCTCGATCTTCTCTGTAATATATCATGAACAAATGAACTTCCTTTCTGAGAAGTCACATCAGGTAGAGTATTTGCTGCTTGGAAGAGATCATAGGGTTGGGTACGAGTTGCAAATGAATCGCCAAATGGAGATTCACTTGTTTTGTTGTCTTGATCTCTAGGGTTTGCAAGAGATACAGGGTCAATATTTAGAGGCTCCACCTGATAGTTAACCTTTTGAATAGTATTGTCTTCATCAACTGTTATTGAATTTTGACGTGACTCTGCAATATCTGCCAGATTCATTCCAATGCGAAGCTTCTTTAGAGATAACTCTATATTATTCTGCAGGCTTCTCCCCACAATCTGCCTTGTACCCTGTATGATACGTAAAGCCAGACACAAATTCTTCTCAACATCAGCTCGTACTTCCAGGGATTCAGATGCATGAAGTATGCTGGAAACAAGCATCATCAGGTTCGCCTTTTTATCACAGCGTCTACAATAATATTCCACATCTAAACCAATGCTTTGCTATACGCCTGCCATATGACAAAGTAGAGCACACTCTAGGTGAGCAACATGCCCACAAACAAATTCTTCATTCAGCTTTCCCTCACATTTGATAGTACAATAGTCTGCCACACTCTGATCAGTAGCCTTCCCACCGAGAATACAAGAGCATTCACGGCAAAAACCAAATTCGATACAGCATATATCACAATTCATCGCCTTGAGAGATTTGGTCTTGCCAGTTTCTAGTCCACATTTCAAATTTCCAGCTTTACATCTCCTCTCTGAAGTATTCCCACGCGATTCTGATTCTCTCACACGCTTTCTTGATGTAACTTTGATGGATCACCAGTTTGCATATCATGTTCTCCTCGGAACATTCAAACCCAACCCAAGCCTAATTTAAAATGCCACGTGCTTACTACCCCGCTCTGATGGTATGCAGAAAGTCTGTTTCATAAGCCACATTGCGGCCCTTCTTGATTGCCTTGAAATCAGGCTCGAACATCTGTTCCAGTTGCTCAACGCACTCCGTCACTAACTGCTGGTGAGATAAAACTTTTCGGCTCTTCATGATTCTTACAATTGATGCATCAATAGCATAACGCCGAGCTTTATCTACATCCTCAATAAATTTTTTCTTCTCATCCACCGGTGGAAAAGGAATCTTTATTCTCCTCATTTTGTCGGTGAATTTTGCGTTGAATTCAAAATAATCTGTTTGCGCCACAGTTTTTGTGTTTGGTTTTTTATTGAGGATTTTGTATTTTGCGTATGCAAGGGAGTGCAGCGATCTGAAAATATCTTCATCGGTTCAATTCAACTGAGACTTGATTTCAGAGTAACTTAGCCTCTCTGACGCATTGAACAGCAAAAGTGCAGATGCCTGATGAGTTGTTACAATAAGTTCCATTGGCTTAGGATCAAACTTCCCAATAATATTACAGGTTCCCAAAGAATATATCCATGTAAGCTTCCGATGTTTAGTTTTTGTTTGATAAAGCTCTTTGAACACCTCAACACATTTAACCATCTCAGCAGGTAGATTAAGATCAAATGACTTGTAACTTGGCCAAAATCCAGTTGTCAAAACTGTCACAGTCAAATCTATTCCGGGATGCGCAAGTGGGTTCTCATTAAGATATTCTTCATAGTTCTGAACGGATAGATTATTGAAGCGCACATAACGAAACATTCTTTCCTTGACCAGAACAACATAGTTGCATTGATTCAGGACAACATATTTTCTTTCAAGACAGTCAAGCAGACGGCCAGGTGTTGCTATTACAACTTCACATATATAGTGAAAACTCAGACCGCAGAGAACTCATTTCTGCCCATAACCTGTAATTGGCCCTCAGAGTTATAGGATGATTTCCTCCTCTGTTGGTATCTTCTGTATAGCCCTCATACTGTCCAAAAATTACATCTTCAGCTCCCCTCAGGCGCAACCTTTTCTTGGAATTTGAAATATCTTTCATAACGCCATCCCTGCCCTGTTTCAATATCATGGTGACAGGTATTGTATGTGGTTATATAACAGCTTGACAAACCTCGTTTCCTGCAGTGTTTCCATCAATTCACCTTAAATATCTGTCATTTCCCAATTTCGTAGCGCAGCCAGTGCAAGGTCGGTGTTTTTCGCTACGAAATCACTAAAACAGGTGGCGCTGCGAAACTGCTAACGGATTTATGCGCTGCAAAAACAGTTTGTCCTTCAGCTAAACTGAAAAATTTTGGCAACACTATTTTCAGTGATAACAGTGGCTCCACTTGGGATAGTGTGCCCTTGTGGTACACTAAGAACATGCAGCTCCAGTGCCTTATCCATTTGTGACAAACAGAAATTTGCTTGACAAGCATAACTGTAGGAGAAAGAAAGCTACATCTACTGAAAAAAGAAATGCTCAGTTAACCTTGAGCTTATTTGCATTTACCTCTACCTACCTACCCTAACCATTTCAACTTCTTTTCTGCTCAATCAATATGAAATTTCCAATGTAGCCAATCATTTGTCTTATCTGATATTTGATTTCTTTGACTGCATCGGAGTTCAGAGCCAATGTGATAGTGTGATGACCGCTGCCACTGAAATTGTCTCTGATCTTTGTAAGTAAACTGAAACACTGGAGAGTAAAACTCTTCCATGTAATCAGCTATAGGATCCCAGAACACATGAACAGCTTGATTCTTCTTGTAACCTTCAGGTTGTGCAAACTGATCTTCAACAACCATGTATAGCTCCTTAAACGTGAAAGAGAAAGGAAGTGGCACTCTCTCCTTGTGTTCTGTCATAGAAAGCTGCTGAAAATAATGATCATGATAACACTCTTCATTTTCAGGCCACTGATTCTCAACCACACAAGACCCCTCTGATGTGCTATCCACTTTTCTATTTGACAAGCTATCCAGCTGCTTTTCTGAATCATTCCAACAAACAATGGAATTTTCCTCACTATTATGATTATTATTTGGAGTAAGCTGCTGCAAGGAATTACAAAATTGAGCAAGCTTTTCCTCTGCCTGAGGGTCATAGAAAATTTCCTCCAATATTTCTTCTTGCTGAGTGCAATCAATTTCATCTCCATCATGATCTGAAACCTGACAAATCTGCTGCATCTCTACATCAATATCTAAGGATAAAACATGGTTTTCACAGGTAAACTCTTGTTGCTCTTCATGCTGTGCTTCATGGAATGTGATACCTTCTCCTTGGTGCTGAAAAACATTGTTATGAAGAGCCTCTAAAATTTCTTCATCTGTAAATTCATCATCACCATAACAATCCTCCAAGTACTGAATAAGATTTAAAGAATGCCTACAGCAATCTTTGAGCAGCAACAAAGAAGGATAACATTCTTTATACATTTCACAAAACACATCATGGAAATCAGCAAGAGAAGATAATGAACCATTTTCCAAACTTTTATACCAAGACCATGCTTCTCCTTCTAAAGTGGCCATAAACATCCTCATGAGACAATCTTCGGGAAATGAACCTTAAGACTGCGTACATGCATGTGAAACCTAACCAAATGGAGAGCAGCATCATCCTTCTTTTCATCTTTGAATATTGGAAGATCATCTAACCAATCAACCTTTGGCATAGGATTTGGAAAACCAGGGATATGAGACCGATTCATAGGAGCATACCTGGCATTCATTCTTGCAGTAGAATCCATCTTGAGACTTCATCAAGCTACTGATCTTCTAGCAGTGGAGTCACCTTCTAATTTGTTATTTGATGTGTGGAGTCGCCAAGGTAGTTTGCAGCCTCAAAAAGATGTCTGAGCTCCTGCTACCTTCAGAAGTTCAACCATTGATTTCGGGAATGAATAATCTTCAGACTCCCGGCAGACGCACCAAAATGTTATCACAAAATCATGTACTAAGGGCTGCTACTTAGCAAGATCTCATGCAACTATTTCAAACCAGGCTTTAGACTAAGGCTTAGCCTCCTTAGTCAGAGAGGGCTCTCTCACAGATTTTTGATATGCATTAAGGGCAAGAAAAGATGGCTAACTCTCAAAACAGTATGTTGAAAATAAGCTGGTTGGAACAACAAAATAGGACCTCTTCCATTGGGCTCATGGAGTCAAACACTTCTGCAGTAAATAATCAATTACTCATTCATGGAAGCCAAGGCATACTATGTCTAAATCCTCAGAACATTTCTCAAGAAGAACTCAACTCATAAACATACACAGGAAGTCTGAGCACTAGGTGAATTCAGAGTGATTGCATATTTAGTGAGCTGTAAAACAAGAAGAATAAAGACCAAACTACCTATACTCTGAGCATTTTAACACATGATGAATCTTGGGAAGAAAAAGTACTGCTTGTATTACTGTCAAAGTCTTTTTTCCAAAATCCAATATGAAAGCTCTGTTTTTTTATAAATCTTCCAACAACCCCTATTACATCAGAGTTTTCACTATATATAGGAAAACCAAAACTAAAACTATCTTGAGTCTCCTCCACAAGCATGAGGGGAGAGCTCGATGATCTACCATTAATTAACCTTATCTATTTCTAAACAAACTTATTAAATACACAAGGTATTGTGCTGTAAATACATAGAGTCCTAATTACATTGAAAATCCAACTCTATCTCCTCGTATGCATGATTCTTCTTGGATCCTTGACAGCTGTACAATTTCTGTTGTGGCTGAGATATGTTGAGGAATATTCACTAAACAGGCTGGCCTCGGATGCTAGCTGTATAGATAGCTCATTAATTAGCAAAGATGAGCACCCTATTTCCACGGTCCCTGTCTTCCATTCTCCGAAAATGTAGCAGGCATGTTCCCAAATCTTTAATAACTCAAAGTATGGAACGCTGCTACCAAACACCATGTCTCCAGATGAGCTGTAGGCTGTATTGATGTACAAGTGTCTCTCTTCTAACATTCCCGGTCAAACTGTTTATTCTGCATTGAAAACATCACCTACAGCAGTTTCGTAGCACGCTACGAAACTGCTGTGTGATTTAAAAAACACAGTCTTCCTCTCATTCAAACCAAACTTATCATTGTTTGCGTTGAAGCAGGTACATTTCCAGTGTGATTCTCACTAATGCAAGTAACAACAATGAGCCTGATATCTTTGTTTTGGTGCCTTAGAAGCTCTGGCTTTACCAACGCACTCAGGGATGGAATCACTGCATCCTGCATTATCTCAGAAAGTTAATGTTCCACCATAGATAACTGGTCCTCCACTTTCTGACTACTCCTCATTCCAACAAATAAACAACAATTTGCAAGTAATCCTGTTTAGCTGCCAGGCTTCAATGTCAATAGCTTTTCCTAAAAAACTCAAACAGCATGCCCGGATTCCTTTGTTTTCTGGAGATACTTTGGCTGGAACATAGTTTACTAGTTTAGCATTTAGTCCCAGCTCTCTTTCCTCAGTCTTCCAACTCGATCTGAAACACCTACAAGCAAATCATCAAAGTTTTCCAAAGAGGATGAGGATGAAACATTTGTAAATTCATTGTTTGCTATGTCTAGCTCCTGAAAGAGGAACAATAGAAAATCTTTCTAGGAATATAGTTTTTCTTGGGCAAACTTATATTCTGCTTCTTGAGATTTTGTTTTTTAGGCCATGAAGAGCTTGGTTAATTTTATTCTCAAATTTCAGAGCCGTGATATGAACCGGTGAATTAAGTAGACCCGAGGATCCATTTGTTTCTTCTGGAAGCAACCTCGATCTTCTCTGTAATATATCATGAACAAATGAACTTCCTTTCTGAGAAGTCACATCAGGTAGAGTATTTGCTGCTTGGAAGAGATCATAGGGTTGGGTACGAGTTGCAAATGAATCGCCAGATGGAGATTCACTTGTTTTGTTGTCTTGATCTCTAGGGTTTGCAAGAGATACAGGGTCAATATTTAGAGGCTCCACCTGATAGTTAACCTTTTGAATAGTATTGTCTTCATCAACTGTTATTGAATTTTGACGTGACTCTGCAATATCTGCCAGATTCATTCCAATGCGAAGCTTCTTTAGAGATAACTCTATATTATTCTGCAGGCTTCTCCCCACAATCTGCCTTGTACCCTGTATGATACGTAAAGCCAGACACAAATTCTTCTCAACATCAGCTCGTACTTCCAGGGATTCAGATGCATGAAGTATGCTGGAAACAAGCATCATCAGGTTTGCCTTTTTATCACAGCGTCTACAATAATATTCCACATCTAAACCAATGCTTTGCTATACGCCTGCCATATGACAAAGTAGAGCACACTCTAGGTGAGCAACATGCCCACAAACAAATTCTTCATTCAGCTTTCCCTCACATCTGATAGTACAGTAGTCTGCCACACTCTGATCAGTAGCCTTCCCACCGAGAATACAAGAGCATTCACGGCAAAAACCAAATTCGATACAGCATATATCACAATTCATCGCCTTGAGAGATTTGGTCTTGCCAGTTTCTAGTCCACATTTCAAATTTCTAGCTTTACATCTCCTCTCTGAAGTATTCCCACGCGATTCTGATTCTCTCACACGCTTTCTTGATGTAACTTTGATGGATCACCAGTTTGCATATCATGTTCTCCTCGGAACATTCAAACCCAACCCAAGCCTAATTTAAAATGCCACGTGCTTACTACCCCGCTCTGATGGTATGCAGAAAGTCTGTTTCATAAGCCACATTGCGGCCCTTCTTGATTGCCTTGAAATCAGGCTCGAACATCTGTTCCAGTTGCTCAACGCACTCCGTCACTAACTGCTGGTGAGATAAAACTTTTCGGCTCTTCATGATTCTTACAATTGATGCATCAATAGCATAACGCCGAGCTTTATCTACATCCTCAATAAATTTTTTCTTCTCATCCACCGGTGGAAAAGGAATCTTTATTCTCCTCATTTTGTCGGTGAATTTTGCGTTGAATTCAAAATAATCTGTTTGCGCCACAGTTTTTGTGTTTGGTTTTTTATTGAGGATTTTGTATTTTGCGTATGCAAGGGAGTGCAACGATCTGACAATATCTTCATCGGTTCAATTCAACTGAGACTTGATTTCAGAGTAACTTAGCCTCTCTGACGCATTGAACAGCAAAAGTGCAGATGCCTGATGAGTTGTTACAATAAGTTCCATTGGCTTAGGATCAAACTTCCCAATAATATTATAGGTTCCCAAAGAATATATCCATGTAAGCTTCCGATGTTTAGTTTTTGTTTGATAAAGCTCTTTGAACACCTCAACACATTTAACCATCTCAGCAGGTAGATTAAGATCAAATGACTTGTAACTTGGCCAAAATCTAGTTGTCAAAACTGTCACAGTCAAATCTATTCCGGGATGCGCAAGTGGGTTCTCATTAAGATATTCTTCATAGTTTTGAACAGATAGATTATTGAAGCGCACATAACGAAACATTCTTTCCTTGACCAGAACAACATAGTTGCATTGATTCAGGACAGCATATTTTCTTTCAGGACAGTCAAGCAGACGGCCAGGTGTTGCTATTACAACTTCACATATATAGTGAAAACTCAGACCGCAGAGAACTCATTTCTGCCCATAACCTGTAATTGGCCCTCAGAGTTATAGGATGATTTCCTCCTCTGTTGGTATCTTCTGTATAGCCCTCATACTGTCCAAGAATTACATCTTCAGCTTCCCTCAGGCGCAACCTTTTCTTGGAATTTGAAATATCTTTCATAACGCCATCCCTGCCCTGTTTCAATATCATGTTGACAGGTATTGTATGTGGTTATATAACAGCTTGACAAACCTCGTTTCCTGCAGTGTTTCCATCAATTCACCTTAAATATCTGTCATTTCCCAATTTCGTAGCGCAGCCAGTGCAAGGTTGGTGTTTTTCGCTACAAAATCACTAAAACAGGTGGCGCTGCGAAACTGCTTAACGGATTTATGCGCTGCAAAAACAGTTTGTCCTTCAGCTAAACTGAAAAATTTTGGCAACACTATTTTTAGTGATAACAGGCTGCTCGGAGATGGGGGGTGTTTATTTGATGCCAAAGGAGGGACCCCGGGAAATTGACGATATCATCAATTCCAGGTGGCACCCCCTGAGTGGTGACATGTGTCACCTAGATATGCCCCCATAGGACCCCTGAAAATGTCGAATTTGCATGCCACGTGTCCTCCGTACTACTACATCATGCTAACATCAGCTTTCATGTGTATTCATTTGGACCAATGATATTATGCCACGTGGCCTCCTTGGAGGAGAGAGAAATGTAGAAATTCTCCTATACATTACACTGATAATGCAATGTAACTAAATAAATATACTTAATCTACTTCTACAACCAAACTTGCAGAAGCTTAATCAATTTTAGCAAGATCAAATAGAACACATATAACAAATGAAGAAGAAATCAATCACACATGAACACAGAAGAATACTCTGGGGAAAGCCTCAGCTAAAAACCCCCTATCTGTATTATCATACAAGTGGAAATATCTCAGCATTACACAAAGCTTTAGCTCACAAGCTATCCAGTTCTCAGTACAATCCCTCACTGGTGCCAATAGACAGAATAGACAACACATATGCCTTCCTTCAGTCCTCCAAGCCTCCTATTTCCTTGCGCAGTTTCTCCTAGGTCCTCAAGCGGCCACCTGTGTGTAATAATTCCTCACACACCGCTCTAACTTCTGAAATAACTGCGCAATCCTCAAGGAATGAGTTCCTTCTGCATGCAAGAGATATCCTCATGGGAATATTCCTGCAATTGATAGTACATTGTCCCATCCTTTGTCCTCAACTAGGTCTCTGTCTGAATTGACATGCATGAGTTATTTATGAGAGAATATTCAATTATCTAAAGTACACTAGTTGCATGCATGCATGCATTGACTAACTAAACTCACAATCAGTTCCACAAACTGATGGAACTAATCTAACTAGACTTAACTCAGTTAACTAAGCTAACTAATTACAACTCAAAGTACAACTCATCCTAATCTCCTTAATTAAGGGATAACTTCCTCAATCAAAGGGATAACTGTTGCATGTCTTCACATAGACTTCATGTTTGATTTTCTCCAAATAATTAACTCAAGATGAATTAATTAATTATTTTACAAACAGCTGCTGAGATCAAATTCGAATTTAAATTCTCAATTTTAATTTAGGGACTAGTTAAAATTGGAATGTATCCCAAAATGCTATCTATAGCAATGCTATTTTTAGCATTTCTTGTTGCTATTTTCAACACTCCCTCTCAATAAGAAATGGATTATCTGCCACCCCGATCCTGTCTCTGTGGAACTCGAATTTGCATTTTGACGATGCCTTAGTCAAAATGTCTACATCCTGCTCCTCAGTCGAAACATACTTCAACAACATGATCCTGTTCACCACAGAGTCTCAAAGATGATGATATCGGATATCGGTGTGCTTGTACCTGTCTTGAAATACTGGATTCTCAGAGAGTTTGATACAACTCTGATTATCGCAATAGATCACAGTTGGATCCATCCTCTGATTAAACAACCCAACTAGAATTTTTCACATCCAAATGGCCTCACATGTTTCCTGGCTTGCAGCCATGTATTTAGCCTCTACTGAGCTAAGTGCAACTGACCTTTGTTTCCTGTTGTACCAAGAAACTGCAGCTAAACCAAGGTTGAAAATTCCTCCTGAAGTGCTCTTCTGATCTGATGGAATCCCTGCCCAATCTACATCTGTGAAGCCCTGAAGCTTCCCTCCCTCTATCCATCTGTACCATAATCCATACTAAGATGTGCCTCTGAGGTATCTCAGCACATGCTTAGCTGACTTCCAAAATAGCTTGGTAGGCTGAACCATAGCTTGACTCAACTGGTTCATCGCAAAGCACAAATCTAGTCGTGTGTTCACTAAATACATCAATGAACCCACAAGTTGCTGATACATAGTAGCAACTACTACCTCACCTGAATTAGCATCCTCCTTCCTCCAGTTACCTACTAGAGAAGTCTGCATGGGCTTGCACTTCTCCATGTGGAATCTCCTAAGTATTTCATTGGCATACTTGCCTTGAAACACAAACACTTCCCCATCCTTCTGCCACACTTCCATGCCTAGAAAGTAGTGCATGAGACCCATGTCTTTCATCTTAAACTCTCTTGAAAGATCCACCTTTCAATACTTGATCAAATGATCATCACATGTTAATATTAGATCATCAACATAAAGAACAATTATCAATGGCTTACCTTCTACCATGATGTGGTACAAGTTTGCATCTACTTCACTCTTTGTGAAGCCTAACCCAGTGAAGTAGCTGTCGATCCTGGTGTACCAAGCACGAGGTGCTTGCTTTAGTCCATACAAAGCTCTCTTGAGTCAGCACACATGCGACTCATGATCGAAGGTCTCAAATCCTTCCAGCTGCTCTATGTACACCTCTTCCTCAATCTTGCCATTGAGGAATGTAGTCTTCACATCCATTTGATGGATCTTCTAACCCATTTGTGTTGATAGTGCCAACATTGATCTGATAGATGAGTATCTTGCTAAAGGAGAAAAAGTCTCATCATAGTCGATCCCCTCGACCTGTGAGAACCACGGGCAAAAAATATTTCCTTATGTTTCTCCACACTATCATCAGTAGCTTGCTTTACCTTGTAAAGCCAATGAGAACTCACAACTAACTTGTTCTCCGGTCTTGGAACCACATCCCAAACATTGTTCCGAACTATGGAGTCATACTCCTCCACCATAGCATCAACCCAAACTGGTTGTCGCACTACTTCCTCAAAAGAAGATGGTTCAGCGTCTACAAATTCCCCAACAAGGGCCATGTAACCAGTGTATCACTCAGGTGACCTCGTCTGTCTGCGCTGAGAAGATGGCTCTCCCACATTCTCTCTTGCATCCATCAACAATCTGTCAGCTTCCCTTGTGCATTTCTCTAGAAGACTCTACATGAGTGGATGTCTCCACTCCTGGAACCTCTGCATGTGGATTCTCTGCATCGGTTTGAGGCTCCTCCTCCTTAGGAGCCAAAAGTTCCTCCTCTGCATGCAACTTGAGCTCCCTCTCAAGGGAAACTTGCATGGCCTTCTGCTCATCAAACTTTAGATCTCTCTGAACCACTGTCCTCTGACTGGTAGGAAAGAACACCTGATAGCTGTGGGGTGTACCAGTGTATCCCACATGTATCCCCAACTCAGCTGTTGGCCCAAGTTTCTTTAGGGCATCTTTGGTCACATGGAAAAATACCGATGAGACAAAGATCCTGAAGTGACTCACATCTCGTCTCTTCTGGGACAAAGCTTCCTCGAGTGTCTTCATCCCAAGTATGCGATGCGGGCTTCTATTTTGAAAGTATATTGTTGTATTGCATGCGTCAGCCCATAAATGAAGTGGTAGGCCTTGGTCATGCAGCATCGCCTGAGCTGCTCTCACAATCATTTTGTTCTTCCTCTCATCCATCCCATTCTGTTGTGGGTTATGGGGTGTCTCCAACTCCCGTTTAATTCCCTTCACTACACAGAAGTCCTTAAGCTCTTGAGAGACATACTCTCCATCATTGTCACTTATCAAGGCCATTATTTTCTTCCCTGATTCCTTCTCAACCAAGCTTTGAACTCACAAAACTTGGAGAAGGTTTGATCCTTCTTATGCATGAAATAGATCCAGCACTTATGAGAAAAATCATCAATTAAAATAACATAGTACCTTTGTTTCATGGTGGATGTAGTCGAGAATGGTCCACACACATCTATATGAACTTGCTGTAAGATCACCTCAGATCGACTATCTCAATCATGAAAGGAATATTTTGCATACTTACCCAAGGTACAACCTTTGCATGTATCTACTTGCTCAATTTTACCTTTGGGAAGTCCGATAGATCTGTCGCATGATCTTCAAGGCCCCATGATGCAAGTGGCCCAACCTTCTATGCCATAACTCGCCAATATCTTGGCTTTGCACCAACTCTTCTTTGGAACTCAATGCAACACATTCATCTACCTCTAGCTTGTAGAGATTCTTCACTCGAATCCCAATCCTCTTGGTCTGACCCGTGGTGATTTGTCTCAATAACACCTTTCCTTTACTGAAGACTACATCATAGCCTTTGTCTTCCAACATTGCGACGGATACCAGGTTCTTCTTCAGTCTAGGCACATACTTTACATCAGTCAGGGTGAGAGGAGCTCCATGCTCCCTCTGAAACACAACTGTGCCTTCACCTGAAACACGGTACTTTCCATCATCACCCATCTCTATGTTCACCTGGAGGTACTTCTCCTCTAGGGTACTGAATAAACTCTTCTCGTCAGTCATGTGGAATGAGGCTCCATTGTCTAGGTACCAAACACAACCCACCATCGATGAAACCATGCATGTGATGAGGGTAAAATCCAATTCGAACTATGAGGCCAGTGCCTCACCATCTGATTCTTTCGAGGATCCCTTCTTGGATTTCTTCTGTGGACAATTTGTTGCATAATGGCCCACCTCATGACAATTAAAGCATCGCACTTTAGATTTGTCAATCTTCTTCCCACCTTTGGAAGAACTCGATTTCGAATGGGAAGCCTTCCCTTTCCCTTTCCTTGCCTTACTTACTAAGGCTAGATTTTCTTCATCATCATGCTTTGATGAAGAACCATCTCTTGGTGCTTCTCCTGATCTCCTCCTGCATCAGATCCAACCACAGTCATTCCCAATCTAGCAATTTCTCTCTTCCATTCACTGAGTCTTGGTAGCTATGCCAGCTCTTAGGAAGACTGAGGAGAGCAAGACTCACCATGTCATCATCAGCCATTGTGATTCTTGCACTTCCAAGCTCATCTCTGCAGGTGGTGAGCTTGTTCAGATCAGTAGAGATCGTGTCGCCCTTTTCACACTTGATTTTCCAATGCTTGTATTTCAATGCTAGCTTCCTCTAATCATTTTTGTTCTGATATAGATCCTTCAATGTCTTCCACATTGAAAACTATGTCTCCTTCCCATGGAGACTCGAGACAATATGGTCTTGAACTCCCTCCAGAAGAATCCTCCTCTCTCGCCACACATTTCTTCAATTCTACCAATTCTTGGGCATTAGTTGCTGCTAGCTTGGGGACTTCTTAATCAATGAAGTCCTTCAAACCATTGTCCTCTAATACCACTTCCATGCGATCCTTCCAGGCTATGTAATTCGAGCTGCCATCCAGGGTATACTCGAGTCTCAAGCCATTGAATGCAATTGGTGAAATTTGAGATGTGATAAGAAATCGATTTTGTACCTACAATCAAGAACTTCAAACTTTGAACTTCTTCCTTCTTTTTATATTGTTCTCCACTTTGATCACCTTTGCTCTGATACCATGTAGAAATTCTCTTGTAGATTAAACTGATAATGCAATGTAACTAAAGCAATATACTTAATCTACTTCTACAATCAAACTTGTGGAAGCTTAATCAATTTTAGAAAGATCAAATAGAACACATATAACAGATGAAGAAGAAATCAATCACACATGAACACAGAAGAATACTCTGGGGAAAGCTTCAGCTAAAAACCCCACTATCTGTATTATCATACAAGTGGAAATATCTTAGCATTACACAAAGCTTTAGCTCACAAGCTATCCAACTCCCAATACAATCCCTCACTGCTTCTCATAGACAGAATAGAAAACACATATGCCTTCCTTCAGTCCTCCAAGCCTCCTATTTCCTTGCACAGTTTCTCTTGGGTCCTCAAGCTGCCACCCATGTGTAATAATTCCTCACACACTACTCTAACCTCTAAAATAACTGCGCAATCCTCAAGGAATAAATTCCTTCTGCATGCAAGAGATATCCTCATGGGAATATTCCTGCAACTGATAGTACATTGTCCCATCCTTTGATCTCAACTGGGTCTCTGTCTGAACTGACATGCATGAGTTATTTATGAGAGAATATTCAATTATCTAAAGTACACTAGTTGCATGAATGCATGCATTAACTAATTGAACTTACAATCAGTTCCATAAACTGTTGGAACTAATCTAAATGGACTTAACTCAGTTAACTAAGCTAACTAATTACAACTCAAAGTACAACTCATCCTGATCTCCTTAATTAAGGGATAACTTCCTCAATCAAAGGGATAACTGTTGCATGTCTTCACATAGACTTCATGTTTGATTTTCTCCAACTAATTAACTCAAGATGAATTAATTAATTATTTTACAAATAGCTGCTGAGATCAAATTCAAATTTTGATTCTCAATTTTAATTTAGGGACTAATTAAAATGTATCCCGAAATGCTATCTATAGCATTTCTTGTTGCTATTTTCAACAAGAAAAAGCGTGCCTGCCTCTGGTTTTGCAACTGATTTCTTTTGTAAATCAGCGCCATCCCTCCCCTGTTGCTTTAACACTACTGGCATATTCCCCCACAATTCCTTAAGAATGGCCCATTGGACCTGCTGATCGCTGATTTGCCGATTTCGATATCGAAGCTCTGCCCCTTTGTACCACACTTTGAAATCTCGCTGATCATCGATTTGCGGATATTGAAGCTCTGAATTTTGTGATCACCAATATCGATGATCACTCCATCACAGGTTTTTTATGTCCTCCCCAACTGCTGCTGCTAGGAAATTGAAATTGTGATTTGTGATGAGCCTAACCCTTAGCCAATTTTCCTTTTTTTCTGGCTTTGAAAGGGTATCTTCAATCTGCTCTAATTTCTGATCTAGTAGTCTATTTTTGGACTTCAACCTACCATTGGAAAGCTATTCCGAACACTATCCAATGGAGAGGTTTCGATTTATCTTTGAGAGCTTATGTGGCTTGGAAGATGGATGCAAACCTATATGTTATTTGGTACTCCTTGTACAACTGAAACTCTATTTTCAGAAGGTGACAACATTTAGTTTGGCAATGGTGCAGGCAGTGCAGGATCTAATGTACTTCCCAAAATCTTGACAAAGGTTTGGCCAATAAAAATAATTTTTTAGTACTGTCACTATTTTCTCTACTCCAAAATTCCTAGTGACCCGACTGTAGTGCGCCTCCAAAATCATCTTGGCACACTCGCTTGAAGGTACACAGATGTGTCCCCAGTGACATAACAATGCATCTTGGAGATGAAAATTTGGAACTTTCTTACCTTCCGAGAGTGTCTGGTAGGTGCTACCAACTTCTGGATTGTTGTTGTAAATATGTGGCCATCTTGAAGTCTCGTTCCCACAGGAGTCAAGCACGATGATCAGCACCATGACTGGTGATCGGTTGAGGCAGTCTGTAATAATATTAGTGCTGCCATTCTTGTACTTAATGTTCAAATGGAATATTTGGAGGTATGTGGATCATTTATAATGGTGACCATTCTACAAATTCCCTTGTGTCTGTATGAACTGTAGGGGTTGGTGGTCTATGTGGATCACCATTTTCTTCCCTAGAATGTAATTCTTCCATTGACAGCATGCCTTCCCAATGGAATACATTTCTTTGTCATAGGTGGGATAATTTTGGATTGTGTCTAAAAGTGTCTCATTGTGGTAAGCCACTAGATACCCCTGTTGAGTAAGAACTGCACCAATAGCATAGTCGAAGACATATGTCTAATCTCAAATGGTTGCTCCAGGTCTGGTAATGTGAACATTGGTGCAGAGTAGAAGTGATGCTTCAACTCGACAAATGCCTGTTGTTGGGTTTCGGACCAAAAGAACTTTTCATTTGCTTCACCCTTGGTGACTTGACTTAAAGATAAAGTGATATGAGAGAACCCAAACATGAACATGTGGTAGAAATTGGAGAGACCTAGAAAGCTATGGAGCTCTATTAGAGTGGTTGGGGTTGGCCAATCCCGAAGGACTTGTATATTGGTTGGGTCCACTTGCACACCTTGCTCATCAATTATGTACCCCAGATACTGAACCTGGGTCATGCCAAAAGCACACTTCTATAAATTGGCTCACAAATTATGTTGTCGCAGGGTTTGGAGAACCTATCGAATATGGTGGAGGCGCTCTTCCCAACTCTGGCTCAAGATCAATATGTCATCTAAATACACCACCACGAATGCATTAGTGAAGGGTCACAAGATGTCGTTCATTAATCTAATGAAGGTTGCGGAGTCATTCGTCAACCCGAAAGGCATGAAAAACCATTCAAAAAGGCCCTCCTTGGATTTGAAGGTAGTCTTCCACACATCAGAGGGTTTGATAGGCACCTGGTGATACCCGGACTTCAAATCAATCTTGTTGAAATATTTGGGCCCCTTGAGTTGGTCTCGAAGGTCATCAATCCATGGGATTGGGAACCTATTTTGAACGGTGATCTTGTTTAGTACCTAATAGTCAATACAGAGTCTCCAGGTCCCGTCCTTCTTTTGTATCAATACAATCGGGCTCCCACAAGGTGATGAGATTGGCCTGATGTTCCCTTTCTGCAACAGTGCCTGAATCTACCTCTTGATCTCATCATTCTCCATAACATAGCATTGATAGATTGGTTCATTGGGTAGCGGCGCACCTGGGGTCAGAGCGATGGATTGCTTGACCTAACAAAGTAGAGGTACCCTCGTAGGTGAGGCAAAAAATGACCCTGTACTCCTCCACAAACTTGTCCATATTCTGTTGTTGTATAGAGGAGCCCTATATGGAATTCATGACCACAATATTCTTCTTTCCCTGAGGGTGAATCATACGGAAAAAAATATCATGGTCTGTGAAATGATCTCACTTAATTTCTTTACAGTGATCAAAGAGATGGCGGTATGCGGGGCTACCTCCGGTATCCTATATAACTTATTGCCCAAAGTAATAATCAAAGAGTAAGGTCTAGACTCATATACAACATGACCCTTCCACAAGTATGGTTTTCCTAATAATACATCATAGAATTCAAGAGGAGAAACATCACACAATACCTCATCTATGAAGGGCTTGATGTTGTAGGGAAGGTGGAATTGCTAGCTGACACAGAGATATTGTCTTTGGTCAAGCCACCCGATGGTGTACGAATGTGGATGTGCTTTAGTGGGTAGGCCCAACCACTTCATGACCTCTACTGAAATGAGGTTCTTTTGGCTCCCGTTATCAATAACGAACTGTAGTGGAGAACCCTTCACCCACATCTGTGAGTGGAAGAGGCATTCCCCCTCCTCTGGAACTTTAGGCTCATTCTTCTAGATCTTGGTGGTGGCCACGGTGGCACTAGGCTCTGCGTTAATGATCTCCTTCCCTTTATCATTCCCCTTATCATGTTCTGAATCAGAGTCAGAACATGCGTCTGATTCAGAAGCCTATACCTCAGCCACCAGTGGCTACCTCGTCCAACACTCACTTATGTTGTGAGTGGAGCTCTTATGGAACTCACACCACTTTCCCGTTTCCTTACTTTTCTTCTTGGTGTTTTTTTTTTGCTTGTGGCTTCAGCGGGTTGTCATGGGTCGCCTTGCCTTGGATTTGTCCTTTTTTTTGTGGTTTGGGGATGCCTTTCCCTTGCTTCAGATGCGTAGATCCAAAGTCTGGCTTCTTTTGTTTAAACTTCTTCTCAATATTGACAAGAATTAGTATGCCATGTTGAATGAGGAAATTTCTAGGAACTCTATATCATCCTAGATGTACCTATGTAGATAGTGGTGGTACTTGAGTACTAAATGTCGCTCAAAATCCTTGATACCAAAATTCTTTCAAAGAATATGAAAAACACTGGTAAACTTTGCCACGTCTTGGTCCCTTCCCTACCATAGCATGGTCCATTTTATGTATTTATCCTCATAGCTCCCGACAGGGTAGTATTTCTCCTTGATGGCATCCCGAAATGAATTCCAAGTGAGTGTGGCTAAAAATAGTGAGGGTGTAATTTCATCCTTCTTCTCACAGTAGGTTTCCCACCAGTCCTTGACGTGGGGGGTAGATTTGAGAAGTGAAAAAAGTAATCTTTTCCTGGCTGGAAAAAGCATGAACCAAAAAAATTCCTTCTAGCATATTTAAGCATTTATCTACAATGTCTGCATCTATCAGACCTTCAAATATGGGGATGTCAAAGTAAACTTGTACCTAGAAGGGTGTGGTGCTTCCAGAGTGGCTGCTGGAAGGAGATGTGTCGCCTTTGGGTATCCGATGAAGGATCTAGGCAAAGTTGTCCATCATCGCGTTCCTCTATTTCTTGAGGGCTTCTTCAAGAAAGATTTTGAAAGAATATCATGCCCCATCATCTTTCTTCTCTTCTACCATGGGAGGCGATCAGGGTTTGCAAGGTTGGTCTTGAAAAGGTTCGACCAATTCGATCCCTAACTCCTTATATACCGACCTCGTTAGGGACATGCAAAGAGAAACAGAGAAAGAGCATACCTCTCTAATACCACTGATCCGAACTTAAACAGGAACACAAAAAATTACATATATAACCATAAATATGGATATGTAATAGAAATAACACTTCATTTCATTAATATCAAATATTGAAACAAGCTTACAAATAGAATGGAAATAAACTAGCTCAGACAATGATAACTTATCTCTAAGTATAAACATGGCGGCTACATGACTCTGAATTATGTCACAATGAGGTTCAAGGGCCTATTTATTATTGAAAAACAAGGTAAAACCCTAAACAACAAAAACCCTAACCTTAGGAGATGGAAAGCCAAGAGTTTGTAGGCCCCATTGGGGTTAGTTTGGCATCCAACTTCCCAGGGTCATAACTTGCTCATATTATCTCTGTTTGGTGTGTGCGATACCTTGCTAGAAATATCTATCTGAGTACTGCAATATTTTTGGTAGGCCCTATCCAATGGCTATTGCCTAGATATGGACCTCAAAAAAACATTATTTAGGGGATCAAAACTACTCCAGAAGTTCAAGACCTGAAACACTGCTAAAACTAGTAAATGCTGCAATAAACAAGGAAACCAATGAAACTGACTAGAGGTCTAGGTGGAATAGATGGGTGGCCACCAATATACACTTGGATTAACTATTTTTATAAATAGGATAGGTTTTACTTCTCATTTCACCATCACCATTTCATCATCTAGTCATTTCTCTTGCATCATTCAAGTTCTTCTCACTAGTTAAGTTCCCACATTCGTATTTCTTGTTTATAGAATTTACAAAGAGATATTTTATTTACAAGTATTGGATCATCAAAGAAACCTCCCAAGGATGATATCTAAATAACCATATTTTAAGTAGGAGACCTCCCTAGAGGTGATATTAATAAAATATTTATTTGGGTTAACTTGGAGCTCAATTTATGTTGTTTTTCTCATATTTCTATCATTTTGTTTGCTAATAATTATTGTAGATTTATGAATAATATTTAATTGTGCAAAAAATAATTCCTTAGGGTTAATTAAATCCTCATATTTATTTGTTTGGCCAGGAACAACCACTAGTATTTTCCTCTTTTTTAACCCTTGCTACAAAATGCTACCAACTCCAATCCTCGGGATACTTATCCACTACCTTCTTATGAATCATGTCATTTGACGGCTAACTTTATTTTTCTACATTTTAAGTGAATATATATGTCAACACATCATTTCCTTTAAGTATCTTAAACATTTATAAAATGGCATTCCTTTTTCACTTTGTGGTAAGACTACTCGAAGTTCATGGTCAAGGACAATTCATAATTTGTTGTTTGATTTACATGATTTTTAGTGTACCATGATATCTCCTCTTAAGATCTCTTAATATTAGCATGTACAACAACATTTTGTATATGAAAATTGTTTACATACATTATTTAAGAAAATAACAATAGTAAAATACATTAAAATTTTATGTTGATCACCTCTTCATCCTCCCTTTATTTATAAAATTTTATTACACTATTTTTTTTTCACTAAATTTGTGCATTAATTTTTCAATATTTTTCACAATATTGTACTTTACAACATACTTAAAATGATTCCATTTAATCCCTCTCAATTTCAAATTGTTGCAATTTTTTTGTTTTTTGTTTTTTAATATTACAAGTATAATGAATATTATTCTCTATAAATAATTCCTTTTCCACTATTATCCCTACAAAAGTAGGGACTATAGTTTTCTCCTCATGTTGACTATGTATTACTTGATGTTGATTGTGTATTACTTTGGGTGATTTCCATATGCATAACTAAATCCCACTGAAAATTTGTTTATTGTTTCTTTTTCTAAGAATTAAAACCCTTTTTTATAATTATAGGCAATTTATATGCTTGTTTTCCTAGTTACAAAGGACAATTTGCATGGGACATAATTCCTTGGTGTAGAGAAATTTGGTTTCCACATTTATCAAAGTTATTAATCCAATTTAAAAATAACCAATTTCTAAATTACACATTTTTTAATTCTATGACATTTGTTAATTATATGGCATTTGTTAATTTTATCACCTTGATAGAGATGCAAGACCCTGATTCTACCTATTCCTTCAAATTGTGGCATTGTAGCCAAGATATGTTGCAGTCAAGGGTAACTATGTATACCTCATCTTATAGTGACCTCCAAATATGCAAACTGAGTTGATTTGGTAGCCATATCTCTCATTTAGCAACCACATTTCATCTTGTGGCTACTTGCATGCATGTATTTTGTGGTTTCACACTTGGCTTCTTATATACATCATCTCCTCATATATATCCTCTCATATTTCCTTCTTTGATGTTTCCATGGGATGTGGATATAATTTTCAAATTGGTAATTTGAACACACTAGATATGTTCCCTTTACAAGCCCTTAGTGAATTGTTGGCTAAGATGTTAGGTAAACTTTCAAGAGTCTTCAAGTAACTATAACTTGCAACATATTATTGAATATACATGTTGTATATTTTAAATATAAATAATTCAAAAGAATAAAATGAACTGAAAGTTATCTAAATATTATGTGATGTTATGCATATTGATTTAAATACTTATGTTTAATCAAGTTGAAAAGGTATCAAATGAGTGATTGCACATAAGCATTGAAGCCATAAAAAAATGAAAGTGATTCGTAACAAGGACAAAATGAAGGCATGGATGTTAAGCTCACTGCTAGATATGGATTTGGAATGGGAACATGGAATTTTTGTAGGTAATTAGAATCTATAGCATCTTATTGCATATTTTATATGTTATTTCTTACCAAGATAAAATGTTATTGTATCTTTTTCTTTATTGAGCTTTGTCTCAAAGCTCTCAAACTTTGTATGCTTCCTTTTTTCCTATTTTCCTCACAACTATTAAGGTTGATATGCACAAAATTGTTCAAATAAATCATCAGGTGATTGCTTGTCCACTGTAAATTTTCAAACATAATTTTACTATTATCAACACTTAGATAACTTCTACCTATGTTCTCTATTAAGCTTCCTAATAGTAGAATATGAGTTTCTTTTAGTCACGACAATTTCTGCTACAAATATATAACAAATCTCAAACCCTTTAGCTTCCCTCTTAAAATGATATGCTTCATCTTCTTACCATCTTATCCCTTCACAATAAGGGAAAGGATGTTTCATATCTCATGAAGGTTGAAATTCCTTAGCTGACACGGTTGCATCCTCATGGGCTATCTCACCCATGAAAATGGATTGTTTCAAGTTCTTGAAATCTAGGGTGAAAATTTCAAGCTACTCTAATAGAAGGGATATCCCACCACCAATTGCTTATTTGAAATTTTTTTCCTAAGTGTCAATATGGCTACTGCCAAATTGTAATATTACAAAATTAGGATAACAAGAAGAAACTTGTAGTCGAAATGAAAACAAAATAAAAAATGTATAATGAATCATACATCCTTATTTGATGAAAGTGGCTTGAACAAAAAAATGTAGAAAAAAATATAAATACCTTTCCATAGAATCAATGAAAACAAAAGTGTCCAACTATAAAAACATTGTAAATTTGAATTTGAAATTTGATCCAAAAGGATCCAATACAATTTCCATTGATAAATAGCCCTCTGAAATATTTTTATATATATACTAACATTTCATTTTGCTTCAGAACCAACCACTGCTGCAAAGAATTATTCATTATGTGTAAAAAATAATGAAGATAAAAAGCATGATATATATCAAGATGTATGCATATCCTACTAGGCTTTGGTTTTTCCCAGCATGTACTTCCAACACCACCGACATATTTATATTGGTACGTGCTCTAATACACTAAAACATAGTCAATCCTACCATGATGAATGTTCTAATTCCCTTCTGTAGAACAATGACTAAGAGTGAAAAAAATACCACCATGGGAACCATAGAATATCCCACCATGTTGACAAACCTACAAAACTCCAAATTCCCATGACTGCCAACCAACACATTGAAAAACACATGGAGAAAAAATTAACCCAAACATATCCACCCCAATATCACTTGAACTGGAAGCTTCCTTTCCAATAGCTAAAAGAGGCCCATCGTCATACACAAAATTAAGGTCTCTAATAAGACCTTAAAATATTCATGCAAACCATAATTCACTTGAAGGGAGTTTAAAATATTCAAAGTCTTCTTCATTATCAAGTAGGAATTAATTCCTATTTTTTCGAGCAACATATGTTCCTCCTAAAAACTAATAAAAGCAACCCATTTGTAGCCAAGAATAGGAGGAGGCAAAAGGATATAGGATATCAAAGAAGAAAATGAAGAGGTGGACCCAATATCAAAATAAATAAACTGTATATTTAGGTTTCTAAGGAAGGTGAGATCATGGTTGTACATAGGTATGGGGTGGATTGGATAGGCTTGCAGGTGATGCATTCACATAGAAAGACTAATGTTTGAACATGTAATAGGGAAATAAAAAGGGATAATATTTCTAATTTTTTAAACTGCGGTCAAATCCCACTGTAGATAGCTCATAAGATGAAGATAATGATTATAATTGATTCCTCTTTTTGAGAGGACCAAAATCGACCTATCAATCACCCAATTTGGTCAAGCAGAAGTTGAGTTTTGAATTATTTTATTTATACATATATTATGGAATGGGTCGGCCCTAACCACATGGGTAACTGCTTAGGTTAGCCTTAACCAAAATGGACCCTCATGAAATCCTATAAATAGAAGAGACCTCAAGCTCATTTGGACACATTTTCTCAAGCTATCTTCTCTGATCTTAGTCTCTTGGTTCACATAGGTTCAGTGGAAGGAATTCGCGCAAGGGTCTGAAATCACAAGCACAAGGTTCGCTCTAACTTAGGGTTTTCTGATCCTTGGACGCTAGCACAGAACTGACAATTTTAGTCCCTAGACGTTGGCACATAGGCTTATGGAAGCGCCTAGAGAGCCTTCGATGTTGGCACAGTGAGTTATGGGAGCATCGAAGGCTTGAGAGTCAGATCGAGATGTGTTAGTCCCCAGATGCTCACATATATTGGTTCTAAGAGTGTTTAGGATGTTGTATATGCTCGCACAACAACCTTATGAGAGATTCTAGGGATTAAATTAGGTCTGGGTATGTTTGACCCCTCATCCATTTCATTTGAGAGCATCCAGATCTATTCCGGATGCAGTCATTTAGTTATGCAGAGAGTGTCCAGATCTATTATAGACGTTCGCACGACTCCTCTTCCCTGTGTCTGGGACTCATGGATGAGATTTCTCTCCTCCGAAGATTCCACTCAGTGTTCAATATCATTCAAAACATTGGAAGCAATATATAGCAATGATCTATAGTGAGTGACAACACAGTTCGGCCATCAAAATCAGGGCTTTTTCTTCAAGCATGATTAGATCTATTTCATGGATATCATAGTTGTTTTGTTGCTTAGATAAATTTATGGATCATTGTACTTTATTTTGTTGAATCATTTGATGACAATCTAAGAAGAAGAAGACTTGCAAGGGTTTTCCCCATAGTGGGTTTTGCCCTGGTCTCAGACAAATCCTAGTGTCTCTATGTGTGGGCATGCTTTTCTTTTGTTTTTCCTTTATGTTCCGCTGCATTGATGTTGATGATGATGTTGTTATCTCTATATAATTGCATATGTTGATGAATAATGGTGTAGATATGAATAATGTAATGATCATATGGGGTGAACTTAAAGTATTAATGAAGAAATGTAATTATCAAAGAAAACAACAATGTAGCCCTATGAAAAATTAACATGGTATTAGAGCTATGTTGAAGAAAAGACATGGATATCACCATGAGGATGACACCAATGATGGATGCAAGAAGAGGATTATGGAGACATAAAATAATTCTAGGGTTTGAAGAAAACACTTGGAAACTTTATTATTAGGGTTTGATGGATTCTATGAGGCTAGGGTCGGAAAGAAAATCTTGGTTTATGAAAACAATATGAGATATGGAATCTAGCTAGTCAATGTGAAGATGCTCAAGCACTTGAAAAAGAATTGATAAAGCCCTAGATGGGATAATCCCTAGAGGACCTGGTTGGATAATTCAAGGAAACATTGGTATACGAACCATGGACATTGATGGTTGTTGAAGATTGGTTCAAGAGGGAGAGGATCACCTCTCATTGAAGATAAGTATTTCTTGACTTATGATGCTTATTACTTGTTAGACTTACATATCTAATGATTATGTTTATTGCTTGTGCTTCCTGCATATGTATTTGAGTATATGTATGTTTCTAACCTCCTTGATGAGATGTGATCAGTAGATCCTTCTTGAGGATCATTTTGAGATGCATATTTAGAAAGAGATAAAGAGGTACTTGATCAAAAGATGACAAAGTGCTTCAAGTGACCTATGTCTAATGATAAGGTGCACAGGTATTTGAATACCATAGGTATGCATGAGATGTTGTATTTCATCTATAACTTTGGATGGCTAAGTAAGCCCTAAGGTATGACAAGAATGTCTCTTTCTTTAATGGCTCATACATGCATATTAAAGTGACTTGGATCTATGTTTCCTATGATGAAAAGATGCACCTGGCATTGAAAATTTTAATCTTCTTGGATTCTATGAGGCTATCTAATGTTGATACATTGGTACACTTAATGTTTGGCTAATATGCATTCGTTGGACATCTTGATCCTATAACGAAGGCTAGTACCTTGACTCTAGTAAATGATACTCTTGATACTTGTCATGTTGGATTTCATATAGCAGGATAGCTCATTGACTCTTATACATGAGTCTTCTGATAATGCTTGTGATAAGAATGATGAAACCATATGGAAAGAGAGATTGACACTCTTGTTGCTTTGGTACAGTTGTATTGAATGACCTAAACTGATCTTATTGATAATGAATAGCATATTAACCTTGATGTTAGAGGTATAACCATGAGAGCGATATTCTAGATCTCTTACTACCTACAGTCTTGTCTTGATGGCATATAGCTAAAATGGATGCCCTAACTTGATGGAGTGACTGATATAAAGTGTTATTGTGTTCATCATATCTGAGATATGATGTTGTATATATATGTTTCTTGTAGTCTAATTTTGATGAAATACTGATGTCATGATGAAAATAGCCATGATATATATATATGTGTATGATCTAACAAATCTGTTGTTTGACTCTAGTAGAAACAAGTTGAAGACATGAATGAAGATGAATGAAGTAGATCCCTAGTTAGAGAGAGAATCTCTTCTCAGACCAATATTTGTGTTATGTACTGTTGAAATATGATTTATGTGCATATGACATTATTGATCTACAACAAAGTCTCAGATCTGGAGCATATACAAAAATTAGGGTTTTTGCTTCAGATGCAGTCATAGAACTGGGAGATCTCATCCATGGACGCATGTATGCTAACTCCCAAAGAGCGTCTAGGAAGCTAAAGACGCTCCCATGATAACCTAAAGGGAGTGTCTAGGGGTTTGACTACAATTGACCATCATCTGAAGCTTTTTGAAGTTGTTTGAACTCTGAATCAAGGTGTCTCTAACAGATTCTGCCACTATAATCTAATTTATGAAATTACTGGGTTAAATTGTGGATCACTATGCATGAAACTAGATGTTCACCTTGGAAATGCCAGTCCTACAAATGTGTGGAAAATAACATCAAGATTTGCAATAGGAATAGATTGAATGTTTTCCATAATATGAACATGCAGATTGAACTTGTGGTTTGTACGTGATTGAGACACACATATAGATATGTCACTATGCTTGTGCTACAAGATGTTGGCATGATTTGGCTTACTAATATATATGAACAGTGTTTTTCCATTGATGATTTAGAGATTCTTTGAGTATATATATCTCTATGAAAGAAAATTTGGACTTGACCTGATGGCTAATGATCTAATTTGATGATTGTTGATTTTCCCTGATGTCTATTCTATGTGGGTATAATGACTTATGTGGGTATTCAAAAATTAGCCTCCTTGTTCCTAGCACAATGGTTGAGGTAATGATAGTTGTGATTCAACATAAAAATGGAACCTGCATGACTCATCCTTGATGTATGAATTTACACACCTAGTGACTAAAATGACTTATGTTATGATTATGACTTGATAAAGTTTGAGTTGATATTGCATAACTGATTACAACTTGTTGGCATGATGAAGTCATGATTTGATATGAGCTCCACCTGTCTCCTGGTTGAAAGTATTGATACTGTGATAACTTAGATAATGTTCACGTTTGAATTCTAAGCTTTAATAAAATAGCTTTGTTTATGTGACTTATGTAATGATGATTATGATGGCTTAGCAAGAAATTATGCTTAGAGAATTGCATGAAGAAAGCTCCCCGATCCATATATGTGTATATTTGACAGTTATCTGATGAAGTCAAGATGATGAGTTCCAAGGTATGGCTTTGACTTTGATTATGGTTTTGGTTTTATATGTTGATGATCTAATCTTGATAGGTGATGAACCTATGATGATTTAAATTAGAGGGATATAACTTATTATGATCGAAATGATGTATCATGGCATGTTGAATTGATTTTTATAATTTGGGAAAGAAATTCCATATTGCAAAACTATTGGAAATTTTTTTTTGAATAATGAAAATGCAAATCCTTGGATACTCCAATTTCAAGTTCAAGATGTTGTTGAACTTGACATGGAACCCAATAGTTGATTGAAGTATTGATGTTATGTTTCAAACATCCATCTGTATATGTATGATTTGCATAGAACCTAAATAAATTCATGATTGAGTTGCTTCACTCACATAGAGTTTCCACCGAG
Source organism: Pinus tabuliformis (assembly GCA_031772625.1). Lineage (NCBI taxonomy): Eukaryota > Viridiplantae > Streptophyta > Pinopsida > Pinales > Pinaceae > Pinus > Pinus tabuliformis. The sequence continues at coordinate 453,541,052 of CM062804.1, read as the reverse complement.
CATCCTTTGAAATATCTGCATGAAATATTCTATTTTTTAGGTTGAGATATTTCTCCTATGTTATGTGACTGCATGGATGTTGATATTTGAGATTATTGTTGATAAGAACATTTGGATGTTTCTTTAGTATGAGATCTACCATGATATCTTATATGAGAGGTCCATGGTACAATTGAGAATGAGTACGATGTTCTAGCATGGCTAGCTGTGAGGCAGGATTACGAAGCTCCTTAGAGATTTGTCTGAGAATGATCTAGATATGACATGGATACATTGTGATCCGATTAGTAGAAAGTCCCATATTTATAGTTGGGACCAAGATACTCTCATATATTGAGACAGTGCAGTTGTTTGAAACAAGTTCATGCTTGTGGTTTGCACCTACTTGAGAGGGAGGATGGTTATGGTATCCTATTGTGATTTATATGATTATTTTTTATCTGAAATGATATTTGAGTTGATGTTATGTATGAATGGGAAACAATTGATATTGAGACAATCTGATGATGAGAGAAGCGCTGATCAAGAATACTGAGCCAACTCTTCCTCCCTGTTTGAGCTCCCAGGGTGAGGAATTGAGATGGAGGGATCATGGGGTTGAGGCATCTCTGGATAATAGGGTACTTCCCTATCTATTACCCATAGTATTGATTATTTTTCTCCCCTATATTTATAGAGTCGGAGAATTTTGCTCCCCTATCTGGTCTTTGTAGAGTATACCCCAGTTGGCATTATACCCACAAGCAGGGTTTGTTGGGAATACCACTCCTTGTTTGGCCAATAAGTTGAGAGTGTACTTGGGGGTGTACATCCCAAGGTGATTATGATGCTAGTGTTCTACCACATGAATATTGAGAGTCACTGTTGGGAAGAATGGTAGGCAATAGGATTGAGTTGAGAGTTACTCCCCTTTTGAGATTCTGGGTTGAGGGTAAGCTCCCTAATGAGATTCCAGGGTCAAGGATTTGATCCCCTGTATGATGATTTATCCTATTTCTCAACATGGGGTTCTAGATGTATAGCTCACCCATGATATTCCGGGTCGATATGTGCTCCCCGATCTGGTTCCAGGTTGAGATGTGCTCCCTGATGATATTCTCTTTGATGACAATCGATGATGATATTCAAGGTAGAAGACCATTGGTAGTGATTCCAAGTAGCAGACTAATGGATAGAGGGTGCTAGCTTGATCAACCCTTCGGTCAGAAACTCTTCTTCTTCTAGATCCGAGAATGTTCACCATCTGAGCAGGAATAATCAAGAGATAAGAAGGAATAAGAAAAGGATAGATTGAGATGTACAATGATGATTTGTGATGATGAGACACTTGAGATGGACATGACATGATGAATACATGACATATATGATCTTTGATGATACATGATGACACTTGAAGATTCCAAAATGACATATTGATCGATGGACAAATATTAGTAGGTGGAATTATCCCTAGTTGAGAGGGAGTGTTAATTTTTGCAATTGCGGTCAAATTCAACTTTGTACAGCTCATATGATGAAGATAATGATTAAAATATATTCCTTTTTTCAAGAGGACCAAAATTGACCTAGCGATCACCCAATTTGGTCAAGTGGAAGTTGAGTTTTGAATTATTGTATTCATACATATATTATGGAATAGGTCGTTCCTAACCACATGGATAACTACTTAGGTTGGCCTTAACCCCAAATTGACCCTCATAAAAGCCTATAAATAGAAGATACCGCAAGCTCATTTGGACACATTCAATCAAGCTATCTTCTCTTCTCTTATTGTCTTGGTTCGCACAAGTTCGACAGAAGGAGTTCGCGCAAGGGTCCAAAATCAAATGCGTAAGGTTTGCTCTAACTTAGGGTTTTCTGTTCCCCAAACTTTGGCATAGAACTGGGAATTTTAGTCCCTAGACGCTACCACACATGCTTACGGGAGCGTCCAGGGAACCTTGGATGCTGACACAGTGAGTTATGGGAGTGTCCAGGGCTTGAGAGTCAAATCGAGTTGTATTAGTCCCTGAACGTTCGCATAGAGTGGTCCTAAGAGCGTCTAGGATGCCATAGATGTTCACACAATAGCCTTATGAGAGCATCTAGTGCTTAAAGAAGGTATGGTTATTTTTGACCCCAAACTCCCTCATCCGGTTCATGTGAGAGCATCCAGATCTGTTCTGGACGCGATCATCTAGTTATGCAAGAGTGTCCAGATCTGTTATAGACTCTCGCACAGCTCCTCCTCCCTGCATCCAAGACCCATGGATGAGATTTCTCTATTCCGACAATTCCGCTCAGTGTTTAGTAGTGTTCGACACATTGACAATAGTATCCATCAATGATCTACAGTTAGTGACAACACATTTCAGTCACTAGATTCAGGATTTTGTCTTCAAGCATGATTAGATCTATTTCATGGATATCATATTTTTTTTATTTCTTGGATAAATTTATGGATCATTGTACTCTCTTTTGCTTAATCATTTGATGATGATCTAAGAAGAAGAATATTTTCAAGGATTTTCCCCAATGTTGGTTTTTCCCTTGTCTCAGACCAATCCTGGTGTCTCTATGTGTGTGCATGTTTTTCTTCTGTTGTTCCTTTATGTTTTGTTGCATTGATGATGATGATGTTGTTCTTTATATATAATTGCATATGTTGATGAATAATGGTGTAGATCTGAATACTGTAATGATGATATGGGGTGAATTTAATGTATTAATGACGCAATTCAATTATCAAAGCAAAGAGCAATGTAGCCCTATGAAGAATTAATAAATCTATCATGTTGATCTTCTATAACATGTGTTCACGATTGTTATATTTCATTTATGAGGTTTGTATTAATTATCCCATGCCATGAATTTTGTGGTCAAAGTGAATTTATTGTGGTAGTTAGACTAAAATTTGTAAAGTAATAAATATTTTTTTAAGTAAATATAATTTATAGCACATAAGCAAATTTTAGATGTTTTTTAGATTTCAAAATTAATGGAATATGCTTTTTTTTTAAGTAAAGAAAATATTATATATGTATATGTATGTGTGTGTGTGTGTGTGTGTGTGTATAACCTTGATCTGCCATAGTTGAATTACATTTATTTTCAAGGATACTTCTTTGAATCCAATCCAAGGAAAATTTTAAGGATGGAAAATTATCTTAAAGTTTAAAAACATTAGCGGATCTCACTAGTTTCTAATATGCAAACTACAAAATATTTATTAATATATTTGTAAAGTTATTCAAATTTATAATGATTTTATATATTCTCTCTATATAATGTTGGTGATTTTTAAGGTAAACTAATTTTATATTGTAAAATTTGGGTGAACCATTTTTATAAAAAATGAAAATTGGTGAATTCTTTTTCTTTGAAAAATCATGGAAAATTAGCCCACCTATGAATATTAGCCCCTAAAATTTTCCATGATCCAATCATTAGTAAAGTTGTACCCGGTCTATCACAAAATTGATAATCAATTTCTTCTTTTTAGATGGCAATAGGTTCAGACCACAAAAACATTGGATAGTCAAAGACTTGACAAGGATCAAAAGTTAAAACTTCCAACACTTTGTTGAGCAATTTAATTGCTTAAACTATAGACATTAAATCTATCAATTTGAGAGTGAAATATTGTGAGATGCAACCAGTGTATGTATAAGATCATGGCCTATGCCTAAGGAGATAATCAAATAAAAAGGGCATCCACTAGTATAATTTACATGTACTAGAAATGTTTCTTCATGATCAATTACGATATTTCATTTGTTCATAGTGTTCATGTAATCAATGTTAGGGTCCAGCTGTAACCCCCTTATTTATATAATAGGGTCGAGTCATAGTTATAGTTAGTTAAAGAGTCAATAAAGCCCGTATTAATAATTGTAAGTGGTTGACCCACATTTAAATAAAGGGACCATAGTTAGTTGCAAATGGGCCATAGTATTAGATAGATGGTATCTGTTATTGCCTAAATCTACCTCAGCTGAGAAAGGTAGGTAGGGTAACATCAAACCATGCTTAACCTGGTAGCTAGCCCTACCAGGTCGAGAGAGGGCTTTCTCCTTGTCAATCTCAGGAAATATGTCAAGTGAGGCTTGAGATGACTGATGTAAATACTAATTTTAGGCTAGGTATATGCTCAGAGGAGTTTGATTGAGTTTTATGGCTGTTTGCTAGATCAGATGAGGAAGGCAGTTTTGGGTCGGGGGAATGAACTCAGTTTTGCAAAGGTTTCTGTGGGGCGAGGTAGGCAAGTGCTTTAGTACTTTGAATTAGGTGAAATGAAGAGTTTTAAGACTGGTGAGGAGTTGGAGAGGGCATGGAAGTGTCATGAGTCCTCTTCGAACAGTAGAAAACATGTAAAGTTAAATAAACCCTAAGGCAGAGCACTGAAACATCAATGAATTCCACCTTAACACTTGAGTCATTTAGTTATACAGAAAAAGAGAGATAATGGCACACATAAACATATGATAACTTGAATCACAGAAGAAAAAACAATACTATGTCACCTTGACACAAGAATCCCACAAAATGCTGCAAACTGTGGTCTATTTTCTTACCAAACTACAACAATGATGTACAATAATGCTCAAAGCATCCACAAGAGTCCAACCTTTACAAATGACTAATAAAGTACAAGATATAGGCATCAAACCACCTATGCTAGCCTTCAGGGGTCGAATCCATGAGCCAAGGAGCTGTTTCAACAAGATCTAAACTAGGAGTTGAAAAATAGGCAGTGGAATAGCTTGCCTCTAAAACTATGGAAACTGATTCATTCATCCTTAAACCAACTCTAAACTGATGTATCTACCTCCTCAAGTCATATTTCATCATATTTACATCATAGTACGTCAAGGTACATCATATTACATCATCAATTTACCAAAGAGAGAAGAAAAAGTCAAATGATGGCTAAACTGGGTGAAATTCTAAACAAATAGGCAAAGCTAGCAAATTTTTGTCCTATGCGCAGTGCCACTGATCCTATGCATAGCACTTTTTCCAGACCAGTTTTAGAAGGCTTCCCGAAGTCTAAAGCAGGTGCAGAATAGCTCATTGGAAAGCTTGGTGAGTCTAATTTCTGGGACAAGTTGAATTTTTTTATTTTGAGTCCATTTGCCCCTCCAAAATGGAATCTCCTAAGACTGCTTCCTGTGTGGCAAAAAAGTGGCAGAGAGGGCACTTTTTGGGTGTTTTTTGCCCTTTTGGAGACCTAGAACTTGTCCAAATTTCTTAGCCATTTCTAAGCATGCATATTTTTTCATGTTGATTCCAAAATATGTAAGCCATTTTTCAAGAAGATGCCTCCATCAAAAGCGTAGCACCAGTGGCGCTACGCACCTACTAGAAAAGCCTGTGTTAAAAATTTCTATGTGTAGCGCCACTGATTCTGTGCGTAGCACCGTTTTCAAATCAATTTTTGGAGGCCTTCCTGGTGTCCAAATTGGGTTCATGATATCTTGTTGGAAATATTATTGAGTCTACTTTCCAACACAACTTTAATTTTTCAATTTGGAGTTCATTTTCCCTATCAAAAGTCAAATCTTCCAAGACTGGTCAAAATGTGCAAAATGAGGCTGCCTAAAGGCAGAGTGCAGTTGCAGTCAACTTTTGGAGGTCTTCCTCAACTCCAAATTGAGCTCACGATAGCTAATTGAAAATATATTTGTGTCTAGTTATCATTTGACTCATCAAGTAAGTCATTTGGCCAACCAAGCTAAGAGAAATCTTGATTTTCCCAAGGTCACTTTAGAGGTGTATCAATTCTCCTAAGGCAGTTGTATTTTTGACATTTCTCTAAAACCATGACACCTATGTAAAAAGTGAAGGAGGGTTTTCTTCCTTGGCTGATTATAGACAAAAACCTCTCTCACTTTTTCCAAATTCAGTTTTTCTTGCTCAGAAATATCATTTGCGTAAAACCTATCCCGATGTGTGGAATAGGGGATTTGTCGAAATGAAGTGAAATGAAAGGGATAACGGGCTTCTAAATTATTTAGAAAATTTTGGGAAGTAGGGAGGGATGTTAGGAAGTAGGGGAAAGTGGAATTTCAAATATTGAGTGAGGGGAAGGGGTCCAAAAGGGCAAAACACAGGCCTAGCCTAGAAAATTGTCAAACTGTAGCAAGAAACTAGAGTTTGTATGAAAATGAGAAATTTGAGGGATATCAGTGATGGGAAGTGTTTAATAAGGTACATTAAGGATAGGGGAAGGTGTATTAACATCAATATACAAGTTTTGTTTATTATTTGGCCATACAAGAAAAACTACCTTCAAAACCCTAGGAGAGGGAAATGAGTCTTGCCCAAGTACAACTGAAGCATGAACAAGGTGTAAAATGACCCATGGGAACCTGAAATGATGATGAAGACTCTTTGAATGATGGTACACTCATCTGAATGGTGACATGGACCGACACTTGGAAAACTTTGGAAGGAGTGTAAACAAACCCTAGACCTAATACCTAGTGACCAAATTTTACTTGAAGACTCACTGAAATGACAAAATTTGACCTTGATACCTTAAAATCACTTTGTAAGAGCATGTTTGATCACTGGTAAAAGGATTTCAAGGACTGACACTAACATTGGCTCTAATGGGGATGGTAGCTCCTTGGAGGTGCCAAGAACACCAGATCTTTGGGAGAGTAGACTAGTGCCTTATCCATTGGGCAATGGAGTGAAAAACTCAAACTGAAATGCATGACTGAAAACTGACGGCTTGACAACACAAACTGACTTGAAATTGACTCAATACTAAAACACAACTGACAAACTGGAAAATATGCTCAAAATGGAGCTTATTCAATAAATCCTAATCTAATTGTTCCATTCATCACTTGATCAAGTGAAATGAAACAACCAATGCAACCAAGTAAGTATTCCGGCTTCTATTTGAATTCTCCGCAAGTGCTTGATTATGAACAACAAGAGAGAACTATTGAAAGGAAACTCCCATGAAAACTTGTGAACAGATCCGTTGAATACTATGGATTCTCTATCTGCCTCAAAAACACTGCATAAGGATCTTGAAATTCATGGACACTGGGACTTAGCTCATCCAATTCATTACTTTTCTTCTCCTTGTACCATGAATGCAAACTTTCATCTGAGCTTTATGACGAGACTCCTGCTGAAAATGACAAAGAAATCGTCTACCGAATCAAGTTTGTATCAATACTTGTTTCAATCTCACAGTTAGCTAGTGGAGAAGGACTTTGACTGTAGACATCATCCAACACATCAGCTATTAGATCATGAAAAACTTGAAAATACTATTGTAACCCATTTTCTATTTATTCTAATGAGATTTCACGATTTCCTACAGGTTGCTCATCCTTTACTGAAGATGTACTATGCAAATTTTCCTTCAAAAACTGAAATGATTCAAAACAGAATGGTACGGAATCATCTTGCATCATTTGATCATATGGTCCAGCTTCTAAGTCTTCATCTACAACTTGACAATCAATGGCATTCGTAGGCTGCAACTATGGATATGAAAAGTCTTGAACAAGGTTTTCATTGCCCTCGAGATGGTCCAAATCAAGACTTGTTGACAGTTGATTTCTAATTGCATGAAAGTTATCTCTGATGAACTGAAACAAAGAAAAACAAAAATGCAAAGATCCTTCACTTACTTCAAAATTTGCTGCACTTTCCACCTCATTTTCATAGCTGATACACATCGGTTGATCACTATATTCGAGCTGCTGAAAGTGAACTTCCTCCTTCCACACACTAGCTATTGATTTGTCTACAAGACTAGCTTCTGTTTGGAGAACATAATCATCATCATCATCATACTGATCAAACTTAGGCAAATCATCAGTGTAAAACACATCATCAAGCATACATTCCATATCAACAGATCTCTCTTCTCCAAGATGATCTATAAAACAATCATTATCAGGTCTATGACAACTGGGATAAGAAAGAAGATGTTTTGGATTAGCAACTTGTTCTTCTTCAATCAGCGAACCATGCACTTGAACATTATACTCATTCCTTGTGGTGATCCTTTGCATCATCTCTTCCACTGCACTTACCAAAATGTCGAGCTTTACCTCTAAAGATGTCGATTCCTCTAGATCTATGTTCTTCATCTCTTCTTCCTTCAGCTTTGCCCTTCTGATCAGCAGATTAACCTCTACATCTACTGCATTGTTTTGCATCTCTTCAAGTGTTGCAAGGTTCCTTTCTCTCAGCTGAAACTCCATTTCCAGATCAAAGGCATCTGGGTAGTGCAAGAGAGTGGATCCAGGAGGAGGTCTTATATTCGCAGGCATCGAAAAATAGACTTGGTTAAATCTAGTAGAAAACTGTTGTATTGTCTCCCCTAGTTGTCTTTTCAGCTGGTTATACTCTTCTATAATCAAGAAATGGTTTTGCCTGACCACCCACTTGTTGAGGAAAAATTCGATGAACTGCTAGAAATCTAAGATGCTCACATGAAGCAGGGTTTGAACCAACTCTTGACTTTGCTTTGCAAAGAAAGACCAAAAATCCTAATACTAACATCTTCTTCATCAACTTCAAAAAGGTCAAGAAAGGACTCAAAATTCAATACATGTCTCTCAACAGTGATGTTGTCACGTTCACCATCAAATCTTGGTAGATATAGGTCATGATTTTTAGGGAAAGCATGGGATATAGGAGGTAAAATCAGAGGCTTGTATCGATCTGGAATTTTACAAGGTATAGGAGTATGTACAGAAGGTGTAGAATCAGTCTTGGTCTCTTGAGGCTCATCAGTTTGAAGACGGTCATCACAAGATTCAGAAAAAGGGTCTTGATCAAGCTCAAGGGCATGCAAATATTTGGTATTCACAATCTTCAAAGGGAAGGAATCTAATGCAGGCTGAGGATCTTTTCTCAAATACAATATACTTTGCAAAGCCTCCTTGACATTCTCAGGAAAAGAGAAGAAATAATTTATAACACAAAACAAAATGTCTTGGATGAAATTCCAACTTGAATACCTTATCTTTCCATATTGTCCTTTCATGTTTCTGCTGGTTAGGTTCATCCTCCAGAGGAGTCCTTGGATATGATCTCGAAACTGATTTAGAGTCGCCACGTGAATGATTTTAGCCTTGCTATGTCTGATCGTTGTTCACCATCAACAATCATATCTGAACTTGATTACATTTTGCTGAGGAACATAAACATACGTTCCCCAGTATAGTCGCCACTATGTTATTGCCTGAATCTACCTCAGGCTGAGGAAGGCAGGTCTAGGGTAACATCAAACCATGCTTAACCTGGTAGCTAGCCCTACCAGGTCGAGAGAGGGCTCTCTCCTTGTCAGTCTCAGGAAATATGGCAAGTGAGGCTTGAGATGACTGATGTAAATACTAATTTTAGGCTAGGTATATGCTCAGAGGAGTTTGATTTAGTTTTATGGTTGTTTGCTGGATCAGATGAGGAAGATAGTTTTGGGTCCGGGGAATGAACATAGTTTTGCAGAGGTTTCTGTGGGGTGAGGTAGGCAAGTGCTTTAGTACTTTGAATTAGGTGAAATGGAGAGTTTTAAGACTGGTGAGGAGTTGAAGAGGGCATGGAAGTGTCATGAGTCCTCTTCGAATAGTAGAAAACATGTAAAGCTAAATAAACCCTAAGGCAGAGCACTAAAACATCAATGAATTCCACCTTAACACTTAATTCATTTAGTTATGTAGAAAGAGAGAGATAATGGCACACATAAACATATGACAACATGAATCACAAAAGAAAAAAAAATACTAAGTCACCTTGACACAAGAATCCCACAAAATGTTGCAAGCCCTGGTTTATTTCCTTACCAAACTGCAGAAATGATGTACAATAATACTCAAAGCATCCACAAGAGTCCAACCTTTACAAATGACTAAGAAAATACAAGATATAGGCATCAAACCACCTATGCTAGCCATTAGGGGTTGAACCCATGAGTCGAGGAGCTATTTCAACAAGATCTAAACTAATAACTGAAAAATAGGCAGTGGAATAGCTTGCCTCTAAAACTATGGAAACTAATTCATTCATCCTTAAACCAACTCTAAATTGATGTATCTACCTCCTCAAGTCATATTACATCATATTTACATCCTATTACATCAAGTTATATCATATTACATCATCAATTTACCAAAGAGAGAAAAAAAATTAAAATGATAGCTAAACTAGGCGAAATTCTGAAGAAACAGGCAAAATTGGGAAATTTTTCTCCTATGCGCAGCGCCACTGATCCTATGCATAGCGCTTTTTCTAGGCCAGTTTTGGAAGGCTTCCCAAAGTCCAAAGCAGGTGCAGAATATCTCATTGGAAAGCTTGGTGAGTCTACTTTCTGGGACAACTTGAATTTTTTTATTTGGAGTCCATTTTCCCCTCCAAAATTGGAATCTCCCAATACTTCTTCCTGTGTGGCAAAAAAGTGGCAGAGAGGGCACTTTTTGGGTGTTTTTTTGCCCTTTTGAAGACCTAGAACTTGTCCAAAATTCTCAGCCATTTCTGAGCATGCATATTTTTTCATGCTGATCCCAAATATGTAAGCCATTTTCCAGGAAGATGCCTCCATCAAAAGCATAGTGCCTGTGGCGCTATGCACCTGTTGGAAAAGCCTATGTTAAAAATTTCTATGCGTAGCGCCACAGATTTTGTGCGTAGCACTATTTTCAGATCACGTTTTGGAGGCCTTCCTTGTGTCCAAATTTGGTGCATGATAGTGCGTTGGAAAGCTTATTGAGTCTAATTTCCAAAACAACTTAAATTTTTCAATTTGGAGTTCATTTTCCCTGTCAAATGTCAAATCTCCCAAGACTGGTCAAAATGTGCAAAATGAGGCTGCCTAAATGAAGAGTTTTGTTGCAGTCAACTTTTGAAGGTCTTCCTCAACTCCAAATTGTGCTCATGATAGCTAATTGGAAATATATTTGTGTTTATTTATCATTTGACTCATCAATAAAGTCATTTGGCCAACCAAGCTACGAGAAATCTTGATTTTCCCAAGGTCACTTCAGAGGTGTATCAATTCTCCTAAGGCAACTGTATTTTTGACATTTATCTAAAACCATGACACCTGTGTAAAAATTGAAGGAGGTTTTTATTATTTTTACTATTATGGACAAAAACCTCTCTCACTTTTTCCAAATTCATTTTTTGTTGCTCAAAAACATAATTTTAATAAAACCTATCCCGATGTGTGGAATAGGGGATTTGTCAAAATGAAGTGAAATGAAAGGGATAACGGGATTCTAAATTCTTGAGAAAATTTTTGGAAGTAGGGAGGGATGTTAGGAAGTAGGGGAAAGTGGAATTTCAAATATTGAGTGAGGGGAAGGGGTCCAAAGGGCAAAACACAGGCGTAGCCTAGAAAATTATTAAATTGTAGCAAGAAACTAGGGTTTGTGCAAAAATGAGGAATTTGAGGGATATCAGTGATAGGAAGTGTTTAATAAGGTACATTAAGGATAGGGGAAGGTGTGTGAACATCAGGATACAAGTTTTGTTGATTATTTGGCCATATAAGAGAAATTACCTTCAAAACCCTAGAAGAGGGAAATGAGTCTTGCCCAAGTACAACGGAAGCACGAACAAGGTGTAAAATGACCCATGGGAACCTGAAATGATGATGAAAACTCTTTGAATGATGGTACACTCATATGAATGGTGACATGGACCGGCACTTGGAAAACTTTGGAAGGAGTGAAAACAAACCCTAGACCTAATACCTAGTGACCAAATTTTACTTGAAGACTCACTAAAATGACAAAATTTGACCTTGACACCTTAAAATCACTTTGTAAGAGCATGTTTGATCACTAGTGGAAGGCTTTCAAGGACTGACACTAACAATATTGAGAGAACCATGATACTAACCGATGGTATTGCATGTATGAATCCTATATAAAGGATAGAGGCTCCCCATTGAGGAGTGTCGTGTCTTATTTTGTAATCAAGCTCTGTTATGTTGGAGGTTGCCCCCTCGAAGAGGCAAGTGAACATTGCTTTCATCACTGAATAATAAAATATTTGTTGTTTTCTTATTTTGTTCCGTGTTCTGGGTTCTATTTCTTTGTATATTTGGTATTCTGGCATCATCTCGCAAGTCAAGAGAATAACAAGTGGTATCAGAGTGCTTTCCAGGGCCAGTGGTATCTCCATTTTTAGCATAATTTGTTTTTAGGCTAGAGATGTGTTCCAGTGCCTTTAAACCATGGGATCTATCATTGAGCGCATAAACCTGTGGATTTGGGGAGTTATGCACTCAAGAAATACAAGAGGTGGTCATGCTTGTTGGATTCCCTTGTAACACTTGTGGGTACCCTTCGAGTAGTAGCAAATTAGACAGAACTGCGCACAAACTATCTTCCATGCACCCTCTGGGTATATCAGAAGCCCCTTTTAAGCTCACCTGAAACCTCGCCTTAGATAAAACATCAGTCATCTTGCTGCTACAGTACATCGAGCACAACACTCGGGGAGATTACTCGCGCGTACGATAGGGTAGTCGGGTATTACAACTAAGGGTACAATTGATCCTCCTTAGTTAGTGCCCTGAAAGATTGGGCCGAGTACTACTGTTGGACCCTTATGTATATTGCGATCTGTAGCACCTGACAGTCCTTGAGACCATAGTTCCCTCGTCTCTCTAAAGATCGCCCATTATCTTCTTTGCCAGATCAGATCTACCAGTTGGGGTTCTGTCGCCGCTGCAACAATTAGATCTGCCAATTGAGGGTCTACCACCACAATACCATTCAGATCTAGTAGCTGGGGTTCTGTCGCCACTGCAGTCCAACTCACATTCAGCAATAAGGGTTTCGCAGGAAGATCTGACCATTTGCGCAGGGAGGCTTGTGGCTCCTATACCCTAGGTCGATTCTCACAGGACATTGGGCAGGATTAAGTTTTCTGGAAATTGGCCACTGCAGTATCTAAGCGGGGAGTAAAACTCCTTTTGGAGTAAAAAATAAATAAATAAATAAAAATAAAAAGGTTTGAGGCCCTCCTGGGACGCTTATAAGAGACTTATCCCATAAGAATCAGGATGACAAGCTGATCAAGGTGGTACCATTCACTTGTTAGCATCTATTTTCGGGCGGTCCCAATTTTTTTTCAAAGTGATGACAAGTGACCAAGATCTGTGTATGGTAGAAACCAAAGCTCAATCCATGGCCAACGAGAAGATCGATAGCCTTGAAAAACAATTGGATTCTTTATCAGACCAGATGTAGCAATTCATGGCCACATTCAGAAGGGGCAAGTTGGCGTTGCGATCAGAGGCACATGGTTTTAATGAAGACCTTGAAGGAAAATCTAGCCATCATCCTCACTTCCATGGAAATCACCAAAATTCCCACCCTCGACCACCCAATCTAGACATGTACAAATTTGATGGCTCTAATCTGACAGTATGGGTAGCACAAATGGACCAATATTTCACTCTGAATCATATAGTGGATGATGAAACTAAACTACGTGTGGAAGGCCTTTACTTGGACCAAGAGAGATGGCAATGGTGGTAGCAGCATCATAAATGCTATCCCGGGAACATTACTTGGTAGGTGTTCGCAAAATCCATTTGCGACCGCTTTGATCACGAATCTAATTTTTTGGGTTGTCTTACTAAGCTCCGACAGACAGGCACAGTAAAAGGATACATTGTAGCCTTTGAGACATTGGCCATCCGCACAGAAGGTCTGGGAGATGCATTCTACTTGGAATGTTTTATAAGTGGTCTCAAAGAAGCCATCCAAGCCCATGTCTGAATGCACCACCCACCTGGATGGACGCTTGCAACAAGTCTATCGAAGTGGAATGTGCTTTAGTTGCCTAGTCACCTCATCCAAATTTCATAGCCAAGGGATGCCCCACCCAGGCTCAGGGCACTACCCAAACACTTAAGGTTCAAAAGGTGTCCCCCACAGAAATGGTTGAACGAAGAAAACAAGGATTATGTTACTACTGTGATGACAAATACTCCCCAGGGCATAAATGCAAGGAACCCAAATTCTTTCAAATTGATGTTACTGATCACAGCTCATCTGAGGAAGCCCCACCCCTTGAGGGACCAAAGGAGGAAGATGAGGACACCTAGCAGGACAATGAGCTCCTAGCTACGCCAAAAGAACTAGTTATCTCACTACATGCTTTGGCAGGCATTTCTGCGCCCCAAACTCTCAAAATCAAAGGTTTTATTAAACATCGCCCTATAGTAGTATTGATTGATAGTGGCAGCACTCATAAATTTATCCATCAAAGAGTCGCCGAAGCTGTTCATTGTTTTGTCAGGGCAGTCTCTAATTTCTAGGTCCAGATTACTAATGGGGGGACAATGAAATGTGAAGGCCGTTGCGAAAATATCAAACTTCAGATGGGAGATTACCACCTAAAGACCCACATGTTTGCCATCAACATGGGTGATTTTGACATTATCTTGGGTGTTGAATGGCTTCGCACATTAGGCCCAATCATAATGGATTTCTAAGAGTTATATATGAGTTTTAAGAAGAATGACCACATGCATACCCTCTATGAACTCCAGGCAGGTGCTCCTTCTATCATCAACTCACATCGAATGGAAAAGTTGTTGAAAAAGGGCCATCATGGAGTTATCGCCTAATTTAATACCATCCAAGCCATCGAGCCCACTACTCTTCATATTCATCTTGAGATGCAACAGGTCTTAAACTGCCACCAGCAGGTCTTTGACAAACCTAAAGAGCTTCCACCCTCTAGAGGGGAACATGATCACAACATCACTTTGGTCCCATGGGCACAGCGGCTAAATGTGCACCCATATAGATATCCTTGCACCCAAAAGAATGAAATTGAAAAAATCATCAAGGAACTCTTGGAAGTCGGTGTCATTTGTCCTAGCATTAGTCCTTATTCATCATCAGTGGTCATGGTGCTCAAGAAAGATGGGGAATGGCGCATGTGTCCAGACCTCAGGGTCCTCAACAAGCTCACGGTCAAAGATAAATTCCCTATCCTGGTTGTTGATGATTTGCTGGATGAACTAAATGGTGCTCAATTCTTTACTAAGCTAGATCTTTGTGCGGGCTATCACCAAATACACATGAAAGAAGTAGACATTCACAAGACTGCTTTCAGAACTCATGAAGGCCATTATGAATTCTTGGTCATGCCATTTGGTCTCTGTAATGCTCCATCCACTTTTCAGAGCCTCATGAATCACCTGATCAAACCATATCTCAGAAAAATTTTCCTCATTTTCTTTGATGACATTCTCATCTACAGCCTCACCTAGGAAAAACATCTTCAACATGTAGACCTGCTCTTGCAATTGCTCCAGAAGCATAACTTATTTGTCAAATTGTCCAAGTGCTCTTTTGGCATGGAAGAAGTCGAGTATTTGGGCCACATTATGGGTCATGAAGGTGTCAGGGTGGATCCCAAAAAGATCTAGGCAATGCAGGATTGGCCCCAACCAAAGACCTTGAAGAGTTTGAGAGGATTCTTGGGTCTCACAGGCTACTATCAAAAATTTGTCTACAATTATGGTCGCATTGCTAGACCCCTCACTAACCTTCTCAAGAAAAATTCATTCCTCTGGATTGATGAAGCACAACAGGCGTTTATGGCTCTCAAACAGGGCATGTGTTCCGCTCCCGTATTGGCACTACTTGACTTCACCAAATCTATTGTGATTGAATGTGATGCTTCAAGCACAGGTATTGGGATTGTCTTAATGTAGGAAGGTTGACCCTTGGCTTTCACCAGCCAATAACTAAGTGGGAAACATTTGGGGCAATCTACCTATGAGAAGGAGATGATGGCCATCTTACATGCATTAGATCCCTGGTGACCCTATTTATTGGGGCGACATTTCCAAATCTGCACTAACCATCAAAGCCTAAAATATTTTTTGGAGCAATGTCTATCCTCGCCCCAGCAAAATAAATGGCTAGCCAAAATGCTGGGATATGATTATGAGATAATTTACAAGAAAGGGTGAGAAAATGTAGTAGCAGATGCTTTATCATGCTAATTTGAGGATGATAGCACCCTACTATCAATCTCTCTTCCCATTCCAAATTGGATTGAAGAAGCCCACAAGGAATGGATTTCACATCCCTCTCTCTCCAAAATCATTAATAACTTGAGAGAAAATCCTAATTCCACAATGAGCGACTCTTGGAAGGATGATATTCTTCACTACAAGGATAGAGTAGTGATATCACTGACATCCACCCTAAAATCACGCATTTAGGCAAAGTTGCACTCATCTCCCACTGCAGGTCATGCAGGCTTTCAGAAGACTTATGCTTGCACTCGTCGTTCCTTCTTTTGGACAGGCATGAAAACTGACATTCTTATTTTTGTAGCTGAATGTGATGTGTGTCAATGCCACAAAGGAGAAACAGTCAAGTCCCCAGGCACCTTACAACCATTGCCCATCCCTGCCTCAATCTGGATGGATGTTTCTATGGATTTCATTACTGGTCTTCCGAAGTCAGGCAACAAGTCAGTCATCATGGTGGTTGTGGACAGACTTTCTAAATATGCTCATTTTTGCACCCTACCCCACCCATTTACCCCCACTTTGGTGGCCCAAGCTTTCATGGACCAGATCTTCAAACTGCATGGCATGCCCACTTCCATTGTGTTTGATCATGACCTGACCTTCACTAGTAACTTTTGGCAAGAAATTTTCAAGCTACAAGGCACCCAACTCCAACTAAGTACTTCCTATCATCCCCAAACTGATGGTCAAACTAAAGCAATCAACAAATGTTTGGAGACCTACCTAAGGTGCTTCACTTCCGAAAAGCAACATCAATGGGTACAGTGGTTACCTCTAGCTAAATGGTGGTATAATACTAACTATCATGCCACCACCAAGATGACTCCATATGAAGCAGTGTATGGTCAACTCCCACCTTCACCTACTTCTTATATCCCTGGATGCTCTAAGGTGCAAGCAATGGATCAACTCCTACAGAACCGTGCAACCATGCTAGCCTGTCTCAAAGATAATCTCCATCAAGATCAGAATCGCATGAAGCAACAAGCAGACCAACATCGTTCAAAGCGTACATTTCAAGAAGGGGATCAGGTATTCTTGAGGCTACAACCATACAAGAAAACATCACTCAAAGATAAGGGCTGTCAGAAATTAGCTCCAAAATTCTACGAACCTTATCAAATACTTCAGTGCATTAGAGAAGTAGCCTACAAGCTAGCCTTGCCACCAACTGCAAAAATCCATCCCATCTTCCATGTATCATGCCTCAAGAAAGTGGTGGGGAACAATTGCAGAATTAAAACCAGTCTACCTTAATTGGTTGAAGAGGGTTCACTCTGGCTCCAACCTGAACAGGTCCTCGACATTTGAGAATGACATCAGCATGGCTGCATGATCAAGAAAGTCCTCGTCAAGTGGAAAGACACCTTTCCAGAAGATGCGACATGGGAACCATCCATTATTCTTTAGAAGTTTCTGCAGCTTCAGCCTTGAGGATAAGGTTGTTTTTATGGGGGGGGGCATGTTAGGGTCCAACCCTAACCCCCTTATTTATGTAATAGGGTCAAGTCATAGTTATAGTTAGTTAAAGAGTCAATAAAGCCCATATTAATAATTGTAAGTGGTTGACCCGCATTTAAATAAAGGGACCACAGTTACTTGCAAACGGGACATGGTATTAGATAGATGGTATTGAGAGAACCATGGTACTAACCCATGGTATTGCATGTATGAATCCTATATAAAGGATAGAGATTCCCTGTTGAGGAGCATCGTGTCTTATTTTGTAATTGAACTCTGCTCTGTTGGATGTTGCCCCCTCGAAGAGGCAAGTGAACATTGCTTTCATCACTGAATAATAAAATATTTGTTGTTTTCTCATTTTGTTTCGTGTTTTGGGTTGTATTTCTTCGTATATTTGGTATTTTGGCATCGTCTCATAGGTCAAGAGCATAACTATCAAGGTATATTCAATTCAGTGAAAGAAAATAGGGATGGATAAAATTACTAATGCAAAGAAAAATAACTACGAGAATACATCTTCACCTAAATTGGAATCTACTAGAATTGCATGGTTTTGGGATAAAACAATAATTCATTTTGGATAGGGTCAAAGAATTCATGCAAACCTATGTTCAATTTTTTTAAATAAAATTCCTGTGGTGTTCTTGCAACACTTGAGTAAAACCTTAAAAAATAAATTCAAAACAAAACTAATCATACATTGATCAACCACCTAGTGTAATTGTAATCCAAATTGCATATTAAACCTCAAGCTATGATATTTCACTTTTTGTACAAGTTAAAGTGTTCTTGCAACTTTCAATATCTATTCAATTTGTTTATTCATGAGCCATGTAAAGACTCTTGTTACTACCAAGAACACTTAAAGAAGAATAAATCAATACGAGAATTAAATATTGAAATCTAAATGTACCTATGCATTAAAATAAACTAATCTAACATGCAACAAGGCAACATATTCTATAGAGAGGGGGGCCTACCTCACTTGGCATGCGTTTTTGAGGAAAATTGCAATACTAAGTAACCATCAATGCCTCATAGAGGCAATAACAAACTTGTATTAAAATTAAAGAGAAAACAAAGTACAATACTCACCCCGACAGTATATCAGTAACCACATTGGCATATAATCTTCAAAGTATACCAATTAAAAATCATACACATGATGTACGACTCATAGGCAAATGAAACCAAACTAAGCATTATCAAATTAATGCTAATTCACTCCCCCTACACTCAAACGTATTTAATGCATTCTCTATTTGATTATTCACTATGACATTATCATATCACATGATATTTATATCATAAATAGGGGAAGGTGTGGAAAGTCATGACCAAACCCCTACTTTTGATACAATATAGGCTCTCCCCCTATGTATCTACTATGTATTTGTTCCTTGGGGCTGATGTCTCATCATATATATAGACACAACTTATATTTCATAGAATTAATGATGTTACATTGGAAGGCATATATCCCCGTTTTCATTCATATCTACAACCATTTACATTTATTGCTAACCTATTTAAGATAAAGATGGTTTGCACACTGCTAGAATGAACACAACAATTGAAAGGATTGATTCATTTGTTTTATTATCAATGAATGACATGGAACATGAGATCTAGGGAATAAGATCTAAGCATTTTGCTTGAACATGTTTGTATAGCTAGCACTGACTAGAATTTTGACCATAATTCCATATGATGATGTTGGAATTGATCAAATAACAAAGGAACCATCTAGATGACCTTGTAATTAAAACCCATATGATTGTTTTTACCTTTGAATAGTGCACATATGCAAATTGAAGAAGCATTACCAAAATTCTAGAAATGGTAGGGTGCTACAGGAATTCTAATAGTAATTTCATTCTAGTAACATTGAATTGTTACTAGATTTATGGAAACTATCACAAAATTGTTGAAATTCTTGTAACAATTAGGAAATCACAAATTCCATTCTAATACTCATCAAAACATGGGGGATATTTAGAAAGGAGTAATTGAATATCTCATGAAGCTTGTTTAAAGTGTAGACCTCATAAAATGGATAAATACAATAATATAAGCTATGAAGAAGCAAAGATGAAAGGGTAAATTCAACTATCTAATACTATAAAACATGTCAAAACTAAAGTTCAACACAATTTAATGGAGATATCATGTATTAATTTTCCTGATATGCAATTTCGTCTTCAGTCAACCTTTCATTTAGAAAGACCCCAAACTTAGATTTCACAAATTTAGTACTATCCGCTCTTCTCACTTTAAATTGATGCAACATAGACGCCACTACATATTTCATTTGTAAATAAGAGAATTCTTTTACCATACACATTCATTAACTTCACAAATCATTTTTATAAGCTTTTATTACAAAAATAATAATCCAAAATATATTATAGATTTTATAACAATGAACCTTTTTTCCAACCATATTATCTTTTAAAACCATTAAAAATTCCGGGCAGTACAACTATTTCTTCATAATAAAAACTCGCTGCTTTCCAACTATCTCCCTTATTTTTAAAACATTCTCACAATTATAGCATTTTCATACTCATTATGAACCTAACATGAAAGACATTTCATCTATAAACTACAATGAATGATGGGCCCACCTACCATAACTTGGTCCTTCCAAAGGTCATATTCTATCATACACTTTTTTTGTTTTCCAAAGGCCAGATTCTATCATACGCTTTTCTTTGTTTGCCTCAATCATATGTTAGATATTCTCCTAGGTATATACATGATCCTCATATTAAAAAGTGTTTGATTTGTTTTGGTTAAGCTAAGGCCATCACAACACCGTGTTTTTGAATTTTTAATGTGCGGTATGCTTCCTTGCCCCATGGCACCACGAATCTTCTTCCATCCCCATTCCCCTTTGTCTTCTGTGTTTGATTACATGTACTGCGCACCCTTGTAGTTACCCTACTACCTCGTTGGGACTTGAGCTAACTGCCCCACCATTTGGTGGAGAAGTCGTAACTTCATTAATTGAATTCCACTCTTATTATAATTATAACAAACCTTTGGATTCTAAATACATTGTAAGTGACCTTTGATTGTAGGGCATATCCAACCAGCTTGGAGTTGATAACCATTAATTAAAAGTCATTTTGTCCATTCATCATAAAGAAAATAGAAATAAACAATAAAAGATATCGTGTGAAAATATAAATAAACAATAAAAGATATTGTGTGGTATAATTATAAGGCCTCTCCAGCCATCTTGGAATAGCCCACTTATCAGGAAGAAAACAAGAAATAATAGATATTTAGAGGGTCACATATTTAAACATGCATGTGACAAATATAGTCAAACAACATAGATCTTGGAATGCAATAAATGCTCTTAACATAGATGTTGACCTCTAAAATAGATGGTGAGATCATAGCCCTAAACACCAAACTTATAATTATTTCACACCATTAGTATAATTGAATACATATATGTGAAACTATTGATTATTTCACACCATGTATGATTGGTATAATTGAATACATATATGTGATCATTCAACGTCTTTCTGATTAATATTATAATCAAATTTGTGTTTTTTTTAATAATTTACGCATATAGCTTTATCATGAACGTGTAAGTTTTTTTAAAGAGTGGGAACCACCTAAATACAAAATCTTTATATAATATAAAGCTTGTTATACTGGTCTACTAGTTGATCTTACAAATCTATTTATTAATATATAGAATCTATGACTCTAAGTAATTTTAGATTGTTCAAATCTCAGAATTTGAAATAAAATTATTAGCCAGCATAATCTATATTAACAAACTTTTCTTTGCTTATATAGTATATCTGTGTAAGCTTGAATTTTACCAGAAGAAAATCCACAAGAATTTAGAAGAGTTCAAGCCTAAGTTGAAATTAAAAAAAGGAAAATGTAATAAATTAAATAATAATAAAAAAATATGTTGCGAAGTATTGTTTACATTAAATAAGAAACAATTTATTAAAGCTTTCAAAATATGCCATCAAACTTTTGGGTAAAAATTTCCTTTTTCCTCTCGTATCTGAAGATTTTCAAAATACCATGATAAAAATGTTATTTTTAATTTATCATATTTTCTTATTTATAGTTTGCACAATAAAATTTATTTTTATTTTTTTCGTTAATTTTTTATTATAAACCTAATTTAATCATAGAAAGTTTTTTAATTAGCGTGTAAGTTTATTAATTAGTGTGTAGGTTTATGGAAATATAAAAATGAGATTTGGTTGGCATTTATAATTTTAATGTTTTTAGATCGTGAGGTTAATAATTTGTGATTAGTAAATATGGATAGGCTTCCATTTTTTATCACATTTCTTATTTGTTATGTTTTAAAATTTATCCTGCTAAGCTGTAATATTTAATCCATTTTCGTTTGTTGTTTTTTGTAATTTACATGGTAAAGCTAACTCATCATGATCCACCTTATTTAGCACCTTGTTTTCCTTCTAGTTCATATGTTAAATGTTTTTCACGGGTTCATTATTATCATCATAAAATTGAGTTTGAAGCCATGTGATTCTCTCTCGTTCTTTTTCTATCTATTGCCTAGTGCAATCTTTGTTATAACCTTGTTTGCTAGTCCACTACAGTGAGAGAGATCCTAGTTCGACTTACCTCAGTTGTTGGCTAGAATGCATTCTCTTTCTGGCTAGAATGCTTTCTCTTTCACCCTTGTTTTTCTCATATGGGTCTTAAAAGGAAGTTATTAGATGTTATAACACTAAAATTACATACGTGAGTAGTTTGTCATGATTTATTTTGTTACAATTTCCTAATAATTATTTCATAATTACAAAATTGTAATAAAAAAATAATGAGAAATTACTCAATTATGTAATTTCATCTTTATAACATCTAATAACTTACACCATATTAACAAAAAAAGGGTGAAAGGAGATGCATTCAAGCTAGCGATTGAGGTAAAGCTAAACTACGGTCTCTCTCTCTCATTGTAGTGGAGTGGCAAATAGGGTCGTAACAATCCCATTATTTTTTTTGCTTTGGATTTGCATTGTTATTTTTTCTTGTTTGCTACTACCTCATGCTTCACCACATCTTGCCTGTGACCACCATAGCAAATTTTTCCACTCACCTTGTATATCACCTTTTATTTTATTTTCTTTCAACATGCATTTATTACATTTTCTTTGAACATAGTTGCATTCCTATGACACTTGTCTCCTCCACTATATTATGGTATTCTTTTATTCCCTTTTAGGATTTTATAACATGAAAAAAGAAAAAAAAAAAAATATTAAAATAAATGGTGAAGAAGAATTGTGATCTTTATCATTTTTGTAGCCATATGGAAATAGTTAGTTTATGTTGTCCTTGAACTAAAAAACTATTCTAAGTCAATTCACCATAAGTGGGTTTTAGTATTTCCTTAAGAGGTGCACCATGACTTTGAGTTTTGACTCCTCGAATTGGTTATTCTTCACATCCTTATAAAGAATGCTTCAATGTCTCTTACATTAATTGTATGTATCATCGACCTTTGGCATTGGTTAATTCACAGGTCACTATTGTGTTATTCTGACAGTCAAGGGATTTCTTTAACCTATGTAAACAATTATTCAAATTCCTCAACTATCCATGTCATTTTTTCTCATTTTCAACTTGCTCTCAATTAATCAACATAACTAATGATTTTTCTTCTATTAGCATGTAAGGATTTATCATTTCCCTCTCATTGGTGGATCTTATCCTATCAATTATGACACATTTCAAGGGACCTGGACTTAGAGTTGGTAGCACATTCAAACTTACTTTCATAATTGGTAAGTTTCATTTCCCTCATTAGATGGCATTCATCATAGGCCATTGTTTGAGCTATTTCCCCCATGTTCAATGCAATACCTTTATTCACGTAATAGGATCCATGTTGTATATTGGATTCAGTTTTCCTCATTGATAGAAGACCTCACCTTTGGTAGTCATTTTCATCATTTCATATTAATTAGAGAGTCTTCATTATGTATTATTTTTTGTGTATTTGGAAATTATACTTTGTGCTATTTTATTTCTTGTTATTGTCCAAGACCTTCAAATTATATCATGTTAAAGAGATGTTCTTGTGTTGGTTGACGAGATATGTTTTAATGCTCCCCTTCTTATGGATCTCCTCCTATTTAATTTTCCTCATTTTCCATAGGAATGAGATTTGAAGACTTTATATTACATTCAGACTTGTAATGATAATTCCATGACACTTGATAATGAGTACACCTCAATGACCCCTACTTGATTTATTCTACAAGTACTCAATTTTAGCATATCTATTCACACTTACGAGGACGTACTAACTACTTTGGTGCCAATTATCATCAGTAATGGCTTACCTTGCATATAGAAATGGAATATGTTAATGACTAGTGATTAGATGGTTCCTCACATGTTTGACTTTATATCATTTATCCACATCAAGTATATTTGTACTTGCAATAGAATTGAATTGAAGACCTTGGGTTGTAATGATATATATGTTGATGTTGTCATTTGATAGGTTATTGTAATACCATTTATTCTCATTTCACTGATACTTAAGGAGAACCCATTCCATTTGTTCTCTTATTGTAGTTTAAGATGTAGATTCACTTTGTATTTGCTTGCAGTTAGGAATATTGACAAAGGTACACCATGTACTCTTTCATGACCATGATATAGCACTCTATATACTTCATGGATCCATAATTTACTTGATGTTGAGGTCATTCTTATTTTTCTCCCAACCATCGATATGCTTTCCTTTGGAAATCAAGTCATCAAATATTTTTTTTCTTTCTACAGGTACCTTTCGTATCCTTGGATTGATGGAGTCCACTTACATTTCACTCGTTAGACTCCTTTATGCATCTATATTTTATTTTGGTCATCAACTTACCTTCTAACTTCATACATTAGGGCCCCTCTATTATAGCTACATTTCATGACCCTTGACCATATGTGCTTTTCTTAGCCATTCCATTATGACATATCCATCATTTGTTGCTCCATTTATATAATTTTTGAACCTGTTCCCATATGATCATGAGTTTCCATTTGGAAAATTATAAGATTCTCATGGGTTTCCTTAATGCAACCTATAGCCATCTCCAAAATGGCACAAAAAAATAATATTTGTGAAAAATGTGTGGTCTTAACTGGGATCACATAATATGCACTCTTGTACACTACTAATACCAATAACTAATGATTAAACAATTTTCCCATTAAGTAAATAAGAGTTCCATGTTTGGGAAAGGGACCATGACTAGTTGATATAGATGCATAAATGATCACTTGTCTAACATCTTATATTCTTCACCCATCAAAACCCCTAGGTTTTAATAGCATTGTATGCTTTTAAGTTGGGTCTTAATCCTAGTTGGATCTCCTTTCCAAAGTAAAACTAGGACTTGCTGATCAAGTTGAGACTAATAGTTGGCTTATGCTAGAGGAACCTATAATTAGGTGATGAAGGTGTTGGAAACAAGGATCAGGCATCTCTCTCTCTCTCTCTCTCTCTCTCTCTCTCTCTCTCTCTCTCTCTCTCTCTCTATATATATATATATATATATATATATATATATATATATATATATATATATATATATATATATATATATATATATATTTCCCCCACCCTAATTCATTATGCAATACTATCTTTTGATTTTCTTTTAATTTTATTGATTGTAGATGGAATTGTGTTACCTAATATCAATTGAAATACATTTGTTATAATTTTATATTATTTTCATACATGCTTGGTCAAGTTTGAGGAAGGTTGTGTGTTTACATATGTGTAGATTTAGAGAAGGGTGTAGTGTTGGAAGATTGCTATTTGGATTACTTGCATGTTAAAAGGACATGGGATATATAATTCCAATTATTTTCCTCTACTTTCTCTTTTATATTTATTAATATAGCTTGAATATTATAGAAATGAAATTAGCTAGATTCAATTGCTTTGTCAATGACTCTAACCCTACTCACTAAGTACATTTCCCTACTATAACAACCCTTTTTGTCACCCGTCATGTAAATAGTATTATGTGAATTGTTCTTGTAAAATGGTGTAAATTGTAAAACAATGACTGCACTAAGAGTGGACATGGATTCAGATCTTGTGGAGGATAATTTGTGGGGAATTTCTTGGGGAAATAGACAAGATTTGAATTTTTCACTTAATTTTCCACCTGTCTCTCTATTGAATTCAAAGAACGAATGTACAGAAATTCAAAAGCTACGTATGGGTGTCTAACAAAAAGGATGAGTCGTGTCGTTGTCATGTGAGGTGATGGATCTAATCAACACACTACAACATAATATGATAGGTATGGGGAGAACAGGAAGAAGATTATTCAAGAAATGCCATGCATGCAAGAGAGTGCACATAGTAGAACTAGAGGACATCTAAAATAATACATTCTAGAGTGTGGATGAGGAATACATTCGATATACTCTGATGTACGTGGAAACCCAACCATCGTTGGGATGTAGCATGAACAAGTAATGAAAAATCCCACATTTAGATACGTCGAAACACATTTTCTAGCCTAGACCACTAAATGCGTCTTTCATGTTTCAAATTCTCCTCAAGTTAATTGATAAATTTTAATGTTTATCTTGATTAAAGTTTCAGTTTCAAGGATTGAAACCAATTCGCCTGAACTCCTCAAATGTAACTAGCATGAAAAATGAACTATTTTCATTCAATGAAGATAAAACTAAATAAGGGAAGAAGTTTCATACAATGATGCATAAAAAAATAACTTCCAAAACAAGATCTTGCAATTTACTATTCCATTTCAAAAATTCAAAGCCCTAATGCATGAGAAATGAAATTCTTTTCAAAACATAAACCTTGGTAACTTGGTAAGAGGGGGAGGGTTTGAATGGAGCTCCCTCCATGTCCATCCTTGCAACTACTTGTTGATCACTTTCCTCCTTCCCCTTCTCCCTCTGCATCCCCCTCTCCCCCTCCTCATTTCCCATCTTGAGCAGAATCGTCCCCACAACTTCTAGTCGGATAGCCTCTCATGGCTATGCCAGCCCTGGATCTAGCTAAGGAAAACATGGATTTCAACTCCCTCAGTACAACAGTGCCTAATTTTCAAAACCAAGGCCCTTCACGTTTTGTGAAAAAGGCTGATGAAATTCCAAAGATTGAGATCAGGGCCCCCCAGGCCTGTTATCATGCATTGTAGCTTACTGACTGTAGCTATATAGGTCAGTTCATGGGTTTATGGCCCTCTTGTGCATGGACCAATCTTCGATTAAAAATAATTAGAAGCCACTCCTCAAGGGAGAAGTAATTTCATATTTCTGCAGTAATGGTTTTCCACTTTTTACTTTGAGAACAGACTAGACCAAGATTTGGTTTTTAGAAGTAACACTTATTTCATGGGGGCCCAGGGATTTTACCGAGATAGGTGGAGCCCTAACTTCAACTCGGAATGCGATGTCCCCTCTTCAGTTCTTGTCTAGGTGAAACTCCCTTACCTCCCCCTTCATTGATGGAACAATGCGACCTTTCGAATAATTGGAAACTCATTGGGGAAGTACATTGACTGTACAGAGTGAAAGGATGGACTCTTTACTTGTGCAAGGCTCTGTGTGGAGGTAGATATGGAAAAAGGCCTTCCTACTGCAGTCAACCTTTGTATGGATAGTTGGACTCACGTACAGGAAGTGGACTATGATCAACTCCCCTTCAAATGCAAAATTTGCCATGAATATGGGAATTTCTCCAAAAGCTACCCAAAATACCTAGCCACCACGGAAAACTAGCATGTAGATTCGAATGAGAAGTGACAATAGGTCAAATGAAGAAACGAAAACACCAGACAAAATAATGTGCCTATAGAAAATGCTCCCCCACCCCCTCGAATGTAGGTCCAAGTCAAAGCAAGCTTGATCCCCCCCGAGGGCCTTTAGCCACAATGGGGGTGATCAAATGGCTGAAAACCACTATGCAGCCCTTGCCGATGCCCCAATAGATGGCGGTTCTTCCCATATAACCCCAAGGAAAAATGACATTCATGGTCATGGGGCTGAAAAGCAAGCTTCACCCCCACAACAACAGAAAGAGACTCCTCCAAGAAAATCAATACACGACACCTCAAAAGACACCACAAATGAAGAGGAGAATGAAAAAGGCCTTTTATCCTACAAGGAAATGACTAGACCAACAATACCCACAAGTTCAGCTAACAGGAAATCAGAAAGCACGAGGGCCAAAGATATAGTTAGAAAGGTCAGAAGATCAGGCCACAAAACCAATAAAGAGATCTAGCTAGAGAAAACTAAAAAATCAAAAGAGTTGGGGTTTCAACACATCATTCCTCATCAATTAGCAGATTTTGGGGTCAAATGAGGAAAGAAATGAATTATAGAAGGTCCAAGGAAAGGGACATTATCTTCAAAAAGTAAATAATTAATATCATCTCCTAGAATTGTAGGGGACTTGGTTTGGGGAAACTAATCATGGAAATGAAATCATTAATTCAAAAGGAAAGACCAATAGTTGCCCTTCTCTAGGAGACTAAGCTAAGAGAGATAGAAATCTCCTCCATTCACTTAAAAATTTGGGGGAAAAGTCACATGGTAGCGGTAAGCTCATGAGGCACTTCGAGAGGCCTTTGCACGATGTGGAATCTCACACAAATGCAACTAGTAAGTTCTATAAGGACAACCCATTAGATACAAACTACCTTTAAAAAATTATAATTACATCAAACCTGTACTATAGTCAATGTATATATGCCAACATATTTTCGAGAAAAGTGGGAGCATTGGAAGTCCCTGACAGAGTTGAGAAACTATGACTATGGATGTAAATGTATCCTTGGTGGGGACTTCAACACTTATCTTGAAAAAAATGAGAAACACAGGGGTTTTGTTGTCCCTCATGCCTCCCAAGAAAATATGGAGGACTTAATGCTTACCCTTAGCATTTTTTATGTCAAGCCTTCTAAATTCCTCTACACCTAGAACAATAAGCGCTTAGGCCCTAACCACATTGTTGCTCAGCTTGACCGCTTCTTGGCCTCTGATAGCCTCGTTTCATTGAACCTATGCCTTAAATCCTTTATCCCCCTCCTCTTTTCCTCCCATAATCTGGACCCTATTCCCTTTAGGTGCTCCCCCCTTTAGCTAGACTCTCAAGAGTTCTCTGATTTAGTTTCATTTTCGTGGTCTCAATGGGTGGAGGGAAACATGATTTCTATCTAGGAAACCAAAATCAAATGAATTAAATGATATATTTGGAAATGGATTAAGGAGGATAAAATGGAAAGGAAACATTCAATAAGGGACATGGAACAACAACTAGCACCTATTCAGGAAAAAATATCGGTTGCACTGATCACTCAGATTGAGTTCCAAAAATAAGGTCAAACTTTTAAGGCTCTCCACACTCTACTCAGAAGAGAAGAAGAATATTAGAGGTTAAAATCAAGAAATAGTTGGCTTTCAGTTGGGGATAGGAACACCGAATTATTCCATAAGCAGGAAAATTCCAGAAAGTAAAAGCAACTTTTCGTAGATTCAAGATAGGGGGAAAACCATCACAGAGTTCGATGACATTAAGGATGTTGTTGTTCAACACTTCCAATACCTATACTAGGAGGACTTTCAGATTTATCAAGAGAGTGAGGAGTATATTTTAGATCATGTTCCCACCCTTGTTACTGAGGAAATGAATGCTCTCCTTATTACCCCTCCAATTGCTGAAGAGATTAGAATGGTTGTCTTCTCCTTTCTTCCAGGCAATGCCCCGGTTCTGGACGGCTTCTCAACTAGATTTTACCATCGCTTTTGGGACTTGATAAACAAAGATCTATGTCGAATGATAGGATATTCCTTCAAACACTTCATCATGGGGGGAGGCATCAACTCCTCCTTCTTAGCCCTAATCCCCAAAGAGTCTAATCCCTCCTCCTTTTCCATATTCTTCCCCATTTCTCTTTGCAATGTCTCTTACAAGGTCATTTTGAAGCTTCTTTCCTCTAGAATTAAAAAAATCCTTCCCCATTTGATCTCTGATAACCAAGGTGGCTTCTTGCAGAGAACGTAAATCTTTGACTTTATAATTCTGATTCAGGAAGCCATAGACTTCATTTGGAAAAGAGGGGACCAAGGCATGGTAATTAAGTTGGATATGGAAAATGCCTTTGACATGGTAATGCATAGTTTTCTCTAGAAGGTTCTGAAGAAAATGGGGTTTGATGCAACCTTTATAAAATGGATTGCATTGTGAATCTCATCCCCTTGGATCACCCCTATGGTCAATGGAAGAGAGGAGGGATTTTTCAAAGAATCTAGAGGATTGAAGCAGGGTTGTCCCTCTCTCCATTTCTTTACATTTTAATGGTGGATTCACTGAGTAGAAGAATAGAACAAGAAAGAGAAACCCACAGATTGTCAGGTATTAGATACAAGGTGGGGATAAAAAGAATCAATCATAAGAAGTTTGTGGATAATACTATCTTGTTAGGAGGGGCCTCTGTGGTTATTTCCAACCACTTTAAATTTAATCTAGACAAGTTTCTTAAGGCCTCTGGAGGGGCCACAAATGACAGCAAAGTCACATTTACACTTGGAATATCATGCCACAGAAAGCCAAGAAGATTGAAGAAATTTTGGTATTCATGATCGTCTAGGACTGGAAGGACATCAATTACCTTGGAATTCCAATGAACCTAAAAAAATTAGCTCCCAATTCTTGGTAGAGAGTCTTGGATAAAATCAAAACCAAAATTTTGAACTAGAGGGGGTTATTGATGAATAATGTGAGTAGGACCATCTTGGTGAAATTTATCTTATCAACCATTCCTTTGTAGTAGTTCTCGGCTCTAGTATGTTTTGCATCAACTTGGTATATACATCAGGAAACTTTTATGGGAGGGAAGGAAGCAGGACAATAAAAGATTTGACCTGGTGAATTGGAAGATTGTCAGAGCACCAAAACAACATGGGGGGCTAGGAATTTATAACCCCACTATGGTCAATTCGACCATGGGTGCCAAACTTTACTGAATGCTTAAGACATGGCCAGACCATTGGTGGGCACTAATTATGAGAGCTAAATATATGCATCAACACAACAACAAAGATACTCATAATGATTCAATTCAATGCTCTCTTATCTAGAAACTCCTCCAATCCTCCTCATCTCTCATTTTGATAAATCTCATTTAATAGAGATATCATGTATTAATTTTGATGAGAACTTGGAGAAAAACATTACCCATATTTTTCTCTTGTGCCTATTTTCCAGATCTGTCTCGTCCCTAGCTCTTGGTCCCATTTTCCCCAAAACTAGTTGACCTTCATATCTTATTTCCTTCTTTGCCTCTTGGCCCAAATTTTATGCGAGATCCCTTCAGGCCAAAATCTCCATTAAAGAACTTTGGATCGCTCTCCCTATGTATGTATGCTGGCATATTTTTTTATTAATAATCCTCTTGGCTCAATCCTTGGGCCTGGACCTCTCCTTCCCCACCCCTTTTGAAAAAGTAACCCCCCCCCACACACCCTCTTTGGACCCTCTGCCTGACCTTGGATGAGTTCGAAGAATGGAAGCAAAGATATTGTTCCAATATTCTCCAATTTGATGGTGCCTCGAAAACAAATCCTAGGGTGGCAAGAGGGGGAGGGTTTCTCATTAATCTTGAAGGAATACTTGTTGACCAAGATGCCTGGGGCTTGGGAAAGAAGCCCAACAACCAACATGAATCTTACAGCCTCTATCTTGGGCTCCTTTTAGTCCATCAAAGGGGAATTAAGGAAGTGAAAATACTAGGAGACTCCTTCTTAGTCATAAAGCACATGCGCTCCAACTCTTCAACCTAGAACAACAATCTCGATTAGCTGCTCCAACGCGCCCATGAAATGCTCCCTCTGTTTGATAAATTACAATTTTATCATATTCTAAGAGGCCTAAACTCTAAGGAAGATTCACAAGCCAATAAGGCCCATGTCCTAAGTTTACAATTCAAGTCTCTATAATATTTTCCCCCTCTTCTAAGACTCTTATCATTAATGTGCCCATTGAACCTAACCCACCCCCTCTGCCCCTCTTCCCTTCATCCTCCCTCCCTGCCTCCCCTTGGCTCTCCCTTCTAGTAGCTCCACTTAGCATCATTTAAGGAATCATCCTTCATCTCCCCTGACACAAGGCATTATAATAGTGGCACATGTGAGGCCACCAGGTGTAAAGGATCTGATAAGTGTGGGATCTCTCTTGTTCATCCTAGGATTTTGGTTTATAACTGGTATTCTTAAGTGTCCTTCATGCGAATTTCCTCTGTGATCAAGCCGCATTTACTCCTCCTAGCTCAGATCGGATGGCTCACCCACTCGAAGGACAGGATGACTGAAGCACAGGTCATTTTAGTTAGTAGAGAAATAATGGAGCCATAATGGGATCTTGGGGCACACATGCCACTCCTCTGTATTAGACACAGATTTTGTATGGCTCAATCTATATAGCATGGGGTTGCATTATGACTTTCTTCATATCATTGGCGTTTGACTCTTTTCTGCAATTGATAGTGTTTAGTTTTTGTTGAAGGGTCTAGGTAGCCCTTGGATGGTAGTAGTGGATGTGGGATGTTCCTATCCCCATTCTTGGATGGCTCTACATTCTATGAATTTGGTTCAGTCGAAGAAGCATCCTCGGAAACATTTGATAAATAATTTGGTGAGGAACTTGGTACCTCTGCAAGTGACAAGAAGTTTCTTTGAAGGGGTTATCATTTGGTTACCTACAATGGAAATGAGTTCATGATGTTGCCGAAATCCTCGCTCGAGAAGGGTGGAAAGGATCGGTGTGCATGATTGGTTCAATTTCCCTCACTTTTCCAACTTCTCTCCCCATTCCTGTGAAATGTGCTCTAGCGAACATGAAAAATTAAGTGCTGATATTGTTGAGTTGCAGGTGCTCCTTCATCGATAGAGGGAATCAGCTAGTGAGAACTAGGCTCTAATATTGGTAAAGGGAAAAAAATTTGGACAGTTGGAAGATGAGGTGGGGGTGCTCAGAAGCATGCTCGAGGACCACAAAATGTAGTTCGCCAACCAGAATTCATCGCCTGCAGAGGAAATCTCAAGCTTGGACCTTAACCACCCTGTTGTTTCTAAGGACTAGTCTATGTTTTTATGTCTGGTTTCCTATGTATCTTTCTCTTATCGCAATCATTTTTAATATATACTAGATAATAATACGAGTGTTGTCTCATTTTGAAATTTTGTTGGATAATTGGACCTGGTTCAGTAACTTGCATATGCAGCTTATGAAGCCCAGTGATGTAATGGAATTGTAAATTTCTCGAGTTTATACCACAACCGGGCACAAAATTAATATTATCAGTAATCTTTAATGATAAAAAAAAATGGGGGAGAAAAGGAAAAGGAAGAACATGTGTTGAGTAAGCGTGAATAACCAAAGGAAACAACAATTGAAGGAAGAAGAATAGTAGGTGAAGTAATTTAAGAATTATTTATATATCTATCTTCTTAATCAGGTGGATACTTAGCTCTTTGGATTCATAAGTTAATTCTTATCAAGTGGAGCCTTGAATAGTGCAATGGATTCTTATGTGTTGCTCAACAGGTGGAGACCAAGATCTATAGGTTCCTAAGAAACCTATTAGGTGTAGTCATAGTGTTCTTTGGATTCCTGCAAGAGACAAGCAAAGGAATTATGGCTCTAGATTCCTGAGGTGTGATGTGGGTGGAGATGCTTTGGAATTCTATATCCCTATGGTGTTGATTTGGTGGAGAATTATTTACTCTTTATTTGCAAAAGTGTTTTTTGGGTGGAAATAATATGTACTATCGACTCCTGACAATTACGTGGAGGCATTGTGTACTCATGATTCCCACGTGATTGTTCACTTGACTGGTGTTGATTTTCCCTTGAGCACTTCACTCCTAAAGCTCTAAATCTGGCTCGAGGGTGGTTAACTACAAGGAAGAACAACAATGAAATTGGAATATGATTGGGAGGAGATTTGAAGTCCCTCTCTCAGTTGCTACTAATACAACTATTAACATAAGTGACTTACTTGTATTGATTTGCATATATGTGCAATGTGAATGCTGATTAATGTTGTTATATAACTATGGTTTATCAACACTTAAGGAGGAATTTATTCTTGTATCTTGAAATGAGAAGGTTGTGCATGTGATTTCAAGGTTTGGGGGACTTGGAGGCCTCTTTGTTGTTGATATAATCCTTGAATTGTAGTACTATTTTTATAGCCATAAATACTTGTTTACATGTTTTGTTAACTGACATTTTGGATGATTATTGTTGTTTGATATATTTTGTATATCGTGGATTTTTTTTGGTTGAATGTTAGAACCAATGAGTCCATCTTGTAGAATTGAAGGTGTGTATTTCCTTGAATGAATTGTGTTGGAACAAGGGGTATTACTCTAGTGACAATTTTTTGCATGAGTGGCACTTGACCATGACAAGGTTCAGCCAAGTTGATAAATTTCTAAGTCTATGATAGTGGAGTGGTGGGATTATATTTGAACTAAGGGTGCTCCACCCAAATTTGCAAAGAAATTATTAAAAAATTCACAAAATAACATAGAAAATCAAGTATTACCTTAATTATAAGTATTAGCAGGCTAATCAATTATAAATCTAGGGATTAGTGACCAATCCCATGTTGTGCCCATCTCCAAGTGGTAAATGGTCAGAGAAGAGGCACTATTAATGGAATATGCATAATAGAGCTCTTTTTTGTAACATGATGGGGATTTTGTTGTTGCACCACACCCAATTTGGGCTTTGGCCTCTTTTGTGTTGTAGTGTGATGATGTGGAGGCTTGAATAGAGAGGAGTTTCATTGAATCCTACAATTTCATACAATGGTAAAGTGTTGAATTGCACGAAGGAATAGGACCTAGTGGGACCTAGGTTTGACATGAGGTAGGAGATTCCATGTAGCTTGAGTATGGCCATGTGAAGTGCCACATGTAATTTTGGGCAACATGTATTAATGATGTGGCAAGAGAGTTGATGTGGCATGTTGATGGTGTGACACATGGTAGGTAAAATTGGTCATTTCAGATGGCCAAGTGATTAGTTTTTGAGTGACGCATAGCACCCTTGGGGTTTTCCATGTGGCACAGTGATGTCATCATGACATCAGGGTGACATAAACAAGGCCAGTCAAGTATGAACTAATATAAGACACAACATCAACCATGTGGTGTCTAAAAATGGAGAAATATCTATCACGCCCTCTATCTAGCACCAATGTTCCTTTGTGGTGTTCATGGCTAGTAAGCATGATATAGAAATTTGTTTGTCAACTGACATTTGGATTAGTTAATGGGTACAAATGGCCTCCTGCTCATTATTTTTTTGGAAGGAAGGGGGTCCCTACACATAATATAGGCCACAGGTGTGGAATGATGGCCATGTGGA
Source organism: Pinus tabuliformis (assembly GCA_031772625.1). Lineage (NCBI taxonomy): Eukaryota > Viridiplantae > Streptophyta > Pinopsida > Pinales > Pinaceae > Pinus > Pinus tabuliformis. The sequence continues at coordinate 453,506,097 of CM062804.1, read as the reverse complement.
GAAGTTAGAGAAGCCAAAAACCATGAGGAATTTAGTTGCATATGCAACAAATTTCCAACCCCCCATGTTAATTGTCGAGAAGCATAGAGGTTCCCATAATGAATATAGGTTGTTAATATGTTGTGGATCGATCATGTCGATGGGAAAGTAGCAAGGGGTTCAACCATGTGTCTCGTATGGAACAATTATAATGGGAAATGAAGGTCTTACATGTTAAGTTTCAGGCATGCCCTATGTGTTTAGGTGACAGATATATCTTCATTAATTAATAATGGTTGTGCCTTCCATCTGATGCCAACCTCCATTGCACTCTTCTCAGGTTTGGGCATGTTGAGGGGTGAAGGAATATGCTGAGGTGGTGTGCTATGTAGAAGTTCCACGTGTGCCACATGGAGATCCATGTAGAGGGCTTGTTGGTGTGGCAAGAGGATTAAAAGGTGAATCTTTAAGTAGTTAGAGATTTTGATTTGAGCATGGGATCAAGATAAAATTTATGTCATCGAAAATATCTTGATGAGCCCAATCCAATAATAGTATTATAATTTGATTTTGAGACCTTTTGAAATTGAAATTTTTTTACGCTTCATCTTCATAATGAGACCATGGAGGTCATATTAATTAAAATTAACACCTCCCATTCAGTTTGGAAGACTCCAAGAGGGGTGGGAGGGAGTGTGATAGTGCGGTATCAAAGCACCCAGGTTCAACACTCAGACTGAATGGACCTAGAAGGATAATTTTTAAACTCTATTAGAGGGTGTAGTAATTTATAGTGATTGTTTCTATGTGCAAGTGTGAGATGCATGTATCAATTTTGATATGATTTTTATTTTCTAATAATGATACTAATTTGAAATGCGGTGTTTCAAATAGCTTCACAAGAATGTGATTATGGAAAAATTTCCAAGGTGATAATGACCATGTTTTATTTGTATGATGGATTGGCTAATAGTTATGAGTGTATGACAACACATAAGAAGACACTACGGAATGATAAAGAACAAGGGATGAGTAAAAAGAATGATGTAATACAATGTTGATAAATCTCAACATGGTCAAGATGAAGGGTCAGTAGAGCAAAGAAGAGAGGAAGGCTCTCTTGACTAGATGGACACTCTTACAAGTCTAAGAGTTGAGCTAAGAAGCTACAAGGCTAACACTGAGAAGATTTTCAAGGACCAATAAAAACAAGAAGAAGTGAATGTAATCATAATGCAAATCATATCCAATTTGCAAAGGAAGAAACAACATGAGCTAGGTTCCAGGTACAAGTTTAGGTAGAGTTCATGGGACTTCGAAAGCTTGAGTTGAAGATTGATGGTGCTGAAGGTAGCAGGTCCAAGAAAATACATAGGTCATCGAGCAAGGCTACAATGAGAGGTGGAACACCACTGGGTACTCCAAAGCGGAGGGAAGGTAGCCATGAGTAGTTGTCTAGTGCTACAACTAAAATATATTATCTACAGAAAAGGACTTCATGCAAGAAGAATTTAAGAAGGAAAAACCTCCTAAATTTGATGGAGAGGTGAAGAATTCTAAGGAATTAGAGGCATGAATGTTGGGAGTGAAAGTATTTCAAGATCTATAATTACTCTGAAAACATGAAGGCAATAGTAACCATCTTCAACCTGAAGGGAAAGGATGATATCTGGTGGAAAAATTTGAGGGATGTAAAAGATATCAAAGAGAAAGAATTTTCTTAGAGTATATTTGAGAGGTATTTAAGGGAAAAGTCCCTATCTCAAAGGTACTATGTCAACAATGCCAAGGATTTTTGTGACAAAATACTAGGGTAGATCTCAATTAATGAATATACAACTAGATTTTTGGAGTTGTTGAGGTATGTGCCTTACTTCAAGAATGAGAAAGAAAATAATTTGATGATCCTAAAATATTGGAGGATGCCATCAATAATATGAGGTATTGTTACGAACAATCCAAGCATGAGTCTGATTTCAAGATTAATTATAAAACAAAGTGAAAACCTAGCTTTAAAAGGAATAGAAAGAAGTTCGTAGGAAATTAGCCAAGAAGAGGAAATGAAAATTTTGTTATTGCTACCAAGAGAAAGTTTCATTAGAAGCCTAGTACTTATAATAAGGGCCTATCCACCAGGTATGCAAGAGAAGAAGCTGAGAGATTCAAAGGAGGACTCATGTAATGTTCAACTTGTGGAGAAAATCACTAGCAAAGAAATTATCCTCAAAAACAACGAGATGGTCCAAGAATATGCAATGTGGAAAAAGAAAACACCATGAAGGATGTGGCCACTAGGGGAATTCTAAGGTCTAAAACGGGCCTCCTAAATAAATTAATAAATTAATAGTTAAAATAATAAATAAAACCTTATGAATTTTTAAAGAAAAAGGAAGAAAACCAATTTTTAATTGTATTTTCAGTGTCTCTCCTTATAGGTTCTCTCAAATTTCAAGAGTAAACACCTGTTGGATGCAAAATTAAATTCTACAGCCAATGAGTACCCAATCTGCATATTTCTATGTAGACCCACATCAAAAAAAATGAAAATACATACAATGTGGGTCTACTTAGAAATATGCATAATGAGTACTCGTTGGATGTGGAATTTAATTCTGCATCCAAAGGATCTCTACCCTTGACATTTGAGTGAACCTACAAGGAGATAAGCTCTAAATACAATTACAAAAAAAAAAAAAGTATTTTCTTATTTTCTCTCAAAATATTTTCCATTGGGGATTTAAGTTGCATTGGATAGCAGGAAGACATGCCAACAAATTGCGGTAATTTGAATGGGAGGTATAGTTATCAACCAACATGTTTCAATTTTAATTGACCCAAGTTCTAATTTCAGTTATATAATCCCAAAAATTATAGAGAAGTGTAAAATTCCAAAGAAAGATCATAGAGAATCATGGTTGGTTCAACTAGTGACAGGAACAGAAAGGCAAGTAACAAACAATGGAGATTAGTGGTATGAACAATATGAAAAAACTAAATATATTTCCATTGGGATCTTATGATATTTTTATTAGCATGGGTCAGCCCACAAAACCAAGTTTGAGTATTAAAACAAGACACTGGAATGCCTTAGTGACACTAGTGAGAAGATAATGTTGCAAAGAATAAGGATATGAATCTCGCTCAAGAAAATAACCACACTTTAAGTAAAGATATGCAACAAAAATGGTTGTGTGTTGTATTCTATCCATGTGATTGAGGAATTGTAAGTCAATGTAGATCCATTTGAAATCCACCCCATGTTAAAAAAATCTAATGACGTGTTCCTAGAGGAATTGATTGGAATACCACCCGGAAGGGACATTCATCTTACTATTGAATTAATTCTAGGAATAGTACGAGTAGAAAAGACCCCATAATTCACAAATACACCTAATCTCATTGAGTTAAAATTGCGGTTGAAGGGGATGCTAGATAAGGATATATTCGGCCAAACATTTCATCTTGAGGAGCCCCAACATTGTTTGTAAAAAAAAGGACCATACATTACAACTGGGTATAGACTACCAACAACTAAAAAAGGATACAACGAAGAATAAATACTTTTTTCCTAGCATTGATGATTTATTTGACCAAATGAAAGGGGATGCATTATATTCCAAAGTATATTTGAGGTCTGGATACCATCAGGTTAGGATCAAAGATGAAGAGATTCACAAAACCACCTTTAGGGACAGATATGAATACTATTAGTTTGTAGTAGTGTCATTTGGGCTTATAAATTCCCCAACCACATTTATGTGCTTGATGAACAATGTTGTCAGACCTTATTTTGATAAATTTCTATTGGTTTCTACAAATGATATTCAAAAACTAAGAAGAGAAAGTGTGAATTTTTCCCAACCCAGGTTCACTATTTGGGGAATATTATTTCAAAAGGTGTGGTTGTATATCCATAAAATAGCAGAGCTATAATGGAATGTCCCACTCCACAGAATGTTACAGAGGTCAGACATTTCATGGATTTAGGTGGCTATTATAGAAGGTTCATTTGAGGCTTCTCAAAGATTGGGCATCCAATCACCACCTTGCAAAGAAAAGGAGTGAAATTTTAGTGGACACTAGAGTGTGCATCTAGTTTTGACCAACTGAATAAATTTCTCACATGTGTGTCTATCTTAAGAATAACAGATCTGAAGAAGGACCTTGTGGTTTACACGGATGCTTGCAAGGAAGGATCTAATGAATTTATAATGAAAGAAGGATATGTGGTCTGCTATGAATCAAGAAAGCTAAATGAACATAAAAATAATTATGTCACTCACTACTTAGAGCTTGTAGCAATAGTGCATGCTTTAAAATTGTGGAGGAATTATCTACTGGGGAGAACGTTTGTATTGACAGACCATGGAGGATTGAGATATATATCTGATTAGCCTAATTTGAATGCTAGACAAGATATATGGTTGGTTTTGATCAATGAATTTGATTTTGAGGTCAAGCATATCAAGGGAAAATAAAATAAGGCAGTAGATGCACTCATTAGAGTCTACAAGAGGCTTATTTGGAAACCTTGAGTACTTGTGCAATTGACATCAAGGAAAGGATTAAATAGGCGTTGGCTCATGATAAACACTACTAGTATGTAAATAAATGTTGGTAGAAGGATCGAGAGGGGTTTGTGAGAAAGAACTACCAAATCACCAATGATGGCATGTTGTTGTTTAAGAATAGAAAATATGTGCCTTATGTATCTAATTTAAGGAATATATTCATGGATGAATCCACAAAATACCTTACTCAGGTCATGTTGGTTACCAAAGGATGATGAAATCTATAAAGAAAATGTATTAGTGGGCATTATTGAAGAAGGATTTTGCTGAACATATTTCCAAGTGTTTGGAATTCCAATAAGTAAAGGTAGAATGTAGGCATTAGGAAAGATTATTGTAACCAAATCCAATCCGAGAGTGGAAGTGGGAAGTCATAATTATGGACTTCATTACAGGATTTCCAAAGATAACTAAACAACATGATTCCATTATGGCGGTGGTGGAAAAGCTAAGTAAGGTGGCTCACTTCATAGTTATCAAGTCCACTCACAAATATTTCGACATAATCAATATATTCACGAAGGAGATATTTAGGTTGCATGGTGTGCCTAAGAAGATTATATCATATCAATGTGCTAAGTTTACTTCTAATTTTGGGAAGTGATTATTTGATGGTTTTGAAACCTAGTTGGATTTTAGTATTTCTTATCATACCCATATAGATGGCTAGATGGAAAGAGTGAACACAGTTTTGGGGGACATGTTGATAATGTATGCCATGCATCAAGCATAGAAGTGGGAATATTTCCTACCATTGGTAGATTTTTCATAAAATAATTGATATAAGGAGTCACTGGGGATTATCCCTTTTGATGTACTATATGGATGGAAATATAGAACTCATATCAGCTAGGGTGACCTAATAAATAAAGTAGTTCTTGGACCTTATATTCTAAAGGAAATGGAGAAGGAAGTGGTCAAGATCAAGAAAAAAATAGATGTAGCCCAAGATAGGAAAAAGAATTATGTTGACCAGTAGAGGATACACAAGGAATTCTAACTGAGAGAGCATGTGTATCTTCCCATCAGACTGAGGAAGAGCTCACTGAAAGTGGGGTATTTGTGCCAAGTTTGAACCTAGATTTTGTGGGTCATTTTAGAGCTTAGAAAGAGTGTGACTAGTGGCCTATAGATTGGAATTCCATCCATAATGAATTCACATAAAATTTTTCATGTTTCTTTGCTTAATAAATATTTACATTATGTCAATCACATTTTTAATTAGTCTCTAATATAGGTGGAACCTGAGGGAGAGTTCCAACTAGAACAATTGTGCATTCTAGATTGGAGGTAGATCACACTCCAAAGTCGAGTAATAGAGTAGTTCAAGGTGTAGTGGAAATACTTTGGACTTGATAAAGTAATCTAGGAGATGGATAATCAAATGAGGGTACCATACCCATTTCTGTTTTCTATGTAAAAAAATGTAAATGTAATTGTAATTATGAACAGATCAACATATGTAAAGCCAATTGTGTGTTTGGATGTAGAAAACCGAGGACAATGTTCCTCTAAGGGGGTGGGGTCTATGAAAACCTTTTTTGTCACCCCTCATGTAAATATTATTATCTGAACTCCTCTTGTAAATTGATGTAAATTGTAAAATGATGATTGCACTAAGAGTGGACACAGATTCAAAGTATGTGGAGGAGAAGTTGTGGGGAATTGCTTAGGGAAAAAACCAAACTTTGAATTATGCATTTAATTTGGTACCAGTCTCTCTATTGAATTAAAAGAATGAATTCACATGCATTTAAAATTTTTTTATGGGTGTTTGAGAAAAAGGAAGAGCCATCTCACTATCATGTGAGGTGATGGATTGGGTCAAAACACTATATGACAATATGTTGGGTATTGGGAGAACATATGAAGGATTACAAAGGTAATTTCATGAAAATAGGAGCACACACCCAACAGAACCAGAGGAGAGCTGCAAGAATACATTCAAGAGTGTAGAATACCTTAGGAGGAGAAAAGGCACAATGAAAACATGTGTTGACTAAGCATGGATAGCCAAAGGAAACAACAATAAAAGGAAGAATAATAGGTGGAGAAACTAAAGAGTGCTTTGGATCCCTATCTTCTTAATCAGGTGGAGACTTAACTCTCTATATTCTTGAGTGACTCTTATCATCTTAAGCCTTGAATAGTGCTCTATATTCCTATGTGTTGTTCAACAAGTGGAGACCAAGATCTTTGGATTCCTAAGGAGCCTCTCAAGTGGGGTCATAGTGTTCTCTAGATTCCTGTAGGAGATAAGTGGAGGAACTATGGATTTGGATTCCTCAAGTGTGAAGCGGGTGTAGATGATTTGGAACTATGGACCCTTATAGTGTTGATTGGGTGGAGAACTATGTGCTTTGGATTTCTAGGAGTTTTCTTTGGGTGGAGACACTGTGTACTTTGGACTTTTGACAGTGAGGTGGAGGAGCTATATGCTCTAGATTCCCATGTGATTGTTCACTTAACCAATGTTGATTTTCCCTTGAGCAATTCACTCTTTAGGATCTAAATCTAACTTTGGGGTGGTTAACTACAAGAAGGAATAATAGTGCAATTGAACTATGATTAGGAGGAGAGTTGAATTCCCTCTCTTAATTTCCAGTCATCCAACTATAAGTGACTTAATTTTATTTCTATGCATATATTTGCATGAAGAATGTTGATTAATGTTGTTATATAATAAAAATTTATTGACACTTAAGAAGGAATCTGTATTCCTATATGTTTCAATGAGAAGGTAGCATGTGTGATTTCAAGGCTTGAGGGGCTTGGAGGCCTTTTTGTTGCTTATATAATTCTGATATTGCAAAAATATTTGTATAGTCATGATTGATTGTTTACATGTTTTGTGATTGTCATTTTGGATGATTGTCGTTGTTTGATATATTATGTGGATTCACTTTGCTTGAATGTTGGAATCAACGATTCCATCTCATAAAAAAGAAGGTGTATATTTCCTTAAATGAATTGTTTTGGAATGTGGGGGTATTACTCCATGTTGGGACATGCTCCCCTAGGGTCAATTTTGGGGCAAAAGCCCAAGTTTTGTTGTAAAGAATGTAAAATCTTTGTAAGCTGTGGTCACGGAGCGCGTAGATAGTAAAGTGTCATAAATCATTTTACCCTTCTTTTATTTAAGTTGTGTCGGCTTTAGTAGACATACCCATGGTGGCGGACCATGGGATTGTATAAAAATGAGAGTCTTAGAGAGTCTAAGGCATGATAACAAAGGATTAAGATCAATGTAATGGGTTATTAACAGTAAGAGTGAAGAAGTCTTAGAGTAGAAGAGAGGATCTGCAGTTGTGTGCACAGAGGCCTAGAGTAGAGTCTGCAGCTGAGTGTGCAGACCCCTGCAGCTGAGTGCGCAGGGAAGTCTTGAGTCTGTAAGAAGAACAAAAGCATTAATAAAGAGATTATTCCAGCAATTCTTGTGTTTTGTCTATTTATTTCTGTTATGAATGAATGTGCTATTATGTTATGATGAATGACGGGTTTATGAATTAATACTATATTGATGTGTGATTTTACATGATTTACATTGTCATATGAACACAAGTAATAATAACTGTTTACACGAAGAATATCTTGTTTCATGTTAATGTTATCAAACACTTAAGTCAATCTGGGTAAATATAGAAGTAAGGGTAATTACAGAGGCACGTAAGTGGTTGATTCACCTGTTTAGGGTCCATGAAAGATAGTCGTAGACCTTTGCAAAGGTCTAGAGGTTGGTTAAAGGAATTTATATCGATAAGCCTTAGAGGCTTATCGATCTGCACGAAAGCAGGTTTAGGGCACAAACTGACATTAGAAAAATATTTGGGTGCGAAAACTTGGTTCTAGAATCCCCCCATACTTCTTCAGGTGATACTTCAGTCTGTGCTCCGTGGGTTGATGCCGAAAGGGCTAGTAGTGTAGGGATTTGTTTGGAAAACTTAAATTTGAACCTATGTCAACACCCACTAATCCAACAAATGGTTCTGTTGTTGAGACTGGGATCTGCATAAAGAGATGTGTGATGTTGCATCACTAGAATCCAACAAAGAAATAAATTGAGGAGTGGTTGGATAGAAAGATCCACGAATTCATGGTGCAAGAAAACATAAATCCACGATTGATGAAAGAATAGTGGTTGGATAGGTATCTGTACATAGAGATACACGAAATTTTCTTCTATTCCTTCTCGATTGAGCTATACAAGTGGATTGTTAAATTGGCGAACAGCCAGGGAAGGTGGAGGCTTGACGGTCCAATAGTGTGGACCCTAGAGTTATTGTGAATATTGGAAGCCTCTTAAGATAAGACCATGCACGTTGTTGATCACTGGCTTGATTGTGTCATCAGAGGATTTGTGATAAAGTTTGCAATCAATACCTCGGTCAACTACAATGAAGAAGAGTGATGCTTCTTCATAGGACTGCGAGGTAAGTACTTAAGATCTTTGAATACTTGGGTTAAAATGCTCTTGTGTGAAAAATGGGTGGTACAATTACCTTGATTTTTGGAGCTACACGAAGTGGAAAGTTATTCAGGGATAGAGGGAGAACAAGCCCTGAATATAGCCCGCTGATTGAGCCTCCTCTGAGTGATGATGAAGGAGCACCATAGGCTTCACCACAGAGCGTTTTCCAGTTAATAAGGCAAGGGTTCCCGTGAATACCTCATCCACCCACATCACCTCCACCTTCACCTCCATAGCATACACCTTCGCCCACACCATCGCCACTACCTCTGCCACCATTCACTATGGCGAATGCAGTGAAGTTTCCCATTTTCAAGGGCTTCGAAAACAAGGACCCGAACCAGTTTTGGTTCATTGTGAAGGCCGTATGGATAGCCAAAAACATTACAGATGATTAGATGAAGAAAGAAACATTGGTTACTGCTTTACAGGATCGCATGCTAACTTGCTACATTAAGTACTGCACCCATAACCTGACAGTTTCATTGGCAGACATTCAGACTGCGCTAAATAAGGAATTCATTAGACCCATGTCTAAAGCGCAATCAATCATTGGATTCAAGGAAATCATGATGAAGCCTGGTGAGACACCCTAAGAGCTAGATCAGAGATTAAAATGAAAGATCTGCGAAGCTAACATGAAACTTACAGATGGACAACACCGCGAATGGTTTGTAGCTTCGCTCTTGCCTCACCTAAGGGTTTCCTTATCATAAAAAAGGATTGGGACCTAGGCGAAAGCCCTAGAGATTGTGATGAGACTGCATGAGATACCGATTCAAGATGCTACTTTGGGAGTTTAGCAGATTCACGTGGAGTTGCAAAATCTTTTCCTAGAATTCCAAATTCTGAAGAAGGATAGAGAGGCTCAGCCAGAGGTGTGCAGAGAAGTTTGGTGTCTGAAATGTAAAAGTCAGGGGCATGATAAATATCACTGCCTTGTCTTCATAAATTACATTGAAGGAGGAAAGTCGATGCCTCTAAGGCCGAAAGCTCAAGTTGTACCAAGTACAAGGCCCGCGCTGTGGTGTGCTATCAGTCAGGTAGCTAGAAAACATGTGACAGACAATTGTACCCCTCCATGCTTACTACCTTTTTGGAAACCTGTATGAAGTTGCTACGTGATAGCAAGGTTGTGAAAGGATTACAAGAGTTGATAAATAAGTGTGTCAAAAAATAAAATGCTCCTGAAGGACCTCGCGTAGTCAGAAAATTTGGTAAGCATAAGGCAAGAACATGTTGTGAGATTAGCTCACTGTGCAAATAGGGAGTATGAAATGGATCAAGTTATTCTAGATTTGGGGTCGGATGCAAATGTTTTTCCTAAACATACATGGGAAAGAATGGGTAGAATGGCACTGTAGTGGTCTTTGATTCAATTGACGATGGCGAATCAACAAAATATTATCCCCGTCGAAAGATTATAGGGAGTGACAATAGATATTGAAGGCATGAGCGCATTAGCTGATTTCAAAGTAATAGAGATTGTCGATGACATCAATCCTTACCCCGTGCTCCTTGGGATTGATTGGGATATTGAAATGAATGGGGTAATCAATTTGAAGAAGCGGACAATGTCATTTACCATCTTATATTGAGCTGGTCCACGATTATGAAAGTGACAATGATTTGGACCAAATCTACAAAATAACAATGCGAGACCAAGATTGGGTGAATCTGACAACAGATGGATGGATGCATTGCATGGGACCGTGAAAGTTCCTATACATCAGATTCAAATGAGGATTTGGAACACTAGCAGAATAGGTTGCATGAAGTATCTACGCTGCACTATAACATGATGACTAAATCATTGAGCTGTGTATCATCAAAGGTAACGAGTTTACCTTATTATGATGGTCTAAATGAAGTAGATAAATTTTTGAATGCATTTGAAAGGGAATTGTCTGAGAAGCACCACTTCCAAGCCTTGGATTTTGCATTGCGCGCTATGCCTGCAAGATGGTGGGGTACGCATAAAGATAATTTTGATGGAAGGCGCAAATACAGAAGAATGGTGAGGGTGTGGTTTGGTCGCCAAAAAGTGCAATTGATAGAGAAATATGATGGGAGGAGTGATCCGTGCGATCAATTATCAAAATGGATTGATTCTTATGGAGCAGAGCCGCAACTAAAGTGGGTGCATTTGTTCTGTCATACTTTGGATGTAATACCAATGAATTGGTACCTGGAAACAGAGCTCCACCATGGCACGGACGAATGGGATATTTTGAGATAGGGATTTTTGATGACATTCAACTTTGAGGATGGATTCAAATGCATCGACGAAGCATTATTGGAGGTCAAGAGAGCGATCTTCAGAATACCACAGGATCCCTTGGATTTGATTCAACTAGATTGGACCACCCAACTGCGCCATGCACTAGAGTGCTACAATGTGACTGCTGAAGACAAAGATGAGGATCTAAGGAACATTAATATCCCAGAATAAGAAGGTCACCGTGAAGTTGAGGGACCACAGATAGAGAATCTAGATATCACTGCATTGCTGAAAACTAGACAAGTGAACATTGGAACAGAGGTAGAGCTGAAGTTTGTGAAGATAGGGGACTACTAGGATGATGCTATGGTGGATAAGGTCACTGAGTTGCTCCATGAATATCAGGATTTGTTCCCCACAAAGTTTTTAGACTTAAAAGGCATCATAGGCGACTTAGGAGTGATGAAAATAATGTTGAAACCAGATGTGAAGCCTATTAAGCAGAGGCCATATCACCTTAATCCTAAGTACAAGGAAAAGGTCTGCTTAGAGTTGGACAAAATGTTGGTAGCGGGTATTATTGAACTAGTGGAGGATTCTGATTGGGTAAGTCCTGTGGTAGTTTAGGAAAAGAAGTAGAAGGATGAGATAAGGATTTGTGTAGATCTCAGGAAGCTGAATGATGCTTGTGTTCACGATCCTTTTCCAACTTCGTTCACGAATGAGGTATTGGATAATGTTGGCAGACAGGAAGCATATTCGTTCACTGATGGGTTCTCTAGGTACCATCAAATCAAGATCACACCAGAACACAGGAGTAAGACTACCTTCACAACTGGGTGGGGATGCTTTCAGTATACGGTAATGCCTTTTGGACTTAAGAGTGCACTGGCAATCTTCTCGCGCGTATTCATTGCAGCGTTCAAGGAATTCATTCACAAGCTTTTGGAGGTATATTTGATGATTGGATAGTGTTTGGACTGGTCAAACACCATGTAGCTAGTTTGCGCTTGATGTTGGATACATGCCGGAGGTATTAGATTGGGATCAACTTGAAGAAGTGTTTATTTTGCATCCCTTTTAGAATCTTTCTGGGTCATGCAGTGTGCAGGCAAGGGTTAATGGTGGACCCTACTAAGATCGCGGTCATAATTAATTTGGAGGCACTAAGGAGTGTTAAACAACTACATGCAATGCTGGGTCATACTGGATACTATCGGAATTTCATCAAGAGTTATGCCCATATTAACATACCGATGGAAAAACTATTGAAGAAGGACACTACATTCTATTGGAATGAAGAATGTCAGCGAAGTCTAGATGTATTGAAGGAAAAAATGGTCACTGCGCCAATCCTAGTCTTCCTGGATTGGACGAAGGAATTTCATGTGCATGTGGATTTGTCATGCATTGCGTTGGGAGTAGTGCTGAAACAAGATGGTGAAGGAGAATTGGATCACCCGATAGCATTTGCAAGTAGGAAGTTGTCTAAGGCTGAAAATAATTATTCGATGACAAAGTGCGAAGGGTTGGCTATGGTGTACGTGCTCCAGAAGTTTAGGCATTACTTGCTAGGTGAACACTTTAAGATGTATACAGACATTCTGCATTGAAGTACCTAGTCAATAAGCGTATGTTGGGGGGGGGGGGGATATGCAGATGATTTTTGTTCTTTTAGGAGTATGATTTCGAAGTAATTGTGAAGCCAGGGCGATTGAATGTAGGTCCAGACCATCTGTTACGCATCGAAACAGGAGAGGAGCCTACCAATTTAGAGGAATGGTTGCTTGACGCGCAACTCTTTGCAGTGTGTGTAGTATATAATCACTTTACAGACATTATCCACTTCCTGACTACGAGAACGACTCCAGAAGGATACACTAGTAAACAAAAGAAGGAATTGGTGGTGTGCGCGACATAATTTTTTGTTATTGTGGGTCATTGGTATAAGATGGGATCAGACGAGATACTGGGACACTATGTGACTGATTTTGAACAAAGAAGTATCCTAGTTGAAGCTCATGGAGGAGCTACGAGAGGCCATTATGCAGGAAAAGAAATTGTGAAAAATATTTTACGCATTGGGTTGTGGTGGCCCACATTGCATAAGGATTCCAAGGCATATCGTAGGGCGTGCGATGCATGTCAGAGAACTGGCAGGCCATCATGGAGGGATGAGCTATATTTGAATCTACAGGTATCATTACAGCCATTTGAGAAATGAGCAATTGATTTTGTTGGACCGATTTAGCCTCCAGGAAAGAAGACGGGTGCGCGGTATATCATCACCATGACCGAGTATTTGACCAGATGGGCAGAGACACAACCTGTAAAGGATTGTACAAGGGAAACAACATCAAAATTTCTGTTTGAATATGTGTTGACTAGGTTTGGTTTCCTGAAGATTTTGATCAGTGATCGTGGTACGCACTTCCTCAATGAAACGATCAGTGCGCTGACAAAAGAATTCCAAGTTTATCATCAGAATAGTACACCATATCATCCTTAGGCCAATGGGATGGTTGAAGCATTTAATAAGATATTGGAGAATGCACTAACAAAGGTTTGCAATGCACAGAGGAATGATTGGGATGTGCGCATACCAGCTATGTTATGGGCTTATAGAACTACTTGTAAGAAACTTACTGGTTAGACACCTTTTAAGCTGGTTTATGGCATAGAGGTTGTGATGCCTATGGAGTGTATTGTGCCTCATCTATGCATAGCGGCATTGACAGGGATGGCAGACTGCGGAGCCTTAGAAGAATGGCTCATGCAACTGACACAGCTCGAGGAAGACAGGTTTTTGGCTGGATTCCATCAGCAGGTTTAGAAGGAACGCAAAAATGCATGGCACAATTGGCACATCAAACTGCACACCTTCAAGGTAAATGATTTAGTTTTATTATATGACAACAAGTTTGATAAATTTCTGAGAAAATTTCAGATGCACTAGCTAGGGCCATATGTTATCGAAGAGTTTACGGATGGTGAAGTAGTTCAGCTTGTGCAATTGAATGGAGATCCATTTCCAAGAAAGGTAAATGGAAGCTGATTGAAGCTATACACCAGGGATCTAGCCTGATGACTACATGATGGTAACACAGTCTTAGCGCTCTAGGCAGCTGTAAGGAGGCGCGGGACTATAAACTACACTACCTGGGTTGTAGAACTGCATGACAAGGGGTCTGCGTGAAATAAGAAGATGTCATAGTACTAGAAGAAGCACAAAGGGAGCTATGCTATAGGGGTGGAGAACATGCAACACAGCTAGAAAGTGACCGTTATTGTCATTGTTCATGATTTGACTTCCAGAAGATAGTTAAGAAGAGCGGGCAAATGACATTTAAGGCTAAAATCAAGTGTGAAATCTTTGGAAATCTTCCGCCAATCTCGTATTTATGGATGGATTTTGGGGGGAATGGTCGAATTTGAATTCGAATTCAACTATAAATTACAGGTGGCCATCCAGCGAGAAACACTTTGCATTATGAGAATTTCTAAGTTGTGCTGTCTATTGTGCATGAACCCCGAGTTCTTTGATGATTTTCTCGCAAGCCCCGTGTTCACTCAGTATTCCGAGTCAGACAGAAAGCTGATCTGCGACATCATGTTAGGACTAGGTCCCGTAGAAACTATAAGAGCTGGAGAGACTGTTGCCTCTAAGGGAGCTGCCCCTGAGGTTGTGAGTATGTAGGTTCCAGTGGCAGTGCCTACGATGCCGAGGTCACCTAGGCCAAAGCCTACGCCGACCAAAGAGGTCCCCAAGTCGAGAAAGGATAAGCAAAAGAAGCCGATGTTGATGTGTGAGTCACCAAGGAAACATGCAGCTACATAGGCTCAACAGGAAGAAAAGCTGAGTGCAAAAGAGAAAGGGAAGGTGGTCGATCTAGAGGCTGAAGAGGGTACAAAAGACATAGATATTGAGGGGGTAGACCCTATTTCAAAGCTGTCGGAGTATATCCCTCCATGCTAGGGAAAAGTAAAAGTACCGAAGGACCCAGATGAGGGATAGTTCCTCCTTAACACACCCCTGTTACCGGAGAACCTACCCTTTGAAGGTCTGCGCTTGGCGTGGATCCCACATCTGAAGCTTGAATATTGGGATTTGGTGGACCTCGAGAGGTTCCCCCACCTGGAAATAGACACCTTCATGAGGATGGTTTTCTACAAGGAGTCTGGTGTCACCACACTGGAGCCGGTGGAATGGATTTGCGGAGTTAACAAATTGGGATTACTAAACCTCCTATGGGTGCCTCACTACCACCACGCTCCGATAAACCTAATTGTCATCAAGTAGTTGTTGTGCTTGGTGCACGATGGGCGCTTGTGGTTGAGTGAGTTGATCCCCATAATTGATATGTTGATCCATTGGATCACATTACTACCTCATTTAGGACTGAATCTGGCCAAGGCATTTGGTGGAAAGACGAGTGAGCGTGACCTCGCTGAGAAGATGAAGGACAAGTTCAAACTTGTCAAGAACCTGCGGGTATTCCACTACTAACATTACTGACCCTACGGTGAAGGTTTCCACTCAAATTTTGGTTGGCAAAGTCATGAAGAAGTGCCGCACAGATGAGGTGTCAGAACTAGTGGTCTCTTTGGTAGCTCAGTGCGCAAAGGGCGTACAGTTCAACTAGGTGTGCTACTTGTGCAGTAATTTCCTTGTGAACTGCAGAGAGGCACAAGACCAAAGTAAAACCTTTCACTATTCATGGCTGTTATTCTCGATTGTGCTGGTCACATGGGAGTTGTTGGAGGATAGCCAGTTTCCTCTGATCAAGATAGATTTACCAAAAGTAGCAAATTTTGCATCTTTATGGGCCACGAATGACCCTGCGTGGGTTAGATAAAGAAAAGTCTTTTGGGTACTGATGGAGGTGAGCATCTGCACAGCCATCATCTGAAAGCCACAGTTGTCGCCAACTGTGTTCAAGCAGTTGTCGGGGTATACGGAGTTCAAAGCGGACTTCCACCATATTTACGTCTGGGCGTGTAAGGACCCCGACTAGAAATGGTTTGACTTACCCTACCTGGCCACGAATGACGCGATTGCAGAAGTCATCAAGCGTTGGCTAGCAGACTGGCATGTTGCATCTGATGAGGTTGCTGGGATTAGCAAGTCCACTGAGAAGCAAAAAAAGGAAGTAACTAGACTGAAGGTTTAGCAGTTGGCTGAAAAGAGGAAGAAGGAGACAGAGGAGAAGGCCTGAGCAAAAGCAGACCGCACTGCGAAGGAACAGGCAGAGCATGAAGAGCGCAACTCTGACAGAAGTCATAAATCTCCTTCGCCACAAATGGAGGAGGAAGAGTGGTCAGAGAAGGGCAATGGAGACTAGTAGGAAAGCACTCCCTTCTAAGTGAAGTGGTATAGCGAGTAAGAAAAGGAAGGACTGCGCAAGAAGACAAAGGCCTCCAAGTCATCACTAGATCCAATAACCTTAACAGAGGGCGACTTGGATAATATTGGAGATAAGATGTGGGATAGAACTGCAGAACTACTGCAACAGTTTGAGGAGTAGCAGAAGCAAGCACTGGTCGCCATATAGACGGGTCTACATGTGCTACAGATCCAAACAACTGGACTTCAAGCAGGCACAGGACAGAGCATCGCCGTGTCAACCAATTTGGCACTAGGGACCACCGAAGTGGCTGAGATGGTTCAGTCAATAGATCTCTAGGAAGTTGTGCTGCCTGATGGAGCTTTGAACACGAAAGCAGTCAGTAACAAGGCTATTTTCATCACATTGAAGAATGTGGGCCTCAACTTGGCCACGCTCCCTAGTGATTTCCTTCACACACTACAAGCAAGTGTGATTGCAGAGATTAAGGCTCTAGAGCAATGCACGTTGAGCATGATAAACGAGTATAAGGTCAACAATGAACAAATGTTCGTTGAAAAGATAGTAGTGCTGGAAGCATGGAAGAAGGTTTAGGCACAAAATGAGAAAACTGCAGTTGTGGTGGTCGAGGCATGCAAGACAGTCCTTGAACTACATATCCTGGAGGAAGCGCCGGTGGATGCAAAGATTTGGAAGCTGGTTGCAGATGTGCACGATGCAAAGATAGAAGTGGCTAAGGTTCAGTTTGAACTGAACCTGAAGATAACAAACCTTGATTTGAAGTCACAGCCTTCAACTCCACCAGAGTTCAGAGAAGAGTGTGAAGCAGTTGTAAAGGATGGAGTCGCACCAGTAGACACTATGGTGAGGAATTGCACCACGCTCTTCAAGCAGTCCATGGAGGTTGTCACGGTGTTGTAGGAAGATCCTAACCTATAGAGGTTAAACACAGAACCCTATGAATTGTAGTATCAGTACGATGAAGCAAGAGTGACGGTGCGTACCGTCACAATATCACAACGATTAGCTAAGCTGCATGAGGCAAAACAGTTTCTCGAACAGCTGGAGGCAGCGCAAAGGAAAGAGGTGGTCCTCAATGTTGGAAATAATACTGAGAGGGGGGGTGAATCAGTATTATCAAATCAATATAAATTTCTCATTTCCATATTTAGATTCATATACACTACTTCAGTTAAGGAAAACCGTGTGTATACGCAACTGTGTTTAATGAAACAAGTGTATATCCAGTAAACTTATGATTCAGTTAGTTGATCCTTAATGAGTGCATCAGAACATTATTAACCATATGAACAGTAAATAGGAGCAGTAAAATAGAACAGATCGTCACACACAAGAAGCACACATGAACACTATGATATAAGGTGGAAACCCAATATGGGTGAAAACCACCTGTTGCAAGTCGTCTCTATCTTCTTTTTAATAAGAAACTTCTTTTTACAATATTTCTGTACTGGTGCAGTCTTATACCAGTACATAGGATTCTATCTGCATAAGGCTACACCCTTCTCTCATTCTCCAGCTTCTCCTGGAAGGGAGCTGCAACCCCCTTTGGTCTTGTACTAGCCAATCCTTTTACTAGTACGTAGGTGCCGGCCTACCGAATGCTCCAACCTGCACTCGTTTTCCAGCTACTACTGGAAGGGAGCTACCACCCCCTTAGCTCTTGTACTAGATGATGTACTAGTACATAGGTGCTAGCCTACAGAAGGCTACAACCTTCTCTTTCTTCCTCCAGGTACCACGTTTCATAAATTTTCAGACTGGATACTCCTGAAGCACAACACCATAATCTGAAGGCCACATTTCATCCAATTTTCATACTGGACCCATCAATATCATTGAAGCACACAATCAATCAACACTAGCATCATCAATCTCTAAATCACCCAATACTGAATCACTGAAACCCTGCCAACAAACTGCAGTCACAAGAACACAGAGCAGAACACAGAACTCTGCAACAACATTCAGATCTAACTGTATCATAAAAAATCATGCATCAGAGTGCATACGCTACTTGGAAGATCTAAACAAGCGTGCATACACAACTTCACCAAAGCGAACCAATGTATATGTCATCAATTACTTACTTATAACTTCGCTGCACTTCCTGACTTCAGACATACCCAGATCATTACATATACAAGCATAATACATAAGTTAGCAACCAGATCTAGTCCATAAAATCACATAAAGATAAGTCATTATGATCCTGATCCATTATAGATCTCATCCATCAACACTGAAACTAAACACAATCAACCAAACTGAATATGCAGAATACTGACACCAGTAAACAGTCATCCGAACTCATCAACAACCAGAACCACCTGTAACTTCAAACATCATAGCTCATATCGTATACGCTACTTAGATGTATCTAACCTGTGTATGTAAGTGCTTTTATCATAGTCAACCAGTGTATACATCTGTAAATATTCATTCATGATTTGTAGCTATTCCAAACTTGAGTTATACCCAGATCATAATATTTACAGAACATTACATGCGTCAGTATATAGATCTAGACTTAACAAGATCAAACCGTATAGAGATGATTCATTCCAGGCCATTAGATCCTGTTCTATCCTTAGATCTTGTTCTCCATCAACCGCTGAGATTTCTCCTTAGCTTAGATCAAGCAAGGTATCATGAACCCATAACCTACATACTAGATCTCATACATCATCAGATATTCAAGATTTTTTGAATGACTTTGCCTAATGATCTTCTTCTCCTTTTATAGTCTTAGGCCTTACTCAATACCATGGTCCAAAACCATTTAGAACCAATAATAGGGACCCAATACCTAGGTTCAACACTTCGGATGCAATACCAAGGTCCAAAACCATAGGTCTAAATACCACAAACCCAAAAATAAGCTTTCCCACATGTACGCGCTTTTCCATGCATGAAAGTGCGTGCATACACATACGCGACTTTTGATCAGCAATCCCGCGTGTATGCGCTCCTTTGTATATAGTGAACCTGTGTGTATAACCTACGTGTATACACTACTTGGTATATAGCGAACCTGCGTATATATGCGACTTAGTATATAGTGAACCTGCGTGTGTACATGACTTGGTATATAGTGAACCTGCGTATATACTTTTCTTTCTTCATTCTTTGTAGTCTGATCATCAATTCTTTGCTACTGACCTACTGCACTATGATCTATCATCTATGTGAGTTGCCATCAAGGACAACAATTATATCATAATGCCAACACTCAAGACTAGATTGGGGCCTTGGCTGGATGAGGCCTATGTTATCTCTGCGACCATTGAGGAAAAGTTGGAAAGCCTACAGAGAACACAGCAGAAGATCAAGGACGATAGTGCAAGACCAGCAACAAAGTAGCTGGTGGAGTAGATCAAACAGGCAGCCACGCAGAGCGCGGTTGAGGTAACAATGGCACAAGTAGAGCTAGGAGATCCCCACAGTAAGATATCTGCGTCAGCAGAGTGACTTGAGGGTGAGTCACGATATTTGTGTTGGGGGCCTGTTGGGACAGGGTCTGCTAGGGTCAATTTTGGGGAAAAAGCCCATGTTTTGGGGCAAAAAGCCCAAGTTTTGTTGTAAAGAATGTAAATTATTTGCAAGCTATGGTCGCGAAGTGCGTAGATAGTAAAGTGTCATAAAGGGTTTTACCCTTCTTTTTAAGGCATGATAACAAAGGATGGAGATGAATGTAATGGATTATTAAAAGTAAGAGCAAAGAAGTCTTAGAGTAGAAGAGAGGCTCTATAGCTGTGTGCATAGAGGCCTAGAGTAGAGTTTGCAGCTGAGTGCATGGACTCCTGCAGCTGAGTGTGTAGGGAAGTCTTGAGTCAGTAAGAAGAACAAAAGCATTAATAAATAGATTATTCTAGCAATTCCTGTGTTTTGTCTATTTATTTCTGTTATGAATGAATGCACTATTATGTTATGATGAATGATGGGTTTATGAATTAACATTGTATTGATGCGCAATTTTACATGATTTACATTGTCATATGAACGCAAGTAATAATAATTGTTTACGCGAAGAATATCTTGTTGCATGTTAATGTTATCAAAAACTTAAGCTAGTCTGGGTAAATACAGAACTAAGGGTAATTATAGAGGCATGTAAGTCATTGATTCACCTGTTTAGGGCCCATGAAAGACAGTCGTAGACCTTCGAGAAGGTCTATAGGTTGGTTAAAGGAAGTTATATCGATAAGCCTTAGAGGCTTATCGATCTGCATGAAGGCAAGTTTAGGGCACAAAATGAAATTACACTAATCTCTGGGTGTAGAAACTTGGTTCCAGCATCCCCCCATATTGCTTCGGGTGAGACTTCAGTGCGCACTCCATGGGTTGATGCTGAAAGGGCCAGTGGTGTAGGGATTTGTTTGGAAAACTTAACTCTGAACCTGGGTCAGGACCCACTAATCCAACACCCCAGCAAGGGCTTGATTCCCTAGTGACACTTGATCATAGAAACATTCAACCAGGTCGACAAATTTCCAAGCCTACAATAATGGAGTGAAAGGCTTATATTCAAAATGTGGGAGCTCTACCCAAATTCACAAAGAATTATAGAAATATTCACAAAATAATCGATGAAACTACTTATTACTTTAATTATAAGGCTTCACAAGCTAACCAATTATTAATCCAAGGATTAGTGATTAATACCACGTCGTGCACATCTCTGGGCAATAAATGGTTGAAGAAGAGGAAATATTAACTAAAGGCACATGGCAAAGCTCCTTTCTGTCACGTGATAGAGAATTTGTCATCGTGTTATTCCCAGTTTGGGTATTAGCCCCTTCCACATCATAGTGCGATGTCACTAGGCACAATGACATGGAGGACCGGTATGAGAGGAATTTTGTTGAATCCCAAAATTTCATATAACAGTAAAGTATTGAGTTGAACAAAGGACTGGGACCTGGTGGGACCCAAGTTTGAGTTGAGGTGGAAAGCACCACATAGGTTTAGTATGGCCATGTGGAGTACCACATGTAATTATGGCCAACATGGATTGATGACATGGCAAGAGCGCTGACATGGCATGTTAACAACATGACACGTGGCAAGAAAAATTGGTCATTTATGATTCCCAAGTGACCAATTCAAATATACATGAAATGATAAATTCAAATGTAGATACTAATTTGGCTTCAAGAAAGGAAATTTAAATTGTTGAAATTGAAATTTTTATGTCTCCACAAATGTCAAATCGGCCCTCCAAAAGATTAAGTGGGCCTAACCCTACAGACACACCACTTCGGGTTTATCCAATCATTGTTGATCCATAAATTGTTGTGGATATTCTAATTGGCAGTTCACCACAACAAATGTGATAAAATATACCTAAAAATACGCAAATATACATTATTACAATTTTATTTCCCTTTAAATTTATAGATTTGTAGATTATCATTAATAGTGCATGCCTGCAAATTAAAATTAGACAAAAAATAAGGAACAACAAAAGAAAAATATCACACACACATTTGACACAAGATATGATCTGGGAAACCCTTTCGGGAGAAAAACCCAACTAAAAGGTGAGGTCGCTTCTCTCTCTTTCTTTGAATGGAAGTATGGGTGAGAGTTCAAAGAAATATGGCCCGGGGCTCATGGGATGCTATAGAAGATCACACACACATTTGACACAATACATGACCTAGGAAAACATTTCAAGAGAGAAACCCAATTGGAAGGTCAGGTTGCTTATGTTTCTTTCTGTGAATGGGAATATGGCTGTGTGTACAAAGAAATATGACCTATGGCTCATGGGCTACTAGAATGCACATGTCCTTTATTTGTGCTATATCTCCTATCCCTCTTAGATATTTATGCTAAGATATGGAAAAAATACACTTGCAATAATGGAAACCCTTTTCCTCCTAGTGGCTCAATTATAACATAGATCGATAGCCTACTAGTGGTTAGGATTGTCTACCTCAACTCTTAACCAGAGTTACAATATAGAATATTCTAGAGTATTCTACATCATAATCACATGGCTAACCCATTTTTCATAAATAATGAAGGTTGTGTGGCATCCTCTCGAATTATAGTGTTGAAAATAGGAAGGTCAATTTCTGAGTGACATAACTTTTGCATACAAACTCCGATTGATGTGATTCTTGCATCTTTGGAAATTTCTCTATGTGTAGAATAGGAAAAAAGGATGTGGCACTAAAGTGAAAAAAAAATTAGCTCATGGTGCATAGAATAGACAGTAATGGCATGCACTGTTAATTCACTCCATCATGTGAAGTTCACTAGTTCAAAACTCTGTGGGAAAAAATCTAGCCATGTTAAGGGCTAGTGTGGCCTAGGTCGGGTGTGATCCTAGGGTGATTTTTATAGCTTAGGTGCCCTTGGGTTGTTGTTTTTGAAGCCACAGGTCAAGCATGAAGTCAAAATCAGACAACTTTACAAAACGAATTAACAAATTTTTACCGCAAAAAAATGTCGTTTGATGCCTCAAAACGCTCTTAGAATGTTTCAAACTCCAATTTTCCAAACTGGGTCACACTAGTCAAAATGGTATTGAGAGCTAATTCCTCCAATTTTTCCACTCTAAAACCATCGAGATGGATGACAAACAATATAATAATCCAATCTGGATCAACTATATATACCCATTAGTCTTCATCACTTGAAAAACAATATGGATCACTTATGTTTATTCATGGAACTCCTCTAAGGAAACATACCGATACTTTCTAAGGTAGAATGAATCCGTTTCATGGAATATAAAATTCTCTTCTTGACAAATCAGGTTCTCGATAGATCTAAGAAGAAGGACAAACTATGTTCTAAGAAGATCTGAGAATAAGGAAAGAACAAGTTTTGGGAAAACCTAAGAAGAAAGAAATATCAAGTTCTAGGCATACCTAAATATCTGAGGAAGACTAGATTTCCCAAGCTATCATAGTAGGCTTAGTTTATATCTATTTGACTAGGTTTGATCTAGACTCATTTATGATCATATTGACCTTATTCTTGATTGGAAGATTAGAAAATATCTCTTGTTGAACTAAATGATTTCTCTAAGAAAAAGGTTGTTGGGATTTATCCCCAAGTGGGTTATCTCAAGGTAAAATATTTGTGTCTCTTGTTTGGTTATCTCTTTATGATCCTACTTTCATAAATGCTTCTATTGTTGATGTCTTATGTGTAATTGTTTAATGATGAATATGAATGTGAAAAGGATTAAATTATTAAAAGTAATTATCAGTTTATAAGACTTCAAAAAATAAACACGGTGTTAGAACATGGGTGAAAGAGTAGCCAACTTGTTTCAAGTTAAACTTTAGGGTTTGTTCTAGCCCTAGCGATATGTTTTTGTATGATTAGTTTTGTTGTGCTAATAACAATTATAGATTTATAAATATGTGCATGCTTATTCCTTCTTGTGCTGAGGTTTGATTAGTTGTTTGTGCATACAATCTGGTAAATTTCTTTAAGTTTTAAAAGACATTCATGAGCAAAATAGCTTTAGAAACAAATACTGAACAACAAACATATACAGTGCAATAAACCATCAAAGGGACACATTAACACAATGTTTTGCTGAACGAGTTCAACTGTCCTGGGCTACATCTCCTTTGTCTAGCTTCCATGACTTAGGCCTCTATATTAGCTCAATGTGTAAAAAATGTTGTTTACAAATCTCTTTTGCTCCTGATACCTGTACCAATGTGTTCAAAATGTCCAAATTAGCCAAGAAAACCTTTTTCTGAGCTCAATTTGGTCAAAAATTGTTCAAGATATGCTTCATTAAAAGTTTCCCTAGGAAACCCTGCTAAATCTGTTAAAGACTCCAGTTAGCACTGTCAAAATTGGCAACTTCGATGAAATTGGCGCGCCTCCAAAACTATCACCATCTTAAATTTCAGATTAATTAAGTTTAACCATGATTAGTGGCACTCTAAGCGCACTTAACCTTAGTGATGGCCCATGGTCATAGTGTATGGTTGTATAGTGAGGGAGCTGGCCCGCGAGGCTGGCTCCCTCCACTCCCACCATCGGCATCACTATAGGAATATATATAATATTGGGGCTATGACTTAACAAACCCACTACTCGGTTCGATGGTATGCAACGGAGTTTGGGAGGGGGAGGTCACGGGTTCAACCTTCCCTCCTCCCATCCCTTAATACATTTTGCCCACCAAATAAATATTTGGACTTTGGACTCTGCCGCCATTCAATAATATATATGCTAATTTATATATAGTTCGTATTTGTAATGTTTATATCTATATATGTATGTATGTATATATATATATATATATATATATATACACACAATTTCCACATAATATTCACGATGAACCAATAATTCCACCCCGGAGGACATTGGGAAATTTCACCTTCACACAACCAAACTAGTGAATCCTATAGTGACACTTGTCATAGCCTCATTGGGAAAAAATTGAAGAAGGTTCTCATCATGCTGATTGTATTGCCATGTCATCACTTTGTCATGTTCTGCAATTTTTTTAGTTGTTTAGGAAAATGAACATCATGCCTTTTCTCCTTCATCCAGACTCGGTTTTCAGTGAAACGAATTGTGTTGCGATCATCTTGATGAGACAGACAAAATCATTCATGTTTTGAGCCAATATGAGAACTTTGATTTTTGAGCTAAATACTGAGCACCTAATCACCTAGTCCAACTCTGGTTGTAAGGAGGATGAGAATATTCCTAAAGGAAGCCAATATATGTTTCATTTTTTTGTGCCCTAGAAGATCCATGTTCTATTGTGCCTATATGATCTATGTTCTAGGAGAAATTCAAGTCAGAAGCCTAAGCCTGTGATAGAACCAAAGGACCTGAAGTTTGTAGATTGTAGTGTAGATTGTAGAGGGTCAAGAGGCCTCAGTATGGATTGCAGAAAGTTGAGAAGCCTCAGGAATGACAAGTCTATAACAATGTTATGATAAACCTCAGTGTATGAATAAAAGAGGCCGAAATTCTAGGCTGAAGAGGCCTCAATCTATCTAC
This sequence comes from Pinus tabuliformis, assembly GCA_031772625.1. Lineage (NCBI taxonomy): Eukaryota > Viridiplantae > Streptophyta > Pinopsida > Pinales > Pinaceae > Pinus > Pinus tabuliformis. The sequence continues at coordinate 453,480,492 of CM062804.1, read as the reverse complement.
AAGGAACTAAGAGGCTTAGGAATGATTGCAGAAGGTAGGGAGACCTCAGGGTTGACCTTGTCAAGGCCTTAAGGCTGATAATAAATACCAAAAGATTCTTAACTAGGCCACATACCTTGAAAAGGCCAAGAAGTCTTAGATCTTGGATAGTAGTCCAACAAAGTTACCTTGAGGAGGCTATTGTACTACATGCATTTGTGAGGTGTAAGACTAACCTCAAAGAAGTTTGATCAAAACCTAGAAGGATTAGAACTAGAGAAAGATCTTAAGTTGTTTAGAACCAAAAAATTTACTTGTTGATTGTGGTAAAAATACTTGCTTAAGCATATTGGAAAAATTAGAGGTTCAAAAACCAAAATTTTCATCATACTTGAACAATGACCCAACTGGAAATAACATCTTTGATGAGTCTTGATATGAAATGAAAACCCTATTTATAGATTAATCAACTCAAATCTTTTTTTACAAATATTTTCTTAATATTTTGAGACCTTTCCTAATGTCGATTTCTGTAAGACTATAAGGCGGAGTTGTATTAGCCTCAATATAAAATAATTTGATTTTGACAAAGTATAAATATAGCTCAAGAACCAGAGAAAATACTTAGAATCCTTCATCCTTCATTAGCCATCTTATTGATTATGACTTGGGTTTCCTTCATTGTTTCTTATTTCTTAGCCTATTGGAGATGTTTTCCATTCGACCACAATTTCAACATCTTTCCTTATATTCCAATGTACTTCCATTTGGTTCCACTTGCAGGCACACGAATTAAATTCTATAGTTATTTTGCAAAAACACAAGTACAAATTACAAATTACTCATTGACCATGGAAAATTATGTTTTTCATTGTATGTTTATCTTTCAATTTAGCATTGAGTTTACTAATTCAAATTAACTTTATACTTTAAATCTTATGCACAAAAATCAAATGGATTAAATATAACTGAAAATTATATATATTAAATAAATTTGTTTTATACCCTGCTTCAATATTGGATGAGGATAAGAATAGAGGAATATTATGAATATATTTTATTGTGTTGTCACATATTTCTCTCCATTTCTATTTTTAATCCTATATTATTCATTAAAAATATATTATAATAATAATAATTTAGCTAATTAATACTTCATTAATAATATTTTCTAATCTTATTCAATATTAATTCCAATTTTAATATTAATGACAACTTTTTATACCATTTTTATTACTAATTAAAATGATTATAAATTAATAATAATAATTAATTCAACTAATTATTACTTCATTAATAATATCTTCTAATATTATTCAATATCAATTCCAATTTTAATATTAATAAAAACTTATTATACCATCTTTATTACTAATTAAAATGATTACAAATTAATAATAATAATTAATTTAACTAATTAATACTTTATTAATAATATCTTCTAATTTTAATTAATATCAATTCCAATTTTAATATTAATAACAACTTCTTATACAATCTTTATTACTAATTAAAATTATTATAAATTATTAATAATAATTAACTTAACTAATTAATACTTCATTAATAATATCTTCTAATCTTAATCAGTGTCAATTCCAATTTTAATATTAATAACAACTTCTTATACAATCTTTATTACTAATTAAATTTATTATAAATTATTAATAATAATTAACTTAACTAATTAATACTTCATTAATAATATCTTCTAATCTTAATCAATATCAATTCCAATTTTAATATTAATAACAAATTCATATATATATATACAAAAGAATATTCAAAAGAAAAAATGTTGATCTTTTCATTAGAAGGTAATTAAATTTATTATAAATTAATAATAGTAATTAACTTAACTAATTAATACTTCATTAATAATATCTTCTAATCTTAATCAATATCAATTCCAATCTTAATATTAATTATATATATATATATATATATATATATATATATATATACAAAAGAAAAGAAGGTTGATCTTTCCATTAGAATGAAAATACAGTACATGATATACATTAAGCTAGTTGGACTTTAAACTTCATAAGAAACCTTCAAATCTATTAAAACCATCTAAGACATAAACATACTAATCATAGGGATCCAAAACCAAAATTGAAACAAAGTTGTAGAATTCCTAAAGTTAAAAAAAAACTTGTTATGGAAGTTGTAATCTTGATCAATAGCTTTCCCTGGGGAGCATAACTCTATCCAATCGATTATATACAAACAAAAAGCAAAGTAGCATAGGCTATGAAAAATATAAAACATATTCCTACGTCTCATCCAAGTTGTAGTGTGCCATGTTCCTGGAGTTCTCCCATGTTGAGGATTTTGTAGTCGAAAGCATCTAGATTTGCATTGATACCTCTTTTGGAAAGGGAGTCTGCAACATAATTTAATTCTCTCAAGATGTGCTTGAATGTGATACTAGAGAATTATACCTTCAGGTTTTCAATATGACCCATCTAGTTTGTTAGCTTTGGAATATTTATTTTTTCCTTGTCATTCATCCAGTCAGTCACTACTTTTGGCATTGTTGAGAATTGAATAGGGTAATGATTATGATTAATTTTTTTTACTTGATAACTGCTTGTGGTTCATTTTTACTTATTAACTTGGTTCCTTATTATTATATGTGTGAAGCATCAAACAACTACCAAAACAGAAAGCACAATGACACAATATATATGCTGCAAGCTAGGGCAAAACCTCTCCTCTTGAGAGGAAACCTCTTAAATCTTTTCTCTTCCTTATAGATTCTTCAATTGGCGAATTCCAAAGACCTTAGGATTGAGACTGATACCCTCCAATACCAATACCAACCTATTTGAGTGTTCTGCCAACTTTGATCTAGTCAAACCTAGACAAATCTCTTCGAGTTGCGCCTTCTCGACCTTTTGTTGCAAGATTTTCGACCTCCTACTACAGATTTGAAATTTTGCCCCCCAAAAAACTATTGCTACTACACGTGGTGTTATCTGAAAATCAGACCCTGGAAGGCTGCTGACCAGGTAGACCTTAAGTAACTATTTCAAACCTACTTTTGGCTGAGGCTTAGCCTCCTCAACCTGAGAGGGCTCTCTCAAAGGATTAATGATTTTTGATTATGAGTAAGATGGCTAACTCTTATGAAACAAATGTAAAAATGTAAGTGGTGGAAACACAATTAGAAAGTATCCATTGGGCTTATGGAGTTAGATGTGCTTCAGTATTGACAGTAAGGTTAGCTTTACATAGAAGTTAGGGCATTTAGAACTCAATGCATGTAGAATACACCAGAAACACATAGAACCAACACAGTTTACAAATGTATGAAGGAAATTAGAGCACTATTAGTGATTTCTAAGTAATCACACATTCATACCACTGTAGATAATAGGAAGAGAACAATACAAGACATTCAGAGCATCGAATTCCTTCTGATTCCTGAGAAGCAAAGCCAAGGTACTGTATTACTAAAAACAGAGTCTTTACATAAAGCCAAATATGAGAGCTTTTCTGAATAGTTTTCCAACCTTTAATACATTAGTTCTTCTCCCATATATAGAGTTCATGTAGATTCCTTCCTCCAACATGAGGGGAATTCAAATTCCTCCTAATCTGACACCTATTGACACTTAAAACTAACTATTTAATACAAAAGACAGCTAACTAGGAGTCCTAGAGACCTAATACAACTAGGAGTGTAACTCCTTATTATGATTACAACAACCTTATCTAAATATTTAAAGCATTCTTTGACACCTATAACTCCATGAAGTCGAATTTGATGGTGCTCATAACCTTCCAGCTGGCCCTTGATGACTCATTCTTTTGTTGTTCCTAGAAACTAGGAGACTGTCCCTTGCTCTGTTCTCGCTGAAAAATAGGTCTTGGGACAGAGCTCATAACTTCTCATAAAAAATGTATTTGGAAAAACTGAAGGATGCTTTTGTGAAAAAATCCATGCTGAAACAAAACATCTCTTGGTTTTTTGAAACATCTTTCTTACCGCCCAAAATGAGTCTTTGAAAAACAGGTGTAAAAATATGCTTGTGAAAAACTGCACCTACAACAGTTTCGTAGTGCAAGTTTGATCATTCATTTCTCTCAAATCATAATGGATTTGAAGAAAGTGGAAGAGGTTTTTGTACTTCAGTATCTTAAGAATGAAAACCTCTTTCACTTTTCAGAGATGAGTTTTTAACTGCTCAGAAACGCTTCTAGAAATTGACTGGTAAAAACAAGGAGAGAAAGTTCCTCCTTTTTTGCTTTTGGTCTCCACAAGGATCTTCTTTGATTACACAAAAATGTATTGAAGTGCCATGTTCTTCATGTGCTTTAGACCTTGTCCATGCACCCGTGTGAAGATAAAACCTCTTTAATGCTGCCTGAAGGATAATGAACAATACTAGCTGTGATCACTTTTATAACAAATGGTTTATGATTCATATATGCTTTTCCTTTGCTCGTTTGCCCTTGCTGGATTGCTTGTATTGTGTAAATGATCTTTCTTCAGAAACTCCTTTTCAAGAAGGCTTCCCTTTTATCCCTCAAAATTGGTCAATCTTCCTCAAAATATGTAGCTATAGCAATTTCGTAGCGCGCTACGAAACTGCTGTGTATTAGGCATCATCTTCAGCAGTTTCGTAGCGCGCTACGAAACTGCTGTGTAATCACAAAACACAGTTTCTAATGCCAAAATTTGACTGTCTTGAGCTTCTTTATCTTGTAATGACTCTTCCATATGACATGAGGCTGTTCAAAACTAAATAACTTGACACCATTCTTTAAGGTAAACTTCAAAAGGTAGTCTATATCAAAATTTAGGATTACCTTACTTGCCTTGCTTGAGCCTTCAAAGAACTCTGATGTATGCTGACCCTGAATTTGCCAAGTGCTTCTTATGCATGAAAGGAGCATGAGAATGACCAAGACCAATTCTTCCTTACCTTACCCTTTTCCTTTGAAATCTTTTCAGTGATAATAGTGGCTCCACTTGGGATAGTGTGCCCTTGTGGTACACTAAGAACTCGCAGGTCCAGTGCCTTATCCTCTTATGATAAATGGAAATTTGTTTGACAAGCATCCCCTTTAAGCTTCTTGGGCCTTCACCTCAGGCTTAAGCTTGACAATCACTGTAGGAGAAAGAAATCTATATCTACTGAAAAATGCTCAGTCAATCCTTGAGCTTATTTGCATTTTCCTACCTACCTACTAGCTGCAATTTCCACTTTAGGTCAAGCAACATGATATTTCCAATAAAGCCAATCAATTGTCCTTTCTGATATTGGAGGCTCTTGACTGTATTCGACCTCAAAATAACCATGGTAGTGAGATGACCAAATCAACTCATAATATACCTGCTCTTCATAATGCAAATGAAAATGAAAAATTGGTGTGCAAAGCTTGGCCATGTATTCATTTATAGGGTCAAAGAGGACATGGTTATTTTGATGATCATCATAACATTCTACATCTTTAGACAATTGATTCTCAACCACACACGATTTCTTTGATATGCTATCCAACTGCCATTCTGAATGATACCCACAAACAATGTAATTTTCTTCATTATAAATATCATTCTCTGATGCAAGCTACTGCAAGGAATTACAAAAAAGAACAACCTTTTCCTTTGCCTGAGGGTCATAAAAAATTTCTTTCAGTATTTCTTCTTGTTGTGTGTAATCATTTTCATCTTCATTATGATTCGAAGACTGAGAAGTCTGCTGCATCTCTACATCAATATCAGAGGATTGAACATGGTTTTCATAAGTAAACCCCTGCTGATTTTCATGTTGCATTTCATGGGATGTTATTCTTTCTTCTTAGTGTTGAAATGTATTGTTATGAAGAGCCTCTAAAATTTCTTCATCCATAAATTCATCATAATCATAACAATCCTCCAAATATTGAATAAGACTCAAAGAATGTTTACAGCAATCTTGGACCAACAATAAGGAGGGGTGACACTCTTTATACATGTCATAGAATACATCATGGAAATCAGCAAGAGAATATAATGAACCATTTTCCAAGCTTTTGTACCAAGACCATGCTTTTCCTTCTAAAGTGGTCATAAACATCCTCATGAGACAATCTTCAGGGAACTGAACCTTAAGACTGCGTACATGCATATGGAACCTAACCAAATGAAGAGCAACATTGTATTTCTTTTCATCTTTGAATATTGGAAGATCATCTAACCAATCAACCTTTGGCATAGGATTTGGAAAACCAGGGATATGAGATCGATTCATAGGAGCATACCTGGCATTCATTCTTGCAGTGGAACTCATTTTGAAACTTCATCAAGACGTTGATCTTCTAGCAGTGGAGTCACCTTCTAATTTGTTATTTGATGTGTGGAGTCGCCAAGGTAGTTTTGCAGCCTCAAAAAGATGTCTGAGCTCCTGCTACCTTCAGAAGTTCAGCTTCTTGATTTCGGGAATGAATAATCTTCAGACTCCCGGCAGACGCACCAAAATATTATCACAAAATCAGACCCCTGATAGGCTGCTAATCAGGAGGACTTTGAGTAACTATTTCAAACCAACTTTTGGTTGAGGCTTAGCCTCCCCAACCTGAGAGGGCTCTCTCACAATATTAAAGATTTGGATAATGAATAAGATGGCTAACTCTATGGATTGAAATCAAATGAAAATGTATTAAGGGTTGGAAATTTCAAGAGAAACAAGGCATATTATGTTATTGTAGAACACTGTATGTTTTATGTTAATGCAGAAGTTTGGCTTTACTACTCAGGATTCAAAGAGGGTTTTATGTGTTTTATTTCCTAATGGATTTCTTCATTTGCTCACTTGCAGTGGTATGAACACATGTTACTTAGAATTCATTGATAATGCTCTAACTGCCTTCATGTGTTCATAGACTATGTTTCCTATATCATGTCTCTGTTTTGCTAGTAGATTAAAACTCTTTATGCCCTGACTTCCATGTAAGCTAATCTGTTGTTGTACTAAAACATACTTTGACTCCATAGCCCAATAGATGCTTGTTGATTGGCATTTCAACCATTTATACATTTTCATTTGATTTCAATCCATAGAGTTAGCCATCTTATTCATTATCCAAATTTTTAATCTTGTGAGAGAGCCCTCTCAGGTTGGGGAGGCTAAGCCTCATCCAAAAGTTGGTTTGAAATAGTTACTCAAAGTCCTCCTGATCAACAACCTATCAGGGGTCTGATTTTGTGATAACACGTGGGAACTTGGATCTTCTCTTAGATCCCTTCTATAATCTTCTTTTGCCTTTCCCTGACTTCTAGATCTTGAGAGAGACCCTTGGTAGCCTTCACTTGACCACCTTTCCTCCATTCCACCAAGATCGAACTTGTAGAAGGATGGCCAAGGTCAATGTAGAAACCCTAGTCTTCTCTAGCATGTGTGAGAGAGAAAGATAGCTCAAACACAAAACTTCTTCATCCTCCTTCTCCTTCATTGCCTCTTCCTTCTTCTTCCTTCCCTAGAATGAGAGATGAGTGAGTGTCTTTAAGGAGGTTGAATCCTACTCTATATATAGGCTTCTCCAAGGGTGGATGAGGCTCTTCCTTTAGGCTGGCTTTCCAGTTCCCAGGTCGACTTGGTCTTGGAGGGTCTTCTGACACTTTTAAAGACAATTTTTTTCTTTACAAGTTACAATGTGCCCAATGGGGTCTTCAACTTATGGCAATGACATTTTTGACTTCTTGACCTAGGACAAACCCTAGGAGCACCCAATGGGTGCTTGACCTATAAATTAAAAGACCTTGAGCATGAAACCCATGCTCCAAAAACAATAATAATAATTTCTTTTATTTCATAATATACAAGAATAAAAAATACAAATCATACTTATAAAGGCCAGACCTAGTTACACATTTTTCAACATGCATCACCTAGGATATTGAAGCGTGTCAATTCCATCCTCTTTGAAAAGTACATTAGTCCCCACAACAAAATAATTTCAACGTGAGTTTTAGTCCCATTTCCTTCACTCCAATAGATATTTAGTTGACTTGTTGAATCCAATAACAAAATAACAACACAACCACATTTGTTCTGTTGTGCTACTCCATAAAAAAAACCCAGTATGGAATACAAAGTTGTTGTGGTTCTCCAAGTTCCTATCTGGATTGGAAACAGTTTCCTTATGGCCGTATTCACCAAAATGAGCACAAATTCGAGACATAACCATGCATGTCTCAAGAAACTATCTTTCAAAGATCTAATCATTACGAGCTCACCATATTCCATAAATCACAAACTAGGGAAGAGTTCTATAGGCACAATTTTTTCGTATCCACCATGAAAAACGATCTATTATTGAAGGAAAATATTTATTATATGGAATTATAAGGGATTGTGTAACACGATACCAAATAACATTTGCAGTCAGTCACTGTAAAAATAGACGTGTCACGTCCTCCTCTGCCCCTCTGCATAATAAGTAACAATTTGGACCATGCATCCCACGTTTTATGATGTTGTCAACAATAAGGATCTAGTTCTTCCATGTTAGCCAAATGAATAGGATCAACTTAGATGGAATGTTCCAACACCATACGTTAGCATACCATCTTTTAGGAACCTTGGGGTGAATATCATGGTATATGAAAGAGTATGTGTCAGCTACAATCAAGTTACCATTCCAACATAGTATGCCTTCTCTGTAGTGAACAAAAATGCTAGCCATCCTGAGATTATTGGTATATCTCTCCTATGTTTCTAACATCTAATCCTTGAGCCCAATATTCTTCGTTGATTTCCAAACGAAGCTTGAGTTTTCTCCAACGTATCCACAATTACTTGTGATACGAAAAACAATCAAGAGCATGAAAAGTATTTAAATGTCTTCAGGTAAGTAGTAATTACTCATACCAAAAATAGGGTTAATTCCAATGAGAATTTGATTTCCTGAAGCAAAGGACTAGTGCAAAATTTTAAAAATCTAGGAACTCATTTTGAAGAAACTATTCCAAATATGTGACCCTTTCGGTGGCCTATCATATCTAGATATGAATCATTGGGAGAATGACATGTTCTTCATATATTTTCTTTTTCTAATATCTTGCCAAATTCCCTTCCCTGTTAACACAGGCCAAAAGCTCTTAATTGGCAGTTCCTGGCCAAAAATTTTAATGTATTTGATCCCATGCCCCCATATTCTTTGTTTCATATTATTGCATCCAACCGCATGAGATAGAATTTTTTTTGTTTTCTCCCTTGCCCACCCATAAAAAAATTGGCTATGATCGATTTAATACGGTCGATGATACTGAAGATTAGCATGAAAAAATGCATCCAATAAAGAGACGTGTTGCAACAGATATTAATTCAAAAATGATGTAAGCGGTTATCACAGTTTGTTTCATCGACTCTATTTTATCTTATTGTTTTTTTTTTTTTTTTTTTTTTTTTCTGAATCAGACTAATCTATTATATTACAAAAAAGTCAAAAATTACAGCATCAGTGTTACAACAGGGCTGTAGCCCTGTGAATCTTGTCGAGAGATTGACAGATTGCCCAGGATTAAACATGTCCAAAATTACACGGGTACAAAAATTGGAAGCGATGACAAACTAGCATAATGACACAGGACAGTGCATAAGACCGACACTTAAAACATATGGATAGCCGACACTTAGACACATAAGGACTGAGTCCGAACCCATACAAGATGACAGTGAGTGCAAACAGAGAGAACTTTCCCTTCCCAACGACTAAGAGCGAACAACAGGTCGAGTTATTCATCATCGGTGGTGTGCGGTTCGTCCTCCTCTTTGCCCCTGAAGTGCTTGGGGATGTCCGGGTCGGGGAGATGGATCCTCTGCGCTGGTTCGCTGGGGCCTGCCTGAGAGTCTGGGGAAGAGCTATCCTTGATGGGGCGTAACAGATCAATAGTAGGCACTTGCATATCGATTGTGGGAACAATCCCTGGAACCCGAGGAGGGTTTGCCTGCGGAGCTTCCTCTTGACCTCTTGGATTGCCACAGTGCTCCACAGAAACCGAAACGATGAATGTTGAATTTGCCAGAGAGCAGGGAATTCGATACCTGACCATGGGATGCGCAGAGTGGCCACAATCCATGATTTCTCCATGCTCCGTTGCCCTACCGCGGCCAGCTGCTCGTCCCCGGGAGCGACGGTGGTCTGAAGTAACTTCAATTGAGGAAGAGGGAGAAATAGCATGCCTCTGAGCCGAAGCACGACCCCTGGAGCTTCCGCGCCTGCTAATCATTCTCAGGTGCTCACGCTGCATCCCCAAGTTAGCCAGAGAGCAGGAATATCCCTGCGCAATCTTCCTCAGAACCAGAGAATAATCCGACGCTACCGCCGAATGCTCAGACCTTATGCAAGACTGCTGGAGAATGACAGAGGTGCCAGGCCTTTGTAGCGCCATTTTTCCACTTCCCAGGAGAGCAGTTAAGACAGAAATGACTTGAATTAATTCCTGCAGAGGGACTACCGCCGCCAGTCTTAAATAACCACCGGCCCTGTATTGCGTGGCTCGTCCGGGCTGACACATGCCCATGTGACGAGCCATTGGCCTGCTACGCGTTGGAGCCACCCGCATCCGGGACTATTTTATCTTATTGTTAATCGACTCTCTTTTATCTTATTTATCTTATTGTCCACCGTTATTTGTATATTTTATTCTTATTTGAATTCTTTCTCAGAATATATGTATATATTTTTAAATATTATTAATAAATAATTATTTCATTAAAAAATAATAACTAATTATAATTATATTGGAATAAGGTTATTAAACTTTTAATTTAGTTATTAATAATTAGATGATAGAGATTTAATTTTAATGCAATAATTTTTAGATTTTTTTTACTTGAATATGTTTTTTTTTATTTTTCAATTTAATTAAAAAGAATATTATGTGTACACGAATTATTTAACTTCTTGTAATTTTATTATATTTTCTTATTACATATATGTAAACTCATTTATTAATGTTTTTATAATTAATAATAATAATCATGCTAGATCCATCTTAATTCCGGATTTACCAAGTGTTTAGAGGGGTCAAATCTATTTTCATTCTAAAAGAGGTTTACATCTCAATAAATTTGATCCCTCTCAACACTTGGTAAATCTGGAGTTAAGACAGATCTACTCTAGTTTAATTACCCTTTTTAAAGAGGTTATATTCCACATGAATACCATTGGCCATTTTTATTTTTATAGGGTAATTTTTATTTTGTTTACCAAGTTAAAATGTTTACATTGCATTACATTATGTAACATCTCTATCATACTGGGCTGGAGAGCACCTCTCAACTCAATAATAATAATTTAAAATAAAGTTATAATTTAGTTAATTTTTATGTTTTTTTAATCTTCGAATGTGAGATGTATCATAAGTGTCTTGATGCCTACTATAAATTGATATTTATCCAAGTTTACTAGCCATTTAATTTATATAACTATTTCAATTTCAAACCACTTTACTTAAATATATTTAAATTCAAACTATTTTATTTAAATATACTTAAATTATAATAACTTATACAAAAATTTTGGGAAATCAATAACTTTAAAAATTCACATACCATTATTAGACCAAATACAATTATTTCACAAATACTACAAATAAAACAATTACAACACACATTTCAAAAACAAATTATTACCATACCACATGAAATAAAATACTTTAAAAATAAAATAAAATATTATAACCATATAAAATTTACAAATAATTAATCATATGATTGAGATTCAATGATAATGCAATTTTTAGACCTATCGAAAATAAACATCTTAATCATGTCATGCTTGTCAACATTACATGAGAGACACTATCATCAATGAACTACAATGAATCATGGGCCCACCTACTAGAACTTGGCTATTCCAAAGGCCAAATCCTATCATTGACTCTTCTTCTTTGCTCAATCATATGTGGTATATCCTCCCTCATACATGATATATTCTCCTAGGTATATGCCCGAGTGGTATTAAAGTGTTTGATTTGTTTTGGGTTAGCTATATTTAAGCCTATACTACACCATGTATTCCTTATTTTATGTGGTGTATGCTTCCTTACCCCATGGCAGTGAGAATCTTATTTCCATCTTCATCCCCCTATCTTGCCCACTTTTATTTTATATGTTATGGTATTTGACTACATGTAATGTCCACCCTCGTAGTTCCCCTCCTATCTTGTTGGGACTTGAGCTAACTGCTCCACCATATGGTTGACAAATCATAACTCTATTGATTGAATTCCATTTTTTTTATAATTACTATTATTATGAGCCAAACTTTGCTACATGTCCAATAACCAAGATCATTTTTCCTTAAACTATCATAAGACAAAACTACAAGATGTACATGCCCAAGGTAGCTCATTCCTAGTATAACTACAGTCTTGGCATAACTTTTTCAAAAGGTTTTCCTATATGAGACCACCCCCTAAAAGTATCCACGTGTTTATAATATATTCCATTATGGCATATCTCATGGCTATCAAGATATTCTCTATGTTTGGATTGGTTGGTGAATGACCAGCATTGAAATCTATTCTAATTAGAGTAATGTAACATGCCATTTTCTAAAGTCATAACAAAAAGAAATGTGCATATACAATTCTCGTATGAATTTTATTATTTTTAAATAATTGTAATGGATTACCGTGTATTTAATTTTTTTAAATAAAGATATCTTATTTTGGCATCATGTTTTCTTCATTAAATGATGTAAATCCTTGGATTCTAAATACTTGTATCTTTAAGTGGCCTTTCATGTAAATAATATGACATAGAATCTCTAATACCACAATTATAAGGAATTTCTAATTATCTTGGAAGTATAATAAATTTTTAAGTAATTTTATGTTTTTAAGAGTTTTATTATAATAATGAAATAAAAAAATATTTAATTTGTGAAAATATATATTTTTATCAAATATATGCAGGAAAGAAATGTTATCTAAATGTATATGTATAATATATTAATATAAATCTTGGTATGTCATTGATCTTGTTGTCTTATAATTAATCTAATGATGTTTAAAATATTTTGGGTATATAACAAGATGACACAACCTTAATTTTAAACAATAAGCTTGTGCTTATTTTACACCATGTATGATTACTATAATTAAATGTATACATGTGATTATTTATTATATTTCTAACGATTTTTAGAATTATATTATTATTATTATTATTATGAAAATTTAATATGTAATCCAATTAAAAAATAAGAATCACTCACAAAGCAAAATCTTCATTATATTTATCACACCTACCAAATCTTGTTATTTGGATTTCCACTCATATAGCATAACAAATATATGTTCTTGTCATTTCATTGATTTTGTAAATTTATTTATTGGTATATTTAATTAATTTTGAATGGCTTTGAACAATTGTTTTACATTTTCTCATAAAATTGAAATAATTCTAGAAAATAATTAACAATGTTTATAATCTTGAATAATAATGTCATGCATTTATTCTTATAGAAATATATCTACTTAGAACTTCATGCTTCATAGTGATCTTTCATCATTAGAATATCATTTTTTATTGATAAGATAAATCTCCTTAAAATTTTATCTATTCCAAGTTTATATCATTATATGGATTAAGTTTGAATGTCATTATTTTATTAATGAACCTTAATGTGATGGACATTCCACTTAGTACCTTCTCATTCTATATAAAATGGAGTGTATAAATTAAATATATAAGAGAACCCTATGAAAGAGATTTATGTCTAAGAGGTTTCTTATTTTTTATTTTTCTATTTATTGTTATCCAAGTAAGACAAGTCATTAAGTATTAAATGCACTTTTCCTAGCATAAAAAGGATCTCAAAGCAATATCTTTGAAACAACATGATGCGATTTCTCATCCATGTCAATAATATTGAATTATTTGCAATCTACGTAAATACTTGATGGTCAACATAAAAATAAAATGTATTCACAAACAAGTAATGAATAATTTTTAAAATCAAATTTCATACTTGGTATTTCAATTTTTATCATAGTTTAATTCATCTACACCAATACTAACTTCACATTAACAAAGTAACATAAATGGTCTAAATATTGACCATGTTTATGCTAAGAAAAATCTAATTGTAGTCCCTAAATTATCCACATAGACATGGACCTTGATGTGATAGTCATAAAACTTAAACCCCAATCAAAGTTGTTTTGGGAAATGAACATATCTTTCTATTTAAAGTCTTAAAACTTAGATATCACATAAACCATATTAATAATAGTCTACCATATACTTAATTTAATATCTTTGAATACATATTTGGTGATTATTAATGATGGGAAATCAATATCAACCAATTTATATAAATGAAGATACATTTTGATGCTAAATTGAAAACTTAAAATTGTATTAGAGATTCTTTATGCAAAATCCATACTTGAATTGCATCGAGTTATGGGTTTGCCTACTAAAACTTACTCTTCCCAAGAGACACACTCAATTGCACATTTTTTTTCTCTACCTTATTGCATCGAACGTAATAAGCTGATTTACTACCCAATATAACATAGATATTGTTATATACATGATGTAAATTGTAACAATATCTTTAAAAACAATTAAACCAACCTAAATTCATGTATATCTAAATTTATTAAACATTGAGTAAAATCAAATTCATTAAAATATAATTTTTTTATCATTTAATTTTATATTATATATTAATTCATTTATATTAAATGATAAATCATTTACACCTTTTAATTTTTTAATATTTAATAAATTTTATAGTAGCATTTTCTCTTACTTGCACATAATATATTTTTGAAAAATATATTATGTGCAATTTTGCCATAGATTTGCATTGATATATTTTCTCAATTATATATAATATATACATTTTCGAAATGTAACACAGTCAACTTGTATGAAGATGTTAAGATATTTGATTTTGTTAAATTTAATAATATTTAATACCAACACCGCACCATGTGTTAGTTTGTCTCCATGTACCCATGGCAATAAGAATCTTTCTATCCCTCATCCCCGTTGTTTGCTCTTTGTAATTTTTTATGTAACGCAATTTGACTAAAGGTATCACCATCGAAGTTCCCTCCTCGCCAATGGGGACTCAGCAGCCACTTTCCACGCGAGATAGTTGACAAATCATGCCTCCTTTTGATTGGCATCTATTTTTATTAATATATAATCACAAGTCAAACTTACCAAATCCAATACCCTAATTATTGATCCAATACCCATAGCTTTTGTAAATTGTTTTCTAATGTGAAGCCACCCCTTATGATCCTCCACATGTTTTAACTGTATTCCTTTGTGGGATATCTCTCTGCTATCTATGATATTCTCTATGTTTGGTGAATGAGAAGCACTGAAACCTTTCACAATTAATAAATTTCTAATGTAACAATGAGACATTAAAAGAATATAAACAATTGGTATAGGTATGGGAATTAGTATTATTGTTAATTAACGATTATGGATTCAAAGTGTCTTTTAAAGATGAAGAGACTCCATTCTTCTACTAGTATTTTCTCTATCAATAATGATGTAAAGCTTTGCCTTTTAAAAGGGGTACACACGACAAACATCATGCATAGTACACTGTATATTTAGATTTACCAATGAGTAACTACATTTTTTCCCTTTAGGAGACCACTTATTACGAAGAAAATAGAAATAAACAAATAAAATATATTTGATAATAGGATAGTAATAAATTAAGGCTTCAAGATTTTATGAGTGTGATTTGAGGAGTTGTTGTTGTTGTTGTTGTTTGATTTCATTTTTATGATATAGGTTGTTGTTGTTATTGTTATTGTTGTTGTTGGCCTCAAGAATTTATGAGTGTGATTCGATTTCATTTTTATGATATAGAATGTTGTTGTTGTTGTTGAATATAAACTAGATAATTTAAGTGATCCATAAATTGTCATAAATATTTTATTGGATAGTTCGTCACAATAAATATGATACAAATTTAATAAAATCTAAAATCTATACTATAAAGGTTAATTTTCCCTTAAAATTCTAGATTATTAAGTTACTATGTTTTACTTAAGCATGCAAAATATAAAAATGTAGAAAATAAAGAACAGATAAAAATGAGCATTCAAAAACCATAAGACATGAAGATATGATTTAGGAAACACTTTTTGGAGAAAACTCATCTGGAAGGTGAGACTGATATGCTATCTCTTTCTCTGAATGAAAATGTTGCAATTATGGAATGAGATGTGGCCCTTGGGCTACTATATAACAAAACCCCTCTTTGTTTTACCCTCTCCCTATCCACTCTCATAAACTCTACTCAACTTTGGAACGAAATGCAGTAGAATAGAATCTAACCTCTTTTCCTCCTAGTACCCAATTATAGCATAGTTTGATAGTTAACTAGGGTTAAATTTGACCTATTCAATCCTCAATATGAGTTAGAACTTGACTCTTCTAGACTCTTCTTCATCATGGTCAAGTGGCTAGCTCTTTTTCCATGAGTAACAGGGTTAACATGGCATCCTCTCTATTCGTGGTGATCAAAATATGAAGTTCAACTTTTGCGTGGCATAACATTTGCATAGGGACTCTGTTTGAGATATTTCTTATGTTGTTGGAAATTTGTTTGAGTGTATAGCAACACCTAGGGGTTTTTCACAACAAAGAGTTCTTGAATTCCAAAAAACTTCAAGAAATGCCTCAAACTTCCTCCAAAAGGTTTAAAACCTGCATTTTCCAAACTCATACCCACTAGTAAAAATGGTCATATGAGTTTATTACTCATATTTTCCACTCCAAAAAGAATCAGTATGGATGAAAAATAATATAATGATCCAATCCAAGTCATATCTCCACATTTTGGGAGGCTTTTGGTCCCCAAAATATTTTATAAGGTGAGGAATTTTTTAATTTGCCTTTTCCTTGGGGTACCATTTAGCCTTGCTTGGAAGTTGTTCTTTCAACCCAATCTACAAAAGGTCATGTTTCCCCTATATTGTTATTATGGACCTCTTCTAGGAAACTATATCCTTTGTCAACTCTATCTATGTATCTAGTGCCAAATCCTCTATAGAAGGTAGGACTTATTCCTCTTCCTAATCCAACATGGAAGGCTCATAGAGTTTCATATTTTCTACATTCGCCACTAAGTAAATGCACATGTATGAGAGTATACTAAGTCTATAGATGTTATCTCTCACATTTTCTAGTATATCAAAGGGACGATATTGTAGGGCCTTGATTTTCTTTCCAAGACACTGTAGCCTCTCCTTATTCAATACTTTGTCTCCCACTTTTATTAACTTCTCTATTCTAGATCAAGCATAGCCTTGTATTTTTCGCATGAATTCTACAACATCTCATGTACCTATACATGGATCTTCTTGATCTTATCAACACAATTTTCTTCCTTTAATGCATTTCCTATAAGATCCTCTCTCACTCCTCCATTTTGTCCATATGCAATATCCGAAGGTGAAGGTGGAAAATATCCAAAACAATTTTCAAATGGGGATTTACTAGTAGAAGTGTGGGCTGCTCTGTTAGGATTGTATGTATGCCATATTTTCATGCTAAGTCTTCATATGTTTCTGATTATAAACCCTCAAAAGTTGCACCAAAGTATTTTTTACTACATCTGTTTTCCCATCTTTCTGTGGATGGAATGTTGCATACATCTTCAACCTCATGACCATCTTCTCCCACAATGTAGTCTAAAATGCAGTTGGAAATCTTGTGTCCCTATTTCAAACAATTCTCATTTGGATTTCAAATTGCACCCAAACTTGTCCCAAGAACAAGTTTGTAGTTTATTTTGCATTGATGACCTCTTTATAAGGCATGATAATGCACATATTATTGAACCAGTCAACTACCATGAATATGTAATCATGTCCCTTCCTTTTTGTTTGTAAACCTCTAACAAAGTCCATGAAAATGTTTTCCCAAGGACAAATGAGTATAGTTGAGGGATGGTATATACCTTGTTTCTTGTTACTGGGCTTGTTGGTACAAGAAAGGATACATTCTTTTATGAAACTATCTACACCTTCTTAAATGTTAGGCCAGTACACATACCTCTATAACTTAGCCACTATCTTTCCTACACTAAAGTGACATGCAACCTTGGATATATGAGTCTCTTTAGTTAGATGCAAACACTCACCCTTAGGAACACATAACTTGTCTAGATTATAGAGTAACCCATTATGGAGATGATAATGAATTGTTTGATCACCACTGTGCACATGGCTCTGACACATGACTCTGGCTTTACAATCACTGAAACGTCTCTTTGAAATCCTCATTCTATGTATATGCTTCTCTATATGCATCATGGGTGAAAGGCTACATATTCATGAGAGTCCCTAAAGTTGTGATCTTTGATGTGGGAAACCTTGAAAGCATGTTAGACAACTTGTTTGTGCTACCTATAATGTACTTGATTACTAAATGAAACTTCTATAAAATGTCCATCCACTTGTAATTCTTGGTTTGTTGTAACTTACTCTAGAACTACAAGTATTGTAGTGGTTGGTGATCTATGTGTATTATTGTCTCCTTTCCCATTAGATGGTGTTTCCACTTTCCCATAGCTTGCACCAAAGCATAGAGATCCTTATAATAGGTAGGATAGTTAAGAAACACTCCACGAAAAACTTTAAAATTGCAATATACAAGCCTTTCTTCCTTCATCAAAACCACTCCCATAACATACCCACTCACATATATCTCCACTTGAAATGGGTATTTCAAGTTAGGTAATGCAAGAATCAATACTCAATTGATTTTCCTCAAAGGCTCTCTGCTAACACTTTCTCCATTGGAAAATATTAACATTAATTGTTATGGTGTGAAGTGGTGTTATTACTACTGAAAATGAGGCAAGGAATTTCTTAAGGTATTGTGCTACCCCAATAAAACTCTCAACCTTATACATATTGGTACAAACTTGCCACTTCATGATGGCCTCTATCTTAGCAAGATCTATCTTTAACACTCCTCCACCAATCCTAAATACACCAAATATTATTATGGAAACACAAATTTCTTGATATTTTCTAGTAGTTGGTGCCTCTTTAATGTCTCTAACACCTGCATCAAATGTGATATGTGCTTCTCCTAGGTAGCATGTGATACTAGTATATCATCTAAATAATCAATGACAAATGAATATAAAAAATGACACAATATATCATTCATTAATATCATGAACATATCTAGTGTGTTTTGTAGGACAAATGGCATAACTAACCAGTCATACAAACCGTGTTTTGTTTTGAAGGTGCTCTTCCAAGTATCTTCTTATCTAACTCAAACCTAGTGATACCAACATTAGTTCCATCTTGGTGAAGTATTTTTCTTGTTGCAACTGACATAAAAAACCATCTATATTAGGAAAGGGGTAGATATTCTTGAGCGTAATTTTGTTTAACACCTTGTAATCAATTCACATCCACGAAGTAACATCCTTCTTTGGCACAATTATGATGGGTGACCCACATGATGAGGCCATTGGTTCAATGACACCCTACTATAGCAGCTTCTGTAACTACTTATTTACCTTGTTTACTTCTATTATAGAATGCCTATGTTGGCATTATGAATTATGTGTTGTCCTTAATGGCAACCTACCTGATGAGTTGTCTTTTGATGGGAACCTACTTGATGAAGATGTAAACAGGATGTGTCTACATGTGACAAAGAATTTAATCAAAGGCATAGGCATTATGAATTATGTGTTGTCCTTGATGGCAACCTACTTGATTAGTTGTCCTTTGATGGAAACCAACTTGATACAGATGTCAACAGGATGTGTCTACAAATGTGACAGAGAGTTTTGACAAAAGCATAGTAGTTTAGAGGTAGATGAATGAAAAAGTTGAAATTTCAAGAAGTATACGCCGGTTCTGTTAAGAAAAAACGCATACACACGCGGGTATGTATAAGCAAAGGCACATACAGTTTTTGCACCATGGTATTCTAAATAACAAGGGTCCTTACGATGGTATTGCTCTGTGGTATTGAGGTCAACAAGGGATGTTTTCATCCCATCTAAGAAAACCATCAGATGGAGTATGGTTTTGACCTGTGGTATTGGATAAGGGCTAAGCTATATAAGGAGATGAAGATCAAAGTGGTAAAAGTGTGCAAGTGATGAATATATTATGAATAGTTAGATCTGAAGCAAATATGCATGTAATGGGCTATTGATGTTTTGCTTGATCTAAAACTAAGTATGCACCCGGGAATTTGATGATGGATCAGATCCAATAGATCTGAGATGACAATCTTGATTATGAGGTGATTTGATTTGTGTTGATAGTGTCTTAATGCATGATTTTTCTGTGTATGTTGAGATCTGAGTATGTCTGAAGTTATGTGTTGCAACAAAGGTTTAAATCAGAAATTGCAAATTTGAACGCGGGTTTTATAGCCTGCAAGGTGCGTACACATGTGGGTGTGATACTGGTAAGTCATGTATCCATGGGTTTGTTTCCTGAAAAGTGTGTATACACACGTATATGATTTAACGAAAGCCCGTACATAAACTAGGGTTTTGATGAAAAGGATGTTTGATCAATTTAATCAGTCTTGTTGTGTTTCTATTGTCGGTCAATGAAGTCTTCTTGATGATCTAGGCTTAAATAATGATGTTTTGATTAAGGATTGATTGATTGAAGAATGTTGATGATACTTGTGTTGGTCACTTTAATTGCTTATTAATTTAAACAACCAAGTGCTACATAAATTGTCAACCCAGGGAAGTCTCTTTATTTCAAAGGCAACCGCGTACTATATGTACTCAATCTTAAAAGCAATAAAAGTTGTAGTAAGACTAGTCACACCTTGCTTAAGCAAACTGAAGCTTCACTCTGAGTTACAGCAAAAACAATCTATTGCAGATAGCTACCAAAGAAGGCTTAATTTCATTAAAGGAGTAATTTAATGAAAAAGAATCAATCTACAAAGGAAAGCACTAGCTATGCTGTAACAGAGAACATGACCCTATTCCCAGAGCGGGAATCTTCAACACCTGTTTCTGATTACCACGCTGCCAACTCACTCTGTAAACTCAATTGCCAATGAAACACTCATGAATGAACTATGGATAAACTAAATAATGCAGCAATCAATTGGAAAGAAAACAGAGTTTTAGCAATAATGTGGAAACAATATTTAGTAAACAGTACTGTTAACAAGGCATGGACAAAAGGCATGCTTAACACACTGCAGAAATATAATGGGTGAATCTTGTGATGAAGGTGGGCCCTGTCCTTCTCACAAGATTCCCCAAGAGACGAGAACTAGAAAGAAATGTTCAGAACAAGATTTTATTCATCCATCAATATGTCATGTTACAGAAAAAAAGATTCCAGTTCTGTTCCTTCAACTAAGCCTTTTCCCACAGTCTGTTCATCCCCTTCTAATGTAGATGTCTCCTCTTTTTAAAGAGGAGACATCTATTACAATAGATTACATTGTAAGTCCTATTTTAACCCTTTATACAAAAATAGGGAAGTCAGTTTTCCCATCAACAAAATGCTGTTACAATAATACTGTCTTTGGATCATGATCGTTACATCCAGTGTAGCAGCTCCTTTGGTGATCTTCTTCTGTTGCTGTCAAATCTAGACTGCAAATCACAACTATTCAGCCACAAGATTTTCACATCGTTCCTACTGTTTCAGCAACTGTAGAAGTAATCTTGCAATCTTCAGGCAATTTCAGCAACGTGGACTACACATCGTTCATTAACCGTTCAACAACTATCAATTCAATGATTAATAATGAAGATAGCGTAATCATATGTAAAATAATTTAACGTATAGTGATGAGAAGAAATATTGTGTACCTTCGGAATAATTGGGTTAAAACAGTAACAAGGACTTTAAATACAAGTTGAAAAGGATGATATCATAGCAAAATGTATGGTAAAAAAGAGACAATATGAGGTCCTAACAATTTGTTGTTTGTGATTGAATTTCAATGAAGGTTCTGTGATTATTTCAGAATGATGAAGTGGATCTGAGTATGATTCAGTATTTATTTTAGAGTGACAATGGTTCAGTTTTCAAAATTCAGTGGTTTAAGATTTGTACGCAGGTATGCTTAATGGAAAGCATGTACACACGTGAGTTTGCTACTATAAAGTAGCATATATATTTTGACATATGGTTGATCAGGGTTTACAGTAATATAATCTGGTTCCTATGATGTACAGTATGTTGATTGGTATTTGTCTAGTCAATTTAACGTCTTAAATTGCTCTACATAAATTATCAATCCGAGTATCGTAAACTGATGAAGTGTGGTGCACCATATGTGCTTAGTTAACCTTTTTCTTACTTCGTTGTTTTTGGGGTTTTGTTCTTGTTTGTTTCCTAAAGTGTTTAATGCAAATGGAAATCCTATTATTCTAAAGTCTTAAGAATACTTTTAAAGGTCAAGTACGGATGGAGATTTCAAGACAAGGTTTATGTCCCTTATGGTAACTTCCAAAACTTAGCACTTCAAAAGATCTCAAAACATGCTATTGATCAAATCAGTACTTGAACAAAAGTGTAAATATGCAGCTACTTAAATCAAACATAAGATGAAATACTGATCATGAAATCACTGTCTCTACTGCCCATCTAATTACAAAAATAAAATCTAAACTATTGCACTCAAACAAACCAAAAATTGCAGACTAATGAAAGTAAGATCAATTTACTTCACTTATAATCTGATAGCTCGCCAAGTAGCTTTTCAGGGTTAAGCCATGGCTCTGGAGATAACATCAAATAACATGAAGAATTGATATCTAAATTACCTACTTGCAGATTAATGAAAGCAAAATCAAAGTACTTCACTTATAATCTGATAGCTTGCCAAGTATCTTTTCTGGGCTAAGCCATGGATCTGGAGATAACGTCAAATAACATGAAGAACTTGATATCTAAACTACCCACTTGCAGAATGAAAGTAAAATCAAATCACTTCACTTATAATCTGATAGCTCACCAAGTAGTTTTTCGGGGTTAAGCCATGGCTCTAGAGATAACGTCAAATAACATGAAGAACTTGATATCTAAACTACCTACTTGCAGATTAATGAAAGAAAAATCAAATTACTTCACTTATAATCTGATAGCTCGCCAAGTAGCTTTTCGGGATTAAGCCATGGTTCCGGAGATAACGTAAAATAACATGAAGAATTTGATATCTAAACTAGCTAACAACAACAAATAAATAAGACTAAAATCAAAGCATAATTGAAACTGAAAATCTTAAGAAAAAGTTCAGTAGAGAGGCAAATCTCATGTCACTATTTGATGCAAAAACATGTAAAGAAAAACTAAGCTACAATCAACCGGTTGAACACACTTGCATGAATTAAAATTGCATGAATGGAAAATCTAAACTATCAAACTTGAAAGCAATAAAATGACATACATGAATGAAATCAAAGAAAAATTACAAAATAAAATCTACTCTACCTTACATTCTAATGTGCTCCATGACATCTACTTCACATCTCCTTCCATGTTGAGGACATCAAAGTTTTATTCAAATTCTTCAAAATTACAAAGTACAACAAAGCCCTCCAAAGCTTTCCAAAGCCATCAAAGAAGAACTACAAACTCCAAGCTAAAGAACTACAAGCCAAGCTAAGCTAAGACTAATAAGCTAACAAATGAAGGAGAGAGATCTCCTATTTATACAAAAAGAAGAGAAGCCATCTCATTAATGAGAGTCTATGAATCTCTCCCTCTACCTCTAGAGTCCTAATCAAAATAGGAACTGATAAGACACATGTCTTCTTAGAGTTTCAATACAATTAGGAGCTGTGACACATATCCTCATGATCCCATGATTCTTTCCACTCAAATTCGAATTTGGCCTTAGAGTGCCACATAAAGGTCTTCTAGAAGCCTCCTTTTAACCTACACATGTCAACAATCTCAACCCACTTGTTAGGTATAAGCATATGCACATTATTTTCTAATTTTTAACCACAAATTCATTTAAAAAGGCTAAGAATTAATAAAGTTCGGAAAAACATAAATGTGGACCAATGATAATGAAAGTGGGATGAATGTAGTGACATAGTAGTGAAATGGAGGTGATATAATGGACATAATAGTGAAAGTGTAATGGAAATGAATAACATTTTCAAGACCCAACATACCCCCCAATTGAAGTTATTGCATGTCCTCATGCAATATATATTACATTAACTCTTTTGATCCTTGAGCTTTGGCTTAACTTTGCATGATATCATTTGATAACTTCATATTTCTGCAAAGTGTTTTACTTGAATTGCAACATGGTTGGTTCTTGTGTTACAACCATTTTTTTTTTTTTTGCATTTTATTTTGATCTTTGATCTTTGCATAATGATATTTTGATTATTGTTGCAAAGTATATCTTTATTGGATTGCATGATGGTTGGTTCTTGTGTGACAACCATGATTTTGTTTATATCCAATTTATCCTTTAAGCACTTTTTGAAGAAAAGTCATTATATGCTCATAATAACAATGTAATAGTTAATATATGTTGGAAGTATGTGGGCTCCTGAATATGATATGGACATGGCAAGATATGAGTATGAATGTATTCCCCCCCAAATGATGGTATTGGCAATTTTATGAAATGAGGAAGATAAATGTTTTCCAACAATTATCATTCTAGCTTTTTATGGAATTCAATGGTCAAAAAGTTAGAAAATGACGTACCTTAACTTACCTTTGGAATGGATGAGTTGTATGTGTGGTGGTTGCAAAATTCTGATCATATTCTTCTTCAAGTGGCTGAACAAGACGAGTCATGGATAAAGAGTTAAGATGACTTTTTATTGCTTCTACTAAAACTTGCTGAATCCGCTCCAAAATGCTGAAAATAATAGTCTTCATGTCTTCAAAACTCATTGGCATAATTCCTACTATGTGAAAAAAATGTTCTGATGTTGAACATAGCATGAAATTGTTGACTTAGTGGCCATTAATGGATGCCACTAGTCAACACGAGAACTCTCACCATTGATGACAATAAGAGTCAAGATGCCGAAACACATCTTGCTAGGTACGAATGAATTTGCCGATGTCGAGTCACTTAGAAGATTTGATGAACAAGGGACATTAATGTATTCCCATTGTTTGTTAGTATGGGACTTGCCATTAAGGCATGCAAGCCTCAAGGTGTTTTTACAAAGAATTTAGACTCAAAGGACTATGGACTCAATAATTTGCATTGAAGTAGGGCTTATTTGCGAAATGAAAATGATAGGAAATGAAAGATGAAAATGGAAGATGGCAATGGAGAGCAGAAATGGCAATGGGAAATAAGCATGTGAATGAGCCTCTTGATTTTATTTGTGGATTATGAATGGACAAAAAGAGATGGAAAGTGTATGTGAATATAAATGGAAAGTATGAAGTGAAATGAGGTAAATGGTTTATTATGAGGTATGCATGTGATGGAGACAATTGTATCTGAAAGTTTTTCAAGTGTTTGGATCTTATTTTTCATCAACATATTTCCTCTTTGTTGCTGATCATCCTCTTATGAAACAAATTGGTCTCTTAAGAGACACCATTCTCTTGTAGTCATTTGTCCTTCCTCCTGGAACCTGCAAAAAAAATAATACTTCTTCTGCAATGGAATGTAAGATTATCAAAGGAGAGAGATGACAAATCTCTTTAGTTATGATATTTACACACAAAACTAAGAATTTGTATTAATAAAACAAGTTCTCAAAGGAAAAATCAAAAGAATTTATACCTGTTTTGGAATTAGCGCCTCAAGTTGATGTTGCTTCTTTTTAGCAATTTATTTCATTATTTACCATTTCAAACTCTAATGATTGATTTTTCATTGTGTAGATCTTGTTGAGATCTTTCCAATGATACTTGAATCATCAAAATCTGATTTCGTATGAGAAAGTTAGGCTGATTTGAACAATGAGGTTTTTTTAGCTGGAGAAGAGCTGCAGAATTGGACTTTAGCTGCGGAATGTGCACAGTTTCTGTAGCTAAAAATCTTGAATAAAAAATTAGCTATTCATCTTCATCAGTAGTCAAAAATTAATCAATACCTTCAAAAAAGTGAGCAAATAACTTATTCATTTCATTGATTCAAAATTGTTTTTTTCTTGACATGCGGTGACTTAGTGTGGCGACTTAGTGATAACACACACCTTGACTTCCCTTTGACCGGGGTCTTTTTCATTGACTTGGATCAAATGAATAGGACACCATCTATGTACTGACATTTTCCCAGCTACCCATGTGGTTTGTTTCATCTCTTGACACCTATAACCTATAGAAGTATGAAAATGGCTGTAGAATTGCCAATTAGCTGCGAATCAGGTTGCATTCTATAGCTAAAAGATAGTCAACCATCAATTTTCTAATTTAATTTATTGGAAAAGAGATTTTATGCAGCCAAGTACTAGAGAGAGAGACTAAGATCACAGCTGGTGCACAAGACCAATTATTCATGATCTTCTCTGCTATTTTCAAAAAAAAAAAAATCTTCACTGTCTGCCTGAAAAATAAAATTTTTGTAAATGGTATATGAAGTAAAACAGTGTTAGTGATGAAAATATATCAGAGTAATGGAAATGTATGGTCTTTTCAACAACTTTGATGACTCCTTCATTTCTGTCCTCACAATAAGACCCATCATTTTTGTTCTCGGCTACTCTTCAAAATTCCCTTTACTATTTGAGAAATGGAGTGACTGCATGGATAGAAATCAGACATTTATGGATATGGAAATGGAATGAAAATGTTTATGGAAGTAGATGACTGTGACTAAAGTGATTGTATGTATAGAATATGTGAAAACAGATTGACTATATGTGAAAACAGGGTGACTGTTATACACAGGTAGTATGAAAATGGAGTGACTGTGTGCGTGAAAAAAAAAATGCGAAGGATATAAGGATTGGTGGTGTTGCACATGTAGACAAAGTATGAAAACAAGTGATGTTGAATGAATAATCCAAGCAATAGGGATGTAAAAGATTCGTATTCAACTTGGTCAAGTCATACAATTAGCCGTTAAACAGGTGTAGTAGAGAAGTTCGATTGAAAATGACAGATCAGTTTGAAAGAGTCATACTCAATTGGGATACGTCATGTATCTTGCTGTTAAACTGAAGTACATGCCACGAAGATCGTTAGACATTTAAAGACATGAGGCGTGGCATAAACAAGATTGAATGCCAACACACAATAAGTTCCCAAATTGAATTTTCCCTCTCCAAGCACGCCGAGTTAAAACAACACTGTTAATTTAATTAAAATCGTTTTTCCTCATGCGGCAAGCAAAAAGAGGCTTTAAAGAACCGAGAAATTCTCCCAAACCGCTGCAAATTTCTTAAAATCATTTTTGGGTTATTTAATTGACCCTACGGCCAAAAAAACCCATGTTTTATTTTTCCCAAATTCGTCTCCGTTTGGCCAAATCGTGCAGTTGAAGTTTGACGTTTTTTAGTGTTTTGCGTTTTTCCTGAGTTGCTGCATTCGACTGTGAAATGAATTTCTAAGAGAAAAATTGTTTTCAGATGTATTCTCAGTGTATGAATCAGTGGAACAAATCTTCAAAATGGCATAAAATTGTCCTCCAACATCATAAGCAATCGGTTTTCCAAGTCGACTCAACTCTATTTCAATATCAGCAATAGTTTTGTTGGTAAATGATTGAAGGCTTGGGATGGTAACTTAATTACAGTTTCAAGATGCTTTGAAAGCATATTTGCAAGATGTTCTAATCCCATTCTGTGTGTTATACGTTTATGGTCTGGATTATTTGAAAAATATTCCAGCTCTCTTTGTTTTGCAACAGCCATTTCAACACTTTTGCTGATATCTGCCTGAGAGCGATTCATAACACCAACCCAAGGAAACTGCAAACACTATTTTGAAAGCCATACAATAGTTTTTTTTTCTCATATTATTTTTTCTTTACAACAGTCCAAGCAATTCTATCTGTTGAATTTGCAGTTTTGATTTTTTTTTAAAATGTTCTTGCAGGTTTGTTTTAAGGCCAAAGCTTCAAACAGGAATGCAGATTTCTATTGAAGCCACAATGGAAACTAGAATTGGGGATAACCTTTGATTGTTTCTTTTTTTTCTCTGAAATTGTGAAATTTTATAAAAATGATTTCAATTTCAGGCAGCAAAGACTTCAAGTAAAATATACTAAAAATAGGACTTTGATTGAGGTCTTAAGCTAATTTTTTTTATCGAGATGGGCTGGGTGACTAGGATAGGATCCATGTCAGGACAATTCTGGAGATGCCCATGTGGTCAGTTTCTTCATTGGATGCCTGTAACCTGCTAAACCTTGAAATTAGCTACGGAATTCACAGTTAGCTACGGAATCAGGCTACATTCCGCAGTTAATTTGCAAAATCTTATTAAAACAAGACACAATGTTTTGAGGACCACTACAAACCATAACCAGTCAATCTTGGACAGTTGAAATTATCAAAGCAGTTGGGTTTTTATTTTTTATTTTATTTTTTTTATTAAATCAAATGAAATGATGAAGTTTATTTTGTCCCCTTTTTTTTTTTTTTTTTTTTTTTTTTTACATAACAATCCTTTTTCTGATCCTCCAGATCACATAAAGTGCAGGAGGAGAGCATACTCAAGAAATTATTAATTTTTTTTAGATGTAAGAAATAAGGTCTCCTAATTACACTTCCCCGGTAATGGCGCCAAAATGTCTAGTCAATTTAACGTCTTAAATTGCTCTACATAAATTATCAGTCCAGGTATCGTACACTGATGAAGTGTGGTGCACCATATGTGCTTAGTTAACATTTTTCTTACTTCGTTGTTTTATAGTTTATGTTGTTTTTGGGGTTTTGTTTTTGTTGGTTTCCTAAAGTGTTTAATGCAAATGGAAATCCTATTATTCTATGGTCTTAAGAATACTTTTAAAGGTCAAGTATGGATGGAGATTTCAAGATAAGGTTTATGTCCCTTATGATAACTTCCAAAACTTAGCACCTCAAAAGATCTCAAAACATGCTATTGATCAAATCAGTACTTGAACAAAAGTGTAAATATGCAGCTACTTAAATCAAACAAGAGATGAAATACTGATCATGAAATCGCTGTCTCTATTGCCCATCTAATTACAGAAATAAAATCTAAACTATTGCACTCAAACAAACCAAAAATTGCAGACTGATGAAAGTAAGATCAATTTACTTCACTTATAATCCGATAGCTCGCCAAGTAGCTTTTCTGGGTTAAGCCATGGCTCTGGAGATAACATCAAATAATATGAAGAATTGATATCTAAATTACCTACTTGCAGATTAATGAAAGAAAAATCAAATTACTTCACTTATAATCCGAGAGTTCGCCAAGTAGCTTTTCGGGGTTAAGCCATGGCTCTAGAGATAATGTCAAATAACATGAAGAACTTGATATCTAAACTACCTACTTGCAGAATGAAAGTAAAATCAAATCACTTCACTTATAATCCGATAGCTCGCCAAGTAGCTTTTCGGGGTTAAGCCATGGCTCCGGAGATAACGTCAAATAACATGAAGAACTTGATATCTAAACTACCTACTTGCAGATTAATGAAAGCAAAATCAAATTACTTCACTTATAATTCGATAGCTTGCCAAGTAGCTTTTTGGGGTTAAGCCATGGCTCCGGAGATAACGTCAAATAACATGAAGAATTTGATATCTAAACTATTTAACAACAGCAAATAAATAAGATTGAAATCAAAGCATAATTGAAATTGAAAAGCTTAAGAAAAAGTTCAGCAGAGAGGCAAATTTCATGTCACTATTTGATGCAAAAACATGTAAAGAAAAACTAATCTACAATCAACCGGTTGAACACACTTGCATGAATGGAAAATCTAAACTATCAAACTTGAAAGCAATAAAATGACATACATGAATGAAATCAAAGCAAAATTACAAAATAAAATCTACTCTACCTTACATTCTAATGTGCTCCATAACATCTACTTCACATCTCCTTCCATGTTGAGAACATCAAAGCTTTATTCAAATTCTTAAAAATTACAAAGTACAACAAAGTTCTCCAAAGCTTTCCAAAGCCATCAAAGAAGAACTACAAACTCCAAGCTAAAGAACTACAAGCCAAGCTAAGCTAAGACTATCAAGATAACAAATGAAGGAGAGAGATCTCCTATTTATACAAAAATAAGAGAAGCCATCTCATTAATGAGAGTCCATGAATCTCTCCCTCTACCTCTAGAGTCTTAATCAAAATAGGAACTGATAAGACACATGTCTTCTTGAAGTTTCAATACAATTAGAAGATGTGACACATATCCTCATGATCCCATGATTCTTTCCACTCAAATTCGAATTTGGCCTTAGAGTGCCACATAAAGGTCTTCTAGAAGCCTCCTTTTAACCTACACATGTCAACAATCTCAACCCACTTGTTAGATATGAGTATATGCACATTATTTTCTAATTTTTAACCACAAATTCACTTAAAAAGGCTAAGAATTAATAAATCTTGGAAAAACATAAATGTGGCCCAATGATAATGAAAGTGGGATGAATGTAGTGACATAGTAGTGAAATGGAGGTGATATAATAGACATAATAGTGAAAGTGTAATGGAAATGAATGACATTTTCAAGACCCAACAGTGTTCTGGTTATAGTGATATGATTGTTTTGGTTATTTAAGTTGATTGATTTGGAATTTAGTTGATTGGTTTAGTTTTGGTTGATTCATTGATTGGGTTGATTCAGTTGGGTCAAAGATTAGTTGGTCAAATGATGATTTAAGTGATTTGTTGCAGAGATTAGTTTCAATTTTGATGTTTGGTTTTGAGCTCAAATGTTGGTAGTGGGTCTAGACTAAAAATTTGATGAAATGTGGCCTACATGTTGTTATGTGTTGTAGCAGGTGGATCCAGTATGAAAATTTATGAAACATGGTCCCCAAAAGTGTTGAAGGTTGGAGACTTCAATGAGGGAGTTGAAGCTTCCTTCCAGTGGTAGCTGGTAAATTAGACTGGGGGGGTGGAGCTCCCATCTGGTGGGTGCCACTGGTAAATGAGATTAGGGGGTTTTTTCTCTCTTCCAATAGGTGCTGGAGAATGAGTGAAGGTTGTAGCCTTCTGCATGTGGGTTCCTGTGTGCTGGTGTGAGTTTGCGACAATACAAGATTGTAAGAAGTTTTTATTTATATTAAAAAGAAGACAAAAACGAAAACAACGGTGGTTTTTTTCCACATTGGTTTTCCACCTTAAATCCTAGTGTTCATGTGTGTTAATTATGTGTGATGGTTTATTTTGTTCTTATTACAGATGGTTACTATTTATATAATTTTGAATGAAGTACTAATGCACTAACTTAAGATAAATTGAAGATGATTTAACTGAAAAATATGTTTTATTAGATATACACTAGTTGTATGAATAATAAATGCATACACATGCAGGTTCCCTTTGGTAAAGTCACGTACAAAAATTAGGATATAAAATAAAAAAAGTTTAATGATTTGAAAATACTGATTCAACCCTTCCCCCCTCCGCCCCCCCCCCACAGTATTTTTCCCAGCAATTGGTATTGGAGTAGTTCCTTTGGTAGAAGCTTGATCGCTTGAGGGAGATCTTGCAAGATGAGTAGTCATGAAGGAGCATTTTCTATCAGACATCCTATATTTAATGGAACTAACTTTGTCTTTTGGAAAGTTAGGATGAGAACATACTTGCAGGCACGAGGAATTTATGTATGGGAAATCCTAGAAAGTGGATATCAATATCCAACCTTTATTCCTTTAGATACTGCAGGAAAGAAACAATATGAAACCAATGTAAAAGTTGTAAATTCCACCTACCCTTATCTCGAACCTTTCTTATCTCTCTACACCTCTCTTAATTAATCACAACCCTAATTTTAATTTCTAGGTAATTTTTAATTATTCCATTCTTTAATTTTGAATTTAAATTAAATTATCCATAAAATCTAAGATATTTATATATTCCCAAAAATTTCTAAAAATTTTTATAAAAATTTTTGAAAAAATTTGTAAGAATTTAAAATTTAATAATAGTCTTAAAAACTCTATATTAAAAGATTAATTATAAATGATTTGAATTATTGTTATTTTATTTATTTCAATCCAAAACATATTTAAAATTTGAATCAAACATTAATGTCAACATCACCATTATTAAATTGAAACTTTTAATAATATACCTAATAAAATTATAATATATCCTAACATACCCTTATCTCGAACCTTTCTTATCTCTTTACACCTCTCTTAATTAATCACAACCCTAATTTTAATTTTTAGGTAATTTTTAATTATTCCATTCTTTAATTTTGAAATTAAATTAAATTATCCATAAAATCTAAGATATTTATATATTCCCAAAAATTTCTAAAAATTTTTATAAATTTTTTTGAAAAAATTTGTAAGAACTTAAAATTTAATAATAATCTTAAAAATTATATATTAAAATATTAATTATAATTAATTCAAATTATTGTTATTTTATTTATTTCAATCCAAAACATATTTAAAATTTGAATTAAACATTAATATCAACATCACCATTATTAAATTGAATTTTTTGATAATATACCTAATAAAATTATAATTAAATTAAATTAAATTTATACTAAAAATTAAAATTAACTAGTATTAATTAAATTTATATCATAAATTCTATTAATTCAATCAAAAAGTGGATTAAGGACTAATATTATAGAAATTTTAAAATAATATTCTTGATAAATTTTAATTTATAATTAAATAAGATTAAAATGAATATCAATTATATCTGAAATTAAAAAAAAAAAAATTATTCTAATAAAATTATTAATTTTTTTTTCTCGTTAAAACTAATCTATTATTTACAGTAGCAAGAAAAACAGGTACATTTACAATATCATTTTACCAGAGGCCAATTGTGGCACTTTGGAATAGGAGTGACCAAAAAGAACCGCCCTCGCAGGGGCACCACAGCTGAGAGAAACAACCCTCGCAATACACACCCTCGCAGGGGCACCACAGCTGAGAGAAACAACCCTCACAGGGGTGCCATACCAAAAAAGAACAACCCTCGCAGGGGCGCCAAACCAAAACTAAACAGCCCTCGCAGGGGCGCCGGACCAAAACAATTCATCCCTCGCAGGGGCACCAGCAGAATTTCAGCATTATCCCTCTCGGGTGGAATAGACATAACATGAGCAAATTCTGAGCCAACATAACATAAACAGAAAAACCAAAACAAGACCTGAGCAGCGATGGAGGTCATGATTCCGAACAGATGGGCGACTATTCGTCCGGCTCCTCCTCGACCACCCTACACCATCCATACTTCTCAATTTCCTCTGCAGTGGGAAAGGAGTCCATGTTGACATTGTCCCCTTTGCTAGTCGACACCTCCTGAGCCTGGGGAAGATTAGATGCGTTCTCTGGAGCGTCCGCTGGCTTCTCCATGACGTCCTCTGAGCTGCCACCAGGTTGCTTCCCCTTACTGAAATGAACATCGCCACCATCCGGAGAGTTTTCGAGGAAGAGAACCGATACATGGGCACTGATTCGGGGTTTATTCAGTGAGCTGCTAAAGTTGAAAATGGCAGAACCGAAGGCAGGCATGGGAGCCGGGTCAGAATCAGGGGCGCTTGAGTCCAGAAATTGGCTAGTTTGAAGGGGGTTGGCCTCAGAGATTCGATGACAATGGCAATGGCAGCAGTGGGGTTGGGATGCTTCAACTGGAGGACGCGAAGACCCACCCCGGGCAGAACCTCGACGGCTGAGCAATCGCTGTCGAGGCCTTACCATGTTTGCAGAAACACCAGGGGTATGGAGCAACGCGAAATAGAGAAACCGTTCAGCCTTAAGACTGCCCCCAACAGTCGGGGAAACGGCTTTGACAGCAAGAGCAATTGCTTGAAGAGACATAAACCAGGCAAGAGCCTGAACACCGAGAACCATGAACTGAGCGTGAACCAGCGCATGGAGAGCCGACCCACCACCTCTTTTAACCTCCCCATCGCCACCTCGAATCCCGTCCGCCATTACTGCTTGCTCCATTCGAACCAGTGAGCCGGACAGAGCATTGAATTGCTTCTGCAGAACTCTCATTCTTTTATTCCTTGGCGGCCATCGATATATCAGCCCGCATGCCTGATCCTTGAGGCAGCACATGGCCTGCATGTGTCCCTCCTTAAACACGCGTCCCGTCCGTCTTGTCACCCGCATCCGGGGTAATAAAATTATTAATTATAAACTAATTCCAAAATTATTATTTCTAAGAATTTTAATGACATTGTAAAAATTAATTATAAATAAATAAATAAATAATGGATTAGATAATAATATTAATATTATAAAATTTATAATAAAATTCTATATTATAATTAAATAAAAATAAAAATAATATTAATTATAATTAAAATCATTTTAATCTTGATTTATAATCCAAATATTCTTATAAAATTACTAACTGTAATAATTATTAAGTATTATTAATTATTAATTAACTTGACCTAAAACATGTCAGCTACCATCATTCCTATTCCATCACTCTCTCACACCTCTATTTATTCATTCCGTTGAGATCTAGCTTATATATTTTTTGATCTATCCTAATGATGACCCATGGTGGATGGCTCAAAACGTCAATTTAAATAATTATCAATGCGATAATCCAGGAAGAAAACGCTACATAGAATACAAATTGCAAAAGCCTCATAACAATAATGACTATTCTAGTTGTTTAATTTGATTGATTTGGGTTTCAATTGATTGGTTGAGTTTTGGTTGACTGGTTTGATTCAGTTGGGTCAAAGATTAGTTGTTTCAAATGATTATTGAGTTATTTGTTGCAGAGATCAATTTCAGTTTTGATGTTCGGTTTTGAGCTTAAATGCTGGTAGTGTGTTCAGTATGAAAATTTGATGAAATGTGGCCTACAAGTTGCGATGTGTTGTAGCAAGTGGATCTAATATGAACATTTATGAAACATGGTCCCCGAAGGTGTTGAACATTGGAGCCTTCAATGATGGATTTGAAGCTTCCTTCTAGTGGTAGTTGGTAAATTAGATCAGGGGGTTGGAGCTCCCTACTGGCGGGTGTCGATAAACGAGATCAGGGGGTTGATGATCCCTTCCAATAGGTGATGGAGAATGATAAAAGTTTGTGGCCTTCTAGAGGTGGGTGCCTGTGTGCTGGTATGAGTCTGAGCTAGTACAAGATTGTAAGAATTATTTCTTTATATTAAAAATAAGACAGGGACGACATCAATGGTGGTTTTTTCCCACATTAGGTTTCCACCTTAAATCCTGGTGTTCATGTGTGTTAATTATGTGTGATGGTTTATTTTGTTCTTAATGCACATGGTTATTGTTTATATAATGTTGAATGAAGTATTGATGCACTAGCTTAAGATAAACTGAAGATGACTTAACTAAAAAATATGTTTTACTAGATATATACTAGTTGTATGAATAATAGTCATGTACAAACTCTGGTTCCCTTCAGTAAAGTCACGTACAAAAATCAGGATATGAAATTGAAAAGTTTAATGATTTGAAAATATTGATTCCCCCCTCCCCTCTTAGTATTTTTCCCAACATCCTATACAGTCCAATGTTTGTAAATGTAAAGTCTAACAATATTTGCATCTTATGCTCAACTTCTCTTTTGGGAAATATCCCTTTACACTACTTGAACAAACTATTATATGCATATAGAAACACTTCCAAATGATATTTATATTCCTTAGTGCAACCCTCTAGGGATGAATCTTCTCTTACTAACTCTTCTATAGAAATATTTTTCTGTTAAAAATAGTAAAACATACTTCTTTCTACAACTGATTAGTTACTTGGATTGGTTGGTAGTAGAAGTGACATATTGGACTTTCTCTTGTGCATATTAATGGTGAAGGAATTTCACCCTTGATGAGGTGGTACTTCTTGCATCTCTACATGAAAATTCCATCCTGAATGTATAGTATAGGGACTTCCAAACACCACTCCACATACATCAATTGGAACTACATCTAATTGTACTTCATAACATAAAAATAAAATAAAAAAAATAAAAAAAAAAAAAAAAAGAAAAAAAAGAAAACCCTGATAGAAAAATTGATTTAGAATGATTTGGTTACCTTTATTTCCACATTTGTATTTACCCATCCCAATGGATATGGGATTAGATGATCATGAAATTCCAATATTATTTTATTGACCAACTTTTTTGAAATGATATTTCTCTATGATCCTAAGTTGAACAGAGAATCAATTTTCATCTTCTAAACATGTATATTTATATGGAAGAGTTTCATCATTTCCTTCTTTTCTAGTTAATGAAGGTTACTCAGAATCACTCCCTTCTTTAATGATGTGCAAACAATATTCTCACCCATGTCTAAGTTTCTATGTAGTTGAATGCTCAAGTCTATGGCCATGATATTTCTCTTCTTCCCATCTTTCGTCTAGTTCTTCAAGTTGAGTTCTAGGTTTAGTTTCCAACACTTATCCTTTATATGACCATCAATGTTATAATGGTTTCTAGGATATTTGCACTAGTGTGTTTTGGCTATTGTATTTTTCCCTTAATCCCTTTCTATTATTCTTCCCTTCTTTGGAAGATTCTTGGTGTTCATTGTGCTTCAACCAACTTGATTTTCGTTTCCTCTGGCATATTTTTTCCAGGTATTGTGCATGTAGACAAGCCGCATCTACCATTATAGGTTTTAACAACATCATTTTCTTCTACAGATGGATGTGTCAAACCCCTAGATACTTGAGGAGTACACTTGGGTTCTTGTGAGAGATATCTAACATTATTTCCATCTTCTCGAATTTTGTGGTGTACTCCTATACACTCTACCCCTATCCCTTCATGAAGTAATGCCACTTGATCCATTGGTCCTATATATACCGTATAAAGTAGAATTGGGACTTTATGAGGGTTTCAAAATCCTCCCATTTAGTCATTGGAGGACTCTCCTCCATCCCCAAGGGTTTTGTATGGCTTTCCCACCAATTCAAGGCATGACCCTCTAGTTTCAAAAGGGTGAAATAATTTTTCTCTTCTTATTCTATGTGATGAACACTAAAAAGAAATTCTAATTAATGCAATCGATGATTTAATTTCAAAGCATAAATATCACCTTTATATGGCTTGATGTTTACCTTCGCTTCCATATTGAATAGGGACTATGAATGGTTCACAACACTTGAACTTGATTCTTCTCTTTCTCAAGTTCTCTCCTTATATGGTTTTTCCCAATCCCAAAATTATCCCTTAGATCTAAAATTTTAGTTGGAGCCTTTGTCTTGAATTCCAATATTTTTTTCCATAGCTGTCATCAGGAGGTTGATATTACAATTTAATTTTGCAACCTACTCTTCCAACCTTGAGAACATCTCATCTACCATATTTCAAAGGTTATTAATATATTCTTTGGCCATGACCATAGTTTTATGAATTTATGCTTGAGCTTATCTATATCCCCTATAAGTTCCCCCAATATACCAAAAGAAACCTTCTTTGATACCAATATATCCATATATTTTTGTGGATATTCCACTAGATAGTTTTTCACAATAGATCTAATAAAAAATTACTAAAATTCAAATATTATGAGGGTCAATTTTTCCTTATATTTCTATATTATTAATTTAATGTTTTTTGATTATGCATGAACAATATAAAAAATGTGAAAAATAGAGAATAAATAAAAATGATCACTCAAAAACCATATGACATCAAGATATGATATGGGAAACCCTTTGGGATAAAACTCGGATGGAAGGTAAGGCTAATTTGCTCTCCCTTTCTTTGATTGGAAAATGGTGCAAATACAACATAGTGAGACTTATGGCCCATGGGCTACTATATAACACAAATACTCTCTATTCTACCCTCTTTATCCACTCTCAACTAATCTACTCAACTATGGAACAAAATCCCCTAGAATAGTATGAAACCTATTTCCCCCCTAGTGGCCCTATTATAAGACAAACTGATAGCCAACTAGGGGTTAAATTTGACCCATTCAACACTCAATATTAGTTGAAACTTGACTCTTCTAGAATCTAGAGTCCTCTTGATCATGGTCATGTGGTTAGCACCTTTTCCATGATGTATGGGATGAAACAACATCCTCTCATATCATGGTGATCAAAACATGAAGGTAACTTCTAGGTGGCATAAATTTTGCATACAATCTATTTAAGACATTTCTTGTGCTATTTTAAAGGAATTTGAGTGTATAAAAACACAATGGGTTCCAGTGAGAGTGCAAATTTTTGGACCCAAAACACTTCAAGAAATGCCTCAAACTGCCTCTAGAAGGTTTAAAACACTAATTTTCCAAACTAGGACCTGCCAATAAAATTGTTTCTTACATTGATTGCTCAATTTCTTCCACTCTAAAAGCATCAATATAGAAATAATATAGTGTTCCAATATGTATCATTAAGCATCATATATATCAATTTAAAATAATGACCTTAGAATAGATTAGGAAATACCTTCAACTGTCTTGTGATATATGTAGGGGTCCTCTTCCCCTGAAACCCCTAAATTTCCCAAATGAATGTGCCACCCAACCAAGTACGAATAACATATCTTGAGTTCTATCCCTAGGGAACCTCCACAGGTTCCTTAGCCCTCCATGACCAATCCCTAGAACCACAACTCGTAATTTGTGTGTGTCCGACCACTAGGTGCCCAACACTTTCTTCAATCTCAACCAACTGTAACAACTCCCACTTCCAATTTTCTAAACTTGTTCACCCTCCCAAAAATCCAAAACCCAAAAATTAAATGCTGACGAATACCCTTCCCATTCTATACCCCATTCCATTTATCCCCCATGAATCTCAAAAGAGATCTCTCATCATTAATGTCTCACCTACCATATCATAAATCCTCCCTAACCAAAATCTATGGTACTTTTAGAGCTTCACATAATCCCATTATTTTTTCATGAATGTCTCAAGTCCACCCCTCTCCCCAACCCACCCCAACTTTACAAGATATGACATGACATTGAATTCACCAAATAATAAATACATAATAAAAATCAAGCAATCTCAATAATGTGGTGAAAATCAATGAGTCACAAAAGAACTTTATTTAATTCAATACTAAATTAATATAATGTTATACTTGAATTCTACAACATTAATTAATCATTATTCAAGCTAAAGGATTGATCATAAAGTTAATTTAATCAAGTATTAATAATATAAAGGACTAATCATAAAGTTACATTAATTAATCACTAATCAAGCTTAAGAACTAATAATAAAGTTACATTACTTAATCATTGGTCAATCTTAAAGATTAAATATTTATTTAATATAAGGCCCCTTTAAGATTTAGTTAACATAATATACTGTAGAAATACTAACATATTTGTGTGAGGTGCAGGCATGTAGCTAGCATATACATACCTCATACGTATATTAATAACACCAACAAGAAATTACATAGAAATAAATCTTATACTAGGTTAATAACTTAGAATAACATAATAGGATCAAGTGGGAATTATATACACCCTTCCTCAAAAAAAGTTGTCCTGAAACTAGATTCAAGAGGATACAAGAATTCAAGGAGTAATATGACAATTAGACATAACAATATAGGGTGAAAGAAGTAGTAACCATAATTAAGCAAATTCATATGAAAAAGTCACTTCCCACCTAGGTTTTATAACTAAAATATATTCACCCATCCTCCCTAACCTAATTATTCTCCCATCATATCCCTCCTTTGCTACAATATATTATGAAATCGACTATGTTGACCTAACCATTGATAGAACCAAAATGGAAGAATAATCGACTATGTCGACCTAGCTTCCATAGCAATAAAATGGCATCCATCATCACATGTCTAGGGTAGTTTTTCCATCGCATACCTCCCATATTTCTAGGTTTAAATGTTACATGGTGGGAAATTCCTACACTCTTACTTCAGAACTAAGTTCAATAGGTTGTCATGGACCACATTATGGTTCTAGTTCTTGGTGCTTGTCATCAAATTATTCGGTCAAGCGATCATTTTACTTACAAACCTACATTTTACCCAAGTTCATAGCAAAGCATATCGATTAATACAAAATCCAATAAAATAATCTACATCTTTGTTGGCTTAAGAGGGCTTGACCCAGGTTCAAAGTTATTCGCGCCAACCAACAAAACCCTAATTGTTGGCCCTTTCTGCAACACCTTGAGTAGTGCAAGCTGCACTCTCACCCGAAGCATTATTGGGGGATGCTAGAACCAGGTTTCTACATCCAGAGGCCTGTGTGATGGTCTTCCTAAAGATATTATAGTGTAGATCTACCTTCGCACAGATCTATTCCTTCTGATTTTCAACTACTGCAATTCTATCCTAATGACCTTCAAACCTTCGCGAAGGTACCTAATTGTACTTAACATGCATAAAAGATACAAATTCACTACTTTTGTGCAATAAACTGTATATTTTGAAGCCCTTATGACATAGATCTATCGTCGTGCAGATCTATCCTTTCGAATAATTAACTAAAGCAAATCTATCTAGTAGCTTCCTGATCTCTGCGATGGAGGTTAATTATATTTATTATGCATAAATATTATATATCTATCCATTTCATGAATAAATTAATCATTAAGTCATATAAAAAAGAACACCGAGTGAAGATATATAAACTTAACATAAATAAATAAACAAGGCACAGATGCACAGATTCAACTCAAAAAAGTCTTTATTAAGATGTAAACGTTTAGAAGCAGAGTTCCTATCCCTGTGCATCCAGCTGTAGGGACTCGTGCACTCAACTGTGGACTTGCCCAGGTATCCACGCACTCAGCTGCATGAGCCTTCCCCTTTCGCCTAAGTACAAGAAATAGACCTTTCCTGCCTTAGCACCTGACCCTTACAATGATTCTTCACCCAAAAGTTATTCCTTTAGGCTCACTATGACTCACTATATATAGCCTTTTCATTACATTACCATGGCCCGTGGACCATGGGTGAGTCTCAAAACCATCCTATCACCTACCCATACAAGGGACCAATGCCCCTTTGACTCTTACTTAGCTTCGCACTCTACTTCCACATTTTTTGAATACTTCACATTCTTTCACAAAAACTATTACAAAGAGTGACTTAACTAACAAAATTTAACCCTAGGGACCCCATCACAACAACCCCCCAACACGAATATGGTGACTCCCCCTCGAGTCACTTAGCTGGCTTCTCCACTTTATGGCAGAGTTCATTGAACTCCATTTTCAAGACTTCAAGGTCCGTTGTGCTTTGTACGGTGACTACATGCACTTCTTCGACTAGCTTCTCTGTAGTTGGCCCCTCTATGACGAAGCACATGGTCCTTTGTGTCTCGTGGAAAGTCTACAACTTCTCTTGGATAGCCATAGTAATCGAGCTCGCTTCCTTTTTCCATGGTTGAATCCGAGCCTTCAAAACTTGTTCTTTGCGTTGCAGCTCCTCAACCAGTGCCTACAACACCTTCATTTCATGTAAGCACGTGAAGCATTGGACTAGCACCAAAGTGCACATAGTCACCCTGATCTCATCAACTTTCTATTGTGCCTCTTTGATCTCTGTACCCAGTCGGTAAAGGTTGGATTCCTCCTGTAAAATATTCCATAGCTCCATTGCATTTTCAAATAGACAATTGCAGCCCGTTACGTGCGTTATCCAAGGTAGACATGTGTTCTATGATGGTTGTTCCGTGATGCTCCCTGACCTTCGACGGAGTAGTCGGCTATAGTTTAAATTACAATTTCAAAATATTCATTTGAAAATCAAAAGTAACTTGGCCGAACTCGTCCTTAGATTGTCACACTATAGCAGCTAATTTCTGAAACTTTGCTGAAGCTTCGGCATCCTCTTGAATGTGTAGCTTCGAGATTGAATTACACGCTTATGTAATTGCTGCTTCTAGGCTCTGGCTTCATGCTACTAGCTCTTCTTCTTTGTTATGAGCCTGAACCTTTTCAGGGAAGATCTGCTCATTATTCATTTTAACTTCGCTAAACATTGATAGCGCATGCTGTTATCTGATTTGAAGCTCATCCGAGACCCCTTATGAAGCGCGTGGAGGGTCTGAAGTGGTAGCGTAGCTATATTCATACCCACGCCTTTGATCTTTCCGAGCTGAGCGTTATCTTCCTTTGATTTTGTGCATAACGTCCCCTCTAGAAAGGGAATGATTCTGAGGTCCAGAGTCCATTCTGTTTGCATTATTCTCTCACTCACACGCTACAGGCTTGCTTAAACCTTGCTTGCTTGGCCCATGCTCACTTGCAGCTAACCTATTTGTATTTTCAGTTCATGTAGATCTTTTTGCATGCTTCCTAGTGATTACTAGAACTTCTTCTCAAACCGTTGCCACAGTTCCATTTTTGTATCTCGAACCTTGTCCTCGATCTCATCCAAGTTCCCCTCAGTGAGGACCATTGGATCTGCATGTGCCTGCTTGTCTGATTTCTTCTTCTGGGGTCCAAAAGTTGTTTCCTTGGTCCACTTCTGTAATTTGAAGGGAGTTCTCTACTCATCACCCCCGCCTCCTTCCTGCTTGGACTGTTCTTACTATAGTATGTTGGGGATCTGATGCTTCACTTCTACTATGGCTTCTTTTATAGCGCGCTCTTTGTCGGCAGCTTCATATCGATACCTTAGCAGTAGCTGCCTTGGTAGCGACTTCTTTCTTTCTTTGATCGACCAACTCCCATGCTATTTCTTGTGCTACTTCTTTCCATTTCTACGTAGTTGTCATCTATGTGAAAGAGCTTTCTCCACCTTTGCTTGTACCTAGGCCAAGATCTGTGGGTTGTCGCCACTTCCCTGGCCATGTCCCCACCATCTCCTATACATCGGTCTCCGTAACTAGGTATGGTAGCTTGTGCCATACCTTCTTAGGATCTTTCCTTGCACGGATGGATACATTATGAAAGTTGACCTTAAATTCCACAAAGGCCTGCAATTGCTTAAACAAGGTTGGAGACCACCTTGGCCTCTGACTTATCATTGTGCGGAGGTCCATCTCAACCAACATCCAAAAGAATTTTGACTCTGTGATCCTCTCTGGATCCTTCATCACCCATAGTGAGGCAAACTTTGTTGCCTCCGGTAAATCCTCATCATGCAGAGGGAACTGACTATCCTCCAAAAGTCGCCATGCAATGGGTACAATTAATAGCAAGAGCTAGGCATAGTGAAATGCCTTGCTTTCCTCCTACACTTCGCAGTAATTTGCTAACAATTCCTTGCAGAGGTACTGCACCCCCTTTGCACACTTTGCATCCAGTGAAATTACTGGCATCGGAACCTCGTCTGCGCGACATTTTCTCATGACCTTCCCAGCTAGAATCTGAGCGACAAACTGTACCATTGGCTTTGCAATAGAGTGGATAGGGTATCCACACGACTTCTTGACCAATCCATACTCTGTTTTCATTTTATCTGCAAGTTCCTTCTCCTTGATTTTTCCTCCAAACTCCTTGGCTGGATCCGCCCCTTTATATGGAAACTTCATAATTCTATGGATAAGCATGTTTGTTATAAGGATGGGTTCACCTAGCCACAAATTCCCATCGAGCACCAGCGCGAGAAATTGGCGCACATAGATAGTATTGATATTTGACCTGTGAAAGTGTGGCACACATAGAATATGTAGCAATCCGGCTTTCTCAACACCTTTTACCCATTTCATCAGTTCTAGCCTTGTGACCCTAGTCT
The DNA here is from genome assembly GCA_031772625.1 of Pinus tabuliformis. Classification (NCBI taxonomy): domain Eukaryota; kingdom Viridiplantae; phylum Streptophyta; class Pinopsida; order Pinales; family Pinaceae; genus Pinus; species Pinus tabuliformis. The sequence continues at coordinate 453,436,794 of CM062804.1, read as the reverse complement.
CTTCATAGTAAACCTTGGTAATGTATTTATTGGTGGCCAAATGCAAAAATTTCTGATGATTGACTAGGTTCCAATCTTCCAGTTTTAACACAGGGATACGCGCTAAGAGCATGCCTTCAAATACCACTTCTTCCGACAATAGCGACATAGAGATTGTGAAGTTGCCTGAATCCAAGTCCTTGCTTACCTTCGCTTTCCCTTTTCGTGGAGGAATATACACCGAAAGCCTAGTGATAGGCTCGCCCTCGTCAGCATCCAATTCCTCAACTCCATCATGGAATTCTTCTACATCCAAATCCACCGGTTCATATAGCTGCTTTGCCTTATCCATCCTCCATTTCTATCGAACCTCTATAAGGTTTTTCCTCAGTGACTGCCTCACTAGTACAAGTTGTGGTTTCTTGTTCTTTTCCTTAGCAGTCAATTGCTTTGGCCTAGGTGACCTCAGCATCACAGGCAAATATGGCGTAGCTTCGATTGACGCAACTTTAGGGGCCTCCACTTGGGAGATAAAGGCTTTGGAACTTATTGGCTTGGAAATTTGTTCAAGGATAAGCTTCTGGTTCCACTCAGGTAGTTTCATAAATGCTAGGATTGAAACTAAATCCTCTCAAGTCTGCCAATTCATAGAGCGAAAATAAGAGGGCTCATACCCAACTTTTAGAAAGAAAAGTGTTCTTCGACAGACCAACATGCCAGATTTATAGGTGATTTCAAATTCAAATCCGACCATTCCATCCATTTTCTGATCATAAATGCATCTTTGGTGGCATATCTCCAAATATTTTCACCATAAATGTCACCTACCCACTCCTCCTAACAGAATTTTCGCTATCCAATCATGAACAATGGCTTCAATGGCTACTTTTAGACCCATCTACATGGCAGCATCCTCCATGGCACAACCCTTCTAGCACACCTCCTCCTGGAGCGCAGTTTGCTTTCCTCGTGCAACCCCCTTATTGTGGTTTCCTTTTCTTCGGGTAGTGTAGTTTATAGTCCTGCTCTCCCTTGCAGCTACCTGGAGAGCTAAGACTATCCTTCTACCATATAGCCATTGCACAGGGGTAGGACGCCTTGTATACAACTTCAACCAGTGGCCATTCAGCTGTCTAGGGAACAATTCACCATTCAACTTTACGAGCTGAATTGCGCCACCATTCATGATTTCCTTAACAACATACAGGCTGAACCAATGCATTTGGAACTTTCCAGGAAACTTTTTAAACTTACTATCATAGAGAAAAACCAAATCGTTCACTTTCAATGTCTGTACATTAATATGCCTATCATGTCAGGCCTTCTCATGTTCTTTTTGCACTTTCTGGTGAAATCCTACAAGAAACCGATCTTCTTCAAGCTCTAGTAACTGCGCGAGGCACTCCTCCATGGTCTCGCGATCAACCATCTCAGTCAATGCTGTGATCTGCAGACTTGGAAAAATTTATTCCATGGGCCTCATTGCCTCGATCCCATAGACCAACCTAAATGGAGTTTGGCTTGTCAACTTCCTGCACACCATTCTATATTCCCATAGAACCACCGGGATGCATACATCCCAACTTTTTTCCTTCACGTTACAAACCTTTGTCAACGCATTCTCCAGAATCTTATTGAATGGTTCCATTGTACCATTAGCTTGGGGATGATAGGGCATACTCTTTTGATGGTACACTTGGAATTCTTTGAGCATCATGCTGATTGTTTCATTTAGGAAATGTGTACCCATATCACTCATCAATACCTTATGGCACCCAAACCTCTTTAAGATGTATTCAAATAGGAACTTCCCAGTGGTAGTAATAGTACAATCTTTCACCGATTGCACTTCTACCCATCTAGTTAAGTACTCCGTCGCAGTGATAATGTACCGCGCACTTGTCTTCCTTCCCAGTGGTTGTATCGGACCTACAAAGTCAATTTCCATTTGTTAAATACTTGTAACGAAACTTGAGGGTTCAAGGGAAGTTCATCTCTTCGTGAAGGCTTGCCCATACTTTGACAAGCATCGCATGATTTACAAAATTCCTTAGAATCTCTATGCACTATCGGCCCCCATAACCTTGTGCGTAGAATCTTTTGCACAGTCTGTCTACTTGCATAGTGTCCTCCCACCACTCCTCCATGTGCTTCAACGAGGATACTAGCGCACTCAAACTCCAGAACATATCGGCGAAATATTTCATATGTTCCCATCTTATACAAGTGTCCCTCTATAATAGAAAAATTAGTAGTGCAGACCACCAATTCCTTCTTCTGTTGAGAAGAATACCCTTTCGGAGATGTTCCAGTAATCAGAAGTTGAATTATATCTGCAAAATGATCATCCACAATGCACACAACAAAGAGCTGCGCATTCGAAAATCCTTCTTCCAAATTGGTTGGTTCTTCACCTATCTTAATCCTGGATAGATGATTTGGTCCTGCATTCAATCGTTCGGGATTCACAATCACTTCAAAATAATATTCTTGGAACAACAACCATCTATAAATCTCCCCCCCAACACATGCTTATTGAACAGGTACTTGAGAGTGGAGTGATATGTGTACATTTTGAAGTGTGCACCCAACAAATAATTTTGAAACTTTTGCAATGTGTATGCCATCACCAACCCTTCACACTCTATAGTCTAATAATTATTTTGGGCTTTTGATAGTTTCCTACTTGCAAAGGCTATTGGATGATTATATCACCTTCGCCAGGCTGGGTTAATACCGCACCCAACGCAATACATGAGGCATCTACATGCACATGGAACTCTTTATTCCAATCTGGAAATAATAAGATGGGTGCAGTCATCATATTTTCCTTTAACACATCCAGAATTTGTTGACACTGCTCATCCCAACAAAAATTCGCATCCTTATTTAATAGTTTCTCCATCGGCACAGTTATCTGGGCATAAGACTTGATAAACTTCCTATAGTAGCCTATGTCGCCCAGTGTTACATGAAGCTGCTTAACATTCTTGGGAGATTCTAAATTCAAAATCACTGTTATCAATCCCTGCTTGTATACTACATGGTCTAGAAAATTTCCAAAAGGCATGCAAAATATACATTTCTTCAAGTTCAATGCGATCTGGTATCTGCAACATGTATCCAACATGAGGCACAGACTTTTAACATGGCGCTTTACCAATCTGAACACAGTCCAATCATCAAAATATACCTCCAAGAATTTATGAATAAAATCCTTAAACATCGCGATTATTACCCTGGAGAAGATTGCGGGTGCATTCTTCAGTTCGAATGGCATCATTGTATATTGAAAGCAACCCCATTCTGTTGTGAAGGTTTTCTTGTTGCGATCCTTCGAAGCGATCTCAATCTGATGGTATCTTGAGAACCCATCAATGAATGAATAAGCCTCCTTTCCTCCAAAATTCTCTAACACTTCATCTATAAATGATGTTGGAAAGGATCATGAACACATGCATCATTCAACTTTCTCAGATCTACACATATCCTAATTTCACCCTACTACTTCTTTTCCTGAACCACCATGGGACTCACCGAATCATATTCTTCAACTGGTTCAATAATGCTAGCCTCCAACATCTTATCAAGCTCTTTGCGTACCTTTTCTTTATACTTCGGATTGAGCCAATAAGGTCTCTTCTTGATGGGCTTTGCATTAGGTTTCAAAGTAATTTTCATTATGCCCAAATCTCCTATAATACCTTTTAGATCCAAGAACTTCATTGGGAATAGATCATGGTATTTTCACAGTAGTTCATCCACCTTATCAGCTGTATCTTCATCCCAATAGTCTCCTATCTTCATGAACTTAGGCTCTGCATCGGATCCAATATTTACTTGTCGGGTTTTCAGCAGCTTTGTTACATTAGGGTTCTCTATCTAAGGTCCTTCAACCTCGCGTTGTCCTTTAGTTTCTGGAATGTTGATTTTTCTTGGATCATCCTCCTCTTCTTCAGTAGTCATATTGTAGCATTCCAGTGCATGGTGCAATTGTGTACTCCAGTCTAGCTGTACCCATTCCATCGGCTCTTCAGGCATTCTAAAAATAGTGGCCTTAATTTCTTGTAGCACTTCATCAATGCATTCAAATCCATCCTCAAAGTTGAAAGTTAATAAGAATCTTTCCCTCAAGATATCCCATTTGCCCGTTTTGTGGTGTAGCTCTGTTTCCAAATACCAGTTCATTGGAATATATCTAAGGTGTGATAAAAAACATGTACCCACTCTAGTTGAGGTTCTTCACCCCAAGATTTAGTCCACCATGCCAAGTATTCATGTGGATCATCCTTCCCACTATACTTCTCAGTCATTTGGATATTAGCATATCCAAACCTTAGCTTCATCATCCATTTGTATTCCTTCCAGTCAGCAAAGCTTTCCTTATGCATACCCCACCATTGGGTGGGCTTAGCGCACAGTGCCAATTATAGTGCCTAAAATCAATGTTCCACAGGCACCTCCTTTTCAAATTCATCCAAAAAGATATTAACATCATTCAAACCATCATAGTGCGGAAGCTTTCTTACCTCTATGGATACGCACTGCAGTGATTTGGTCATCATATTGCAGCGCAACGTAGATACTTCATGCAACCGATTCTGCGAGTGCTCGAGTTCTTCATTCGAGTCTGAGGTACAAGAACTATCCCTATCCCACATAATTCTGTCTGTCGGCCGTAGGATTGATCCAATCTTCGTATCACACTGAAATCTTGTATATCTAGTCTAGATCATCATCATTTTCCACAAAGTCGCAACAGGCTCAATATAGTGCACTTCTTCAGTAGGGTCAAGTGGCACAATAACCCTGAGCGCCTTCCTCTCAAATGTCATCTTTCGCTTCTTCATATTAGTCATCATATCCATATCAAAGGTCCAATCAATTCCTAGTAGCATAGGGTAAGGATTTTTGTCATCGACTATTTCAATTACCTCAAAGTCAGCAAATGCACTCACTCCTTCAATTTCCACTGTTACCCCATATAGGTGCCCCATAGGAATAATCTTATTTTAATTAGCCATGCGTAATCGTATAGGATACCATTACAATGCAGGTCTCCCCATCCTTTCCCATGTCTTCTTAGGCAGCACATCCGCATCAAAACCCAAATCTAGGATGACTTGGTCCATTTCATATTCTCCTATCTATGCGGTCAGCCTCATCTCATGCCCTGTCCACTTCTTATGATTTCTTAGTTTCCTCATAGCACGTTGTTTTGAAGGAACCTTAATATTACTCACACAGTTGTCTATTGGCTCTTAGAGTCCTTCTACTACCTTCTTATCACGCAAAAACTTCATATAGGTCTTTAGAAAAGTAGCTAACAACGAAGGATCCACATCTTGCACTTCACTGTTCCCAGCTGATTTCTCTTGACACTCGAATGTAGAAGCTTCAGCGAAGTTATTTTTAGCCTCCATAAAAGTTTCTTTATCCTAGTTGAGGTCAAACCCGACTTCCTTTTCAGTGGCCTTGTGCACCCATCCTTCAGTCTCCGACTACTTTCTCTTATCTTCACCCATGACCATATCACTACGTGTTACTATATTAACACTGTGATATTCTTCGCATGGTTCCACCCTCATCATCTAGATATTTTGCATAGGCTATTGGGTCTACATCTCATTTTCTTGCATCTTTTCTATAAGGATCAGGCAATATTCTATCACATGATCGAATTGTCTGCAATATTGACAAGATGGATGTGTTTGGTTCTAACAGTCACGCACAAAATGTCGAGCTTCACCATAGTTATAGAAAATAACTTGTCCATGACCTCTGCTAGCCCCTCCTCCTCTTCCTCTTCCACAACCTTGGAATCCTCCACACATTGTACCCACACCTTGATCCAGAGGCCAAGTTTCTGCCTGCATTTGATAGGTAGGGGTTCTATCCATCATTAATTCATAACTTCGGCAATGATGCTCATCATGACCTGCAAATTTGAGAAATTGCAAAACAACTGTTGAGGGATCTATAAAAACTTTTGTACCAGATGACAATTGTCTATCGCATGTTGTCCTATAACTTGATAGATAGTGCACCATGGCACTGCTCCTACACTTAGTCCAACGGTATTTTCCGGCTTCAGGGGGACATCCCCCCCCATAAGATAGTTCTGATAAACCAGGAAAGGGTCCTTATCATGCCCATGACCCTTACATTTCAAGCACCAAACTTCAGCGCGCACCTTAGGCTGAGCTTCCTTTCCCTTCTTCAGGCTCTATAACTCCAGGTGCAGACTTACTAGCTGTGAGTGAATCTATTATACTCTAATGTTTGTATCTTGTATTGGAGAGCCTTCTAATCTCATCGCGATCTCCACAACTTACGCTTGTGTTGTTATCTTCTATTGTGATAATGGTAATCTTAAGTGGGGCAACAATGAAGCAATGTACCAATCTTTGTGTTGTTCGTCTGTGATGTTCATATTAGCTTGCCAGATCAGGCATTTTAGCCTCTAATCAAAATCCCATGAGGATTCATTCACCACTTGCTTTATCTCCTTAAACTCTGCAACAGATTGCGCCTGAGATTTAGGCTTCTTAAAATCACGGTTCAACGCTTGCTGAGTATCTTCCAACGTCGCTATAGGGTGATCTTAATAGTACTTGATATACCAGGTAAGCACTCTATCCTGCAGTGCTATGACCAGATGTGCTTCCTTTAGATTATCATCAGTGATCTTCTCCATTGTCCACACAATATCTGCAACAAACCAAAATTTATCGGGGTCTTTGCTCCCTACCCCTTTAAATATTGACATCTTCATTGCATTCTCCATGTTGAATGATGGAGGTGGAGGTGGAGGTGGAAGTGAAGGTGTAGGTGTATGCGGTGGAGGTGGAGGCAGAGGTGGAGGTGAAGGTGTAGGTGTATGCGGTGGAGGTGGAGGTGGAGTGGATGGATGAGGTATCTGCGAGATACCCTGACATACCAACTGCAACACACTCAGCAGTGTATTCAGAATCATTCCTTTGTCATCGCTTGAAGAGGATCCCAATAGCGGACTATATTCAGAGCTCGCTTCTCCATTCCTTCTGAAGGGTTTTCCACTTTGCGTAGTCCCAAACATCAAGGTAATGGCATAACCTGTTTTTCACACAACAACATATTAATCAAAATTTTCAGGGATTTTAAATACTCACCTCTCGGTCCCTTGAAGAGCTTGCATTTTGCTTCACTATAACTGATGGATATATCGATCTCAAGCTCAGTGACAAATCCCCTAGTACGTGATCAATCCAGTGATCAACGACCCACACAATGTTGTTTTCTGAAGCTTCCAAGTGCCTCACTAGCTCTAGAGTCCATACAATAGGGCTATCAAGTCTCCACATACTCTAATTGTCTTCCAATCTAGACAACCATTGGTGCAATTCACAAGGGAAGAAACATAAAAAGTTTTCAGTTTCATCTGAGTATAGGTATCTACTAAACCACTATTCCTTGAACAACCACGAGTTTCTTTTCTCCTGAGCTATGAATGTGTGTTCCTTTCGGTCGAGCCACTTCTCAATTTTTTTCTTTGTTGGGAACCACTTATTTGACATCACACATTCCTCAGATTGATCCCGATCCCGACAACAGAACCATTTGTTGGCTTAAGGGGGCCTGACCCAGGTTCATAGTTATTCACACCAACCAACAAACCCTTAACCGCTGGCCCTTTTGGCAGCAACCTGTGTAACACTGGTTGTAGTCTCACCCGAAGCACTATTGGAGGATTCTAGAACTAGGTTTCTACATCCAAAGGCCTGTGTGATAGTCTTCCTCAAGATATTATATCTTATATTTTCCTTTGCGCAAATCTATTCCTTCCGATTTTCAACTACTGCAATTCTATTGTAATGATCTTCAGACCTTCGTGAAGGTACCTGATTGTACTTAACATGCATAAAAGATACAAATTCACTATTTTCGCGCAATAAACTGTATATTCTGAAGCCCTTATGACCTAGATTTTCCGTCGCGCAGATCTATCCTTTCCGAATATTTAACTAAATCAGAACTATCTAGTAGCTTCCTGATCTCCGCGAAGGAGGTTAATTATACTTATTATGCATAAATATTACAGATCTATCCGTTTCGCGCAGAAATTAAGCATTAATTCATATAAAATAGATCATCGAGCGAAGATATATAAACTTAACATAAATAAATAAACAAGGCACAAATGCACAAATTCAACTCAAAACAATCTTTATTAAGATGTAAACATTCAAATATAGGCTTCCTATCCCTGCGCACCTGGATGCAGGGGCCTGCGCAGTCAGCTGCGGACTTGCAAAGGTCTTCATGCACTCAGCTGCAGGAGCCTTCCCCTTTTGCCTAAGTACATGAAACAAACTTTTCTTGCCTTAGCACCTTACCCTTACAATGATTCCTCACCAAAAAGTTATTCCTTTAGGCTCGCTATGACTCACTATATATAACATTTTCATTACAATACCATGGCCTGCGCACCATGGGTGAGTCTCAAAACCATCTTATCACCTACCCATACAAGGGACCAATGCCCCTTTGACTCTTACTTAGCTTCACGCTCCGCTTCCAAATTTCGTGGAGACTTTACATTCTTTCACAAAAATTGTTACAAAAAGTGACTTAACTAACAAAATTTAACCCTATGGACCCCATCCCAACAATCTTAGCATTACTCATTCAACGTCTTAACATCAACTAGTTACTAGTATGGTTCTTTGACTTTCATATAGCCTCTTCCAATCTATAGGTCGTCTTTCATATGTGTGTGTGTGTGTTGACTGAAGAGAACTTTTTATACTTCTCTCGATCTACTCCTCAAATCTCACAGGGTGGGTAAGATAGTGGGACAAGTTTGCCTAGTGTTTTATGCCCTAAATTTATGGCTAGTTGAAATAGAATTTACAATTTTTTATGATAAAAACAAATTTTATTTATAAGGATTTAAAATGGAAAATAAAACTAGATTTAATATTTACAAAAATATTGTTGAAATTTCATAAAAATATTAGAAATAAAAGGTTGTGCATAGAAACATCAGTGAACAAAATTAAAAGTTAGACATAAAATAACAACAAACTGGTTATTCTTTCAGAATTTTGCAATCCCAAAAATTATAGAGCCTCAACTACGCCAAATTTTATAAATTTATAAGAACAAACTGCTTGAAAAAAATATAAAATTATGCAAGAAATATATACAATAAAACATAAATAAAAAGGGTTGATTTATAAATAAATATCTATGAGTATAGCAAAACAAAAGGGGATATCCCAGCAAACAATCTTGGGCATATTAGATTCTAATTATCTGCAATGCAAAGAGGTCATATACAGATACTCCAAAAAGAAATTAATTATGAAACAACACTCAAACACCTTGGGATAATCTAATACAATTATAGACAACCCTTTTTCTTTGCAAAATTAATGGTTGTTAGAATTAGTTAAATCAAGACCTCAGCTTCTAACAAGAAATACAGTTACCTAAAAATATGTGCTCAAAAGTTGAGTGGAGTTTCCTTTTGGACTGTATCTTCCCTTTGAAAATAATCTGCTACCACATTTGGTTCATAGGCCCCCTCCTATTTTTATGGCTATTCAAAGTAGTTAGGACGTTAAACCACTTTGGAAGTTCGCTAAGGCTTAATTTCTAATCAGGTAGTGATTAGAATATGAGGATGGAGTTTCTAAAGGGAAAGTTAAATTAAATTAACTTTTAAAATAATTATGTTTTAATTTCCTAGTAGGTGGGACCCTCCTAATCCATCAAATAAACCATTTGATATTTGACTTACCGATATAATTTATTTTCTCAATAATAATAATTAAAACAATCATTGACCATGCATATACATGCCTCCAAGAAGAATATGACAAAATAAGCAATGCTATTATAAATCATGTTGTATATAACATCACATCCCTCTAATATAAAGGCAAAATAACGTTGTCCATATGTATTCATGGATATCCAAGTAGAAGTAAGAGGAGGAGTGTGCCAAACCATCATCATAAAACGGAAAATGAAAAACACCTTGTGCCTCCCATGATTCCCCTTAATCACCAATGATCATAATAATCAATATGAGTGACATCTAACCATCCATGTATATAATATCATGTAATAAAGTTGTAGTTATGCTAAAAATAAGCGATGAGAATCGAGAAATAAACTGAAATAGTATCAAAACTAAAGCATGGTATATCCAAAAATAGAAATATAATATGAAAATATAAAAAAAAGTATTACTTAGGCCAATGTGATGGTGCACTTTCAACTTGTTGCTCCTGCTGACTATGATGGGGATGAGAGATAACAAAATGAGAAGAACCATGAGAGGAATTTGATCTCATGGCTTGGGCCTTTTGTTTCTCAAGACTGGCAGCAGGTTGGGGAGGCTGGATAGTAAGTCTAGAATATTGAGTTGTAGTTTGGGTAGTGGGCATAACATGTGAGGTAGAAAACTATAATTTTTGTGATACATGTGCTTCTAGAGAGGGTGGAGGGGGAAGAAAAGAACTATTGGCCATTCATGAACATATCATAAAGGTTGTTGCTAAATGATATTATTCCATCCATCATTGGCAAGGACTACATGTGGAGTTGAAACATGAGGGGCCACTGGAACACCAATGTTGAGCATGTTATGAATAAATGGTTGTGGGGCTTGAACATCAAGTTGACAAGTCAAATTTAAAACACCAGTTTGTAGCAACTATATTAACTCTTTTAAGTCTCCATCAAAGTGTACTGAGACTCTTGACCTTCTATCTCTTCTTCGACCTAGACCTTTGTCTCTATTTTTTCTTCCCCCTCCTCTATCTCAATTAAAAAAACTCATGTTGTAAAAGAAACATTGTGTTATTTGCAAGTCACAACAAGTTAAAATATTTGAGCATTAATAAATCTTATATTACATGAGTTTTAAATAACATGAACTTAAAAGAAAATTGTAACAGGAAAGATAATTACTGAGTACAAAATCAGACCAAATTTGTGCTTAGTAAAAACATCATGGTCATGGGTCTATACAATATCGTAACATGAAAAGGAATGAAGGAGTAACAATAACTAATATGGTTTGGATCATTTCTAAATTTTACAGGGGCCTAATATACCGTGATAATAAATCACTGATATAATATATCTCTAATTTAATGTATAAGAAAGTGACTGAGCTTAAAAAGGGACCCAAAGTCTCATGTCATAGCCATATAAAAAATATACCTCGCATGAGTTTTTTAAATAAAATCCTTTAGAAGTGATGTGGTCATGTCTACAAGGGTTATTTTTCATTCCTAGAATGCATAATGTTAGCCTCCTATACCAATAGGTTTTCATTTCTCATGATTGACAGTGGAAGTGCCAAAAATGGTCACCTTCCGTGGTACTAAGGTTCCATTTTTGTGAAAGAAACAGACAGTTAAAAAATGTAAAGAGGGTATGCCTTAAAAGAATAATCAAAAGGCAAGAAAATGAACTGGTCAAAAGAAAAAATAAATGAAATGAACCCCAAATAAAGACCATGAAAGTGGCTAATCCAAAATGCCACTGCTACTTTGATGGGTGGTCCAATAGCTCAAGCTGGGCCATACCATGTTTTAAATTGCATGTTTTAGACTAGAAAGGAAGTACCTGCTCAAATAGTTCAAGCTTGACAGATGACTAGGTGGATAGAGAAAGGAAGGAGCCCAACTGCTTAATCTGGGCCCTTGGAAGTTATAAGGGTAGACTTAGATAGGAGGACAGCAAAAAGAAAGGAGAATTATCAGGGTTTGCAAGGCTAAGTGCACCCATCCAAAGGAAGAAAGAATGTTAGGCATATTAGGCAGGGTAGGCAGTTGAAGGTTGCAGAAAACAAGATCTAAGCATATGACATGAGAAAAATCACATCTGATCTCACGAGTAGGAGAAAGGCAAGAGCAATGGCCTATTTGGCAAACTACCAAACCATCACTAACTTCCCTCATCCCCTTCAAAAGTTTCTTACTAACATCCCCTTGAGCACTGCAGGATTTGCCTGAACAGTCCTCCTTACATTTCTCACTTATAAATTTCATGTCAAGTTGTGACTTCTCTCTCTGAAAAGAAGCCACATTTCTTGTGTAAAATCATTCTTCACTCCCATCTGCTTCTAAAGCTAAGTTTACTCATTAAACTTAGCTCTTTACCCCTCTCTCACATCCTCAATTCATATTAATTTCTAATTTTACTATATAAATCCCTAAGTGCTACCCCTCCCCCTACTATTATAGCATTCTATGCAAAGAACCCAGAAAATATATAAATATCCCCCCCCCTTTTAGCATTATAGCTAATTAGCACTTATATGGGAGACATTAGTCCATCAGGGACTATAGTCAACCCTTACTTGGGAATTACTCTAACCCCTGGTTAGATTAATAGCCTACACTAAACCCTCTCCTACCCTTTTTCCGAAAAAACCTATGAAAAATCCCCCCCGCGCTCAAACCTAATGTTAAATCTTTGATTAAACCCGACAGGTTAACCCATATGCGCTTTAAAACCCATAAAACCCTCCTAACCCAAAGTTCTAAACCCACAGTTTTTAAATATTATTTTATTGCTTGGCGGGTCCCCACCCAAACTTGCACGCTGGGTCGGGGCGCCTGCCAGCCGCCGATCTTCCCCTGCCCCCAATCCAAAGGTGGGCGGTCAATCTCATTTCTGGACCTGCCGTGCTTTAGCGTCCGGGGAGCGGGTGGTTTTGCTCCCGTATGCTGGACGCGTGGCGGCCACCGGGGTTGTTCGGAGCCCCTCTCCCCATTACCGCCTTTCCCCAATAGCGGTGCAGGGAACCCGGAAACCACCCTCCCGCAATCCGCCTCCCCTGTCGCGTCAGTCCCGCGTCATGATGACGTCATACCCAAAGCCCCCGCCACCGCGCCATGTCGCCCTCCACGCCATCTTGTCGCCCCCGCGCCCCTCCACCGTGTCCCGCCACGCTGGCCTCCAACTCAGCACCCACGTCATCATCCGTACCCGGGCCCCGCTGATGACGTCATGCTGACGTCATCGGCGGAAAAGCGCCAAAGACCCATATATGTCGAATTTGTCGTTATAAACGCGCAATTGAACCGTTTTGTGTCATTTTCGCTGGAAAAGAGAGAGAGCCGTTTTACTCGTTCACTCCAAAAATTGCCTCCACGCTGTGAATTCAAAGTTTGGGACGCCGCCACTTACCAATTCAGCTACATTCTCCATCCATTGCTCAACCCGGCAGCTCTCGGCGCTATTTATCCAGGTATTTGCCGAAATTTACCTATTTTTCCCGTGTTCATGCCATTTCTCTGCAAAGTTATCCACTAAATACCTGATAAATCCTAAATTAAATACTGTCATTCAGTAAATGCTGGTCCAAAATAATCCACATTGTCCCCTTGTTCAAAATTCACTGTTGAACAATCATTCTCGGCCTTAATTTGCAATTTACCCTCCAACTGCCCGGCATTGTTCCCTTTTGCCGAGTACATAATTGAAGAACTGCATTTCACCAGCTTATAGTCCTGCCCCCCTCTGCAATCCATCCTCACTGTTCACAATCCTTGTGAATTTACCAGAGCAGAGCAGAGGCAAGTATGCTTAATCTACTTACTCTTCTTTGAAGATATATCTGGCATCACTTGCATTCAGTCTGCCACCTGACTTCTAAAAAGATTTACAAGCTATTACATTCACACTGTTTCATTCAGAAACTGCATTCCAAAGACAGCACCTAAAGACTATACAATGGCTGCACCCACAGCTCTCAGTGTTGCCCCCATGAATCCACCTAACAAAGAACTTGAGGCCATGCCTCTTGCTGACAGAGATTACCTCATCCAAGACCTTGTGGGTGACAGGAACCATTTACAGACCTTCTAAGAATTGAGGGACAACTATTTGAGCAACAATGACACATATGGGATATGGGAATCCAATCCGCCTTACTATTTTCTCCCATCTATTAACATTTTTCCAGAAATCATCCGCTTATGTGCTGAGAATTATGATCCAAATCACAGAGCTGTCAAGTCTCCATCTGGGAGCATACTCTTCCACATCAATGCTGACTCCATCAACCAGATGCTCAACTTCAAACAAACTCAGCTGCTGTATCCCTTCTCCATGAACTATCTACTGGATACAGGTGCCAAGCTTTCCACTGCTGACATTGAGAAGATTACCAGGACATTTATGAGAGCTGACCGCCAGCCCACAGGGCCACCTCCTTTCTTGCATGTCCATTTTACTAATGTAGGCCAACTTTTGGTTGACATGATTTCCTATGTGTTGGGCTATAAAACCAGTGAGCACGTTGATGAGACTGTGCTAGTGTTATTAGCTGCTTATAGCCCAGGCCAACCTCCTGCCTACAAATATAACTTTGCTAAATTCATACCCAACAAGATACATGACCAACTCTTCAAAGTGGACAGGGAGGGTATATTCAAATATTCATCATATATCTACCACTTGTTCATGTATTATCAATCCGAGGCCTTTCAATGCCCTATCAAGAAGCTGGATTCTAGGGGAGAAAGAAGATCTGTCATCTTCTGGTCATCAGTTTTCCACCAAGTCCAAGATTCACCATATTCATACTGTGAATTTATTGATCAATTTGTCTACCCGGTCTCTTGCCTATTGATGAGATCCCCTCCTCCCAGAGTGTCATTTGAAATCCAGAAAACTCTGCAGCTGTCCAAAAATTATAAAATAGGTGATTGGTACCTATACCAAAATCATACAGTCATCAGAATTTATGGCTGCGAGCTCTGTCCATATAGGCTCCCAAGATATGTACCAATGAGACTGTTCGCCTTGGAGTACTAAAGGCAGCTTATTAACTCTAACCTCACCCACTTTCATAGTGCCAAGAAGAAAGCCCACCTCAAGTTCAAACACCACCTGGGCCCCTTTATCATGAACAAAAAAGAGGGATGGCAAGAGGCTGAGCAAATCCTCAGAGATAAATACAAGCTATCAAGAAGCTTCTGGTGGGTCCCTTATGACCCTGAAGGCTTCATCAGTGCTAGAAGAGTCAAGTACAGGCTGCTAGGCTATGAGCACTGTAAAATTCCACAATATGAGCAGTATGCCAATCAGCAAGAATGGTTGCAAGACACATTAGTTGAGGAACTAACTCAAGAAGAAATAATGCAAAGAAATGTCAAGGATTTGGAAAAAACTCTTGACTTAGATTCTGTGCAGCAGGTAATTTTCAAGCAGCCGCATCCAATTGGAGAAGGAACCTCAACTACTACAACTGCACCAGCCACCCAGGCGCCATCTGCAGCAGCATCAGGCACAGATAAGGGCAAGGGAATAATGGGTGCTGAAGAAGAAATAGTGAAAGAAAAGCCTGCCTCCTCAATTGGGTAGCAACAAGATCAAACCCCTCCACCACAAACAGAACCACCAATAGTGTCTGCATTGCAGACCCCTGCACATGATGAAAGGGGCAAGAAACGGGACAGAGAAGAGTCCACCCCTGCTAGTGGATCCTCCCAGCTACTGGAAGCCAAGAGGCAAAAGGTTGACTCCCCAGTCATAGAAGAAATAAGTGAGGAGATCCTTGAGAGTCCAAGGAAAGAAGGAGGAGATAGTCAGCAAACGGCTACAAGCTCTTTTCAACAAGAGCAAGGATTACAGCTTGGCATGGAGGTGTCCTCCTCCACTCAGCAGAGCAAGAAGCCTTCAAGAACCAAGGCTTCCTTCAAAGAGATAAAGGCACAAAATGAGCTGTTGAGAGTGGAGGTATACAAGCAATTCCTCAAAGCAACACCAGCTAAGCAAGAGAGGTTGATGTTAGTGTATGATATACAAGAGGAAAAGATAATCCTTAGCCACTTCAAACCCAAAGTACCGCAACCTCACTCAGCTGCAGATTTTGTAAAAGCAAAGCTGGAAGTCATGGCAAAGGACATTCACCCCATGGACCAGATAGAGCTGCACAAGCAAACGGGGGAAATGGCCTATGCCACCTTGGTAGACAGGGCCACAATGGCCCATGAATTGAAAGAATCGCTGAAGAACACTAACATTCAGCTAGATTTCGAGAGAATGTCCTCCACGGCCAAGGACAACAGGATTAAAACACTGGAGGACATCATTGTGGACCTAGGACATGATCCTAAGGACCCAAAGGGTGTGAGGGCCCTCATGAAAAAGAAGGAAGATGATATTGCTGCATTGAAGAAAAGGCTGAAACTGCTTCCCACTGAGCACCCCCAAACAACAGAATTGCAAAAGGAAAAAGATTATGAAGATCAACTCGATCTAATAATGCAGCTGAATCAAAAAGTTATTGATCTAGAGAAGGAGCTAGAAGAGGCACTGCAAGACAAACAAGGAGAATCAACCTCCCAACCTCCTCAAACTACCTCAACCACTGCCACCACTACAGAGGCAACAGTAACCCCTGCAACAACTACAGCAACAACAGAAGCAGCAGCAACAACAACAACAGCTCCTGAGTCCAGCTTAAACATGGATGAATTGACAAAGGCTATCAAAGAGCTGGAGCTTCAGGCAACCGAGATCAAGCAGGCCAAGGAAAAATTGGCAGAACTGGAGGCCAAATATGACAAATCAAAGATGACTGTAGCAGAGCAGACTAGAGAAATTAAGGCCCTCAAAGACAAAATAAAGGCCTTAGAGAAAGAGCTCAAACTTGAAAATACTCTGGCAGAAATAAAGAGGATCTTGTGGGCCCGGATTGACCACTCCCTTACTAGACAATGGAAGTCAATCAAGATGGTGCATGAACAAATGGAATTGATTGGCCAAGCACAAATTGAGAGCCAGAAAGCCAGAACAGTACTAGGGAACAGGCCTGAGCAGGCCAACAGAATGATAAATTTTCTCAACAATCAGACCAAGGAGGAGCTGGCAGCCATCAACATCATTAACAGAACAGATGCTATCCTTACAGCTAAAAAAGTGCTCACCCTCAGAAATTTTGTACAAACTGTAGAAAGAAAATGTCATGAAATGCAGGCTGAGGTGGATGAATACAAGCTCAAAATGGGAGCACTGCAAGAAAAGGGATTGCCCAGCCTACTAACCAGCACAGGAAGACTGCTCCCTCATGAGCAGTATGCTACCAGGATGACAAATTTTATTGAAAATCAAATCACTGCATCCGCCAGTACCTCTGAGGAAACAGGGCCTCCAACAGGGCAGGGCCTCTATGACAAGCTTGAAAATATATTTTTTATTGAACATGAGATCAATCACCTATTTGAGGTTCCTCCAAATTTTTATAGGTATACAGAGGCAGATGAAACCCTGGTAAAAATACGAAGACACCAACTGCCCAAAGAGGATTGGTGGCAGGCAATGCTGCAAATTTTGCCTCAATAATTTCAATTGATCAATCCTAGTCAGCTTCAACTCAGCCAAAGGAAAAAAACAGAATCTAGACAACGTACAAGGCAGCCGAAAAGGGTGACTCAGCATGAAGACAGCGACAGCAAGCCAAAACATAGGAAATGCACAAATTTTGGGCAGCACGGCTTCAGCCGACTCCATCGGTCACAAAGTCAACATTCTCTGACCATTTTGGACAACTAATACACTAAGAAGTTACTACAGCATTTATTTTCTTAGCTGCAATGCTCCAGGAGTTGGCACAATATTAATGAGCCATTAACTCACCAGCTAGATATTTTCTGATGTAAATTTTGTATATATACCTCCCCTGGCAACGTATTTGGGGTTGGTGATTTTCACTCTAAGGCAATATATTGTATACTTTCAGATGATCTAATCAAAAAGGCTGGAAAAGCTCAGTGTTTCTTGAATGCTTGATGTCTCGATGATGCTCTACGTGCTATTGCATAATTCCTGTGCTGTCTAATGGAACAATAAGTTTTCTTAATCTATGTTTTATCTTCTTATGTTTGTTTGAATCATATGCATGTTTCACCAATCTAACAATAGAGAAAAGGAATAGTACAGGATATGTTTGTTTACACCCTGTATTCAATCTCTGTCGTTGAAAATGTTTTCTTCAGAATTAATTATGAACATGAATTCTTAATTGCTCATGTTTGTATCAATTCTATAAATATGAATGTTATGCAGGAATTCTTCAGTGCTCCTAAGTAATATTCCCACTGTTCTCCATATCAGCTTACTGAAAGATCCTTAGTTGCCTTTCACGCCCTGATTCCATCACATCCAATTACAGATTTAAAGAATTGGTCCTTGGACACTTATCTGGCTCTGTAGCATCACTGTTGTATCAACGCAGACAGGTCAAGCAATTAAACATCACTGACTCCATGCCCAATGGCCTAGATCATCCTGCAAACATATATCTCTTCTGACTGAAATCATCATCCAGCAAAATTCAAAACAAAATCTCGAGCATCATAACTAGCCTAAAATATTATACAAACAAAGTTAAATCATAAAGAGAGAGCCCTCTCTGGTCATAGGCAGGCTAGAACCTGTGACCCAAAGATTGGTTAGTGGTTACCTCGGCCGTATTCCCTTGGGAGTCAAAGGGAACAACCTGAGTGTTAACATAATTGGCGACTCCGCTGGGGAACAGAGCGTATTTTTTAATTGCTGTCCATTTCTAGACAGTGGTTCCAAAACTTGAACAGTTCCTTAAACAGTTCTAAAATATTCTCAAAAATACCAAAAGCAAGTTCAGAAGCTAGCTCCTAAAAAGAGAACTAGGCACACCAGGTCGAATCCTGACCCAAATCCTCCACTTGTTTTCGACAATCCAAATTTGATCCATAAGACTCTTAGGAACCAGAACAATTTCCTGAATCTAGCCCTGAGGCAGTTCAGCAAAGTTCTATTCCAACCCCTGCAAAACCATCAGTCCACCTTCATATAACTCACTCTTCCCCCTCTTCATCATCCACTTCACAAAACATATTGTCTACACCCAACACACAAACTGCTATTGCTGTCCCTGTTGTTCCAGTTGTTCCCTTTCTACCAGTTGTCCCACCTATCCCCCCAAATATGGCTAATCGTTATGCTCCCCTTCAGTTACCTGGTAATCCTGGGGCCATGCCTCAGGACTACCAAAGTAAGATTACTTATTTTGATGGAACCAGTACGTACACTGCCTTACAGCATACCAAGAAAATGCAAGATTACTTTGAAAATTATGAGATAGATGATGATGATGTGAGAATGAAGATTTTCGTGCAAAGTCTGACAGGTGAAGTAAGAACTTGGTTCAGGGCACTGGCTGCAAATTCTATAGCTGATTCGGGTGCCCTTTATCAGTCCTTCCTGAACAGATGGGAAAAGAAAAAGGATCCTCTACATATTTTATCTGAGTATGACACCATAAGGAAAGGCCCACAAGAAACTGTCTTGGACTATTTTACTAGATTCAACACTATCTATAATGCCATTCCTCAAAATCTTAGGCCTCCACCTGATTTAGCATTGATTAAATTCCCTGATGGGTTTGATGCTGATATGGCATATCAACTAAGAGAAAGAGCCCCTGCAACCCTAGCAGACATGCAAAACATAGCTGTAATTGTAGAGGCAAATTTGATTGCTAAGAGAAACTGGGCAAGGACTGAAAGAAGAACTACTTTTAAAGAAGAACCCTCATCATTTGAGCAAAAGCTAGATGCAATCATCAAAGGGATGGACAGACTTGGAGACAGGGTGGAAACCATAGAAAGAAAATCATCATGGGAAGGTCAAACAAGCAATATTAGAAACCCAAACTTTAGAAAGAATCAAAGTCCCAATGTTGGAAGGACTGATCCTGACCAGCATGTCAGACCTCCTTTCCAAGAAAACTATGCTGAGGCTTCCACATCTAGTGAACCTAATGAGGACCCTCACATCAACCTAATGGGTTTGGACAGTGAACATCAAGTCTTCTTAACATAAGAAGATCAAGAGGTTTACAATGACAATCAATACCACACTAAGTCAGGAGAATCATTTGATTTCAAAGAGGGTTATGATGCAACTGTGTATGAGGTACACAAATAGTACAAACTAAGGACTAGAACGATAGATGTACCTACACCCCTCAAACCAAAGGACAATAAGCAGTCAAAAAAGATCAATGAAAATACCACTCTCCCACAATCAGCTGGCAGCTCAAACCCACCTACCACAGAAGTCACTGTGGAGGACATCTCAGAACAACAGCCCTCTGAAAACCAGCCAGCTCCACCCCACCCGTCAAAGACAAGGGTAGATACCCCCCCAGGAAACAAACGTGGCACCAGTTTTACTCAAAATCAAGCCAACTATGAGCAAAAGACCACTGACAACCCAGCTGAAAGGGAAAAATCTGTGGCACTGAATCCCAAGATTCAAATGGAAAAACCTTTTAACTTGGAAACAGAAATAAGTAAGCTTAAGATATCAGTTCCTCTTTCGGAATTAGCCAAACATGAAATATACAGACAACAGATTAACAAGTCACTCCAAGTATCAGACAATAAAGATGCTGTGAATGTCCTAGATGGCCAACCAGAGTTGCTGTTCGGACTTGAGGTTAATGGAAAAACAGAAAATGGAGGGGTTCCACCCTTCTATGTCAGTCTAAACATTCATGATAAGGTTCTACATAACGCAATGTTCGATTCTGGGGCCTCACACAACTTAATGCCCAAATCTGTAATGGAAAAACTCGACCTAGACATCACAAGACCTTATAAAGATCTATTCTCATTTGATTCAAGCCAGGTCAGGTGCTTAGGCTTGATTAAAGATTTATGTGTTTCCCTGGTTCAATACCCAACCAAAACTATCTTGATGGATGTAGTAGTAGCTGACATACCCCCTAAGTATGGCATGCTCTTGTCCAGATCCTGGGGGGCCAAACTCCAAGGATCTTTGCAATTGGATATGTCCTATGCAACTATCTCAGTCTTTGGGCAGCCAAAGAGACTATACCGTGAAACTTTGATGAAATATGTGGTAAGCAGTCAAGAGAAGCCCCAAAATTTTCCAATCTATTCAATACACTCTGACATGGATTCATTTATTCTCTACAATGCTGACATCTGCAACAAAGCTTATTCTGAACTATTAATGACAGTAGAGGCAGAGGAGTTAGATGAGCAACGCGCATTCAAAGACCAAGGGACTGTGGGTATAGCTGATAAGACAAAGGAACATGATGCATCAAGTAACTTGCAAGAAACCAACCTACCCATGATCCAACTTTCTAGTGATCTCAATCCAAATCTTGATCATGAAACCTTATGGTATTTAGAATTTGATGGTTCTGTAAACAGGTTAGGAGCTGGGGCAGGAGTCTGGATCCATAATATGCACAATGACCAAGCTGAGGGCCATGCATACAGACTAAACTTTCGATGCACAAACAACATGGCTGAATATGAAGCCCTTCTGTTGGGTCTGAAACTCATAAAAAATCTAGGTGCAACCAAAGTCTCAATCTTAGGAGATTCAGATCTGATCATACAACAGATGAAAGGAAACTTTACCACAAACGATCTAAGGTTGAGAGCATACAAGGGAGCAGCTATTCAAGTACTTGAGAGCTTCTCACAAACACAGTTGACTAAAATTTCCAGAGAACTCAATCTACATGCTCACAGCTTGGCAACCTTTGCCAGCGCTTGTAAGTTGCCTTTCAAAACCAATCATACGTTTACTGCTGAAATCAAACACAGACCTTCAGTTCCAGATAACATCAAGAATTGGCAAGTCTTCGAGAGTAATACACAGATAAATAACTTCCTCACTTTAAAGGAAGAATTTTCCGGCATGAACATTGACACTAGCACTAGAGATGATCAACCACAGGCATGCACAATTACACAGAAAATATCAGCTGAAACAGTTGATCTAGTTTTACATCCTACCACCTTTGACAAGGAAACTATACGGGAGTTGAAACAACCAGATGGAGAGGAAATGGTTGAAACAGAAGCCGAGGTAATTGAGCTAAAAGATAATTTCTTGCCCACAGGTTTAACCCCTTTGGAGGATCTGTTTGATTCAAATGATATCTCAAGAAAACCAAAAATGCAACCATTGAATGCTGAAATAGAAGATTGTAACATTGGGACTCCTGAAAATCCCAAAATGGTTAAGTTATCCAAAGCATTACCACCTGAGCAGAAACTGAAATACATTGAGTTATTCAAAGAGTTTCAAGATGTCTTTGCCTGGAGCTATGAGGACCTTAAATCTTATGATACATCAGTTATCCAGCACACTATACCTTTAAAAGAAAATCAAAAGCATTTCAAACAAAAACTTAGGAGAGTCAATCCGGTCCTCCTCCCCCTCATTGAAAAAGAGGTTAAACATATGTATGAAGCAGGGATCATTGCCCCAATCAGATTCTCAGAGTGGATCTCAAACCTGGTGCCTACTAGGAAAAAGACAGGGGAAATCAGATTGTGTGTTGACCTAAGAAATTTGAACAAAGTCTCTCTCAAAGACCATTACCCCTTACCAAAAATGGATCATATCTTGCAAAGGGTAGTGGGAGCCTCTAGAATCTCCTTACTAGATGGTTTCTCAGGATTCAATCAGATTCTAGTGCACCCGAATGATCAAGACAAAACTGCCTTCACAACACCTTGGGGAACATTCAAATATGTCAAAATGCCTTTTGGGCTTAAAAATGCAGGGGCCACATTCCAAAGAGCAATGGATATTGCCTTCGCCAAAGAAATCCATGATTTCCTAGTTGTCTATCTTGATGATCTTACCGCCTTTTCAAAATCAGATCAAGAACACTTAGAACACTTGAGGCAGGTTTTCACAATTTGTAGAAAATATGGCATATCTTTGAACCCAAAGAAATCACTGTTTGGGCTGGAGGAAGGTAAACTCTTGGGGTATATAATCTCAAAAGATGGTATTAGGATTGACCCAGACAGAATTCAAGCTATCCTACAAGTAGCACATCCAAGAAACATCAAAGAACTACAAAGCTTTCTAGGAAAAATCAACTTCTTGAGGAGGTTCATTCCCAATTTGGCTGAACTCATAAGACTGTTAAACAATATGCTGAAAAAGGATTCCAAGGTCAAATGGACCATGGAAGCTAGACAAGCCTTTGAGGATATCAAAAGAGCGCTGACAAACACACCAGTCCTAACAAGCCCTAGATTTGATCAAGATTTTATCATTTTTTCTTTTGCATCTGAGCACACAATTGCTGCTATTCTGCTACAAAAAGATGACCAGGGCTGTGAAAAACCCATTGCATTTTTTAGCAGAGCCCTTAGGGATGCTCCCTTGAAATATCAGATCATGGAAAAACAAGCTTATGCATTAGTAAAAGCCATCAAGGACTTCAGAATCTATATCCTGTACTCTCATATAATTGCCTATGTTCCTAATGCAGTGGTCAAAGACATTCTAACCCAAGAAGGAATTGAAGGCAAGAGGGGCAAGTGGATTGCCAACATCTTAGAATATGACATTGAGATTAAACCTACCAAACTGATAAAGGGACAAGGTCTAGCTAAACTAATGACTGAAACCAATTTTCAAGCCCTTGACATTAATGAACTGGACGACGAACAGGAGATGGCGACTCCACAGATCAACCAAGCCTTTATGCAATCTCCCTGGTATGATGCTATATGTTTTGTATTATTAAACCTGCAAGCTCCTCCAGGGTTGTCCAGAACCAAGAAAAGATTCTTGAAAATGAAAGCATCAAAGTTTTGTATTATTGACAGTGTTTTATTTTGGAGAAATCATGAAGGGATCTTACTCAATTGCTTAACATTAGAGGAAACTGACAATGTCCTCAAAGAATTTCATGCAGGTGACTATGGAGGACACTTATACTGGAAGTCCACAGCTGATAAAATCCTAAGGGATGGATTTTATTGGCCCTCCTTGTTTGCTGATGTAAAGAAATTTGTAATGTCTTGTCACAAATGCCAAATTTTTGAGGGCAAGAGAAAGCTGCTACCTTTACCACTCAAACCAGTTTCAACTGAGAGACCATTCCAGCAATGGGGTTTAGACTTCATTGGTGAAATTCACCCTCCATCCTCTGGCCAGCATAGGTGGATTCTCACTGCCACAGACTATTTTACCAAATGGATAGAAGCCATCCCTTGTAGACAAGCCAATGACTCCATTATTATACAATTCCTAGAAACCAACATCTTGTCCAGGTTTGGCTGTCCAGATAAAATTATTACAGACAATGCTGCTGCTTTCAAATCCAAAAAAATGATCAACTTTTGTCACAAGTATCACATGACCCTAGGTCATTCCACTACCTACTATCCTCAAGGTAATGGCCTAGCTGAGTCTTCCAATAAAAGTCTCATCAACATCATTAAGAAAGTTTTGGAAGAAAACAAAAAGAATTGGCATAAGAAGTTGGTCAATGCATTGTGGGCAGACAGACTAACCACCAAGAGATCAATTGGCATAAGTCCACATGAACTGGTCTATGGGCTAGAAGCAAAGTTTCCTTCATCTTTAGGAATTCCTGTGATCAAGTTGCTGCAAGAAATACAAGCTGAGCCCAATGACATTCAAAGAAGAATCAATCAGAAAATTCACCTACAGCAAACGAGAGAGGAAGTCTATCAAAGGACCCAAGTACTGCAAGAAAAGCTCAAAAGAATATTTGACAAAAGAACCGAAGCTGAAGATTTCTTTATAGGAAACAAAGTGTTAAGATGGGATTCCAGGAGGGAGGATAAAGGCAAACATGGCAAGTTTGATTTCTTATGGAAGGGACCTTATGTCATTTATGCTATACAAGGTAACAACACCTATTTTCTAAGGAGTTTGGATGGCTCAAACACTGAGGAAGGCCCAGTCAATGGGAGAATGCTCAAGCATTATTTTGGCCCCCTTTGATCAAACACTGAACAATCATATATTGTACATAAATATTTGTATTTTCCAGCATTTTCATTTACAGCAGATAAATAAGGCACCAAGTGGAGCATATTTTGAGAAAGACCAGGGTGCTGCACTATTTTCTTTTTTGGAATATGTTTTGATCCTAGCATTAGAAAGCAAGGGAAAAAATAGGGGAACTATCAAGGTGATGAGGAGAAATTATGAGAAACAGATAATGAACAGATCTGCAACTTTACAGCAAATCAGCTCAGTGGGTACTGCCTATAAGTATCTAAGATCCTGGTCAATAGTCTCCAACATCAGAGAAATTCAGACTGCAGCAAGAATGGAGAAATTAGGCAATCTGACCTGCTGTTCTTGGCTTTTCATCTGGAAAAGCCATCCCCAAGTGGAGCCACTGTTAGCCTCCTATACCAATAGGTTTTTATTTCTCATGATTGACAGTGGAAGTGCCAAAAATGGTCACCTTCCGTGGTACTAAGGTTCCATTTTTGTGAAAGAAATAGACAGTTAAAAAATGTAAAGAGGGTATGCCTTAAAATAATAATCAAAAGGAAAGAAAATGAACTGGTCAAAAGAAAAAATAAATGAAATGAACCCCAAATAAAGACCATGAAAGTGGCTAATCCAAAATGCCACTGCTACTTTGATGGGTGGTCCAACAGCTCAAGCTGGGCCATACCATGTTTTAAATTGCATGTTTTAGACTAGAAAGGAAGTACCTGCTCAAATAGTTCAAGCTTGACAGATGACTAGGTGGATAGAGAAAGGAAGGAGCCCAACTACTTAATCTGGGCCCTTGGAAGTTATAAGGGTAGACTTAGATAGGAGGACAGCAAAAAGAAAGGAGAATTATCAGGGTTTGCAAGGCTAAGTGCACCCATCCAAAGGAAGAAAGAATGTTAGGCATATTAGGCAGGGTAGGTAGTTGAAGGTTGCAGAAAACAAGATCTAAGCATATGACATGAGAAAAATCACATCTGATCTCACCAGTAGGAGAAAGGCAAGAGCAATGGCCTATTTGGCAAACTACCAAACCATCACTAACTTCCCTCATCCCCTTCAAAAGTTTCTTACTAACATCCCCTTGAGCACTGCAGGATCTGCCTGAACAGTCCTCCTTACATTTCTCATTTATAAATTTCATGTCAAGTTGTGACTTCTCTCTCTGAAAAGAAGCCACATTTCCTGTGTAAAATCATTCTTCACTCCCATCTGCTTCTAAAGCTAAGTTTACTCATTAAACTTAGCTCTTTACCCCTCTCTCACATCCCCAATTCATATTAATTTCTAATTTTACTATATAAATCCCTAAGTGCTACCCCTCCCCCTACTATTATAGCATTCTATGCAAAGAACCCAGAAAATATATAAATATCCCCCCCCTTTTAGCATTATAGCTAATTAGCACTTATATGGGAGACATTAGTCCATCAGGGACTATAGTCAACCCTTACTTGGGAATTACTCTAACCCCTGGTTAGATTAATAGCCTACACTAAACCCTCTCCTACCCTTTTTTCGAAAAAACCTATGAAAAATTCCCCCCCGCGCTCAAACCTAATGTTAAATCTTTGATTAAACCCCGATAGGTTAACCCATATGCGCTTTAAAACCCATAAAACCCTCCTAACCCAAAGTTCTAAACCCACAGTTTTTAAATATTATTTTATTGCTTGGCGGGTCCCCACCCAAACTTGCACGCTGGGTCGGGGCGCCTGCCAGCCGTCGATCTTCCCCTGCCCCCAATCCAAAGGTGGGCGGTCAATCTCATTTCTGGACCTGCCGTGCTTTAGCGTTCGGGGAGCGGGTGGTTTTTCTCCCGTACACTGGACGCGTGGCGACCACCGAGGTTGTTCGGAGCCCCTCTCCCCATTACCGCCTTTCCCCAATAGCGGTGTGGGGAACCCGGAAACCACCCTCCCGCAATCCGCCTCCCCTGTCGCGTCAGTCCCGCGTCATGACGACGTCATACCCAAAGCCCCCGCCACCGCGCCATGTCGCCCTCCACGCCATCTTGTCGCCCCCGCGCCCCTCCACCGTGTCCCGCCACGCTGGCCTCCAACTCAGCACCCACGTCATCATTCGTACCCGGGCCGCGCTGATGACGTCATGCTGATGTCATCAGCGGAAAAGTGCCAAAGACCCATATATGTCGAATTTGTCGTTATAAACGCGCAATTGAACCGTTTTGTGTCATTTTCGCTGGAAAAGAGAGAGAGCCGTTTTACTCGTTCACTCCAAAAATTGCCTCCACGCTGCGAATTCAAAGTTTGGGATGCCGCCACTTACCAATTCAGCTACATTCTCCATCCATTGCTCAACCCGGCAGCTCTCGGCGCTATTTATCCAGGTATTTGCTGAAATTTACCTATTTTGCCCGTGTTCATGCCATTTCTCTGCAAAGTTATCCACTAAATACCTGATAAATCCTAAATTAAATACTGTCATTCAGTAAATGCTGGTCCAAAATAATCCACATTGTCCCCTTGTTCAAAATTCACTGTTGAACAATCATTCTCGGCCTTAATTTGCAATTTACCCTCCAACTGCCTGGCATTGTTCCCTTTTGCCGAGTACATAATTGAAGAACTGCATTTCACCAGCTTATAGTCCTGCCCCCCTCTGCAATCCATCCTCACTGTTCACAATCCTTGTGAATTTACCTAAGCAGAGCAGAGGCAAGTCTGCTTAATCTACTTACTCTTCTTTGAAGATATGTCTGGCATCACTTGCATTCAGTCTACCACCTGACTTCTAAAAAAGATTTACAAGCTATTACATTCACACTGTTTCATTCAGAAACTGCATTCCAAAGACAGCACCTAAAGACTATACAATGGTTGCACCCACAGCTCTCAGTGTTGCCCCCATGAATCCACCTAACAAAGAACTTGAGGCCATGCCTCTTGCTGACAGAGATTACCTCATCCAAGACCTTGTGGGTGACAGGAACCATTTACAGACCTTCCGAGAATTGAGGGACAACTATTTGAGCAACAATGACACATATGGGATATGGGAATCCAATCTGCCTTACTATTTTCTCCCATATGTTAACATTTTTCCAGAAATCATCCGCTTATGTGCTGAGAATTATGATCCAAATCACAGAGCTGTCAAGTCTCCATCTGGGAGCATACTCTTCCACATCAATGCTGACTCCATCAACCAGATGCTCAACTTCAAACAAACTTAGCTGTTGTATCCCTTCTCCATGAACTATCTACTGGATATAGGTGCCAAGCTTTCCACTGTTGAAATTGAGAAGATCACCAGGACATTTATGAGAGCTGACCACCAGCCCACAGGGCCACCTCCTTTCTTGCATGTCCATTTTACTAATGTAGGCCAACTTCTGGTTGACATGATTTCCTATGTGTTGGGCTATAAAACCAGTGAGCACGTTGATGAGACTGTGCTGGTGTTATTAGCTGCTTACAGCCCAGGCCAACCTCCTGCCTACAAATATAACTTTGCTAAATTCATACCCAACAAGATACATGACC
The DNA here is from genome assembly GCA_031772625.1 of Pinus tabuliformis. Classification (NCBI taxonomy): domain Eukaryota; kingdom Viridiplantae; phylum Streptophyta; class Pinopsida; order Pinales; family Pinaceae; genus Pinus; species Pinus tabuliformis. Next base: position 453,408,478 of record CM062804.1, on the reverse strand, counting down.
AACTCTTCAAAGTGGACAGGGAGGGTATATTCAAATATTCATCATATATCTACCACTTGTTCATGTATTATCAATCCGAGGCCTTTCAATGCCCTATCAAGAAGCTGGATTCTAGGGGAGAAAGAAGATCTGTCATCTTCTGGTCATCAGTTTTCCACCAAGTCCAAGATTCACCATATTCATACTGTGAATTTATTGATCAATTTGTCTACCTGGTCTCTTGCCTATTGATGAGATCCCCTCCTCCCAAAGTGTCATTTGAAATCCAGAAAACTCTGCAACTGTCCAAAAATTATAAAATAGGTGATTGGTACCTATACCAAAATCATACAGTCATCAGAATTTATGGCTGCGAGCTCTGTCCATATAGGCTCCCATTATATGTACCAATGAGACTGTTCGCCTTGGAGTACTATAGGCAGCTTATTAACTCTGACCTCACCCACTTTCATAGTGCCAAGAAGAAAGCCACCTCAAGTTCAAACACCACCTGGGCCCCTTTATCATGAACAAAAAAGAGGGATGGCAAGAGGCTGAGCAAATCCTCAGAGATAAATAAAAGCTATCAAGAAGCTTCTGGTGGGTCCCTTATGACCCTGAAGGCTTCATCAGTGCTAGAAGAGTCAAGTACAGGCTGCCAGGCTATGAGCACTGTAAAATTCCACAATATGAGCAGTATGCCAATCAGCAAGAATGGTTGCAAGACACATTAGTTGAGGAACTAACTCAAGAAGAAATAATGCAAAGAAATGTCAAGGATTTGGAAAAAACTCTTGACTTAGATTCTGTGCAGCAGGTAATTTTCAAGCAGCCGCATCCAATTGGAGAAGGAACCTCAACTACTACAACTGCACCAGCCACCCAGGCGCCATCTGCAGCAGCATCAGGCATAGATAAGGGCAAGGGAATAATGGGTGCTGAAGAAGAAATAGTGAAAGAAAAGCCTGCCTCCTCAATTGGGCAGCAACAAGATCAAACCCCTCCACCACAAATAGAACCACCAACAGTGCATGCATTGCAGACCCCTGCACATGAGGAAAGGGGCAAGAAACGGGACAGAGAAGAGTCCACCCCTGCTAGTGGATCCTCCCAGCTACCGGAAGCCAAGAGGAAAAAGGTTGACTCCCCAGTCATAGAAGTAATCAGCGAGGAGATCCTTGAGAGTCCAAGGAAAGAAGGAGGAGACAGTCAGCAAACGGCTACAAGATCTTTTCAACAAGAGCAAGGATTACAGCTTGGCATGGAGGTGTCCTCCTCCACTCAGCAGAGCAAGAAGCCTTCAAGCACCAAGGCTTCCTTCAAAGAGATAAAGGCACAAAATGAGCTGTTGAGAGTGGAGGTATACAAGCAATTCCTCAAAGCAACACCAGCTAAGCAAGAGAGGTTGATGTTAGTGTATGATATACAAGAGGAAAAGATAATCCTCAGCCACTTCAAACCCAAAGTACCGCAGCCTCACTCAGCTGCAGATTTTGTAAAAACAAAGCTGGAAGTCATGGCAAAGGACATTCACCCCATGGACCAGATAGAGCTGCACAAGCAAACGGGGGAAATGGTCTATGCCACCTTGGTAGACAGGGCCACAATGGCCCATGAATTGAAATAATCGCTGAAGAACACTAACATTCAGCTAGATTTGGAGAGAATGTCCTCCACGGCCAAGGACAAAAGGATTAAAACACTGGAGCACATCATTGTGGACCTAGGACATGATCCTAAGGACCCAAAGGGTGTGAGGGAACTTATGAAAAAGAATGAAGATGATATTGCTGCATTGAAGGAAAGGCTGAAACTGCTTCCCACTGAGCACCCCCAAACAGCAGAATTGCAAAAGGAAAAAGAGTCTGAAGATCAACTCGATCTAATAATGCAGCTGAATCAAAAAGTTATTGATCTAGAGAAGGAGCTAGAAGAGGCATTGCAAGACAAACAAGGAGAATCAACCTCCCAACCTCCTCAAACTACCTGAACCACTGCCACCACTACAGAGGCAGCAGTAACCCCTGCAACAACTACAGCAACAACAGAAGTAGCAGCAACAACAACAACAGCTCCTGAGTCCAGCTTAAACATGGATGAATTGACAAAGGCTATCAAAGAGCTGGAGCTTCAGGCAACCGAGATCAAGCAGGCCAAGGAAAAATTGGCAGAACTGGAGGCCAAATATGACAAATCAAAGATGACTGTAGCAGAGCAGACTAGAGAAATTAAGGCCCTCAAAGACAAAATAAAGGCCTTAGAGAAAGAGCTCAAACTTGAAAATACTCTGGCAGAAATAAAGAGGATCTTGTGGGCCCGGATTGACCACTCCCTTACTAGACAATGGAAGTCAATCAAGACGGTGCATGAACAAATGGAATTGATTGGCCAAGCACAAATTGAGAGCCAGAAAGCTAGAACAGTCCTAGGGAATAGGCCTGAGCAGGCCAACAGAATGATAAATTTTCTCAACAATCAGACCAAGGAGGAGCTGGCAGCCCTCAACATCATTAACAGAATAGATGTTGTCCTTACAGCTAAAAAAGTGCTCACCCTCAGAAATTTTGTACAAACTGTAGAAAGAAAATGTCATGAAATGCAAGCTGAGGTGGATGAATACAAGCTCAAAATGGGAGCACTGCAAGAAAAGGGATTTCCCAGCCTACTAACCAGCACAGGAAGACTGCTCCCTCGTGAGCAATATGCTACCAGGATGACAAATTTTATTGAAAATCAAATCACTGCATCTGCCAGTACCTCTAAGGAAACAGGGCCTCCAATAGGGCAGGGCCTCTATGACAAGCTTGAAAATCTATTTTTTATTGAACATGAGATCAATCACCTATTTGAGGTTCCTCCAAATTTTTATAGGTATACAGAGGTAGATGAAACCCTGGTAAAAATACGAAGACACCAACTGCCCAAAGAGGATTGGTGGCAGGAAATGCTGCAAATTTTGCCTCAGTAATTTCAATTGATCAATCCTAGTCAGCTTCAACTCAGCCAAAGGCAAAAAACAGAATCTAGACAACGTACAAGGCAGCCGAAAAGGGTGACTCAGCATGAAGAGAGCGACAGCAAGCCAAAACATAGGAAATGCGCAAATTTTGGGCAGCACGGCTTCAGCCGACTCCATCGGTCACAAAGTCAACATACTCTGACCATTTTGGACAGCTAATACACTAAGAAGTTTATACTACAACATTTATTTTCTCAGCTGCAATGCTCCAGGAGTTGGCACAATATTAATGAGCCATTAACTCACCAGCTAGATATTTTCTGATGTAAATTTTGTATATATACCTCCCCTGGCAACGTATTTGGGGTTGGTGATTTTCACTCTAAGGCAATATATTGTATACTTTCAAATGATCTAATCAAAAAGGCTGGAAAAGCTCAGTGTTTCTTGAATGCTTGATGTCTCGATGATGCTCTACGTGCTATTGCAGAATTCCTGTGCTGTCTAATGGAACAATAAGTTTTCTTAATCTATGTTTTATCTTCTTATGTTTGTTTGAATCATATGCATGTTTCACCAATCTAACAATAGAGAAAAGGAATAGTACAGGATATGTTTGTTTACACCCTGTATTCAATCTCTGTCGTTGAAAATGTTTTCTTCAGAATTAATTATGAACATGAATTCTTAATTGCTCATGTTTGTATCAATTCTATAAATATGAATGTTATGCAGGAATTCTTCAGTGCTCCTAAGTAATATTCCCACTGTTCTCCATATCAGCTTACTGAAAGATCCTTAGTTGCCTTTCACGCCCTGATTCCATCACATCCAATTACAGATTTAAAGAATTGTTCCTTGGACACTTATCTGGCTCTGTAGCATCACTGTTGTATCAACGCAAACAGGTCAAGCAATTAAACATCACTGACTCCATGCCCAATGGCCTAGATCATCCTGCAAACATATATCTCTTCTGACTGAAATCATCATCCAGCAAAATTCCAAACAAAATCTCGAGCATCATAACTAGCCTAAAATATTATACAAACAAAGTTAAATCATAAAGAGAGAGCCCTCTCTGGTCATAGGCAGGCTAGAACCTGTGACCCAAAGATTGGTTAGTGGTTACCTCGGCCGTATTCCCTTGGGAGTCAAAGGGAACAACCTGAGTGTTAACACATAATTGGAGAGATATGTTTCTAATATATATAGGGTTTATGCAAGAACAAGGTGTTGGATTTTACTAACCAATTGAATATGTGTAAGTTCCTTTTATATTGAGCAAATGAACACATGGATAACAACCAAGATTTTGACTTGAAATAGAAAGAAATGAGGTAGTTCAAAGCTCGTGAATGAATGCATGCATATTAGAAACCTATTTTGTCTAGTACATAAAGAGAAACATTAGTTTGGCACCATTCAACTATTGGTAGTGATGTGTTTTTGTGCCTGAGACCCTAAGGTCTTGGGGGCTAATACTTTGAGTCATGCATTTTAATTGTGCCACGGAAAATGGTCTCATGGGATTGCTAATTTTTAGCATGCATTGAGAAATATATTGTAATTAATTTTTTATTATCGTATGCCCAATTTTAATATCTAAAGGATAGCTCACTACTATGGAAAGAAATCAATCTGTGGGTATAATGATGACAGCCTCGGGTCATACGAAACCTATGTTGAAAATTTGGCATAGAAAGAGAGTAGGGTCTGCTCATCACATCAATCATGGTGCATGGTTCATATATTTGTACATTTTCAAATGGCCCTTGTCACAAAACATCAATGCATATGCAAAAAGAGAAGCAACATGCCTAATTGTTGAGATAGTAGTCATGAAAAAACAAAAATTCCTCAAACTTGATAGTATTCAGGGACAGAGCACATAAAAATGGCATCATTTGCATTACAAGGTTAACTGAAATAATATAAGGAAATGATGAAATTCATTCAAACCATGAAAGGTAGACATCAATTTGGTGGTTTTTGAAAATAATGGAGTGATTTTGAGCAGAGTAAGGACCTTGAAGGAACAAACATATGTCCTCAACTTACATAGTGCCCTCAAATGGACAAGACATCTTAAAAAAATTAGGAGGGGTTTTTACTTATAAGAGATAGATTTCACAGACGGATTTGAAGAAACTTTAACTTGCACTAAGTGGTTAATGAAACAAACATAGGAGGAATGGGTATAGGGATGGTAAATTCATTGTAAGCTCGATTAATAAAAAATGAAAATAAATTATCTATAATTATTCTTACCTGGTAAACTCACATGCTAAGGAATAATTTCCCTGTGTTTCAAGAACCTCCTCCTCCCTCCTTAGCTTCCAACAATGGTTAGGGGTAGTTCGAATGGCCAACAACTGAACTCAGGGTAGCTAGACATGCCCTATGCCCTTGAAACTTCACAGGTAGTGGGAAAAATTTCATGCAGTAATTGAGGCCAAGAAGTATTGGTGAGTGAATATAAGGAGTAATGGTAAGTGGAAGGATCACCAGCATGGATGGTCACGTAGCAAAGACAATCAAAGTGGGAATGCCAAATCATATTAATGATACCATTGTCCTCCAAAGAAAATGTAACGTGGGTGCATTACATGGGTAGGATTCACGTGAATATGTGAATTGTTGGCACACCTATAAAATGGAGGATTAAAACAAGTTTTAATAACTATCATGTTATGCCAGCAAAGAGAGATAACACCTTACATACATGAAAAGATTATTGTGTAGAGATTATGGGATGGGTGAGCCACATAAATGATGCAAGAAATAAAACTTTGAAATCGTCGAACAACATGCATGGGATGACACGTCGGATAGATAAATTGTTTTTTTTACACAGTCATCTCTAGCAAGAAATCACATTTTATTACCAAGTGATGATGCTTCCACATCCTCATCCTCATTTTATTAACAATGCTTCCACATCCTCATCCTTTCTTGAAAGTGCATCTGCCACAACATTTTGCTTCCCTTTTTTGTAGATGATTTCAAAGTCATAACCCAACATATTTGTGACCCATTTTTGTTGTTCTTCAAAGGATAATATATGTTCTAAAAAGTATTTAAGGCTATCATGATCCGTTTTTACCTTGAAGTGTCTTCCCATTAGGTAGGGTCACCATTTCTTAAGTGCATGTAGTATTGCCAACATTTCCTTCTCATAAATAGCTTTGTGTAAATACTTTCCCTTGATTGGATGACTTTCGAAAGCAATGGGTCTTTCATCTTGCATTAAAACAACACCAATTCCATTTCCTGAAGCATCACATTCCACAATAAAGGTTTTTGTGAAGTCCGGTGTAGCTAAGACCGGTGCTTGGCACATTACCTCTTTAAGAAGTTTGAAGGCCTTTGTTGCTTCTGGAGTCCATGAAAATGCATCTTTCTTCAATAATGTTGTCAAAGGTGCTACTATTTTCCCATAATTCTTAAAAAAATTTCGATAATACACTGTCAACCCGAGAAATCCTCACAGATGCTTTATGTATGTGGGGATTTTCCATTCCTTAATGGCTTTAATTTTGCTAGGGTCTACCTTAACTCCTTCATGAGATACAATATGACCCAGATATTCCACCTCTTGTAGTCCAAAGAAACATTTGGATCTTTTTGCATATAATTGTTTCTCCTCCAATAGTTGTAGCACCTTGTCAACATGTTCAACATGATCCTTCCAAGACTTGTTGTAGATTAGTATATCATCAAAAAATACTAACACAAATTTTCTAGGGAAGGGTTTGAAAATGGAATTCATCAAACCTTGAAATGTAGAAGGTGCATTGGTAAGGCCAAAAGGCATGACCAAAAATTCATAGTGACCCTCATGAGTTTTAAATGCTATTTTCAGAATGTCTTTAGTCTTCATTCTAATTTGATGATATCCTGAACGAACATCCAACATGGTGAAGTAAATTGATCCATGCAATTCATCCAATAATTCATCAATGACAGGAATGGGAAACGTATCTTTAATAGTGAGCTTGTTGAGCTCCCTATAATCCGCACACATGCACCATGATCCATCCTTCTTGTGCACCAATACTACTAGAGTAGAGAAAGAACTTTGGCTAGGTTGAATTATACTAGACTCTAGCATTTCTGCAACCATATGTTCAATTTCACTCTTTTATGCATAGGGATATCTATACGGCCTGATGTTTGGAGGAACACTTCCTGGAATCAAATGAATAGCATGATCATGATCATGAATAGGTGGGAGACCTTTGGGAGTCTCAAATACCTTGGAATGATTGTCCAAGACTTTTTGGAGATCTGGAGAAATAGATGATTTCGATGTGGAAACATCTAGCAAAAATAATTATGCAATTACACCTCGTTGTTCCTTTTTTAGAAGATTTTTCATACCGTTAGAGCTGATTATATTTCCCGGTTTCCCTGCAATACCCCTTAATTCAACTTCCTTTCCTTCTACAGAAAATTTCATGAAAAGTTCTTGAAAGTTAAAAGCTATTATACCCAAGGATTATAGCCATTGGACTCCTAGTACAACATCAACACCTCCCATTGGAATGGAAAGCATTGGGCTATTCAATACATATTCTCCCATGGATAGCTTGATATTATGGCACTTTCCAGAGAAATTTATGGTTCCTCCACTTACAACCATCACTTGACACTCTGGTGCTGGATATAGGAAGCAATTCAATTCTTTTGCTATCTTACAATGAATAAAATTGTGGGTACTTCCTGAATCAATCAACACTATTACCTTTTTCTTCTTGATATGTCCTTTTATCTTGATGGTTTGAGGAGTGGTAATTCTAGCCAATGCATTACAAGATATGGTCGGATTCATTTCTTCTTTATCTAGGCTTTGTTCCTAGAGTATATCCTCTTCTTTTGACCTTTCTTGTTCCCTTTCTTCTTCCTCTTCACAATCTATGTAGAATAATTTCTTCTCAGCACACTTATGACCTTTAGTGTATTTGCTATCACCACTGTAACAAAGCCCTTTTGCTCTTTTTTCTTCCAATTTTTGTGGTGTAAACCTTATAGGTTATGGAAGGCTAGGGGAAACAACACTTCCATCTTTATAGTTGTGAGTGGTAGGCTTCCTGGTTGCCATAATTTTGCTTTCCATTTTTCTTGCTAACTTGAATGCCTTTTCCAATGAATCAGGTTCCCAAAGGCGAACCTCATGTTGGATATTATCCTTTAAAGTCCCTATGAACACATCAATCCTATGCTCCTCTGGAATATCTTTTACCCTTATGTTCAATTTTTGGAACTCCTCAATGTGGTCCATCATTGAACCCTTTTGTTTGAGACTTATCAATTGGCTAAAAAAAGTGTTGCTTTTTGTATCCTCATAATGTGCTGTCATTTATTCCATAAAAATTGCCCAAGTGACAATTTGTTTATGAGAGCAAAGCCATCTATACCATACAAACTAATTTGGTTCCAAATATAAAGTTGCAATATGTACCTTTTGTGTGTTTTGCACATTATGGAGATTGAAAAATTGCTCCATCTGTAGTATCCATGTTGCGGGATCCTTGCCATAAAACTTCCTCATATCAATTTTTGTAATATGGTGGGTCTTTAATCCAACATTAGAGTCTATGAAATCATGATTAACATTTCTTTTGTTCTCATCATGAGTTTCCTTTACTACCCTTTCACCATTAGTGACCATTTCTTGTAGCAACTTATTCAAATTTATCTTCAATTCTTCCATCTTATCATCCATGCCATCCATCTTAGCTTCGATGCCATTCATCCTCACTTCCATGCCATCCATCTTAGCTTCCACATCATTCATATTAGCTTCTACACCTTTCTTTAAACCATCCATCTTAGATTCTGTTACTTTTTGTGCAAATGACATTTGTTGCACTTGGTCTCGTAATTTTGATATATCATGTTGCATTTCTTCCTCTTCTTCATGAGTCATGCTAGAGATTTCAGGTTGCTTACTAGGTGTTTTCATTTTCTTTCCTCGGGGCATCAATTACTAATAATAATGCTTTACTATGCCCTTTGAATTCCTTCAAACTAATTTTTCAAACCAAGCTTATGCAAAATTAAAAAAAAAAACTACACACATTTTTTCACTTTGTAGGAGCTTGATATTGAATCTGATGTACCTCTGTAATTTCGGATCATCCAGTTCTAAAATTGTGATCTACAATAGCCCTCTATGTCCTCTTTCCAATGCCACTAGTCTGATCGAATTTAGATTCTCCAAGTCAAAGTTATGCACAATCTCCCAAGATGACCTGATTATAGACCTTTCTAGAAGAGCGAACTTGTATGAAGTGCCACGTGTCACTTTTTTGACCTTAGTATCTAAAAAATATACACAAGAAACTACAGTCTATCTTCTTTCTGTAACTTCTTATGAAATTTCAATCTGATGCTTAAAACAAAAGTTATGATGATTTTCCCCAGGTCACCTGTTTGGAATGAAATTCGGGAGTCTACAAAAAGGCCAACTTCCTCAGATCATATCTCCGCAAATATAGTGCCAAAAACATTGAAATTCGGATCCGAGGTTCATAACGAGTTTTACCCAAATGGGTTTTTTTTTAGCGTCTGAAACATCGCAGAAAAAAGTTATAGCGCAAATTCCACGATGACCTGTTTGGAGCAGCGAAACCCTAGAATTCAAAGCTCTGATACCAAATGTTATGAAACTAGCTCACCAAAATATAGAAAAGATAGTTGAACGCCTTGAACATCATTTCTATATATAGTAGTCTAAGGGGTCACAATATAACCAAGCCGACCTAACAATAATAATATAAAGGCACAAAAATAACAATAGAGGGATTCTATGGGGCATAATAATAACAATATGGGGACAATAGGGGCACAACAATATTAATAAGGGATACCACTACAATAGTAATGGGGGCATCACTAGTATTATAGGGACCTAACAGATGACATGAAAGAATCAAATGCATATTTCCATGAATACTCAAACTTTCTCATTGTATTTGGATGCTACCTATAAACATGTCGATGCCCCAATATTTTGTTGTTCAAAGGTGCACCCCAAACATTGTTATCAAAAATACATTATGATATACATTATGGTCAATTTTTCAAAATAAGTTTTGTTCGAAAAATAATGGTCATATAGACAATGTTTCAATTCTTAATATCATAACCCAATGCATCATTCCAAGATACTATATTTTAATAAAGTATTTACATCCTCTGTCATGCATGGATGGGATAAAATCATGACCAGAAAGCTAGAAAAGGTATTTTGTAACCATTCGATCCCTTAATAATGACATTATTAAATAATTATCCAACCATAGGAGCTAAACAACATATTAATATATGTAAAATTATATGGGGTGCTTATAAATATGTCGTAATAATGGGCTTCGAATCTTGACATTAGAAACTATAATAGTTGAACAAAACTTTAACCCTTATTTATTCATTTCTTTATGAAAGTTTAGCACATTTCAAACCTTGGTAGTATATAAATATGTGATCATGTTTTCTATTCATTAGCATTTTTACTTGTCATACTCATAGCAAATATTTTAGATTAATTCCAAACATGCTCAAAACCCAAGTATCTAGGAAAATATGATGCATCAGGATCATTTCCCTAATATCATCACATGTTTTAGTAGCTCCTTATGTCATCATCTTAAGGTATGGTCCCACCTACTAGTTCCTTTTTCTTTCTTTTATGATGTGTTCATTTAATTTATTTCTTAAGTGGAGAGGGAAGGTATTGCAATGATTTGTGAAATTTTTAATATTGACGTGTGTTAACATTGGTGACTCCGTAAGATGGTTTGCATATGCCAAGCTAGAACTCAGAAATATTTGGTTATTGAACAATAACTCTGACTATGAGTGAGCAAGATGCGAGTTGTCATTAAGGGATAGGAAGAAAGGGATGCAAGATGTGGGATGAAGAAAGACGAGAACTAGGGTGTTTTGTTGTAGGTAATGATAAGGTTAGACATAGCTTCTTTGCAATCCAATTGTTGAACAAAGGGAAGGTTTCTTGTCTCCTGTATGAAATATTTGGTTGTTCACAAGTTAAAGATATCAACATAAAAATATTTCCAAAGGTATAAAGCTTAAAACAAATTGTATCAGAAAGGATCTTTTCTGTCTTGTTAAAGATATTTTCCAACTATATTCAAAGTATAAATGTGCATCAACCTTATGAAGATCGAGGAAGTCTAAAAGAAATAAAATACATAAGCAAGATAACTTAGAGATAACTTAACTGAATGGAAACTAAAAAGAAGAAAAAAATAATACAAAAAACTAAAACGAATTGCAAAGCGAGTGTAATAAAAGAAAGGGCTATAGTAAGATAAAATAAAACTGAAAAAGTATTTACAAGTAGGGGGGAATGAATTTGACAATTTATCCTTGCACTACTTCTATGTATGGCTTAAGATGAGATCCATTCGTAGTGTAGGGAATTATGTGATCATTTTCATCTTTAAGAGATAAGAGTTAGGCCCAATGATAGCAGTGATTTTAAAGGGGCCAATCCATAATTTCTGGAACTTATGACGTTCCTTTTTCTGCATGTGTAGAATCACATAAAAGTACTTTTTGATTGACGATAAAATTTATAGTTTCAGGATCTTTTTCAAATTATTTCTTCATTGTTTGCATCCTTAGTTTAATATTATCAAGGGAATGATTTTGTTGTTCTTCATCAACTAATACAGCTAAGACTCTTTCTGGGATGTGAGTTGAATTAAGCTCTTTAGCTTGCGTGGAAAGATCTAAAGAAGTAAATTCAAGTTAAACATGAATAACTACCTCTATCCCATACACTAACTGAAAAAGAGAAGAATTAGTACTGGATTTTATGATTGTACGATCAACCCATAGAGTGTATATGAACAAATTGTGCCAATTGTAAGGTTTTTTTGTTTATAATGTTTTTCAAGATTCGAATCAGATTTTTATTTTTAGATTCTACTTTCCCATTACCTTGGGGGTAGTAGGTGGAGGAAGTAGAATATATGATCATATATTTTTCACAAAATTCAGTAAAACATGCAGAAATAAATGTTGGTCCGTTGTTAGTGATCGGGTCTAAAGGGATACCAAAATGTGAGAGAGTATTGTTCTCTAGTAACTTGATGACTTTTTCATCTTGGACATTCTTTAATGGAACAACCTCTACCCAATTCGAGAAGTAGTTAGTGGTGGTGAGAATAAAGATGTCTTATAGATAAGAGTGGAATGATTGGACCAATAAAATTAAGACCCCACTTAGAGAAAGGGAAATCATGAATGACGGGTTGCAAAGGCATATAATGGAACTTGTTTTAGTGGAAGTTTGCTAACATTCTTTGCAACTCTGCACATATCTATATGGATCTAAAAATATTTTTGGCCAATAAAAGCCATATCCCAAAATATTATGTGTAGTGGATTTGGCTGCAATGTGGGAACAATTATGCATTCCTCCATGAGTGGAGTGATGAGATGTTGCTAAAATTTCAATGACGGATTCATCATCGAAACAACATAATAATAATCCATTAAAAGATCTTTGAAAGAGCATATTATTAAGGATCAAATATTTGGAGGATTATAAATGCAACCTTTGTTAAAAATAATGGAAACCATGACACTATTGAGGTGGGGGGTGAATTAGTAGTGTGACCAAATTATACTACTCTTTTCAAATTACATTTTTTAATCACTTTAGAAACCCCTCATGTAATCAACATCATAACTCAATCATGTAAAACATAACATCATAACCATTATCATACACATGTGAAACATATATAAGACATCAATCTTTCTCTTTATTACTTTGGAAAACACAAGCTACAACTTTCTAATATTACATCATTGCCCCACTAGATTCCACTAGTAGGTTTATCAACTGCTACTAAAAGGAACTTCTAACCCTACTCGTTTATCATATTTCGCTAAAAGAGAAAACTACCCCTATTCGTTTATCAACCACTATTGAAAGGGACTACTACCCTTATCAACCACTATTAAAAGGGACTACTACCCCTGCTCATTTATCAACCACTACTGAAAGGGAATACTACCCTTGGAATGCAAGCTACCACTTACTAGCCATGTTGATCCATTTTTCATCCCTTTTCAAACTCAGATCAATATGCCACTTTCTTTCATAAAAAAATAACTTTGTCACCTCAAGCACTCACCGCAAACACCATAAAAACACCTTCAACAATATTCGGTTGTTGAACAAATCACCAAACACACAATAACATCAATCCTTAGCAATTACTAATTTTACCATACAAATATCTTTGTTAAATACATCAAAACATCATTCACCAATTCATTCTTTACCTTCTCAAATACCTTTCAGACACCAAAATCGATCTCTAATTCACCCCCGATGAATACTAACACTATGCATCCAACTATGCAATCCTTAGCAATTACTAATTTTACCATAAAAAATCTATGTTGAATACATCAAAACACCATTCACCAATTCATTCTTTTCCTTCTCAAACACTTTTCAGACACCATAATTGATCTCTAATTCACCCATGATTGCACCAACAACTTCACATCTTGGTTGCTTGAATTACGCTTACAAAGGAATTTGGATTGATATTTTGGAATTCAAGGTTTAGTTATACTGCACTTGAATTCGTGCATGAATCTTTATATTTTCCTCTTTCCTACTTCAAATATGTCTTATGAACTTGCTCTCAAAGTCTTTTAACACTCCTTACCCATTTCTGCAAGAAAAATTGAGCTTAACTGCTCAATTTTTCTATTCTGGAAAATTTTAGAATTTAGTTATCTTTCTAAATCTGGTGTACTGCCAAGTTTAGCCAAACTACCAAATTTTCTTCCAAATTTGTTCATGCCGCTTTTCTTGCTCCCGACTCATTCATGCCTATTTATTATTAATTTCTAGTCTTGCACTTTATTTGGCATAAATGAAAAATTCTAAGTTGATGACTCATTCTTGCTAAACATTCAAATCTCAGACAAAATCACTTTAACATAGGCACAAACCTCTTTAATAAAATCACTAAGTTACTAACTCATTGAAAAAAACGCATTAATGATGCCCTCAAGCACTTAACAAATGCCACATTATAACTCTGTCAAACCCATTTGACTATAGCCCTAAGGGCTTATTTTATACAATAAACCTTAATTGCACTTGGTCATGACGCTGCAACACAACCTCATATTGTTCCCAAATCTTTGGTCCCCAACTTTATTTCCCATCACACTTTTAAAAATGCTTCCAGGATGATGTTCCCAGGGTGTGCTTCTCCTTGGTCATCGACTCCAACTTTGGATGCTACCATGTCCCGGCACTGAGTCAGCTCATATGTCCTTGCCTTGTGTGTTTTAATTTTCATCCAGTGTGGCACCTCCATGGTTGCGTGTCTTGGGTCTTCTACTATTGGTTTTTTAGCTCATCCATCAACTGCAACTACTTCTCAGAGCTGAATCAACCTAGAGCCCCCTCTAATGCATAAAATTTGTAATGTCATAGGGTCTGGAATTGGGGATGATGTTTCCTTATGGGACCACTACTGCACTCTTGGTCCAATCACATACCATCTGGGGTGACTTGTCTCTAATAACTACCATATATTCCTAGCGCCTAGTCATCTTGGATGCCATAGCCTGTGGACCTCTTAAAACCTTCCCTAGAAGGCCTTCCAAAGTGATGAAATGCTCATGCTATTGATGCCATATGGTGCCATATGAATGGTGACATATATCACTAATATTTGGCCCCTTCGACCACCTAAAAACCTAGAAAATGCATGCCACATCTCCTCGCGTCTAACATCATGCCAACATCATTTCGAACCATTAAAATACTACATGTCTTCCAATACAAATAGAGATAAGCAATTACTCCCATTCTCTACCTCAAGTAGTATCTCTTACTAAAGCAACTCATTCATGTACAACTAAGCCATTAGAAAAATCATGCCTTCTGGTCTAAGTCTCAGTTATGCTTACATTCATAATAGTGCCTCTTTCTGGACACAAACACCTAACCTCTAGCAAAAAAAAATAATATATCCTATGCATGACTGGCACCATCAACTTGTCAACTGATAAAAAACAAAGTATACCACTTACAAGTTCTTATCTGACAGACATATAGGGACTCTCACCAATTCAAGCTTAGACCAACAACTCGGCATATACTTTACTTGAAAAACTTCTAATGGTAGCAAACTCACCATATTAAATTTGAATAAACATGAACATTAGCATGTAAATCAAGACTATTTCAACAACACTTGGACTAACAATCTCCCACTAACAATAGGAATACCACATTAACAAAAAATTAATGATAGTTAATACCAATTTTTAATACTTTAGACAAACGATACCAATTTCTTAATTGATACCACTATTACCAGTTATTAAGAAATTGTTAAATGAGTATTCTTCCCCTATACTCATGTTATTTTCACCACAAATATTATGTCTAATACCAATTACTAATGTAATAGTCTAGAATCATCACAATAGTCATATCATTCATCATATCTACAACTTAAACTCTAATCACTCAAACAACATTAATTTGCAACAACACAATCAACCTTTCTCTTTCATGCTTATCCTTAATAAGCAAACAACTAATACCAATTGATGATACCAATTTTTAATTGAGTAATCCGGTGTGAAAAAGTTAACTTGAGTATGCTCCCTCTTCGACATTAGGAATTTGTCAACATATTTGCATAACATAAGGAAACTTTGGTAGTAATTAGTTAATCATATCTATTCTTTCATCACTATATATACTAAAACTAACAATTTGATTTTACAACATCATTGAATTAGCCAAAAGACATACTACTTAAATCCTTTACAATCAACCACAATTCTTAGCAACACCAGTCTACTTTAGCAATTTTATAAACTAAGGAAAAACAAAAGGGTCATACTTACCTTATCCTTCAGATTCATTACTTGGAATGTTCCTTTATGCTCCTTGCATCTATTCTTTCTAGCTTCTCTTGAATCCAACCTCTTATTTTCAATGAAGAGGTGATAGCACTAGTATTGCAACAAGGATGCTGCAACTCTTGGGGCTACCGACTTTACTTCATCAACCTGGGGTTCGTACAAACTTGGAGGTGACATTTATGTATACTCAAATAGATGTAATTGGTCTACTCTTTGTCATTGCTGATATGGGGCGATAGACCACTAGGGTTTCTCAAACCAGCCTTCTATTGACTAGAAGAAGTTTGATTACCAACTTGGAGAGGGGAAATTTACCCTAATTGGGAGAAAAGAAATGTTGCCTATTGCAAGAATGAAAGACTAAAAGAAATGCTTGCAAAATAACATGAAATCCTCTATCTACTTGCTAACATACCTTGCTTGCAAAAGAACCCTACTTTAACACATGTGAGGTTTTAACTAATCTAAGCATGAAATCTGATCTAGAGAGTACTAACTGTTGTGTGCATGAATAAATATAAAATAACTTTTTTCCTTTTATCTTTTTTCTTGAAAAATGTAAATGCTAATCCTTCTTGGTTCTTTGGCAGGGGAGACAGGTGTGGAGGAAGATGAGTACAATAGTTTTGATGGCTTGGAGGTTAAGTAGGGGCCTAATCCTAGCTTTAATGATTATTTTTCTCAATTCGGGCTCAAAATAGGTTACTATAGGTTTTCCTACAAGATGTCTATAGGATGTACTAGTTCACCTATAGGATCCCCTGTTTTACTATAGGAACAAGACGAAAGCTTAGGGAGTGGTCTAGAAGGTGGGATGGAGCTTGGAAAAGGTGAATAAGGAGGGAATAAGGCATGGGAGTGGTAGGCATTTACTCAGAACTCAAGCTAAAGCTTTAAGATGGTTGGATTTGCTCAATGGAAATGGCAAGTTTTCCTCATAAATCAAGAATTCAGATTGAGACCTTAGTGACTTTTGGCAATCATGGGTGGATATGGCTTGGATGAGGCTGATGAGATGAGGTCTCCCTGCAATGTAGAAACTCTTGCAACAACACACATCATTGTTGGCATTTACACATAAATTCATCTAAAAACAAGAAGGGTTTATTCAAAATAGAAGAAAACAAAATTATCACCATTTATTTGCTAAGTTCATGCATGGAAGTGCTTGAAACCAACATAAAAGCAATATGAAATCAGTGCAAAACCTAAGGGATCAGAAATACCAATTGCAACTTATCCTATGAAACTGAAAGATAATGACCTAATTAGCAAGAAAACCATAGATTAAGCAAAAAACAAGAATAATGTCTTTTTGGGCTGGATGGGAAGTATTCCTCAAGCCATGATTTATGAAAGGGAGAAATGTGGTGAAAACCACTTAGTGCCATCCTTTTTCAAATATCTTCTTATCACTACAATGCTACTGTTAGAACTATCCTCAAATGGAAGCAAACTAACTAAACCTGCCAATACTTGCAAATTAACAACACCAAAATCAGTTTAGCAACTATCTATGAGTATAACCTAAGCATACATATACAACAAGAGGAACCTCTATTGTTATGGTTGGGCCCTAGCCCAAGAGTTTCAGCCCTCTGATTCAAATCAATTTTGGATCAAGGGAATGCTGCTCATTTTCATTAAAATATCAAAAATACATAAGAGTTCTTGGTTACAATGCTTCAACTCGAAAATTGCTTAGCTATCTTGCACAAAAAATATGAATCCTAATGAGGCTCTACGCTTCTTTATTTATACCACTGAAGTTACCAACAACTTCCTTAAATTTAGGGAGGCTTGGCTCCCAATCTCGAGATCAACTAGTCTTCAACTATCACTGGCTTGGCTTCCAATGAACCTCATGACTTGGCTGCTTGCAACTCCGAGCTGATGAGATTTGATTGAGGAATCTTCGAGTGAGTGAGGAGTTAAGGAGGGAGATCCTATCTCCTAGAATCCCTCTTTCTTGTCTTCATTCAAGTTCCTGCACTTTAATTAGCCAAAATTTGCTCCAAAACCTACAATCAATGCACATTAGACCACTAGACATGACATCTCATATTTACTCTCCTCATTAAGCAAACCATAATTAAAACATGTAAAGAATGATGAGAAAAGTTGATTTTAGTAAGCTGTAGGTGCATTAATGTCCATATAATTTACCCATTGATGATCCTCATCATCACCTCCCTACTGAAAATGTTTCTCATCCTCTAAGCAACTCAATATATGTCCATGTCTTTCATTGATTTGGTGGCCTCCCTAACATTCCATGCTTCTGTTGTAGTCTCCTCCTCTTGTGGATAAAACCCTGCATTCCTCTCTATCTCCTCCCACTGCTTTCTTTCTTCTTCTTCCTTTCTCCCCTCTAACATACCTAAAAGAAATGGTGGGCTGAGTTTCAATCCAATCTAGTTGACTTTGAGTCTCTGTAATGTTTGCTTATACATTGGGACTCTTTCTAGTGCATCCATCATTCTGTTAGGAGAATGATATTATTTTATTTTTAGGCTGTAGGGTAAGGTGTTCCATCTCCTTTGGCAGGCTTGTTGGCTCTCATCTCCTTGCAATCTTAGCATGTCTTCAAAATGAGTAATTGCTTGTTCGTGTACAACAAGGTATCATGGTGCAAGTTCGGGATCATTTTCAATTAGGTTGTGAGTGTTGATGACAACCATTGAGTTAGGTTGTTTTGCTCTGATGAAAAGGGGTTCTACTTCTTCTCTTGCAAATACCCTTTTCATTTTTATAGCTCTGGCTTCCTCATGACTCATCCAAGATGCCAAGGCCATTAGTTGTAAGTCCCCTAGCTTTAGATTGGGGTCCTACACATTTAAATATGTCATAGATAAATTGTGTAGGTAGAATTCAGATATTTTTACTCTATCCTCCAGGGTGCTTTGGTCATAGAGGTCAATGAATTTCCCATAGCCTTGGAACGACAGAGTTCCTCTTTGTGCTAGGGTTCTTATCTGGAACTGCAACCATTGTTCTTTGAGGTATAAGGCATATGATTTTACTGGAATCCTACATTGAATTGCCTCCATGGATAAACTTGCCATAGTTTCCAATTGGCCTTCCTTTTCCTGTAGTTGCTTTCTTAGCCATGTTTTCTCAACCTCAATTGAGATTTCATCATTGTTTCCATGTATCTTATGCTACTTAATTATCTTCCCATTTCTTGCAGCTTCTCCTACATGTGGCCTACATCCTCCACCCCTTTTGATTTAGAAATTTGCATCCACTAATGTGTCCTTTATCTCTCTTTTTCAAGTTCAAAGAATAGAGGGATGACAAATTTTTGTGGTATCACCCTCCCTCCTTCAATGAATCTATACTAGGAGCTGAGGTTTGGCTGTGGGCTAGGCTATTTTAGCTCCTGTGCCTCTTCCTTAATTTTTTTCTTGAGTAATTTCTGCCTCTTTTCCTTCCCTTTTCCCTTACAACCTTTCTTGATATTTTTTTTGTGTTTCCTGTAGCTTTGATAGGGTTTCCTGTAGGACCGTTTCTACTTCCTGTAGTTCTGATTGTGTTTCCTATAGGAGACCTTTCCCTTTTTGTGAAGGGGTTAAAGGTTGTTTAACTTGTTTTGTTGAGGCCGACATGGTGATAGGTCTCCTAACATAAGTGATTGGTGACTTAGGAGAAGCTTGTTCTAATGTTTCTTCTTCCTCCTTCTTCTCTAGAGGGACTACTTTCTCTTGTTGTTTTGGTGAGTCCTCTATGATAATTGGAATTTGGTAGGGGTTCGAGGTCTCCCTTATTTAATCCAGGTGCTCTTCCTTGTCCTGAAGTAAAGGTGAGTTTGCCTCTTTCTCTTTCCCTTTGATTTGACAAGTGTACTTAGGGAAGTTACAACAACTGCTACCTCCTTTTCTGTAGGCTCTAGAGACACCCTTGGTGATTCTTCTTCTTCCCTACTCTATTTTTTAGAATTTTGTTCATCCTTCTGTACTTCATCCTCTTTTTCATCTTCTTCTTCATCCTCTTTTTCTTCTTCTTTTTCATCCTCTGTTTCTTCCTCTTTTTCATCCTCTATTTCTTCCTCTTTTTCATCCTCTTTTTCTTCTTCTCTCTCACTAGAAGTAGGGCTTCTGTCATACTCAATGGCTCAAATTGCTCCTTCTTCCTGCATGTCTGCAAATGTTGACCATGCAATAGGGATTCTTAAATTTTTTAGAGCATCTTCCAGGATGAGTTTGATCAACCCATGATGTGCTAGTTGCTGATGTTTCCCTTCTTGTACCTTGATTCTCATGTCTATTATTGATTGTAACAGAAAATAAGGTACACTAAGCCTGTTATGAGGAGGTGTCTCCTCTCCAAATCTTAGCTCATGGAGGAGTCTAAAGTGGTACCCATACACTACACTATATCTACCTTCATAGGAAATATACTTGATGATGTGGTAACTTACTTCATTCCAAGGATATGGAATGCTTTCCCTTATAACCCCATTTTTTTCTTCAATTGGTTCTTCTCCTTCCAAGAAAAAACCTTTCTTTGCAAGAGTGTTGTTAGTATTTTCCTCTTTTCTCCATTGCAACCCTAGGGGGAGTGTAGTTATCCTGCTAATACTCTTAGGGGTAATTTCTACTAAAAAACCCTTCACTACAGTAGTGGCACCATCTCTAGTGAGAGGTATGAGTGACATTGAAAATTCTCTAGCCACACCATCATCATATCCCCTCAGTAGCTCAAAGAACCCCAATCCATTGATTCCTTGTAAAGATTTCTACCACAGGAGGATGCTAGTGTATTCTGGCTGTGTTGGTGGGCTTTCTTTTGTTGAAACCTCCTGTCATATTTTTCTGGAAATTCTTGTCTGAGTGAGGTTTGGGTGGTTATAGTTTAAGAACTTTGGTATGTGATGATGTTTCGGAGTTATCCTTCATTGACCTTCATAGAAATATTTCTACCTTTATGCGTACTGCAAATACTTAAAAGAAATGAGAATTTCTTCCTTTTATATGAGAAACACAAAAGGTATGGCACTTACCACCCTTTTCTATGCTCTAGTGATGAGAACTCTTTAATTGATTGCCCTCAGTGTCCACTTACAACTCTGTGTGATAATTCTCCCTATATCCTGTAGCTTTCCTGTAGGTGCTCTTTTTTGTTGTAGGTGCTGACTATTCCTGTAGGTGCTGATTGCAGGGAGGTCGAGAGTAAATTTTCCTTCGATGACTCCTTGAGGTTGTCTCTGCCTTCAGATCTTCGAAATAACCAATACTTCACATGGGAATAAGTGATTATTTCTATTTGTGTATGCTTTCATTGGGTGATGTGCTAGCTAGCCGAGTACAAATACCTCCTTTTGGACTGTTGATTCCACTACAAGTTCATCATATCACCTTTCCTCGTAATCATCTCCCACTTCTATTCACCATAACTTAACCACTTTTTTTATTCATTCCCCCTTTTTTTTATGTGACCTTGCCACATGTGTAGTTGACTAACCCTTTTTCTTCTCGTTATCCGACCAAAGGTGGCCAAGTTAACTGGCCACCTTCGCTTATAAAATAATCTTCCTGCATATTCCTACAGTTTAGTCATATTCATACCTATGAGGGAGTATTGGTGAGATGACATACCTGTGGGTCCTTTGCCTTGTTGATGCATGCTGGAGAGTGGTGTCAATTTGTTGTTCTTTCCTAGCTGCATATTCTCAACTGTGTTTTTTTTCTTCTTTTGTTGATGATTTGCTCCTTTGATGATGTACAGGTGATGGCTTTTGTTGATGTTGGGCTTCTTGTTGTTGTTGAGCTTTGGAGGAGCTTCCTCATTCCTATAGTCCTTGTGTTGAATGTGGGTTGAAGTTGCTGTGGCCTTTTTTGTGGAATAGGCTGCTACAAGAATTCCTACAGGATGTCTTGTAGCTACCTTTTTCTTGAAATTTCACATATTTTCTCTACTCTGAAGTGGAATGGGTATTGGAATGAGTGGAGGATGTGGTTATGGAGTGGAATATGAGGTATGCTGCTATTGGCATGCCCCTTTTTGATGTTTTTCTTTTCTCTTCTTCTTTTTTTTTTATATTTTCTAACTTGATTTTTCTAATGGATACAGGGGTGACATGGTCATGAAGGGTGTTGGCTGAGGTGTGGTGAGGTCAATGGCTCTTTTCATATTCCAAAATAGGCTTGTGTCACCATATTTTCATTGGACCCCCCTTCCTGTACTTTTTCAAGACCTCCAGTAATATCTACAGGAAACTCCTGTAGCATTACAGGGAATCCTGTAGAAAACACATAATTGCTTGGAATTGGAATGTGGAGTTAAGTATGGATGGAAGAACATGGGGATTATGGAGGAGATGAGATGGATGAAGGAAAACATAGTTTGTGGTAGGGCATGTTGTCCTCTGTACCCTGTGCTCATCATCTTCTTGCAAACCTACAAAAACATAATTGTTATTTTTGTTTTGTTTTTTTTGTTTTTTTTAAAGACAACTAGGCCGCCTCGAAGGAGGTTTTCATCCTTGTTTCCTACCCTGGTGTTGTGCTCTACAACAACCCCCCATTTCATATCATGGTTATTTACATATAAAAACTATCATATGAAATGGGTCCCTTTTAGTTTTGATTGGTATCAACATTGTATTATTCAAAAGGGTCCGAAAACAAAATGAAGACATTATAAAAAAAAAAAAAACCTTTTGAACAAACCAATTTTGGTCTTATAATATAAATAAGCAATGTTTTATCATTGCGATAAAGCGATCGCAAGATCGCATATCGCAGTAACATAGGAGGCATACTTTAAAGGCCCATTGGTTTTCTCTGATGCGATAAAAGTTCCTTTCGCTCCAATGTGACGCGATATCGCTATCGGCGATTGGCGATATACTATGCATGTTTTCAAAGCACCCCAGGTAATACACCTGATGCGATGCGATATCGCTATCGACGATCGGCGATACACTATCCATGCTTTCTTAAAGTGCTCATACTCCTGATGCGATGTGATATCGCTATCGGCGATCGGGGATTTCAAAAGGTGTCAATATAAAGATTTAAGTTTTCCCCGATGCCCGATTGCGATAAAGCCAGAAGCGCAGACTTCAAAAAAGTCGTTAAAACAGAGGGATATTACGATCAATTCATATTAAAAGCCTTATCTATCGAACAGTGATTTACCTGCGCTCAACCGCCAAAACATCTAAGGCACGCTTAAACGAATCATTCGGCCGATTAATGATATGATGGGCATTTAAAGGATTGGCAGGTTTTAACGGCCATTTAATGTAATAGTAAGTCCTAAAATCTTCTCATAGATTGTATCCGCGGCCACTTTAAAGTTAATCCCTCATCACACATTGATCAATATATCTCGCTCATATTTGTTTTCACTACCAATTCTCTGTGTTATGCTTATTTTCACTCCTGTGCAGAATTCTTTCGAAGCAGAAAACTCAAGCAGAATGGGGAAGAAGTCTAAGAAAACCACAGTCGCTTCCGCTGTGCTAGCCACAGGACAAGCCGTCGCTGATCCAACAAATAAAAAGAAAGGATTGATATCTGATACTACATGTTCTGGTCTCAGCAAAACTACTTGGAAAAGTACCTATAATTTGATTGAGGTCGAAGAACCTGAAGTGACAACAGTACAAGCCACTACAGATTCGACTCGGAAATCTGATGGTACTTTAAAGGACTTAGCTGACTCCTTCCTTCATCGGATAGCAGCTCGGGAACAAATTCTCCCATATACGGATGTAGTGAGGTGGGCAATTGAGGAAATCCCAATCATGGACAGAACTTTCTGCACCAGAGATGGGAGAATTTTCGGTTCATTCAAGGCTGATGATTTAAGGCAAATGTATCATTTGCCTGAGCCAGAGAAGAAGTACAACAAGGCGTTTTTGGAGAAATTCCGAAAAGAAAACGAAATTGAATCCGAACCCATCCGGGATTGGAGACAAAATCCGGCAAAACACAAGCATGAATCTTCCGGTAAGTATTCTGTTGATTCCCTATGTTCTCCTTATTGTTATGCTGGGATAATGATGTGTAGATTGTGGGGGTTGCACGATTCCGCTAATTTCACTATAGAAATGGTTCCCTTGATGGAAGCGGCGTGTAACAGTGAAATAATGGATTGGGCAACTATACTGTCAGATAAACTAGCAACAGCTGTTCTTGATTTTAGAAATAAGACCCGCATTACTGAAAGGTTAATTCCCCCATTCTACTACAGTGCCTATATTCTAGATACCCTGTGTTTTAATTCTGAATTTCCTGTACTCGGCTGGAGGTGGACATCACAAGACCCCATGCCTATTCACATATACCATTAGAAATTGTGGAAAGCTTCCTATAAGCACCATTTATACCAAGTCTGCAATGGCTTTATGTTACCCATTCATTACTCTATTTTTGACAAACCTACTCCCAAGATTTCCTACCAAGCCGAGATTGATTTAACATCAATAGGAAGATGGTTCGGGAGGAAAAGTTCACTTATATAAGAGTTTTCGGTAGCCAAGCCGAACCTCACGTCCTTCCTTTGTACATACCTAATAAACGGCTGGCGAGGGAAATAGCTTATCAGATCATTGCCGAGGGAGTTACACAGACTCTCAAGAAAAATAAGAAGTAGGGCTGGCCCTCTTTTCCTTTGAGATGTGGTGTCTACACGTTGCATGATTTCAAACATGCAGAGAAAGAAGCTACAAAGATAAAATCATTAACTCTAGCAACTCTCCCTAATAGGCGATTTGATCCCAACAAAGTCACCTATAATGCACTTGAACAGGCCAAATTGACAAAGTTTGATCATAAAGAATATATGTTCAATGACCTGTTCTCCTTAGCCGAGTCAATATTGCAGGTTAAGGCACTAGCCAAAATGAAATATCAGGATGAAGGATTGGTTGAATTCAATAGACTTAGAGAACAGAGGTTGCAAACTCTGCCTCTAGATCTGTTAGCAACGACCCCAACAACATCATCAAGCGAGCCTGAACGACAACATTCAAAGGTACCTCCGGTTACAATAAAAGAACAAGAGAAAGCACAGGAGGAGACTCAGACCAAAGAGCAGGAGAAAGTGTGGGAGGAGACTCAGACTAAAGAGCAGAAGCAGAGCAACACAGAAGTAAATGTGGATACTCATATTGATCCAAAACTGCTCCAGGAATGGCAACAATTTGATTCTATTATCAGCAGTCTAGAATGTTCAAAGGACACCGAAACTTTGAAAGCAGCAGACACACAAGAAACCACTTCACAACAGGTTCCAAGTGGAACCAGCGGCCCACCCAGTTCAAAGGAAGTAGAAATAATACCAAAGGACCCCTCCGATCAAATCATTTTGCAGGTAGAAGAGATTCCTCCCTTGGATGTCTTCTATAGCCCAAGGCATAAAGCTGTAGTAAAACGACAGAGGAAGAGAAGAAGGACTGATCAACCTTCCCTTTTCCCAGAACAGACGGTCACGAGCAATGTGGTTTGGAAGGAGGAATTTGACCCCTCTGATGACTTAACAAAACTATCACAATATGCTGGAGCCTATTCGGCAGCAACAATAGACAAAGCATCAGAGGTGAGTCTTTTATTAAAAACAAAAGACCAGGAAATATTTTTATTGCAGGCACAGCTAACAGAAGCACAGCAGAAAGCGGAGCAGGCAGAACAACAATTGTTGACACAACAGCAAGTAAATAATCAATTAACTCAACAATTGCAGGCAGAGAAACAAAGGATTGATCACAGCACAATCCAGAAGCAGAAAGAGTTGTCTGAAGCCTTGGCACAACTAAAGGCAGCAAATGAACAAATGCTGAAAACAAAAGATGAACAGATTGCTCAACTATCAGCACAGCTTGAGAAGACAAAGGGCGTCCCACAAATAACTGAATTCAGAGTAGAGGTACTACAGATAAATACGGCATTAATAGCCCAAATCAAGCTTCTATTTCAACAAATCGCCCAGGCAGAACCACTATGCGAATTGACAACATCAATAAGTGAAAAAACAGAAAAGGCTAGAGTGGAATTGGATCAAGCTGAAGAAACGATAGCTGCATTTCTTGACTGGCAAGATACTGATCAGGGACAAGCGGCAAATTTACCAAGAATTTTAGAGTCACATAAAGATATATTGTTTACAGAATGGCAGTCCCAGTTAATGAAAGCAGAGAGGGCAATTTCAAGGTGCAAATCAACTACAAGCAATTTGGTTGAATTGGTTAATAATACTCTCTACTTGTCAAACATGATTTCTCAATGCACTCCAGGAAAATTGACAGCGATGAAAACATTGGAGCAGTCATGTTATCCAGATCTAGAGGAAAAGGGGAGATTAATTGTTGGAATTAACAGTTTAACATGGGACACCTATTGGTTCTTCTTGGTAAAACCACACACTCAAAGAGCCGCCCTCAAATGCCTTACAGATGCAATCGAGTATATTATCCCCGATATTCAGGATGCCACCTATGCCGCCCAGCTTAGCTCTCGCCTCAATAGACCGCCAGAAGTGGAGCCAATGCTTGCGATAAGTCAGCTCAGGTTCAAAGGCAAACAGCTTACTTGATGATTCATGCCGCCGACTGCCAAATTGCTGAGAAGAATATGATCAAAATCAATTGATACCAATTAAGTAGGATTTCAGTTTCATAGATAGTTAGCTTAATTAAGTATTTATAGACCCTTTCATGTTTTTAGAAAGGGTCGTAAAGTTTTGTACTTGACTTAAAGACTGAAGTTACACTACTGTACTTCAGCCATATTCTTTTATAAAACTGGACCAATTATTCTAATTTTGACAAGAAAGCTTTTATGCAAATGTGCACTACTGTCTTTGTTTGAAAGTATTTCTGCGTTGGAAGAAGAATTTCAAATAGCGGTTAATGTTGGGAGTGACTAGCAGCTCATATGGTACTATTATCTATGTCTGAATTCATTCTTTTCATATGAATTGTTATTTGATTGCCTTTGCTATTATCGAATATATGTATGTGTTTTAATAGCATTTCTTTATTCCCTCCACTATTGGATGTTTATGGGATGCTTTTCTTTTGATCGTATATGTATCGATGATATATAAGTGTAGCAATATTGCGCTAATCCCTTTGTTTAACGATTTAAGCAAAGTAATCCTTGAATGAATCATAGTCCATGTTTATTAAATAGAGTCATCTACATGCCTGTTTATAAACATAGATCATTAAGCGCTACACTTTAAAGTACAATAGTTCCCAGGATTAGTAGTAGTTCTTTTATTTCGCTGATAAATTAAGTTATTCGCTTATCATTAGATTAGTAAACCAATCATTCATTCATCCCGTTTATCCATTGCTGGGAAACTGGTCCCATTATCCCCAGTCGGAGCCACCATTCCAAACGGAAAAGGAGCTGTATTAAGGTCCGGACCGGGTGGTTATCCCCCAATGTTGATACAATGATTTTCGGGGCATCAACACCTGGGTGCCTCAAAAGAGGTTTTCACCCAGAGATATTTTATTTTATTTTTATTTTTTAATATTCTTGGGCTACCTCAAGAGGTTTTCAACCCAAAAGTTGGACTCAGGTTCCTCATGGAGGTTTTCACCTAGGTCCCTTTATTTTTTTATTTTTCTTTTTTTTATAAGAACTTAGTGAGGTCGAAGCTGAGGCTTCTTCAATCACCATCACTTCCTTGTTGATGCTACTGATGAATTCCTACTTTGATAAGGGCTTTTTGTAGACCTTTAACCTGTACCCATTGACAAGAAAAGGGATACCTTCTGCATTGATGGTTCTTATTTGAACAACGCCATTATCATGGAACTTTTCTATCACATATGGTCCCAACCATTTGGTCATTAACTTGCCTTTGAAATATTTGTACCAGGAGTCATATAGCAAGGCCCAGTCACCTTCTTGAAACAATTTGTCCTTGATATTTCTGTCATGCCAGATTTTCCTTTGTACTTGAGTCACTTCTGTGTGTAGGAGGGCCTGCATCCTAAATTCATCTAACCCATTCAGCTGGAGAAATCTTTCTTGTTGTGCCCTTGTGACATCTAGATCCAACTGTACTGTCATCCTTAAGGTGTTGTATTCAAATTCAATTAACAACATGGCTTTCTTCCCATAGGCCAACTCATAAGGAGTGAAGCCACTGGTGGTCTTCCAAGTAGTAATTTAGGCCCTGGTGGCCTCCACCAATCTGTCTACCCAATCCTTTCTGCTACTGCTAATCACTTTAGTCAGAATTCTTTCCAATGCTTAGTTGGTGACTTCCACTTGCCCATTACCTTGTGGGTGGTAAGGAGTGGACTTTATGTGCTTGATCTTATGTTGGCTTAATAAATTTTCAATCATGTGAGATGTAAATTGACTGCCTTGATTAGTGACCAACTCTCTAGGGTATCCAAACTTATAAAACACATTCTCCCTCAAGAATTCAACCACCTTTTCTTCTGTTGCTACCTTGATAGCTTTGGCTTCAACCCATTTTGTTAAGTAGTCGGTGCACACAATGATGTACTTCTTCTGTCTGGATGGAGGGTCAATGGGCCTGATGAAATCCATGCCCCACTTGTCAAATGGCTCGAAAGTCACTTGAGGTTGCAGAGGCATTTCATCCCTGGGGGTAGGCTTCCCCATCCTTTGGCACCAATCACACTGGCTGGTATACCTTTTTACATCTTGGTGGAGAGTGGGCTAGTAATAGCCAGCTTGTAGTACCTTGAATGTTGTTCTTTTGGCTGCAAAGTGACCTCCACAAGGCCCATCATGATAGGCCAAAAGGATGTCAAAAACCTCCTCCTCTCTGACACATCTTCTCAGAATTTGATCTGGACCCAGCTTGAAGAGATTGCCCCCAATCCAAGTGAATGTGGCATTTTTTCTTATGATTATGCTCTTTTCCTTGGAGGACAAATTTGGAGGGAGCTGTGCAGATACCAAATAGTTTTCTATGTTAGCAAACCATGGAGAGAGAATTGAAATGGTGAATAAATGTTCTTTTGGTATATGATCATCAACCCTTCCTTCCCCCCTGCAAGCAAAGTCAATCTAGATAGAAAATATAAAACTACATTCTCTTTTCCAAGCTTATCAATAATAGTTAGATCAAATTGTTGCAATAAAAGTAACCATCTAATAATCCGGGCATTTACATCAGGTTTGTTCATTAAATATTTAATTGCAGCATGGCTAGTATGTACAAATGTCTGGTAACCAATAATGTAATGTCTAAATTTATTCAATGAATGAAAAATAGCTAGGAGCTCTTTTTCAGTTACTGTGTAGTTTAACTCAGCTTTTGACATATTCTTGCTGATGAAGTAAATGGCATAAGGTAGCTTGTCATCTATCTGGCCTAGAGCTGCTCCTATAGCTTTGTGAGAGGCATCGACATGAATGTGAAAAGGAAGAGACCAATTTGGGTCTTGGAGAATAGGTGCAGTAGTCAACTTGTCCTTTAGGGTTTATAGGGCCTCTTGGAAGTTTTCTAAGCATAAAAATTTGGAGTCTTTGGCCAATAATCCAAATAATGGAGAAGCTAACTTGCTGAAATATTTTATAAATTTCCTATAGTATTTGGCTAACCCTAAGAAAATTTTGACATCCCTCTACTTCCGTGGAGTATGGACCCTTTTGATGATGGCTATCTTATTTGGGTCTACTTGCAATCCTTCCTGGGATATTGAGTGACCTAGAACAATCCTTGCAGTCATCAAGAATTCAAATTTTTTGGGACTAAGGGATAAGTTCATTTCAATGCATTTGTTTAACACCTTT
This sequence comes from Pinus tabuliformis, assembly GCA_031772625.1. Taxonomy (NCBI): domain Eukaryota; kingdom Viridiplantae; phylum Streptophyta; class Pinopsida; order Pinales; family Pinaceae; genus Pinus; species Pinus tabuliformis. The sequence goes on along the minus strand of CM062804.1, from coordinate 453,378,847 downwards.
CCCAGGTTAGAGAGAGCCTCTTGGAAATCACACCCATAGGGTGTGAAATCATCCTCATGACTGCTCTCTGGAATGTAGTAGGGGCATTTCATAAACCAAAAGGAAGGACCCTATAAGAAAAAGTACCCCAAGGATAGATGAAGGTGGTTGGGAGGGAGCGGGTAGGGTGGGGGATGTGGGAAGGGGCGGATGGGGTGGGGGATTGGGGGAAGGGGTGGGGGGTTGGGGGCTCGAGTGCAGGGCTAGGGGAGGGGGCACGTGGGGTGAGGGGTTGGTGGGGGGGGGGGGTTGGGAAGGGGGAGGGCGAGGGCGGGTGGGGGATAGGGAAGGGGCGGGTGGGGTGGATAGGGGGGGTGGATAGGGCGGGGGGGAAGGGGTGGGCGAGAGGGGCGTGAGGGGGTGGGGTGAGGGGGAAGGGAAGCAGTGGGTGGGCTGGGGCGGGCGGGAAGGGGTGGCATGCGGGGTGGGGGAAATGGGGCGTGTGGGGTGAGGGGGGAGGAGGGGCAGACGCAAGGGGCGTGAGGGGGTGGGGAGGCAGGTGGGGAGAGGCGTGAGGGGGTGGGGAGGGGAGTGTTGGGGGAGGGGGTAGGTGGGTGGGGAGTGGGGGGAGGGTGGGGGGGTGGATAGGCTGGGAGGGGGTGTGGGGGTGGAAGGGGCGGGCGGGCCACTTGGGTGGTGCAGTGAGGAACTGCCACAACCCCATCCTACGCCACCATGGCAACCCGCTCGTCTGCTCGCAGAGGTTGCGCGATTCTTGGAATTGCCCGCCACTTCACGGATGGACGAGGCGGGGTCGGTGGGCTTCTACCATTTCTTAGCGTTAATATTTTTTTAATTTCAATTATCTAATTATACAAATTAAAAATTTATGATATATTTTCATTGTGGATTTAAGTTAATATGTTTTCATTATTTACTAATTTATGTGTTTCTATTTTTCAGGAAAATGACATCAAAGAAAATTTCTGTGAATCTTTCTGGACGAAAGACTTTTAAAGGTGCATCTTCAAAAAACATTGGTGAACGAACTCCACCTGAGTTCATGGCTACAAATCTTTCAAGTGCCTCAAATGATAAGAAGATGATTTCATACTGGAAGAATTCAAAAGAGGTGAAATTTCCATCAAGAATCTGGTATGTGAAAGAAAGATAAAGCCAAAATGTGAATATATATATATATATTGATATATCAAATGATAATGGAATTTATGAGGTGACAGGAAGAGTTATAGATATGTGTTCGGTACCGGACACTGAAGTTGTTTACATACTTACAAAAGCTCCCAAGTCACATGAAAGGATTAAATATCGACTATCATATTCATTGTATGACACGAGAGAGGTATCTACAAAGTTGTGTAAACAAATCGTAAATGGGAAGAAACAAAACATTGTAAATATTGTTATTTATATTTGTATTTTGCATTCTTGAGAGTGTCTCGCTATATTTTTTTAACTTTGTTTTTATTGACATATGATACTTTGTTTGGTAGAATTTTGTTGAAAGTTGTTCAATTAGGTTGGGAGGCATTCATTTCATAGAGCATGATATCATGAAAGTTGTTAGCATTTTTTACTTAGTGTCAAAAGAAGATATGGAAAACAAGAAAAATGTGGTAATTGATGATGCTACAAAAATACATCCAAAGGATCAGGAAAAAATGCCTCTAGTGGATAAATCTAGCAAGGGTAGACAAGAGGACGATGAAATTGAAAATGACAGTGAAGCATATGTTGTTGTTACTGAAGATGACATTGGAACTGAGAAGAGTCATAAAAGACCAAAAGTAACAATGCCCAAGAATAAATCTGTTGAGAATGTTATGACGAAGAAAAGTAAAGTTGAAGATTTTGAAGTAGTCATTACCAACAGTCAAGAACCTAGTGAAACTTCAAAAGAAAGCAGAGAAATCGTTACACCAGGAGTTGATTTAGAGGATGGCATTATCAAAACAAAACAAAATGCCATTCAACAGAATTTGACAAAGAGAAACTTAATTGATGGTGGTCATACATTTCAGCTTAATGTTAGACAAACCTATAAGGCAAATGAAGGACAATGTCAATATCAAATCAGAAAGCCACACCATCTACATGTTTACAACCTGAAGACATTGATGAGGTACAATCCATATGCTCATGTGGTTAATTATGTGCTTCTTGTTGATCCAATTCAAGTTCCCAACAAAGAAGCATTTTATAAGTCAAAATGTTTTGAATACAATTATTATGTGCTTGGGGGGAACCATTCTATAGAAGCTCAAAGACAATTGATGGAGGAATATCCCAATAACCCACGTTTTGAAACAATGAAATGTATCATTTATGCTGGTTTATCAGATACAGAAGCAAAGTTAGTGGCATGGGATCATAATTCAGATAATGAATATAGGATGTCTATGAATTTCATCCAAAGGGTTAGATTTATTCATAGTGAATTTCAAGAAAAATGTGGTGGGGATAGGATAAATGTTACTGCAGATTTCTGAAGGGAATGTTGTATGGAAATAGGCTATCAAATTGAAGAGAAAACCAATTCAAAAGGTGGAAAAAGTAACCTTCCTAGTGATCTATTCAGAGGTGTTGATAACATTTTCCAATTAGCATTTAGAACTGGAGATGTTTAGAAGTTGATTGATGAAATTTTTAGCATATGGGAAAACGTTGGCATTAAAAACCAGAAGGTCAAAAAGTCTAAGCCATTGATATGTAGCAGCAGTAAATCAACTCTTGAAATGAAGCAGCTTCCAGAAGATATGACTATCACACCTTGGAGAGAAATGCAAGGAGTGAAAGATGAAAAAATTGTCAAAACAATATTATCTCGTGTGAGGTCAGGGGAATTATCATTGGAGGAAATGTCTGAGGAATTTCAAAAGTAAGTTTGTTGAATTATTTTTATTTATTTCTAGATTATAATTTTCTTTTAAATAAAACATGTTGTTCTTGGTAGTATTTGTTATACATATCATTATATTAACTTTTTGTTACTTTATCTATGTAGTCACAAAGTTTACATGAAAATTCAAGAACAAATGGTTAAATAATGAAGATAGTTGGGATGATGTTGTACGCAACTATCCAGATTCAAGTTCTACATCAACATTAAAAGCTTTTTATCTTGCATTTAAAAAGGTATCTTGATTTACACATTCATTTTTATTCATCTGTGTACTATTTTTAATTTATAACTTACACATATATTTGTTTATTTTATAAAAGATGAAGAATGATGATAATGGAGTGCCAGATAGCTTCAGAACCTTTATTGAAAAAATAAAGATCAAAAGACTGAGGAAGAAACGTATTAAGAATGTTGAACTTGATCCAACTCCCACTCATTTCATTTGGAATGGGCTAGAAACTATTCAATATCAAGTAATACAAGGCGACTGTGAAGACATTGCTAAACTCATACCTAAAAGGGATTATGCCCTAGTTATTGTAGATATTCCCCATGGTTTCAATATTCCAAACATTGACTATGATAGTGACCCTTATACTTATCAAGCTCTTAGTAAAGTGGTTGTGGGATTTGTAGAAGTCACGTCATCACCATTACGGAGATTTGTGACATTTCATTTAGACACACAATTGGCAATGATATTGTCAAGCTTCAAGGGGAAAACAAATTCAAGGATGCAGCTTACATGGTAAGACATTTAAAATGTATATTTTATTAATGTTGAAAAATTCATTTATGTACAAGTTGATTGAACTTTTACTATTTCATTTTACAGGCAAAAGTCAAATCTTCTTAACTGTGAAGATCAACTATTTATAAATGATTGTGAGTTCATTCATATTGATAGTTGGGTAAAAGATGATAGCTATATGTCTATGATTTTTAATCGGGTAGACAGAAAGAGTCATAGCCAAACACTGACTTATGATGTTGTTGTGAGAAAACTAACATCTGAAGATAAAGAAGCAAAAGGAGAGATAGTTATAATTTATCAAAAACCACAATTATTGATTAACTATCTTATATATGTATGTTCAAATAAAGGAGATTGGGTTCTGGATTTATTTTCTAGCTCAGGTAAGTTTTATTATATGGAATTGAATTTCAATATGTTATTTTTTAATTAATATGTCATTGTACTAATTTACTTCATTGTTTCTTTTATGCTTGATAATTATGTACAACACTAGCATGTTGCCTTCAAAAAAGAAGAAATTGCATTGCAATTGAAAAAAATCCATTACAGTGCAATTTCATTCAACAAAGAATTAATGCTCTTCAATTTCTTCCAGATGCAATGCAAGAAATTGGGTTGAAGAAAGGGGACTTTAGTGAATCACGTGTCGCAAAAAACGTAAAGGAACCCCAACCACCATTACATGGTATGTTTGGAAATACATACATTGGGAGATTTACAGACATCAAAGATCCATTAGAAGACGAAAATGAGCAAAAGGACGCAGAAAATATTGTGGACGAAGACAATGATGAAACTCTAGAGGACGAAGAGTTTGGATTATGTGACATTGTTGATTAAATTTAAGTTATGCTTGGAAATCAAGCTCATTTTTTGTAACTATTAAGTAGTTATACTTGTAATGTTTTGAATTTGACATTTTATGAGAAGAATATACACTCAATTAAGGTTGTTATGCATTCAATATTTGTAATATGTGATTTTTGCATTAACTTTTAAGTTAATCATTATTTTTTGAAAAAAAAAAGTGATTATTATTATTTTTTTGACATGAAATTCATAAAAAGAACTATTATTTAACTATTTTTAGTTAAAATTTTCGTATAAAAATTGTGATTTTCGCATGTCAATTGTAGCAAAAAATTATCAAAACGTGTAGTTTTTTTGTTATATTTACGTTAAAAATGGCTATTTTTATGTCCATTGTTAAAAAATATTGTTTTTTAGAAACAATTATTTCTTGTGGATTGAAAAATTAATTAACGATGTATAAAAATGTAGAATATTGAAAATTCAAAATATCGACCTTCTTTTTTAAATATGCAAAACAATAAAAAACTCACTACAAAAAAAACAAAATTAAAATAAAAACAAGAGAATATGAAGAAAAAAACCGCTTCAAAAATTATTAAATTTACAAAATAATTATTTACATTTCATACATTAGAAAAAAATAAAAAAATAAAAAAAAACCTTTTAAAAAAAGGGTCTGGCGTAGAATTACCACATTTTTAAATCAGCATAAAAAACACTACCATTCTAAAACGCAATGTACATAAAAAAATTTATAGTGCCAAAAGCTATGCTCTAAAAAACACGTGTGTTCTGCATCACCCCTTTTCAAAATCGGGTCATTTTTTTGCTATCTCTACAAAATGGGTAACAATATGAGTTCTCATTTCAAAGTTTACATTGTTAACAAGCATGAGTTGCCTAGAAATATTCAAACAACCATGCACAAAGAGCCTTTTCTCTTCAAGGAAAAAATTTTGGCGTATCAAATCCAAAGAAGCATCTAATGGATATGATAGTAGAGGATATGGTAAGAATAATTCATTTTCTCCCTTTATAAATAGTGTTGAATGCTACAAGATTTATTACAACAATCATAAGAGAGGTAAGTTGAATGGTGCATGGAGGAAAAAAAAACTGTGTTTGGACTTAAAGATTTTCAATAAAAATAGCATATTAGAGCCTAAAATTCTTGTTGTTGATCTCTCTTATATAAGCTTCAACTTACTAAGACCTCAATTAGAAAATGGAAGAAAAAATAGCCCAGACAATTCTCCAAAGCAATATAAGAAGAAAGTAGGCACAAACAACGAGAGAAAAGAGCAAGAGGTAATTTGCAGATTAACTTTAATGGGTGCTAAAAAGAGTAATCATCAATGGATTGAATGCTCAAACTAGGGTAGAAAGTCACTCAGTTAGAAAAGAGTACCAAATCAGCATAGGAAATCAGCTCATGGAGTTGACCAAGTAAAAACTCAACATACCTAGATGTGGAAGAAAAAGGGAGACAATCTACTTGGGGGGAGTAAATCCCATGTTCCTCTTGATGAGGCTCATCAATGGGTAAATTATATGGAACTTAATGCACATCCATCTTACTAAAATCAACTTTTCTCATCATTATTTACATTTTTAATTATGTTTTGCTTAATGAGGAGAGTTAAGATGAGATGTCATGTCTAGTGGTCTAATGTGCATTGATTGCAAGTTTTGGAGAAAATTTTGGCTAATTAAAGTGCAGGAACATGAATGAAGACAAGAAAGAGGGATTCTAGGAGATAGGATCTCCCTCCTTAACTCCTCACTCACTCGAAGATTCCTCAATCAAATCTCATTAGCTCAGAGTTGCAAGCAGCCAAATCATGAGGTTCACTAACAACAAAGCCAATGACAGTTGAAGACCAGTTGATCTCAAGATTGGGATCCAAGCCTCCCTAAATTTAAGGAATTCGTTGGTAACTTCAGTGGTATAAATCAAGAAGCCTAGAGCCTCATTAGGATTCATATTTTTTGTGTGATATAGCTAAGTAGTTTTCGAGTTAAAGCATTGTAACCTAGCACTCTTGTGTATTTATGATATTTTAATGAAAATGAACAACATTCCCTTGATCCAACATTGAGTTGACTAAGAGAGATGAAGCTCTTGGGTTAGGGCCCAAACCTAGTATAAGAGGTTCCTCTTTTTGTATATGTATGTTTAGGTTATACTCATATATAGTTGCTAAACTGATTTTGGTGTTGTTAATTTGCAAGTATTGCTAGGTTTAATTAGTTTGTTTCAATTTGTGGATAGTTCTAACAGTATCATTGTAGTGATAAGAAGATATTCCAAAAAGGTTGACAGCAAGTGGTTTTCATCTCATTTCTCCCTTTCAGGGAACATGGCTTGAGGAATACTTCCCATCTAGCCCAAAAAGAGAAAATTCTTGCTTTTTGCGTAATCTAAGGTTTTCCTGCTAATTAGGTCATTATCTTTTAGTTTCATAGCATAAGTTGTAATTGATATTTTTGATCCCTTGGGTTTTTCAATGATTTCGTATCTCTTTTATGTTGGTTTCAAGCACTTCCATGCATGAAATTAGTAAATAAATAGTGATAATTTTGTTTTCTTCTATTTTGAATAAACCCTTATTGTTTTTAGATGAATTTGTGTAAATGCAAACAATGATGTGTGTTGTTGCAGGAGTTTCTAGATTGCAGAGAGACCTCATCTCATCAACATCATCCAAGCCATATCCACCCATGATAGTCAAAAGTCACTAAGGTGTCAATTTGAATTCTTGATTTATGAGGAAAACTTGTCATTTTCGTTGAGCAAATCCAACCATCTTAAAGCTTTAGCTTGAGTTCTAAGTAAATTCCTACCACTCCCATGCCTTATTCCCTCGTTATTCACCTTTTCCAAGCTCCATCCCACCTTCTAGACCACTCCCTAAGCTTTCAGCCTGTTCCTGCAGTATGACAGGGGATCTTGTAGGTGAACTAGTACATCCTGTAGACATCCCATAGGAAAACTGTAGTAACCTGTTTTGAGCCTGAATTGAGAAAAATCATCACTAAAGCTAGGAATAGGCCCCTACTTGACCTCCAAGCCATCAAAACCATTGTACTCCTCTTCCTCCACACATGTCTCCCCTACCAAAGAACCAAGAAGGATTAGCATTTACATTTTTCAAGCAAAAAGATAAAAGGAAAATTTTTTTTTTTCATGCACACAACAGTTAGTACTCTCTAGATCAGATTTCATGCTTAAATTAGTTAAAACCTCACATGTGTTAAAGTAGGCTTCTTTTGCAAGTAAGGTATGTTAGCAAGTAGAGAGAGGATTTCATGTTATTTTGTAAGCATTTCTTTCTGACTTTCATTCTTGCAATAGGCAATGTTTATTTTCTACCAATTAGGGTTAATTTCTCCTCTCCAAGTTGGTAATCAAACTTATTCTAGTCAATAGAAGGATGGTTTGAGAAACCCTAATTTTCTATCGCCCCAGCTTAGCAATGAAAAAGAGTAGACAAATTACATTTATTTGTGTATAGAGCATTGTCACCTCCAAGTTTGTACGAACTATGGGTCGATGAAGTAAAGTCGGTAGCCCCAAGAGTTGCAGCATCCTTGCTGCAATACTGGTGCTCATCACTTTTTGGCACCGTTGTCGGGGAGGTGTCTGAGTAGATGTGATTTCTTCTTTCTTTCTTCCTTTTCTTATCTCTTTTATTTTGAAATTAGTTTCATTCAACAAATAGTTGCAATTTAGTTCTATTTTCTTTCAATTCTATAAGTAGTTGAAAACTCTAAAAAAAAAAAAACCACTCCTTTCATGCCTCGTAGGAATAGGGATAACTTAGTGAAATTTCTGCCAAATACCTCCACCACTTCAAACAACCTTCTTCAGTGGTTGTGAGCTAGAGGAACCCTTAGGTGAACAACCATCTATTTTTGAAGATCCTATAAGGGAAGAAGAAGAAATCATTCCACCAACTAACACAATGGCTGAAAATAGAAATGAAAGGGGAGACAGAGAAAGAGTTGAGGGTGATTTTCCCATCAGGGAAACTAATGGGGATGCTAAGATGAAAAAAATAAGCCCCTATTATCTTCCTCACTTATATGACCCGACCTCAGAAGATCCAGATACTTTTTTCTTTGAATTTGTTATCATATGCAAAACTTATGATTACACCTCTGATGATCAAAATTAAAATTACTCCCTTCCACTCTCAAGGATGCAACCCTGTGTCGATTCATGGGTTTACCTGGGGATAGTATCACCACTTGGGCTCAGATGCAACAAGATTTCAGCTACAAGTATGAGGACTACTATAGGTATAAAGATACCAAAGAGGAAATTTTTAGAATGACCTTGGGACATGATGAATCCTTAGAGGATTATGAGGAAAGGTTCCAACTTAGCTACAAAAGGGCCAGGTGCACCCTTGATCCTGAATCACTTAAGTTAGTCCTTCTCAAGGGGATCATAGAAGATCTCCTAGAAACCCTAAATATGTTGTCAGGAGGGGACATCTACCAGTTACCCTATGATGATATCAAGACAATTTTCAAGAATCATTCTAGGGCAACTAGAAAGAAGGGTAGGGCTAGTCAAGCGGTGGCCAATTCATCCTCTTCCAATACATCCATAAAAAGTGAAATTGGGAACATGTTGGAAGACTTTAAGAGTGAAATGTTGCAAACCCTTGCTCTACAAATAGACACTATGCAAATGAAAAGAAAACATGAGGAAGCGGAGAGAGAATTAGCCATCGTTTTCCCTAGATGTACAAGGAGGCACCATAGGAATGAATGTCCATTGAACCTTATAGAAATATTCTCAGTCTATGAGGAAAACCACTCCACAAACAAGTGCCCTTCTTTGCCTCAATTAAAAGTTGTGTATCAAGGATCTAAAGGGGTGATTGAACAACTCTGCTACATAAATCAAAGGAGGCCTCATGGACCTTGACCATACCAGCAGGGCATGCAAGGGTCATCCTATTCATATTACAACCCTAATCAAAACACATCCATTCCCCCTTGGTGACCCCCTACTCATCCTTCCTGGTCTACACCTTCTCTCTGGTCTTTTGCACCTCAATGCCATTCCTAATCAACCAACCAACCATTTCAGCCATATACTCCTCCACAACCTTAGTGGAATGCACCGCCCTAGGGGTGGACACCCCCATACAACCAAGCTCAAACTCTATTTCCTTCACCTCCGTCTCAACCAAAGCACCTACACCCTACTCCACCTAAACAACCTCAGATTCCTACCCAACCAAACCCAAACCCAAACAACAGACAAGCACATCAGGTTTATAGTGGAGAAAAATCCTACCCTGCCTATGCTATGGAAATAAATGAAATTAACCTTAGGTCTGGGAGAGTGCTCCTGGATAACCAACGTCCATCTCCACCTAGGGAGAGTGAGGAGGAAAGAGAGGAAAGTGTGCCTAGAATGAATCCACCCCCCTTTCCTGAAAGGTTAACCCATCCAGTCCAGCACACCCTAGAAGAGACTAAACTATTGGGTGAGTTAAAAAATATGTGTGTCAAAACCCCACTTCTCCAAGTTATCAAAGATGTCCCCATTCACAACAAGTTGATTAAAGAGAAGTGTTTCAAAAATCCAGGAAGGTGAAAGTGTTGAAAATAGCAACAAGAAATGCTAAAAATAGCATTGCTAAAAATAGCATTTCACGATATACTCTAACTCTGTTGAAAATAGCAAAAAATAGAATGCTAAAAATATCATTGCTATAAATAGCATTTTAGGATAGATTCCAATTTTAATTAGTCCCTGAATTAAAATTTGAATTTAGTCTCACTAGCTGTTTGAAAAATAATTAATTAATTCATCTTGATTTAATTAGTTGGATAAAATCAAACATGATGTCTATGTGAAGACATGCAACAATTATTCCTTTGATTGAGGAAGTTATCCCTTAATTAAGGAGATAAGGATGAGTTGTATTTGAGATGTAATTAGTTAGCTCAGTTAACTGAGTTAAGTCCAGTTACATTAGTTCCAAACAGTTGGAGGAACTACTTGTGAGTTCAGTCAGTTAATGCATGCATGCATGCAACTAGTGTTCTCCAGATAACTGAATATTCTCTCATAAATAACTCATGCATGTCAGTTCAGAGAAAGACCCAGATGAGATTAAAGGAAGGGATAGTGTACTATCAGTTGGAGGAATTTTCCTATAAAGGAAACTCATCCATGCAGAAGGAATTATCTCCTTCAGGATTGTGCAGTTATTTCAGAGGTTAGTGAGCAGTGTGTGAGGTAATTACACACAGGTGGTAGCTTAAGGACCCAGGAGAAACTGCACAAGGAAATAGGAGGCTTGGAGGACTGAAGGAAGGCACAGGTGTTGTCTATTCTATCCATGAGCAACAGTGAGGGATTGTACTGAGAGCTGGATAGCATGTGAGCTAAAGCTTTGTGTAATCTTGAGATATTTCCACTTGTATGATAATACAGATAGCGGGGTTTTTAGCTGAGGCTTTCCCCAGAGTATTCTTCTGTGTTTCATGTGTATGATTTCTTCTTCTATGTTATATGTGTTCTATTTGATCTTGCTCAAAATCGATTAAGCTTCGGCAAGTTTGGTTGTAGAAGTAGATTAAGTATTTTTCTTTAGTCTATTGCATCATCAGGTTAATCTACAGTGAGAATTTCTACATGGTATCAGAGCAAAGGTGATCAAAGCAGAGAATAGTATACAAAGTAGGGAGAAGTTCAAAGTTTGAAGTTCTTGATTGTAGAAATTGAATTCTTATCACATCTCAAAGTTCACCAATGGCATTCAATGGTTTGAGACTCGAGTATGCCCTGGATGGTAGCTCGAAATATATAGCCTGGAAGGATCGCATGGAAGAATTATTAGAGGACAACCAATTGAAGGACTTCATTGATCAAGAAGTCCCCAAGCCAGTAGTGTCTAATGCCCAAGAATTGGTGGAATGGGAGAAATGTGTGACTAGAGTGAGGAGGATTCTTCTGGAGGGATTTAGACACCATATTGTCTCGAGTCTCCATGGGAAGGAGACACTGTTTTCAATGTGGAAGACATTGAAGGATCTATATCAGAATAGCAGAGATCATAGGAAGCTAGTGCTGAAAGACAAGCTTCAGAAAATCAAGTGTGAAAAGGGCGACACAATTTCTACATATCTGAACAAGCTCACCACCTACAGGGATGAGCTTGGAAGTGTAGGAATCACAACAGTAACACATATTTCATTAAATTTGGAAATTTTTCATTACAAGTACTTCACTAGAATTGTTTTCTTTTGTTATTTTGAAATTCTAGATCCACTATTTAATTCCAAATTTAATGAAATATGTGTTCAGTCGATGATGACATAGTGAGTCTTGCTCCCATCAGTCTTCCTAAGAGTTGGCATAGCTACCAGGACTCAATGAATGCAAGAGAGAAACTACCAGATTGAGAACGACTGTGGTCAGATCTAATGCAGGAGGAGTTCAGGAGAAGCACCAGAGATGGTTCTTCATCCAAGGAGGATGAAGAAAATTATGCCTTAGTGAGTAAGGCAAGGAAATGGAAGGAGAAGGATTCTCATCCCAAATCGAGTTCTTCTCATGGAGGGAAGAAGATTGACAAATCTAAAGTGAGATGGTTTAATTGTCATGAGGTGGGCCATTATGCACCTAATTTTCCATTGAAGAAATCCAAGAAGGGGTCCTCAGAAGGATCTAAAGGTGAGTCATTGGCCTCTCAGTTCGAATTGGATTTTACCCTCATCGCATGCATGGTTTCATCGATGATGGGTTGTGGTTGGTTTCTTGAGAGTGGAGCCCCATTCCACATGACCGGAAATAAGAGTCTTTTTAGTACCTTGGACTAGAAAGACCTCAAGATACTCATAGAGATGGGTAATGATGGAAAGTATAGTGTTTCAGGAGTGGGAATGGTTTCTTTTCAGAGGGAGCATGGAGCTCACATTACCTTGACAAATGTGAAGTATGTGCCAGGACTGAAGAAGAACTTGGTATCGGTTGCAATGCTGGAGGACAAAGGCTATGATGTAGTCTTTAGTAAGGGAAAGGTTTTCCTTAGACACATCACCACGAGATAGGTGAAGCAGATCAGTTCACGAGTCAAGAACTTGTTGAGGTTCAAGATGCATGCAAAGCCTTGAGGAGCAAGGCAATTGTTGGAGACTTGGTGGTTGAGAGGGAGAGTACATTACCTCTCAACATGCAACGCTAGAAGAAGTCTTAGACAATTGTGGAGGAGCAACAATTGGTGAAGCAGCTTTTGGAGGTTGTGAAGCAGCCACAACTAGAGAAGCCGAGAGGAGATTGAGTGGAGGCATACACTCATGCCTCCAATAGGGGTAAATTTTGAGCCAAGTGGGAAAAGGGATCACACGCATCCGTACCTCCAGGTGTGAGGTGGGGCGATGTGAAGTGATAGTCCCAAGAAGGTTGAAATAGGGGCAGGATCCTTGAGGTACCCAACCTCTTTGATTAGACCTTGCTACGGGAGCCCTGACGAGGAGTAGCAGGACTGGCTGAGTGGGTAGAGACAAATGCAGATGGATCTTTAGCATCAGAGTGTGTTTCTAGCCCAACAGAGAGGTCAGTTGGGAGATCAGTTACTTACTTATTAGTAACTGATTTGCAGTGTAGCAGTGGGCAGCACAATGCAACATGATGAGAGGAGGTGCAGTGCGGATGCATGCTGGGAGATAGGACCAGCAACAACACGGATGCAATAGGAGGAATCAATGTGATTGATGTAGTAAGAGATCCAAGTGATAGAGGTTAGAGCAGTGAGATACTGAAGAGCACAGAGGTGCAGAGTTTTCAGTCGAGAGAGGCAATAGAAGTTAGAGACTTTGATGACAAAGGCATCATTCTGATTCAGGTTGGATATTTTTTGTTTCTAAGTTGCTTGAGCAACAAAACTTGAGAGAAGTGTTGCATGCAGAACATTCCAAAGGTTCAGGATCGGGTTTGAGTTGAATTCCTTTCTTGTTGAGAGGGAGTGTTGAAAATAGAAACAAGAAATGCTAAAAATAACATTGCTATAAGTAGAATTTTAGGATATACTCCAACTCTGTTGGAAATAGCAAAAAATAGAAATGCTAAAAATAGCATTGCTATAAATAGCATTTCAGGATAGATTCCAATTTTAATTAGTCCCTGAATTAAAATTCGAATTTAGTCTCACTCGCTGTTTGAAAAATAATTAATTAATTCATCTTGAGTTAATTAGTTGGAGAAAATAAAACATGAAGTCTATGTGAAGACATGCAACAATTATTCCTTTGATTGAGGAAGTTATCCCTCACTTAAGGAGATAAGGATGAGTTGTAATTAGTTAGCTTAGTTAACTGAGTTAAGTCCAGTTAAATTAGTTCCAAACAGTTGGAGGAACTAATTGTGAGTTCAGTCAGTTAATGCATGCATGCATGCAACTAGTGTTCTCCAGATAACTGAATATTCTCTCATAAATAACTCATGCATGTCAGTTTAGAGAAAGACCCAGTTGAGATTAAAGGAAGGGACAGTGTACTATTAGTTGGAGGAATTTTCTTATAAAGGAAACCCATCCATGCAGAAGGAATTATCTCCTTCAGGATTGCACAGTTATTTTAGAGGTTAGTGAGCAGTGTGTGAGGTAATTACACACAGGTGGTAGCTTGAGGACCCAAGAGAAACTGCACAAGAAATAGGAGGCTTGGAGGACTGAAGGAAGGCATAGGTGTTGTCTATTCTGTCTATGAGCAGCAATGAAGGATTGTACTGAGAGCTGGATAGCTTGTGAGCTAAAGCTTTGTGTAATCCTGAGAAATTTCCACTTGTATGATAATACAGATAGCGGGGTTTTTAGCTGAGGCTTTCCCCAGAGTATTCTTCTATGTTTCATGTGTATGATTTGTTCTTCTTTGTTATATGTGTTCTATTTGATCTTGCTCAAAATCGATTAAGCTTCAACAAGTTTGATTGTAGAAGTAGATTAAGTATTTTGCTTTAGTCTATTGCATAATCAGGTTAATCTACATTGAGAATTTCTACAGAAAGAAATACACCCCTACCATTAATGTCATTGGACAACTGTCTGACTTAATGCTGGGGCGGGTAATTTTCCCAAAGTATTTAGATCCTGGGAGTCCTATAGTAGATGTACACATCGATGGCACCATTGTTCCCCATACCTTGATTGATCTTGGGGCTGCCATCAATGTGATGACTAAGGACACTATGCTCAAGCTAAATCTCCAGGGATCATTAAGGAAGACCACGATAGTCTTGCATCTTGTAAACCGATCCACAGTAGCTCCTAAGGGAATTGTTGAGGATGTGATGGTCTCCATTGATTCCTGGGAATACCCTGCTGACTTCTTAGTTCTCCAGCCTAAGACCAAATTCAATGGTTATCCTCTCATCCTTGGGAGGCCTTGGTTAGCCATTGTTGATGCCTACATAAGTTACAGGCTGGAAATATGACCATAAAAAATGGGCATTTGTCAAAACAATTGGTCCTATACCCTCTTGATCAACCATCCCTAGAGCATGACTTACCTTTATGGCTATAAGAGGAGGAAGAAAATGAAGTCTACTCCTCCCAAATCTATACTCTAGAAACTGCCATAGGATGAGGACAACTCGATGAAGATGACTTGATTGAAAACATCCTCCAAAATCAAACTCCCAACACCATGTCCCTGGAGGAAGTAGTGAAGGAATCCAAGGACAACCATCAGATTGATCTATGCTCAGCTGAATCAAACCCTACTCATGTCAAGACAATAGAATTCGGCCCTGAAAGAGCATTGAAAATCAACCCCTCTCTCTTTGTACACCAAGAAGAGGAGTTATGTAACATGCTAAGAGAGAATTTGGATGCCTTTGCTTGGAATTACAAAGAAATTAAGGGAGTGCACCCTTCGGTGTGTACTCGCCACATTTACATCAAAGAATGTTGTAAGCCAGTCTACCAACCCCAAATGAGAATGAATCTAGCCCTCAAGGATATAGTAAAAGAGGAATTGTAGAAGTTGTTGGATGCAAGTTTCATTTACCCTATCTTAGACAGTGAGTGGGTGTCTCCTCTAGTGTTGATTCCAAAGAAAAATAGAAATTGGAGGGCTTGTGTGGATTATCGAGAGCCAAACAAAGCCACAAAGAAGGACATTTCCCTCTACCTTTCATTGACCAAGTATTAGATGGTCTGGCAGGAAAGAAGTTCTTCTCTTTCCTAGATGGATTCAATAGGTACAATCAAATCCAGATCAGCCTAGAGGACCAACATCACACCCCCCACCATCCCGCCCCATCCCCCCATGCCCCTTACCACCCGCCTCCCCACCTCCTCCTGCCCCTCCCACCCTCTCGGCCACCCCACCCAGCGCTCCACCCACCCACCCCACCCGGCCACCCGACCCCACCCACTCGCCCGGCCACACCACCCCACCCGGCGCCCCAACCGCCCGCCCGGCCACCCCACCCGCCCTCCCCGCACCACCCCGACCGCCCCACCCCATGCCACTCAGGGTGGCGGAATCAGTCGGCCACCCCGGGCGGGCCGGTAAGCCGCCGGGGTGGCGCGAAGTAGGCGGCGGCGCCCCACCCCAAGCCACCCTGGCGGCCCACCCGAGGTTGCTGGCCGATTCTCAGAATCGGTCAGCCACTCGAGGCGGGTAGGCGGGTCGCCGAGGTGGCGCGGGGGGGAGGGCGGGTGGGGTGGGGTGGGGGGTGGCTGGGTCGAGCGGGTGGGGCGCCGGGTGGGGTGGCCGGGCGGGTGGATGGGGTGGCCGGGAGGGTAGGTGGGGCACCAGGTGGGGTGGTGTGGCTAGGTAGGCAGGTGGGGTGGTCAAGGGGGGTGGAGTGGCCGGGCAGCCCGATGGGGTGGGTTGGTCGGGCTGTCGAGTGGGGCGTCGGGTGGGGTGGCCGGGTGGGCGGGAGGGGCGTGAGGGGGTGGGGAGGGGAGTGTGGGGGGAGGGGGCGGCTAGGGTAGGGGAGTGTGGGGAGGGGGCAAGTAGAGTGGTGAGTGGGGTGCAGGGGAGGGAGGGGAAGGGACGGGTGGGGTGCTGGGGGGCTGCAAGCCGGGGGGAGGGGGCGCGTGGGGTGAAGGGTGGGCGGGGGGGGAAGGGGTGGGCAGAGAGTGTGGGGGGGGGAGTGGGTGGGGTAACAGGTGTGGGGTGGGGTGTGGGGGGGTGGGGAGTGAGGTGGTGGGGTGGAGGGTGTGGGGGAGGGGGCGTGTGGGGTGGGGGAGAGGCCGGGTGGGGTGAGGGGGTGGGGAGTGAGGTGGTGGGGTGGGGTACCGGGTGGTGTGGGCCGACGGTCGGGCCACCGGGGTGGCACAGGGTGGGGGTGCCTAACTTTACTGGGCCCACCATGCTCATGACAGAAGTATTGGTTAATTTGGCTCACAAAAAGTATTAATTTTAAAAAAAAATCTACTTCATTAAACTAATTTAATATGAAAATTTTCAAGGAAAAAAATTTAACTGACCTTTCAATTGCGAGAATTCTTCGTTGAATATGTTGTTGATAGCAATGTAGCTACTCCACAAATTCACTCCAAGTCTTTCAACGAACCTCAGAAAACCTTGATGTAATGTGAGTAATAGTGATAATGGAATTTAGCATATAGGTGAAATTACGGACATGTTTTACTGTACTGTGAATGCAGAATTAATTAGTTTTAAAAAATTTTAACATGTTAATTTTTTTATGGCGATGAAGGAAAATATGATAAAGTGAATATTATGGAATTGTTTTACAGCGAGGTGAATGTGGGATTAATTTGTTTCAGAATGTATTATAAAAATTTAAAAAAAAACATTCAATTGTTTAGTAAATATTATATACTTTGAATATTAAAATAATTTAGGTAGAAGTTGTAGTTTACAATTTTAACTTTAGTGATTTATTTCATAAAAAAATTTAGTTTACATTTTTCATTAAATTGTAGGATAAAATAATGAAGAGAAATAAATCTCACAAACTTTTAGGAGGGAAATATTTTTGCGAAACTTTTTGGGGGGGGAAATTTTTGGAGGGAAAATTTCATTCTCTAAGCTATATAATATCTTTAGGAGACTCTCCATTTGTATCATTCAACATCTTCTATTTGAATGGGATGGATTGTCTTGATAGTGAAGTTTCGATTTATACAACATCAACATCTTCATCACGTAACAATTCTATTAATATGGATGAATATAGCGGGAATTCTTCCACTATGAATAGAAAGTCAATTCTTCCACTTAGTCCTGATCCTAAGGACTATGAGAGTAGCACTGATGAAAGAGGGGATGGAGAATTTCAAATAAATAAAGAGTCACAGATTCCACTTAGTCCGAATTTGAAGGACTATGAAAGCATCAGTGATGATGAGCTTGATGACAAATTTCAAAAGAATGGAGTGTCACGGTGTCCACTTAGTCCTAATTCTAAGGACTATGAGAGCAACAGTGATGAAGAGCATGATGGTGAAGTTTAAAAGAATGGAGTGTCATGGTGTCCACTTAGTCCTAATTTTAAGGACTATGAGAGCAACAGTGTTGAAGAGCATGTTGACGAATTTCAAAAGAATGGAGTGTCACAGTGTCCACTTAGTCCTAATTCTAAGAACTATGAGAGCAGTAGTGATGAAGAGCGTGATAACGAATTTCAAAAGAATGGAGTGTCAAAGTGTCCACTTAGTCCTAATTATAAGGACTATGAGAGCAGCAATGATGAAGAGCATGATGATGAATTTCAAAAGTATGGAGTGTCACGGCGTCCAGTTAGTCCTAATTCTAAGGACTATGAGAGCAGTAGTGATGAAGCACGAGATGATGAATTTCAAAAGTATGGAGTGTCACACTATCCAGTTATTCCTAATTCTAAGGACTATGACAGCGCAATTATGAAGAGCAGGATGATGAATTTCAAAAGAATGGAGTGTCACGGTGTCCACGTAGTCCTAATTCTAATGATTATGAGAGCAACAGTGATGACGAGCGTGATGATGAATTTCAAAAGAATGGAGTGTCACTACGTCCTCTTAGTCCTAATTCTAAGGACTATGAGAGCAACAGTGATGAAGGACAGGATGATGCACTTAGTCCTAATTCCAATGAATATAAAGGTAGCAGTGATGAAGGACAGGATGATGCACTTAGTTCTAATTCTATGGACTATGAGAGCAGCACTGAAAATGCACATGAGGAAGAATATCCAATAAACATCGAGTCAAATTTTCCATTGAGTCCGAATTCTAAGGACTATGACAGTAGCACTGAAGAAGGGGAAGATGAAGACATCCTCCAAGTCAGTATTTGAAAAGCATAGCTGATCATAATGTAGATAACATTCCTCTTAATGATTATGAAAATCCTTATACAAATGATGATCCAATGATGGAGATGTTGCTAATAAATATTGTATCGAGGAGTAGGAGCAAACCTTTTCATATCAATGCAAGATGTTCTAGTTATACAAGGGGTAGAGCAAAATATCTGACGAGAAGAAGTTCTATCAATGCACTCATTTCAAGTGAATGTTGCCAAAAAGATTGCTTCAAACATATGGATTTCAAATTTGCATTAGAGAGCAGGAAGAGATATTTGTCAATGAATAAATGCATGCAAAATTCATATTTAGTTGGGTGCATGCAATCTACATTGTCAGGTTATGATTATCATATTAGGACTTTATTTATCAGTAGAAAAGCTTTCAAAATGTTTCATTCGATTGGGAATTTTCGTCTCTCGAGAATTCAAGAAAATTTGGAAAAAGGATCCCACATTTTATTCAGAAGTACGTCATAAAAGACAGTTTGGGCCATTATCAAATACTGCAATGTCATGGATGAAATATATCTTTTCAAAGCATGGAGAGTGTATGCAAAATAGAGAGACAATACATATTCCAGATGATTTTTCAAGATGAGAAATCTACAACTTATACAAAGAATATGCAGAAGATGCTGAGGGACATGGCTGGTTTATTACATATCAATATTTTGTGAAGGTATGGAAGAAAGAATTCAACAATGTCCATATTCCTAAGAAGACAAGGATGGGGATTTGTAGTACATGTGCTTCTCTTAAATAAAAAAGGGACAAATGTGAAGGGTCAGAAAGAGGTAAGCATTCATAACTTTAACTTTTAAAATTGTATATTCATCAAATATGAAAACATATTTCTTAATGGCTTTCTTTTATGTTGTGTAGATTCAATTGTCAAAGAACTTCAGGAGCATTGCGAACAACAAACAAATGAAAGGAAAAAGTTGTACAAGCATCGAAAGAAGTTTTATGATAATCTGAATAAATATTTGGGTTTGATAATTGATGGTATGGACCAGAAGAAAACACTTTTACCACATTTTGTTCGCACACCCAAAAATTTATAGGAGGAAAATTTTATTTAGTATCACTTGGTCGATTTTATGGTCTTCAATGGGAAAATGTTGCCAAGGGTGTACTTCACAGCTCCAAATATTCATAATGATGCAAATCTGACCATAACCATAATTCATGATGTGCTTTCTCATTGGTCTGGTAATCTTCTTGAAGTTTTGTATCTACAATTGGACAACACTTGCCATGAAAACAAAAATTAGGTTGTTTTTGGATATCTAAACATGCTTGTTGAATTGAGAATTTTTCAGAAGGTAAAGGTTGGTTTCCTTCTTGTTGGGCACACTCACGACCATATTGATCAGATGTTCAGTCATTTTTCAGTCACATTGAGGAGGAAGGAAGTTTGGAGCTTGCCATCATTACTTGAATGTATTAAGCAATCATACATGCGATAGCCTACTTTTGATGTGTTGGAAGAAACTGTTGACATGCGAAGGTTTATTATGGGATCATATGGTGAGGGGAAATGTATTGAACAACTTAATGACATTAGCTTCCAACATCAATTTCATATAAAAAAAATTGATGGGAAAACACTAATATGGGGCAAGAAGTATTCAACTACTACAAAATGGGCACCATCATCAGGTTTTCAATTTTTGAAGTTCATTCCAGATCATCCAATATTTGCATCAAAAATATTGTTATTTCAATTAGTTGGTGAAGTTCATAATGCACACAGACAAAATAGAGATATAAATTATTCTGATTGCCTAGAAGAAATTAAAAAATGTATTAGATATACATATGAGTACTTTTACATTGCTGATTCAGTTTGGTGGGAGTCATTTTTCAATAATCAAAGTGATATCATTTCAACAACAACAAATGAAGATATACCTTTGAAAAATCCATTTATTTGGCCACAAAATGTGTCGAATGCACATGAGGAAATAAACATTGTTGAACAACAACAATCTAAAGGTATTATTAATTCCTCACAGGCAAAGGAAAGAGAGATGTATATTGGTTCCAGAAGATCTCATGCACAACATGAAGCCATCGAAGACCTTTATAGGGGTTCAGTACAGGATATTAAGGAGGGTTACATGATCGCAGTGCTAGCAGATGGAGATCCCAATGGCTATCCATTCTGGGTTGCTAAAGTTATAAAGGTCTTTACAGAAAATGAGGATGTTACAAGTGTTGAAGTACATTGGTATGCCACAAATACACACCCATTCAATGGTGTGTATAAGCCAGAGATGGTAGTTGACAAAAAAAATGGTGGAAAGAGAAAAATAAAGGGTACGAATATAAATCGTCGCCGCATAGACATATTAAAATTGGAGGATGTTGACATACTTGTTTATGACTTCAATTTAACAAAGAGAGGAACTCTTCACTTCAAGATGATAAAGATTTTGAAAAGGTTGTTACCAGAAGGAACAATGTTGAGATGGGAGTCTGCTGAAACCAGTCATAGATCTAGAAGAAATTTGAAACCTGAAATTATGGGCATGCATGTGGACTCAAATGGGGCACTAGTTGATGAAAGAGAAGAATATGGAACATCTTCATTAGCATCCAGTCACTCATATGAAGATGTGAATTCTGATGGTGTGCAAGAAAATATGAGTGATTTTGAATAATTGTTTAAGACAGTTTATCTAACTGATGTATGCATCATATCTTGAAATAAAATTTTGATTTCCATATGGTGTTAAATGAGAAGTTATGAGTCATTTTTATGTTGTTGGATTATATGTCTTAATTATGATAATTTTTATTATTTAGAATATCTAAAATGAAACATTAAATTAGAGATATAATATATGTTTCATTCAATATATAAATAATGACTTTTGAATTCTAGTGATGTAAGTTGTTCATAATGTCATGGTTTTTTTATTTTATGGTTGAAAATTTTTCAATTTCTTTTGTATCTGGCATGTTATGGTTGAGAACATGTTGAATTTATACTTAGGAAAGAAAAATGTTATTCTAACAAAAAAATTAGTTTGTTTTTTTCCTCATAAACAACTTTGTTATCCACACTAAAAATTTGGTTTTACTAGCATTTTTTTTTAAATTTTGAAGATTGACCCTAAAAAAAAAATCATCATTCCAGTATCATCACTTTTTCATTTTCAAACTATATTTTGCACGAAAATTTCATTTTCACTGCCATTTTTAAAACATGTTCAAAATTGTCCCTAAAAAAAAAAAATGTCATTCCAGTATACACACTTTTCGTTTTTAGCACTGTTTTTGATGTTTTTTGGCGTTTTTTGGCCAGAGTTCCCGTTTCAAAGTTTACATTGCTTGTCTCTAAAATAGAGAATTACACATATGTTGCTACAACTTCTTTCTCTTCTTCAAACATTTGGATTCAAAGTGCCCTACATTACCACAACAAAAAGATATGAGGGGTTGCACACCTTTTTCTTTATTTCTGGTGACTCAATTGTCCTTTTGTTATTTTGCTAGTTTTTTTCTAAATGTCACACTAGTTTGTCTACCTTTAATAAGGTTGATGGGTCCATTTAATGTTGTTTCTAAATTACATCCAAAAATCAAACTTGTCCTAACCTGAGGGGGGCTTTGTCTTCCTTGAATTTCATCCAAAGCCATAGAGATCTTTGCATGCTTTTTTATATTTCAACATATGCTATTTTAATATAAGGATATCATATTCCGGTTTCTAATTTGATGTTTTAAGCTTCTTTATCCCCTCAAACACTAATATAAGCTTCCTTCTTAAATAAATATTTTCTTCAATATTTTCCAAATCAATAGAGGAACTACTAGATTCACCACTAGTGTGTATTTGACTCGTAGTTTATTCAATATCTTGTTTCATTTCTGACTCTAGGGATTCTTCTACTGTCACATGATATGTCCCTATCTACCTCTCTAACAGAGGTGGACCCATCAACTTCTTGAATAGTGTCTAGATCTTCCATTCCTATTAAAGTAGTTCCTTCTTCATTACTACTAGATGAGAAACTCTTTCTTTCATTAGATCTTGCAATTGAGCATCTTGAAGATAAATGGCCTATTGTTCTATAATAACAACAAAACAAAAACTTAATTGTATATTGCATCTCCTTGGTATTCTTTGTGTGTTGATGAGTAACTTGGCCTCTTGATAGAAGTGAATAATCCTCTAATTCATGATCTTCAATACACTTTGAATCTTTGACTACTCCATTCTTCAAACAAAGGCTCTTAACACCACATGCAACTTATATGTTTGTATGGTAGATGGACTGCAATTCATTCCATATCTCTTTGGCAGTATCAGTATAGATTACTTTCTC
This sequence comes from Pinus tabuliformis, assembly GCA_031772625.1. Classification (NCBI taxonomy): domain Eukaryota; kingdom Viridiplantae; phylum Streptophyta; class Pinopsida; order Pinales; family Pinaceae; genus Pinus; species Pinus tabuliformis. The sequence continues at coordinate 453,355,737 of CM062804.1, read as the reverse complement.
ATGATCTGAATTGGACAACCCTCTCAAGATTTCCTCTTGACTTGTTCATCAGCCTCATTATCTATTAATTCATTTTCTACAATTAGCCATACATCCAAATCAATAGCTTTTAATAAAATTATCATTCTTACCTTCCAAGTTATGTAATTTGAGCCATTCAAAATTGGAACTCCATTTGAGGTAATGCAATCCTGATTCTCTATGTTCCCTCATCTTCCTTCTAGTGATTAAATTGATCCTAAAGGAACCTGGTGAATTTGATACCAATTGTTAGAAAAATGGAAACCAAGACACTGTTGAGAGGGGGGGGGGGGCAAATTAGTAGTGTAACCAAATTATACAACTCTTAACAATTTACACATTTTAATCACTTTAGCAACCACTCATGTAGTCAACATCATAACTCAATCATGTAAAACCTAACATCATAACCATTATCATACACATGTGAAACATATATAAGACATCAATATTTCTCTTTATTACTTTGGAAAACACAAGCTTCCACTTGCTATTACATCATTGCCCCATAAGCTCCCACTTGTAGTTTTATCACTTGCTACTGAAAGGAAATTTTATGCCTACTCATTTATCAATTTTCTTTGAAAGGGACTACTATCCCTACTCATTTATCAGCCACTACTAAAAGGGGCCACTTCCCATGCTCGTATGTTAACCACTACTAAAAAGGATTACTTGCCCTAGAATGCAAGTTGCGACTTGTTAGCCCCGTTGATCCATATTTTATCCATTTTCAAACAAAAATCAATAAGTCACCTTCTTTCATAAAAAATAACTTTCTCACCTCAACCACTCACCAAAAACACCATAAAACAACCTTTAGTAATCTCTTAGTACTAAACAAATCACTAAACACACAACAACATCAATCCTTAGTAATTACTAATTTCACCATAAAAAGATCTTTGTTGAATATATCAAAACACAATTCACCAATTCATTCTATGCCTTCTCAAAAACCTTTTAGACACCAAATTTGATCTTTCATTCACCCTTGATGCATACTAAGACTATGCATCTCGTTGCACCAACAACCTCACATCTTGGTTGCTTGAATTATGCTTATAAGGGAATTTGGACTGATATTTTCAAATTAAAACTTCAGTTATCTTACACTTGAATGCTTGTAGTAATCTTTATTTTTTCTTTTGTCCTGCTTCAAATATGTGTTTTGAACATTCTCTCCAAGTCTTCTAACACTTCTTACCTATTTCTGCAAGAAAAACAGAGCTTAACTGGTTAATTTAGTTATTCTAGAAATTTCCATCATTTAGTTGTCGTTCTAAATTTGGCGTATTGCCAAGTTTAGCCAAACTACCAAATTTTCTTTCAAATATTTTCATGCCATTATTGTTGCTCTTGACTCATTCATGCATGTTTATTATTAATTTTTAGTGTTGCACTTTATTTGGCATAAATGCCAAATTCTAAGCTGTCGACCTGTTCTTGCTAAACATTATAATCTCAACCAAAAGTGCTTTAACATATGCCCAAATCTCTTTAATAAAATCACCGAGCTATCAACTTGTTCAAACAAAGACCTTAATCATGGCCCAGAGTGATTAAAAAATTCCACATTATAACTTCTTCAAGCCCATTGAGTATAGGCCCAAGGGCTTATTTTATACTGCAAACCTCTATTTTGCTTGGTCATCACGCTACAACAAAACCTCATCCTGGTCCTTAAGCTTTTGACCCTAACTTTATTTCTCAGAACACTTTTAAAAATGATTCTAGGGTGATGTTTCCTTGGCACACTTCTTATTGGTCATCAACTCCAACTTTGCATGCCACCATTTCTTGGCACTGAGTCAACCCAAATGTCCTTGCCTTGCACCTTATAATTTTATTCTAGGGTTACATATCCCATGCCTTCTGCTATTGGTTCTTCAACTCTTTCATCATCTGCCACCATTTCCTAGATTTGAATCAGCCTGGAGCACCCTCTACTACACAAACTTTGCAACCTCCCAGGGCTGGGATGATGTGTCCCTTTGGGACCACTACTGCACTCTTGGACCAATCGCATACAAGACAAAGTGACTTATCTCTCACAACTACCATATATGTCTGACGCCCAGTCAAACTGGATGTTATAGCCTATGCACCTCTTAAAACCTTCCAGGGTGACGTCTTACTCACATCACTGATGACACATGGTTCCATTTGAGTGGTGACACGTGTCACTTGGATTTGGCCACTTTGACCACTTGAAAAAGCCAACAATGCATTGCACGTGTCCTCAGATATGACATCATCTCGATGTCATATCGAACTAATAAAATATTTCTATACATATTCCAATACGAAGAGAGAAAGGGTCTCACGCCTTTAGTTTTGCAACAAATTGATTTATTAAAACATTTAAAGGGTCTTGAGCATATACTCTTGCAACAACTTCTCCTTTTTCCACATTCCCTAGCCTTATGTCATCCTGACTTCAACCTTATGCAAGTACCTTTCTTTATTTCGAGGAAGTCCTCTCAGAGTGAGCTATCCCATGGGAACCCCTATTGTTGAAATTTTCTAATGAAAGCCTTCCCTGCTAGTGTGTGGATTGTCCACCTCCGCCTAGGCTTATGTCATCCTAGGTGCTCCCTTTGTGCACACCTTTGCAATCATCTGGAGAACTCTCCACTAGGAATACATGTATAAGGGGCTCCACCTTTGGCCAATAAAAAACAGTTCACTACCACATTCACTTGAATTTTTTTTTTAGTTGCTCCACTAAAAATCTCTACCACGTTCAACAATAATGCCAAACTTAACTTGCTCCAAATTGATCCTCCACCAACATTAGCTCTGCAACTTTGACTTTTGGGGTACTTGACTTTGATTGACAATAACTTTTGATCCAAGAGGTTATTCTGAAGCTTCTATATACCATTGAAAATATTTTTTAGAGCTCTATCTATATGAGTGGGTTCTAAATATACTTGATCTCATCTGTTGAACCAAAAATGGCTTCAAAGTCTCTACAACTTAACCAATTAGCTCCACCACTATTGTTCACCAATATGCTTGGAAACATATGAGATTTACAACACATGACCTAATGACAACACCTTTGTAAATACTTGTCCAAAATCCTCCTTATGCCAACAACACCTTTGACAATGAAAATATATCAATACTTGACATCAATGAACACCTCCTTTGAAAACATATTCTAACAATCTCCTATCATTTCCTTTTCCTTTTCCATCAATGACAACGTATTATATCAACCTTCTATGTTGAGTCTTGTCGAGGTGGTAAGGACACTTTGGAGTTTGAAAATAATAAATGAAGTCCTTACACCAAGGGTCATCTGCAACATCAATTTTTTGTTCATTAATTAGGAATAAAGTAGACAAGGATTCATCTTCATTCTCAATCTCACTTGGTTCAAGGCACTGAGACATGTGAAGTGCTAAGTCACATCCATTTATTTTTTTGGTGGTAATTATCGACAAATTGTTCTCTTTAATTTTGGTAAGAATAATGAGATAATTTCCTAGAAAAGTAAGTCTATGAAAGTAGAAATTTGACTGCATGTAATGGGACTCTTACCTCCATGTGCTTTCCTAGAATACAGTGTCAAAAATTTTCAATTGATTTGAGAAGAGACTTTTTTTTTTTGATAAAAGATTAATTTAATTCATCATTTGAAAGAATTTGGCTCACAAAAGAAATTGGTTTTCCAATTCCTTGATCATTATTTTGAATGTGGATACTGGAAATGGCTTCTTCTTTGGCATCAATGTAGATAGATAATTATTTGGTGAAGTCTGGCTTTCCAACATTGGTACAGAGACAATAAATTCCTTTATGGAAAGGAAATATCATTGTGCAATATCATCCCACTTGAAGACATGATCTTGCATGAATATATTATGAATAGGTTTGGTAATTTTCATAAAATCATTTATAAAGATGCAAAGAAAATAAACTTTTCCCATAAAAGATTCATTTTCATTTTCAAATCATTAGGTGGGATATTCTTAATTGCTTCAACCCAATCTGGGTCGATGTTGATACTAGCTTCAGATACAATATGCACTAGAAGCTTACTAGTGGTGATCAGGTGGCTCCAGACATGCTCAGAATTCAATAGTGGCTATGGAAAATATCAAAAATCAAAGTTTTCATTTTCATATGAAACCAAAACCTGATCATAGTGCACGTTTCCCTGATTCCAATGGTGTAAACAACATTGAAATCTGATTTTGTATGGTCAAGTTATAGCTGGTCAAAGTTCTGGTGAAACTTGGCCAAGTGGCAGTCTTAATGAGACAACAGTTTGATAGTGACCCAGTGCAGGGAATCCAACCACAGGACCAAGAAAATTTGTTTCCTACTTAATTTTTCCATTGACCCTTAAAAACTGACAGATTAATTTTGAACAGGTTGGTTAAATAAAGTGAAAAAATAAAAAAAAGGCCAGGGGGGGGCGAGCCATACCCCCGCCACCCCTGCAACACATTTTATGTTATATATATAAACAAATATTAAACATGGCCAGCAAGCGATCAAACCCCACCGACCTAAAAACAAACATATGGCACAACGACTAAGTTAATACATTGGAAACACATATAACATAAAAGATGATATGCCATGTTCTGGCGGGTGTCAAACCCGCCTAGCTTAACATCTGACTAGTCCGCCAACAGAACAACACCATCCCAAAAATACTTGTAACCACCAACATTTGACACAGCGATACCACATAATCATTATATAACAATGTGCCATTAATAAACAACCATAATATATGCCCCAGTATTAAACTTCCAAGCCATCGTTGCATCTGTCAAGTTAAAAAAAACAAGTGCCATACCATATGAGGGGAGTCAGTGGGGTTGGAACCCCCGACCTGCTTGCACCAAACATAGTGCTTTCACCAACATGCCAACGACCCCACTTGAAAATTTCCACATGCGCTATTATATTTAAACTCACTCATTTTCCCAGCAGACCAGCCTGACGGTGGAGGAATGATGGAACCATGAGTGAATCATTGTGGAACCATGAGTAGAGGATCTACAAAGATGCTGAAAAGATTCCCTTAGAAGGCTAGAGGTGCCAGTGTCAGAATTTGTCAAGATTATAGTCATTTTTTCATGTTTTCTCGTGAGGAGTCCAACCACGTAATCAGAATATTTATGTGAGCAATACAAATTCAGGCATCTGGAAACAAAGAGTCTTTGGAGAATCTTGTGGAATCTAAAATATTCCCTTGGATGCTGATTTCTTACTCAGGAAAAATGATGCCAACTTTTGATGAGCCTCAGTATTGCAACAAGAATGCTGCAACTCCCAAGGCTATCAACTTTAATTATCAACCAGGGGTTCGTACAAACTTAAGAGGTATCGACAATATATGTGCAGCATACAATGTGTCCTTCCTTTGTTGTCATGATGTAATGGAGTGCATGTACTGAAGTCAAATCCTAAACTAATTACATAAAATGAAATGTTCGAAATGGAACCTTAACCTATTGCAAGAAAGAAAGTACAAGGAAAGAAACCTATTCTAATTGCATAGGGATCGTGAACTAAATGTGAAAGAAACCTAGCTTAATCCTATTTATCACATGTGATGATTTAAACTAACTGAGCATGAAATCTGATCTAGGAAGTACTAACTACTGTGTGCATGTGTAAACATAAAAGAACTCATTTTTAAAATCTTTTTGCTTTATAAATGTGAACGCTAATATTTCCTTGATCTTTGGCAAGGGAGACAAGTGTGGAGCAAGAGGGTTAAAATGGTCTTGATGGCATGGAGGTCAAGTAGAGGCCTAATCCCAACTTCAATGATGATTTTTCTCAATTCAGGCTCAAAACAGGTTTTCCTATAGGATGCAGATTTCCTACAGGATGCTACAGTGATTTCCTACAGGATCCCCTCATTTACTACAGGATGTTACAGATTTACAATACGAAATTATAATTCATCGAATGACAAAAAAATCAAATCCAAATTGGATGGGACAAATTTTTTTATTAACTAGGATGTATCAGGTCCCCATTCCAAGTGGAATCACTTGAAAATACCTCTGTTAACCTATGCTAAAAAATAGAAAAAACATTACTAGTTGAAAATCTAGAAATTCGAGAACTAGTGAGCTAGTAAATCTAAAAAATGTCTAACCTAATCAAGTGAAAATGTAGTGGGGTAATTTTTTTAATGAACTAGAATGTTTTTTTGATCTAATGCAAGTAGAACCGACTCGATTGAAGCTCGTTAGCATGCTCTAAAAAATAGCAGAAATTTACTGTTCTTTGCCACAAAGGAGTTCCATAAATCTAGATTTGGGAATAAGAAAGCTAATCCAGGTAGCTCAATTATTACTATGACCTTCCAAATATTTTTCAAGAATGAAATGATGCTTGTGATCCTGCAAAAGAACTTATATCAACCATTTAACTCAATCCTACAACAATAAATCATTAATACTAAATGCAGAAATAGAAAGAAATAAAAACAAGAGATGCATGTGAATAAGAAGTGAAAAGAAGGAAAAAAATGATACAAAAGGGCTCTAAGGCTCTTGGGATGGCCAATCCCAAGGAAAATTAGATACCTATGTAGGAGAACAATATTTAGAAGTTGAACATGACACCAATCTTCATTATTTTCATCAATACCATTACATCCCTACAAGAAAATACAATGGAGCTGCAAAAATACAAGTTCTCTCCATAATAACACTAATGAAAATCTATCCCTAAAGGAAAATTCGACTTGGTACTTATACAAAATGATTAGGAATCATTCCCCATGAATGGAGGAAGCTTTCCCCACCAAAATCCCTTGATTAGTGGATTTGGTCCCCAATACTAGGAATCTGCATTAAATGGCAGGGAACACATTCCTAGATTTTCTCAATCATTGGAGTTCCACAATCTGTGCCATAATTCCATAATATCTTGTTGATTTATTATTTATTATTGATCCTCTTGTAGTAGGGAGCAAGTCCCTAAATTATCTCCTCCTCCAAATCTTCATAATCTGCCCAATATTCTCATAATATTCCACAAAAATAAATAACATTAGGCACACATATGAAATTATTCATAAACTTTCCTAATGAATATATTAAAGTTAAAAATACATTATCTAATGTAAGAAGAGAGGTTTAATGTGTTGAAGGATGGCCATAGGCCTTAATTTACGTTTAATTTAGAGGCATGGGCCTTAATTTATGTCTAATTTAGAGGCCCATCATACCACTTGCTGAAAGTGTTGTTCATCATCTGAGCAACTTAATGACCTCATTGTGTCTCATCCATGGCCTTGGTGGCCTCTCTCTTGTACATTGAGAATCTTGGCTGTAAGTTCTACAAGGACAAGCCCAAAAACATATTTGTGCAAGGAAAAATCATTGTTTCTTGATACCATTAGCTTGCTTTCTTGCCCTTATTCAAGATGGGTTCTTGAATATTTTTCAGTTTAGAAAGGTCTTTTGTATCCTTATCAGCCTTCTGCTACCTTGTTCCACCCTTTGGACACCTCTAAAACCTTCAAACTGCCTTTAGATGAGAACTAGGACATCCTGTAGTAATTCCTATCAAAACTACAAGAAACCTACAGGAAATCCTATTAAAACTATAGGAAATCTTTTTTGAGCATAAATGATATTCTGAGCCTAGGATAGGCCCTCAACTTGACTCCCATGCCTTTTTCCCATTTTTAGGCCTTGGACAAAAGCTAGAAAGAGATTGGAGACCTCTTGGAAAACATATTTTCATCACTATAGTTTGAGTTTTGTTTTGATGGTGAATGCCTCATTTCCTTCTGTTGCCTTCTTCTTCTCTCTTGTGGCCTAGATGACTGCCTAATGTCCTTGGAGTTCTATGTTTTGATTAGGTCTCTCTTAAGCTCTGCCATCTTTGGGTTTAGCATAGTTTGTTCATTTCTTCCTTCTTGTAGCAACATTCTCCCTTCCTGTAGTAGTCATTCTTTTAGGGTCTTCTAACTGTATGGGAGTGATGAGAAATGATGAAGAGGGATTGGATGATGATGCTAGGGCTCAAAGGGAGTAGTGTGGGTTTGAGAAAATGGAGAGGATGCTCTGTTCATTTTTTCAAGAATGAAATAGGATGGATGAATGATGAACAGATAGTGAATATGAAGTGGATGGAGGGCTTAGAGTGTTGTGGTGACTTGGCCTTTGCAAAAATTTCTTCTTTTAACTTTTGTCCTCATTCCTTGAAATCATCACTCTTCATAATTTGAATTTTCAACATTGCATGAGTGAAGGAGTGAGCTAAAATTAACTAGTTGAAGGCGACTAAGACTGTTGACCCATCCTTAGCTTATAAAACCTCATCTGTCATGCATTGACAACAAATTTCTAGCTATAATACGCTGAAGAGAAGAGGTCAAGAATATTGCATACCTGTACCTACCTGATGGTTGTTGGAGAGACATGCATGTTGCTGCTGGGTTGATGTTGATGTGTAGTTGTTAGGGGACCTATATCAACCTTCCTAAAGAATATTTGACCTATTTCTCCATCATATTTCCTCTTGTAGCTTCTTCTCGGCCTTGTGAATATCTCTAGTACAGGAGGGTGCTGATGAATCCTCACTGTGTTGATGGGTTCCCTCTTATTAAATCTCCCTATCATTTTTCTCTGATGGATGGAGGGTTGTATATGTCTGATACCAAATTTAATGGATGAGGAATTTTAAATGAAAATTTTGTGTATATAATTCCCCTAGACTGCAATATTTTTCAACACAATAGAAGACTTTTCTATATTCTTTTCACTTGGAAATTGTGGGAAAGTTCAGTCTAATGAAACCAACCTCTATTTTTCCCTTTTAAAACTGCTCGCTACCAATCCTATAGGTGTTTTTTTGTATCCTGTAGGATCTCTTGTAGGATCCTGTAGGTTTTCAGGACAACCTTTTGTAGCCGACTTATTTTGTCCATATCTCCTAAATGGTAGAATGGATTACCCTGAAACTTTCTGAGCATGTTTTCATCATCACTATGCACCTACCCATAAAAACAATTTGGTCAATGGATGCACAGATCTCGAGAAAAACTAAAAATGGCTAAATATGATGGAGGTCAATTTCTTGGAAACTGTGCAATGGAATTTGTTGAAATTGCTTGGGCATGTTACCATCATCCATATGCATCTCCCCCTAAAACATATTTTTAAATGGATGCACGAATATTGAGAAAATGAAAAAATGGTTGTAGGTGATGTAGGTTGATTGTGTGAAAATTGTGCACTGGAATTTGCTGAAATTGCTTGAGCATGTTACCATCATCCATATGCATATCCCCTAAAACAACTTGGCAAATGGATGCATGGTTTTCAAGTTATTGCAAAAAAAAAAATTATGCTCTATGTATTTTTGTACCCTATAGTAAAACAAAGCATCCTGTAGTGTTTTAGGACAACAAGCAAACTGAATTGTAGAAGCTTGATAATGATGGGTGTATGGTGAAAATAGATGAGGTTGATGGATTGGCATGGCCTTGAACTTGTTGGAGAATTTGAGAAAAGGAGGAGAAAGTCAAAATTTGACTTATTTTGACTAGGCTTGACCAATTTTCCTTTTGGTACCAACTTGTTCTTATTGCTTGCAGATGTTGGAGAGTACATGTATTCGCCAAAGAGATGCATGGAGCAAGGATTTCTTTTTCTTTTTTTTCTCTTTTTTTCTTTTAGGCCTACTAGCCGCCTTAATGAGGTTTTCAACTAGTAGGTCTGCCTAGGCACCTCAAAGGAGGTTTTCACCTAGGATCTTTTCTTTTTTCTCTTTTTTTCTTTTTCCCAACCCATTTACCGCCTCATGGAGGTTTTCAATCAATGAGCCAATCTGAGGCACCTCCAAGGAGGTTTTCACTTGAGATTTTTATTTTTTCTTTTATTTTAAATTTTTTTTCCCTACCCTACCCTACTTGAAAAACAAAATCACTTTCAAGTACAAAAACACTTCCAATGGAGCCATGTGCACATCAAGATGACAGACAAAATGATGTGTAGGCTTGAAATGAATGCTTTGAAATGTACATGGATTTTAGAGACCAAATGATTTTACCTTGAAAGTATCAAGCATAGTTGAAGAAGAGAGTGATGTTGCAACTTAGTGACTGTTTGGAACCAAACCTCAATATAACATTCATGCCCTTGGTTTGATTGCTTATTTGAATCATTCTTCATGTCTTCTTCTACCATGACCTTCAAATCTTCCTCTTTTTGTTGATTGTTCTCTTGAATACATGGAGGATTTGATGGTAACCATGAGGGAGCTCTCTCGATCTCTGGTTTTGATGTTTGTTCTTCATCAATTATAGCCCATGGTTATGTGGTCTTCTCATTTGAATTTTCTTCCTCTGGATGTGGTCCTTCAATGATATCAATATAATCTCTTTTTTGCAATACTCTTCCTGAGCTATGGTGAATACCATTGATATCAAGAGGAGATGTTTGGAAGTGTTGGACCTCAGCATTGTATGTAGGCTGAGCTACTTCAATGTGTGGGTTTAGAAATGGCGGTACAGGTAGTTGAGTGGGAGTGGATATTTGAGACAAATGTTGTTGTGGTGGAGATGAATGGTAGGGATAACATGGAGTTGGGTATGGAGGATATTGAGGAAAATACTGAAGATATTGTGGATGGCTCCCATAAGTTCCTTGCTAACCTTGTTGCCAAGATTGGTTTTGGGGTTGAGATGATCAATGTTGCCAAGGAAAGGATGTGTTCCAATTACTTTGAGGTGGATATGCATAACCTTGAAATTGTGAATTAGGCTCTTGCATCATATTAGGTTGACTAGGCTTCCATGGTCCTCTTGGAGCTACATAACATAGCTCCATTGGCAATTGACTTGCTCCATTGTCCTCTTGGTGAACTTCCTTCAACCTTGGTAATGAGGAGAAACATTTAACATCATATGATTCTGCATGGACAACACAAACATCTTCTTTTTTCTCATTTTGTATTCTTAACATATCAATTTGTTTGGTTAGATTTCTAAGAATTTCTATTTTAAAATCATCAAGCAAATTTCCAAGTTTAGATTGACTTACCGATCTTGATGCTGATTTACCTACTCTTGCCCTTCCTTTTGATATGTGTTTTCATGTTTCACAAATTTCTTCAAATGATAATTGATATACATCACCTCTACTCATGAGATAAAGAATAGCAATCCACTCATCCCTAATTGTTCTAAGTTAGAGGGTTTTTAGTGTGTCGGATCCTAAATGATGTAGTTTTCCCCTCTTAACATTATACATGAACCTCTCTATTAGATCCTCTAGACTCTCATCTTCTCTTTGATTCATTCTAAATATTTTTTCTTTAAGATCATGATCTTTATATTTTTCTAGAAATATCTTTTGCATCTCACTCCATGATCTTATTGAATTAGTCCCTAAAATCATGTTGGGTAGCAGATCCCCCACGTAATGGTTTTGGGGCTTAAAGCCCACAATTTTGGGTAATGGTATTGTAAAGGCTCTGCAAAGTGTGCGGAGTGCGAATTGTAATGAGTCAAGTCAAAGGGTTGTCCACCCTCAAATAATGTAAGGTAATGTAAAGTGAGTCATCCTGCCCATGGTCTGTGGACCATGGGAATAAATAGAGCGAGGCTCTAAGGGTAGAAAGTAGTTTTTAGTCTTGATCTAAAGGTTAAGGGGTTTTGAAGAAGGAATTCACTCTGAGTCTGTAAGTCTGAGTCTTGGGTTATAGGAATAGGAAGAAGCTCTATAGCTGTGTGTGCAGAGGCTTGGTAGAATCCACAGCTGTGTGCACGGACCCCTACAGCTGAGTGTGCAAGGCGGTGTTGGGATTGTACTGGAACAAAAGATTAATAAAAGATATTTTGGTTTTGGAACATCACATATCTATTTTTATATTTCGGTTTATGCATCTATTTACAGTTTATGATTGCGCGCATGTTTGTTTAGATTGAATGGTACAAGAAAGTATTGGGCCCACTTAATTTAATTCAAGATCTATAATAATAATATGCACGATAAAGGGTAAAGAATATTTGCACTCTTCATTTAAGCTGCGCGAAGGTAGTTGCACTAGATAGAAAGTTGTGCAGAAGTAGTGTAGCGCATAGAGTGGGATCGCGAGCCTTCCAAGACCCATCAAGAAATCCCAAGGGTGCGGAAACCTAGTTCCAGCACCCTCCCATACTACCTCAGGTGAGACCTCAGTCCGCGCTAAGTGGACTGTTGCTGAAAGGCCCAGTAGTTTAGGGATTTGTTTGGCTAACTCATGACTAAACCTGGGTCAGGCCCATCAAACCAACAAATGGTTCCACTGCCGGGACTAGGATTTGCATAAGGGATGTCTGATGTCGGAACAATGGAACCCTACGAAGAAGGAAATTGAAGATTGGTTGGATAAGAAGCTTCACGAGTTCGTAACATAGGAAAATAAGACTCCACAGATATCTGAGAAGAGGTGGCTGGATCGCTACGTATATATGGAAATCCACGAGATCTTCTTCGTGACCTTTTCTTTAGAGCTGTATGACTAGATCGCGAAGTTAGCCAACAGCGAGGGAAGGTACAAGCTCGATCAACTGATAGTGTGGACTCTGGAGTTAGTATGCAGACTAGAGGCATCAGAAGATAAGATCGCGCAGGTCGTGGACCATTGGTTCGACCAGATAATAGGGGTTTTATCACTGAGTTCATGATAGACACAATCGTGAGCTATAATGAAGCAGAACGACGTTTTCTCAAGGGGCCGCAAGGTAGGTACATCAAATCCCTGAATACCTGGATTAAGATGTTGTTATGTGAGAAGCGGGTTATGCGAATACATTAATGATTGGAACGATGCGAAATGGAAAGATCTACCAAGGGATCGAAGGGTTAGGAAACAATCCTTTAATTTCACCCCCGCGAGTGAGCGAGGAAGAGCGCGCTTAGGTTTCCCCAAGAAGTGCAGTCAGTTTGATAAGGCAACGCATTCCACAGTTATCAACTCCACTTATGCCATCACCCACTTCACCTACTTCACCTCCATCTTCAGCCACCCTGCCTCCACCAAACCCATAGTTCAGCATGGCGAGCGTGATCAAGCTACCCATATTCAAAGGAGTAGGGAATGAGGATCCAGACCAGTGTTAGTTTGTGGTAAGAGCAATATGGGAAGCCCAAGGAGTCATGGATGATAACATTAAGAAGGCCATGTTGGTGAGCGCATTGCAGGATCGCACGTTGACCTGGTATATCAAGCACTCGAATGATCACCCAAATGCAAGGATAGCGGAGATCCAAAATGCGCTGAACAGAGAATTTAGCCGACCGAAATCAGAGACACAGTCAATCATCAAATTTAAAGATATCGTGATGCTTCCAGGTGAGACCCCCTGGGATCTGGATCAGATACTGAAGAGTATGATCCGCGAGGCTAATATGATGCTAATGGATGCGTAGCACTGTGCGTGGTTTGTAGCGTCTTTGACACAACACCTGAGGATGACGCTGTCACAGCAAAAACTTTCAACCCAGGCCGACGCACTGGAAATGATGATGAGGTTGCATGAAACACTGATACAGGATCTAGGATTGGGAGTCCAATAGATCCATGTGCAACTACAGAACCTATGCTTGGAAATGCAAAGTTTGAAGCACGATAGGGCATCCCGGCCAGAGGCGCACGAAGAAGTGTGGTGCATAAAATGTAAAGGCCAGAGCCACGACAAGGATCATTGTCCAGTATTCGCGAACTACTTGGCAGGAGGGGGACCAATGTCGTTGAGACCAGAGGCATAGGTAGGGCCAAGTGCAGCACCCATGCTTTCGTGCACGATCTGTCAGGTGGGAGGAAAGAACGCGATGGAAAACTGTCATTTATTGCAGAAGTATACACAGGCTCCGCAACAACTGTTTTGTAATTTTTGTAGATCAGTGGGCCACGATGAGAGTACATGTTAGAGCTATGAGTTAATGATGGGTCGGACCCCAGCTTATTGAATGCAGATAGAAATGCGAGCCCTCGACTTGACAGCAGGAATGGTGTGTAGTGGATTTCAAGGGCAAGGTCGAGGACGAGGAGGAATGGGGCCAGGAAGGGGCCATGAACAGTTAATCTGTTACAATTGCGGAGGACCAAGACACTACACTTGTGATTGCACCAACCCAACGAGAATATCCTGTTCATACTGTGCTTAGCTCAATCATGAAATAATAGATTGTCCTACATTGATCGCGCATATGCGAGAGAAAGGGGTACTTCAGCCTACTTCGACGCAAAATATTCAAATGATGAGGTCTAAACCCCGCAAAGAAGACCCAAATGTGAATATGATGCTTAGGAGTGGTGCAACCACAGGGGAATATAATGAAAAGCAGCTCGAGGAAGATACATGGGTTCGTAAGGCTCCTACAAAGGAACCTGATTTTGACTTGGAATGCGTAAAGGAGACATTTATGGAAGCTAAAAAGAGCTTCGTGGAGGCCTCTACTTTAGGTAGTAAGGATCAACCAGAGCCAAGAATGGACCCTTCTATGCTTATTACCTTTTTAGAGATATGCATGAAGCTTCTACATGACAATAAGGCAATGAAAGGACTACAAGAGTTGATCACTAGGTGCGCAGGGTCAGGGGAACCACACGTAGTCTGGAAACTAGGAAAGTATACATTACGCACAGGGAGGGAGATGAGATTAACGGTGCAGATTGGTGACTATGAAATGGATCAGGCAATCCTAGACTTGGGTTCGGATGTGAATGTATTACCCAAACAGACATGGGAATGCATGGGCAGGCCTGTGTTGCAGTGGTCCCCAATTCAATTACGGATGGTGAACCAACAAAAGATCTTGCCAATGGGGAGGTTGCAAGGGGTAACAGTGGACATCGAAGGCACGAGCATGTAGATAGAATTTGAGGTAATAGAGATTATTGATGAAAACAACCCTTACCCCATGTTGCTAGGAATAGACTGGGCCACGGATATGAATGGAGTCATCAACCTGAAGAAGAGGAAGATGATTTTTGAGAAAAATTCCCTACGCGTAGTAGTTCCGCTAGATCCAACCGAAGGAGCGTGCTATACTGAACCTGTGCACGATGATGACAACAACGATGAGTTGGATTGCATTTATCAGATAACAGCACAAGACCAGGATTGGGTGAACCCAACTGCAGATGGGAGAATCTCATGGGAGCGCGACAGTTCCTATACTTTAGATTTAGATGAAGAAATTGAAAGATGGAAGAATCGATTGCACGAAGTGACGACACTTAATTGCAATACGTTGATAGGATCACTGCGTTGTGTGACTACAGAAGTGCGTGACTTACCAATATATGATGGGGTATCTATGGTAGAAGAATTTCTAGAAGAATTTGAGCATGCGGTGCCTGAGCAACAACGGTTTGATGCATTAACATGGGCACTGCGCGCGGCACCCACGGAATGGTGGAAGACATATCAAGGAAGTTTGGGAAGTTGGAGTGAATGTTGTAGGATGATGCACGTACGTTTTGGAAGACCCCAACTAAGGTAGATTGATGGAAAAGGGAAGAATAACTTTCATGCACACCTTTGCTGATGGGTACAAACGTATATTGAACAGATTGTTCCAGCGTGTAGCAGTATTACAATAGCAGGCTAGAACAAGGCACATTGGCAGAAGAAAAGGATCGCACTACCAAGTGTGAGAAAGGAATCGTTCGCCAAGGTATGCGAAGTCATGAATAGGGGACAACGGATACAATGTACAAAATGGGACCTACGTGTCCTAGTGGTCAAATGGGCATATACGGCACTATGCCAGAACCTAGCCACAAAGTCGAGTCTGAGGCTGCACAATGGTATAGGAACTTATGTCCCTGAAGAGCCTCCACAGGAGTTCGGGGATGTAGTAATACCAGTAGAGAGAACAGCGCATGAAGTCCAAACTGAAGAGATCATAAGACCGCGTGAAGAGGAGTATGAATGGATTCAGGAAGCCATGCAGCAAGGGAATGCACAACTTCGCAAACTGGAAAGAAACAAGGTACTACTGAGAACGAAGCATATGATTCTGGATGCAGAGATTAAATAGCTGGAAAAGGAACTAAAGGAAGACTTTTTGAATGAAAGACTTGGAAAGTTGTAGCTGGATACGAGTAAACCTAAGGATGGATTAGTGGAGTATGACCGCAAGCTAGTTGGTCGAATGCCATGGTTAAGGCTGCACCTCACTCTCAAGGGAAGTCAAGAGAGCACACCGCATCCAGCAGCATGTGTAGTAGCAAAAATAGAGACCGTGTCGTGGGTTGTTCACCAAGACGGAATAGCGGTGCACCAAGGGGGTGCGACCACCTGACTAGCCGAAGAGGAGATAGTCTCATAGCTCCAAACAGTTGAAAGAGAGTGCAGGACTATAAAATAGTTTGTTAGCGAGCTGCATGAAAACAGGGGTGCGCGCAGGGTTGGTATGTCACAAGGGTCATGGTCACGCAAAAGGGGCTACACTGCTGCGTGGATAGACAAGGAAGTGACCATTTATATCACTGTTCATGACAAGTGGTTGAGTTAAGGTGAAAAGGAGTGGGCGGCAGGTAATTAGGATACGAATTAAGAGCTAGATTCGGAACGCTCTATCTTAAATCTCACATTAATGACCTGAATAAGGGGGGAATGGTAGAATTTGAATTTCAACAGGCCTATAAATCATAGCTGGTCATCCACTGAACAAACTGTGGCATTTTGAGAATTAAGTTATTGCGCTATCCAATAGGTATGGACCCATCGAACTTCGACTCTTTAAGAGTAAGCCCAGTGTTTGCAACACTGCCAAAAGAGACGCAGGACCTTCTAGACAATGTAATGTCGACAGCCAAGGCTGTTGTGCTAAGCCCAATGCCAATGATGGGAGATGTACAGGAAATTCCCAGACAGGTAGCAAGACCGGTCCAGATGTCGCCGTGAAACCCGTGGTCTAGTAAGTGATTTATGAAAGTTAAGGGAAAGACGGTGAGTCTTGAGACAAAATACAGAATTTTGTTTAAAAGTCTATCTCTAGGCTACGTTCCCATGACGGAACTTGAATATTGGGACCTCACGGATAGCAACAACTCTCTTGTAAAAATGAAACACAGGCTCCAGTAGACATTGAGTATACTGAACTAGAGATCACAAGCTTGCTTCTCTTGCACAAAAAGTTCACGCATTTGACATCTCAGCTAGAGCTAAAATCTTATGAGTGGTCGCTTTTTGTTAACCTAGCAAAGTAGAATGAGCATCATCAGTTAAGTGAATTAGTAGGGGCAATGGAGCAGGAGCTTGAAGAAGCATTGCAGGAGGCAATGATGGAGCAACAGATTGTAGTACGTCACTCACAGGGATGGTAGACCACAAAGCAATGGCAGCGCGACTCGCCACACCGATGGGGTGACTTGAGGGCGAGTCACGATGTTTGTGTTGGGGGCCTTGTTGGGTAGCGGATCCCTCGCGTAATGGTTTTGGGGCTTAAAGCCCACAATTTTGGGTAATGGTATTGTAAAGGCTCCGCGAAGTGCGTGGAGCACAAATTGTAATGAGTCAAGTCAAAGGGTTTTCCGCCCTCAAATAATGTAAGGTAATGTAAAGTGAGTCGGCCTGCCCATGGTCCACAGACCATGGGAATGTATAAATAGAGCGAGGCTCTAAGGGTAGAAAGTAGTTTTTAGTCTTGATCTAAAGGTTATGGGGTTTTGAAGAAGGAATTTGCTCTGAGTCTGTAAGTCCAAGTCTTGAGTTATAGGAATAGGAAGGGGCTCTACAGCTGTGTGCACAGAGGCCTGGTAGAGTCCACAGCTATGTGCGCGGACACCTGCAGCTAAGTGCGCTGGGCGGAGTTGGGATTGTACTGGAACACAAGATTAATAAAAGATAAGTTGGTTTTGGAACATCGCATATCTGTTTTTATATTTTGGTTTATGCATCTGTTTACAGTTTATGATTGCACGCATGTATGTTTAGATTGAATGGTACAAGAAAGTATTGGGCCCACTTAATTTAATTCAATATCTATAATAATAATATGCACAGTAAAGGGTAAAGAACATTCGTGCTCTTCATTTAAGCCACGCGAAGCTAGTTGCACTGGATAGACAACTATGCGGAAGTAGCATAGCGCGTAGAGTGGGATCGTGAGCCTTCCAAGACCCATTAAGACATCCTAAGGGTGCAGAAACCTGGTTCCAGCACCCTCCCATACTAACTCAGGTGAGACCTCAGTCCGCGCTCCGCGGACTGTTGCCGAAAGGGCCGTTAGTTTAGGGATTTGTTTGGCTAACTCGCGACTAAACCTAGGTCAAGCCCCATCAAGCCAACAAATCATGAACCATTTAAGAGCTCTATCCTTCAATGTTGTCGGAAAAAATCTCAGTTTTGAGTTTTTAACAAGTAACGATAAGATCTACGAACAATTTCAAATTCAAAGAGAAAGGTTTCTGGATCCTCTGACCTTAGACCATGAAATTTTGGAAGAAAAGATGGAGGGATGTTCTTCATGTGCAACTTGATACCAGTATCTTGAATGGGGAATCCAAGAGGATCTTCCTCATTGTTATCTTCTCCATCCATTTCTTCTACATTATTTGTCATCTCTTATTCTTCTTCTACTTGCAAAAGTGGATGGTGATATGGATCTTACTGCACCATGTGATCAAATGCGGGGGTGGGTTGGTGTTGGATATTTTTTGTTTTTTGCTTTTTGTTTTTATGATTGAATGAAAACACTAATGCAATGCACTTTTCTATTTTTGAAATGAAATATGCCTAATGCAATTATTTTTTTGTTTTTGCAAAAAGTAAAAATAAATGAATCAACTAGGGAAGAAAACAATGCATACTTTGACACCTCCCCAGTAACGGTGCCAAAAAGTGATGAGCCTCAGTGTTGCAACAAGAATGCTACAATTCCCAAGGCTACCGAATTTAATTATCAACCCGGGGTTAGTACAAACTTAAGAGGTATCGGCACTATATGTGCAGCATACAATGTGTCATTCCTTTTTTGCCATGATGTAATGGAGTGCATGTACTGAAGTCAAATCCTAAACTAATTGCAGAAAATGAAATGTTCAAAATGGAACCTTAACCTATTGAAAAAAATAAAGTACAAGGAAAGAAAACTATTCTAATTGCATAGATATCATGAACTAAATGTGAAAGAAACCTAGCTTAACCCTATTTATCACATGTGATGATTTAAACTAACTGAGCATGAAATCTGATCTAGGAATTACTAACTACTGTGTGCATGTGTAAACATAAAAGAACTCATTTTTAAAATCTTTTTTCTTTATAAATGAAAATGCTAATCTTTCCTTGATCTTTGGCAGGGGAGACAAGTGTGGAGCAAGAGGGTTAAAATGGTCTTGATGACATGGAGGTCAGGTAGAGGCCTAATCCCAACTTTAATGATGATTTTTCTCAATTTGGGCTCAAAACGAGTTTTCCTACAAGATGCAGATTTCCTACAGGATGCTACAATGATTTCCTACAGGATCCCCTGATTTACTACAGGATGTTACAGATTTACTATATGAAATTATAATTCATCGAATGACCAAGAAAATCAAATCCAAATTGGATGGGACAAATTTTATTATTAACTAGGATTTCTTAGGTCCCCATTCCAAGTGGAATCACTCGAAAAGACCTCTGTTAACCTATGTTAAAAAATAGAAAAACATTATTAGTCGAAAATCTAGAACTTTGAGAACTAGTGAGCTAGTAAATATAAAAAATATCTAACCTAATCAAGTGAAAGTGTAGTGGGGTAATTTTTTTATGAACAAGATTTTATTTTTGATATAATGCAAGTGGAACCAACTCGATTGAAGCTCGTTAGCATGCTCTAAAAAATAGCAGAAATTTATTGTTCTTTGCCACAAAGGAGTTCCAGAAAGTTAATCCAAGTAGCTCAATCATTACTATGACCTTCAAAATATTTTCCAAGGATGGAATTATGCTTGTGATCCTGTGAAAGAACTTACATAAACCATTTAACTCAATCCTACAACAATAAATCATTAATACTAAATGCAGAAATAGAAAAAAATAAAAACAAGAGATGCATGTGAATAAGAAGTGAAAAGAAGGAAAGAAAATGATACAAAAGGGCTTTGAGGCTCTTGGGATGGCTAAGCCCAAGAAACTCAGATATCTATGGATGAGAACAAGATTTAGAAGTTGAACATTACACCAATCTTCATTATTTTCATCCCTGCAAGAAAATACAATGTAGTTGCAAAAATACAAGTTGTCTCCACAATAACACTAATGAAAATCTATCCCTAAAGGCAAATTTGACTTGGTACTTATACAAAATGATTAGGAATCATTCCCCATGAATGGAAGAAGCTTTCCCCACCAAAATCCCTTGATTAGTGGATCTGGTCCCCAATACTAGGAATCTGCATTAAATGGCAGGGAACACATTCCTAGATTTTCTCAATCATTAGAGTTCCACAATCTTTCCCATAATTCCATAATATCTTGTTGATTTATTATTTATTATTGATCCTCCTGTAGTAGGGAGCAAGTCCCTAAATTATCTCCTCCTCCGAATCTTCAAAATTTGCCCAATATTCTCATAATATTCCACAAAAATAAATAATATTAGGCACAAATATGCAATTATTCATAAACCTTCATAATGAATATATTAAAGTTAAAAATACATTATCTAATGCAAGAAGAGAGGTTTAATGTGCTGAAGGATGGCCATAGGCCTTAATTTATGTTTAATTTAGAGGCATGGGCCTTAATTTATGTGTAATTTTGAGGCCCATCAATTTTATAGTCACTTTTCATAGAATTTCATAGGGAGAGTAGTGGTTTGCTCAAAATCTTCATCCGAGCAGCGGATTTTTGGGCCATCTTCAAGAAGGAATCTTTGGGGGAATCTTAAATATTCTTAAGGGTCCAAAATTTGATTGTGTCAGAAAGGGGAAAAGCTTATAGTCGTTTGACACAATTTCATGCCATGAATTCAGTGGTGATGTCCATTTTAGTAGCTAATCTTTGCATATTTCATCCATCCCTAAAAGTGGAGGTATATGATGCTGATATGCCATGTTTTTCTTTTGATTTTCTGAGATGATGTTTTTGTTTCTGAGATCCATTACTACCATTATGTTGAGGGATACTTGTATGCTACATCATGTGAGAATTTCTTGGCTTGTCATGTTTAAGGAACACTCATTTGAGTGAGAGTTCCTATAGTGGGACGTCTCGTGGAGAGACATGCCACTCTTGTTGAGGGAATTTGCCCATATCAGTGAAAGTTCCTGAGAATGTCTCGTGGAGAGGCATGCCACTCTGGGTTAGGTAATTTATCATTGTAATGACAAATAATATACCATGTACATCATCTTCATCTTGCAACATTTAATGAAGCAGTCTCCCCACTCTTGACACCAAGGCCTAGAGACGTAACCCACACTAGGTGAACTCTGTTATTAATGTGTTTGTGTCCTATGATTTTTTGATCATCATTATGTTTCCTATTCTTTACAGTATTCACATGTGCCTTTTCATGCTCTTTTTAATGCAATTCTGCTAACATCATAAAAGTAAAAGATCTTGCTTAATTCTGGTAGCTAAAGAGATGAAGATCAAGTTTGGTATCAAAGTGGTCTTCTCGTTGATGTGAATTGTGAGTGTGAATCATTGAACGTGAAACGAGAAGGGAAATGGAGAAAAACAAAGATCTCTACAAGGACCTTGTCAGGATGGCACGCATGTTGGACATAATGTATGAAGATTATGAGAAGAAAATGGAAAGAGAGGAGTTGGAGAAAGAAAGAGCAGAGGATGATGCTCCATCTACCCCTTCAAGTGTACATTCATATTCTTCATTGTATTCTCATCATTCAGATGAGGAGATCGAACCAGAGCCTTCAAGCAGAGAATGCTGAATTGAGGAGACTTCTACCACAAGAGAAAGAGTAGAAGTAGAGATTGCAGCTTCAGCTATGAGCCATGGAAGAGGAACTGGAAAAATTGAAGCACAATGAAGGCTTAGAAAATCAATCATTAGCTATTTCAGAATTAAAAGCTAAGGTATACAGTGTTGATCCTTCTTCAGTTTCATTTTCACATGCCACTATTTTTGTTGGAAATATGGAGGTACCCATTTTAGGAACTGACATGAGACTCCTTACCAAGATGGGGTATAAAGGAGAAGGACTTGGTGTTAATGGCCAAGGAATGGCTCAACCATTGGAGGTGGTACAAAGACCTTGATTTGAAGGCTTGGGATACACCAAAGGATAGTGCTCAAAGGTGTTAGAATCTTCCAAGACATTGTTGAAGCCATCGAAGAAAGAGGATGATAGGAACACATCACAATCCGCTCATGAAAATGCACATTGCATAGGAAGGGATAAGGCAAGCTCTCATCGCTAGGATCACACCAGAAACAACCAAGAGAGGTATAAAAAGTATCAATATTCTATAGTTAATTTTGGTGACAAGCATATTTTTAATGATGAACATAAATCATGGTAGAAACCATGTATTTTTTGTGGTTTACATAACCATGTGATTGTTGAGTGTTGGAAGAGAATGGAAACAAGAAAGAGGATGAGGCATGAAAGGTCTTCTCCACATCATGGAAGGAAGTAGGTTAAGTAGGTCTAGAGGAAGAAGACTTTTTGTAGTCATTGCAACAGAGGTGGTCATCAAAGAGCCACATGTTGGAGGCTCCATCTAGAGCAGCTTGTTAAGGACAAAGCGACCATGCAGGTAATAGTTGGTGAAGATTTTCAACAAGTGAATCAGCTACAGGGAGATGGCCCATTCACTTTGATGAGTGAGAGATGGTTTTTCTAAATATAGTATCTTGTCATGGTTGCATTTTGTAAATCATGTGTTGCAATTTAAATTGTAAAATTGATGATGTGTTTTCCATCACTTGTTAAAGAAACAATGATGTTTTGGCCTTTTATTGATAGTTGAGGTATTTATTTCTATTATGATGTAAAATTGAGCAAAGAGTGTGTCTTATAAACTCTTGGAAAGTATGGAGATGCTTGGGCCATGGTGTTGATCATATAATTAAGCATATAATTTTAAAAATTGTACTATATGTTTGTAGAGGATGCAGGTGTCAGTTCATCACTTATGGCTCAAGAGGACAAAGGCGAAGGAGAAGGAAGGGTGACATGTCAGGGAACTTGTGGTGCAGACAATGTAACACAATAATTGTAGATTACGTTCATGCTTTTGGAGGACCAAAATATCCTCAATGGGGAGGAATGATCCAGGTGGCTCTAGACACGCTCATAATTCAGTAATGTCTATGGAAAAAGCTAAAAAATAAAAGTCCTCAGATTCATATGAAATCATAACCATATCATAGTTCTCGTTTCCCTGATTCAAATGGTGTGAATGACACTCAAATCCGATTTCATATGCTCAATTTATATTTGGTCAAATTTCTAGTTAATCTTGGCCAAGTAGTGGTCTTAACGAGGCAACAATTTGGCAGCGACTTGACATAAAGAATTTGGCCATTGGAATGGGAGAATTTGTTGCCTATTTAATTTTACCAATGACCCTTAAAAACTTACAAATTAATTTTGAATAGGTTGGTCAAATAAAACAAAAAATTTAAAAATAATAGGTGGGTGGGCCATAACCCCCTCCACCCCCGCAACACATTTTATGTTATATATAAAAACAAACATTAAATATGGTTGACGGGAAATCAAACCCCTCCAACCCCAAAACAAACATATGGCACAATGACCAAGTTAATATGTTGGCACCACATATAACATAAAACATCATATTCCATGTTCCGGCGGGTATCGAACCCACCCAGCTTAACATTTGGTCGGTCTGCCAGCAGAACAACACCATCCCCAAAGTACAAGTAATCACCAATGTTTGACACGACCATACCACATAAATTTTATATAAATTCGCACTCGCATTAATAAAAAAAACCGTAATATATGGTCTGGTATTAAACTGCCAAGCCACCATTACATCTACCAAGTTAAAGAAAACAAGTGCCATACCATATGAGTGTCGTCGGTGGGGTTGGAACCCTTGACCTGCCCATGCCAAACACAGTGCTTTCACCAACGAGCCAATGACCCCACTTGAAAATGTCTACCCTCACTATTATATTTAAACTCGCTCATTTTCCCAGTGGACCAACCTGACGGTGGAGGAGAAATGAAACCATAAGCGAATCAGGTGTGGAACCATCAGCAGTAGATCTGCAAAGATGCTAAAAAGATTCCCTTTGAAGGCTAGAGGTGTCAGTGTCATAATTTGACAAGCTTATAGTCATTTTTGCACATTTTCTCACCAGGAGTCCAATCGTACATTCATAATATTCATCTGAGCATCAAAAATTAAGGCGTCCAGTAGCAAAGAATCGTTGGACAATCTTGTGGAATCTAAAAGATTCCCTTGGAGGTTGATTTTTGACCAAGGCAGAATGATGCCAACTTTATAGTCATTTTTCACAAAATTTCGTAGGGAGCGTAGTGGTGTGCTTAGAATCTTCATCCGAGTAGTATATTTTTTGGCCATCTTTAGGAAGAAACCTTTGGGGGAATCTTCAAGATTCCCGAGGGTCTAGAATTTGACGATGTCAGAAAGGGGAAAATTTTATAGTCATTTGACATGATTTCACGCCACAAATT
The DNA here is from genome assembly GCA_031772625.1 of Pinus tabuliformis. Classification (NCBI taxonomy): domain Eukaryota; kingdom Viridiplantae; phylum Streptophyta; class Pinopsida; order Pinales; family Pinaceae; genus Pinus; species Pinus tabuliformis. Next base: position 453,331,083 of record CM062804.1, on the reverse strand, counting down.
CAATGGTGATGTTTGTTTCAGTAGATGAGATTTGAATTTTTTGGCCATCCTTGAAAGTGGAGGTATATGATGTAGTTATGCATTTTTTTCTTTTGATTTGCTGAGATGATTTTTTCGCTGTTGAGATCCGTGATTACCATTATGTTTAAGGATACTTGTATGCCACATCTTGTGAGAATTTGTTAGATTTTCATGCTAAAGGAAGACCCATTTGAGTGAGAATTCCTATAGGAGGACGTCTCATGGAGAGACATGCCACTCTTATTAAGGGAATTTGCCCATATGAGTGAGAGTTCCTGAGAGCTTCTCGTGGAGAGACATGCCACTGGTTGAGGGAATTTATCCTTGTAATGACAAAGAATATACCATGTACATCATCATCATCTTGCAACATTTAATGAAGCAACCTCCCCACTCTTGACACCAGGGCCCGGAGACGTAACCCACACTGGGTGAACTCAATTATAGATGTGTTTATGTCCTCTGATTTGTTGATCATCATTATGTTTCCTCTTCTTTATAGTATGAACATGTGGCTTTTCATGCTCTTCTAAATGCAATTATTCTAACATCACAAAAGTAAAAGATCTTGGTTAATTCTGCTAGCTGAAGAGATGCGGATCAAGCGATACCTATAAATATAGATTTATTTGGGTTAAGTGATACACCAAATGTTATACATCTAATGAAAACTCATCTTAAATTCTAGAAATGATCACTACGACACCTTGAATATATTGTCATATCATCGAGATAGATCTGAATGATCTTCTCGATGAGGTCATCAAAGGCTAGTTGCATATCCCTCTGAAAAGTGGCACTTGTGTTAATCATTCCAAAAGTAATTCGTTCATATGCAAAAGTGCCCCACCAAGTGGTAAAAGTAGCTTTGTACTTGTCCACTTTCTTCATATGAATCAGGCAACAACCAAAAAAGCCATCTAAAAGGGACATCATTTGAGATCCTTACCACTTAATGTAAAATCTGGTCCATGTTGGGCAAAGGGAAATTGTATTTTATGCTTGCCTAGTTTAATGAGCGATAGTATACACATAAGGATGTGTATATATTATTATTTATTGTTGGGATTAGGTAGGCCACACACTCGGTATATTTGACTAAAAATATGATTTGAGATTGAAGTGATTTATCCAATTTTTTTCTAATAGTGGCTTCGAGAGTAGGGTTGATCAATATTTGTCTCTTACTGATTGGTTTTTCATGTTCCCTAATAAAAATGGCATGATGAATGATGCCAGGGTCAAAACCATTAAGGTATTTATAAGACCAGGAAAAACATTGGAAAATTATTTGAACAATCTAATTTGATTTTGTTTCTCTTCTTTGATACATTGGGCCACTTGTAATATCTTTAGATCATCAGAGGTTCCAATATTTACCGAGACCAATTCTCCAATTTTATGCTTATATCCTTTTCCATGTTTTTATTTTGAATTAGGAATGTCACTTGGTAAGAAAGAACTCTGTAGAGGGGAGAGCCTGGCTGGGTATCTATTTTCCATCAATAATATGATTTCATTCTCATTTATAGGTTGATTCTAAATGAAAACACAAATACTCTCATCATCAGAGAAAACCTACCAATCCTCATCATTATTTGGGAAATGGGCCTATAGAGAAATTGTAAAACATAACCAAGTGATTCGAATTAGATCCATAGAAATACTGTCAAGAACCATGACTAAATTAGGTCGAACAAATCTCCAAAAAAATCCAAAACAATATCAAAAACACCCTGAACCAGTGGCCATGGTAGCCGATGTGGAACAACGAGGACCTCGGCCAAAGCGCGTTGACTGAGGCCCATGGAGACCACGCAGGAGGCCAAAGTAGCCCCTGGGAGCCTCAGATCGGGAAACGGAGGTGGATTTTGATGCGCAATTAGTGCATCGCTAGGCGAACAGGGCCAAAATGGAGGAAGCTCGAGCACTCGGTCACATTGGGAACCGAAGGACCATGGGCGGAAAAGGTAAAAGTGCTAAAGTACAAAGGTGGGACATGTGCTCTGGAAACCAGCGGTATTGATCGAGGTGCCCTTGAATGGTAAGAGGTTTTGGACAAGAGCGGAGCGATTCCATACATCGATCGATGCGTGGCAAGTGGAGGTGAGAGAAAACCACTGTTGATCGTGCGCTATCGGTCGAACAAGTCAACTGCGTGAAACGTGCATATGGCATCGGATCTGGAGGGCCTAGATCAGACAATTGAGATTGCACTCGATGGAAAGAAGTGGAACTGATAGGGAATTAAGCCGCATCCTAAAGGGATTTGGAATCCGTTTGACCGCCACGGTGGAGGAAGAATGCATCCATGGTGTAACTGAAGAAACAAACCGACGGAGCATGCTGGTGCCATTTAGAGGAGGACAAGTGACCACTCCCTGAGTGCTCATGATGACGCTGAATGCAGGGAACTCCAAGCGCAGCTGTAGAAGGTGAATCGACACAAGCGGAAGAAGAATCGAACAGGCGTAGGGATCGAATGGCTAAATCCATGAACAGAGATAGTCGAATCAGTCAGAGTTGATTTGGAGTTAGAATTGAGAGGAGTCCAAGTGACCAAGAGAGACAGTGAACAGTGAACCCTGAGAGGAGGACTAAACATAGAGAACAGTAAAGCCAAGCAGAAGAGACAGAGGGCCGAGCTGACCACAGGCAACGTCGAGCACTAGAGAGCTTGAAAATTCAAGCCCTCCCATAGAGGAATCTGTTCAGACTGAGCATCACATTTGGCTCTTTCCACTGTAGACCAAAGGTCACAAAGTTGGTAGGAAGAAGAAGAGTCTGTGTACTCCAAGTGGCTTGGGGAATCCAAGAACCACCCTGCCAAGCAAAATCTGCTTCAGGAGCACTCATATTGAGTCCCTGTATTGTAATCTCTTTGCTGAAAGACACAATAAAACAAGGCCACCACTAAAGCTGGACTGGAGATGTAGCCCTGGAGAATAGGTTGAAATCCTTATTAAAATTTTTCGTGTCTTTGTGTTGCTTACTATATTTCTCTGCTATATCTCCACTTTATTGCTTGTGTATTGGCAATCTGATCGATCCGTTACTTCAATAACACAGAACACACACCAGCACGTGAGTCTGTAATACCTTTAGTTTAATAAATTTTTAACTGATGGCACTCATAGGGTGAATGTTAGGTCAAGTGGTATCAGAGCTTAAGGTTTTAAGGTTAGAAAAGCTTGTGTTGGTATAGTTGTGAATGCTCACAAGATCAAAGCTCAAATTAGGAGAAGGAGAGTTGGTGGAAACTAATCCTAAAATTGGAAGAGTCTATCCTCGAAAGACCATGTCAGAAGAAGGTTCTATGGGGCCATACCCTCAATTCATAGAGAGTTTCCTAGCTATAAAGTCTATGTTTGAAGAAATGTACAGAGACTTTAGAAAGCAAAAGGTGGAAGATGCATCAAGCTCTAAGCAAGAGAAAGAAGACAATGAGTCTCACTTCCATGACAACTCCAAAGGAAAGGGGAAAGAGGAAAAATTTCTCACACCTCCCAATAGCCCTGTACATAATAAGAAAGCATCTTTGATTAAGTTAGATGTTAAATTTGATTTGCCTATCTATGATGGAGAGCTAAATGTTGAAAAATTGGAAAAATGGATTAGACAAATTGATGTGTATTGCAAGGTACAGAACATAAACTCAGACAAGAGTAAGATTCAGCTAGCAAGCCTATGCCTAGGAGGCATTGCCTTGGTTTGGTGGGAAGGTAGAACCCAAGCTGATATGAAAATCCATGGTAAGACCTTCTCTGTCTGGAGTGACTTCGTTTCTGCAATCAAAAAACAATTCTGTCCATTGGCCTACATGCAGCAGGCCATGATGAGTTGGCAAACTCTTTGGCAGTTGAAGGGGCAAAGTGTACAAGGGTATACTCAAGAGTTTATAAAGAGAGCATTGACATTGAGTATTTCACTAGACTCACCAGAGACTCTTTTGAAGTACATTGGTGGTATACACAACTACATGAGGCATACCATCCTCATGTTTAATCCACTAGTATAGATGAGGTATCTGTACAAGTTACTCATCTACAGTCTAGAGGAAAGAATGACAATCCAGAATTTGGGGGACCATCCCAACTCACTGTAAGCAAGAGCAAGGAGAAAAGAAAATAGAAATGTAAGGCAAGGAAGGCTAACACTACACAGAAAGCCAAAGCTTCATGCACTCACTATAAAAAGGAGGGGCATGATGATGAGCATTGTTGGATTCTGCATCCAGAGCTTAGACCTAAGAAGTCTGAGGGAAAGAAGAAGAAGACGGCTACAGCTATTCAGAGAGATTTGGGGTCAGACTCGGGAGATGAAACAACCATAGCAGCCACAGGTATAAGAGGTAAGAATTCTGAAGCATCTACTAGTAATTCTGCTCAATCTGTTATTGATGAAGAAAATGAGAGAAAAAGACATGAGCTTTCCATATTCGAGTTATTTCCAAAAATCAAAAGATTGATACTTTGTTTGATAGTGGCTCTCAAGTAAATTTGATTTCTGAAGCAATTGTAAAGAAATTGGGATTAGAAACTACACCTCACAAGAAACCATACCCATTAGGATGGTTGAATGATAAAGCACAACTACAAGTGACTAGACAGTGCAAACTCAAGTTTTCTTTTGGGTCAGTATTTGTTGATGAGCTTAAGTTAGACATAATTCCTTTGGATATATGTGGGATTGTTTTAGGAAGTCCTTACTTGTATGATAGAAAGGCTATTTTCTATAGAGCTGAGAACAAGTATCTACTGGTTAAAGATGGAATCGAATACTTTGTCAGAGCTCATAAGCTCAAGAATAATTAGACTCTCATAAACTCAGGATAGATGAAAAGAATGATTAATTCATGCAAACAATTATTACTGATGGTTGTAAAGGAAAAGAAACTTGATAAAACCAATGTATTTGAGGGTTGTAACGCTGAACAACAAGCTGATATAGAAAAGGTTGTTTCAGAGTATGATGTCTTGTTTCAAGAACCTAAAGGTCTGCCACCCAAAAAGGGAATAGTACATGATATTATTTTGTAGCAAGATGTTCCATTGCCTAACATTGGGATGTACAGGTTTTCTTCTTTAGAGAATGCTGAAATCAAGAAGTAGGTGCAGGAGTTGCTTGAGAAGGGCTTCATCAGGCCTAGCACATCACCATGTGGGTCACCAATCGTTTTGGTGAGAAAGAAAGATGGCGCGTGGAGAATGTGCATTGATTAGCGAGCACTGAATAAGATAACAATCAAAAATCGTTATCCCCTTCCTCACATAGATGATCTTTTAGATCAATTAAAAGAAGTTGCTTATTTCACCAAGATAGATTTTCATAGTGGATACCATCAGGTCAGAGTTGCAGAGAAAGATGCATGGAAGACTGCTTTCAAAACAAAGTAGGGATTGTATGAATGACTGGTTATGCCTTTTGGCTTAACTAATGCTCCTACTACTTTCATGAGATTAATGAATGATGTGCTCAGACCTTTTCTTGATGATTTTGTTATTGTGTATCTGGATGACATTCTGATTTTTAGTAAAACGTGGGAAGGACATTTAAAGCATGTTAAGCAGACATTAGATGTTTTGAAAAGAGAAAAACTTTATGTTAAACTCTCAAAATGTGAATTTGGAAAAACATCTCTAAACTACTTGGGTCATATAGTAGGGGGAGGTGAATTGAAAATAGATCCCTCTAAAGTGGCAGCCATTGTGAACTAGCCTAAACCTAGGTCTGCTACAGAAGTGAGAAGCTTCCTAGGAGCATCACAATATTGGAAGAAGTTTATCTCTAACTTCTCCCTGACTGCAGCTCCCTTACGTGCTTTAACAGGATTGAATAAGGTGTTTTAGTGGGGAGGCAAACATTAGAAAGCCTTGGACACCTTGAAAGAGAAAATAAGTACATCACCTATACTAGCACTGCTATATTTACAAAGACCATTTGAGATCCAAACTGATGCTAGTGACTATGCCATGGGAGCAGTGTTGACACAACATGGCAAACCCATATGTTATCATTATGAGAATTTTAATCCTGCAGTAGTTAACTATCCTACATATGATAAAGAATTGTATGCATTAGTTCAAAGTGTGAAAAAGTGGAAACATTATTTAATGGGCAAGAGACAGTAATACCTACTGATCATCAGCCACTTCAATATCTACACTCCCAAACTAAGTTGCAACAATCAAGACACTACAGATGGATGGGTTTTCTACAACAATTTCACTTAGTCATAAGATATAAAAAGGGCATACACAACAAGATTGCAAACATGTTATCTAGACCCATTATAAATGCATCTACCATACTTAAGCATAATTTTGTACTACATGAAAGCTACATAGAATAATATGCTAAGGATATGGATTTTAAATATGTATATGCAACTTTGAGTCAAGGAAAAAGAGTAGAAGAATTGGACTATCATATAAAGGACCGACTCTTATACCATTATGGGAAACTCTGCATTCCACAAACTGAGAGGATAAAGATAATTAGGGAAGCACACTCTTCTCTGATATCAGGTCACTTTGGGGTAAGCAAAACAGTTGCACAGCTACAGAGATTCTGCTATTAGCCGAAAATGAATGAGACAATTTCTAGATATGTAAGAGGGTGTGCCATGTGTGCTAAAAGCAAGCCCAACAATAGAAAACTAGGCTTGTGCACTCCACTGCTAGTTCCTTCTCACCCTTGGGAAAGTGTTTCCATGGATTTTGTTGGAGGACTGCCTAAATCTAGGAAAGGTCATGATTATCTATATGTTGTTGTGGATAGGTTCAGCAAAATGTGTATTTTGATACCTTGTAGTAAATAGATCACAACTGAACAAACTGCAAAATTGTTCTTTGAACGTGTATGGGTTCATTTTGGATTACCCACTTCCATTGTATCTGATCGAGACACTCGATTTGTGGGGAAGTTTTGGTCTAGCCTATGGGAACTGATGGACACCAAGTTAAAGAAAAGCACAGCTTTTCATCCACAACAGATGGCCAGACATAAGTAGTAAATAGGATTGTTATCCAGTTACTGAGAGGATATTGCAGTAAACATCCTAAGCTTTGGGATGAACACTTGTGTTATGTATAGCATGCTTACAACAGAGCCAAACACTCTTCTACACAAAGATCTCCTTTTGGGACTTGCTTTGGTTTCACACCAAGGTCTCCTTTGGATTTTGTCTTTGGTAAAGATACCATGGTTGATGGACACAGTGATGTGGACAAGGAAACCAGGTTCATCGAATAGATCTAGGAGATCCATTAGGCAGTACAGGAACGGTTGGAAAAGAGCCAGGCCAAGTATAAGGCTAGGCATGATAAGCATCAGATGGAGCATAGTTTTCAAGTTGGAGATGTCTGGCTGTATATCAACAAGGATAGGATGCAAGGTGAAGGTCAAAAGCTAAAGCCTATCAGGTATGGACCTTTTAGGATACTTGAGAAAATTGGTGAAAATGCTTTTCGCCTTGATCTCCCAGCTTACATGCACATAAACTCAGTCGTAAATGAAAATTGTTTGAGATTGTTTGAAACTTCAATGATTGAGGACCCTGAAGAGCAAAGTCAATTGCCTTCTATTGATGACCTGCTACCTGAATACCTCAATGAGTTGCAGGAAGACACAATGTTGGATAGGAAGGTGAGGACAATGCACAGGGGAGAAGTTGAATACCTCAGGATTGGGCTCAAAGGTTCAAAGCCGAGCAGCGCAAAGTGGATTGAGATTGGACAAGTGAAGAAACAGTATCCTCACTTAGTCGATGCTTGAAAACCAACTTTTGGTGGTCCAAAAGCTTTTTCAGTAGGGAGGCTGTGATCCGAATTGGATCCATAGAAAGACTGTCGAGAACCATGACTGAATCAGGTTGAACAAATCTCCAAAAAATCCAAAACAGTATCAAAAACACCTTGAACCGGTGGCCATGGCAGCTGACGTGGAACAATGAGGACCTCGATCAAAGCGCGTTGACCGAGGCCCATGGAGACCGCGCAGGAGGCCAAAGTAGCCCCTGGGAGCCCCAAATCTAGAAATGGAGGTGGATTTTGATGTGCGATTAGTGCCTAGCGCTAATCGCGCATCACTGGGTGAACAGGGCCAAAATGGAGGAAGCCTGAGCACTCAGTCGTGTTAGGAACCGGAGGACCGCGGGCGAAAAAGGTAAAAGTGCTAAAGTACAAAGGTGGGACCCACACTCTAGAAACCGACAGTATTGATCGGGGCACCCTTGAATGGTAAGAGGTTTTGGACAAGAGCGAATTGATTCCATACATCAATTGACGTGTGGCAAGCGGAGGTGAGAGAAAACCGCCATTGATTGCACACTATCGGTCGAGCAAGTCAACCACGTGAAACGTGCGTATGACATCGGATCTGGAGGGCCCAGATCGGGCGGCTGAGATTGCACCTGATGGAAAGAAGCGGAATCGATAGGGAATTAAGCCATGTCCTAAAGGGATTTGGAATCCATTTGACTACCATGGTGGAGGAAGAACACATCCACGGCGTAACTGAAGAAACGAACTGATGGAGCATGCTAGCGCCATTTAGAGGAGGACAAGTGGCCACTACCTGAGCATTCATGATGATGTCGAACGCAGGGAACTCCAAGCGCAGTTATAGAAGGTGATTCGACTTAGGCGGAAGAGGAACCAAACAGGCGTAGGGATCGAATGGCTAAAGCCATGAAAAGAGACAATCGAATCAGTCAGGGTTGATTTGGAGTTAGAATTGAGAGCAGTCCAAGCGACCAAGAGAGACAGTGAACAATGAACCTTGAGAGGAGGACCGAACACAGAGAATAGTAAAGCCAAGCAGAAGAGACAGAGGGTCGAGCTGACCACAGGCAGCATCGAGCACCAGAGAGCTTGAAGATTCAAGCCTTCCCATAGAGGAATCTATCCGGAATGAGCATCACATTTGGCTCTTTCCACTGTAGACCAAGGGTCACAGAGCCAGCAGGAAGAAGAAGAGTCTGTGTACTCCAAGTGGCTTGGGGAATCCAAGAACCACCCTGCCAAGAAAAATCTGCTTCAGGAGCACTCATATTGAGTCCTTGTATTGTAATCTCTCTGCTGAAAGACACAATAAAACAAGGCCACCACTGAAGCTGGACCGGAGACGTAGCCCTGGAGAATAGGGTGAGCTCCTTATTAAAATTGTTTGTCTCTTTGTGTTGCTTACTGTATTTCTTTGCTATCTCTCCATTTTTTTGTCTATGTATTGGCAATCTGATCGATCCATTGTTTCAATAACATAGAAAACACACCAGAACATGAGTCTGTAATACCTTTAGTTTAATAATTTTTTAACTGATGGCATTCATAGGGTGAATATCAGATCACCAAGCCTCTTACGTAATATTTGATGAGAAGGAATTGTTGTGTACACAACTAAATAATTAGCAAAGGAGTTAAATTCCCTCTAGACATGAGTAATATTGAAAGCCATTAGTTTGGAGATATTTTCCCAAGAACTTTGAGTGTATCTTTTGATGAGATTTTTAGAAGGAGAATAAATTTTATTTATCAAATTGACAACAAGGTCAGAGTATCCAAAAGAATTCAAATAATTACATCCCAAGGTAAAGGATTGTTTTAATCCTAAGAGGAGTGCCTCGAATTCTGCAATATTATTAGTTCATTGAAATTCAAATCTAAATGCATATTGGTGCATCTTTCCAAGAGGGGAATACAAGACAACCCCAACACCATTACCTTCATTGGAAGAAGCCACATCAAAATGTAAATTCTAGAACTGATCTTCCTGATTTGTTTCTATACGAGGAGGTATCTCATCTATAGTGAAAAATGAATATATGCCAATATCTTCTTCTACATAGTTAACAATAGGTTGGGGAAGACCTTCGTTATATGGCGTAGTAAGACCTTCCATGTAAACAATGATGTTTTAATCATTTTTAGGAAAGGTCATATGTGTGCCATCAAATGAGTTATATACACCAGTTCGGACTTGCCAATCTCTACCCAAAATAATTGAATAGTTAGAGATTGACATGTCCATGACATCTATGTTGCAATTAGTTCTAATTTCACGATGAGTGCATACAACTAGTGGCTTGATATCCTTAATTTGACCAATTTTTTCCTGAAAAGAGTTGTTGAATGCAAGTGCTTTCCTCGGGGTGTCTTCTTAACATTATAGACCTGATTCTTCCATTATGACATTAGTAATTACATTAGGCCTCAAGCCTCCATAGATCAAGAAACAATGTGCTATTTTGTCATGAAGTTTCATGGAGGCATGAAAAGGAGGAGTACTAAGAGAATGTGATAGGTTGCAAATAACAAGGAATTTTTCTTGGTAGTATTCTTCTTCGAGCTAGATCTCCAAGGCATTAAATGGTGCAGGTATTTTACCTTCAAGGAAACCCTTTAATTTTCTTTATTGTCCATAAATTATTGCCTTGTTAAGCAAGGCAGCATCAACTTTGATGTTGGCCACATGCTTAAGAATGTCAAATTTAGGTAGCATGGAAGAGAAAGATGGAATATAATAATGTACATTTTGAGAGGTGGAGATGGTATTTACAGTTGGATGTGAAATCAAGGAGTTTTAAGCTTTTGGATTTGGAGGGTGCTTAGAAGATTGATTTTTTGCTTTGCGAGCCATAAAGGCATTTCTTGTAATTTCAACGGTTAATACTTCTTCATTATCAATCCGATTGAGAGTTGCCACAATGGGATCAAGTTTCTTGCCAAAGATTCTCTCTCTCACATTAATTCTAATTTGGCATGTTTCCTCATCATGATATTCTTCACAAAAATTGCACAACAAGTGGGAGAATAAAGAGTTTGATTCATATGTCTGCTGAGTAGCATGAACATGTGCTAAAGAAAAGGGTTCTGGTTAAGATTGTATATTAATATTTCTTTCATAAGATATGAATATATTTCTCATGTCTTGCATGAGTTGAAGAATAAATGTCATCTTAGATTGATTAGCTTGTCCATCTAAAGGAATGCCCATTCTATGGAGTTGTTCTTCATATTCTAGGCAAATTTGGAGTGTTGACTCACACATGATGGCATTGTTCTCTACTAATCGTTGACAGTAATGAGGAAATGCACTATAATAGTGCATCATTGCTATTTTATTTTGAGGGTCTATGATTTCAGGAATCTGATTATATAATTTAGTAAAATGAAGGCTAAATGACTTCATAATTTATCCTTTAGAAAAGGATACATTATTGTATCAAAGAGAAGGTCGATAGGATTCCTAGGTTGGATACATTATTGTAATCAAAGAGAAGGTCGATAGGATTCCTAGGCTCCCCATAGGTAGATTTGAACCAATAACAAATTTCTTCCCAAGTCGAAAAGGATTTTCTGGTTAGGTCAAAAAAATCAACAACGACTTTTCCTTGTAATGAATTGAAAAATAATTGCATGCAAGTGTCATTGTCACTTTCCCCAATGTTGTGGAAAGCATTAGAAAATGTGATTAAATTCTCATTAGTAGTGATAGTTCTGCTAGTAGAGAAATTGGGTAGATAATATTTGAATTTTAGGATAGGTGCATTGGTAGGTGCCAAATTCAAAGAATATTGAGCATGCAAAGAAGTGGTGTTAAGATCTTCTTCAAATTGAAACATGCCATATTTGTGGATGACTTTTGTAGGGTTAGTTGTTGATTTATGAGGAGTGAAAAATGAATAGATTGACCAAATAGAAATTGCTGTAGTGGAAATCAAAACTGAACTTGGTGAGGAAGTCTCGGAGGTAGTGTACCCTTGGGTTCCAGACGAAGATTGTAAGTGATTTCTAGAAATGATACACTTTGCAGGAGAGGTATTCCTATAAGATATAGTTAAATTTTGAAAAAATCGGTATTGAGGTTCAACTTCTAAGATAACTCCACATATTTAGATTTCACCTATAAGGGATAATTCAGGACTTTCTCCTCTAATGTGTCTAGAGGATTGAGGTTCACCACTCATATGATAATGATGGATGAGGAGCATGTACTCGTTAGCATTCATGTTTTCGGTGTTGGTTATTTACGACTTCTTTCTCTTCAGGATTTTCAATTTGTTGAGTGATTATAGCCCAATCCCAATTTAACTGAGCAATAGTAGTAGTGTTGTTCAAGATGTAATCAAGCAAAGAATTAGTGATATTCCTTTAATAATTTAATTGAGGGATGAGATTAGGGTGTTGATTTGATCTAATGGTCATTAATTAAATTGAAAGAAAAGCAATGAAGGAAATTAATGAACCAATCATACTATGAGTGAAGTTTTCACACTCACAAAATTTCCTTTCAAGGGATTCTCATTGTTCTTGCAATTGGATATCTCATGACATAATAGCTCAATTTCATGCACACTCTTCGTTAGAAACAACATTTTGATGGATAAAATCAAGTAAGGAGTGACCAATATTAGTTTGATCACATAGACAAAATTCAAGATTAGGTTGTTCAAAAGATTGAATGGTCATGAATCCACAACATATTTAATATGATGAGGAACTAATCATTCCCTAGTATGGTCGTTGAAAGAGTGTTGACTGAAGAGAAGTGTTATCATCCTATTTTTCTCCCTAGGGTTAGTACTCATGAGCCTTTATATTGTTGACCATTTGTCTAAGAATTGGCCCTTCATTTGAACTACTTTTATCCACAATCGCTGGGACCTAATGCTAAACATAGCTATTGCAGCCATTAATTCACCTAGTGCACCTCATAATTAGAGTGACTATAGTCGAAATTTCCTAGTTTAGTCCCTGCAGACATCGCTTATGTTCTAGAGGCTCACTTTCCCTAGGAGATCAATCCAAATCCACACCTTATCTCATCTATTCAAGTTGGATTGGGTGAATTATTAGAGAATCTTCCTAACTTCTCTTCACCCTAAGAATTTGTCCTTGGGAGTCCTCTGGGTCTTTATATACTGGTCCATTCATGAGGGTCAGGTTGAAGCTAGAAAGAGAGAATCATAGAGTCATGTTGTCACTGTGATTCTGATTCAAAGTTTGTGAGTCATCTTTTTCTGAAGGTCATATATTTAGAGAAGGGGAGACTTTTCTAGAATATGGAGAGGAGAATCCACTTATGAAGTTATAATTTGTATTCATTTTTATTATCAATAGAGATGAGTGTTCCTTTCTTGTAAATCTAAATCTATGATTAGTTGTTGATGTTGATGTTTATTTGTTTAAGCTGATGATCCTTTGTAGAAGGCCATTTGTTCTCCTTGTTCAGTGGTTCTTGTGTTCAGGTTCTAGATTTATTGCGGAGGATAGGATCTCCTAGTTGGTGTAAGGAAGATTTGCATTGAACCCGACATTTGTCACCAATTTGTGAGGATTATAGGTTTTAGCTCAAACCCTAGATAGGGAATTGTATGCATGAGTGATTGGTTGGATCATATGGTTTGGGATCTATTTTCTTGATTGATTTTGGTCATATAATCTTTGATATGTTAGTCTTTTCAGAGCCATAAGGCTATGGAGCAATATCACCTAGTGGATGTTTGTAATTTCCCATAACAAGAAGTTTTTATACTTCTCTCAATCAACTCCTTCAATCTCACAATGTGGGTGAGATAGTGGGACACGTTTGCTGATGTTTTACACCCAGAAGTTATGGCTGGTTCAAATAGAATTCACATTTTTTTACAATAAAAAGGAAGCTTATTTACAAGGAATTAAAACAAAAAATAAGACTAGATTTAATGTTTAAAAAAACATTGTTGAGATTTCATAAAAAAATTAAAAATAAAAGGTTTTGCATGGAAAAATCAATGAACAAAATTTAAAAACATATATAAAATTGAAACAAACTAGTCAGCCTTTTGGAATTTTGCAATCCCAAAAATTGTAGAGCCTCAACGATGTTAAATTCTATAAATTTAAGAGAACAAACCGCTTGTAAGAAATATAGAATTCTGTGAGAAATATACATAGTAAAAGATAGAGAAAAAGGGATGATTTATTAAATAAATTTCTATGAGTACAACATAACAAAATGGAATATTCTTATGAATAATATTGTCTAGATTAGATTCTAAGTATTTGAAATGCAAAGAGTTCATAAATAGAACTCCAGAAAGAAATTTATTATGAGACAACATTCAAACACCTTCGGATACTCTGATACAATTATGGAAAACTTATTATCTCTGCAAGATTAATGGTTGTTAGAAATGTGTTAGATGATCCAAAATACATAGACTATAGTTTAATTATTTAGAGTCTAATATTTAATTATCTAAAATATTTAATTAAATATTGGAGACATTTTAGAATAACTAGTTGTTATAAGAGATATGACATCTAGAAAAGTCTCGTTTCTTAAGAATTAATTTAGGAAAATAGTTAGGAGTGTTGTTAGAAGTAAATTAAATGTAAATAGACACTTTGAAATGAAATAAGTGATTCATAACAAAATTAGTTTAGGACACAAGTTTATTTAAAGCTTGTTTCTCTTTTCTTGCAAGAGCATTGAGCGATTGTGTGTAAGCTCTTGCAGATTTCACGCAATTTTTATTTTCCTTATTAATAAATTTGGTTTGTTTGAAGACACTTCTACTATTATTGTGGTATCATAGCATAGTGATCCATCTTGGTGTGAAGAGAAAATCCTATCTTTGTAGGCTTTTGGAAAACTCCATCAAATTGATCAATGGTTGTTGATTGGTATGCAAATTACTTCGTTTTTATTAAAGAAAATAAATTTATTTTTCACTATAAATTTCATTTTTATTAATAATTATTAAGATTATTAAAAAAAAGAAAAGAGAGAGAAAGGTGTTTGTCACCTTGTATTAAAAAAAATATCCCCCAAAGATGGATTTTTTTTTCCTTAGTTTTACAAGTTGTTGTTGCGTGCATATGAGATTTGGTTGTCGCTGAATCCTGGCCTTGACGTGAAACTTCATAGTACTCGGCTACATTTTCTGAGTTGCAACATACGCAACGGCTTGTAGGCTCTCAACATAAATCCCCTGTGAAACAAAAGAGCGATTTGCAGATTACCAATTCCATTACCGCATGAAGTTTCACGTAGAATAGTCAACAATCATTGCCAATAACGAGAGGTGTATAAGAAAAGTGTGGAAGAGACAGAGTGGAAGATTGTGTGTGGAAATCAGCAATGTTCAGCCAGCCGTGTATAGTTAGTAGCATGAAGCCACCTACACTAATATGCAACGAAGAAATCCAACAACGTGGAGGAAGAAAGCCAACGTGGAGCAGCCTGCGCTGACCTCGTAAAATTCTCCAACAAATTAATGGTGTGTATGGCCTTTTAAAGTCTCTCCAACAAATTAGTGGTGCATATGTTTTTACATTCATAAATATTGGCATGAACTTTTATAGATCACCTTTTTTTTTTTTTCCGAAGGTGGTAAAACCTATCAACTCAGGTGTCAAACCAATAGTGAGGACAGCCATCTCTGGCTGCTATCCGCGAATGCTGGGTTTGACTCATCACTGTTAAATAGGAAAACCACGCCACCTGGCATAACCCTGCTAGTGGTCTGTAATCGGGAGCAGGCTCTCACTCCTGCCAGATGCCTCTGGGTCTTGGGCCGTTAACCTGTTTCCTTACGTCCGAGGAAGACGAGCTCTTAGCCAAGCAGAAGCAGTTTTATAGATCACCTTTATAAAGTGATTTGAAAATTTCTTATTGTTTTAAATAAGATATATGTAAATGTTTTTTTAATGTATTTTGGAGAGAGAAGTGATTTTTTTATAATGTTTTCTGGAGTGATAAGTGATTGGAATAATAGGTAATTTTATTGAAGTATTTTTTTTTTTTGAGTTATATATATATATATATCTATATATATATAAATAATTTTGGAGTGATAAAATGTAATTTTTTTGTAAATTTGGAGTGATAATATTGTAATTCGAAGTAATGTTTTATTTTGAGGGGGTTTAAAAGGTCAAATTGTTAGAGTAAAAAATTAAAGTCAAAATTGCAAGAGTATTGTAAAAGTCAAATTTTGAAAGTTTCATTGTAAAAATATCTAAAAAATTGACTAGAGCCAAGTACAAAGCTCAGTTATTTTTCTCCTCTAACGACTATACGAGGGTCAAGGCCAAGCCACTATAAATCATTTCTTAATTATGGCGTTATGTGTGGTATATTGTCCATATTTGTTTTGTGGTGTGTGATCTATCTGGGTGCATACATTTACTTTTACAATGTCCAAACCGATAAATTTACTTTCTGAGTCTGATAAACTTGAAGGATCAAAGAATTATAAGACATGGAAAAGGCACATAGAAAGCACTTTGATCTACAATGAACTTTGGAATGATGTATGTGATGGTGAAGTTAAACCAAACAAATGTACAAATGCAAAATAACTAGCTAAATAGGAGATCAAAAATGCAAAAGCATTAGCATTAATTAAATATCCAGTTAATGATGAAATGTATGTTCATATAGAAAATGATTTTGATGCATGGTCTGCTTGGAAAACATTTAAATATTTATTTGATACACAACCAGAGTCAAAGAGAGTTGATCTTCAATTGAAGTTGCTTCAATAGAAACTGACAAAAGGGGGGAGATGTACCAGAGTACATTTCCAGACTTATGAACGTCAAGCGACAAATAGTAAAGGTTGAATTTCAAGCAGTGGATGATAGCTTCATGGCTACTATTTTGATTTTTGGCTTGCCTTATTAAAGTACACATTTCTTGAAAATTTTACAAGTGACTGGAAAGCTAGATAAATTTAAATTTAATGAATTAAGTGAAATGGTAGCTCAACATGACAAAACTTTTGGGAAGAAGAAACAAGTTGGAGAAGATGTCTTTTTTATATAAGCTAGCACTAGTAAACCTTCAACTGAAAGTTCTAGAGGTAGAGGAAGTCGAATGAATAATAGAGGGTGCAACAATCAAAGTTAAGGAGCATAGAGGATAAGGTTGTGGTTAAAGTTAAGGCAAATGCAACAATTTTTGCAGAGACAACAATTTTGGCAGAGGAAACCATTAATGTAGACGACAAATTCAAGGAAGAGGAAAAAAACGAAGTCAAAGGACAAAGAAAAGGCATAGGACAAAGTCAATGTAGAGGAAATATTTCAATCAAGTTGTTTGTAAAAGATGCAACAGAGTTGGTCATTAAGCTGAAGATTTTTGAACTTCTATTGAAAAAATTCCTAAGTTTCAACAACATTTGGCACAATTTCTAATGATCAAGAATATGATTAAAAGTGATTATGAAGATGCTTGTATTTTAGATATAGAGGCAACACAACATATGGATTTTCGGTGTGACTTCTTTTTTACCTTTCAACAATTTCAACTCAATTCAATCTTTCTAGCAGATGATACAAGACACACTCCTTGTGGAAAAGATGTAGCAAAAGTTTCTCTTATTGGAATTGGAGAAAAAAACATTTCAAATGTTTGGTATGTACCAACTTTCAAGAATAATTTGTTGTCATTAGTCACGATTCGATAAGTAGGACATTAAGTCATATGAAGGATGACTTGGTAAAAATCAATTCCATCAAACAAAATATGAAGACAATCATGACCGAATATGAATATGGAAGTCTGATTTTGCAAGAGAAACAAGTACATGCATTTTACCAATAAGGTTGTGGCATGTTAGATATGAGAATTTGAACTTTGAAAGTCTCTCTCAACTTCAAAATAAGGGAATGGTTAAAGGACTTCAAACTTTTAAGAAATAAAATGTAAATTGTGAGGCTTGTATTTATGGGAAAAAAAAATGAGAGAGTTTTCCAACAAGTTAATGGTGTGTGCACATGCATTTACAATTGGTTTACAATGACATTTGTGGACCTCTACAGGATTCTTTAGGGGGTTGCAAATATTTACTCTTCAATGATGATTTCAGAAAAATGACGGGTTTATTTTTTGAAACAAAAGTAAAAAATGTTTGAAAAGTTCAATACTTTTCACCAACTAGTTGAGAATGAAATTAAAGAAAAAATTGGCGCTCGCGGGACAGATAATGGACGAGAATTCACTTTCCATGAATTCTAAACTTATTACAAGGAAAATGGTATTAAAAGATGGTTTATAAATGTCTACACTCCACAACAGAATGGAGTCTCAGAAAGAATGAATCACACCTTGTTAGGGATGGCAAGATCCATGCTAACTTTCAAAAATTTAAGTCTTTCATACTTGGTAGAAGCAATACATACATTGAGCAAATTAAAACACTGATAATGACCAAGATTTTGACTTGCAATAGAAAGAAAATGAGGTAGTCCAAAGCTCGTGAATGAATGCATACATCTTGGAAACCCATATTTTCCAGGATGCAAAGAGAAACATTAGTTTAGCACCATTCAACTATTGGAAATGACATGCTTTTGTGCTCAAGACCCTAAGGTCTTGAAGGTTCCCACTTTGAGTCATGCACTCTAATTGTGCCATGGAGAATGGTCTCATGGCAATGTCAATTTTTAGAATGCACTAAGAAATAGACTATAAGTAATTTTTGATATAACAAGAAATAGATAGTATTTCTAGGTTCAATATTTAAAGTATAGCCCGCTACTATGGAGAGAAATCATTCTGCGGGTATAACGCTGAAAACCTCGGGTTGTATGAAAACCCTTGTTGAAAATTTGGCATAAAAAGAGAGAAAGGTATCCTTGTCACGTCAATCATGGTGCACGGTTCGTATATATGCACATTTTCAAATGGCCCTTGTAACAAAACATCAATGCCTATGTGATAAGAGAAGCAACCTGCCCAATCGTTGGGATAATAGTCATAAAAAAAATCCTCAAAATTGATAATATTCAGGGATAAAGAACATATATATGGCCCTGGGGGATCATACCAAGCTTAACTGAGAGAATGCAAAGCAATGACAAAATTCATCCAAATTGTGAGAGATAGACATCAAATTGGTGGATTTTGAAAATCACGGAGTTCTTTAGTGCCCAGGACCTGGGTCTCAAAGGCTAGCACTACAACACATCAAATGTATGAAACAATCATGTTATATTTGATAGGCCCCATGACAAGATAAGGCTGAAAATGATTTTTGCATGTTTTCAGAGATACATGGGTTAGGATACAAAGATTGATGTTGGCTCTGAGAAGAGTGTCAACCTGTTGATGGTGTTGGACTTGCCAACATGTCAAGGGGATCTCCCCAGTAAGAAGTCCCAATTAGACCTTAGACCATTTGGTGTAGGAGTCCCAACAGTGGGTCGTAAGGTAGTACCTTAACCGCGATGTTGCACAGAGGCAAGTAGAAGAACTCTCTCAGCAGCAAGGGTGTGATTAATGCAGTGAGTCAAGGAAGGTGTATGATAGGTTCCAACACTTCGACGGGGGAGGGAGGTGAAGGTGAGTTCTAGGTTGAAAGGGATCAGTCCCAACTCGGCTAGGAACAGACAACACAAAGGACATGCACAGCTTCCAGCGGAGTAGTCCACTCAGATGTGGTAGTCACATCATACAAGCTAAGATAACATGTACAACACTCACAGATCAGTCCGAGATGAGCACGACGGTTGTTATGGCAAGTTTCAATTGAAAGGTCTGTCTGATGTCCGGTTGAGTAGTCGACACGGATGATGACAACATTTACAACATATGCAACACATTAACAACAAGATTCATATAATTTCATGTGAATAAGTTCATACACAAGTACATAAGTTAAACAAAATATATCATTAAAGCAACCGGAGCAGTCCAACTACAAGAAAAACATATGCATGAAAATGTGTTGGCTCTTATTATATAAAGAATTGTAAGTCACAATCATACAATACTTATGTAAACCTGCTAGCCCCAATAGTGGAACATTACAACCACATCTTCCTACTCCTCCAAAGAGATGTACTAACTCTGTGGAGTGGAGAAGCCAAGGTGCGTTACAACATTGTCCAAGCCTTCTTCAAGATAGTCTTAGTAGAAGCTTGGCTGACCAAAAGCCGATACAATGAGTTATGAGGGACTATTTATATCAAAGGGTGGGGTGACCCTTGACATTCCCCTTTTTGATAGTTCAACTACCCTCATGACTCTTCACCTACTCTATGACTGTTACATCCAACCATTGACACTTGAATTACACTTGACATGACTCAACATTACAATGCACATGAACTCATGTGAGACAATATGGCTTAAGCAAGCCTTGCAAGACATCACTAACACTCGTTTTGCTGTGATGAGACAAACTCTTTGACATGCTTGTGATGGTGAAGGTGGTGAGTTGATGCTAACCTTGGTCGTCCGTGATGGTGTGCATGCACCTCATGGTGACATCTTGCTGAAGTGAACTCTTTCCTCCGTTGCAACCGGTGCATTGGTTCGGCCCCTTCATCCAACTCGTCTGCTAACATGTGCATGGTCTTCTTGGGTACGGTTGAACCAGCAACACACTGATGCATAGTGTCTGTGCTGATCTTCAAGTGTGTGCTAGTGGTCATGTGCATCAACTTGTCGAAGTACATGCTCAGCCCCAGTTGGACTTGCTTCTTGTATTCGCCTTGGTGAGTGTGTTGAATAGGTTGGATTACATGCGTACACTCAATGATATGCATGTTGCTAAATCTATTGCATGTGATCAACAACACTGCTCACCATGTCTGCTCTATGTCAGCTGTTGGGATGGATCCTTAACTTGTATGGCCGCAGTTTCATCCGTGAGTGCATGTTGCACCCACTGTTGTTCCTGTTCCTGTTGCAACTCATTTTTCTGTTTGTGTAGCTTCATGTTCTTCCTGAGTTGCTGCTTCAGCACATGCAACTCCTTCTTTGTTCCATCTTCTTCCTTTGTGCGATCTTCATGTCACACCGTCACTTCATAGCCGAGGTCTCCAAAGTTTCTTTCATTATCAGTGGATCTTCTTGATCTTGCAACTTTGTTCTGCCTCTATGTTGTCAAAAACCTTCCTCTTGCATTCACTGCGTTCACCGTGTTCACTGTGTTCAATATGCTACCTTCAGCTGTTGTTCATGATGTTGCTCACTATGATGCTGTTGCTTGATGTCCTTGTCTACAAACAACTTGATGTCTTCGTGGGTAGGCAAGTCCATGGACACTTGATCGACTGCATCCCCAAGTGTGCTCTGAATGGTGTCTTCGTCTCTGCTCTCCTGGAAACCATTGTACTTGTACTGCTGAGAGGTAGATGAATTCCTGGGATACCTGAAGACATGGAAAGACTCATGGCAAGCAATTTGTCAGTCGAAAACCAAAATGCACATGAGAACTGGCTTGCAACATACCTGGGTGAATGATCATGAATATTGCGCAATTTCGGCCAAGAGGTTGGGAGACCAACTGCCAAGACTGCACAAGGCGCAGTCTGGGCTGCTGGGAGACTGACTAAATACTGGAACTACACAATGCATAGTCCAGTCTGGCTGTTGACTGCTTGGATTGTGCAATGCACAATTCCAAGGAAGGACTGCTGGCCTAGGGACAAATTTGCGCAATTTCTTGGGCCAAGCAACCATTGTCCTCCAGAAATGCTCAAAATAGTCCTGGAGGCCAGTGCTAGGTTGGAATGCACAAACCTGGAGAGGAAGGTGAGCCTTCCTTCCCCAGATCGCGCAATGCAACCTTGGTGAAGGCAAAGTCTGGGCCAAGGTTGCCCTGACTCGCTAATAGGAAACTGAAAGCAACTAAGACAGTTAATGCATGGCAACACTAACTGATAGTAGAAGTGATTGAAAGTGCATGAAAAACATGAATGAAATATTTAGCAAACAGATCAACATGCATGTGGGTGAGGTAGTTCCCCGGTTGGGCGAACATCTGTGCAAAACAGTTTCATGCATGTGACAATAGTGAGATAGCAAGGAAAACTGAAACAGAGCTAGGACATTCTAGTATATATGTAAATGACAGCAAGCATTCAAATAAATCAAGCAAACAATACTCACACAAGAGAAAAAAATAAAAGCGACAGAAATGCAGCACAAGGCATGGGAAGCGGGCTTACCCAAAAACAACTGAGCTGAATGTGCCGACTGCTTCTAGATGTGATGTGGGATGTCAAAGCTACAAGGTTGATGTGAGGAATGAGTTCTGCAGCGTCTGGTTGAATAGTTTTGATAACATCAAGGTTGTGATGCGCATGCCACGAATCTAGGGGAAGCGACACTTGGTGGGAGGTTTCGGAATTGCTCCTTGCATGTAACCTCCAACTGCTAAACATAGATCCCTGAAACAAGGGATTCCTTTGCATGTTTCCTTGGGAGAAGCAGCCCATGAATGCAAGTCTATTTTGCTCAGTCCTAGAGGGAACCAGTTAACTCAACTGCACATGCAAGAGACTGCTCGACTGTTGGAGAAAAATGCACGTTTCTGGCTAGGGGTTGGGCTGGCTACCTAGGAGATTTTCTCAATTTTTGGGCAGAGCAGATGACTGCTGCCCATATTTGTGCAAATCATGGGTTGAATAGCCTACTATTGGGAAAAATTGTGCAAATCCTCCTGGGAGGGTTGGCAGGAAGGATTGCGCAATAATGAAGCCCAGTAGGCTGCCAGAGAGGATTGCACAATTTCTAGAGAGAAGGCTGGTTGCCCTCCAGAAATGCGCAATTTTCAAGGGGAAGATACTCAGCCTGCAGTTGGACCAAGTCCGAGTGAACAAAATATGAGGGGAATGGATCGAGTTGTGACTGACATGTTGCCTTTGTGCAAGAAAGACACTGAATCTTGTGAACTTGACGAAGCAAGGCAAGCTACTGTGAAGGTTGGAAGGGAGGCTCCAAAACGAGGCTAAGGCAAAATTTTTGGAGGGTGTTTGTAGCCGCTACAACACTTGGCAATACACTGGTAGAACTCCAGCTCTTTGAATGGACCTTTTTTGTGAAAAGCAAGTCTAACACCTCTGGAAGTATTGTTCAGTTTTCAGCTCACCTTGGTTTCACACTAACTTAATTATAAGATGTAGCATCTGCCAAACCCTTGGTCGATTGACACACATTCCAGGCCAATGCAACACAGTTGTTTCGATTGGGGTTGAGGGGTATATAGGTGCACAAGCAGTATAGTCGTCAGAGTCTCAGTTTCATCTCTGGTGTTGCTCCACTGCCAGCAGGCCTGGACAATACCTCGATGGAGTCACATAGGAACACAAGCATGGCGTTGCTACCAGTGAGCCTAGTTAGTACCCCAGTGGAGTTACTTGCATCACCTCCTTACGTAGGAAGCCTTTCTCTTCTTTCACCTTATTCATTTTTCATTTTTCATTTTTGACTTTTCATTTTTTCCATTTTCCACTGTGCATAGCACTTATTCATTTCAGAGGCAGAAGAGGGATCCCGACTTATTAAGAGAAAAGGAGGTTGTTCCAGCAGAGAAGTAATTTATTGTATCTCTGACGTGCCTGTTAAGGTTTCCCCCCTCACCTTATTCTACTTGACTGAGATGACAAGGGTTAACCCAAAAACAACCGACTAGAGAAGGTGACATGCAAGCAAATGAAAGAAACAAAGATAACTTGCATCGCACACGAGTTCTTGCAATGTAAGACTCCTCCAATGCATGAGCAATGGGATCGTGTAGTTCGAGTGGAGGAAGTAAAATCTGAGTGTTAGATTGATATTGAGTGCATACAGATGAGTGATGAGGAGCCTTGAGTGTTTAAACAATTTACTGATCGGAAGTGAAATGAACCTCAGGACAGCGAGGGCCTGACATAACCATTAGCTCGGGCTGAAGTCCCTCGGCGATCTGTGGGGTTTCGACTTCGTTGACAGATGGATCTTCATAGATCAGTGGCTTATATGGATTAACAATGAGTGAATCAACATCGTGATTAGATGATGAGGTGAAGAGATCACGACAACCAGGATCAGAAAATTTAGGATGTTGTTCAACATCCTCATGGTTTGATGAATCACATAGAGGGGTAGATGAGGAGGAAGGATGTTCACCCTCTGCGTTTTCGGAAAAAGAAGATGAAATATCAAGTGTATTTCCAATGAATGATTGGCCCCCTCTATTGTTGGATGATGGGCCAACATACGGTGTGTCCTGCGAAAGATCAATAATGGGTGCATCTGTGGATGAAGAAACACATGCAAAATCATGGATGGCAGGTTCACCAACGATGTTAGGAAAGAATAGAGGGGGCTCAGATGAAAGGGAGTCATCCTTCACCAAGTGTTGATGCTCAAGATCCCACTCACACTCTTCATGAATGACAAGGCATGTTGGTTGTGCAACACCAACTTCGTCAGTGGGTTGTTCCTCGTTCACAACAAGTGAAGAGTCCGGAATGGATGAACACAAGACAACATCATCCGGAGGAACACTCGGGTGCGAAGACAGAGGTTGTAGAAAAGAATGCATATGAGAACTCGAAGGACTCACAACCAAATCTATGCAAAAATGTAGTGGAGTGATGTTGGGAGAGTGTGAAGGATGAATAGGTTTGTGAGAATAATCCTCAACATCACTGGGCAGTGGTGGAGCTATTGAACGAGAGGGGGGCAGACAGTCAGTTGAGATAGTGCCTGCTCCCACATGAGATTGCGCAGTTCCATCAATGAAGAACATTGAGCGAGGCTTGATATCAAGCTTCGTCTTGGGATGGGAAGATTTCTCAAGGCGATACTCGAACCGGTCCCAAATATAAGTAAATTCCATTTGGCTCTTCGAGAATTGAAACTGTAGGTCACGGAAGTGTTGCCAAAAATCAATAACGGATTCATGCAAAGCTCTCCGTTGCTACAACAGTTTCCGATCAAGATGGTCTGGATCAAAATGATAGAATGTGTCTTCGATAAGATCACAAAGTGCTTAAATGAGTGCACGGTGTCAGCTGATAGGCTGAGCACCCAACGAAATGGAGATTCGCGAAGTGTGTATGAAAGCAGCAAACCGGCCTATTCGTCAAAAAACTCATCTAACTCATAAATCATGGAAATAAAGTTATGTAAGTGTTCAGGCTAGGCCACTTCTCCTTTACAATCATATGTGTGAGTGGACAAGAGATCGAAAAGATTCCCTAAGATGGAGACATCTTCACGATTCGAAAAACACCTCGAGGGAAGAAGAATACAATACTCCATGAAATTATGCAAAGGTTCAAAACTGGATGAGAGGACATTGCTTGTTATCAGGCCCTACTTCTAGCGCCATAAATGTTGATAGTACTGGACCCGCCAACATGTCAAGGGGATCTCGCTGGTAAGAAGTCCCAATTAGACCTCAGACCGTTTGGTGTAGGAGTCCCAATAGTGGGTCGTAAGGTAATGCCTTGACCACGATGTCACAAAAAGGCAAGTAGAATAAATCTGTCAGTAGCAAGGGTGTGACTGATGCAGTGAGTAAAGGAAGGTGTATGAGAGGTTCCAACACTTCAAAGGGGGAGGGAGGTGAAGGTGAGTTCCAGGTTGAAGGGGATCAGTCCTAACTCGGCTAGGAACACACAACACAAAGGACATGCACAACTTCCAGTGGAGCATTCCACTTAGATGCGGCAGTCACATCATACAAGGTAAGATAACATGTACATCATTCACAGATCAGTCTGAGATGAGTGCGACAGTTGTTATGGCAAGGTTCAAGTGAAAGGTCTGTCTGATGTCCAACAGAGCAGTCGCCACAGACGGTGATAGCATTTATAACATATGAAACACATTAACAACAAGATTCATATAATTGCATGTGAATCAGTTCATACAAAAGTACGTAAGTTAAACAACATATATCATTAAAGCAACCAGAGCAGTCCAACTACAATAACAAAATATGCATGAAAATGTGTTGGCTCTTATTATATAAAGAAGTGTAAGTCAAAATCATACAATACATCCATGTAAACCTGCTAGCCCCAATAGTGGAATGTTACAGCCACATCCGCCTGCTCCTCAAAAGAGATGTACTAGCTCCGTGGAGTGGAGAAGCTAAGGCGCATTACAATATTCTCCAATCCTTCTTCAAGATAGTCTTAGTAGAAGCTTGGCTAACCAAAAGCCTATACAATGAGTTGTGAGAGACTATTTATAGAAAAGGGTGGGGTGACCCTTGACATTCCCCTTCGTGAAAGTTCAACTACCCTCATGACTCTTCACTTACTCTATGACTGTTACATCCAACCATTGACACTTGACTTACACTTGACATGACTCAACATTAAAATGCACATGTACTCATGTGAGACAACATGGCTTGAGAAAGCCTTTCAAGACATCACTAACACTCGATCCATTGTGATGAGACCAACTCTTTGACATGCTTGTGATGGTGAAGGTGGTGAGCTGATGCCAAGCTTGGTTGTCCGTGATGGTGTGCATGCACCTCATGGTGACATCTTGCTGAAGCGAACTCTTACCTCCGTTGCAATTGGTGCATTGGTTTGGCCCCTTCATCCAACTCATCTGCTAACATGTGCATGGTCTTCTTAGGTACGGTTGAATCAGAAACACACTGATGCATAGTGTCCATGCTAATATTCAAGTGTGTGTTGGTGGTCATGTGCATCAACTTGCCAAAGTACATGTTCAGCCCCAGTTGGACTTGCTTCTTGTCTTCGCCTTGGTGAGTGTGTTGAATGGGTTGGATTTCATGCGTACACTCAATGACATGCCTGTGATCAACAACATTGTTCACCATGTCTGCTCTATGTCAGTTGCTGGGATGGATCCTTAACTTGTACTTGTGCCCACTGCTATTCATGTTCCTATTGCAACTCATTCATCTGTCTGTGTAGCTTCATGTTCTTCCTGAGTTGTTGCTTCAGCAAATGCAACTCCTTATTTGTTCCATCTTCTGCCTTCGCGCGATCTTCATGTCGTGTCGTCACTTCATAGCCAGAGTCTCCAAAGTTTCTTTCATTATCAGTGGATCTACTTGATCTTGCAACTTTGTTTCGCCTCTATGTTGTCAACAACCTTCCTCTTGCATTCGCTGCATTCGTTGCGTTCACTGTGTTTGCTGCATTCGATATGCTTCCTTCAACTACTATTCATGATGTTGCTCACTATGATGCTGCTACTTGATGTCCTTGTCTACGAACAACTTGATGACTTCGTGGGTAGGCAAGTCCATGGACACTTGATTGACTGCATCCCCAATTGTGCTCTAAACGATGTCTTCGTCTCTACTCTCCTAGAAACCATTGTACCTGTACTGCTGAGAGCCAAATAAACTCCTGGGATACCTGAAGACATGGAAACACTCATGGCAAGCAATCTATCAGTCGAAAACAAAAATGAACATGATAACTGACTTGCAACATACCTGGGTGAATGATCATGAAGGTTGCACAATTTCAGCCGGGAGGTTGGGAGATCGACTGCCAATACTGTACAAGGAACATTCTGGGCTACATGGAGACTGACTGATTGTTGGAACTGTGCAATGCATAGTCTAGTCTAGCTACTGACTACTGGGATTGCGCAATGTGCAATTTCAATTGGGAAGGACTGCTGACCTAGGGACAAATTTGAGCAGTTTCTTGGGCCAAGCAGCCACTGTCATCCAAAAATGTGCAAAACAGTCCTGGAGGCCAATGCTAGGTAGGAATGCGCAAACCTGGAGAGGAAGGTGAGCCTTCCTTCCCCAGATTGCACAATGTAGCCTTGGTGAAGGCAGAGTCTGAGCCAAGGTTGGCCCAACTCACCGACGAGCAACTGAAAGCAATTAAGATAGTAAATGCATGGCGACACTAAGTGATAGCAGAAGCGATTAAAAGTGCATGCAAAACATGAATGAAATATTCAACAAACAGATCAACATGCATGTGGGTGAGGCAACTCGCCGGTTGGGTGAACGTCCGTGCAAAACAGTTTCATGCATGCGACAGTAGTGAGGTAGCAACGAAAACTGAAACAAAGATAGGAAAATCTAGTATATATGTAAATGACAACAAGCGTTCAAAGAAATCAAGCAAACAATAATCACACAAGTGAAAACACAAAAGCGACAGAAATGTAACACAAGGCATGGGAAGCGGGCTTACCCCAAAACAATTGAGTTGAATGTGCCAACCGCTCCTAGATGTGATGTGGGATGTCATAGCTACAAGGTTGATGTGAGGAATGAGCTCTGTAGCATCCGGTTGATGAGTTTTGATAACATTGAGGTTGTTATGTGCATGCCACGAATCTAGGGGAAGCGACACTTGGTGGGAGGTTTTGGAATTGCCCCTCGCATGTAACCTCAAACTACTAAACATAGATCCCTGAAACAAGGGATTCCTTTGCATGCTACCTTGGGAGAAGTAGCCCATGCATGCAAGTATGTTTTACTCTGTCTTGGAGGGAACTGATCAACTCAGCTGCACATGCAAGAGACTGCTTAACTGCTGGAGAAAAATGCACATTTCTGGCTGGGAGCTGGGCTGGCTGCCTAGGAGGTTTGTGCAATTTCTACATAGAGCAACTGAATGCTGCCCATATTTGTGCAAATATTGGGTTAAATAGCCTGTTGCTCGGAAAAATTGCGCAAATCCTACTGTGAGGGTTGGCAAACAGGATTGTGCAATCCTAAAGCCTAATAGGCTGCCAGAGAGGATTGCACAATTTCTGGAGGGAAGGCTGGTTGCCCTCCGGAAATGCACAATTTTCAAAGGGACGCCGCTCAGCCTATGAGGGGAATGGATCAAGCTGTGATCGACAGGCTGCCTTTTTGCAAGAAAGACACTGAAGCTTGTGAACTTGACGAAGCAAGGCAAGATGTTGTGAAGGTTGGAAGGGAGGCTCCAAAACAAGGCTTAGGCAAAATTTTTGGAGGGTGGTTGTAGCCGCTACAACATGACCTTAAAAGAATAGAGATAATTCTTCAGATTACATAGTGCCCTCAAACAGACAAGGCATCTTAAAAATAAGCAGCAGGGGTTTTTAATCGTAAGAGATAGATTTTGCAGAGGGATTTGAAGAACTTTGAACTTGCACCAATCTATTAATAAAACAAACATAAGAGGAACAAGGATAGGGATGATAAACTCATTGTAAAGTTGATTAATCAAAACTGAAAATAAATTATTTATCATTATGCATACCTAGTAAACTCGCACACTAAGGAACAATTTCCCTATGTTTCAAGAACCTCTTCCTAACTCCTCTACTTCCATCAATGGTTACAGGTACTTTGAATGGCTAAACACTGAACTCAGGGTAGCTAGAGGTGCTTAATGCCCCTGAAACATCCCAGGTAGTGGGAAACATGTCATGCAATAATCGAGGCGAGGAAGCAATGGTGAGTAAATAATGGGAGTAATGATGAGTGTAAGGATCACCAACATCTATTGTCACATAGCAAAGAAAATCAGCATGGGAATGCCAAATCGAATTAACTATACCATTGTCCTCTAAAAATTTGTAATGTGGGTGCATTATGTGTGTAGGATTCACATGACTATAAGAATTGTTGGCACACATCTTAAATGGAGGATTAAAACAAGTTTTTATAACTGTCATTTTACGTCAAAAAAGAGATATAACACCTTATAGGCATTAAAAAAATATTGTGTGGAGATTATGAGATGGTTGGGCCACATAAATGATGCAAGCAATAAAATTTGACACCATGCAACATCATGGGTGGGATGACATGCCGGGCCTGTAAATTGTTTATTTAGACACGATCATCTCCAATAAGGAACGCACATTTTATTACCAAGAAATGACACTCAGGAATAAAATACATATATGTTAGATATCATTTTTGGATTCAACTGCATTAAGTAAGTCATTCACATATGACCATTTCCATGAGAGGTAGTCATAACTGACTAATTTCTCATGAAATATGGTTTATTTGAGTTAATATGTGGAAACCAAATACATTGATTCTAATCATGTTTAAAACCCAAGTATCTAGTAAAATTTATGCATTAGGAAAATTTCCCTAATACCATCACACTTTGTAGCAGATCATGTCATCATCTTAAGGTAGGGTCCCACCTACTAGTTCTTTTTCATTTCTTTTATGAAGTTTGTATTTAATTTATTTGTTAGCCAGAGAGGGAAGGTATCACAATGATTTGCAATTTTTTTAATATTAATGTGTCAACACACACACACACACATGTATGTATGTATGTATGTATGTATACATAGATGTTAATATAATTATGATATTATTGAACCCAGTATCCATGCAACAAAATCTCTTAATTAACATCAACATGTTGGAAGTAAATCATACATATATCTTAACAACATAAACATAATCTATCTAGTGTTTTATATAAAGGATTCCACCTATCCAAAATAATAAACACAACAATATTACATAAGGATCATAAATAATGCATCATGAAAAAATAGTTAGGGCCTCAGTATAAATAGTTGTCTAGGTCAAATTGGGGTATTACATGTAAAAGAAAGTGATCCATAGTTATGATGTAAATCCTTTGCATCCTCCTAAGTAGCAGATCCTAGGCTACACTTGTCCCACTAGGCCTTAACTTGATCCACCAAATAATGTCTAAGCTATCAAACTCTACAGTCAAATATGCGTAACATTTTGACCATAATGGTTCCCACATTGGGCATACAATTCCTTCCAATTTATTTTATGAGATTCATTATCAACATAATTGCATAGTCTAGATACATGAGAAAGATCGTGGGTTTATGCAAGTGGGTTTTATGAGAAAGATAGTCCAATTTTATCTTTTATCTCAAAAGGCCCTATAAATCAAGGTGACAACTTCATCCCTTTTCCAAATTGAATGGTACTCTTATTGGGTTGGATATAAATTAAAAATTGGTCCCCCACATCATAAATTCAATCAAGCCTATGTGCATCAATATAACTCTTTTATCTATCCTCAACTTCCTTTAACCTTGATCTAATCTAAATCTCGTTCTCCTCCATTTATTGTAAAAATAAAATCCCTACTATTACTCTATCCTCCAACCTTTCCAAACTTAGTTGTGTCTTGCATGACCTCCCAAATATTGCTTGATAAGGAGGCATCTTGATTGAATTGTGATAGCTATTATTGTAGGAAAACTCTACCAATTGTAGGTACTTGTTCCATTGGGTCTAGTTATCCTTAACATACATTTTAAGCATGTATTATATAACCTAGATTACTCTTTTAGTTTTCCCATCCATTTTCGAATGATATGTGGTGCTCATGTTCAAATAAGTTCCCAATGTTGATTGAAAACATGTCCAAAACTAGGACATAAATTGAGAGTCTCTATCATAAATGATCGTTGTGGGTAATCCATGTAGCTTGATAATTTTTCTTACAAATAATCATGCCACATCAGTGACATCATAAGTGTCTCTAATTGGGATGAAATTGGAACTTTTGTTAAAATTATAAACTATGACTAGGATGGAATTATTAATTTGTGATATGAGTGGTAAACCCATAACAAAATCCTTAAATATGACTTCCCACATAGACATAGGAATTTCATATTGTTGTATAAGTCATATTTGGTGGTAATGGTTAGTGTTCAGTTGCTAACATTCAAGAAACCTAGCAATAAATTGGACTACATCATTATTCATTCATGTTGATATTGTTTTCAATGATGTCAAGGGCCAAGTAGGCATGTTAAGATAAGGGGGAGTTGAACCAATTCACGTGCAGAGGGATGAGCATGCCAATTGAGGAAGAAAATCAAGCGGCATAATGTTGAGATAGCCAAACCAGCTCAAGTAGAAAAAGGAAACAAGAAAATAAATTTGTGAAGGCCAAGAAGGCAAAGGATGAGAAGGCCGAGAAGACTGATAAGGATATCCCCTGGTCATTGCTCCGAGTCATAGAGGGCCAACAGGTGAATCTCCCAAGGGCTAAGAACCTGTCACTCTTTTGTGGATAAAACCCGCATATGCAACACAAATGCAACATGATACAGAGAAATCCCCCCAGAGATAGCCTTGGATTGCTGACAAGACTAGTGCCTAGGGTCATCCAGATCAGTGTGTCTCAAATGACTTTTGGATAACAAGAGTCAAAACTTATGTTTCAAACAATGAACATGATAGAGTGGTTCTTTTTTCTGAAAGATGTAAGCCAATGATATAAGCCTTGATATGTAGAAGTAGATTTCAGAAATAAAACAAGGCAATTTAGGCCTTGTGTTGGGATAGGGTCCACTACGATCATTTTTTGGGCAGAAAGGCCAAGTTTTTGTTATGTAAAGTGTAAAGTCTTTGCAAGTTGTGGTCGCGGAGCGCATAGATAGCAAGTGTCATAAAAGGATTTTCCCTTCTTTTATGTAAGTTGTGTCGGCTTGTATAGACCTACCCATGGTCTGCGAACCATGGGATTGTATAAAAAGGAAAGTCTTAGAGATTCTAAGATAGAAGATAGTGCACGGACCCCTGCAGCTGAGTGCGTGGACCCTTGCAGCTGAGTGTGCAGGGTAGTCTTGAGTCTGTAAGCAAATCTAAAGTATCAATAAAGAGATTATTCGGAAATATCTATGTTTTATCCATTTACTTTTGTTATGAATGAATGCGTTTACGTTATGAGGAATGATGGGTTTATTATTTAACATTGTATTGATGTGAAATTTTGCATGGTTTACATTGTTATATGAATGCAAGTACTAATATATGTTTACGCGAAGGATATCTTAGTGCATGTTAAAGTTATCAGACACTTAAGCCAATCTGGGTAAATATAGAAGTAGGAGGGATTACAGAGGCATGTAAGTGGTTGATTCACCTGTTTAGGGTTCGCGAAAGACAGTCGTAGACCTTCGCGAAGGTCTAGAGGATAGTAAAATGACGTTATATTGATAAGCCTTAAGGGCTTATCGATCTGCGTGAAGGTAGGTTTAGGGCACAAAATGACATCACAATCATCTCTGGGTGTGGAAACTTGGTTCCAACATCCCCCCATACTGCATCGAGTGAGACTTCAATTCGCGTTCCGCGGATTGATGCCGAAAGGGACAGTAGTGTAGGGATTTGTTTGGCAAACTTAAATCTAAAATTGGTTTAGGACCCACTAAGTCAACAAATGGTTCCGTTGCCGGGACTAGGATCTGCATAAATAGATGTGTGATGTCGCATCACTGAACCCAGACAAAGAAATAAATTGAAGATTGGTTGGATAGGAAGATCCACGCATTCGCGGTGCAAGAAAATAGAAATCCGCGATTGATGAAAGAACAATGGTTGGACATGTATCTGTACATAGAGATACACGAAATTTTCTTCTGTTCCTTCCCGATCAAGCTATATGAGTGGATCGCTAAATTGGCAGACGACCAGGGAAGGTGGAGTCTTGACTGTCCAATAGTGTGGACCCTGGAGTTAGTACAAAGATTGGAAGCCTTTGAAGATAAGATCACGTGCACTGTCGATCACTGGCTTGATCTTGTCCTCGGAGGGTTTGTGACAAAATTTGTAGTCGATACCTCGGTCAACTACAGCGAAGCAAAGCGATGCTTCTTCAAGGGACTGCGAGGTAAGTATTTGAGATCTTTGAATACTTGGATTAAAATGATCTTTTGTGAAAAGAGGGTTATGCAACTACCTTGATGTTTGGAGCTACGTGAAGCGGAAAGTTATTCAGGGATAGAAGGGGAATAGGTCCTGAATATAGCCGCTAATTGAGCCTCCTCTGAGCGACGATGAAGAAGCAACGTAGGCTTCAACGCAGAGCACTGTCTAACTAATAAGGCAATGGTTCTCACGAATACCCCATCCACCCACACCACCTCCATCTTCACCTCCACCGCATACACCTTTTCCCACACCACCACCACCTCCAGCACCGTTCAATATGGTGAATACAGTGAAGTTGCCCGTTTTCAAGGGCTTGGGAAACAAGGACCTGAACCAGTTTTGGTTCGTCGTGAAGGCTGTGTGGCAAGCCCAGAATATTACAGATGATTAGATGAAGAAAGAAACGTTGGACACCACTTTACAGGAGCATGCACTAATGTGGTACATTAAGTACTGTAATGATAACCCAACGGCTATGTTGGTAGATATTCAGACTGCGCTGAATAAGGAATTCAGTAGACCCAAGTCTGAAGCGCAATCAATCATGGAATTCAAGGAAATCATGATGAAGCCTGGCGAGACACCCTGGGAGCTGAATTAGAGATTGAAGTGCAAGATCCGTGAAGCCAACATGAATCTTTCGGATGGGAAACACCGCAAATGGTTTGTGGCTTTGCTCTTGCCACATTTAAGGGTTGCTTTGTCACAGCAGAAGATTGGGACCCAGGCGGAAGCCCTAGAGATTGCGATGAGATTGCATGAGACACCAATTCAATATGCTTCTTTGGGAGTTCAGCAGATTCACGCGGAGTTGCAGAATCTTTGCCTAAAGTTCCAAAGTCTGAAGAAATATAGAGCGGCTCGGCCTGAGGTGCGAGAAGAAGTTTGGTGTTTGAAATGTAAGAGTCAAGGGTGTGATAAAAATCATTGCCCTGTCTTTGTGAATTATGTTGCAGGAGGAGGGCCAATGCCTCTGAGACCGGAAGCTCAAGCAGGGCCAAGTACAGGGCTCGTGCTGTGGTGTGCTATCTGTCAGGTAGCTAGAAAACATGTGACAGACAATTGTCACTTGCTGTAGAAATTTGTACAGACACTGCAACAACTCTTCTGCAACTTCTGCAAATCAGTAGGTCACAATGAGCGCAATTGTCGTAGTTACAAGTTAATGATGGAGAGAACGCCCATGTATCAAATGCAGACAGAAACTTAGCCTCTGGATCAAGGCACTGGGGGAGCGCGAGGAGGATATCAGGGGCGCGGACGAGGTCGAGGCGGAGGAGGACCTGCGAGAGGTTGGGGACAAGTTATTTGCTACAATTGTGGGGGGCCAGGACACTACGCACGAGAGTGTATGAACCCGACACACCTGTCGTGCTGATACTATACTCAGTTTGACCACGCGACAAAAGACTGCCCTATATTAATAGCTAAGATGTGCAAAAATGGGATGCAGCCTTAGCAGCCTACCCAGAACCTGCAGATGATGAGGGCTAAACCTCGCGAAGAGGATCCTATTGTAAATATCGTGTTGCGAAGTCGAATGACGACTGGCGAAGATAATGGAAAGCAGCCTGAAGAAAGTGAATGGGTCTGCAAAGCTCCAGAGAAGGAGGTTGGCTTTGATTTAGAGCGTGTGAAAGAAACCTTCATGGAAGCAAAGAAAAGCTTCGCCGAAGCTTCTACGTTAAGAAGTCAGGATAAGAAGTCTGAAGAAATGGACCCATCCATGCTTACTACATTTTTGGAGACCTGTATGAAGTTGCTACATGATAGCAAGGCCGTAAAAGGATTACAGGAGTTGATCAATAAATGTGTGGGTAAATAAAATGCTCTTGAGAGACCGTGCATGGTCAGGAAAAATGGTAAGCATAAGGCAAGAACATGGCGTGAGATGACGATCACCACGCAAATAGGAGATTATGAAATGGACCAAGTTATTTTGGATCCTGGGTTAGATGCGAATGTTTTTCCTAAGAAGACATGGGAGAGAATGGGGAGACCTATGCTGCAGTGGTCTCCAATTCAATTGAGAATGGAAAATCAGCAAAAGATTATCCCCATGGGAAGATTGCAGGGAGTGACTGTAGATATTGAAGGTGTGAGCACATTGGCTAATTTCGAGGTAATAGAGACTGTCGATGACAACAATCCCTACCTCGTGCTCCTTGGGATCAAATAGGCTATTGACATGAATGGGGTGATCAACTTAAAGAAGTGGACAATGTCATTTGAAAGAAAATCGCTCTGCGTAGTAGTACCTTTGGACCCTGCAGAAGGACCGCGCTATACTGAACTGGTCTGCGATTATGAAAGCAATGATGATTTGGACTATATTTATAAGATAATGGCGCAAGATCAAGATTGGATGAATCTGATAGCTGATGGACATATTTCATGGGACCGAGAAAGCTCTTGCACATCAGATTCATATGAGGAATTGGAACACTGGCATAATCAATTGCACGAAGTATCTACGTTGTGCTGTAACATGATGACTAAATCCCTGCACTATGTATCATCAGAGGTAAGGAGTTTTCCTTATTATGATGGTTTAATTGATGTTGATAAATTTTTGGATGCATTTGAAAGGGAAGTGCCTAAGAAGCATCACTTCCAAGCACTGGATTTGGCATTGCGCGCTACGCTCGCAAGATGGTGGGGTATGCATAAAGACAATTTTGATGGATGGCGTGAATACAGAAGAATGATGAGGGTGCAGTTTGGTCACCCAAAGGTGTGATTGATAGAAAAATACGATGGGAGGAGTGATCCACGCGATCACTTAGCAAAACGGACTGATGCGTATGGAGCAGAACTGCAACCAGAGTGGGTGCACCTGTTCTGTCACACTTTGGATGTAATACCGATGAATTGGTACTTGGATATAGAGCTCTGCCATGGCATGGAAGAATGAAATATTTTGAGATAAGGATTCTTGATGACATTCAGCTTTGAGGATGGATTCGAGTGCATCGACGAAGTGCTACAGGAGGTCAAACCAACGATCTCCAGAATCCCACAGGATCCCTTTGATTTGATTCAACCTAATTGGACCACCCAGCTGCGCCATGCGCTGGAGTGCTACAATGTGACTATTGAAGAAGAAGAGGAGGATCCAAGGAACATTAATATCCCTGAGGCAGAAGGTCACCGCGAAGTTGAAGGGTTGCAGATAGAGAACCCAGATATCACCGCGCCACTGAAACAAGACAAGTGAACATTGGAACAGAGGCAGAGTCGAAGTTTACAAAGATAGGGAACTAATGGGATGATGCTACAGTGGTTAAGGTCATTGAGTTTCTCCATGAATACCAGAATTTGTTCCCTAGAAAGTTTTCAGACTTGAAGGGGATAATAGGAAATTTAGGAGTGATGAAGATAACGTTGAAGCCAAACGTGAAGCCTGTGAAGCAGAGGCCATATCGCCTTAATCCTAAGTACAAGGAAAAGGTCCGCTTGGAGTTAGAAAAGATGTTGGCAGCAGGTATTATTGAACCAGTGGAGGAGTCTGATTGGGTAAATCCTAAGATAGTTCAGGAAAAGAAGTAGAAGTATGAAATACGGATATGCATAGATCTGAGGAAGCTAAATGATGCTTGCGTACATGATCCTTTTCCAACCACGTTCACCGATGAAGTGTTGGATAATGTAGGAGGACAGGAAGCATATTCATTCACTGATGGGTTCTCGGGGTACCATTAGATCAAGATCGTGCTGGAAGATAGGAGTAAGACGACCTTCATGACCGAGTGGGGATGTTTTCAGTATACTGTAATGCCTTTTGGACTTAAGAATGCGCGGCAATCTTTTCACGCGTAGTCATTGCAGCATTCAAAGAGTTCATTCACAAGTTTTTGGAGGTATACTTTGACGATTGGACGGTGTTTGGGTTGGTAAAGCACCATGTAGCTAGTTTGTGCTTGATGTTGGATACGTGTCAGAGGTATCAGATCGTGCTAAACTTGAAGAAGTGTTTATTTGCGTCCCTTTTGGAATATTGCTGGGTCATGTTGTGTGCAAACAAGGATTAATGGTGGACCCAGCGAATATCGCGGTTATAATCAATTTGGAGATGCCAAGAAGTGTTAAACATCTGCGTGCAACACTGGGTCATACTGGTTATTACCGAAAGTTCATCAAGGGTTATGCTTAGATTATCGCGCCGATGGAAAAATTGTTAACGAAGGATGCTAAATTCTATTGGAATGAAGAATGTCAGCGAAGCATGGATGTGTTAAAGGAAAAAATGGTCATCACGCCAATCCCAGTCTTCCCAGATTGGAATAAGGAATTTCATGTGCATGTGCATGCGTCATGTATTGCACTAGGAGTAGTACTGACACAGGCCAGTGAAGGAGAACTGGATCACCCGATAGCATTTGCAAGTAGAAAGTTGTCAAAGGCTAAAAATAATTATTCTACAACAGAGTGTGAAGGGTTGGCTATGGTGTATGTGCTCTAGAAGTTCAGGCATTACTTGCTAGGTAGACACTTTAAGATGTATACAAACCATTCTTAATTAAAGTACCTAGTCAACAAGCCTGTGTTGGGGGCGAAAATATGCAGATGGCTGCTGTTGTTTTAGGAGTACGATTTCAAAGTAATTGTGAAGCCAGGGAGATTGAATGCTGGACCAGATAATTTGTCGCGCATTGAAACAGGAGAGTAGCCTACTAATTTGGAAGAAGGATTGCATGATGCATAACTCTTTATGGTGTGCGTGGCAGACAATCATTTTGCAGACATCATCCATTTCCTGACTATGGGAACGGCTCCAAAGGGGTACACTAGTTAACAGAAGAAGGAATTAGTGGTGCACGCGGTATATTTTTTTGTTATTGCAAGTCACTTATACAAAATGGGATTAGATGAAATATTGTGATGTTATGTGCCTAATTTTGAGCGAAGAAGTATCGTAGCTGAAGCTCATGGAGGGGTTGTGAGAGGCCATTATGCAGGAAAAGCAACAACGCAGAAGATTTTACGTGCTAGGTTGTGGTGGCCAACCTTGCATAAGGATTACAAAGCATATTGTAGGGTGTGCAATGCATGTTAGAGAACCGGTAGGTCGTCGTAGAGGGATGAGATGCCTTTGAATCCACAAGTATCATTGAAACCATTTGAGAAATGGGTGATTGATTTTGTAGGGCCGATTCATCCTCCAGGAAAGAAGACGAATGCGCTGTATATCATCACCGTGACAGAGTATTTGTCCAGATGGGAAAAGGCACAACCTGTAAAGGATTGTACAGGGGCAACAACAGTGAAGTTACTGTTTGAATATGTGCTAACCAGGTTTGGTTGCCCAAATATTTTGATGAGTGATTGCGGTAAGAACTTCCTTAATGAAACGATCAGTGGGCTGACGGAAGAGTTCCAAGTTTATCATCAGAAGAGCATGCCGTATCATCCTCAGGCCAATGGGATGGTGGAAGCATTTAATAAGATATTGGAGAATGTGTTGACAAAGGTTTGCAATGTGCAGAGGAATGATTGGGACGTGCGCGTACCAATGGTGCTATGGGCTTATAGAACTACTTGTAAGAAGCTGACTGGACAGACACCTTTCAGGCTGGTCTATGGCATAGAGGCTGTGATGCCTATGGATTATATTGTGCCTAACCTACGCATAGCGGCGTTCATAGGAATGGCAGATTGCGGAGCCTTAGAAGAGCGTCTCGCGCAGCTGATAGAGCTGGAGGAAGATAGATTCTTGGTTGGATTCCATCAACAAGTTC
This sequence comes from Pinus tabuliformis, assembly GCA_031772625.1. Classification (NCBI taxonomy): domain Eukaryota; kingdom Viridiplantae; phylum Streptophyta; class Pinopsida; order Pinales; family Pinaceae; genus Pinus; species Pinus tabuliformis. The sequence continues at coordinate 453,291,930 of CM062804.1, read as the reverse complement.
AGCAGAAGTGCGAAAAGGCATGACATGATTGTCACATCAAACTGCGCACCTTCAAGGTAAATGATTTAGTTTTATTATATGACAACAAGTTTGATAAATTTTCAGGAAAATTTTAGATGCATTGGATGGGGCCATATGTGATCAAGGATATTATGTAATATAACTAACCTAGAAATATATGAGAATACAAATATACCCAGAAATACCAAGAGAAAAATAGATGAACTTCAGATCTTTATTAATATAAAAACACTTAAGGTAGGGAAACACCATACAATCACTCCTTAAGGAAGGAGAACACTCCACAAGCCATATGCTTGTCCATATAGTATTCCTTGACATCTCTCAATGGGGAGTCTCTAGCCTCTATATATGATTCATACATACAATACCATGGGTCATTACCATGGTTCTCTCAATACCATATATCTAATGCCATGTGCTCATCACATTATTGCTAACTACTTGTGGTCGATCCCATTATTACATTATTCCCTTGGGTACCTCCCTCTGTACCCCATAATATCCCCCCTAGGTATACTACATTCCACCCCCCTTAAACATGTTTCATCCCCGAAACATAAGAAGAACAAAAATAATAATATCTACTCAAAAGAGTAGTCCACTGGTACCATGTACGTGCATCTAGCCATCCAAGAAAAAGGTGAGCCCTCATTCTAGCTGGTGCCTCGCTCACTTGAGATGGAAGTTAACCCCGACGGCTCTTCTGTGTTGATGTGTTGCGGGTGGATCGTCGCCCCTCTCTATCTGTCATGTGGGGGTTGATGTCCTTGTTGCTAATTCGTTGCCATCTTGTAGGTTGTTTTCTTGCTGGGTGATGCGGGTGGTGACATGCTGAAGTTTTAACCAATGGTATATATTGCTTTAATTCACCACCTAATTGAGCTTGATTGGTAGCTGGTACATGTTGTGGTGTGTGCCGTTGTTTCTTATCTTCCAGTATTACTTCAGCAACTGATTCCTCATCTGATGTGTTTGTATTTGCTTCAGCCTCCTTGGACTCTATTTGTTTCTTGATGGAAATATCCTGTAATGTAATTTTCTTCTTTTTATACCAGAGCTTCAGGAATTTCCTCTGCACATTAATATTGATAGTACCAATAGATTCCATCCAAAGATATCCCAAAACAACATCCACATTATCCATATATGAAGCATAAAAATCATAATGCAATACATACTTATCTATAGAAATCTTCAAATCTTTATAAACTTGAACATCCTTATTATTAACTTGTGTGTTTTCCATGTTTTTTGCTGGAACTTGCAATTTTTTTGCCAAATTAACATTTATAAGATTTTGCTTGCAACTAGGATTTATATACACAATGATCTTCTCCTTCTCAATACATCCATGAACCTACAATAAGGAGATACCAGTAGAAAATAACCCCTTACATGTCTCATTCTCTTGTTTTCTAGCATGAGACCATTTGTCTAAAAAGACTTTTTCAAACTCTTCATCTAAAAGTTTGTACAACTTCTTGCTGTCAAGTGATCTAAACCATTTGCTAGCATCATCCTCCAAACCAATCCATACTAAATTTTTCCACTTTTCCCCATATGATAACTTTTCCCAGCTTATGAATTCTTCAATAGTAGGGCCATCATCTTTTCTTGAAAAAACATCTTGCTAGAAGCCACGAAGAGGGTTTTGAAAAAAAATTACTTGGCGAAAATTTAAAGTGGCCACAGTTCAGTCAATATTTCTTAGAATCTTTATTATGACCATTTTTTGGAAATGGAGTAATCATTCTGCATCTTCCCATGTGATAGAAATCCCGATATAGGCATTGGAATTTCAGATTCGCGTTGCAACTGTCCCGCTATCACAAAAATTTCTGAAAAAGAGAGTTGATTTTAAATCAACAATATCTCCCTCATCGGGACTCTGATTCGACCGATTTTTTTTTTTGAAATTGGGTAAATTTTCAAGAAGATCTAAGATCTGCAATTTGTTTCTCAAAATTTCCCACAAAACAACAAAAAATAACTGGAGATCCGCTGTCCACAAATTTTCGTCAAAAAATTTCTGCAACACAGTTGATTTTTAAATCAACGATATCTCCCTCATCCGGACTCCAATTCAGCTGATTGTTTTTTGAAATTGGGTATTTTTTTGCAAAGAACCCAGATATGCAATTAGATTCTACAAATTTTGCACCAGAACGTATAGATCTGATCTTCCAACTCATCGCCCCAAAAAATTCCTGCAAAAATTAAAAAATTGTCCACTTTTCCCAAGAAAGTGCTCTAATACCACTTGTAATATAACTGCCCCAGAAATATATGAGAATACAAATATACCCAGAAATAACAAGAGAGAAATATATGAACTTCAGATCTTTATTATTATCAAAACCCTTAAGGTAGGGCAACACCATACAATCACTCCTTAAGGAAGGAGAACACTCCACAAGCCATATGCTTGTCCATATAGTATTCCTTGACATCTCTCAATGGGGAGTCTCTAGCCTCTATATATGATTCATACATACAATACCATGGGTCATTACCATGGTTCTCTCAATACCATATATCTAATACCATGGGCTCATCACATTATTTCTAACTACTTGTGGTCCATCCCATTATTACATTATTCCCTTGGGTACCTCCCTCTGTACTTCATAATATCCCCCCTAGGTATACTACAGATTACCGATGATGGAGCAATTCAACTTGTGAAATTGAATGGAGATCCATTTTTTTGAAAGGTAAATGGCAGCCAATTGAAGCCATACATTGGGGATCCCACCAGATGACTATATGATGATAGCACAGTCTTAGCGCTCCAGGCAACTGCAGGGAGGCGCGAGACTATAAACTACACTACCCGGGTTGTAGAGTTGCACGATGAGGGGTCTGTGCGGAGTAGAAGGGTGTCAGAGTATCAACAGACATGCGAAAGGAGCTATGCTACAGGATGAGAGACTATGTAGCATAGCCAAAAAGTGATAGTTACTGTCACTGTTCATGATTTGATTGCCAGAAGACGGTTAAGAGGAGCGGGTGGCTGGAATTTAAGGCATTTAAGGTTGAAATCAAGTGTGAAATCTTTGGAAATATGCTGCCAATCTCGCATTTATGAACAGATTTTGGGGGGAACAGTAGAATTTGAATTTGAAATTGCCTATAACTTACAAATGGTCATCCAATGAGAAACACTTTACATTCTCAGAATTTCTGAGTGTCGTTGTCTGTTGCGTGAGCTCTTTGAGAATTTGCTTGCAGTCCATGTGTTTGAGTCCGATCAGAACTTCATTAACAATGTCATGTCTGCACCGGATGAGACCGCTAGTACTGGGGGAGTTGTCGCCTTTGAGGGAGTTGCCCCTACGATTGTGAGTATGGAGGTTCCCGCAGTAGTACCTAAGGCGCTGAGGTCGCCTAGGCTGAAGCCTACGCCACCGAGAGAGGATCCCAAGCCAAAGAAGGATAAGCAGAAGAAGACGTTGTCGGTGTGCGAGTCACCTAGGAAACATGCAGCTACATAGGTGCATTGGAAAGAAAAGCCCACAGCGCAGGAGAAAGGCAAAGTGGTAGACCTGGAAGTCGACGAGGGCACGAAAGAAATAGATGTTGAGGGGGTAGACCCTATTTTGAAGTTGCCGAAGTACACCCCTCTGCGCCAAGGCAAGGTGAAGGTCCCGAAGGACCCAAATAAGGGACAGTTCCTCCTGAACACACCCCTACTGCCAGAAAAAATCACTTTTGAAGGTCTGCGCTTTGCGCGCATCCCACATCTAAAACTTGAAGATTATCATTTGGGAGACGTTGAGCAGTTTCCCCACTTGGATACCGATAGCTTGATGAAGTGAGTGTTCTATAAGGAGTCTGGTTTCACCATGATGGAGCCAGTGGAATGGATTCATGGGGTAAACAACGCAGGGTTGTTCAACCTCCTATGGATGCCTCACTACCACCGCGCCCCTATAAATTTGACAGTCATGAAGCAGTTGTTGTGCCTTGTGCATGACGGGTGCTTGTGGTTGACTGAGCCAATACCAATCACTGATATGTTGATCCATAGGATCACTTTACTCCCTCATTCAAGATTGAATCCAGCAAAGGCATTTGCTGGTAAGACGGTCGAGCGCGACCTCGCTGAGAAGATGAAGGACAAGTTCAAACTTGTCAAGAATGCATGCAGGTATTCCATCTCTAGTATTACTGACCCTGCGGTGAAGGTGGCCACCCAAATTTTGGTTGGAAAAGTGATGATAAAGTGCCTCATGGACGAGGTGCCGACACCAGTAGTTTCGTTAGCGGCTCAGTGCGCGAAGGGCATACAGTTTAACTGAGCGCACTACCTATGCAACGCGTTCCTCATGAACTACCGAGAGGCACAGGACCAAAGTAAGACTTTACATTATTCATGGATATTACTGTCAATTGTGCTGGTTACATGGGAGTTGCCGAAGGACAGCCAGTTTCCTCAGATTCAGACATATTTACCAGAAGCAGCGAAGTTTTCTTCATTATGGGCCACAAAGGACGCTGCGCAGGTTCGAGAAAGTAATTTTTTTGGGTATTGATGGAGATGAGAATTCATATGGCCATAAACCAAAAGTCGCGGTTGTCATCAACCGTCTTTGAGCAACTATCTGGCTACGCGGAGTTTAAAGCAGACTTCCACCATGTTTACATTTGGGCACTAAAGGATCGGATCAGAAGTGGTATGATCTTCCCTACTTGGCTACGGATGATGCCATCGCAGAGGTCCTCAAGCGATGGCCAACTGATTGGCACACACCATCGAATTTGGCCACCGAGACTAGCAAGTCCGTGGAGAAGCAGAAAAAGGAAGTGGCCCGACTAAAGGTGCAGCAATTGGCAGAAAAGAGGAAGAAGGAGATTGAGGAGAAGGCCCATGCAGAAGCGGAGAAAACTACAAAGGAACAAGCGAAGTAGGAAGAGCATGGCTCTGACAGAAGTTGGAAATATCCTTTGCCCCAAACGGAGGACGACGAACAATCAAAACAGGGTGATGGAGATCTGGAGAGCACTCCTTTTTGCGTAAAGCAACATAGGGAATAGGAAAAGGAGGGACAGAGAAAGAAGACCAAAGCCTCCAAATCATCGGTAGATCCAATCACCTTGACGAAGGGTGACTTGGACGATATTGTTGACAAGGTAAGGGACACGACAGTAGAACTGTTGCAGCAGATTAAGCAGCAACAGAAGCAAGCATTGGTCGCCATATAGACGGGTCTGTGCGAGCTGCAGATCCAAACAACTAGATTGCAGGCAAGTGTATGGAAGAGCAGTGTCACCTCGACCAGTTTGGCATTGGGGACCACTCAAGAAATAAAGTTGGTTCGATTTGTGGATCTCCGAGCAGTTGCGTTACCGGATGGAGCTCTGAGCGCGAAGGCAGAAGATGACAAGGTTACTGTTAGTGCTTTGAGGAATGTTGGCCTCAACTTGGCTGCGCTCCCCAGTGAATTCCTTCACAGGCATAAAGCAAATGTGATTGCAGAGCTTAAGGCCCGAGAGCAGCACGCGCTTAGCATGATCAGCGAGCAGAAAGTCAACAAAGAATAGATATTAATTGAGAAGATAGTCATGCTATAAGCATGGAAGAAGGTTCAGGAGAAGAATGAGCGAATGACAGCCGTGGTAGCCGAAGCATGCAGAACCATTCCGAAACTGCATATCCCGGAAGAAGCGCTGGTGGATGCCAAGATTAGGAAATTGGATATAGGTGTGTGCGACGCAAGGACAGAGATGGCCAAGGTTCAATTTGAATTGGACCTTAAAATCATAGAGCTTGAGTTGAAGTTATAGCCTTCAACTCCCCAAGAGGTCTGAGCACAGCGTGAAGCCATTGTGAAGGATGCAGTCACAACAATAGATGCCGTGGTGGCAGATTGCACAACGCTCTTCGTGTAGTCTGTGGAGGTCGTTACAACTCTACAGGAGGATCCTGACCTGCAAAGGTTGAACACAAAGGCCCGGGAATTGTAGCAACAATATGACGAAGCAAGAGTGACGGTGTGCATTGTCGCTATATCACAACAATTGGCTAAGCTGCATGAGGCAAACCAGTTGCTCGAACAGGTGGAGGCAGTGCATAGGAAAGAGACGGTCCTCAAGGCCAGATTGGGGCCTTGCTAGACGAGGCCTATGTTATCTCTATCACCATTGAAGAGAAGCTGGCGAGCCTATAGAGGACACAGAAAAAGGTAAAGGAAGAAAATGCAGGACCAACAACCAAGCAGTTGGTGGAGCAGATCAAGTAGGTAGCCACACAGAGCGTAGCTGAGGTAGCAGTAGCACAAGTCGAGTTGGGAGGTCTCCACCATAAGATCTCCACACCAACAGAGTGACCTGAGGACGAGTCACGATATTTGTGTTGGGGGCCTATTGGGATAGGGTCCCCTGTGGTCAGTTTTGGGGAAGAAAGCCCAAGTTTTTGTTATGTAAAATGTAAAGTCCCCGCAAGTTGTGGTCGCGGAGTGTGTAGATAGCAAGTGTCATAAAGGGATTTTCCCTTCTTTTATGTATGTTGTGTCGGCTTGTATAGACCTACCCATGGTCTGCGGACCATGGCATTATATAAAAAGGAAAGTATTAGATAGTCTAAGATAGAAGATAGTAATGAAGAGATAAATTAATGTAATGGGTCATTAGAAGTGAATAGCGAAGATTCTTAGAGTAGAAGAAACGCTCTACAGTGGTGTGCGTAGAGGCCTAGAGTAGAGTCCACAGCTGAGTGCGCGAACCCCTACAGCTGAGTGCGCGGACTCCTGCAGCTGAGTGCACAGGGTAGTCTTGAGTCTGTAAGAAAATCTGAAGTATCAATAAAGAGATTATTCGGGAAATATCTGTGTTTTATCCATTTACTTCTATGATGAATGAATGTGTTTATGTTATGAGGAATGATAGGTTTATGATTTAACACTGTATTGATGTGTGATTTTGCATGGTTTACATTGTTATATGAATGTAAGTACTAATATCTGTTTACGTGAAGGATATGTTAATGAATGTTAAAGTTATCAGTCACTTAAGTTGATTTGGGTAAATACAGAAGTAAGACGAATTACAGAGGCATGTAGGTGGTTGATTCACCTGTTTAAGGTCCATGAAAGACAGTCGAAGACCTTTGCGAAGGTCTAGAGGATGGTAAAAGGACGTTATATCTTATCGATCTACATGAAGACAGGTTTAGGGCACAAAATGACATCACAATCATCTCTGGGTGCGGAAACTTGGTTCCAACATCCCCCCATACTGCTTCGGGTGAGACTTCAGCCCACGTTCCGTGGATTGATGCCGAAAGGGCCAGTAGTGTAGGGATTTTTTTGGTAAACTTAACTCTGAACCTGGGTCAGGACCCACTAAGCTAACACCTTTCCCTTCAGAACTTCACAATTTAATCAAATTGTTTTAAAGTGAATGATAAAAGATAAAAAGAGGAAGGCAACTTACAATTATAGAGCTCACAGCACCAAGGAATCCATATGCATAGCATGGCCTAGAACCACAAAGCTGATATACTTTCTAAGTTGAGAATGGAGTGTTGAACAGACAATAGAAGAAAGATAACTTCACATTATACAACATTGCAAACGTAATTTCGAAACCTCACACAGGCTTGTGTATTTAAAGCAATACAAATGAATCTGCAGGAGGATTTAAAGATATTGTCATGCTTATTGATGCATGAAAAGGAGGACTGAGGAACAAATAGATAGGTAATTTTACCGAAAAAACAAGCTACAAAGTTCAGAAGGAGGAATCACCACCAATCTATGCTATTCTAAATATCTATAAGCTATCACAGGAGTTACAAAATCGACCCTTTTCTTTACGGATTTTTGAATCCTTTTGCAATATCTAGACCCTATATTTATAAGAAAAGGAGGATCAAGGCATTAATGGTTATTACAGGAGGATTCATGGGCCGAGAGTTTTCGTTGTCATATCATATTTCCTTCTCAGCCAAGGAAGGGTGTCGTCTCAAGCTGTGCCGCCTCTTCGAATTCTTAAACATGGTCTGAAAATCTTAGCGTAAATGAGCAGAGAGAAGGATCCCAGTGAGGAGGAGGACGTGTCCCTTTCTGCTTCCATGGAGGCCTTGGGTGGAGCCACGTTCCTACTATTGAGGTGGTTTAATGCTGCATCGGCCAGTTTCTGTTAATGCCCCTTTGACTGCTTTCAATGCCGACTTATGGAGGTGTGATGTAGACCAAGTCCTTTTCTATGTAACAGAGTGGAGCACCATGCTACTCAGCCGATTAACTGTCTCTTCTACTTTGAATGCCCATGGAACCGACTTATGGAGGTGTGATGCAGGCCGAGTCCTTTTCTAAGCTTTCCCCATACCTTCATTAAAATTCCCAGCTGCTGAACCTTCAATCTGTCAAAGCTCTATTCAGTGTTGGTCAACACATTATGGCACGAGATTAATTCATTTAAAACAGGCGAATCGGTGAGGATTTCTTATTTAAGTCTTAGGCCTCTTTTGATAGCCCTTTTTATGGATCTCTGCATAGGAATAGAAACGGAGACCAAGGGATCATATATAAAGTGGTTAAAGTCTCAAATAAATGCGTGAGGGGTTTTTTTTTATATCAAATAAATCCTCTTATCGGTCAATTTCCCGGACCCGAAGTTTGTATAGATCATTGTTTATAACTTATCACACTCGGGCCCTCCTATCGCATCGCAACATCATCGATAATCCTTAAGTGGGAGCTCTTCAAAACGCCGATATGTAGTATTGTGATATCACCGATCGTCTAGATGCGAGGCTCTTATTAACCAAACTATGATCCTTTATCGCGTTTGGAGAAAATCTCGCAAATCACAATCGGCCCTAGCAAATGTCGATAAGCCTTAAACCGAAGTCCTTTGTGTCTAGGATTGCAGTATCGCTAGTGGAGCACTACATGGAGGAGAAAGAAGGAGTAGCCTGGGCCTTGTTTTGCAACATTTTTCTTTGTATTTTGAAAATTGACCTCCCCTGGCAAGTTTGATATATATCTTGCAATCGGCCATCGCCTCCACCGATAATTCTTAAGGGAGGACTGCGTTGGACTTCACCGATTGTGATATGGATGTGTGCTACAATTTTCCGACACTGATGTCTATGTCTTCATGCGATGCGATAATTCCTCCAGGCGCGATTGCGATTTTATTTGAACACTTATCCACTTCTACTCTTCTCATGCTTTCGGGGATTTTTCAAAGGGATAGTTCAACTGAGCGTATCTTTTGATCCAGGAACCCTTTTCTAGATTCTCTTTATACCACTAGAAAACTCTTTCCGAGCACTCTATAGTGGGGGAGGTGCCATCAAATTCTAGTGACTTCAACGACTTAGAAAATGGCCTTTTCTTCCCTACTATCCTGCATCCCAGACCACTGACCCTCATCAAGACACTGAGTGAGATGTGAATACAACATTGGCTCCATCTAGGGACAGTGCCTTGCTAGCAAGGTGCTGAGAACCTGCACACTGCGAACTATTCCTCTGGGCATGGAGTCATTTCTAGAACAAAAGAGACCTCCAAAAAAGTCAAAATTATTTACGAATTTAAAGAAAAACTAAAATCAAGAGTTTGCAGTAAACATACCAGATATTTACAATGAGTGTGGGGAGGACAATTTCAATTCTAAAAATAAAGCTTAAGAAACTGACCATTTACTGGTAGTTCCTGCAATTCACCATCTAAATTTTCTAGCAGAAAGTTATTGTTCCCTCTTTCTTCCGAAATCCTGAAGGGGCCAAACCATAATGGATAGAATTTCCGATGCTTTCCCTTGTCTTCCTGCCTGAAATCCCACCTGAGAGCTAACTCTCCTGGCTACAGAGGTCTTTCCTTAGCTTTCTTATCAAACAACAGCTTCATCTTTTGTTGATAATCAGACAATGTGGCTTCCACTTGCTCTCTTCTCTCTTGAAGTTCCACTAGCTGATTTATTATCCTTGTTAGTGCACTTGGCTCCTCCTCAGCTTCTTGTAGCAGATTTTCTACTGGCATTTCTAATTATATTGGGAAAACAACAGCCTTACCATAGACCAAATCAAAAGGTGATACCCCTGTGTATCTCTTGGGTGTTACCTTGTTGGCTCATAAAGCAAATTTCAACTGAGAATCCTAGTTCCTTTTGTTTTCAGCAATAATTTTCTTCAATATTCTCACCACTGTTTTTTTGGAGGATTCATCCAAGTCATTACCTTGAGGGTAATATGTGGTGGAATTCTCGATAATAATATTGTATTTGTTGCAAAAAGCAGTGAACTTGGAAGACTTAAAAACTTGGGCATTATCAGTGATGATTTTGGAGGGGCATCCACAACAGATAGAATGTTCTCTTCCATGAACTTCATAACCACTACATCTGTAGCATTCCTAGCTAGAATGGCCTCAACCCACTTGGTGAAGTAATCAGTGGCTGTCAATATCCACCTGTGATGGCCACTGGAAGGTGGGTTGATCTCTCCTATAAAATCCAAGCCCCATTGTCTGAAAGGCTCTTCCATCTGTACTGGAATCAAGGGGAGAGAAGCAAACTTCTGTCTTTCAGCAAACATATGGAATTTTTGGCAGCTCTTGACTCTATTTGAAACATCCTTGAATAGTGTAGGCCAACAAAATCCAGACATGAGTATTTTGTGGGTTGTGGTTTTCCAACTATAGTGCCCCCCACAAGCTCCTTCACGAAATTCTTCCATCATCGTATTGGTCATTGTTTCTACTAAATACAACAACAATACACCCACTGGGTCCTTCCAATATAACAAGCCATTTGATATAATGTATTTCTGAGCATGTAATCTCAAGCTTTGATATCTAGAGGAATCTAGCCCTAATGGTCATATTAAAAATAAGAGGTAATGGACAACATTTTTATACCATTAAGACCCCTCATACTTAGCATAATTTTTTTGTTCAAATGTTTTGATGTTGTTCTGGTGTTCTTTAGATCTGCCATTTTTTGTGATTAAATTTATCCCAAGTGCTTGGTAGTTAGATTCAGAAATGATTTGAGCTAGGCCTTGTCCTTTAATGAGCTTGGTGGGCTTTATTTCTATCTCATACTCCTGTATTTTCGCTATCCATCTGCCCCTCTTCCCTTCATTGTCCCCCTGCACCAGAACGTCTTTCATTGCTGTCATGGGAACAAATGATGTAACCTTGGACTGCGGTACATAAGTGCGAAAAGCCTTTAAAGCTTTAACTAGAGCATAAGCCTGCTTATCCAGTATATTATATTTCAATTCAGCATCCCTCAGTACTTGGCTGAAAAAAGGCAATAGGTTGTCATGACCTACTTCGTTTTTCTGTAATAGTACTACTACAATTGTGAATGGAGAGGTGAAAGAGAAAATGAAAAAATGATCTCAATAATCTGGGCTAGCTAGCACTGGGGCTTTGGCCAGGGCTTCCTTAATCCTGTTGAAAGAATCATGGGGGAAAAGATTCCACTTTACCTCATTGTCCTTCCTGAGCATATCTGTGATGCCTGTGACTATCTCTGCGTAATTTGTGATGAATCTTCTCAAGAAATTTATTCTTCCGAAGAAATTTTGGACTTCCTTTTTATTTCTGGGAAGTGGAATGTGGTTGATGGCCTCAACTCTTTTTGGGTCTATCTTCACGCCCTCACGTGATACAATATGTCCCAGCAGCCTCCCTTCACTTAGCACAAATTGAGATTTCTTGGGATTTAGAGAGAGGTCGTACCTTCTGCACATCTCGAAAGTCAATTTTAAATGTAGAAGTTGATCATCTTCATTTTTCAAGAAGACTATAATATTGTCCAGGTATACCACCATGAATTTGTCCTTCTCACCTACAAAATCAATGTCCATGGCTCTCTGGAACATGGCACCTGCATTTATCAATCCAAATGGCATACACACATACATAAATGTTCCCCACGTGGTAGTAAAAGCCATCTTTTCCTGAACTTCGGGGTGGACTGTGACTTGATTATACCCGGAGAAACCGTCCATCATTGACATTTGGGCTTAATCGACCACTTTCTGCAATATGTTGTCCATCTTGGGTAGGGGTAATTGTCTTTTAAAGATGCCCTGGTTAGGATGCGGAAGTCCACACAGAGCCATATATCCTCATTTTTTTTCGAACAGGGACCAGATTTTCTACCCATTGTGAATATCTTAAATGAATAATAATATTTTCATGTAGCAGCCTTTTTATCTCCCTTTCAATGGATGGGATTATGAGAGGATTTATCTGTCTGAGCTTCTGCTGATAGGGCTTCATCCTGCTTTTCAAAGGGATCTTATGTTGTATGATGTTAGTATCAAAAACTTTCAAATCATCATACGACCAAGAAAAAACATCTTTATAAGCTTTAAAGAGATCTAAATACCTTTGCTGGTATTACAATGGGATTTCCTTTGACAACTTAATCATCTGGGGCTCCTCCTCTGTACCAATGTTATGATCCTGCACTTGATCATCGGTTTCAGGAGCCATCTGTTTAGCGACTATGTCATCCTTATTAAAGAGCCTTTCTAGTGGAACTAATCCATGGGGAATAGTGTTCCCTTTTAGCTGCAAGAATTTATGTCCAGCCACTACATCTGTCCATGAAGTGGCTTCTTGACCTACTTCTTCTTCTTCTTCTTCTTGATCAATGGTGGAGTTGGAAAACTCCCCAATGACCTCTAGGAATCATTTCACTTGTTCATCATTTTCAAATACTCGCCAGTGCTTGATATTATCATGTATAGAGGGTCTATACCTAACTTCAATTTCGTACCTGAGGAGGGTATTTTTGGGAGGCCTGAAGGTACTGGTAGTTACAGCCAGAGAGTCAGCCATCCTGTTTTCCTCTCTGGGTAGAAACTAAATGTTTAAATCTATGAAGGAGTTATCAATAAGGTCCCACACTTCATTTCAATATGTCCTCAGCCTGGGGTGTTTTTCCTGGCATTGGTTCTTAATATGCTTTACTATCAACTTGTAATCTCCATAAATTGTCAGACAGTCAATTTTCAGACTTTTTGCAGTCTGCAGCCCAAGGAGAAATGCCCCATATTCTACTACATTGTTGGTTACGTCGAATTCTATTTTAAATGAAATAGGTATCATATGGCCCATTTCCCTCTTTCGAATTTTCTCCATCGAAATACAATTTCTAGACTTTGTTGTCACTTGCATGTTGTTGTTCCAACTGCCTGATTAAGTGGACTGGTATTTCCTCTGTAATAGCCTCATCTTCTTCTAAAAGTAAGCAGGATATATCACTTTCTTTTCCATATACTGGAGATTTCTTTGAGCCTTTAGCTGATGTGACAATTTTCACAAATCTAGATTCTCTATATAATCTTCTTTGTTCTCCCCCAAAGGTTGGAATGGTGGCATAAGTGAGGTCCAACTTAATTGAGCCACCTACTTTAGAACCCCAGGATCTTGATGGTAGCATGCCAAAATGAGGAGGTATGTCAGCCATTACTGTATCCATTACCACATTTTTTTTCTGGAATTTGAGCCAAGTTCACCACCAAGTCTTTAATCATTCCCAAACATTTTACTCTCTTGGAGTCAAAAGAGTACAAATCCTTGTAAGGCATAGTGATATGTAACCCAAGTTGTTCCATCACTTCCAATGGCATGAGATTATGAGAAGCTCTGGAACCCATCATGCAATTGTGCAGAAGAAGATCATGGACCCCAAGGGTCACATAGAAAGGTGCAGTAGAAGGATCAAGCTCTTCCACATGTGGCCCAAAACTACCATTGGCCTTTCCTCTTGAATATTTAGAGAATCATGAGTGGGTGAGGAGACTGATGGATGCATGAATTGAGATACTTGAGCTTTATAGGTAGGATTTCTTAGAAGCTCAACAAGTGGGACAACGATCTTCACCTTTTCAAGCTCCTTTTGAAGATTAAATGCATATGGGGTCTTCTCCATACTCCTTGATTCTACTTCAACTTGATTACCATCATCACTTCTATGCAAAACAGGTGCCTCCTTTTATGCATGTACCTCTTCTCTATTTCTTTCCTGGTTCAAAAGTACTTTTATCATGGCATGGTCAGGGTTCGATTTGCCCTTTCCTTTGACTGGCAATGGGGAAATAATTTGGGGAACATTTTCTTCTTATTGTCCTCATTCCCTGGACCTTTTTCTAGAAGACCTTAGATCAAACTTGTGATGCAACTGTTCTTGCATAAATTCAACAAACTTTTTGTAATAATAATCCATGTCTTCCTCTATTTTTGTTTCTTCATTATGGTTGGCCTCCTAGTGAGCCATATTTTCTTGTTGCTCCTCAGGGAACGCATAATATAAGTTCCCTTGCATATCTAGTGCATCTAGCCATGGTTCATTTGGATCCTCTTCTAGATATAGAGGATGCGGGATTTGATTTGGCTATTCTTTTCTCTCCCTTTGTAGCATCTGTAAAGGACGTCTCCTATATTGCGGGTTATACCCCCAATTATTTCCTTGAGGGTTCTGCTTGGAGAGATTTCTGTTCTTGATTTCTAGTTTTCCAATCTTTTGTGACAAACTCTTGATGATTTTATCCATCTCTTCTAGATTTGAACCTGGTATTTTTCTTTCTTGTCTCGAGGAAGAAGCTTCTTCTTCACCTCTTCTACTCACAGTGATTTCCTTCTTTCCACCTATCTTTCCAGCTGAGCCAAAACTTGCTTCCACTTTGAGAGCATCGACTTGAAGCCCATCTAAATTAAGTGACTTCCTTTCTCTCAAAACAAATCCAAAGTCAAGCTGGAGAGCTACCACGTAAGTCACATGAGCAACAACTAGAGGGGGCTTTATTTCAGTAGGCAGGTTATTGTATTGCTTGTTGAACCTCTTATTGAATTCAGATATGTCTTATTTTGGCTTCTTTTTTATAGCATTGAACTCTGTAAGGAGGTACTGGTGATTTCTCTTTTCACCCCACTTTTGTGCAAATGAGGTTTCGAGCTCATCCCATGTGGTGCTGGAGGCATCTGGTAAGGTTTTAAACCATTTTCTAGCCTCTTCCTCAAGAGATTATACAAAAAGTTTGAGTACTACATCCAACAACTCTATATTGAAATTCTCAACAAAGGAACAAAAATCTTTGAGGTGTTTCAAAGAAGTATTCTCATCTTCTCCATTGAACCTTGGAAACAAATTCAAATAGTCTTGTGGCAAAGGATTCATGGGTTGTGGTAAGTCAAGAGGAGCATACTTATTCAGAAAAAAACCTGGGACAACCATCTGAAATAAGGGAGGAGGATGGGGATTTTCTTGAGGGACTTGGGTCGAGGTCACAGGGTTTTGAGTATATGGATCGGAAACTAGATATGTCAATATATTAGGAGCAAACCCTGAGTGATGAACAATAGTAGGCTGAGAGCTGGAAGGGGCAGTTACAAATTTTGGTGAGATGGTGGCACAAGCGGGTGGGGTTTTCTCTTTTCGATTTCTCTTGAAATCATCTTTTCAGGGTCAGATACAAATGGAGCCTTTTTTTGAGAGAAATCTGACCATGTGTGAGGCCTTCTAGGTTCCAGGATTGTGAAAGATGAGTAGATTGTAGTGGAGTCTCCAAGGTGAGGTGAGTGCAATCAAAACATCTCTGTTCACCTATCCAGAGTGTTTTTAGCTTGTCATATTCGAGGGGAAAAATCCTTCAATAAGTTCCCCGGCAACAATGCCAAAAGATGTTGTGGCTAAATCCCGCATATGCATCATGAATGCAACATGATATCGAGAAAGCCCCCATAGACAACCTTGGATTGCTGACAAGACCAGTGCCTAGGGTCATCCAGATCAGTGTGTCTCAAATGGATTTTGGATAACAAGAGTCAACACTTGTGTTTCAAACAATGAACATGAGAGTGGTTATTTTTTCCCAAATATGTAAGCCAGCGATATAAGCCTTGATACGTAGAAGTAGATTTCAGAAATAAAATAAGATAGTGTAGACCTTTCCCTTCAGAACTTCACAATTTAATCAAATTGTTTTAAAGTGAATGATAACAGATGAAAAGAGGAAGGCAACTCATAATTATAGAGCTCACAACACCAAGGAATCCATATGCATGTCATGGTCCTAGAACCACAAAGATGATCTACTTTTTGAGTGAAGAATGGAGTGTTGAATAGATAATAGAAGAAAGATAACTTCACATTATACAATGCTGCTAACGTAATTTCGAAACCTCACATAGGCATGTGTATTTATAGCAATACAAATGCATCTGTAGGAGAAATTAAAGACATTGCAGTGCTTATTGGTGCATGCACAGGAGGATCGAGGAACAAATAGATAAGTAATTTTATCGGACAACCAAGTTGCAAAGTTCAGAAGGAGGAATCACCACCAATCTGTGGTATTCTAAAGGTCTATAAGCTATGACAGGAGTTACAGAATTGACCCTTTTCTTTACGGATTTTCGAACCCTTTTGCAATATCCAGACCCTCTATTTATAAGAAAAGGAGGATCAAGGCATTAATGGTTATTACAGGAGAAATCATGGGCCAAGAGTTTTTGTTGTCCGATCAGATTTCCTTCTCAGCCAAGGAAGGGTGTCCTCTCAAGCTGTGCTACCTCTTCAAATTCTTAAACATGGTCTGAAAATATTGGCATAAATGATCAGAGAGAAGGATACCAATGAGGAGGAGGAGGTGTCCCTTGTTGCTTCTATGGAGGCCTTGGGTGGAGCCACATTCCTATTGTTGAGGTGGTTTAATGCTGCATCGGCCGGCTTATGTTAATTCCCCTTTGACTGCTTTTGGTGTCGACTAATGGAGGCGTGCTGCAGGCCGAGTCCTTTTCTGTGTAACAGAGTGGAGCAACACGTTGCTTGACTGGCTGACTGTCTCTTCTACTTTTAATGCCCATGGCATCGACTTACGGATGTGTGCTGCAGGCCAAGTCCTTTTTTGAGTTTGCCCCACACCTTCATCTAACATCCTTGTTGTTGAACCTTCAATCTCTTAAAGCTATGTTTAGTGTTGGTCAACACATTATGGCATGAGATTAATTCATTTAAAATAGGCAAATCGGCGAGGATTTCTTATTTAAGTCTTAGGCCCCTTTTGATACCCCTTTTTATGGATATCTGCATAGGACCATGGATGGTGACGAAGGGCTCATCTATAAAGTGCTTAAAGTCTCAAATAAATGCTCGAGGGGTTTTTCCTTATATCAAATAAATCCTCTTATTAGCTGATTTCCCAGACCTGAAGTTTGTATAGATCACTGTTTATAACTTATCGCACCTGGGCCCTCCTATCACATCACAACATCGTTGATAATCCTTAAGTGGGAGATCTTTGGAATGCGATATGCAGGATTGCAATATTTCCGATCATCTGGATGCAGGACTCTTATTAAACAAACTATGATCCTTTATCACATCTGGGGAAAATCTTGCAAATTGCAATTGGCCCTAGCATCCACCGATAAGCCTTAAACCGAAGCCCTTTGTTTCACCAGTGGCCGGGATTGTGGTATCGCTGGTGGAGCACCACATGGAGGAGAGAGAAGGAGCAACATGAGCCTTGTTTTGCAGCATTTTTCTTTGTATTTTGAAAATCAACCTCCCCTGGCAAGTTTGATCTATATCTCGCAATCGGCCTTCGCCTCATCTGATAATTCTTAAGGGGGGACCCCCTTCAACTTCACCGATTACGATATGGACGTGTGTTGTGATCCACCGATGCCGATGTCTATGTCTTCATGTGATGTGATAATTCCTCCAGGCATGATTGCGATTTTCTTTGAACAATTAGCCACTTCTATTCTTCTCATGCTTTTGGGGCTTTTTCAAATGGATAGTTCAACTGAGTGTATATTTTTATCCAGGAACCATTTTCTGGATTCTCTTTATACCACCGAAAATCTCTTTCCGAGAACTTTGCAATGGGGGAGGTCCCATCAAGTTCTGGTGACTTCCACGACTCATAAAATTGTCTTTTCTTCCCTACTATCCTTCATCCTAGACCACTTACCCTCAGCAAGACACTGAGTGAGCTGTGAATACAACACGCTCCACATAGCAACAACATAGTTAAAAGGTGCTAAGACTTTTAAAGCTCCCAATATTTGGTATCCCAAGGAGACATGGTAGGACAACTAGCATGGATGATGTGGACGTCACGTGGCAGAACAACTGATGTGGAGGCATGAGGTAGTGACATGTGGTGTAATATTTTTTCATTTTTGGTCATCCAAATGGGCAATTGGTAAGTGACACATGGTGGGCACACATCAACACTTGGACACATGGAAAGTCCTGATTAGCTACAATAGATGACATGGCATGCATAGTGGCAAGTGATGTGGACTTTCTGGGTCCCTTATTAGAATGAAGGTCATTGGAACTGTTGTAGCTCCTAGAGACAACCCCTGAGTTCAGGAGAGTTCAGTGCCTAGGACATATTAGTCTCTCTTGAAGATAATTCATTGATGCTCAAGAGATAAATGAAAAATGATTTTAAGTTTGGTTTAATTACCTTTCATAGAGGCATATTCAATTACACATATACACAATATAGATCATCCCAAGAATAAATGTCCAAGTCTGGTGGCCTACACATAGTAAATGCAACTCATTTTTTTGTTGCAGTAAAGATGGGAAGGAGGAAGGTAAGGAAGGAATTCAACATAGAGGGTTGGACAGATCGAGAATCCTAAGTAGTAAATCCCCGTAGAATCATGAAAGAATAAGGAAATTAAATGCAGAAATTATGGAGCACATTTAGAGGTTTCCAGCGCAATGTTTGATAAGTACTTTCTTCTACAGTATAATATAAGAAAATCCATGATTTATGAGTGAATCTAGTAGCTACTACTTACACAATAACTAAGGAAGAGAAACACATATGAAGTGACATATAGAGGAATAACACATACTACACATTACTATGCTTTGAATCACCAGATCTTCTTCATTAACCTTCAAAACTGGAGTCCATATCACAAGCTTAAACTGTTCAAATTTGTATAATAATTACCACCTCCGGAACAATCAATTGAACCAAAACTTGGAACCTCTCTCTCAGCAAACATAACTTAGAATATACGAAAAGATAGAATTTGAACTCCTAAGAACAAAATTTGGGAACCTTTCTAATTAGTTTCCTCTTCCCTTATATAGGGAGAGAGAGATTGAACAACAATTATAAAATATCCCAAAATGCTCCATCTATATGAACTACCAGTTGTCTAAGCATGCAAATTTTCTATCTGTCCTATTGATTAGAAAACAGATCCAATCCTTTTCTTGAAAATGCCAAAATTAAGAAAATAACAAAACATGAAAAATGTGAGGTGTCTTGATTGACACTTTAAAATATCTCCAATGCTAATTCCTCTGATTGCCTTTGATCGGGCCACATCCCCCATGGTTACTGACCAAATCACCTATTTCTTTCTCCCTTTAACAACATGAAACTTCCTCTTTTTGGAGTTGGGCGTGGTCGAGTGCCATGGTGTTAGAGTGGCTCTGTATCTTAGCTACTGACCCATACACTCATTTATTAC
Source organism: Pinus tabuliformis (assembly GCA_031772625.1). NCBI lineage: Eukaryota > Viridiplantae > Streptophyta > Pinopsida > Pinales > Pinaceae > Pinus > Pinus tabuliformis. The sequence goes on along the minus strand of CM062804.1, from coordinate 453,272,422 downwards.
TTCTGTGTTACACTATTGGGGCCAAATAAATCTTGTAATGTAGCATAGTGCAACCTCAGAGTTGCGACTCATCATAACGTTTTTTAAAAAGACATTGCGAAAATCTAAAGTTTCGATACCTTTATCCCTTCTATGCTTAGCTCCTTATTGTTCATATACCATAGAATCGCCACCTGTGACTACCGATATAGTGCTTGGGGGTGTTGTAGTATCGAAGCCTTCATCCATCATAACTCCACTTGAGATAAACATTATGAAATCATATCATCCCGATCCTCTTAGCCCTTTTTCTCTTAGCGCCCTTCTTGTTTTACCTCCATGGGACTGCTGCTTATAAACACTAGTATAATACTTGAGTGCTACAATATTAGAGCCTTCATTCATTGTAACTTTATTTAGAAAAGTCTCATGAATTCACAGAGTTCTGATGACTTCACCCCCTTTTGAACTTAACCCCTTTATCATTTATCGACCATAGGAATGTCAGCTGCAACTGAAGGCTTTCATGCAACACTGCATTGGAGATTTCATAGCCCTGTTTATCGTAACTTTTATTAAAAGAATGTTAAGATATTATGACATCCTGATTGGCCCTTAGCTCCTTGTTTCTTATCCCCTCTTCCTATTTCTCTTCCATGGGACCAAGTGTTGTGACCGAAGGCTTGGTGCTCAAGTGCTAAGGTCTTTAAGATCCTACTGGGGGCCTATCTCATAGTGTATTAGCTCACACGCCTTGGTTATTTAAGCTTCCATAACCAAACACTATTCAACATCGGAAGAACCTCCCATCATAACTTTTCTCAAATACAATTATAGATGGATTCTGAAAGCTCCAACCTCTGATATTCTCCATAGAACCTAGGTGCTAGACAACCTCTTTGCTTTGGGTTCTTTCGATTCCCTGTGACCAAAAGCTACTCAACATCGAAGCCCCTTTGTCGGATAGGAACTATATGAAACAATTTGAAAGGAGATATGAAAAATATAGCTTCCAAAAGACTAACTTCTTAAATGATGTCATGTCGACGTCATAATTTCCACGTGGCACCACCTAGCGGTGACAATTGTCACCCAAATTCACCCGATTAGGCCGTCAAAAAATGTTGAAACTGACTAACATGTATCCACCATACGGCCACATCATGTTGATGTCATCTTCCTCATCAGTTTGTTAGAGCTAATTATCTGTTGCCATGTTCCCTGAGGAGGAGAGAGAAAAGAGCCCATCGGTCCTTTGGTTTTCTATGGTTTCCTTTGTATATTCCCTTCTCTGCAACTTTGGCACTTTCAAAGGAATTGCATTTGTTAAGGAGTTACAAAACCCTGATGTTATGATATCATTTTGTTTTGAGGTTCATCCTTCTGATATCAGGTGCTGATAGGATTCTTCTCTGAGGTCCAACCTCTCAACATTTTCTTTCTCTCATATTCCTCTTTTGATATCGGGTCCTGATAATCAACTCCCAAATTTCAGCTCTCCCTTTTGGTTTTTTTACTTCGGCCCTTCCTTTTTAGCTTTCCAAGACTGCACCCATCCTTTTCCTGTAGCAGGGATAAAAATAGGGCATTTGACACAAAATACAATATGGTATGATAGGTGACCATATCAACTCCAATTGGGGACAATGTATTGCAAAAAATGCATTAAGAACATGCATATTAGTGTCTTCTATCCATTGGGTATGGAGTCATTTTATTCAAGTACATAAAAAGAAAAAACAAAAATAGTAAAAAATTAAAGCATTATTGGTATGTACAATGGCTCACAGATATATATAGTGGGTGTAAAGGGCCCTCTTTAATGCTGGAAATAAATCTTGAGAAACTGCCCGTTCACAAGCAGTTTAAGCAACTCACCATACAAATTTTCTGATAGGAAAGTGTTGTTTCCTTTGGCTTTAGATATCTTGAAAGGTCCAAATCATAGGGGATCAAACTTCCCATGTTTTGCTTTGTCCTCTCTCCTAACATCCCATCTGAGCACCAGATATTTTGGATGTAAGGATTTGTCCCTTGCCCTTTTGTCAAAAAGAGCCTTCATATTTTCCTGATATTTAATCAGATTTTGAGTTACCTCCCCCCTGGTTTCTTAAAGTTCTACTAGTTGATTGTTGGGTTGTGTTATATTCTTTCCACGACTAACCTATGTAGTGAACTGGGGGGTTAGAGGGGGGGTGGAGCCCCCCTTCGTTGCGCCGATTGAGCAGTGGGGGGGTCACAGGGGGATTTGAGGGGGGCGGGTAGCCCCCCTCTATAGGGTCCGGGGCAGCGCCCTAGGAATTTTTTTTTTTGGACCCTATATTAGGTTGGGCAGACCTACCTATGGTTTTTGGTCCATGGTATTGGATGCTTCGACAAGTATAAATATGTATTGTAATATTGAAAGGAATATAATGAAAAATCAAGCTGGTAGTCCCGGTTTTGGGATCCAAGGGAAAATATCTATGTATATGTGTTTTATGTGTTATGCTCTTGCATTGTTTATTTTCTATGTTTTAGAATTCGTATGCAGGTAATTTCTGTACAGGGTTAAAACCTACATTTGGTATCAGAGCTGTTTTGGCTTCAAAGGGATGCCTTTGTTACTGAGGGGTTTCGCTCGGGCCTGTTGTAGACCCTGTTCAGTGGGAGATCTGCGGGATCGATTCTGGTGGTGAAAGAAGATGGCGAGTGGTGGAAAGATAGAGATAGAGAAATTTAATGGTTAGAGTTTTGAGTTGTGGAAACTCAAGATTGAGGATCTGTTGGTGGATAAAGATCAGTGGATCGTAGTAGATCCAGGTACTAAACCAATGGGAGTGTCTGATGAAGAATGGAAGAAGTTGGATCAGAAGGATAAGAGCACAATACGATTGTGTGTCTCAGATTCATTATTGCTGAATGTATCAGGGGAAGCTACGGCGAAGGCTTTGTGGGACAAGTTAGGGACTTTGTACCAATCTAAGTCTCTGGTGAATAAACTGTTCCTATGGAAAAAGCTGTATAACCTGAGGATGAAAGATGGAGACTCAGTGACAGAGCATCTGAACGCATTTAATACAGTGGTAAGTCAGTTATTATCTGTTGATATTAAAATTTCAGATGAAGATAAGTGCATCAGTGTGTTTTGTTCTCTACCAGATTCGTGGGATAGTCTAGTTATTGCAATAGGTAGCAATGCAACTGCCTTGTAGTTTGATGAAATAGTCTCATCCTTGCTAACGAAGGAGATGAGATGGAAAAATATGGAGAGCTAGAATGGTGATGCCTTGTATGTACGAGGACGGTCCTAGAATAGAAAAAAAATAAGTCATCGAGTGGGAGATCTAAATCTCCAGGAAAACCTATAAATGTGGTGTGTTGGAAATGTGGAAAGGAAGGGCACTACAAAAGGGACTATAAATCTAAAGCTCTTGACAAAGGAAAGGGATCTGATGATGCTTCTTCTGCAGAGGCGAAAACCACCACAGATGAAGGTGGGGATGTGTACTTGGCTTCTTCAAGTACACATGTAGATCATGAGGCATGGTTGATTGACTTAGGTGCATCCTTTCACTTCACTCCCCATAGAGAGTGGTTCTGCGAGTATGATAAATGCGATGGTGGTGATGTCTTCTTAGGGGATGATAGGAAGGCTAGAAATGTTGGTCGTGGAAAAGTAAAGTTGAAGTTGCAAGGTGGAAGGGTTAGAACACTTCTGGGTGTTCTGCATATTCCTACATTAGCCAAAAATCTGATTCATGTAAGCACGCTGGATGATGCAGGTGTAAAAACAGTGTTCGAGAAGGATACATGCAAGATGGTTCGAGGAGCACTGGTATTGATGTGGGGAGTTCGGACTAGAACTCTATACAAGCTGCAAAGTAGCACTGTTGTTGATGGGTGCAACAATTCTGTGGTTCCTGAAAGTGGAGCAGAAAATCTAGTGGTCTCTGGAGAGAAGACGATGTTGTGGCATCAAAGGCCTGGACATATTGGAGAGAAGGGCCTTCGAATAATTCATGGTAAAGGTATGGGTAATAGCTCTCTGGATTTTGATTTCTATGAAAATTGTGTATATGGGAAGCAGAATCCGGTGAGTTCCCCCTCTGGTGGTAAGAGGGAAAAACAGATATTAGAGCTTGTGCATAGTGATGTGTTTGGACCTATGAAGGTTCCATCACTAGGTAAGTCTGTGTACTATGTATCATTTATAGATGACTTCTCAAGGAATACATGGATATATTTCCTTCAGAAGAAATCTGAAGTCTTTGACAAGTTTAAAGAATTTAAGGCTCTAGTGGAAAACTAGACAGAGAAGAAGATAAAGGTACTGAGGACAGATAACGGTGGAGAGTTTTGCAGTAAGGAATTTGAAGAATTCTGTAAGAAGTGTGGTATAGCACAGCATAAGGCTACTCCATATACACCTCAGCAAAATGGAGTTGCAGAAAGAATGAACAAGACGTTGATGGAAAGGGCAAGAAGCATGCTTAGTGGTGCCGGGTTAGGACAAGAATTCTGGGCAGAGGTGGTGGAGACAGCATGTTACCTAGTCAATAGATCACCTTCATCAGCGTTGGAGGATAAGACTCCACAAGAGGTATGGATTGGTAAGAAACCCTATCTTTCACATCTGAGGATATTTGGATGTGATGCATATGTACATGTTACAAAGGAGAAACGAACCAAGTTGGATAGTAAATCTGAAAAGTGCATCTTTATTGGGTATAAGGATGGTTTAAAGGGTTATAAGCTTTGGAACCTAGCAACAAGGAAGGTTGTGTACAACCGAGATGTGGTGTTCAGAGAGGTGAAATATGTTATTAAACATGAAGTCCAACCAAAGGAACCTAAGAAGATAGAGTTTGAGCTAAAGGAGGAAGAATCAGACTCTACAGCAGAGGAGGAATCAGAAGATGAAGAGCCACAAACTCCGGGTGTAAGAAGATCAGTTCGAGAAAGAAGGCAGCCAAAAAGATATAGTCCATCTGCTTTCTATTCAAATTTTTCTTTATCTATTACTGATGATGATCCCAGAACTGTGAAGGAAGCAGTAGATTTAGAGGATGGAAAACTCTGGAAAGAGGTCATGGTTGATGAAATGGCATCTTTGCACAAAAATGAGGCTTGGGATCTGGTGGAATTGCCGGCTGGAAGGAAACCCATTTGCAGCAAATGGGTGTTCAAGAAGAAGAAAAATGCAGAAGGAAAGGTGGAGAAATACAAAGCTCGGTTGGTAGAAAAAGGTTATTCCCAGGTGCTGGGAATTGATTTTGGTGATATTTTTTCTCCTGTTGCCAAGGTAACTTCTATTAGATTACTTTTATTTGTTGTTGCCGCTTTTGATTTTGAGGTAGAACAGATGGATGTGAAGACAACATTTCTTCATGGGGATCTGGAAGAGGAGATCTACATGAAGCAACCTGAAGGCTTTGCGGTCAAGGGTAAGAAAGAACTGGTATGCAAGCTAAAGAAGTCTTTGTATGGGTTAAAACAGTCACCAAGTATGTGGTATCAGAAATTTGATACATTTATACAGGGACTTGGCTTCACTAGAAGCAAAGCAGATCACTGTGTGTATTTTAAATTAATTGGTGACCGTGTTATTTATCTGGTATTGTATGTGGATGATATGTTGCTGGTTTGAAATGACAAAGAAACTATCCAGGATTTGAAGACCCAATTGTCCTCCAAATTCGACATGAAAGATCTTGGTGCTGCAAACTATATTTTGGGCATGGAAATTAAAAGAGATCGGGCAAAGAGGAAGCTCTGGTTAAACCAGAGGAAGTATGTCAAGACAATACTGCAGAGGTTTAATATGCAGGATAGTAAACCGGTGAAGGTTCCTATTCCTGTAGGTGTAAATTTATCTGCTGAACAGTGTCCCAAGACACAAGAAGAGGAAGAGGATATGTCCCGTGTTCCATATGCAAGTGCAGTCGGTAGCCTGATGTATGCAATGGTCTGTACTAGACCAGACATTGCACATGCAGTGGGAGTATTGAGCAAGTTTATGTCAAAACCAGGGAAGGAGCATTGGACAACAGTGAAGCAAGTTTTCAGGTATTTGCGTGGCACTAGTGATTATGGTTTGTGCTACCAAGGAAGACCAAGATTGGACAGAGTTTTGGATATCTGTGGCTTTGTTGATGCAGACTGGGCTGGAGATTTGGAATAAAGAATATCTACAAGTGGGTATGTGTTTAACCTATTTGGAGGTGCAGTTAGTTGGATGAGTAAGAAACAATCTGTAGTGGCACTATCAACTACAGAGGCAGAATACATGGCAGCCACTCATCCAAGCAAGGAAGCAGTTTGGTTGTAAAGATTGTGTTCAAGTATGGGGTTAGTACAAGGAGCTATAAGGATAGACTGTGATAGGAAAAGTGCAATTTTCTTGGCAAAGAACCCTGCTTATCATTCAAAGACAAAGCACATTGATGTTCAGTATCACTTTGCGAGGGATATGATAGAAGACAAAAAGGTGTTGCTGGTAAAGGTGGACACTTTGAAGAATATTGCAGATGCATTGACAAAATTTGTGAGCTCTGAGAAGTTCTCCTGGTGCAGAGAAATAATGGGCATTTTAGGGTTGAAAAAATGAATAAGCTCTATTGTGGCCCCCTATGGAAAGAAAACAACAAGTGGGAGAATGTTGGGTTGTGTTATATTCTTTCCGCGACTAACCTACGTAGTGAACCGGGGGGTTAGAGGGGGGGCGGAGCCCCCTCTTCGTTGCGTCGATTGCGCAACGGGGGGGTCACAGGGTGGGCAACAGCCCCCCCTGTCCAGGGGGTTTGAGGGGGTGGTTAGCCCCTCTCTACAGGGTCTGGGGCAGCGCCCCAGGAAATTTTTTTTTTGGACCCTATATTAGGTTGGGCGAACCTACCTATGGTTTTCAATCCATGGTTTTGGACGCGATGGTTTTCGGGCCATGGTATTGGATGCTTCGGCATGTATAAATATGTACTGTAACATTGAAAGGAATATAATGAAAAATCAAGCTGGTAGTCCCGGTTTTGGGATCCAGGGGAAAATCTCTGTGTTATGTGTTTTATGTGTTATGCTCTTGCATTGTTTATTTTCTGTGTTTTAAAATTCGCATGCAGGTAATTTCTGTACGGGGTTAAAACCTAAATTGATTGATTCTCATGGTTAGACAATTTGTCTCTTCCTCAATATCCTACATAATTTTAACCACTGGCATGGCTAGTTGGACAGGGAAAATTGCAACCTTACCATATACCAATTCAAAAAGAGACTTCCCAATTGACCTCTTGGTCGCAACTCTTTTGGCCCATATTTTTTTGTGAGTCCCAATTTTTCTGATTTTCTAATATGGTATTTTTTCAGAATCCTTACTAAAGTCTTACTTGGAGACTCATCCAGTCCATTCTGATGTGGGTAGTAGGTGGTAGAGTGTCCCACGGTGATGTTGTACTTTTGGAAAAAACTTAGAAACTTGGAAGATTTAAAAACTTGAGCATTACCAGTGATAATATTCCTTGGACAACTAAATCTAGAAAGGATATTCTCCTCCATAAACTTAATGACCACTGCATCGGTTTCATTTCTAGCTAGGATGGCCTACACCCATTTCGTGAAATAATCAATGGCTATACAAATCCACTTGCATTGACCGCTTGATGGTGGATGTATTTCTCCTATGAATTCTAGCCCCCATTGCCTGAAGGGCTCTGCCAAAAAATAAGGAATCAGGTGGAGGGGTGCCAACTTCTGCTTCTCAGTAAAAGCCTGACATTTCTCACAGGATTTGACATAAGCATGAACCTCACCAAACAACTTGGGCCAATAGAAACCTGCCTTAAGGATCTTCTAGGTTGTGGCTCTCGAGCTGTAATGGCCCCCACAGACACAGTTATGGAGTTCATCAATCACCTTGTGAATCTCTTCTTCTACTAGGCATAATAGAAAAATCCCCACTAGGTCCTTCTAGTACAATTGGCCATTTGAAATAACAAACTTCTGGGCTTGTAGCCTTAATGCCTTGTATTTAGTTTTGTCAAAATTAAATGGAAATTTCAGAAAAAGTAAATAATGGACCAGATACTTATACTACTGTGAGACAAGGTACTTCATTTGGATTTTTTGTATTGAGGTCTCAATATGGCTTTTTTCCTCTTGTCTTTCACCTTTTCCTTCTCTATCTGTCAGCAAATTTATACCCAAGCCATGGCAGTTATCCTCAGACAATATTTTAGCCAATCCCTTCCCCTTGATCAACTTAGTGGGTTTGATCTCCATGTCGTATTATTGAATTTTGGAAATCCACTTGCCCCTCTTACCTTCACTGTCTCCTTGCACAATAATTACTTTCACAGTGGTAGTTGGAACATACGCTGTTATATTTGACTGCAGGACCTAAATTTGGAAGGTCTTCATGGCTTTGACCAAGGCATAAGCTTGTTTTAACAAGATGTTATACTTCAACTCTGAATCTCACAACACCTGTGTTAGAGTCAGTATTTTCATACTGCCATCAGTGATCAAAATTTCTCTTTTCATATTCATTTTAGGTGTCCCACATAGAAATTTTTTATCATTCCACTAGGTCATGCAAAAAAATTAGTCACTGATGGTAGTCCTAGTCCAAAAACATCACTCTTCCCTAAATGTGATTACTTGCTAGCATAGTTTCATATCTTGTTGACTGTACATCATCCATAAAGTTATTTTTATCAGGCCATTTGTATCAGTCATGAGGTTATTATGTCATCTTGAAATTCAGTCCTTCAAGGTCTCATTAGGTATTTTAGGGTTTTTCAAGGTTTCATTAAGTTGTTAGGGTTGCCTAGATTCTAGTTTCTTGTTCAGCTTTTGATGGATTAGTTCCTCATCTTATGGATTCGACCCTTGAGGATGGGAGGAGGCTGAATTAAGGTATATATCTTCTTTTTCTTTCTCATTGTAAAGGGTTGGACTCAGTTGGATGCTTAGGCTTTGATAGACATCATTTTGTACCAGTTAAAGTAGGAGATTAATGAAAAATTGCAGCTATTTCTTTGGGATCCATGTGGTATGATGCTCAGTTCAGTTTTTCTTATGTTTTCATGTGTTAAAATGTATTGTTGACTCCATTTAATCATTTCATACTCTTTATGTGAATGTATACAAGTCTTAAAGGCAGAATCCATAACTTTTATGCTCTGTTTTGGGTAGACATTTCATAGTTTTTGTTTTCTTCAGTTTAGGAAGAATGCATGAGGTTTACATGCTCTTCCTAGCTCCTCACCTCTCTTTTCACCTCATCCATCAAACCCTAAGGTTTTGATCATTGTGCCTACCTTGCCCCATCGAGCACCCTATAGTTTTGACCTAATTGCCTTGCCCTAACTGTTTGGCTCATCCTGATCCAGCAAAACCCTTCAAAATCAAATCAAACTTTGTGCTACTATACCTAGCCTAATATAAGTTTTTAGATCCAGTCAATTTGGCTAAGATCCTTACGGAGAGAGCCCTCTCTTGGGCTAGTAGGGCTAGCTACTTGGTTAATCGTGGTTTGTGGTTACCCTGGCATTGCCTTCCTTCAGCCTGAGGTTCAATCCATGTGCTAACAACCTGGATGAAGAATGCAATTAGTTGTTCTTTTCCTTCATGATCTTTCTGCAATATAACAACTGCCACCCTGTTAGGAGAGGCAAAAGAGAAAATGAGGAATGACCTATGATAATCTGGGCTAGCTAAGAGTGGGGATTCTGGAAAAGATTTTTTAATTCTATAGAATGATTCCCTGGCTTCTACAGTCCATTTTACTTTCTTGTACTTCTTCAACATCTATGTAATCTCTTTGAAAATTTCAACATAATTTGGTATAAACCTTCTTAAAAAGTTGATTCTACCCAAGAAAACCTGGATTTATTTCCTATTCTTGGTAATCAAATATTGTTAATAGTTGTCACCCTTTGAGGATCAATCTTCATTCCTTCCTTTGCTACAATGTGGCCCAATAACTTCCCTCAACTTAAATGAAACTTATATTTTTTTGGGTTTAAAGATAGACGATACCTTCTGTACTTTTCAAAAGTAAGCTGCAAGTGCTTGAGGTGCTTTTCATCTGACTCAGAGAAAACAATTATGTCATCCTGCTATAATATTACAAATTTATCTCGATCTCCAACAAATGTTATATCCATCTCTCTTTGGAAAGTAGCTCCAAGGTTTATGATGCCGAAAGGCATTCTGTCATACATAAACATTCCCCATGGTGTAGTAAAATATGTTTTCTTATTATCTTTAGTGTGTACAATGAATTGGTTGTATCCAGAGAAACCATCAATCATGGACATCCGAGCAAACAATACCATTTTATGTAGAATATAATCCATTTTAGAGAGAGGATAGTTATTTTACAATGAGGCCTTATTAAAATTTATGAAATCTACACAGAAGATTATTTATCCATTCTTCTTCCTGACAGAAACCAAATTTTCTACCCAATCCAAGTACCTTAAAGGCACAATTATCTTAGAATGTAACAATTTCTTCACTTCTTTTTCAATTGATGGGAGGAACATAGGTTTAATCTACCTGAGCTTCTACTTATATGGCTTGACCTCAAATTTTAAAGGAATTTTTCATTGTATGATGCCATGATCAAAAGTATTCAAATCATCATATGACGAGGAAAACACATCCATGTACTCCGTAAAAAGGTCCAGGTACATTTATTTGTATTCCATAGGAAATCCTTTAACTAATTTGATGATTCTCAGATCTTCTTCGGTGCCAATATTACAATCTTCCACATCTTCCTCATGCTCTTACTTAGTTGGCTTAGTAGCCACATCATTTCCGTTAAAAAGAATTTCCAATGGAACCAATCCTCTAGGGATGATATTCCCCTTTACCTACAATATATTGTGACTAGCAATAGTTTCCTCCCAACCGGCCTATTGTTCACATGTCATCTCCTCTTCCTCCTGATAAATCAATGAGTTTGAAAATTCTGCCATGACCTCCATGAAGCACTTGATTTGTTCTTCATATTCAAACACCTTCTAGTACTTGACATTATCTAGTACCGACAGCTTGTACCTGACCTCGACTTCATATATGAGCAAGGGATTTTGGGGAGGCTTAAAATTGCTAGCAGTGATGGCCAAGGAGTCTTCCATCCTATTATGCTCCCTGGGCAGAAATTGAATATTGAAAGCTAAGAATAAGTTTTCAATCAAATCCCACACTTCATTCCTGTAGGCTTTCAATCTTGGATGCTTGGTTTGACACTGATTTTTTATTTTCTTCACCGCCATCTTTGAATTCCCAAAGACATTCAAGCACTCGATATTTAGGTTTTTAGCAACTTTCAGCCCCAACAATAGAGATTCATATTCAACAACATTTTTTGTGGCTTCAAACTCCATCTTGAACGAGAGAGGGATCAAGCTACCTCCTAGAGATACCAATAACACACCTTCCCCATTTCCTTCCCTAGAATAAGCACCATGAAAATATAATTTCCATACCTTGTTATGCTCCAATTATTTTTTACTCAGCTGAGATATACATTCCACCTAGGTGTCTTTATAATTTGATCATCTTCTTCTAATAGAAAACAAGAAAAATCCTTCTCTTTACCATACAAAGGAGAATTGTTGGAACAATCTACCTTTATAAATGTCTTCACAAATCTAGATTCCTTGTAAAATCGACACTCTTCTCCACAAAACATGGGAATAGTAGCATAAGTTAGTTTCAGTTTAATGCAATCCCCAAGTTTCATTCCCCAAGACCTGGACAAAATCATACTAAATCTTGCAGGGATGTCAACAACTACAATGTCCATTACTACACTCTTTACTGGGATTTGAGCCAAATTGACCACCAGATCCTTGATCATACCCAAGCACTTTACTCTTTTGGAATAAAAGGAGTATAGATCTTTGGATGGCTTCATTATCTACAGTCCCAACTATTCCATCACAGATAATGGCATTAAGTTGTTAGATGCTTCTGAGTCAATCATACAATTATGTAGTAGGAGGTCATGAATTACCAAGGTGACATATAATGGAGGAGTGGAAGGGTCCTACTCCTCTACATGGGGTCCAAACACAACCATAGGCCTATCTTCTTGAAGGTTAAGTCTATATTGCAGGGGGGTAGTGATGGGTTAACTCTTAAACTGAGACGCTTGAGCTTTATACTGGGGTTGTTTCAATAATTCATCAAATGGAAAACTATCTTGACTTTCTCAAAATCTTTTTGGAGACTAAAGGCAGAAAAATTCTTAATTTTAGCAGACTCGACAGGTGCTTTGTCCTCATTGTAGATTGGCTTCATTAGTGGGGGAAATTTCTCTATCTTGGAGGCTTCAGACTCATTTGGATAGGGATGGGAGGATTCTTTGTTTGTTTGTGGGACAGGGTTGGGTGGTTTCTTCCATTTATCTGTTGGCTTAGGGGAGATTGGATGAAGAGTTTCTTCATTCTAATCTTGCCCCATGGACCTTTTCCTATACGAACGAAGATCATAATTCCTATGTAACTGTAGCCAAAAAATTGCCTACAATAATTGTCTATCTCATCATTATCCATTGGGGCCTCCAAATCATCCCCTTCTGCTTCATTGACTTCTACTTAAATTTCTCCCCCTGAGAGAGAAGAGAACTGATTTTCTTGAGCCTCTATGGTTTCTTCAATATTCTCTTCAGGATCATCTTCTAGATACAAAGGAAGTTGAATATGATCCTATTGATCCTTTCTCTCCCTTTGCAAGAGATGCAAAGGTTTCCTCCTATATTGAGGATTAAAATTTATGTTAGGAGCTGGCTGACTTTGTCAAGGGGGATTTTTGTTCTCCAACTCTAGTTTCACCAGTTTGTTAGACAAATTCCTCATTAGTTTGTTCATCTCCTCTAGCTTCTGTTCTTGACTTTCCTTTACATGGATTGAAGGGTTGGCTTCTTCCTTTCCTATCCTCCTGTCACCATATTCAAATTTCCCTTTCCACTTTCCAGTAGAGGCAAAATTTTCTTCAACTTCCAGGGAATATATTTAAATTTGGTCCAGAGTGTGATACTTTATTTCTCTGAGGTTAAACCCAAACTCTATCTCAAAGGCTCTAGCAAAAACCATCTTGGAAGCAGCCTATGGCGGTTTAATTTCAATAGGAAGACTATTAATATAATTTATTAAACCTTTTTATAAATTTCGAAACATCTTCATTATGATTTTTATTCATTGCATTAAATTTTGTAAGGATATAGCCATAGTCCCTTTTCTGACCCCATTTCTACATGAAGGTGTTCTCCATATTCTCCCAAGTATTAATTGAAACATTTGGTAGAGTCTTGAACCATTTTCTAGCCTCCCCATCCAAGGACTGAACAAAGAGTCTCAGTATTACATCCATATGCTCTACATTCAGATTCTCAACAAATGGACAGAAAGTCTCTATATGTTTTTTGGCTGAGATATCATCCTTTCCAGTGAACCTTAGCAGATTTTAAGGTAATCTTGTGGCATACCATTCAAAGGCCAAGTCAAGTTAAGTGGAACATATATATTGAGTAGGAAACTGGAGACAACCATGTTTTTCAATGGAGGTGGTATAATATTTACCACAATGCTTGGTTGAGGTCCTGTATGGATTATGGCTATATGGAGATAAGAAGAATTGCTAGCAATGATCTGAGTGGGACTATTTATAAGGATATTTGACTTCTTCAGGTTCTGGGCAGGAATGGAATATGAGAGGAGGAAAAATGATAGAATCTTCTTCAGATTTAACTTTGGATGAAAATGAGTCAAACAATTGGTAGCATTCTTTCGAATATTCCAAATCTTTGAAGGAGGACTCCGAGTAGTTTATCTAAGCTTTCTGAGAGCTGGAAGTCGACACTTCAGGAAAATATATTGCAGGAATTAGAGTAACAGGGGTCCTCTCTTTCTAAATCCTCTTGGATATGATATTTTCGAGGTTGAATATGGGAGGAGTTTTCTGCTGGGAAGTATCAGAGCAAGAATGGGGAATTTTGAAAGCCAGAATGGCCAAATAAAGCTATAAACAATGGAGTCTCCAAGGTGAGAGATATTCAACCCAGACTTCCTTTGCTCAGTCGACAAAATGAATGTAAAAATGTCGTACCCAAGGAAAATGTTATGATTCGTTCCCCGATGATGGCACTAGAATATGTTGTAGCTCCTAGAGAGAACCCCTTGGTTGAGGAGAGGTCAGTGCCTAGGACATCTTAGTCTCTCTTGAATATAATTCATTTCTACTCAAGAGATAAATGAAAAATGATTTTAAATTTGGCTCAATTACCTTTCATAGAGGTAGATTCAAACGCACACATACAAAATATAGTTCATCCCAAGAATAAATTTCCAAATCTAGTGGCCTACACATAGTAAATCCATCTCAATTTGTTGTTGCAGTAAATATGGAAAGGAGGAAAGTAAAGAAGAAATTCAGCATAGAGGGTTGGACATACCCAAAATATTAAGCAGTAAATCCCAATAGAATTATAAAATGATAAGGAAATTAAATGTAAAAATTATGGAGAACATTTTAAGGTTTCCACCTCAATATTTCATAGGTACTTTGTGCTACAGTATAACATAAGTAAATCCATGATTTATGAGTGAATCCAATAGCTACTAATTACATAGTTTCTGAGAAAGAGAAACACATATGAAGTGACATACAGAGGAAGAACACATATTGGACATTACTATGATTGGAATCACTAGATATTGTTCATTAATCTTCAAAAATGGACTCCATGTCAGAGGCTTAAACTGTTGAAATTTGTATGAAAATTACCACCTCAGGATCAAGCAATTGAACCAAAACTTGGAACCTATCTCTCTACAAACAAAACTTAGAATAATTCGAACTCCTAATAATAGAATTTGGGAACCTTTCTAATTAGTTTCATCTTCCCTTATATAGGGAGAGAGAGATCTAACAATAGCTATAAAATATCCCAAAATGCTCCAGCTATCTGAACTACCAGTTGTATAAGCGTGTGAATATTCTAGTTGTCCTAATGATTACAAAACATATCTAATACTTTTCTTGAAAATTCAAAAACTAACAAAATAACAAAACATGAAAAATGTGAGGTGTCCTGATCGACATGACAAATTATCTTGAATTCCAATTTTCCTGATTGCCTCTGATCAAGCCATGTCTCTGTCATGGTATTCCTCCATGGTTACTGACCAATTCACTTATCGCTTTCTCCCTTTAGCAACATGAAACTTCCTCTTTTTGGAGTTGGGCATAGTTGAGTGCGGTGGTGTTAGAGTGGCTCTGTAGCTTAGTTGCTGACCCATCCACTCATTTATTACTTATGTGGTACACTATCAGGGCCCAATACATCTTCTAATGTAGCATTGTGCAACCTTAAAGTCACACCTCATCGTAACTTTCTTTAAAATGACATTATGAAAATCCAAGTTCTGATACCTTTAACCTTTTTGTGCTTAGCTTCTTATTGTTCATATACCATAGAACCACTGCCTATTACCACCGGTATGGCGCTTGGGGGGGTTGCAGTATCATAGCCTTCGTCCATCGTAACTCCATTTGAAATAAATGTTACAAAACCATATCATCTCGATGCTCTTAGCCCCTTTTCTCTTAGCACCCTTCTTGTTTTACCTCCATGGGACTGCTGCTTGGGACCATTGGTATAAGACTTGAGTGCTACATTATCAAAGCCTTAATCCATTGTAACTTTCTTTAGAAAAGTCTTACAAATTCATAGAGTTCTAATGACTTCACCCACTTTTGAGCTTAACCCCTTTAATATTTATCAACCATAGGACTGTGAGCTACGACCAGAGGCTTTCTACAACCCTATGTTGGAGATTTAGGAGCCTTGTATATCGTAACTTTTATTAAGAGGACATTATGATATTATGACGTCCCAATTGGCCCTTAGTTCCTTGTTTCTTGGGCCTCTCTTCCTATTTCTCCTCCATGGGAATGGGTGTTGTGACTGGAGGCTTGGCGCTCAGGTGCTAAGGTATTTAAGATCCTACCGACGACCTATCTAGTAGTGTATTGGATCTCACCCCTTGGTTCTTTGAGCTTCCATAACCAAACACTATTCAACATCAGAAGCACCTCCCATCATAAATTTTCTCAAATGAAATTACAAAGGGATTCTAAAAGCTCCAACCTTCAATATTTTCCATAGCACCTAGGTAGTAGACCATCTCTCTACTATGGGTTCTTTGGAGTCCCTATGACCAAACACTACTCAACATTGGAGCCCCTTCATTGGATCAGAACTTTATGAAATAATTTTATAGGAGCTACGAAAAGTCCAACTTCTGAAAAAATTACCTGCGAAATGAAGTCATGCCGATGTCATCATTTCCACATGGCACCACCTAAGTGGTGACACTTGTCACCCAAATTCACCCCATTAGTCCCTCAAAAAATTCCGAAACTAACTAACACGTGTCCACCGTACAACCACATCATGTTGAGGTCATTTGCCTCATTAGCGTCTTGAAGCCAATTATTTTCTACCATGTGCCCTCAAGAGGAGAGAGAAAAGTGCCCCTCGGTCCTTTGGTTTTTTGTGTTTTCCTTTGTATTTTCCCTTCTCTACAACTTCGTCTTTTTCAAAGGAATTGCATTTGTTAAGGAGTTATGAAACCCCAATGTTCTAATATGACTTTGTTCTGAGGTTCAATTTTCCAATATCAGGTGTCGATATGAGTCTTCTCCAAGGTTCGACCTCTTGACATTCACTTGCTCTGATATTCCTCTTTCGATATCAAGTCCCGATAATCGGCTCCCGAATTTTGACTCTCCCTTTTGGTTTTTAGAGTTCGACCCTTCCTTTTTGGATTTCCAAGACTGCACCCATCCTTTTTCTATATCAGGGATATGAATAGGACCATTTGACACAAAACACAAGATGGTATGATAGGTGACAACAAGAACCCTGTAATGTTGAAATGGAAATGAAAAAGGATTGATCAGACTATTCTAAAAAAGGGTCATACCAATTGGGTCTTACATTGGGGCACTCATTCATCAGAGTACTAGATTGTCAAAATGGATTGGCAGTAGGACAATTTGAAGAGCGAAGTTCCAAGTAATTGGAAATTAATTATCAGGATTAAATGGATAGGATTGGTGTTAGTTGAATATTTCTCTACCACGTCTCAAAACATCAGGACATCATTGTTTAACAAGTAAGGAGGAAATTCAATCCACCAATATCTGTTTGGGAATAGTCAGCATCCATGATGCTAGGTCATATTTTTGAAATTGTAGCAAGAAGAGGCTTAATTTGACTAGTGGAGAAAATTTTGTTTCCCACATCAGCAGGATGACTTGGATTATAGTTATCTAGAGTGACATGGCCTTGTGTACTAGTTAAGTCAGTAAATTTGAGTTTGTAGGCTAGAAGTAGAGTTGTGCATGAGTTTATTGCTAAGATCTAGAAATCTAGTTGAGTCATTATTAGTTGAACTTAGTTAATTGAGCTCTAGTAATTAGTTGAGTTAGTTGAAGGCCAGTTGAGAAGTTATGATTGTTGTTAACTCGTTGATCTCTCAATTAACTAGTCAATCAGCTAAAAATAGAACCAGTCATGCATGGAATTCAAATTTCATAGTAGAGTGGATGGAAAAGGAACATTTGTATTTATAATTGTTTATTGTTGAGTGTGAAGTGCTTTTGCACAGAGCAGGAGAGAAATTTCCCTTGGATTTGTGCAAGGAAATAGGAAATTTTCCTATTATTTAGGATCTTAATTCCTCCAAGATTGCACAAGGAAATATGAGGTTGTATGAGGATTAAATTGGCTAAGTGTTGGACAGAGTAGATCAGGAAGAAGAAGAACATGATTATAGTGTAGGGTGTGCTTCAGAGTTGAAGCAAGGCATTGTAATTAGTTCTATTTTCATCTTAATTAATGAAAAGTAACATAGGGGTTTTTCCGAGTTGGCTTCCCCTATAAATAGTTGTGTTCTTTTGGTTTTAATAGTTGCATTTCATTGCATGTGTTTCTAAATTTTGATTTCCATTCCGCAGAATAGTAGAGGAAATTTGTAATCTCATGATTTTAGTTCAATTTCATTAGTAGTAGAAAATTTCTAATTAATTTCTACATGGTATCAAAGTAGAAATCACACTAGAAACTAGTCAATAGATATTATCCTTTAGAGATTTTGATTTGTAGATTTAGTGAAGAATTTTTTCTCATGTGCAAAAAAATGTATTTCAACGGATTGAGATTGGAATATTCACTAGAGGGAACCTCAATTTTCATAGCTTGGAAGGACAGGATGGAATTTGTACTTGATGAAAATGGAGTGTTGGAGTACACCAAAACTGAGATTCCAAAACCAACAGTATTGGATGCATAACAGTTAGCCTAGTGGAAGAAGGATACCGCAAAATCCAAGAGGATCATCCTAGAGGGTGTGAGAGACCACATAGTCTTGAATTTACATGGAAAAGAGACTCTATTTTCTATGTTGAAGACCCTCACTAAGTTATTAGAAAATGATAGTGATGCCAGGAAATTGGAATAGAGGGACAAACTCAGAAACATCTGCATGCAGAAAAATGAAACCATTCCACATTACCTCTCTAAATTCACTCAGTGTCAAGATGAGCTTGGAGGAGTTGGAGAAAATATTCCATCTTCAGAGCTAGTGAACCTAGCTCTCCTAGGCTTTCCTAAATCCTAGCATAGCTACCAGGAATCTGTAAATGGAAGAGACAAATTTCCAAATTGGGAGAGGCTTTGGTCTGATTTGGTGTAGGAAGAAATTCAAAGGAACAATAGAGATGGAGTAACATCCAAAGCTGAGGAGGAAGAGGACTTTGCTCTAGTTGGAAAAGGAAAGAATGCTACGGGTAGGAAGGCCCAAGGTGAGGATGAGTCTAGCCAGAAAAAAGGCAAGAAGAAGGACCTTAACAAAATAAAATGTTTTCACTTCCATGAATATGGACACTATGCAATCAAGTGTTAGCACAGGAAATCCAAAAAGGAGCGTGAAGTAGGAGCAAGAGGAGATGCCTTGGAATCACAATTCGAGCTATATTTTACCCTCTTTGCTTGCATGGAAAGCACAATAAGAGGGAGTGAGTGGTACCTAGATTATGATGCCTTGTTCCATATGACTGGAATGTTGATAATTCTTTAGTAGCCCAGAGGAGAAGGATATCCAACTACATATAGAATTTGGAGATTATGGGAGGTATAGTGCCAAATGAATTGGTATTGTCACCTTTAAGAGGGAGTAAGGATACCATCCTCATCTGAAATATGTTATGTTTGTACTTGGTATGAAGAAGAACTTCATATTTGTAGTTTTATTGGAGGATAGAGGCTATGGCGGTGTTTTCAATAAGGGGAAAGCATTTCTAAGACATGTCGCTACCGAGAAGGTGAAACAGATTGGAGTTAGAGTGAAAATATCTACAAGCTAGAGGTATATTTCCCCATGCATGCAACTATATCTCTAGGAGTGAGGTTGGGTGAAATAGAGCCTTAGTCCCAGAGTTACAAAAATAGGGTAGGGTCCATAGGAGAGGAGTAGCAGTTGCACTATACTCTTCTCATGGATCATTACCCTTGCTATAAGGACCCACAATATTTAGTATTAGAAGGATTAACATCAGTTGATGCAGTCATATCTTGAGTGGAAGTAGTAGACTAGTAGCAATCATATGCTAAGGAGAATAGAGTAGTATTGATAGCAATGAAGGAGGCACAGTGTAGAATAAACAACAATGCATTTTTCCCAGTAGACGGTGCAGGCTACTAGTAGTCAGAGACTCAGGAGGAAGTTGCAGCTCAGAGACATAGTTGATTTAGTATTTCAGATACTTCTCAGTTGCAGTTGTTGCAGTAACAACAATAATAGTGAAAGGGAGTCTTGTTACAGTACATTCCTATAGGAGCAGGATTGGGATTGTTCAAAAATATTTTCTTGCTAAGAGGGAGCGTTGAAATTTTAGCAAGAAAAGGCTTAATTTGACTAGTGCCTTAGTCAAAGGGAGAAAATTCGATTTTCCACATCAACAGGATGACTTGGATTGCAATTAGCTAGAGTGACATGGCCTTGTGTACTAGCTAAGTCAGTATATTCAATTTTGTAGTAGAAGTATCGTTGTGCATGAGTTGATTGCTAAGATCTAGCAATATAGTTGTGTTATTGTTAGCTGAACTCAATTAATTAAGCTCTAGCCATTAGTTGAGTCAGTTGAAGGTCAGTTGAGTAGTTATGAATGTTGTTAACTCACTAATCTCTAAGTTGGCCAGTCAATCAGCTAAAAATAGACCCAGTCATGCATGGAATTCAAATTTCCTAGTTGAGTGGATGGAAAAGGGACATTTGTATTTATAATTGTTTACTGTTTAGTGTACAATGATTTTTCACTGAGAAGATGATCAACTCCCCTTGGATTTGTGCAAGAAAATAGGCAATTTCCCTACTATTTAGGAGCTTAATTCCTCCAGGATTACGCAAGGAAATAGGAGGTTGGATGAGGCTTGAATTGGATAATTGTTGGATAGGGTAGGTCAGGAAGTAGGAGAACAAGATTGTAGTGGAGGGTGTGCTTCAGAGTTGAGCAAGACATTGTAATTGTTTCTCTTTTCATCTGAATTAATGCAAAGCAGCGAAGGGGTTTTTCCCTGTTGGGTTCCCCTACAAATAATTGTGTTCTTGTGGTTTTTATGCTTTCATGTTGTTGAACCCCAAAATTTCCTCTTTTTGACAACCTTCTTATACTCCATTCTTCCCTTTTTGACCTTCATAACTCTAATTTGGGTATCAGTTTACAAGGTTTATGGAATAGCAGGTACATAATCATCTTATATTTCATAAACATCATTTGTATTTATTATTTAACTCAATATTTACCTAATCTACTTAATTACAATGATTCTGCAGCTGATGTATGATTCTATAGCTAAGTTCAAGGTTTGATGGGTTTTGAAGCTTTAGTCAAAGAACAGGGCATATGGGCAGGTGGAAATTAGTTGGTACAACGATTTTTTCCTACCTTCATAACCTAGATCAATAAGGAAAGCACCATAGCAGCTTGGTCAAAGCGAAAGTCAACCACCGAGGAAGGTGAATCAAGCGAGCGAGGAATTAGTGAATGCAGATATTCAACCTCATGATTTGCTTCGTTGATAGAAAATCATGAGGAAATCACGTTATTTTATCTTTTAATGTTAATTTTAGTCATTGTCGATTAGCATAAGGATGTAATACTCTGAAACAATTATGCATAGGAGTTTTATAAATTTTCCTCTCGGCATGACAAATAAATATTTGGATATTGTTTTTAAACTCTGTTTTTGCAATTAAAGATGTTATTTTATTCCTCTATTATGTGAATTAATGTGTGGTTAATCATCTCGTTAAGGCATTATGTTGAAACCTACTTCTCGCAGGAGGTCCCCTTCAAGATAGTAAGGTTTTCTTTTATTTGCAATTAGTATTTTATTCTGTGTTTTATGTAGGATTTTGATAGTTCATTTAATTTCTCAAGTATTGATTTTTGAATGTAAGTTAAGATTGTTTTGAAGCATGTTTATTTAATCATTCTATTGTTAAGTGAAGCGATATTTCCTGTGCACATAGACAAAGTATAAATTGACATAGATCAATAGCATAGATTTACATTGCAGTTATATAGATCAGATTTTCATTTGCAGAGTTAATCTTTCTTTTTGTCAAGAGTAGATCTATTTACATTGTTAAATTTCATTTTCAAGCAAGTGTGTGTGTGATTTCATTTTAAAGAAAGTGTGTGTGTGATTTTATTTCAAGAAAAGTGTGTGTGTGATTTTATTTTTAACAAGTGTGAAGAAAGTGTGAAGTTTATTTCAAGAAGAGTGTGATCTTTCCTTTAAGCAAGAGAAATAGAATTGATTCCATTTTTATGAGTGATTTATTTACTTACATAGTTGTAGAGAAACATGTGCATTTCGATATCTCAAATTAACTTAGGAATTGTTTAAGTAATAAGGACTCCTAGCACAAACAGTGCACATACATTTCATCAGTTTACTAGCCTTGGTTGATAATTCATGTAAGTAATTTAACACCAATTAAATTACCAAATTTTGGCGTCGTTGTCAAGGAAGTGTATATAGGAGTCTTTTTCTTTTTCTTTTCAATAAAAATAGAAAAATAAAAAATGATATCCATAGGGAAAGAGATTCTAGAGGTAGATTTGTAAGTAAAGGTAGGAGTTCGATTCCAATATCATCACTCACCCCACCATGACATCGTAGTGCCACACCATCCACCCAAACTCATATTCCATCAATTGCAGGTAGACATACACTTCCTGAGGTAATTAGATCTGAAATCCAACCTAAAGATTCACCAAATTCCTCTACTGAAGCTATAGTAGAAGAAGAAGAAACCTATTTTAACATTCCATTGATAGAAGAACCAGAGGAGCTAGAGGAGGAACTAGAAAATCCAATTTTGGAACCTTACATTAGTTCTGACGAATCTACAATGGCAAGAGAAGGGGAAGGTGAAGTACATAATGTGAATGGTGAAAAACCTAGGATTGGAGGTGGAAGAGGAGGAAATAGAGAAGGTGGAAGAGGTGGAGGAAGAGGAAGAGAAGGTGGTAGAGGAGATCCAGAACCTTTTGGATTTCCCATCTTTGATGAAGATACCACAACCACAATGAAAAATATCTCACCCTCCATCCTTCCTAATTTTCATGGTTTAAGAAATGAGGATCCTAAAATATTTCTCTTTGAGTTTGAATTCTTGTGTAGATCCTATGACTACTTGCTTGATACTCAAAAATTGAAATTGTTTCCAGCCACTCTTAAGGATGCAACATTAAAATGGTTTATGGGCTTAGAAGTACATTCTATAATAACATAGGAACAAATGAAAACTAAATTCTTAGAAAAATACAAGGATTATTGTATGCCTCATAATCTTAAAGATGAAGTATTTAAAATGATGCAAAAATAATATGAAAATCTTGAATATTTCGTTGAAAGATTTGCTTATAATGTAAAAAGGGCTAAAATGCATAATCTAGATGAAGAAATTTTGAAAGCTCTCTTACTAAAATATATCATAGATGAGTGGATAGATATTCTCACTTTGATGGGTAAAGGAGACATTTCTCAGTTATCATTTGGAGATATTTGTGAGTTATGCATACACATTTCAAGAGGAAAGGCAAGAATTGGGAAAAATCCAAGAGATCCTGTTATGTCTAGGATTAATAAATCTGCAACTGGGACAATAAGTAGGGATGAAATAGGAAATTTTCTTGACAACTTTAAAACAAGTATTTTGGGGAGTCTTAGTGAACAAATAGATACCCTTAAAGTAAAAAACAAGCAAAAGGCTGAAAAACTGCATTATCTATCTTTTGTCCAAAATGTAGAAATAAGCATGCCTTGAGAGAATGCCCTCTTGACTTAAAACGTGTGGAAGCCTATGTTATATGTGCAGAAAATCATGATACAAAGGAATGTCCTTCAATTCTAGGTCTTAAAGTTGTATATCAAGATGAATTAATGCCAAATAAAGTAGAACCTCTTTGTTTTATTGCCAAGAGACCATGGAAAAATCCATAATCGAATATGACCCAAGGTTTCAACACTCAAACATATGCACAACCATCACAAAGTAATTGGACCGCACCCATGGCCATTGAGAAATAGAAATCGATGTCTGGTGGTAATGTAAGAAAGAAAATACAGTATGGAACTTGCGGATTAGAGGTCCTTAGAGCTAGCTCCCATGGAGATTATTCCACTATATTATTTCCACCCAATAGGATACGTAGCTTCCCAAGTAGTACTTCCTAACTACAATTAGTATATTTCCGTATTCCCTAAGTAGATTGCATATTCAGATGACCAATTACTTGGAAACCTTGGCCTCAACCTAGGTCATAAGGATGGAAAAATCCTTATGGAAAGTACCCTCAATATCCTCAATTCCAACAACCTTACCTTGTTTTTCCACCACAATATTTTCCTAAACCTGTTTAAGCCTCTCAACCTCAAAATCCAAACCCACAACTTTCACTACCATTTCCACAAAAGCCAAATCAATTGCCTGCTCAGCCACTTCCAAATCCAAATAATAAAAATTCATAGCCTGTTTACAACATGGAAGGACATAATTTCCAAACTTACATGATAACTCCATTAGATCTAAACAATGTCCAACTTAGATTTGGTAGAGTATTGGAAAAGAAGTCACCATCCGTTGTTATCCAAGAGTCTGAAAAAGATGACCTCTTTGAGAAAGAGACATCTTCTCATCAAGAGGAAAATTCTCAAAAACAAACCACCCCTGTACATTCTGATGATACTCCAATAAACTCAACTCCCATTATAGAACAACCTTTAGTCTCTATTCAAAATCCACCTTTTCTTGAAAGATTGAAAATTGACAAAGGGGTAGAAAAAAAGATTGTGTTGCTTGATTATGATATGATAGATGAACTGAAGAATGTTTGTATAAAAATTCCTTTGTTACAATCTATTAAATAAATACCAATATTTGCAAAGAAAATCAGGGAGTTAAGTATTAAAAAACCAGGAAGAAAAAGAAAAGAAGTTAAAATAATCCAATTAGGTGGGAAAATTGTAGATATCTTAATGGGAAAGACAACAATTCAGAAATATATTGATCCAAAAAGTCCCATTGTGAAAACACCTATCAATGGTGTTGATATTCCAAACACATTAATCGATTTAGGATCAGCTATCAACATCATGAGTAAACAAACTATGGATCAATTGAAACTTCATAATATTCATAGACACCTACACTATTGTTATTAGTAGATAGATCTATTATTAAACTGATGGTGTGTTAGAATATGTATTTGTATCCTTAAATTCTTTGGAA
This sequence comes from Pinus tabuliformis, assembly GCA_031772625.1. Lineage (NCBI taxonomy): Eukaryota > Viridiplantae > Streptophyta > Pinopsida > Pinales > Pinaceae > Pinus > Pinus tabuliformis. Next base: position 453,247,586 of record CM062804.1, on the reverse strand, counting down.
TATCCTATTGACTTTAAGATTTTGACACCCAAGAATAATATAGGAGGACATCCATTGATTCTAGGAAGACCGTGGTTAGCTACAACTTATGCTTTTATAAGTTGTAGATCTGGTGATATGTTTATCTCTGATGGAAGATCAACAAAGAAATTCACATTATATCCTCCTGCAAAAAAAATAATAGAAGTAGAAAGTGAATTATGGATAGAAGGTGATAATGAAAACTTTGATATACGACCAATTTTTTCCACTTCACAAATAGATGAAGAATATCAAATTTTGAATTTAATGGAAAATAGTGAATCTTCCTCATATTGTGAACAAAATCGCAGTTTTCAAGAACAATGTAATATTGAATAGCTATCATCTCGTCAAATGGCTTTACATTCCATGGAAAAATTTGGCAATTATTTAATAGAAATTTTTCCAAGAAAAACTTTGAATATCAATGGTAATCTAGAAGAATCTCAAAATAAAGAATTAATAAATATGTTACAAGAACATACCTTTTCTTATGCATGGAAATACAATGATATGAAGGGAATTTAGCCTAACACTTGTATGCATCGTATCTATATTGAAGAAAATTCCATACCAATCTAACAACCCTAGAGGAGAATGAATCCAAATCTAAGGGAAATTGTTAAGGAGGAATTACAAAATTTGTTAAATGTGAATTTCATTTATCCAATATCAAACAACTAGTGGGTTTCATCATTGGTATGTGTTCCAAAAAAGAATGTAAAATGGAGAGTATGCATTGATTATAGGAAATTGAATAAAGCTACTTTAAAAGATAATTTTCCACTTCCTTTTATAGGTCAATTCCTAGATACATTGGGATGGAAAAAGTATTTTTCATTCTTGGATGGTTTTAGTGGATATAACCAGATCCAAATAGCTCCAGAAGATCAAGAATAAACAACTTTTAACTATCCATGGGGAACCTATGGTTACCAAGTACTTCCTTTTGGGTTATTTAATGCACCTGCAACATTCCAAAGGGCAGTTATAGGTATTTTCTCTAATCTATTTCATGATTGTGTGGAAGTTTACATGGATGATTTTATTGTCTATGGAAATTATTTTGAAGAATTTCTTAAAATTTTGGAAAAATTTATCATTAGGTATAAATAAGAAAATCTCTCATTAAGCCATGAAAAAGGTTTTATGATCTTTATTGAGGGAATTGTTTTAGGCCACGATATTTCAAGAGATGGAGTCAAAGTGGATGCATCTAAGGTAGAAGTCATTTCCAAGTTATTAGTTCCTATGTGTCAGAGGGATGTTAGAAGTTTTCATGGTTTTACTGGCTATTATAGAATATTTACAGAAAACTTTACAAATATTTCCTCTCCACTTTTCAAATTGCTTACAAAAGATTGTGAATTCATCAGGAATTCTCACTGCCAAAAATATTTTGAAACATTGAAAGAAAGATTTCCAAAGCAACCATTTTAAGAGGGCCAAATTGGAAACTACCTTTTCACATTTCGACTAATGCCTCAGATACAACTTTAGGATTTGTATTAGGACAAAAATATTTAACTACTTATTCCATTTACTACACAAGAAAAAATCTGACCCCTGCAGAGTTGAATTACACTATAATAGAAAATGAGTTTTTAACTGTTGTGCATGGCATCAATAAATTCAGACATTATATCACTGGTTATGAAGACTTCATTCACATAGATCATTCTGCAATTATATATTTAATGAATAAATCAAATAATAATGGCAAAATTACAAGATGGTTATTTTTATTACAAGAATTCAATATTACTATTTTGGATAGACTTGGAAAACAAAACATAGTTGCCAATTTTCTATCTAGAATCCAAAATGATAATAATGATGTTCCTGTAGAAGATAATTTTCCTGATGAATATCTTTTTGTGGTATCTATTAAATCTCTTTGGTTTGCAGATATTGCTAATATTTGGTTACAGGGAAGTTACCATAATACTTTTCTCCTTGAGAGAAAAAGAAGGTCATTCAAACTAGTGCATCTTATTCATGGATAAATGAAGAGTTTTACAAGACAGGACCTAACTTAATCATTCGAAGATGTGTTAGAGAGGATGAAGTACCATAAATATTAAAGGCTTGCCATGATGAACCATGTGGAGGACATTTTGTTGATAAAATAACTGCTTATAAATTCCTTCTCTTAGGATATTATTGGCCTTCTCTTTTTAAGGATGTCAAGGAATATGTCAAGAGGTGTGATAGTTGTCAAAGAATGGGGAATTTTTTCCTTCAGATGAAATGCCTCTACAACCTCAGGTACTTATTGAACCTTTTGAGAAATGGGCTTTGGATTTTTTTGGTCCAATCAATCCACCATCAAGAAAAAAAATGTACATTCTTGTTTGTATAGATTATGTCACAAAATGGGTAGAAGCTAAAGCACTTCCTTTTGCTATTGAAAATATTGTAGTTTCATTTATTTTTGAGGATATTTTCACTTGTTTTGGTGTCCCAAGGGAAATTGTGACAGATCAAGGTGCTTAATTTACATCCAAGTTGGTAGAGAAGATAATGGAGGAGTACAAAATTAAACATAGGAATTCAACTCCATATCATGCACAAGACAATGGACAAGTTGAATCTACCAATAAAGTAATTGAAGGAATTCTTACCAAGACTATGCATCTACATAGAAGGGATTGGGAAGAGAAGATTCCAAAAGATTTATGGGCATATCATACCACATGAAGAAATACAATAGGACACACTCTTTATGAACTTGTTTATGGAAAGCATGTCCTATTTCCTATTGAGTTCCAGATAAATACTTTTAAAACAACAACCAAGTTGGGTCTTGATCTATCAGAAGCCCAAAGAAAAATAATGGACCAATTGAATGAACTTAATGAGATATGATAGGATGTTATTCATAGAACCAATATAGTCCAAAATCAAACACCTAGGTGGCATGATAAGTTTATCAAAGAAACAAAATTTCAGCCTGTTGATTAGACATTACTTTTTGATTGAAAATTTAAATATTTTCAAGGAAAATTTCAAACTCATTGGCTTGGTCCTTATGGGATTGAAACTATCTTTGATAATGGAGTAGTCAGAATCAGAACCATTGATGAAGAAAAAGTAACCTTCCTTGTAAATGGTCATAGATTACGAATACATCATAAACCATTAACAAGGGAATAATTCATGAGAAACCTGCAAGATAATCTTGATTTAAAGTTAATGAAGGAAGATTCTTCTTCCTCTCCAACTTAACCTTCTACTTTATTTTTCAAAATAAAAATAATAAAAAAAAGAATAAAAAGAATAAAAGAATAAAAATAAAAATAAAAATTGTATTAACATGAAAACAAACAGTGTTGACATGTTTATACAGAAAATGCAAGTTGAAAGCTAAGAGTTCTTGGCAACTTAGATTTTATTTTCCCTATTCTAGTCCCATTTTCTTTTTAACCCTCTTTTCTCTTTTGAAAAAATAAAGGAGCTACAAAATTGTCAACAATCTGCAACTCTGATAGAATTCTGTAGCTGACTTGACAGATTGCGACCAGGGCAAATGAAGATCATGGAAAAATAAAATTCAATGAATATTGCAGCTGGAGCAACCTGACAACCTACAAAAGACAAATAAAAATCAGTAAGGTAAATATCTAAGGTATGTAAATATTAAGTTATATAATAAAGGTAAAACATTTGAGTTATAAAATAAATTATGAGTAATCGTTGCTACTACCATATTGAATAATGATTACCCTTATTACTCTCACACAACTTCAGTTTTAATGAAAATATCTATGTGTTGTCAACCAATTCTGTCATGAACCTTGATATAATTTGAAATTTTCTCTCTCTTCTCCATTCGTCATTCCACTTCATGCACAATACTTCCATTTACCATTTCACTTAGCCAACTTGAATTCCTTCCACTCATTAATGTTTTCGAAATAGAAATTATGAGCTAAGCTTCTCTAACATTGGGGTCATTGTAAGATCAGAGCCAAATGGGGTTAAGCTTCTTGAAGGATACCCACAGGTCAAACAATTGTTGCAGCAGGCACGGTGGCTAGAATTCATGGATAAATTTGATGGGCACAAGAAAGTGTTGTCAAAGTCTTTGGATAGGGCATATGATGGCATTGAAGCAAAAATTGGGATGTGAAGCTAGTTTTGACAGAATATTTCGTAGCAGAAGCTATCGGATTACCAAGAATCAGAGAGAGCTGGTTCAAGAACAGAAAAATTGAAGAGAAAGAATGGAAAATTTTCCTCAAGAATCTAGGTATGGATACTTTTGTGTTTAAAAAGGGAATACCAGTCACAACTTTGAAGAATAAATGTATGAATTTTATATTGATCATTCAAAAGTTTATAACTTGTGAAGGAAGATTCAGTAACATTTTCTTTTATCATGGAAGCTTGATGATGAATTTTCTTGATGGGAATGAAATTAAATTACCATATTTCCTACTTAGTACCTTAATGAAGATGGTTGTTAATATTCAAAGGAAGATACAATCTATAGATAATTCCCTATACCATCATGGCCTAGTGAAAATCCTAATTGAGGCCCATCTGAGAAACATAGGAGATAATTGGGAATATTTCTTAATTATAAATCATTTTAAGGAAGTAGAAAAAGAAGAGCCTAGCGGTAAGACCAAGAAGAGTAGAAGAAAATTTCCCTCAAACTATAAAGAAAAATCACCTGCAGAAGAAACAAAACAAGAGAAGTACTATGATGATGAAACCCCTCTTATAAATGTGTTAGAAACTCCTAAACAAAAGAATGTTAGAAGAAAGATAGCCAACAATAAAAGTGAAAATTCATCGAAATAAGAAAAATAGCAAGAAGAAGTTACGAAGTGTCCCCAAACTGCTAAAAAACCACCACCAATTATATGAAGAAGTGCAACTCTCAACAAAATAGTGCATGAAAAGTCTCAACAATCTCCAAAATTTTTCAATTTAGAAGAAGAAGAAGAAGAAGAGGAACTGAGAGTTCCATCACTAGTTGCTAGTCCAGCTAGGATAAATCCATAAATTGAGCCCGTCCAACAGGAAAATTATGATTATATAGAGTCTTTGGAAAGAATAGCTGTTAGCACCTAAATCTGCCTTAGGCTGAAGGAAGGCAAAAATTAGGGTAACCACAAACCACGCTCAGTCTGGTAGCTAGCCCTACCAGAGCAGGAGAGGGCTCTCTCCGAGTCACGCTCAGTGAATGGATAGGCAAAATGGTCTGAGATGACTTACAATGCAATATTTACCTTAGGCTAGTAAGTGAAAAGGGATTTTGGAAAAGATTTTATGAAGTGACCAAGCTTCTGGGATGTATATGGGACTAGAGTTCAGCAAAGAACAGAGAATCGAATATGAAGGCACAGATTATTCCATGAGGCAAGGTAAGCAGAAAGCGCAACAATTTCGGCTTAAGGTAACGCGGAATGGAAAGATTGCCGAAGAGAGTGAAAAGGGCATGGTCGCATGAATCCTTTTCAACAGAAGAGTAACACTGCACATGAAATTTTCCCACAGGCAGAGCAATATAAATTGAATTCTACCTAATCTCACTTAGAAAATTTCACTGAAATGAAGCATGAAATGAAATATGAAACATAACAAGATACATATGGAACATAAGAACACATTTGCTACACTCACGACCACAAGAATCTCATGAAACAGAGCCGCTGCCTTTCATTAATTCTCTGTCAAAAATACACAGTGCAGAAATAGAGTTTCTTTCCCACAGTCTCCTAGAAGTTACAAGCCAGCCAACCCTTTGCAAATAACTTGCATACAATATATAGAAAGTATAGAGAAGAGATGGAACGCCCAGGGGTTGGGAAGTTACTCAAATCATTTCGAAAAGGAGATGGAGAGCCAACCATCAGCTACAGGTGCAGCGCTCTCAAGCATGACATTTGGCTGGGGTGACCCTTTGCATTCTTTTGCCACTTGGATAGATGACCACCTGGAGAGAAAACTCTTTAAAATCTGCCTTTGGTGCCAAAAAACTGAAGTGTAGATGACTGGGCCCACTTGGAGAAGTCGCGACCCAAAATTTTGCGAAACGAGAGCAAATTGGCCGTTTTTTCCCCTGTGCGCTACGCCAAATCCTCTATGCGTCGTGCCACTTTGGAGCCTATTTTGGGGCACTTGTAGGTGTCCAAAATGTGCCCAATTGGGCTTGTTGGAAAGCCTGTCCTATCTACTTTCTAACCCCACTATAATTTATCAACTTGGTGCTCATTTGCCCCTCCAAATCTTCATTCTCCCAAGACTGCTTTATGTGTGTCAAAAAAGTGGCAGAGAGGCCATTTTTGGGTGTTTTTTGACCTTTAGGAGACCCAAAACTTGTCAAAATTTCTTGCCCGGACACCAGTAGTAGTATTTTTCGATGTTGAATACAAATATGCAAGTTGTTCCTCGATTAGAGGCCTATAGTTTTAGCGTCGTGCCAGTGGCGCGGCGCACAGGGAGGAATTTCCTATTTTGTGCCCAAAAAATTTGCCTGTGACCAAAATTTGCCCAAATTTTTTGAAATTTGGGCTAGAGGTTCCCTATGAAGTGCTATGCTGTGCCAAGGAAGCCTCCACCAAGATCTGAAGCTGATCTTGCTCCTTTGCCTCCTTTGCCTCCTTTGCCTCTTTTGTCGCTTTGCTCAATTTTGCCTTTAGGCTCCTGATTCTTGCTTTGGAACTCATGTTTCGGGCCTGGTAGTAATGAGTCATGCTCCTCAACATGTCTTTCTCCTTGTTTTCTTTATCCAACCACCTCTCCAAATGCATGTTGACCCTCTCAAGGTTGGACTCCCGGTCTTCATTGATTTCTTGCTCCAAAGATGTGAGCGGAACCCTTCTTCTTTGAGCAGCCTAGCGATGCTCGCGGATGTTCTGCAGCTCCATGATCATCTGTTGGTCCTCAAGCTATTTGTTTCTCTGCTCCAGGTAGTTCATGTTCCACTTGGCCCTTTCTAAATCAATGGTAAAGTCTTCAATCTCTGATTGCTGCTCCCTGATGATCTCTATAAGCTCCTCATTGGTTGGTTCTACATCTGTCTCATCATCCTGGAGGATAAAAAACTCGGTCTCCTGCTCGCCTGATGTCCCTTCCTCCTGCACTGGTTCCTTGCCCTTACCCTGCTCTTGTGATGTTGATGGCGGAAGCGAGGCCCCTTCCACCCCGGGTGGAGATAACACTCGCTTTGCTGCTGCAAACAACGGTCTACTTCCCTTCTGGCATGTGATGTATACTGGCATGGTGGCAGTCTCATGGTGCTTGAAATGATGTGAAGGACTTCCCATCTCAGGCTCAAACTAATTTGAAGGACCTCCCAGCTCATGCTCAGACTGATGTGAAGGACCTCCCAGCTCATGCTCAGACTAATGTGAAGGACCTCCCACCTCATGTTCTGCCTCTGATATCACCGGTGAAGCGCTGAAGAAATCACGGGAGATGAAGTCCTCCCAAGCAATACACTACAATCCCAACTGATGGTCCACCAAAATCTGGATGAGAGCAAAATGATAGACACTATTTAGCTGTTGTCATGGGGTCTTGCGCTACATGAAGTTTTTCATCTTCTCAATGTTGTTGCAGATGAAAAATGGGAGGCTCATCATCCGCACCCTGGTGAAGTGCATGAGCAAGCGGATGTGATAGGCATAAAGGCGAGAAAACCTCCCCTCGCAACTAAAATACTTCATGATCAATCTCATGAGTGGGGCATACTCATCTCTCAAAAATCTGAATGGAAAAACTCTGGTGAGCTGGCTCAAGCAGCTGTTCTTGATGTAAGGCTCATAGTGATGCCTCTCCACCTTCTTCTTCTTGTGCCACTACTCCCCAATGTTTGGTATCCCTGTTGCCACTGATATAGCCTCCGATGTCAAGGTGAAAGTTACCCTAGCCAGGACAGATTGGCCTCCTTGTAGATGAAGTGCAAAAATGCAGGCCAACTCATGATGGACTTTGACATTCGACACCCTTTGACAAAATTCATAACATGCCAAGTGCTGGAAACAAGACATGGCAAGTGGGCATGCCTGCAGCTCAGTGAGGGTGCTTGGCTCATCTCTAAGATGTCTGCCACTCCAGTGATGTCTCCTATGGGCCCTCTCTCCTGAAGATGTGTTGTTGTGGGTCTCCTCCTCATACTCTGATTAATTTTCTGATGCCATTACTGCTGCTTGTACCCTGAGTTTTATGCTGCCCTCTGAATCCAATGAAACTGATAGATGCTCTGAAAATCTATCACCAAGGGGACAATAAAATAGGGGAGTTGTTAGGAGGGGAATGATGAAAAGGGGAATAGGGGTTTAAAGGAGAAATTTATCAGGGATTTGGGAGTGTTTGGGGTATGGTTTTGATGGGGTAGGTTTTGGGATATTCTGAGCTATAGGAATAAAGGGGACAAAATGGATATGATTACAATGTAGCTAGGGTAACTATTAGGGGAAACTGCTCCAGGGGAATTAGCTGATAGAGGTAGGATAGGAGCATATTTAGCAATCATGTTACTGTAGCAAAACCCTAGCTTTTTGCCCTTCTTTGTGTCATTTTGGGTTTACTTAATAAAATTTTTGCCTTTGCTTTCATGGTCACCAAAATCATGTTTTTCTTTGAGTTAAGGATCAATGGTGAAAGGATCTAGGGCCACCTTTGCAATTTTGAGAGCCATTTATAAAAATTTGGGTGATTCGGTGCTTTTTTAGGCTTACAGGCCTGTGCGCCGTGTGCTTTGCCCAGTGCGCCGCGCGCCGAGTATGCGTCGCGCCAGTGCATTATTAACACTATGGTCGGGCTCCCAGTGTGCTGCGCGCCCTGAGTGCGCCGCGCCACCTTGTGTGTGCGCCATGCACTGTTAAACGACACAAATTTGCTTGGAACTCCGGGGGGTGGGTCTTAGTGGAGATTTCTAGGGGGTTTCCTTAGGAGACAAGGTGAAATGGAGGTGAAAAATGACGAGAAGTGAGGGGACAAGGGGATGGGAGCAACCTTGGTGGCGTCTTCACAAATTTTCAAACCCCGTTTATCATTTTTGCTTTGATGATTATTTTCACGGATGACCAATGTGCTTTGTATATCATTCAAAATCTTAGAAACACCAGTCATTGACCAAATTGATAGAGAAGAGGTTTCATTCGAGCCTACCTCTTGCTTGCTAGCCTTCAACCGGGATATAAAACCAATTTGCAAGTGTTTTGAGATCCCTGGCTGCGTGCGTTGCGCACCAAGCCCAGTGCGTCGCGCGCCCTGAGTGCGTCGTGCACCCTAAGTGCATCGTGCCCTTGTTGATTTTGCACTATGGGCTGGCTGCCAGTGCGTCGCGCCCTCTGTGTGCGCCGCGCTCCCTAGTGTGTGCGCCGTGCCCTGTGGAAACCGGCTCTCCTTCACTCAAACCCTCATGAATTTTCTCTCTCACCTTTGTAGTTTCTCTCCAAACTTGCCAAAGCACAAATGGTTTTTGTTTTGGGAAAAAACAAGTATATATAGGCTTGGGAGAGTTGGGTTTAATTTTTTCTTCTTTGAAAACCCACTTTCTAATGTTTGAGTTCTGCACTTTTTCATTGACTTTAAAACACTCTGCTTTTCATTTTTTCTTTGAAATTTTGGCTCTCATGATGAAATTTTCGGCATTTCTTTGCGGTGACTGTGTGATTGGGAATTTGGCCATGAAAACCATGACTGCATTATGAAAAAGTCAACTGGCAATTTTTTGGAAAATTTTGTCATAGTTGACCTTATTTGACTTTTCTTCAAAACAGAGTTTTGAAGAAGAGTCGATGTTTTTTCAGGTGATGATGAAGCTTTCTGAACCATAGCTGTATAAGATCTCCCTCTGGCCTACATGACTTGTTCTGGACATGTTTTTTCAAAGACCACATTGATGATTTACTAATACCCAAACATAAAATATAACTTTGTCCTGTAATATGACCAGACCTTGACTATCATGAATTTCAGTGATTGTGGATCAAGACCTGAACCAGCAGGGGCTAGACAGGAGGGAAAATGAGTAGCATGACTTTCTTCGTCAGATCATGGCATGTCCCTAGTGAAATGAAGCTGAGTGGATGGAGTGGGACACCTAAAATTGAAATGCACAAAGAGCTTTGATCTCTGATGGAGGGCTGACCAGACCGACTCTAACATTGGCTCCAATGGGGGATGGTAGCTCCTTGGAGGTGCCAAGAATAGCAAATCTCTGGAGGAGCTAGACAGTGCCTCTTGGTCCATTGGGCTATGGATTCATCATTTTGATAAACAGCACAAGATTCTGACTTATTTACAAAAAATGAATAACCAATAAATTGACTCAAACTTGACAATTGGAATAACTCAAAAGCTGACTTTACATACTGAAACCAAACTAAAATAAAAATGGTATTTACAATGACAGTGGAAGCAACGTTAATAGATCAACAATGATACCGCTTGAGCAGCCGACCATTGATCGGCCCTCCAGGACAGTCTTCCCCGTTCATTTCCTTCAGAAGAAAGGCATTCTGACCTCTATATGCTGCGATTTTGAAAGGACCTTTCCACAGATTTTCGAACTTTCCATGCTTTCCTTTCTCTTCATTCCTTGCATCCCACTTCAGCACCACATCATCCAACTAAAATTTATCCACTTTAGCTTTTCTGTCATAGATTTTCTTTATCTTCTCCTGCAACTTGGATAAGTTTTTGAAAACTTCTTCTCTTGTTTGCTGCAAGTGGATCATTTGATTCAGCCTTCTCTGCATGGGATCTTCCTCACTGCCAGCCTCCTGAAGAAGTTTGACCACTGGGGCAGCAAGAGAAGCGGGAAATACTGTGTCCACTCCATAAACCAACTCAAATGGTGACATACCAATAGACTTTTCTGACTGATTCGATCTGCCCAAAGTGCATGGACCAGCCTCTTGTTCCAGCTCTTCTTATTTATTTCCAGTAGCTTCTTGATGATGTTGACCAAAGATTTATTCGAAGATTCTGCCAATCCATTGCCTTGCGGATGATAGGCAGTTGAATGACCCAAAATTATGTGATATTTGTGACAAAATTCTATCATCCTTTTTGTTGTGGGGAAAAATTCCTATGCAGGACGATCCTATCCACCTAAGGTGTGACAGTGCCTTAGCAACAAACAGAGACAGCTATTCTGGTTTCTTCCTTTATGAAATGGGAAAGAAGAGAGATCAATGGACTTACCGGTGTCTTCCGTTTGTCCCTCGATCTAGATCCTCTTCTCTTTGGGTGTTCACAGCTACTTGCCTCCTCGCAAAACCACAAGAGAACAACTACTTGCCTTCCTGCAAGATCACAAGACAACAGCTACTTGAGACAAGAGAAGAACACAACACAAAGGTAGATATTCATATTCATAAATGATTCAGGATTAGAAAAATATCAAATACACTAATGCAATCATACATCAAAGATACATCAGCATATAGGAGAAACCAAGATAGCTTTATTGATGAATAACAAGGTTCAGGAAGAGATACAACCCAGAGGGCTCCAATCCAGCATCTCCTTCCCAGCAAATGGAATTCCTATCTTCACCCCCTTCAAAGCATTAAGCACCCAATGATTCCAATCTCAAACCAACAGCAATTCTTTGTAATAACAAAATTCCAACCTCTAGATCTCATGGAGGAGAGATCCATATATAGATGTTTGGAGAGAGGATGAGTCAGCTTGAGATCTGACTAGTGTCCTCTCCCTCTATCAGTTCTTGATTCCACTTGGAGGTTCTTGCTTCCACTTGGAGATTTGGAACCTCTTACTCATCACTAGTCGAATTCCCTAGGGCAAGTGTCATTTTGGAAGCTTCCTGGGCTCTGACACCTTGAGGAATGAGTCTGCCACATGTCCAAACTCGCTCAGCGCAGGTAGCTAGTGTTGGAGTTGACATTTAACGCAGGTAGACAGTGGAGCCACTCACATTCAGTGCAGATGCTCAGTGGAGCAGTTGACATGATCCTGAATTGACTTGTTTTTGAGCAGTTTCAGGTGGAGAACCTTTGTGAATTGTTGTGGTTAGTTAGCCTTGTTCCTCTAGGGGTAGGAACAACATGTTTAGGGACTTTGGATCCCTTAGATTATGGACATTTCATGCTCAATGCTGTAAGGCACAAAAATGTCTATAACAGTTTCCCCCTAAAGTATGAGGCCGTTTATCGGGTGAAATTCTTTATCAGGGGGATCCGAAGTTCATCCAATGCTGGGAGGAGACCTGTAATACAATACAATACAATACATTATTTTTCATACTGCTTTCATGATCTAGCTGAGGCAGGCATTCCCATGCTCAGCTTTATAAATTCATTTTTCTGTACATAGAACAGACAATCGTCTGATGGTAGACTGATAATTTTGATGAAATTATCATCCTTTGAGTAGGATGATTATCTGTTGCAATGATGTACATGTCAATGTCTTTATCTTTCCTGAATATATATCACAGCCCGGATGGATGAAACTAGATCCGGGGTCTTCAAACTCGTTCGATCTTCACTCTAAGTACAAGTCGATCCATGTGAGAATTGTTCTGAAGTCGAACATGGAAAGACATCGCTTGATTACCGGTCAATGATGTAAACCGTTAACAAGCGCGAGAGGAATCACCGATAATGATAATGACCCTCAAGGTACTGCAGTACAATTCACATGGTGTGAATAAAGGACTTGGTGTCAAACACCACGTAAAATCTTCTGGTCGAAGGTCATTGATGTATACCTGTCGCCGGAAGTGAGAAACTTGCCATTGAGGCATGCAAGCTTCAAAGTACTGAAGGGGTTGTTCCTAGATCAACTTATTGGATAATGAGTTGATGTCGACAAGAAGCGATCCGTCAAAGGAGGGCCTTAATGAATCCCACATCAGTGACACGGAACGGAGCTAATGATTTTGGTGGAGGTGAAAATGATCTGTGACATATGATTCAGGGTGGCGGTCATGAATGGATGAAGGATAATGTATGGCAGTGGATGGGACCTGGTTGACTCTTTCTGAACGACTTCTCTTGAACATATGGCAACACTGATGCGATGGATCAATAGCATTACCCCAATTATGGATGGTATGGTGAGACCATGGATGTGACCGGTGAATGAAACAACCCAACCCGATTGTGGTACGGAGGAAAAGTGTCATGTTCAAGAGCGACCTGCTACCATCAAAGTTTTCTTTAGTTTCTCCCAATTTTTCCCCAGTCATTGCTGACCAGTACCTCTTTATTTTTGTCAAGCTTGAGGAGGATAACATATGCTTGTTCTATAACCTGCCCTTCGGGCAAGCCCATCGCTATGTTTTAACGAGCCTAGCGATAGTGAAACTCGTTCTCGTCTAAAGACAAGTTTGTCGCTATTTAATGATTTTAACGAGTCTAACGACAAAGACAACTCGGTTCCTTTTCATTTTTAGAGAGTCTGAAAAGGTACGTAAAGATAACTCCAAAGTTCCTTTTTCGTCATCTAATCCCTTAAGTCCGAAAAAGTATAAAACAATACAGAAGGGATGGGTTTTTGATAGTTTTAACGAGCCGAACAAAACAAGCGCTCGATCTTTTTGTGCAATAATCCCTCAGGTCCAAAAATATTAAAATCTAGAGGAGGGATAGCACTTCCTGTCCCTTTAACGAGCTGGAAGGCCAAGGACTCGGCAATCTTTTCATATTTTACGAGTCAGTTGAAAAAAGCTTAAAGAAGACTCGTCTTTTGAGGAACGAGTGATGAACAGGGTTAGCAGCTGATTCCAGGTACAGGTTGGAATTCTCCAATCACGGCAGTGTCACAAGGATGGCTAGGTGAAATCACTCTTCGCAGCTATTCCTCAAAATGGGTAAACAATCATATGGAGGTGAACGATCAGCCAAATGAAAAGTGGAGGTGACGGTGCAAACACGACCAAGGCTTTTATGGCAGATAAGGTTACATACCCAATGGTTATTTACCGAGATGGGTTCATTTTTTAACGAGCTTGAATGCGCCAAAACACTGCTCAAACTTATGTTTATTTTTTAACGAGCATGAACTATGCGCTAAAACTGCTTGGTTCTTGCATTTATTTTTTAACGAGCATGAACTTTATGCTAAAACTGCTCGTTTATACCAGTCATATGATAAGAGTGTCTCATTGGAGATGCTATTTTTTTATGGAGCTTCATCTCATGTAAGCTTTGCCCCGGATCCTTTTGTTATGCAAGTTCGGAAACGACTAATCCTACGAGTTTAAAGGGTTAGACCTACAGGTTTAAAGGGAGGACCTAAAAATTTAAAAAATAAATAGCCACCCCTTGCTTGCATTCCAAAAGGTTTGCATGCCCCCAGGCATAAAGTACGATTTCAAAGTTACCTCTACTTCTTTTCCGTCAAAACATTTGTTTTAACGAGAGAGGCTTACCTCTTTCAGGTTACCCAAAGATTGTCTCGTTAGTAGTTTAAACAAAACACTTCCTCGGCAATATCTACCGAAATAGACAAAGGTGAGTGAAAAATAGTTTATTCCACTCACACAACTTTGACAAAAGAATCTTATTCTAGAACAACCCTCTTCCTAGACGGACGGGGTACGGACTAGTCATATTCTCTCGCGGAAACCTACCCTATACCCAAAGTTCTCTGCCGAAGCAGACCAGGACGCATGCCCCCTGGGTTCCAGTCATATCTTCCCAGATTACTCGCGCTCATCAGGAGGACGGACCGTGGGTTGAGACACTTCTTGCGTGAATAGACCATTTAGGGATGGTTCATGACTATTTGCGATGCGTGATCCGGGGAATGAAAGTTGGTCCACGAGCTTGACCATTCTTCCTTCATGCGGAAAACACATTACTCTAAAGAGTGATGAGACGATGGCTCCCATGCAATATATATAGTCTCGTCCAAGGAGTAGGTTATAATCCAAGGGTCCTTGAACGACCATCACGTTCATTTGAACGGTCTTCCCTTTCAATGTTATGGGCACATTGGGGAGGATCCCTAAAGGTCGACTGGTTCCTTTATCAAAGCCTGATAGATTTCTCATTTCAGGCAAAAGCGCAGGCGAACCAAGCGCTTTCCAAGCAATAGAGGAAAGGATACTCACAGATGCCCCTTCATCAATGATAGTGCCAGCCATTACCATTCTGTATATTTGAACGATAATCCTGAATGGTATGCCAGCTGGCAAGCGGGGTCTGCCTAGTTGGTTCCAGTCAAAGGACACAACCAGGTTGCTCGGTGGTGGGACCGAATAGATGGCCGGATATCACTCTGACGAACTTCCTTCCTGCGATAAAGGAATGGTGGCATTGCCCCCTTGTTCATCAGAGTCGGTGCTGATGAAGAGAATTTGGACGGTGTCGTCTTTATTCTCCTCTGTGATGGTATCATTCGAAGATAGAGCCTCTGAAGGCAAAACCGGGTCAACTGCCGTTTCAACCTTTAGACTTTCGTCAGGTATGGATTCAGACGGTTCATCTTCAATGACAGGTGCTTCGGCTGACCATCTGAGCGGGCCAGCCGGATTCTCAACTAGCGAAGGACTTGGCAGGAGTTTTTGATATCCAGGAGGAAGTTGCGCTCGTAAAATCGGGCGATCTTCCAAAACTCTTTTTGCCTCGTCTAAGAAGGGACAACGGTGGATGGCGTGATCGCCTTCACACAGTTTGCAGGGAAATCTAGCGTTCCCTCTTTGTCCTGTGGCTTCACTTCCACTAGTTGACGGTGAGCAGTCAACATGGCTATCAGAGGTCGATGCTACCGAATTGTGCAAACGGGGAGACCAGTCCCTTAGTATCCGAGGGATACAGGGACAATCTCTGTGGAAGTGGTCTCCCTTGCATATGACGCATGGCGATTTAGGCCTTGCCAGTGCTGTGTGTGGATTTTTGTCAGACGACACTTGTTTGCCCCCAGTCGCCTTTGGCTCCTTCTTCTTCTTCTCTTTCTTCTTCTTCTCCTTCTTCTCCTTAGGAACTCGGTTTTTTGTTTTACCAGTTCCGTCAAGCGAAGAGGAAGGAGGAGAGGAAGATGAAGTCGAAGGCTGGTGGGCAACTCTAGTCTGGTCTAACTGTTGACTCGACTGTTCAGGAATGGTGGTGTTCTGAACGACATTGGTTGAAAAGAGCCAGACTGGTAGGCCAATTGTCAATCCTGGAAGCGACAATGTGGCCATGTGGGGCGCACCAACTTCTCCCCAAGAGGAGAAAGGACTAGGATTTCCACTTAAGGGAATTCCTTGGTTGGTGGGCTCCATCTTTTCAACCTAAAGATCAACGCGGGAATAAAGGGTGATTGTTCCGTTTAAAATAAATTGTTAACGACGCTTTAGACACAACTTGCTTTTTCACTTTTAAAGAGTCGAGAAAAAGCTAAAGATGACTCTAGTCTCCTTCGATGTTTTAACGAGCCCGAAGTGACAAATGCTCGGATGGACTTTTTCCGTTATAGAGTCTGAAAAAGGCCAAAAGGAACTGCTCTGGAGTTCTAGGCAGAGGGTGTGCCAAACTTTTCGCAAAACCGCAGAATACTTTTTAAGGTACGGGCGGTCGATCTTCGTGAATGCTGTGTTCACTGCATTGCGATCAGTAGGGCGGCCGACACGGTTTCCTAAGGATAAAGGATATATGCCTATAGGGGTCTCCCAATATATACGCGACGGTACGTGGGAGCACAATCCGTACTAGCGCTATCGTCCCTCAGGAGGAATCACCCACCTTCCACGAGATCGACAGTCACTAGGCTTAACGACGCTGGAACACGTCTCTAGCCTAGACCTCTATGTTGTGCGTTATGTTGCAAAGCGTTGTTAAGTTCATTCAGTTTATTTTAGGTTGATCTTTTTAAAGTTTGCCTTTCAAGGTTCACCACGAGATGTATGATACAAATTCCTAAATGCAGTCTAAAGATGATAAGCAAGCTTTATTATCTTTTCAACTTTGAAAATCCTAGCTACTAAGGGAAAAGAAAGACACCATCTTTTCTCAAAGAGCAATCAGCACACTCTAATGCACTTTTCCTAAATCAAGCATGCAAATTATCAAAAATGCAAATGCACAATGCAGGTGTTTGTTTTCCGCTTTCTTAGTATTGATGCCTACAAAGAAAGCTTTTTGTACAACTTTGAATTTGCTTTTAAATGACAGATACAAACAAGTTTACTTTTCCGAAATCAGAGAGGGTAGAAGAGATTACAACACTTAACGATTTTCGAAATGAACACTTGTTTCGACACTTAAAAGAGACAAACTCAAACCAATAAGCAAAAGCAAATGTATAATCAACTGTAAACAGCCAATGAACTCTCTCCTAAGATCACAATGAACAAATCTGAATCAAGGGCTACAGGATGATTATTTCACTTATGCAAAGGAAAACTGTAAATGATGCCACAAACACATAAAAACACTCACAGTCTTTTTGTACAAAAGGAGGTGGAATTTAAGCAGAGAAAAGGAGTTATCAGACTGGTACCTATGCTGGTTACAGGCTGCAAAAAACAGAGATCAAAACAGGGCAACAGAGAGCAGAGAACCCCAGCTACACAAGGCAAGACTGGTTCAGCGCAACCTCAACACTGTGGTTTTGACATTCAACGCAGGTAGCCTTCACGGGAACTGCATTGAAATGTAGAATGCCTTCACAGCAGTTGCGCTGAAGGAGAAACTCTCGTTTCCCACAGGTTCTGGGTCACAGTTTGCTCAATAATCAATGGTTTCAGGCCAAATTAGAAACACAAGCAAGGTATAATCAAAGGGATGCTTTGAGAGGGTACTAAGATCTATCACAAAGGATCATCAAATCATTTGTGAGTCCATTGTTCAGATCATAGACAAAATCCAGTGAAGGATCAAGGCAGCAACTGTCTACTTTGCAGAAGCAGTTCGATTGTTGCTGTTGAGTCTATGAAACAAACAATGATAGAAACACAAATAAAATGACTAAAACAAATCTCCCCAGTGGAGTCGCCAATTTGTTGTGGGGAAAAATGCCTATGCAGGACGATCCTATCCACCTAAGGTGTGACAGTGCCTTAGCAACAAACAGAGACAGCTATTCTGGTTTCTTCCTTTATGAAATGGGAAAGAAGAGAGATCAATGGACTTACCGGTGTCTTCCGTTTGTCCCTCGATCTAGATCCTCTTCTCTTTGGGTGTTCACAGCTACTTGCCTCCTCGCAAAACCACAAGAGAACAGCTACTTGCCTTCCTGCAAGATCACAAGAGAACAGCTACTTGCGACAAGAGAACAGCTACTTGAGACAAGAGAAGAACACAACACAAAGGTAGATATTCATATTCATAAATGATTCAGGATTAGAAATAAATCAAATACACTAATGCAATCATACATCAAAGATACATCAGCATATAGGAGAAACCAAGATAGCTTTATTGATGAATAACAAGGTTCAGGAAGAGATACAACCCAGAGGGCTCCAATCCAGCATCTCCTTCCCAGCAAATGGAATTCCTATCTTCACCCCCTTCAAAGCATTAAGCACCCAATGATTCCAATCTCAAACCAATAGCAATTCTTTGTAATAACAAAATTCCAGCCTCTAGATCTCATGGAGGAGAGATCCATATATAGATGTTTGGAGAGAGGATGAGTCAGCTTGAGATCTGACTAGTGTCCTCTCCCTCTATCAGTTCTTGATTCCACTTGGAGGTTCTTGCTTCCACTTGGAGATTTGGAACCTCTTACTCATCACCAGTCGAATTCCCTGAGGCAAGTGTCATTTTGGAAGCTTCCTGGGCTCTGACACCTTGAGGAATGAGTCTGCCACATGTCCAAACTCGCTCAGCGCAGGTATCTAGTGTTGGAGTTGACATTCAATGCAGGTAGACAGTGGAGCCATTGACATTCAGCGCAGATGCTCAGTGGAGCAGTTGACATGATCCTGAATTGACTTGTTTTTGAGCAGTTTCAGGTGGAGAACTTTTGTGAATTGCTTTGGTTAGTTAGCCTTGTTCCTCTAGGGGTAGGAACAACATGTTTAGGGACTTTGGATCCCTTAGATTATGGACATTTCATGCTCAATGTTGTAAGGCACAAAAATGTCTATAACACTTTTCGATTTGAAAGCTGCTGCATTATCAGTGATTATTTTGTTTGGACAACCAAAGCGAGACAAGATGTTATTTTCAAGAAATGAAATGATTACCGTGTCCGTCGCTTGTCTGGTAGGGGCTGCTTCAATCCATTTTGTGAAATAGTCCATCGCTGTAAGGGTCCACCTATGCTGTCCGGAAGAGGCAGGATGAATTTCCCCAATGAAATCCAACCCCCACTGCTGGAATGGAGCACTCACTTCGATAGGCTTAAGTGGCAAAGGCTGTAATTTTTGTTTCCCTTCGAAAATTTGACACTTATGATAGCGCTTTACCATCTTATGCACATCAGCAAACAAAGTAGGCCAGTAGTACCCCACTCTCAAAATTTTGTTCATTGTTGATTTCCAAAAAAGATGTCCACCACACTCTCCTCCGTGGAAATCCTCCATGACGTTCTTTGCCTCCTCTTCCACCAGACAGTTTAACAAAATGCCACCGGGATCTTTCCAATACAGTGCAGAATTCAAGATACAAAACTTGGCAGCCTTCAACTTGAGTGTTCTCTCTTTGTTTCTAGCCATGCCAGGCAGTGGTGATAGATTTTTTAGCACATATGTTATATCAGAATACCATGGGGACAAAGAAAACATTTCGGATACCTGAATTGAAGTTCCTTCCTCATTCTCCTTGGACATGGCAGCGATCAGATTTATGTCCAATGCATGCAAATTTGATTCAGCCATTAGCTTCGCCAACCCCTGTCCTTTGACCAGCTTTGTAGGCTTTATCTCCACATCATATTCTAGCAAGGCTGCGATCCATTTTCCTCTTCTCCCTTCCGGATCGGTCTGCACTAAAACATCTTTCATAGCAGTATTAGGAACATAGGCTAGAATGTGAGAATGTAGGATATACACCCTGAAATCTTTCAATGCCTTCACCAATGCCAAGGCTTGCTTCTCAATGGTGTTGTACTTCAAAGATGCATCCCTTATAGCCCTGCTGAAGAATGCAATGGGTCTTTCATGATCATCCCTATTCTGCAATAGTACCGCTGCCATAGTGTGCTCAGAAGCAAATGAAAAAAATATGAAATCTTGAGTATAATCCGGGCTGACTAGAACTGGAGCTGAAGAAAGGGCCAATTTGACCAAGTTGAAAGATTTTATAGCCTCATCTATCCATTTCACCTGGTTGTCCTTCTTAAGCATGTTGGTCATTTCTTTTAAGTGTTCCGCAAGATTAGGCACAAAGCGACGCAAAAAATTCATCTTACCATTGAATGACTGTATCTCCTTTTTGTTCCTAGGCAGATCGATTTGCTGAATTGCTTGCACATGTGTTGGGTCTATTCGGATGCCATCTTTTGAAATGATATGACCAAGTAATTTTCCTTCCTCTATGGCGAACAATCTCTTCTTAGGATTCAGCGATAGGCCATATTTCCTGCATTTTTGAAAGACAATTTTTAGGTGATGCATGTGCTCTTCATCAGATTTTGAAAACACCGTCAAGTCATCCAAGTACACCACCAAAAACACATCCTTCTCATTTGCAAATGCCAAGTCCATTGCACGCTGAAATGTGGCACCTGCATTCTTTAAACCGAATGGAATTTTGGCATAGTGAAATGTTCCCCATGGAGTTGTGAATGCTGTCTTATCTCTATCATCTTCATGGACATAAAATTAGTTATATCCAGAATAACCATCAAGCAATGACATACGAGATGCCCCCACTACTCTCTGAAGTATATGGTCCATCTTGGGCAGCGGATAGTTTTCCTTTAATGAGACCTTGTTTAGATTTCTGAAATCGATGCATAGGCAGATCTCACCGATCTTCTTTCGTACAGGCACTAAGTTAGATATCCAATCTGAAAATCTGATAGGCACAATGATACCTGACTTGTACAACCTATTTACCTCCTTTTCGATAGATGGTAGCAACTTTGGATTGATCATTCTCAGCTTTTGTCTAAATGGTTTTTGATTGGGCTTGATAGGTATTGTGTGTTGAATGATATTCGTATCATAGGTCTTTAAATCAGAATAATCCCAAGCAAATACATCTGCAAATGAAGCCATCAAATTGATATATTTGTCCTTGATCTTTGGTGGTAATGATTTGGACAATTTCACCAACTTTGGATTGGCAGCTGTACCAATGTTGACTTCTTCCACACCTTTCTCTGTCGGCTGCAAAGTTGGCTTGCGGGTTACATCATCCTGATCAAAAAGTTCCTCTAGGGGTATCAAGCCTTTAGGAATGATGTTATTCTTCAGCTGTAATATGTCCATTTGATTAATCTACACTTCTTCTGTACCATTCCCTTTGTTCTCATCGTTTTCCACATCAATTAAGGTTTCTTTGAACTTGCCTTTGTTGAGCAGAAAATCCTTAATCTCCTCATCATCTTGGAACACTTGCCAATGTCGCTGATTGTCTGGAATGGTTGGATGGTGCTTGACATGGATTTCAAATTTATTGCTGGAGTTCATGGGGATCTTCAAGCTGCTCGCTGCCTTGGCAAGAGCATCAACAATACTATTTTGTATTCGTGGCACACATGTCAAGGTGTATTCGGAAAATAGCTTCAAGATGTCCAAAACTGCATTATGATAGGCCTGCATCCTAGGATGTTTTGCTTGATACTCACCTCTGACCTGTTTTATCACCAACTCGGAGTCACCATATACTGAAATACTCTTTGCATTTAGCTTTCTAAGAATCTTCAGGCTAGCAATCAGAGCTTCATATTCAGCTTCATTATTGGAACATTCAAAGGCCAGTTTGTAGGAGCAAACTCTCACGCTGCTAGGCACTTTGTTTGGGGCGGAGAAAGGACTACGTACCCAAATACCAATACCAGCGCCATCATTCCCTACTGCTCCATCAAAATCCATGGTCCACAAGCCTTCTTCTTCTTCTTGTAAGTGCTGAAAATCTTTTTGCTGTCCATTGTTTGCTTGCTGTCCATCGTTTTCAGCTGATTGCCCAATCTTTTGCTACTTTTCTTGTCCTTCTTTCTTCAAAATCTCTCTAAAATTTTCTGTTATCTCTGGAATGTCGTCTGCTTCTACTATCTGACTATCTATCTCATTTAAACTATCTGAAAACAAAACAAAAGACTCTAAATCTGTATGTACATAGTTTATAGGATGATTTATCGGTTTCTCCTTGCTTGTGATCATATATTTCATCTTTTGTTCCCGGTATAACTTCCTCATTTGTCCAAACACAGGGATTGTTGCATAGGAGAAATCCAGCTGTAGTGTCCCCTTTAATTTTGCTACCCAAGACCTGGAAAGAAGCATGCCAAACCTTGGGGGAATGTCTACTACCACTACATCCATCAGAAAATTTTTCATAGGAAGCTGATCTAAACTCACAACTAAGTCTTTAATGAGCCCTATGCACCTTACTCTGCTAGAATCGAATGAATAGAGATCATGATATTGGCAGGTGATGTCCAGACCAAGCTTATCCATGATAGCCTTGGGCATGAGATTGTGAGAAGCTCCGGAATCGAACATGGCATTGTGTAGCACAAAGTCATGCAATCGTAAACTGATATAGAAGGGTGGCACCTCGCTCTCAGGAGACTCACCATTCGTCGCTGGCCCAAAAATCATTTCAGTCTGATCATCTTCCACGTTTACCATGTCAGACATTGGGTCCAAATTCAACATTTTAGAAATCTATCCTCTGTAACCGCTGTTCTTCATGATTTCAGTCAAAGGGATGGATACCTTTAGCTTAGAAATCTCATTCTCTAGGCTGAAAGCGGGAGTTCTTTCTACCTCTTTGACTGGGATCTCTTTCCTTTCCTTCTCTTTTGAGGTGGTTGGTTGCTGTGATTGTTCTGCTGATTTTGATTTGTTGCTTTCTGGAACAACCGCCTCCTTTCCCTTTCTATGTGTAGCTGATGGATCCTTCTTTGTTGTTTCATCCTCCTTCTTTTTCTGAATTGGTTTGACCGGTACATCTCTGTTTCTAAGGGAATATCGCTACTATTGTGCAGACAAAGCATTCATATACCCCCTTTGATATTCTTCTGACTCTTCTTCCAACACGGTTTCGTTAGCTAGAATAAAATCGGTGTCTTGGTGTGTAGCTGAATTTACTGCACATTCTTCTTCTTCGGTGATGTAAGTAGGCAGCTCATCTGGAGTAAAAATATGGTTTTCCTCACCTATTACATTCCCGTCCTCATCTAACTCCGGTCCATGCACAAAATTCTGCTGCAAAGGTGTTTGTACCGACTGTTGTGCTGTTTTCTCTTGAGTCTGCTAATCTCTTTGTCTTATCCTATATTGTGGCTGTTGTTGGCCACAAAAGCTAGGATTCCTAACTTGTGGCTCTGGCTTGTCAAGTTTTACCCTTTCAAGCATCTGTTCTACCTTTTGAGTAGCTGATCCATTGAAGAAGATTCTTCTTTCACCGTGGTTTTCTTCTCTGCCTTTGCTCTAGCTCTTTTGGACAGTAGATTAGCCTCAACGCTGACAGCAATTTTCTTCATGTCTTCCATTGTAGCCAGTTATCTCTCTCCAGGGAAAATTTTAAGAACCCCCCTAAATTTATAAATATAATAAATGGGCGAATCTCCATGGTATATAGGAAAAATGAAAGGCGATTTCATCAATAATATAATATGTATATATAATTTTTTGGCTAATCTCTCACCAGGCATGGCGAATATTTTACTCAATTATAAAATCTTGTAAGATCTTGGCGAGTCTTTCACTAAATAATAAAACTTTGTAAAGTCCTAGTGAATCTTAGCATAGGCTACATGCTGGTTTAATTCCCCTATTTAAATAGGCTACATTCCAGGTGAATACCATGGGTCAATACCATGTGCCATTTTGGTGAATACCATGGGTCAATACCATGTGCCATTTTTATTTTTATTAATTCTAATATTAGGGTTAATAATGGTTTTTTGCATGGTATTAATAACAATCTAGTCCATGGTATTTTTCCCATAGTATTTTGGCCATAGGTTTCACCTAGATATAACCCATTTTTTGAGTGTTCGTAAATATAAGGTGACTTATGGAGTAAATATAAAAAAATGTTTTATTTGTTTACCATACCTCTCATTTATTTATATTTTTATTAATTTACCATACCTCTTTTACAAATATGGTATTTGGCCCATAGGATTCACTTAAATAAAACCTCTTTCTTGAGCCTTCATAAATAGAACGAGGGTTATGGACTAAATATAAAAAGAGGTTTTATTTATTTACGATACGTCTAGTTTATTTATATTTTTATTTATTTACCATACCTTTTGAGTAAGTATAAAAATACGTTTTATTTATTTACCATACCTCCACTTTACTTATATTTTTATTTGTTTACACACAGGTGACTTATGGAGTAAATATAAAAAATGTTTTATTTATTTACCATACCTCTCATTTATTTATATTTTTATTAATTTACCATACCTCTTTTATAAATATGGTATTTGGCCCATAGGATTCACTTAAATAAAACCTATTCTTGAAAATGGGCGAATGGATTCACTTAAATAAAACCTATTCTTGAAAATGGGCGAATGGAAGGTTGTAAATCCTAATTTCAAGGGCTAAATTTACCTTTTTTACCCTCTCCCTTAAAATAAGGTGGGCTATTTGAGGTGATTTGTAAAAATGTACTATGATACAAAATATTAGCCCACTAAAAATTTAAAACCCCTTAATTTCGCCAAAGGGCGAACATTCGCCCCTAAAATTATCCTTGTCTCTCTCTCAATTGGTATGCCATGTCAGCATCAAAGCCATCGGAAACTTCATCATTGCTAGTCCCACAGGTGGCTTTATATGGTTTGGGATTTCATTGTAGACTGCATTAAATCTAACACAATAATCTTGGACCGACTCACCGGCATTCCATTTGATTTGCTCGTATTCGGCTAGAATTTGAAGGGGATTCTTTTTGACTTCCCACCTGTTCAAGAACTGTCTTTGTAGTTCCGCCAAGGTAGTGATACTTGCAGCCGTCAAACCTCTGAACCATTTCCTCACATCACCTGAAAATGTTTGTACAAAGAGCCTCATTGCCATGTTCTCCGCATCGATCTCATGAAGTTCATAGAAGTCTGCCATTTTGTCCACATGTTGTTGAGTTGTAATACTGTGTTAGGAGTGCCACAAAAAAACGGGATTTTACTTTGATAGTCATTTGGCATGTCATCTAGGACTTGGGGCAGAATAAGGGGTGTGAAACGGGCAGCCATCATTCTCAGTGGATTTGGCCTTGGAGGTGTTGGAGGGGTGTGCACAGTTTGTAAGGGGCTTGCACTTGGAGTTTGGGGCTGTGTGGCAATGTAATTATCGATTAATCTATTAGCTCTTTCCGTCTCAAGGTCTACAAGAAATTATGGATTGGGGACGGTATAATCAACAACCCTTTCGAATTTAGACTCAAACAAAGATATCTCAAATCGTTCATCAAACTCAAGCTCTTCAAGATACTCAAAAATGTCGGGACATGAATGGGATTTGAACACGGAGTTATGGTGCTTTCTTGACGAAGGAGTCTCGGATCAAATTGGGATTTTCGTAAATGTGAGGAGGGTCTGAGTCTGGATTTTCTCTGGTATATTGTCTCGAAGCCAGCATGCTATTGGGATAAATTACGGGACACAACCAACTTACTCAGCCTTTCCAATCCTAAGCTCATCATCCGGAAGCCTAGAATTCTTATGAAACAAGGGGATTTGATTTTCAACTTGTCCCCAGTGGAGTCACCACTATGTTAGCACCTAAATCTGCCTTAGGCTGAAGGAAGGCAAAAATTCGGGTAACCACAAACCACGCTCAGTCTGGTAACTAGCCCTGCCAGAGCAGGAGAGGGCTCTCTCCGAGTCACGCTTAGTGAATGTATAGGAAAAATGGTCTGAGATGACTTACAATGCAATATTTACCTTAGGCTAGTAAGTGAAAAGGGATTTTGGAAAAGATTTTATGAAGTGACCGAGCTTCTGGGATGTATATGGGACTAGCGCTCAGCAAAGAATAGAGAATCGAATATGAAGGCACAGATTATTCCGTGAGGCAAGGTAGGCAGCAAGCGCAGCAATTTCGGCTTAAGGTAACGTGGAATGGAAAGATTGCTGAAGAGAGTGAAAAGGGCATGGTCGCATGAATCCTTTTCAATAGAAGAGTAACACTGCACATGAAATTTTCCCACAGGCAGAGCAATATAAATTGAATTCTACCTAATCTCACTTAGAAAATTTCATTGAAATGAAGCATGAAATGAAATATGAAACATAACAAGATACATATGGAACATAAGAACACATTTGCTACACTCACGACCACAAGAATCTCATGAAACAGAGTCGCTGCCTTTCATTAATTCTCTGTCAAAAATACACAGTGCAGAAACAGAGTTTCTTTCCCACAGTCTCCCAGAAGTTACAAGCCAGCCAACCCTTTGCAAATAACTTGCATACAATATATAGAAAGTGTAGAGAAGAGATGGAACACCCAGGGATTGGGAAGTTATTCAAATCATTTCGAAAAGGAGATGGAGAGCCAACCATCAGCTACAGGTGCAGTGCTCTCAAGCATGACATTTGGCTGGGGTGACCCTTTGCATTCTTTTGCCACTTGGATAGATGCCCACCTGGAGAGAAAACTCTTTAAAAGCTGCCTTTGGTGCCAAAAAATCGAAGTGTAGATGACCGGGCCCACTTGGAGAAGTCGCGACCCGAAATTTCGCGAAACAGGAGCAAATTGGCCGTTTTTTCCCCTGTGCACCGTGCCAAATCCTCTGTGCGTCGCGCCACTTTGGAGCCTGTTTTGGGGCACTTGCAGGTGTCCAAAATGTGCCCAAGTGGGCTTGCTGGAAAGCCTGTCCTGTCTACTTTCTAACCCCACTAGAATTTCTCAATGTGGTGCTCATTTTCCCCTCCAAATCTTTATTCTCCCAAGATTGTTTTCTGTGTGTCAAAAAAGTGGCAGAGAGGCCATTTTTGGGTGTTTTTTGACCTTTAGGAGACCCAAAACTTGTCAAAATTTCTTGCCCGAACACCAGTAGTAGTATTTTTCGATGTTGAATCCAAATATGCAAGCCGTTCCTCGATTAGAGGCCTAGATTTTTAGCGTCGCGCCAGTGTTGGAGCTATCTCTAGGAGGTTCTCTTAAGATGTGTGAAAAGAAGTGAAAGAAACACATGTAAGAGTCCAAACGACAATTGCAAACACAAGGAAAACACAAGAGACACATGAAAGAATGAAAATAGGAAAAATTGACATTTGTAAAAGATAGAGAAAGAAAAAAAACACATGTAAGAGCAAAAGAAAGAAAAAGTGACACTTGTGAAATAAAAATAGTCAGTTGAGTAACTTACCCAAATGATGGAGCATTTGCAATAATGGGTGAGAGAACACAAAAAGGTTAACATAAGGATGAACTCTGGACTAGACTCTTTATAGATGGAGAGAAGACATGCACTAGGGTTAAGATTGGTGTGTGCTTAGTGAATGTAGAGAAACTAGGAGCCAAGAGTGAATTGAATGACTTGAAGAATTACACTCTTACGGTTAAAAAAGAGGGCAAAATTACTATCTTCCCTTACACAATCACTATCCATTAGGATTTCACAGTCTCTATCTCTAGGAATTGTACAAGCCCTATCACCAATAACTATGAAAACTTTGTCATCAAGGATTGTGTGGTCACCATATCTAAAAGCTGTGCAATCATTGTCATTAGGCACTGCACAATCATTGCCACCAGAAATTGCACAATGAATGTCATCAAGGGTTGTGCAGTGCTTGACTTCCAAGGGACATTAATTGCTAAGAATGCTTAGAGGAAGTGTGTTATGAGGGAATTCGAGCTAAGAATTTGTAATAAAGTTTCCTCGACACTTACATTATTTGAAATAATACTTAAGTACCTAGAAAATCATTAACCAATCATGAAAAAAATATGAAATGATAGATCGTGATATCATAAGGAGGCTCCAAAATTCAGTTGTAGGAAAAATTTTGGAGGGTGTTTATCGCAACAACAACACTTGGTTACACACTAGAAGAACTTGAGATTCTCTCTTTAGGTCCAACATTCTGTATGAGGTCTATACTTTTGGAAGTATTGTCTCATCCTATTGATCACCCTAGCTTCTTTACTTAGCTTGGTTAAAGATGTAGTCCCTTCTATTTCCCTTTTCAGCTCAACAAATTTCATAAGACTAGTCAAATGTCAGTGGTAGGAGTATGTAAATTCCACAAGTTTAATATGTTCATAGTTTTATTATCATCTATGGTGTTGCTCCACGATTATAAATCTTGTTCAATACCTCATGTTACACAGCAATTTGTCATCGTTTGTCACCGTCCCTGTTACCCCTTACCCGCACACTGGAGGACTCATTCCGGGACCTGTGAGAAGTGACATGACCTGAAACCACTTGCATCTTATTCCTCTAAGTATGAACTTTATTTTCCTTGAAGACATCTCCTGCAAAATACCCATGAAAACAGCTCTTTTTGCATTAGCGCGGGTCCACAGTTCATTGCTCGCACCAATGAGGGAAATCCTCTAAAAAGGGCGCGCCATTGGCGCTCTGTCTCAGAGTTGCACTCGCGCTAACTGAGTTGAGTAAAGTTTTTAACCAACAAACTTCTGAAGGTTCTCTTCAACCCATTCACCAACTGAATCCGTGTTGAGCTAGGATGGTTTGGCTTCGAATCTCCATAGAAGGGAAAGTGGTTTGCCACCTTTCATGGAAGTTTCCAAGTGATAAAGCCAATCCCATGAATAATGTGGTTGATCCTATCTCTTTCTTCTCTATCTATAAAAGCTTGCCTCTATGCCTTGAGCAAGCTAGTCACAATAGTCAGAGTTACAATAGTTCCAGTTCTAGTATAGTGATAGAGAGTTTAAAGCTGCAAGAGCCTTCTTTGCACCCATAAAGCCAAATCTAAGTAAGGAGATTCTTGTCACCCAAAGAGAGAGAGGCTTGTTCCTCATCCCAACAAGCTTTGCAAGACTTGTGTAGCTGACTACCCAGCCAAAGGAGGATTTGACGTCAGAACAATGGTTGTATTCTTCTTTGTTATTTATTAATAATAGATGACTATCATTATGGTTCCACTCTCATTGTCGTATGATTGATGTTGAGTTATATCTTTTCTGACTGATATATAATTGCATCTACTAGATTTTATGCTTGTATTCATGTTGTTCTTTGCATGTGCAGGTGTCCAATCACAGAGATCGTGGGGATTGTGACCGGCCAAGGCAAAGGAACGAGGGCAACATCTCTTCTACGAACACTAGCGTTGGAATCCAAGTAGGTTCTCACCATCCACTTTTATTTGCAATTAGGAACTTGTGTGATAGCATTGTGTGATTGTTGCTAGACCCAGTCTGGGCTAGTAGGGATCGTCTCTATCCGCAGAGAGGATTTACCTCCACAACAATTTGGTGACTCTGCTGGGGAGATCTTGTTGTTTGATTTGTAAACTTTAGATGGAGCCTAAAGTACGGCCAGGTAGCCTTCGAAACGCTATTGCTGTGCATTAGCGAAGTAGATCAACGCCACTTCAGTCAATCTCCGGTTTGGTTTACGGACTAAACAACTTGGAGTTTGTCTTGTCTCTTTGGTTTTTCTTGCTTTGATTGCTTAGATAGCTTTCTGGGTTGGACTTATTGCTGTTTCTTCCTTCCTGGTTTGCCTAGATACTGTTCTCCATCCCTGGGTTGCTTGCTTTTGTTTTTGATTTAGCAAACTTGATTAGCGCGCTTGTTAGCCTTACAGTCGCGCTATTGGCGCAAGTTGCTCAAAGACAACCCGCGCCAATCCTATAAAAGCGCGAGTTGCAGCCTGACAGTCGCGCCAGGCCTGTCAACTTTTCAGTTCGCTTGTCTTCAAGCCCTCTGAGCTTGGATTTGTATCTTGCTGTGTCTTTTTCAATTACTGGAGTGTGTTTGATCCTGGTTTGACTGGTTTTAGACCTTCATCATTCGGGTGTTTGCCTCTTTCTATCGATTTCACATTTTAGCCCTAGGGCATCTAGTGGCTTTGTGCGTCGAGCCTCCCGTAGGTGTTTTGTGTTCTTTGATCATCCGGTCAACATTGTGATTATTCTTTTGCATTTGTTCGGTAGTTGTCAAAGCTTTTTCTTGATATTCAAGTGATTTGCCTATTTTTCACTTGGGTTTTGCTTGGCTTCGTTTGGGCTTAGATCACATAGCTCATAGAGGTCTTTGTGCTTTCTTCTTGGTTTGAAGGACTGTTTTGGTGTTTTGGGGATTCGATTGTGTTTTCATTGAGTGAAATTTGTCTTTTTGCTCGGTGTTACTATCTCTCAAAATTTGTTTAGTGCACTTTGCCATTGAAAAGAAAACGAACAATCTCTTTTGCGTTGAATTAGTTAAATTGAAATTAGAAACTTTTCATTGATTAGTGATTTAAAACAAAAGAAAAGTTTCGTTTATTTGTCATTAGCTGCATTAGAGTGGTTCTTGCTTGTTTGTGGTCATTTTGTTTGAGAAATCCTTAACTCTCTCGTAGTTAGTATTCATCGAACGAAATGATATTCTTTGGCATATAGTGTGCACTTAGGGAATTGTGAGAGATTACATACGGTAGGACCTCGAAATTGAAACTTAACTAAAGATCAACCATAAAATGAATTGAATGAACTTAAAAACGCATTGGAACATAACGCTCACTGATTAGAGGTCTAGGCTAGAGACGTGCTCCGGCGTCGTTAAACCTAGTCACTGTTGTTTCACACTACGGTTGGGTGATTCCTCCTTTTGTGACTCGATAGTGGTCTAGCATGGACTTGAGCTCCCATGTACCATCGCGTATATAGGGGAGACCCCACTAGGTTATCATCCTTTATCCACGGGAAGCCGTGTCTACCGCCTTACAAGCCGTAACGCACCGAACACAGCATTCGGGAAGATTGACTGCCGTGCGGGAAGTCCTTGGTTTTCATATGACTGCGAAGGTGTATATGCAGTTTTACGGATTTGTTTGGTAAACCCTTTTACCTAGTTCTCCAAAGTAGTCACTTTTGATCCTTTTCAGACTCCTTAAAAGAAAAGGCTCACTTGAGCAGTTTGTCACTTCAGGCTCACAAAACATTCGAAGGCGACTAGAGTCACCTTTTTGTCCTTTTCTCGACTCTTAAAACATGAAAAGGTCAAGTTGTGTCCTTGCGTCTTAAAATTTATTTGGCCGCGATAAACATTACCTGGTTAGATCTTGTGTGCGTTAGTTTGAGTAGGGTCCTTTATCGTTAGATTCCCTTAGGTTTGTTTGAAGTTTGTCATCCTGGCTGAACCGTCGACTCCCGTTCCAAGTGATCAAGGCTCTCCGTCTTCCGCTGCTCCTGAGGTACCGGTTGTAAGTGATACTCTTCCTGTTATCTCGAGTATCCAACCGATCAACTCTCGCGCTTCGAACGACGAAGGTTACGAAATTCATTGGAACCCCATCTGGGAGCCTGAAGAGGACGATATTCCTTTTACCCCCCCTGGTGTTTCATCTCCAATGTCTACATCTCACATGGATGAGACATCTCCTAGAGTGAGTGAGACACCTGTTTTGTCGAATATCGACACTCCCATCCCAGCTACTTCTCCGCTCCCCCCACGCTACCAGTCATTGAGGGATAGGGTAAGTGCCAGGATCCTTGCTTCGACTATGTGGGACCCCCATGTCACTCCCACCACGGGATCTTTTGTGTCACAAGTCCACACTACACCTGTCACTTCAGTTCTGACAAATCCAACTGTTTATGTAGCACATTCAACTCCGGTTGTTAGTGCCATTACAACGTCTTCAGCCTTCGACACTGGTGCTGGTCCCCCTCACGGTCAAGTGAGTAGCGGCCAGCCAGCACACTCACCAAAATTTGTCCACCCTGCACAAAGTGCTCCACCCTCTTCTGGTCCCGTCCCAGGAGGGGGGCCATATGATGCCTATGGACAAGCTGTTCAGGATCCGAATGCGCAAGGTCCATTCTTTTATTACGATTCTACTGGTCAATACCTTCAGCTTTCTCAACCCTTGCCTACTCAACCTTTTGTTGAGGTTTCGGTACCATTATCCGTTGCTTGGAATGCCACCACCTTCCATGGGGGCTAAGCAATGCCTGCACAGCTTCAGGGACCGCCTAACCAAGGCCAGCCATCTTATGTGCAAACCCCCCAAGGGCAGCAATATTATGGCCAGTCTTACCCAGGACAACCTGGGGGCCTACAAGGACAACCCTATCAGGGACAACCTTCGGCCGCTGGCAGTCCATCTTTTACTTATCTGACTCAACCTTCTGGTTATCTGGGGCAACCTGGTACCCAGCAAGGTTACCCGTCTAGACAACCAAGACAACCTTACATCCAACAAGGCCAACCTGATATTCAGCAGGGTTATCCCTCTGGACAAACTGGACAAACTTATATTCCACAAGGTCAACCGGCAGTCCAACAGGGGTATCCTTCTAGGCAAGGGGGGCAGCCTTACGTACAGCAAGGCCAACCCACTGCTCAGCTTAGTCATCCTTCTGGACAGGCTGGCCAACCTCAAGGTCAACCGGCCGTCCAGCTTGCTCAACCATCTGTTCCACAAGGACAACCTGGTACCCCGCAAACACATCCTTCTGGGCAAACAGGTCCGTCCCAAACCCAACCAGGCCAACCTTCCGGCCAGATGGTCCAAGTTCAACCTGTTCAAGGACATCCTTCTGGGCCCCAGGCTCAAATTGGTTATCAAATGTAAGGTGGGCCATGACCCCAACTTTCCTACCAAGCGCAACCTTCTTATCAGGCTCAGTATGGAGCTCAGCAACGTATGGCTACCAGCAACCCCAGGGGAAAACTCAATTTACCCCTTATCAAAATTATCAACAAATGCAAGTCACTCATCAAAATTATCAGCAACAGTACGTTGCACCTGCAGGTCAAGTTGCTAATCCATGGGGTGCTGGGGGGCAGACCGAAGGTCAACTGTCTGCTTATGGACAGAATCCTTATGGACATAATCCATATGGACAGAACCCCTATGGGCAAAATCCCTATGGGTAGAACCCTTATGGGCCAGGCCCATCCGGACAAAGTCCATGGGGGCAACCACCACCTGGTTGGAACCCTTGTACTACCTCTCTTCCACAGCCACAAATGTCCTTTAATCCTCAGTTGCCTTTCTTAGCGATGTTGGAACTTCCAGATGTGTCCAAGTTGACGAATGATCCCATTCTTCATAATCCATATTGGCCACCAGTTCCAACTAAAATACCCGGTGATTGCCCAAAATTCGATGGCAAAGCTGGTGAAGATCCTCAAGCCCATGTCATGACCTATCACCTTTGGTGCTCATCCAACTCGTGGCTTGATGACTCCATCCGGCTCCGCCTCTTCCAAAGGACTCTCACCAGCTCAGCCGCTAAGTGGTATATTGAGTTGAATCGCGGAACTTTTCAAGATTTCAACTCGCTGGCTATGGCATTCCTAACTCATTTTCAGCTACCCATTCGGTATAAGATAGGGACACATCTCCTTACGTCTCTCAAACAGGACACGGCCATGCATATATCCGATCATATACATGAATGGAGACAGCATCGTCGCTTGATCAAATTTTGGATTCCTGATCAGCTCCTGACCGATTGGTTCACGACTTCCTTTGTCCCTGCGATCGCGCGAGACATCGCCATGGGAGCTTGTGTAACTGAAGAGCAAGCTATTGTGCGTGCTCAGTACCTCAACTTAGTATATTCTCAGTCAGGTACTTTATATGATTATTTGCCAGACACCTCGAACCCGGAACATCCAAAGCTTCGCCAAAACCATCTGTTGACGGAGTTATTGGCTCTGTAAACGCGTCTTCCAAGAAGTCATCCGCGAACCCTGGGAAGAAAAAATAGAATGATTCTAATGGGAACACTTCTCAGGGTCAATCTAATTCTGGAAGTACCTCCGAGGTTAACGCCGTTCAGTCCACCACAGCGGATAAATCCTCGAAAGGGAAAAAGAAATGGAAAGCTAAGAATAAAACCGAACAGCCCAAACAGGACTCCCCTAAAACTCCACCCGAGGAAGGAGCCAAATGTAAACCTAAGTATCCTTGTCTTATCTGTGATGAGGATCACTACACTAAAGACTGCCCGAGGTGGTCTAAAGTTAGTCGATTGTTGAAAGGTGCTCCTGGGACTCCTGCTGTGCTTAAAGAACCTTTCCCTTCTCAGCAAACTCAAATGGTGGCAGATCCATCGCAACCCTCTTCTTCATTCGGCTCTCAAGTCTTCATGGCTGGGAAAATTCCCATCCATGTCACTACTCGAGCAAAGGAATATCCATCTCATGCCGGGAAAGAGCCGAAGGTCCCCTCCAGCGCTCCTCCATCCAGTTCTGGTCCTCTCCACATCGAAAGACCTAGCACTGAGACGACTATCCGACCCCCTCCAAAAGGTGTACTCCGGAAGTCTTCTTACAACCCTAATGCCCGTGCTGCCCAGCACTACAACATCGTTGAGGACTTAGCTCAGGCTCCATTTTCTATGTCCGCTCTAGAAGTCCTCCAGAGCTGCCCCTCCCAGAGGAAGTCCTTGCTATTGGCCATCGGTGGCATAGACCCGGCTGACTCGGATCTGATTTCTTTTGATCTCGAGGGCTATATGCCGAGACTGCCTCACCAAATCGCTTTCCTTATACAGGTCATTATCAATGGTAAAATGATTCATCGTACAGTCATCGATGAAGGTGCCTCAACTTGCATCATGTCTATTGCTTGCTGGAAAGCTATTGGTTCTCCAACATTGAGCCAGTCTCCTACGACATTAGAAGCCTTTGACGGAAGAGAGTCCCATCCTTACGGTATCCTCCAACGCTTACCCATCTCCTTGGAAGGGAAGACGGTAGAAGTGGAGGTCGAAGTTGTCGATGCTAATCTTACCTACAACCTCCTCCTCGGACGTAGCTGGACATACGCCATGCAAGCCGTGGCCTCCTCCCTCTTTCGTGTCATTTGTTTCCCCCATCAGGGGAAGATTGTCACGGTGGACCAGCTCTCCTTCTTCGCTTCCTCTTCTGAAGGCAATGTGCCTTTCGTGGAGCATACCTCCAAGTCATTCGAGAGTGTGGGAGCTGGGCTCTTCAAGGATCCCTCCCTGATGGGTGTCTTTCCACTCCCACCTCCGAATCTCGCCCCTATTAACATGATTTCCATACGTTCTGATCTGTGGGTTCTTTCTCCCGCTAATCAGATAGAATCATGGGGCGATATGATGCCATTCGAGCGCAATAAATGTCAACCTTCACTCCATTTTCAATGGACTAAAGCTTGGGGGGCATGTACCTCGAATTGAGACACCATGCTGGGGGGCATGCCCGTTTTTTTACATGCGTGTGTGTGTGTGTGTGAGTTTTCATGTTTTTGGTCTGGTGTGAAAGCATGCTCGCCCCTTATTGTGTCTTTTTTCTTCTTGTGCAGATGTCGGGTGCACCTTACATTGGTTTCGCTGATGGTGCCTGCCGCAGCGCTCGTAACTTGTCCTCTGGGCGTGGGTGATCTACGATCCTCACGGTGAGTTGATAGATCTTCAAGGTGTGTGTTTAGGCTGTACTACAAACAATGTTGCTAAATATAGCGCTGTTATTGAATTACTAGCCGAGGCGATTAACCTCAGTATTCGTACATTGCTTGTTAACCTAGACTCTCAACTTGTCGTCCATCAGCTCAATGGGCGATATTCCGTCAGAGACCGTCACATTTTAAGGTTGTACTTACGTGTTAAATTGTTAGAAAGGAATTTTGATTTTATCACATATCAGCATATTCCAAGACGATTAAACACATTATCTGATGCATTGGCTAATCATGTATTAGATAGACATTTGCGTAATTTATAATCAAAACATTATACAAGCAAGCACATAAAAGCACAATAATAAACCATAGGCATATGTATATATATATGTGTGTCACAAAGTTTTGCACCGCGTGCATTACATAAGTCCAAAAAATAATACATGTTCATCCTGATACATCCTCGGACAACATGTCCCTCAAAAAATATGCATGAAAGAAGCCTAGAAGTCTATTCGTGGTGGTGCTCATGATAGCACGTCACCGCGCACACCAAGCGTCTCAACAGACGATGGATGTGGCTCGGCACCCCTACTGTGTGCCTCTGGTATGCAAAAGGCACGTCCGCCAATCTGGCATAACCCGAAATCCCTTGGGTAAGTCCCTCGAGATTCTGCACCAGCTCTTCCCCCACAGCACCCCTTGCCTGAGGATCAGCTACAGGTTGGCCCCTCCGCGCTATAGGAGACAAGCCGGCTGGTCGCTCTGGGCCCACATCTGCATATATATACAACTGTCATCAGAACATGCATGTATTGACAAAAAAAAAAAAAAAAACACACATAAAAACATCAAAAAGAGAAGATCATACCTAACTCCTCTTCCCATTCCTCTCCCTCTGGCAGTTGGAGGTCTGGATCCCCCATGAAGTTGGTTCCCACGTATGGAAAGTCCTCTACCACGATCAGCTGGCGGCGAAGCCATATGAAGAACTCAGGCCGCCAAGACATCTGCTGGCCCCCTCCTCCTCTAGGCATCAATGCTTCCCAGCGAGCCATCCTAGGTTCTCGTGGTAATGGATCGGCTACTACAGTTCCCTGGTACTGGAATAGGGGTAATCGTTCCAAGAAGAATGACACCACAATCGAGCCATACCCGAACTGTTTCACTCCCCCACGCTTACACTTTGTAAGCTGCCTTTTGATATTTGTAGTCACCGCTGTAGCCCAGTCAAAAATGGTGGGGCTGAGACATTCTGTCGCCAGTAACAGATGATTCTTGCTTGCCTCATGGGGCGCCTGTACCCCAGCTGCACGTGTGATGGTGAACAGTATCACCTTAAGAACCAAATCATGGATGGTGGTGATATCCACCTTGGCACTATTTTTCCCAAATTGTGCCTCTGGACACACTCGAGCCTTCACTTCACCTATTTTCTCTCCAGAAGGCCTACTTCCGGTCAAAATGGGGCTCGCCCCTCTCCGTGACAGCCCAGTAATGAAGTACACATCAGATACATCCAGCTCTAAGGTCTGATCCCGTAATCGAAAAACTTGGTCATCAACATCCCAAGCATCCACTATGAACTGTAATAGCTCCGGTTGAGCTCGCAGATAAGAGGTGAGGAAGAATTTCTTGAGACCACAGTCTCTCAGAGCATTCATACATCCCTCATCCGCTATGGCCAAGGCATCTACGGCATCATGCTCCCGTTCTTTCCATTCCGCCACCATTTTTGCTTATTTCTTGTGCCCACAAGGATGAATAAATCATTAATGAAACCCTGGTAGACTTACAAACCAGACAAATTTCGAAAATGATGGGAAAATTTAAGTAAAAAATTAGGTCGCGCGGTTGGCGCGACTGTTTCTAAAATAGTCGCGCCAATGGCGTGGCCCCCATGTCGGATACCCGCGCCAATGGGGCGCAACCCTAAATTTTAAAATCCCCCTTGCGAAGGCTCAATTAAGAAACAAAATGCATAAAACAAGTATGGAAATGGAGCTAAAGAAAGCGCCTCTTACCTGGAATTGGCGGAATCTCAAATGGTTGCCCGGATTGGCGGTAATCGCTGCTCGAAGTTTGCACCCCAAATGGACCACTACCACTATGCAAGAGGTAAAAGGTAAAAGTAATTTTATTTTTCACATTTTCACCATATTTATAGACTTTTTGACTTGTAATAGGGTTTAAAAAGTTGTTTTTTGAATATTTCAATATACTTTTGGTCGAAAATGGATTTTACGCTTGTTTCTGGTGCTATGACAGGTCCTTTTTGCAACTTCGATGGTGAAACAAGTTGTATTTTATACTTTTTCAGACTCGGTAAATACACAAAAAAGTCACTATGGAGTCATCTTTCAGCTCTTTTTTGACTCGTTAAAAATGAAAATATCGCCGAGTTACCCCTCTTGACTCGTTAAAAGTAAATAAGAGGCGGTCGTCTTTAAACCCTTTTCCGACCGTGTAAAAACGAAAAGATCGTCGGACCCTTTTCGTTTCCGATTTGTGAATGGTTATGAAACAACGTGATGTTGATCACTTTTCTACTTTTTCAGATCGATGTCACTATAAATGAAAAGTACTCCTCGATCGTAATGGTCAGGCGGTTCTTTCGAGCATTGTTTTATACTTTTTCGGGCTCGCGAGACACAACTTTACGAAAAAGGACACCCCTGGAGTTTTCTTTTCTGCCGTCTTTTCAGACTCTCTAAACAGGAAAAGACGCCGAGTTCTTCCTTTGTCAGGCTCGTTAAAACTTAATGACATCGGATTCTGTCATAATGATGCCTTCCAAGCATATGCTATCCCCGTCAAGCTTGTTAAAAATAACTGGGGTACTCGCCAGAAATGGTGGGGAAAATGGACCCATAATTATTGTCGTGTCGGCAGTATGTCGCTCTTGAACATGGCACTAGTCTGCATTCGTGTCGGGGTGGGGACATCTCATCTTGCTTTACACTAGCCTCCATGGGTTTGGGTTATCCTATTTGACCTCTCATCTACTCATTACCTTGTCACCATGACCTCTGCTCATTTGATGTCAAATACTGCCAAGTCCACTATTGTGCCGCCGATATGTTCAAGAGAAGTTGACCTCTGCAGAATTACAACCTCCCTCTGATGCCTCACATAATTCTGATTCACCACAACATTCTTCCTCTGTCTCGTGTCAATGACGTGGGAAACACTATGGCCCACCTTTGATCAAGGTCACTTCCTGTCGACTTCAGCTCATTATCCAGGAAGCTGATCTAGAGACTCCCTTCCAGTGCCTTGGAGCCTGCATGCCTCAATGGCAGGTTCTTCGTGTTCGACGAGAGGTTTTCATCATTGGCCTCCGATCGAATGATTCTATGGGTGTTCGACGCCAGCTCATTGATTCACACGCCGTAGATTGTACCTGTAGTACCTTGAGGGCCATTGTCATTATTGGTGGTACCTCTCGCGTCTGTTAACAGTTTTCATTATTGACTGGTAATCAGACGATGTTCATGCATGTTCGACTCCAACTCATGTATTCGCATGCCTGAACTTGTACTCTGTTCGGGTCGAGATAGAGCGCAAGACCCTGGATTTTGTCTGTTGGAATCCAGGTTGCGATTTGTGGATCATTATGTTCATTACATGACTCATTCACTGGATGGCTGCGACCATGCCTGAGTCTATTTATCGATCCTCTCTGGATGGCTGCGCCCATACCACATATATCATGTACTTGAGATATCATTTGTACTTCTTTACGCAGGTTCTCCGGCGGCCATGTTTTCAGTCACGCATGTTCTTGTAAAGAATTTCACCCCTCTCTCTCTCTAGCCTCATGCTTTAGGGGGCATCTGTTACACAACAATTTGTCACCGTTTGTCACCGTCCCTGTTACCCCTTACCCGCACACTAGAGGACTCATTTCGGGACCTGTGAGAAGTGACATGACCTGAAACCACATGCATCTTATTCCTCTAAGTATGAACTTCATTTGCCTTGAAGACATCTCCTGCAAAATACCCATGAAAACAGCTCTTTTTGCATTAGCGCGGGTCCACAGTTCACTGCCCGCTCCAATGAGGGAAATCCTCTAAAAAGGGCGCACCATTGGCGCTCTGTCTCAGAGTCGCACTTGCGCCAACCGAATTGAGTAAAGTTTTTAACCAACAAACTTTCGAAGGTTCTCTTCAACCCATTCACCAACTGAATCCGTGTTGAGCTAGGATGGTTTGGCTTCGAATCTCCATAGAAGGGAAAGTGGTTTGCCACCTTTCATGGAAGTTTCCAAGTGATAAAGCCAATCCCATGAATAATGTGGTTGATCCTATCTCTTTCTTCTCTATCTATAAAAGCTTGCCTCTATGCCTTGAGCAAGCTAGTCACAATAGTCAGAGTTACAATAGTTCCAGTTCTAGTATAGTGATAGAGAGTTTGAAGCTGCAAGAGCCTTCTTTGCACCCATAAAGCCAAATCTAAGTAAGGAGATTCTTGTCACCCAAAGAGAGAGAGGCTTGTTCCTCATCCCAACAAGCTTTGCAAGACTTGTGTAGCTGACTACCCAGCCAAAGGAGGATTTGACGTCAGAACAATGGTTGTATTCTTCTTTGTTATTTATTAATAATAGATGACTATCATTATGGTTCCACTCTCATTGTCCTATGATTGATGTTGAGTTATATCTTTTCTTACTGATATATAATTGCATCTACTAGATTTTATGCTTGTATTCGTGTTGTTCTTTGCATGTGCAGGTGTCCAATCACAGAGATCATGGGGATCGTGACTGGCCAAGGCAAAGGAACGATGGCGAATCTCTTCTATGAACACTAGCGTTGGAATCCAAGTAGGTTCTCACCATCCACTTTTATTTGCAATTAGGAACTTGCGTGATAGCATTGTGTGATTGTTGCTAGACCCGGTCTGGGCTA
The DNA here is from genome assembly GCA_031772625.1 of Pinus tabuliformis. Classification (NCBI taxonomy): domain Eukaryota; kingdom Viridiplantae; phylum Streptophyta; class Pinopsida; order Pinales; family Pinaceae; genus Pinus; species Pinus tabuliformis. The sequence continues at coordinate 453,207,079 of CM062804.1, read as the reverse complement.
GTAGGGATCGTCTCTATCCGCAGAGAGGATTTACCTCCACAACACCTCACCAGGGTACTTTCAAGGAATATGAAGCATTTCTTTACTGCAGCGAGCCTGTTTAGTACCCTGGCGAAGTTGTTTGCTTCACCTCTTTGCATGGGAAGCCTTTCTCTTCTTTCACCGTTTGCTTATTTTATTACTTTATTCTCATTGGAATTTTATCAACATTTTTTTCACTAAGGTGGAAGAGGATCCCGACTTATTTTACCAAAAAGAGAGGTTGTTCCTTGTTTTGCAGAGACTCTTATGTATGTACCTCTGAATTTGTTTGCTCCCTTTAGTTTTCTCCTTTCCCTTCTCTTCTTGATTGAGTCGCATGTTAAAATCAATTAATATAAATGGCCAATTCAAGAAATGAAAATCCTATGATAGTAATTCTTCTTGAGCTTTCATTTAGTATGAAACGTATTTTACATACATGCATCATTGGCCTTAAGAGACATTTAGGCCCAAACAAAGAAGAGGGTCACATATCAACCAAGAGTTTCTCGTCATCACAACTTCCCTTTCCAAGCTTTGTTGCATGGTTCTATTTGAGCCAAACAAATTAGTTTTCATGCACATTCTTATTAAAAAAAGAAAAATAAAAGAGACAAGACATGAAAAACAAGACAGGAAGCAAGAAAACAAAACAAATGTAAAGACTAAAATGAAAGAGAATCCAAGGACAGTGCAATGCAAAAAGAAAACTAAAATGCACCTACGTCTATACCTAACCTAACCGGCTAGAAGGTTAGAGCTAAGTGAAGTGAAATTTCCAATGCAACCATATAATTTGTTCCAGACTAGTAATCTAAAATATATGAACCATTGACAACCAAATAAAACAATGTGTAGAAATCAAGATATTTAACTGACTTACCTACACATGAGGGTGAAGTTCAAGGATGAAAACATCAAGGTGTGATGTGAAATCTCACTCTATCCAACCTACAAAATTACCACAATATATAGGATGATAGACATGAATACCTTTAAAACATTTCTCAAACTTACATCCATACATGTTAAGCTCAAGATAACTTTGGAACTTATTATTAACAACTGAAATCGTTAGATATGATTCCTCTAACTAGTCAGAAATTGGATCATAAAAATGACCAACTCCAAAATATTGAAATTCATGCATATTGTTGTAGCGGCTACAACCACCCTCCAAAATTTTGCCTTAGATTTGTTTTGGAGCCTCCCTACCAACCTTCCTCAGCAGCATGTCTTGCCTTGTCAAGTACACAAGCTTCAGTTATTTTCTAGCAGATTGTCAGCCTGTGCATGATAGCTTGTTGCACCCCCCTCATAGGTTGTTTCTCCGGACTTGGTCCAGTTGCAGGCTGGGAAGCTCCCTCAAGAAATTGCATAATTCTGGAGGGGAACCAACCTTCCCTCCAGAAATTGTGCAATCCTGACTGGCAGCCTACTGGGCTCCAGAATTGCGCAATCCTGCCTGTCAACCTTCACTGGAAAAACTGCATAATCTGTCCCAACAGGACTTCTTAGCCCGGAAATTGCACAATTCTGGGCAAAAGTCAATTGCTCAGCCTAGAAATTGTGCAATCCTTCTGGGAAGCTAGCCCAGAAACTAGTAGAAATTGCAGAAATCCATCCAGTCAGCCTCTTGGGCTCAAAAATTGTGGGATATAGTTAAACATGCTTCCTTGAGAAAATTGCGAGGTCTGACCCAGGACAGCTGCTCAGCGTAGAAATTACGCAATCCTAGGAGACAGTCACCTGTTCCTCCCAAAAATTACGCAATCACTCTAGGACAACCATCTCTACTTAGCCTAGGAACTACGTAGATTTTCATCCCAGGCTCACAGACCAATGCATGTGCCTTTAGGTTGACTAGTTCCCTTCGGGACCGAGAAAAACTAATTTTCATGCATGTACTGCTTCTCCCAAGGCAACATTGTTACAGATCCATTTGGGCACATCACTCAAAACATTCATATCAATACTATTAGGGATCATCAAACCCTAATTTAGTTTCTACATGCCCTAGACAAGTCATCACTTTGAATGCCTCCTTCCTTGAAAGTTTCCTGACCTGAATCCCTCCAGAAATGCCTCCTTGAGGGATCAACGCAGCCTTGGTCAGGGGAAAATGTGCTTCAGTGTAGGTATGCCCATGTAAGGGTGTATTTCAGTGCACCTAGGCCCACTTTGACCTACTCTCGGCGAGATTGAGTGAAATCCTCATAGGGTTCTGGGAATATTCTTATCTTCTGGAGCCTTCTAGAAGATTCCCACACTTATCATCTCCTATGAGCTAGAAATTGGATAGGGAATGAGTTAAGTAACCTCCTATCCTCTCATCCCTTCCTCCATGGAAACTAACTCTAATTTTGGAAGGCCATTCAATACCCTCATTTATGACCAAACCACCACCATTTTCCTATAAATTGAGCACTCATCTAAGTGATCAAGGGCTGGACTTTGAGAATTTGTAAGGAGATATTGTTGGTGTGAGGTTTGAGATTGTAAGCAAGTATTATTATGCTTCCGGAGTGTTGTGCTTTTGATGTGATGTTGGATGGAACTCAAGCTGGAGGAGTGACATTGGATCGTACTTCATGGTTGTAACTCTTCCTTCTACTTAATAAAGTTGTTTACACCTTTTCCCATATTTTTGTCTTTATGTATGATGATTATATGTGTAAATTATTTCGATTCCATTGATTATGGTAGATAGATCTTTTTCTTTGACTAGTTCTTGTCCTCTTGTTGGCTTGATGGGGCCTGACCTAGGTTTGGAGTTAATTAGCAAAACAAATCCCTGTACTACTGGTCCTTTTGGAAACAGCCCGCGGACTGAGGTCTCACCTGAAGCAGTATGGGGGGATGCTGGAACCAAGTTTCTGCACCCTTAAGATGTCTGAGGGGTTGGTTTAGTCCAACTGTGAATACCTTCGCACAGGTCACTTCGCGCACTTTCCTGACCTGCGAGGCCTTCACGCTCTGTTATACTTGCCTTCGCGCAACCCTAATCAGGGGCTGAGGTGATTTCGCGCTGCTAAGGCAACGATCTATGCTCTTTCCCTAAGTTACACTACGGATCTTACTTATCTTCTTATAACTGTTAGTTAACTTTGCGTAAACAGATACTTATCTTATATTCGCTTATTCAACATATTCATATAAGTTCGCGTAGAAAATAAACAGTAAACTTGCAATTCATACCCAATATACTTCAATGCATAAAACAGGAAAAAGACACATAGAATGATAAGAAACTTCTCTTTATTAATTTCTCCAATGGTTACAGACTCGACTCACCCTGCGCACTCAGCTACAGGGGTCCGCGCACTCAACTGCGGACTACTAGGCCTCTGCACACTCAGATGTAGAGCCTTCTCCTATCCTACGACCCAAGACACGACTTTACACCTCAATCAAGACTCAATGCTTCATCATCTCTTTTTTTCTTAGATCTAATTAGCTCTCTACAACTTAGAGCCTCACTCTATTTATACAATCCCATGGTCCGCAGACAATGGGTAGAACTCTCAAGCTGACATTACATTACAAAAGTAAGGGTGGACAACCCTATGACTCAATTACAACAATAGGCTCCACGCCGACACTTCGCGGAGTATTTACATCGAACATAGTCAAAACTTGGGCTTTAAGCCCCAAAACTTACCTTGGGGGACCCCGTGCCCAATAGGCCCCCAACACAAACATCATGACTTTCCCTCAAGTCACTCTGTCGGTGTAGAGATCTTTGTGCAAAGACCTCCCAACTCTGCTTGGACTGTTGCAAGGCTGGCAACACACTGAGTGGCTACCTGCTGTATCTCCTGGATGTGTTGTTCATAGACTGTGGTATCTGAACTGCTTCCCTATATCTTCTCCTGCATCCCCTACCTCTGCGCGAGCTTTCATTCAATTGATGTTGTGATAATGAAGGCTTCATCAAGCCATGGTTGAACATGCGCCTTCAACACCGCTTCTTTGTGCTGCGCCGCGTCTACCTGCTCCTTAAGTGCCTTGGCCTGTTGCATCCGTGTGAGCCTCTATGTAAGGGCCACCATCGACATGGTCCCTTTTATGTCATCATATTGTTACTATAGCTCACGTGCCTTTGTCTCCAAGCACTTTATGTTCGGGTCCTCCTACAGAGCGGTGAGAAACTCGAACGATTCTTCGAACATTTTGGTGCAGTCACTCACTACACTGTTGATCTCTTCTATGCCCGTGGTAATGGCACTAATGCGCTGTTCCCTCACCTCTAGAGGAGTTGAAGGTTGCGCCTTCAACCACAGCTCTACTATTTGAAGGTTCAGCTCCAGCTGAACCTTGGCCATCTCTTCTCGTGCCTTGCACACTCCTACTACTAACCTCTAGATGCGTGCCTCTACTGGTGTCTCCGCTGGGATGGCCAACTTAGGGACCATCTGGCAGGCTTCTTCAAGTACTTGCATTATCTTCCTGTTCTCAAACATGACCTCATTGTGCTACAAGCTTAACTTCTCCATGTTGATTCTTTGTTCACTCAATACCCACAGCGCACAGCCCTCCCTGGCCTGCAATTCTACAGTCACTCTGTCCTACAGGACATAGAGTGTCTCCCAAGGGAGCGCAGCCATGTTGATCCATACTCCCTTCAACACACTGACCATAGGCCTGTCAGCCTCATTTTCTGTAACCAGTTCCCCCTCTGGCAGCACTATTGTGTTGGTCGTGCGGGCGCACACCATTTCTTCAGCCGCGACCATTCCTACTGTGAGGCTGGTTGCGAGAGTACCAAATTGAGGAGTGCACACCTGTAACTCCTGAATCTATGCCCGGAGGGCCCCCAACACAATCTGATTCTCCTCCACCAATTGCTGGAGGGCCTCCACGGTGATGCCGTGCACCATCTCCCATATATCATGCAGATCTCCCTCAGTGAGGGTGATTAGGTTGAAAGAAGTCTTAGATGCCTTCAACTTATTTCACGACCCCACCTGCTCTCTCGGGCGATGGCACTTTAACTGTGTTGACGCTGTTGGTAGGTCCATGCCACCCTCCTCTATCTCTGTCTCCATTTCTTATTCCTACTTAGGCAAAGGAAACTTCTGAACCTCACGCTCCTTCTCTATTGCCTTCTATGTTTCTGTTGCAGCCTTCACAGTGTCCCGCGCCTCTTGCACCTTTGCTATTGCGGCCTCTTTTCGTCTCTGCTCTGCCAACTACGCTACCCGTATTTTTGCCTCCTCCTTCTTTCTCTATGCAGCAGACTTGCCTGCTTCCACCATGAAGATGGCTGGAGTGCGCTACTCTGGCGGTGACACCTCAAGTACGTCGAAGATAACATCATCTGTGGCCATGTATGGTAGTTCATTCCACTTCTTTACGGGGTCCTTGCGTGCCCTGATGTAGACGTGATGGAAGTCCGCCTTAAACTCTGCGAAGATTTGCAATTTGTTATAGATTGTGGGGAACTGGCTGTCGTCAGGCAATTTCCCAGCCACCAACACTATGGATAACATAAGCCATGAATAGTGGAAGGTTTTCCCCTGTCACTATGCCTTGCGGCAATTCTCTAGGAACTCCTGGCACAAGTATTCGGACCAGTTAAACTGGAACCCCTCTATGCACTGCTCGACAAGTGCAACCACTGGCGCGGGCACCTCATCTGTGCAAACTTCGCATGACCTTACCCGCTAGTATCTGAGTCGCGACTTTGACTGCCTTGTCATTAATACTGTAGATCGCGTAGCCCCACTTTTTCTTCTCCAACTTATATTTCTTTTTCATGGCCTCCCTGATGGCCATATCACTACTTTTACCCTCTGAAATGTCTGTTGGGTCTTCCCATTTACAAGGGAGTTGGGTGACGAGCTCCTCCAACCACAAACACCCATCATGCACCAGGTAGAGCAGTTGCCTGATGACGAAGATAGTCACTGGAGGAACATACGCGGGCAGCCTGGTTAGAGGGTCTGCGCCCTCGGTTTCTTTCTCCATGTCTTCATCCTCATCCTCTTCTATCAGGATGTCCTCAAGGTCTTCCTCCTCCTCATTAGTTTCCAAATTAACCGCTTTCCCCTTTTATTCCATTGTTAACTTAGTTCGCAGCGGGTTTCGAGGGGACACGCACACTAGAATCATGGGCAGCTTATCTTTCTTTCTTCTCGGCATGCGCGGTGATTTGGGGATTTTTGCAACTATCCCGGTGCTCTTAGGGGCATATTCTACTATCATGGCCTGCGCAGCCTCTTCGGCGGTCATTTCTCCGATTTCCCTGGCTTCTTCAGACGCTGCCATTTTGTTTGTCCAGAAATCTCTCAACTGCTCAACCGGGTGCTCAAACAACACTCTCAATAGGTTAAACAGGTCTTGATTCAGAATACTTTGGGTGCACGATAGCTCAATTCTCAAATGACCAAGTGTTGTTTTCTAGGCAACCCTTTGTAATTTATAGCGCCTTTTGAATTCAAATTCGACCGTTCCCCCCAAATCTGGTTCATTAATGCTCCCTTGGCAGCAGATTTTCCCAAATCTTGCCCATAAAGCTCACCTTAAATTCCTGCCACCCACTCCATTTGGTCTCAAACCAAGCATCACATCGTGAATAGTGACTATAATGGTCACTTTCTAGCCAACCCGCGCAGCAGTGCAACTATCTTTGCGCTGTCACGGACCCTGTGACGCTTTGCTTCTACGCGTAGTCCTAACATCGCGCTGCTCTCAGGCAGAGTAATTTATAGTCCCGTGCCTCCTTTCAACTACCTGGAGCACTAAGACTATGCTTCCCATGGCTAGTCAGGTGGTTGCACCACCTATATATGGCTTTACCCAATCATCATTTACTTCTTCTTGGAAAAGTTCGCCTTTTAACCTTACTACTTGCATTGCGCCGCCATCTGTGATCCTTTTAGTAATACGCAGTCCAATCCAAGGCATCAAATTGATCAACTCTCGGTGGTAGTCTTCAAATTTATCAATGTAATCATGCGCATCCCATTTTATCACCACAGTCCTTTTATCAAGAAAATCCCTTTTCATTCCTCCCTCCAGCTTCTTGACTTCTTCTTCCGCCATGGCACTTTTCTCCCTCAAACGAGCTTTTTCATTCAAGAGTTCTTGGAGCCTAAGATTACCCCGTTGGATCTCTTCATCAGGTCCCAAGCGTTCTTCTTCTTCCAGCTACACGATCCCTTCTTTCAAGGCTTTGCAATCTGTCGTATCTGCGGGCGTTGCTATGCGCGGACTAGGCATAATATACTTCATCGGTATTTCAGTGCTTGCTTCATAAACCAGCCTAGAAGGCGTCCATCCCGTTAGTTTCTTGCACGTCACCCTATAAGCCCATAGGACTGCTGGTATGTGTAGGTCCCAATCACTTCGCTACACATTACATACCTTGTTTAGTGCTTTGCACACTTTATTAAAGGCTTCCACGTGGATAACCTTCTGTGCACTCGTTCTTTCCACATTCTATCGTTCCAATTTGAGGATCCGGTTGTGCATTTGCCCCCCCAACACATGCTTATTGATCGTACTTCCCATCGTGAAGTTCATGTGCATCCGCACAGGTTGTTTATCATATGCCTGTACCCACCTGGATAGATGTGCGCGTGGACTATCCCGACCATTGTATCTATCCGCCGACTGTCCTATAGTTTTCCCAAACTATGTGCACATCATCCTCCTATAGGCCGGCTAGTCATCAAAGTTTTCTTTGTCTATACCCCACCACCTCGCAAGAGTAGCACACAGTACCCAATTCAAGGCTTCAAATTGTTGTTTTTTCGGCACCTTCCTTTCAAATTGGTCCAGGAAAGCATCTACCTCTCCTAATCCATCGTAAGTAGGTAAATCTCACATTTCTATTGATACGCAGTGCAGCGATCTTGTCATCATGTTACAGTTCAATGTGGTTACCTCGTGTAACTGGTTCTACCATCAGTCTATCACCTCATTCGAATATAAAGTTTAGGAGCTTTCGTGCTCCCATGAAATCCGTCCATCTGCAGTGGGATTTACCGAGTCTTGCTCTTGCGCGGTTATCTTGTAGATGCAGTCCAAATCATCGTTACTTTCATAGTCATGCATTGGCTCAATGTAGCACGATCCCTCAGCAGGGTCCAATGGTATTACTACACGCAACAACTTCTTTTCGAAAATCATCTTGCACTTTTTTAGATTAATCACCCCATTCATGTCAATGGCCCAATCAATTCCTAAGAGCGCAAGGTAGAGATTGTTGTCATCAAAAATCTCTATCACTTCAAAGTCTACTAGCATGCTCGCTCCCTCAATATCCACAGTGATTCCCTGCAATCGCCCCAGGGGTATTATCTTTTGTTGGTTCGCCATGCGCAGCTGAATAGGAGACCACTACAACGTAGGCCTCCCCATGTGCTCTCATGTCTGCTTCGGTAGAATGTTCGCATCCAACCCTAATCCAAAATTACTTGGTCCATCTCATATTCTCCAATCTGCGTGGTTAACCTCATGTCTCTTCCTGTTCTTGTCTTGTGTTTTCCAATCTTTCGGACCACATGCGGTTCTCCTTGTGCGGTCCCCTTGCATCTATTAATGAGTTCCTGTAATCCCTTTACATCCTTACTGTCGCACAATAGCTTCATGCACGTTTCCAAGAACATTGTGAGCATCGATGGGTCCATTTCTAGCTTCGGTCTATCTTTTCTTCTTGAAGTGGAGGCATCAACGAAGCTCTTCTTAGCTTCCATAAAGGTTTCTCGAGCACACTCCAAATCAAACTCCTCTTCTTTCGCCGGAGCTTTACGAACCCAAGTACTTTCTTCAGGTTGTTTTCCTTTATCATCTTCTGTCATATTTCCACTTCGGAGCACAATATTTACATTTGGATCATCCTCACGTGGCTCAGGCCTCATCATTTGCAGGTTCTGAGTCGGGGGAGGTGGTAGCGCTCCCTTTTCGCGTAGCGTAGCTATCAGCATAGGATAATCCTCTGTCTCATGGTCAAATAAGGTACAATACAGACAAGATGGAGGCATTGGATTCGTACAATCGTGGGCATAATGTCCTAGCCCTCCATAATTGTAGCATATCAGTTGTCCGTGACCTCTCCCAAGTCCCCCTCCACTTCAGCCTCATCTATGCCCCTAGAATCCGGTTCGCGCCATCCCTGCACCTTGGTCTAAGGGCCGCGTTTCGGCTTGAACCTTGTAGGTGGGAGTTCTATCCATCATTAGCTCATAACTTCTACATGTGCGCTCATCGTGTCCCACTGATCTACAGAAATTATAGAACAACTGTTGTGAGTTTTGTGTGTACTTGTGTAACAAATGGCAGTTGTCTGTAGCATGCTTTCCTCCTATTTGACAAATCGCACACCATAGAGCAGGCACCACGCTCAGTCTTGCTTGTGCTTCCAATCTTAACGGCATCGGTCCCCCTCCCGTGAGGTGATTTGCGAATACCAGGCAGTGGTCTTTATCATGACCCTGACATTTTGCATTTCACACACCACACCTCTTCGCATGCTTCTGGTCAGACTGTTCTGTCCTATTTTAGACTCTGCATCTCGAGGCATAAGTTTTTCAACTGCATGTGGATCTGTTGAACTCCCAAGTTAGGATCCTGTATTGGGGTCTCATGCAGCCTCATCGCGATCTCTAAAGCCTCTTCCTGAGTTGTTAACCTTTGCTGCGACAACGCATTCCTCAAATGCGGCGATAGTGATGCTACAAACCATTCACGGTGTTGTCCATCCATCAGAGTCATGTTAGCTTCACGAATCATGCACTTCAGCCTCTGATCTAGCTCCCAAGGAGTCTTGCCTGGTAGCATCGTGATCTCTTTGAACCCAATGATCAACTGCGCTTCTGACTTCGACCTGCTAAATTCCCTAGTTAGCGCAGCTTGGATAACCGCGATTCCCGCATTCGGATTATCACTTGAGTGCTTGATGTACCAGGTCAGCGTGCGATCTTGTAGAGTGCTAACCAATGTTGCTTTCTTGATATTATCATCTGTAACTCCCTACACTTCCCATACAGCTTTTACAACGAACCAAAATTGGTCCGGATCTTCATTTCCTACTCCCTTGAACACAGGCAAATTTATCGAACTTTCCATCTTAAAACATGGTGGTGATGGAGGTAGTATGGGCGAAGATGGAGGTGATGATGGTGAAAATAGTGGTGGTGTGGGTGGAGGTGGTATGCACGGAATCCTATGCCTTATCAAATGGATCGCACTTCATGGAGATACCTTTGCGAGCTCTTCCTCATCCCTTCGCAGAGGTGAAATCAAGGGGCTAGTCTCTAGTCCCGCACTTCCTTCATTTCTATAAATTCTCCCACTTCACATAGCCCCGAACATCAATGTAGCTACATAATCCTCTTTTCACACAATAGCATTTTAATCCAAGTGTTCAGAGACTTTACGTACTTACCTCGCGGTCCCTTGAGAAAGCGTCACTCTGCCTCGCTATAGCTGACCGAAGTATCTACCGTGAACTCAGTAATGAATCCTCCTATAATCTGATTGAGCCAGTGATCAACAACACACACAATCTTATCCTCTGATGCTTCCAATCTGCACACCAACTCTGGGGTCCACACAATAGGTCTGTTGAGCTTCCACCTTCCTTGGCTATCTGCTAGCTTCGCGATCCACTCATACAGCTCAGTAGGGAAAGATGCGAAGAAAATTTCATGGATCTCTGTGTACAGGTAGCAGTCTAACCACTCTTCCTTCGATAGTCATAGATTCCTGTTCTCCTGCGCCATGAATTCGTGAATTTTCCTATCCAACCACCATTCAATCTCCTTCTTAGTTGGATTCTAGTGATGCGACATCAGACATCTCTATGCAGATTCTAGTCCCGACAACGGAACCATTTATTGGCTTGATGGGGCCTAACCCAAGTTCGGAGTTAATTAGCCAAATAAATCCCTGTACTACTGGCCCTTTCGGCAACAGCCCATGGAGCGCGGACTTAGGTCTCACCTAAAGCAGTATGGGGGGATGCTGGAACCAAGTTTTCACACCCTTGAGATGTTTGAGGGGTCGGTTTAGTCCAATTGTGAATACCTTTGCGGAGGTCACTTCGCGCACTTTCCTGACCTGCGAGGCCTTCATGCTCTATTATACTTGCCTTCACGCAGCCCTAATTAGGAGCTGAGGTGATTTTGTGCTGCTAAGGCAGCGATCTGTGCTCTTTCCCTAAGTTACACTACGGATCTTACTTATCTTCTTATAACTATTAGTTAACTTCACATAAACAGATACTTATCTTATATTTACTTATTCAACATATTTATATAAGTTCGCGTAGCAAATAAATAGTAAACTTGAAATTCATACCCGATATACTTCAATGCATAAAACAGGAAAAAGACACATAGAATGATAAGAAACTTCTCTTTATTAATTTCTCCAACGGTTACAGACTCGACTCACCCTGCACACTCAGTTGCATGGGTCTGCGCACTCAGCTGCGGACTAGTACACCTCTGCGCACTCAGCTACAAAGCCTTATCCTATCCTACGACCCAAGACATGACTTTACACCTCAATCAAGACTCAATGCTCCATCATCTCTTTTTTTCTTAGATCTAATTATCTCTCTCTACAACTTAGAGCCTCACTCTATTTATACTTTCCCATGGTCCGCGGACCATGGGTAGAACTCTCAAGCTGACATTACATTACAAAAGTAAGGGTGGATAGCCCTGTGACTCAATTACAACATCTCACTCCACGCCCACACTTCGCGGAGTCTTTACATCGACATAGTCAAAACTTGGGCTTTAAGCCCCAAAACTTGCCTTGGGGGATCCCGCGCCCAACACCTCTGTTTATGATTGTAGGTACTTGTCGAGCGATTAAGTTTGACATGGAGTGATGGGAGCCATAAAAAGGAGACAAAGGGAAAGCGAAAGATAACAAGTAGGTCCCTTGTCCTATTTATCTTCTATAACAAAGGGATAAGCGTTTTAAATCTGTTGTTCTAGGTGTAGCTACTCACCTACGGAAATTGTATTTATCCGTAGATGCAAAATTCCACATAACAAATTGGCGACTCCATTGGGGAACGATCATCGTTCTGAGTAGTTTACCTTCATCCTAGTACACCCTAGTAGACTTTACTTGCTTCCATTGACCTTGTTTCAACCTTTTTGAAGTGTTTTTTGGTAAAAATTGTGCTTGAAAGCCCCTAGGATGGCCTCTCTAGCACCAGTGCAGGCTTGGCTAGGACACAAAGCACTGCAAAGCACCCTTGGCTTGAGGACAGTGCTCTAAAGCACATTGTCTCCCATTCAGTGCTGCGCTGATCCTCCTTAGGTAAAAAATCCCAGCTTTAACTTTATTTTTCCCAAATTTCCTTCTGTTTTTGCTTGCTGAAAGATCAATGATTGTTGAACTTCTGAAATCAACATGTGTTTCCTTTGCTAGCCCTACTTTGGCCTTGATTTTTTAGTGTTTCATAAATTATTTCTTTATCACTATCAATTCATTGTCAAAGTTAGTTTATAGTCGATTAATCTTTGTTCAAAAGAAAGTGTCGTAAAAGTTTTCATTTCTTTCAAAAAGGAACTGTCGTAAAGTCTTTGTTCTTGCAAAAAGATTGATTGATTGTATGTGCATTAGATCCCTTTTGTTCATTACAACATTAAGGGAATTGCAAAGAAAAACTTGCATTGTGCATTGAAAAAGTTTGAGTGTGCTCATAGGAATAGTTTAGGGAAATTGCATTAGATGTGCTCTTTGTTCTTCTATTAAAAGAATCTGATTGTTATATCCCTACTAGCTAATGTTTTCATTGTTAAAATTGAATGAAAAGGATGGTTATCATATTAGTTGCATTCTAGGAATTTCAAAGGCATCACGTGGTGAACCTTGAAAGGAAAATTCTTAATCAAGATCAACTTAAAATTAACCTCAATTAACCTAATGGAGCATTGTCGCCTAACACAAAAAATTTAGAGGTTCTAGGCTAGAGACGTGTTTCGGCATCGTAAAACATAGCAGCTATCGCTAACTTGTCTGCGATACATTCCGAGTGTGGTACCTCATTCCATGTACATCAGTATATCATAGCTCGTCCATGTACCTTCGGGTATATAGGGCAATGTTACAGTACATAAAGTATAAAGGAATGCTCTCACTGTGTGGTTTCGCATTAGACAGTGTTAATACGGATTGGGCCTCCATGTACTTTTGGTTATATATGGGAGGACAACACTAGGTTTCTATCCATCCTTAGGTAACCGAGTCAGCCATCTTGTACACTATGATACATCGAACACAGCATTCAGGGAGATTTCCTGCCCATGCTTCTCGGTTCGCCAGGATGTATTTTGTAGTTCACAGTTGCTTGGTAAACCTTTTTCCTAGCTTACCCCTTTTTATTTATTTATTTTTTGTAATAAAATCAATCAGCAATCATGGAGGAACATCAACCCTTACCCCGTCGTTCACGAAGGATAGCGATTAAACCACCTTTACCGCCAGAAGCTACACATATCCGGTCAAAGCGGTCTCATTTGACTGAATCTAGTACTTCACAAACTTTTGGTTCTTCATCTGAATTACTAGAAACACCTATACCAGTAAGTACTGCGACCTAAGTTACTCCTACAATTACTGGTACATCTGTTACTTAAGTGGAATCTCCACAATTACCTGAGGATACTAGAACTGAATCTAGTGAAACGGTAACCCAAGTTGTTCAACAACAAGTTGATTCTCAACACAAAGTTGTTCAACAAGAAATTACTTCTGAACCTGAATCTATTCAACCAATAGTTGATCCTGAACCTATCACCGTTCAATCAGAAGTTACTTCTAAACCAGAAGTTGTTCAAGAAGCCCAACCTGAACTTGTTCTTTTACCAAAACACTTGGATTTTGAGGTTGAACAATCAGAAGTTGTTACCATACCAGGAGAAGATCAACCGGTACATCCTCAGACATCCGTAACTGTCAAGACTTCCTCTTTACCTCGGGAAAAAATACCGGAAATCTACTACGAACCTGATGGTGAAATCCTTCCACTGGTTTGATTTCGATAGAAGAGGAACCTGAGGTAGAAACACCCAGAACTCCATTTCATTTTGGAACTGGACCTTATCTGTATCCTCATACTCCTCATTTTACTGCTCATTTTGATCTTGATTAATTTTAGACACCTATTGATTCGTTAGGAAATTTATTTGGACATTTTACTATGGAAGAGTCAACATCCCAGACTGTACCATCTGTTACAGCTACGGTAGAATATTCTGTCACAACCTCTTCGATGTTTACTATGACACCTGAGTCACATTTGTATGGTGTTCCGTTCATCCCATCGGGTTACCAATCTTTATCTAGAACCCACTCAAGTGTTGCTTCTAGCCCTTGGTCTTAACCAATCTCCTGTACAGGAATTTTATCTGGTTCCTCATTAACGGATACTGAACAGCTAGACCCATCAAGTCAATATCAAGTTGGTTCATCTAGTTACCATCCTATGTATCTGCTTTACACTGGACTACCCCCATATGGAGAACGATATCCACAATCTCCTTATCCTCCATTTTCTAGGGGGCAACCATATAATGGTATGTCGTCATATTTAGGTTAGCCTGGAATGACTATTTGTCAGTGGTAGCCAACAATGCCCGTTCAACCTAGGCTTGTGTATCCATCACAACCTATGCAATCTGTCTCATCCATACCTACTACACCTGTTGTTACAACTTTACCGTAGTCACAAGCTCAGATTGTTGTATCTCAACCTATGCAAGCTGGTCCTTCAACCTCAGAACCCCAAGTTTCAATTTTACAGATTCAGCCTTCTCAGGAAGTTTTACAACAACCACTTGTGCATGGAGTCCAACAACCTCAGGCCAGTTTACCTTTTACTAGAATGACTCAGACTTACACTGGTTTAGTTTATTCACAACCTGGTCAAGCTTACATTGGTGGGAAACAACCGTTAAATCAACAACCATTGTATTAACAACAACAATAGTTGCTTCAACAGCCTTGGCATCCCTAATATCAACAGCAGCAATTCCAGCAATACTAACCTCATCCTGGACTTGGTCAACAAGCCTATTCTGGGTTTGTTCAACAACAAGTTTACCCAGGTCCTGGTCAACAAGCCTATGTTGGGTTTGGACAACAACCTTACACCGGATTTGCTCAACAAACTTAGCCTTATCAAGGTTACCAGCAGCAGATGCCTTATGCTAGTATGCAAAGGCCTATTTCCCAGGAAATCCCATCTTACCTGGGATATGCTCAAATTGACCTCAATAGACAATTTCCTTTTGTTGCAACACTTGAATTACCATATCTAAATCGGCTCACCAATGACCCAATTCTTTATGCACCTTGGTGGTCGGTGATTCCTCATAAATTACCTTCCAATATTCCGAAATTCAATGGAAACACTGGAGAAGACCCGTCCAACCATGTCATGACTTTTCATTTATGGTGTTCATAAAACTCCTTGAATGATGATTCAGTTAGACTACGTCTTTTCCAGAGAACGCTTACTAGTCCGGCTGCGAAGTGGTACATTGAGTTACCATGAGCTTCTTTTGATAACTTTACAACCTTAACTATCACGTTTTTAACCCACTACCAGTTACCTATATGATATGAAACTGGAACGGAACTATTAACAAAATTTAAACAAACTACTGCTACCCATATCTCTGATCATATTCATGAGTGGCGTCATCGTCATCGAATGGTTAAAACTTATGTTCCCGATCAGCTTTTAGTTGACTGGTTTATAAAATCCTTGTTGCCATCTATCACCGAGGATTTGGTGAAAGGTGGAGTTGTCACTGAAGAGAAAGTAATTGCTCATGCCCAATATTTGGACTTGATTTATACACAGTTTGGCACGCTCTATGACAAGATCCCGAATGCACCCCGACCATCTTTCACTGTTCCTCCACCACCATCGAGTAAGGACTCTCATGCTAGTGACGGTGTGATCAGTTCTTCGAGCACACAAACAGCAGGTAAACCATCTGGTCAAACACTTGCCATTTCCAATCAAACTTCAAATGCATCTGATAACACTCTTTCTTCCGAAATCAATGCCATGTCATCTAACAAAGGCAAGAATGAAAAGAAACCAGGAAGCAAGAAGAAGGGGAAAAACAAGAAGAAATAAAATAATCCCCCTCAAGAGAAATCATCTGATTCTTCTCCATCGGCTAGGAAACCTCGTTACCCATGTTTAATTTGTAACAACGAGCACTTTACGCGAGATTGTCCTCACTGCTCTGAAGTCTCAAAGCTTCTGAAGACTTTTAATACATCTGAAGTATTCATCGATCCTTTTCCAAAACCAGAGACAAATATGGTTGCTACAAACCATTCTTCCACTTCCCAAGTGCTTATGTTATATGCCTCTAAGCCTAAAATTGGTAATCTTCCTTAAATCAGACATGGAAGAAGTGGCAAAAGTTGAGACTTGCAACATGATATCTTCCACTTCATCTAATTTAAGGAAGATTACCAATAGTTCTGAAGTTGATAGTAGTAATGAAATCATGCCGCTAAGCCCCATTGAGCTTGCATAGCAATCAATCTTTCTAGCTTGCGCAGCGAACCCAAATCCATCTTCATCAATTGTATGGGTAGATCATTCATTAGAAGATGGTACTACTTCTGATCCTTTTTCACGTATATTTTCTACTAATGAAGGAATCATCCAATCAATGATGACGGAAGAAGAACCATGGGAAGATTATCATCATCATTCCCATCTTCCAGATCACATAGAAGATTTTTCAAATGAACTTAATCACCCTTTAGTTGTTGATTTTCTTTCGAATTCTGTTTTCATAGATACAATAGATTCCGAGCAAAACTTGTCAAATATCGAAGAAACTATTTCTATCAATATTTCGACCAAACCTAAAGTTGTAGAAAACATTCATGTTGGCAAATCTTGTTCTCCATCAGAACTTGATATTTACCATGCTCTCTTTCGTGAATTCCGAGATATATTTGCATGGTCATATGAGGAGATGCCAAGTATTGACTCTAGTATAGTTGAACATGAAATCAAAATGTATCCTGATGTCAAACCAGTGCGACAACGCCTCCGTCCTATTCATCCAAAGAAGGCTGCTTCCATTAAAACAGAAGTTGAAAAACTTTTGCATGCTAGTTTCATATACCCTGTTCCTCTTACTAATTGGGTTTCCAATATTGTTCCTGTCATGAAGAAACAAGGAACAATACGAGTGTGTGTCGATTATAGGGATGTTAATCAGGCTTGTCCAAAAGACAATTATCCCACTCCCTTTATCGACCAGATTATTGATGAATGTGCTAGATGTGAAATATTTTCATTTATGGATGGATTTTCTGGCTATAATCAGATCAATATCCGCCCAGAGGACCAATCAAAAACTGCTTTTATTTGTCCATGGGGCACATTCACGTACAAGAAACTCCCTTTTGGTTTGAAGAACACAGGGGAAACTTTTCAGAGGGAAATGAATTATGCCTTCCATGACATCAAACATATTGTTCAACCATATCTTGATGATTTACCTGCTCATTCACGAAAGCGAATTGATCACCTGCAGCAATTGAGAGCTATATTTTTACAGTGTCGACACTACAAAATATGACTCAATCCACACAAATGTATGTTTTGTGTTGGTTCTATTTGTTTTCTTGGTTTCGTAGTGTCTAAGGAAGGAATTTGACTCGACCCACTTAAGGTTCAAGCAATTCTTGACTTTCCTCCACCTTCCAATCTACTACAGTTACAGAGACTCCAAGGGAAGGCTAACTTTCTGAGGAGGTTCATTCCCAATTATGCTGAAATGGCTAAAGGATTTACTCATCTTTTGAATAAGGGGATACCCTTCCATTTGGATCAGGTTTCACAAGCTTCCTTTGATGCTCTTAAACATACCTTGATTAGAGCCTCATTAATGTATTCCCCGAATTATCAAAACGACTACTTCATGTATCTCGCCGCTACAGATACAACCATTGGAATGATTTTAGTCCAAGAAGAAGATGGGATTGAACATCTGATATCTTATTTGAGCTGTATTCTCAATGATACAGAAGTTAAGTACTCTTAAGTTGAAACGCTATCTCTAGTTGTTGTTCAAGCTGTACAGAGATTTCGCCACTATATCCTACTCCGAAAGACCATTGTCATTTCGGATTGCAACCCTATGACATATATTTTGTCACGTCAATTGCTAGGGGGAAATACTCAAAATGTATCGTCATTTTGCAGGAATTCGATTTGGAGTTCATCAAATCCAAATCAAAGAAATATCTAGTTTTCGTCGAGCTTCTTTGCGACCTTCCCTTGAATACCATTGACTCGACATCAGAGCCATCAATTCTAGATGAGTCTCTGTTCCTGATTTTGTGATCTGACCCGTGGTATGGAGATATACTGATTTATCTCCAGACCCAAACTTTCCAGCCCGATACCTCTCGCTCGCAACAGCAATGTATCTGATACCAAGCCAAATATTATATGATCATTGGTGACACTCTTTACCGTCGTGGTATCTATACGATTTTACAGAGGTGCCTCACTCATGAGGAAGCCAAGAAAGTTTTGAATGATTTCCATTCAGGTGCTTTTGGTGGACACTTATCTGGTTATGCTACCACATAGAGAATTCTCTGTGCTGGTTACTTCTGGCCTACCATATTCAAAGATTGCATTATTGTCGTCAGAAGCTATCATGCATGCTAGATCTATGACCGTAAAGCTAGATTACCACCTACACCATTGCATCTGTCATCGCTGTTGGACCATTCGCCAAATGGGGCATTGACTTCATGACATGTAACCCTCACTCGGTCGGGGGGCATGGGTACATTATAGTCGTTGTTGACTATTTCACAAAATGGGCCGAGGCGATGCCTACATTAAACAACAGTGGCGAGATGACTGCAATTTTCTTTTTCAACCATGTGGTTGCCCGGTTTGGTGTACCACAGGCTATAGTTACAGATCATGGGTCACATTTTCGCAATCACATGATGACTGAGTTAACTGCCAAGTTAGGACTTTCACATGATATTTCTACTCCTTATTATCCGCAAGCTAATGGACAAGTTGAGGCCTTCAACAAAGTCCCAAGCGAATGTTTCAAAGAATGATAGGGGTTCATAAACTAAATTGGCATTTAATCCTGTACTCTGCTTTGTGGGCATATCGAACCTCGGTAAGGAATGCAACTAGATTCACACCCTTTCAATTGGTGTATGGTCTGGAGGCAATCTTGCTGATACAATGTGAAATTTCATCTCTTAAACTCACAATTGACTTGTTACCCGACACTTCTAATGAAGAAGCACGTTTCTTAGAACTCATCCATATGGATGAAACCCGTCGTGAAGCCGCATTAGCTAACAAAGCACATAAGAAATGAATCAAGGTGCAATATGATAGAAATGTCAAGCCTCGCATTTTCTCGGAAGGAGACCTGGTCATGCTTTATGATCAGAAGCTGATAAACTAGGAGTAGGAAAATTTGAACCACTATGGATGGGCCCTTACATTGTCAAGTATGTTTTGGAAAAAGGTGCCTACGAGTTGGTGGATTATGATGGAATTCCATTGTCGCAGCCCTGAAACGGGTTGTACCTCAAACATTACTATGCTTAATTGAGCGTAGTAAAATCACTGTATATATGCTTTAATTGCATGTGTGTGTCAGTGTGTCTTTTAGAATTTTTATGTGGTTAAGTAATCCTCTTTGAATTTGTTGCAGATGTTGGAATATTTGGAGCCATTTGTTGGTTACGCTGATGGTGCTAGTCGTAGTACGTAGAACCTATCTTCTGCAGCATGGGCCATTTTTTCTCCAAGTGGTGAGTTAGTGAGTTTTCAAGGGATTTGTATTGGTCGTTCTACGAACAATATCGCTGAGTATAGCACATTGATCAAACTTCTCCCTTATGCTATTTCACTTGGCATTCACTGAATCATCATTAGGCTGGACTCACAACTCGTCATACTGCAACTAACAAACGTGTAAACCGTCCGAAACCCAATGATTCTTCATATGTTCCTTAGAGTTCATCTTTTGGAAAGACATTTTGAGTATATTCAATATCAACATATTTCCAAAAACTTTAACACATTAACTGATTCATTAGCAAACTATGTGTTAAATAGACATTTGCGACACATGTAAAAGTAAATTTTCAATTCACATCATTAGTTGAATAGGATTGCACATAACCATATATAAAAACTCTGAAAGTAAAAAATAGATAGATGTTTTAAAAGTTTTTACAAAATTTGTGTCCAAGACATGTTTGGTCATCTGACCTAAAAACTCAAAATGCATACAAAAATCATCCTAAGTAGACCTAGTGATGCTCATGATAACAGGTCACAGCCTGAGCTATCATGCGCAATAGCCACATCCAATGGCCAGGAACACCAATAGTATGGCGCTGTAGCCTCATAGGTAACTCCTCGATCCGGATATCTGGAATACCAAGGGTTAACCCCTCTACATGATCCTGCAACTCTGCTAGTGTCTCGGTCAAATCCAAATCTTGGAGAACTGCCCTCCCAACATTTCTTCGCGCTGGTCCACCTGCCTCCTGTTGATGTCCCATAGGTCAAACAGTACCAACATATATATGCATGAGAATGATTTTAGTTTAGTCTTGGAAACATCAAAAACACAAAAACATGTAGAAACTTAAAAAACAAAAACATTTGGTCAAAAACAATTTACCTATAGCACCCCATTGAGCACCCACTAGTAAACTCAACTCTGGATCTCCACGAAAATCCATCCCTGCGTATGGATGCTCCTTGATGACAATGTGTTTTTGATCGAGCCAACTGAAGAATGCAGTAGAAAATGTAATCGATGACTGACCAACATGTCTAGCCATCAATTCGACCCACCTCTGCATCTGTGGATCTCTAGGACCAGCTACACCCAATGTTACATGCTGAGGTTGCATCAATAGAATTCTCTCTAAGGTAAAAGAAATTAAGAGCGATCCATAGCTAAAATTATTCATCTTACCACTCTTTACCTTTGTTAGCTACTCTTTTAATGAAGAAAGTATGACCTCACACTAGTTGAATAGAGTTGTCTCAAGACATTCAAGTGCATACTGCATGTATGATTTGTTTGCCAGATGAAGTGTCACATTGCCTGCCAACTTTGCAATACTGAAAAGGATTGTTCTCAAAGGAAAATCAAGAATATATTTGATGATTATATTTCTGTCTTTGCTAGGCTGGGAACCTGGCTAACAAAATTGTTGAACATGTTCCCTCACTGATTCACCCCCACGGGAAGAACCTGAAAGAGAAATATGGGCACCACGTCTCAACAACCCTGTAAGAAAGTAAAAATCATCGATCATAATAGGTACCACTTTGTCCCTTATGTGAAAATCCTGATCTGTTGAATCCCATGCATGAACTAGGAACTGCAATAGTTCTGATTGTTGCCTCATCCCGGAAAACCTGAAGTATTTGAGCAACCCACAGTTTCTGAGGGGCTCAACAATACCCGGATCATTTAGGCAAACCATGTCTTGTTCTTCATGCTCTCTTTATCACCAAGTAATAGACATTTTGATCCAATGAAAGCCTAAAATCAAACCATAAGCTTAGTTAGGATCCATTTCATGCAAAAAATTGGAGAAATTTTAGGCCAAACAGGTGAAACAAATTTGTGAAACTCACCCAGCGTAGCCCAGGAAAGGAGACAGTGCATTGCAAAGTAGCTACCCTTCTGTTTGGGTGCTCTGCAGCGCAGTTTTCAACATGGAAGGCTACGCTGATCCCAGGGTGAAATATTCTAACCCCAAGGGCCCAAAAACCCAAAAAAAATTCCTGAAACTGTAAAAGAATGGCATGAAAATAAAGAGGAGGGGTAGTTATTCTACCTGGTCCAGACGGCACGAGAAATGATCCACATAATCTCTCGCAATTAGCTGCTGAAGATTGAGGTAAAAAACATGGTCAGAGCACAAACTGAATGCTAAATATAAAATGGTGAAAATGACATGGTAAATTATTGTTTTATGTTTATTTCATAATCATTAAATGAGTAAAATTTAGTATTTACCTATTTTTACCAATAAGACAGGTATGTTTGATCCATTTGGTGTTGCTTTGAACAAATTTATAGCTAACTTATAGAATTTGACGTGCACGGTTGTGAATTGTACTTTGACCACAAAGCATACTTTTATCTCTTTTTCGAGCTCTGTTAAACATCAAAAAAGGAACCCCCTTGGAGTCCTCTTTAAACTCTTTTCAGATTCTCGAAATATGAAAAGATTTTCAAGCACTTGTCCTTTTCAGCTCGTTAACGGATTGGAAATGACATCTACTCAGTATAAGTTTAACCCTTTTCTGGACTAAGATATATTATTTACAAAAAAGGAATATTTTGATTGAGCATGGTCAATAGGTTCTCTCTCATATTATTTTACGCTTTTTCGGACTTGAGAGACAAACTTAGGAAAAATAACTTCTGGAGTTTTCTTTTTGTCCCTTTTCAAACTCTCTAAACGTGAAAAGGACTGAGTTATCATTGTCGTTAAACTCATTAAAACATCAAATAGTGACAAACTTGTCCATCAGGACAAGACCGAGTTTCACCTTCACTAGACTTGTTAAAACATCACATAGTGATGAATTCATGCGAAGGGTGGAATTATACAACAAGCATATGTTATCCTCCTCAAGCTTGATAAAAATAAAGAGGTGTTGGTTAGTAATGACTGGGGAAAATGGGAAAAGGGGTAAACCACTTTATGGCAGCAGGTTGCTCTTGAACATGACACTTTCACTTCATCACTGTGACTATTTGGGTTGGGTTATATGCTTGATGGTCATCATACCTTGGTCTATCATACCATCCATTACTTTGGTCTTGGGTCAATGCTGCCAATTCATTCCATGTCGTTGACGTGTTCAAGAGAAGTCACTCGGTTAAATTCATCCTTTGCAATACTCATAAACCTTCATTTTCATGACCGCCATTCCTGAACCTTGTGTCATCAATCACATTCCGTCTCCAAAAATCATTACACTCGTTTCGTGTCGTTGATGTGGGATACATCAAGGCCCTCCTGTGATGAGTTTCTTCTTGTCGACATCAACACATTATCCAAGAAGTTGACTTAGAAGCACCCTTTCAGTACCTTGGGGCTTGCATACATCAATGGCAAGTTTCTCACTTCTGGCGACAGGTTGACATCAATGGCCTTTGACCGAAAGACTTTTTATGGTGTTTGACATCAAAACATCCATTGACACCATGCATAATGTACTATAGTACCATGAGGATCATTATCATTATCAGTGATTTATCTCGCATCTGTTAACGGCTTACATCATTGGCTAGTAATCAGACGGTGTCTTCCCATGTTCAACTTCAAATCATATATTCACATGGTTAGACTTGTACTTGAGCGAACGATTGAATGAGATAGAAAACCCCAGATCTAGTTTCATCCATCCGGGCTGCGATTTCAAGAAAGTACGAAATCATCCATACGATGGCTTTACACAGATGGTCATCCTATCATGGGTCTATATCTATAGACGACTATCCATGTACTTGTAATGAAAGTTTATATCCTGAGCATGGGTATAACTTCCCTCAACAATTCATGAAAAATCCAAAATATCATGATATTATGTATTGTAATTGATGCAGGTCACCATCCACTTCGGAACCTCCTCATCACATCGTAAAGCATATCACTCAACATTATCATTTCAACTTCATGCTTTAGGAGGCAGCTGTTACATATCCATTTGGGCACATCACTCCCAACATTCAAATCTATACTATTAGGGCTCATAAAACCTTAATTTAGTTGCTACGTGCCCTAGACAAGTCATCACTTTGAATGCCTCCTTCCCTGAAAGTTTCCTTGCTTGAATCCCTCCAGAAAGCCTCCTTGAGGGACCAGCATAGCCTTGGTCAGGGATAAATGTGCTTCAGTGTAGGTAGGCCCATGTAAGGGTGCATTTCAATGCACCTAGGCCTACTTTGACCTGCGTTGGGTGAGAATGAGTGAAATCCTCATAGGGTTCTGGGAGTATTCTTATCTTTTGGAGCCTTCTAGAAGATTCCCACACTTATCATCTCATATGAGCTCGAAATTGGATAGGGAATGAGTTAAGTAACCTCCTATCCTCTCATACATTCCTCCATGGAAACTAACTCTAAGTTTGGAAGGCCATTCAATACCCTCATTTATGACCAAACCACCACCATTTTCCTATAAATTAAGCACTCATCTAAGTGATCAGGGACTGGACTTTGAGAATTTGTAAGGAGATATTGTTGGTGTGAGGTTTGAGATTGTAAGCAAGTATTGTTATGCTGCCAGAGTGTTGTGATTTTAATGTGATGTTGGATGGAACTCAAGCTGGAGGAGTGATATTGGATCAGACTTCATGGTTGTAACTCTTCCTTCTACTTAATAAAGTTGTTTACACATTTTCCCATATTCTTGTCTTTATGTATGATGATTATATGTGTAAATTCTTTCGATTCCATTTACTTATAGTAGATAGATCTTTTTATTTGATTGGTTTTTGTCCTTTGTTTATGATTGCAGGTACTTGTCGAGCAGATTAAGTTCGAGAAAGAGTGACGGGAACCATACAAAGGAGACAAAGGGAAAGTGAAAGATAACAAGTAGGTCCCTTGTCTTATTTATCTTCTATAGAAAAAGGATAAATGCTTTAAATCTATTGTTCTAGGTGTGGCTACCCACCTAGGGAAATTGTATTTATCCGTAGATGCAAAATTGCACATAACAAGCATGCAAATGCATCCCTTGATTCAGGGATCTATTTTTACCAACTGGAGGTTACATGCAAGGATCATTTCAGAAACCTCTTACCAAGTGTCGCTTTTCCTAGATTTGTGGCATGTGTGTCGCAACCTTGATTTTATCAAAACTCATCAATCAGACATTGCAAATCTCATTCATCACATCGACCTTGCATATCTAACATCCCACATTGCATCTAGGAGTTGTCGGCACATTCATATCAGCTATTTTGAGATAAGCCCTCTTTTCATGTCTCGCACTGCGTTTCTGTCGCTTTTGTGTTTCGCTTTGTGTGAGTTTTGTCTTCTTGATTTCAGTGAGTGCTTGCTCTCGTTTTGATGTATGTTAGCTTGTAGAAGCATCATTTTAGTTATCGTTCACATCTCACTGCTATCACATGCATGAAACTAATTTTTCACATACGGTCGTTGTTGCGACGACCCGCTTCACACACATGCATGCTTTCCTATTTTCTAAATCCTGCACTTGTTGTTTGCATGTATGATCATTCACTCTTGCTTTCACTCATCTCACCATGCATTCAGACTTCTCATGTTTTTAGTTGCCCGTCGGCTGAACTGGGCTACCTTGGCCTGGATCGTGCCTTGCCCAGCTAGCACTGCACATTTCCGAAAGAAAAGGCTCTGGCTTCCCTCTAGAAATTGTGCAATTTTAGCCCAGCACTGACCTCCAAGCTTGAATTGTGCAATTCTTGGAGGCAGTGTCCTGTTGGCCCCAGAAACTATGTAATGTAGTTTATTGGTTGCATGTCACTGCTGACTGAAATTGCGCATTCCATAGTTTCATTCCTCAGCAGGCCAGGCTGGACTGTGCATTGCATAGTTCCAGCAGTTAGTCAGCCTCCTAACAGCCCGAACTGTGCCTTGTGCAGTTTTGGTAGTCAGTCTCTCAACCTCCCGATGAAAATTGCACAACGTTCACGTTCAATCACATAGGTATGTTGCAAGTCAGTCCTCAAGTTTGTTTTGGTTTTCAACTGAAAGATTGCTTTCCATGAGTTTTTCTATGTCTCTAGGCATCATAGGTTTTCGTCTGTCTCTCAACAGCATAAGTAGAATGGTTTCCAGGAGAGCAGAGTCAAAGACACTGTTAACAGTGCAACTGGAGATGAAGTCGATCAAGTGTCTATGAACTTGCCTATCCATGAAGACATCAAGTTTTTCATGGACAAGGATATCAAGATCAATGGCAACGACATCACAGCGAGCAGCACCATCAACAACAGCAGAAGGCAGCATAGCTACACAAGACAAATGCAAGAGGAAGGTTGTTGACAGCATAGAGGCAGAGCAAAGGTACAAGTTCAAAGCAGATCCACTCATGATGAGAGTAGCTTTGGAGATTGAGGCTATGAGGTGACGACACGACATGAAGGTCGTGTGAAGGTAGATAATGGAACAGAGAAGGAGTTGCATGTGCTGAAACAACAACTCAAGGAAGAACAAGAGTTGCATAGACAAGAGAATGAGTTGCAGCATGAACAGGTACAGTAGGGGGCGCAACATGCATAGACGGATGAAACTGCGCCCATACAAGTTATAGATCCATCCCAGCAGCTGGCACGAAGTAGACAAGGTGAGCAGTGCTATTAATCGAATGCAAGGGAATTTAGCAGCATGTCATTGTGCGCATGCATGCGATCCCACCCATTTGGCACACTCACCGAGGCGAAGACAAGAAGCAAGTCCAACTAGAGCTAAACATGTATTTTGACAAGTTGATGTGCATGGCCACCAGCACATGCTTGGAGATCAGCACATACATTATGCATCAACATGTTGTCAGTCCAGTCACACCCACGACGAACATGCACATGTTATCAGACGAGTGGGATGGAGGAGCCATATCAGTGTACCCAGATGCAACATAGGCAAGAGTTTGCTTCAGCAAGATGTCACCATTGAGCACACGGACACCATCATGGACAACCAAGCTTGGCATCAGTTCGCCACCATCGACCATCACAAGGATGTCAAAGAGTTGGTCTCACCACAACAGTCCGAGTGTTAGTGATGTCTTGCATGGCTTGCTCAAGCCGTTTTGTCTCACATGGGTACATGTGCATTGTAATGTAACATCTTTTCAAGTGTAAGTTCAAGTGTCGATAGTTAGATGTGTTAATGTCAGTATTTGCATACTTCCATCAGGGATCAAAATTTGCTCTTTGCATTGTCATTTTAGGGGTCCCATACTGAAAATTTTACATCATTCCATTAGGTCATGTCAAACTGATCCACTGATGGTTGTATTCTCTTCAAAAATTCCAATTTCTCCCTCATAGAGTATACTTGCAGACCCTTCTTTAGGTTGTCTTTAGCTATGGTTTCATGGTCAATTGACAATCATGTTTTCATTAGGTCATAGGGCATGTTTTCATTAGGTCTTAGGGTTCATTTCCAAGGTCAAGAGCTTGATTTTAGCATGTAAATAAAGGTCAGCAAGGATATGAGGATGATGAATAAGTCAAGCATGATGGCTTGTAGGTCATAGCCACTGAATTATTATCTTTTAACCTAATGTAATTTTACCTCAAAAACATGTTTTTGAGGTGAAAATAGAGTATTTTGAGTTTAATTATATTTCATATTGTTGTTGGGAAAAGTATCCATTCAGAATGCCCCTATCCCACTCTAAGGTGTGATAGTGCCTTAGCAACAAACAAGGAAAACTACTTGAGTATTCTTCTTTATGAAATGTAAATGAAGAGGAAGGATGTAACTAACCTGTGTCTTTCGCTAGTTTGTTGATCCAATCGCTCCTCTCTTCAACAGCTCCCAGCTCCCTGCTCCCTTACCGGCCCAGCTTCACCGAATTCCTGCAAGATCACAGAAGAGACAAACTACACGAAGATATAGATTTACATTCATAAAAATCTTAGGATCAGATTAAGCTAAACATGCAAATATAACAAAACATCATTGATACACAGCATGTAGGAGAAACTCAAATAATTTTATTGATATGATAAGAAAGTCCAAGAGGAGATACAACCAAATGAGTCCTGATCCAGCATCTACCTCCCAGCAAAGGAATCCCTTCCTCTCCTCCAACAAAGCATAAATCACCCAATGTACTAATCTCAATCTCAAACCAACAGCAATTCTCTGCAAAGTACAAAATTCCAGCCTCTGGATCTCTGGGATGAGGGATCCATATATAGATGTAAGCAGAGAGGATGAGTCAGCTTATGTTTTGACTTGTGGCTTCTCTCTGTCAGTTCTTGCTTCCACTTGGAGGCTGAGAGCCTCTTACTCATCACTGGTCGAATTCATTGAGGCAAGTGTCATTGGAGAAGATTCTGGAAGCTTCCAGTGTCTGTACACCTCGCGGAATGACACTGCCATTTGGCATTTCTCGCTCAGCGCACCCTGGTAGTGCATTTAGGTGCATTGCAACGCACCTAGCTAGTGTACTGGGGTGCATTGCAACGTAGGCAGCTAGTAGAGCATCTGAATTGATCCTGAATTGACTGATTCTGAGTGGTTTTTGGTGGAGAACTTCTGGGAGAAGCTGTCATTGGTTGACCTTGTTCCTTTAGGGGCAGGAACAACACTTTTAGGGACTTTGGATCCCTTGGATTATGGACATTTCATGCTCAAAGTTGTAAGGCACAAAAATGTCTATAACAGTTGCCCCCTAAAGTATGAGGCCGTTTATCGGGTGAAATGCTTTATTAGGAGGATCTGAAGTTCTTTCAATGCTGGGAGGAGACCTGTAATAAGATACAATACAATACATTATTTTTCATACTGTTTTCATGATCTAGCTGAGGCGGGCATTCCCATGCTCAGCTTTATAAATTCATTTTTATGTACATAGGACAGACAATCGTCTGATGGTAGATTGATGATCTTGATGGAATCATCATCCTTTTGGTAGGATGATTATCTGTGCTGCAATGCTGTACATGTCAATGTCTTTATCTTTCCTAAATATATATCGCAGCCCAGATGGATGAAACTAGATCTGGGGTCTTCAATCTCGTCCGATCTTCACTCTAAGTACAAGTCGATCCATGTGAGAAATGTTTTGAAGTCGAACATGGAAAGACATCGCTTGATTACCAGTCAATGATGTAAACTGTTAACAAGCGCGAGAGGAATCACCAATAATGATAATGACCCTCAAGGTACTGCAGTACAATTCACGTGGTGTGAATAAAGGACTTGGCGTCAAACACCACGCAAAATCTTTCGGTCGAAGGTCATTGATGTATACCTGTCGCCGGAAGTGAGAAACTTGCCATTGAGGCATGCAAACTTCAAAGTACTGAAGGGGTGTTCCTAGATCAACTTCTTGGATAATGAGCTGATGTCGACAAGAAGCGATCCGTCAAAGGAGGGCCTTAATGTATCCCACATCAGTGACACGGAACGGAGAAAATGATGTTGATGGAGGTGAAAACGATCTGATGATATATGGTTCAGGGTGGCAGTCATGAAAGAATGAAGTATAATGTATGGTAGTGGATGGGACACGGTTGACTTCTCTGGATGACTTCTCTTGAACATATCGGCGACACTTATATGATGGATTGGTAGCATTTACCCCGAAGATGGATGGTATGGCGAGACCATGGTGATGTGATCGGTGAATGAAACAACCCAACCTGACTCAGGTACGGAGCGGAAGTGTCATGTTCAAGAGCGACTTGCTACCAATAAAACTTCTTTGAGTTTCTTCCCAATTTTTCCCCAGTCATTGCTGACCAGTACCTTTTTATTTTTGTCAAGCTTGAGGAGGATAACTGTTGGATAGGTAAATCCCCTCTGCGGACAGAGGCGATCCCACTAGCCTAAAACAGAACTAGCCACAATCAATTCATGCTGCCACACAAGTTCCTAGTTGTACATTAAAGGTGAATTAAGAAGACCAACCTGGAATCCAACGCTATAGTTGGAGCAGAGTTGGTATTCCCGCTCCCTCGCTCCAGCAAGTCACAATCCTTGCAATCCTTGCAAACGGACACCTGCACATGCAAAGGAAGAAATAGATACAAGCATAAAATCCACCAAGGCACAACTATATTTCAGTCAGAAAGGAAATAAATCAAACATCACTATAATAGACAATGAGATTGGAACTATAATAGCAGTCGTTTATTAATGAATAATAGACAGGAAAAGTTACAACCAAGGTTCTGACGTTGAACCTCTCCTCTGGCTGGGCGAGCAACTATATGTGTCTTGCAACGTACCTCCTCTCCGGCAGCATAACCTCTCTATGCTTCACTATCACTCATGACAAGCGTAACCACAACTAGCATTCCTTCAAAAACTTTAGAACTCAACAACTACAAAAACTAGCTTGTCTAATGCATGGGGACAGACTTTTATAGATGAGGAAGGGAGGAAGATACAATGTACCAGGACACTCATTGTGGATTGACATTATCTCCGAAAAGCCACTGTGGATAGATGTCAAGGATAGATGATGACTCTCGACCTCTATCAGATGGATTTTTCCCTCAAAAGACTTCGTGATCTGAAGGGAAAAAACAGATGGGCGTGCGTTTGTCAAAAATTATTACCAAACTGGGCTGGCGCGGGTGTTGTTCTGTGACAGAGCGCCATTGGTCATGCCCTCTTTTGAGGATCTCATTGATTGGCGCGGGTAAGATACTGTGGACCTGCGCCAATGGAAAAAGAGTACTTTTCAGGGATAATTTGCAGAAGGTGTCTTCAGGGAACATGAAGTACATACTCAGGGGAACATAATGCAAGTGTTTTTGGGTTATGTCACTGCTCACAGGTCCCGGAATGCGTCCTCCAATGTATGGAAACGGGGCAATAGGGACGGTGACCAATGGTGACAAATTACTGTGTAACAATAACATATGCTTGTTCTATAATTTGCCCTTCGGGCAAACCCATCGCTATGTTTTAACGAGCCTAGCGACAGGGAAACTCGTTCTTGTCTAAAGACAAGTTTGTCGCTATTAATCTTTTTAACGAGTCTAACGACAAAGATAACTCAGTCCTTTTCATTTTTAGAGAGTCTGAAAAGGTATGTAAAGATAACTCCAAAAGTCCTTTTTCGTCATCTAATCCCTTAAGTCCGAAAAAGTATAAAACAATACAGAAGGGATGAATTTTCGATAGTTTTAACGAGTCGAACAAAGCAAGTGCTCGATCTTTTTGTGCAATAATCCCTCAGGTCCAAAAAGATTAAAATCTAGAGGAGGGATAGCACTTCCGGTCACTTTAACGAGATGGAAGGCCAAAACTCGGCAATCTTTTCATATTTTACGAGTCAGATGAAAAGAGCTTAAAGAAGACTCGTCTTTTGAGGAACGAGTGATAAAATGGGTAGCAGCTGAATTCCAGGTAAGGGTTGGAATTTTCCAAGCACGGCAGTGTCACAAGGATGGCTAGTGAAATCACTCTTCGCAACTGTTCCTCAAAATGGGTAAACAATCAAATGGAGGTGAATGATCGGCCAATGGAAAAGTGGAGGTGACGGTGCAAACACGACCAAGGCTTTAATGGCTGATAATATTACATTCATGGTGGTTATTTACCGGAGGATAGTTCATTTTTTAACGATCTTAAACGCGGGTTGAAACACTTGCTCGATCTTATGTTTATTTTTTAACGAGCATGAACTATGTGCTAAAACTGCTCGATTCCATTCATATGATAAGAATGTCTCATTTAAGATTCCATTTTTTATGTAGCTTGCGCCTTACAAAGCTTTGCTCCGGATCCTTTCGTTATGCAAGCTAGGAAACGACTAATCCAAAAAACAGATAAATAATCGCTCTTTGCTTGCACTCCAAAAGGTTTGCATGCCCCCAGGTATAAAACAGAGTTTCAAGGTTACCTCTACTTCACTTCCGCCAAAACAATTGTTTTACCGAGAGAGGCCTACCTCTTTCAGGTTACCCAAAGATTGTTCTATTAATCTTTCAAAAAAAACACTTCTTCGGCGATGTCTACCGAGATAAACAAAGGTGAGCGACGATGCCCACCAACTCACATAACTTTGACAAAAGAATCTTATTCTAGAACAACCCCTCTTCCAATCACGGATGGGGTACGGACTAGTCATATTCTCCCGTGGAAACCTACCCTATACCCAAAGTTTTCCTGCCGAAGCAGACCAGGACGCATGCCCCCTGGGTTCCAGTCATATCCTTCCAAATTACTCGTGCTCATCGAGAGGGCGGACCATAGGTTGAGACATTTCTTGCATGAAGAGACCATTTAGGGACGGTATATGACTATTTGCGATGCGTGATCCAGGAAATGAAAGCTGGTCCACGAGCTTGACCACTCTTCCTTCGTGCGGAAAACACATTACTCTAAAGAGTGAGGAGACAATGGCTCCCATGCAATAAATATAGTCTCGTCCAAGGAGTAGGTTATAATCCAAGGGTCCTTGAACGACCATCACATTCATTTGAACAGTCTTCCCTTTCAATGTTATGGGCACATTGGGGAGGATCCCTAAAGGTCGACTGGTTCCTTTATCGAAGCCTGTCAGATTTCTCATTTCAGGCAAAAGTGATGGTGAACCAAGCGCTTTCCAAGCAATAGAGGAAAGGATACTCACAGATGCCCCCTCATCAATGATGGTGCCAGCCATGACCATTCTGTATATTTGAACGATAATTCGGAATGGTATGCTTGCTGGCAAACGGGGTCTGCCTAGTTGGTTCCAATCGAAGGATACAACTAGGTTGCTTGGTGGTGGGACCGAGTAGACGGCCGGGTATCGCTCTGACGAACTTCCTTCCTACGATAAAGGAATAGGTGGATTGCCCCCGTGTTCGTCGGAGTCTGTGTTGATGAAGATAATTTGGATGGTGTCATCTTTATCCTCTTCAGTGACTGTATCATTCGAAGATAAAACCTCTGAAGGCAAGACCGGGTCGGCTGCCGCCTCGACCTTTTGACTTTCGTCTGGTATGGATTCAGTTGGTTTATCTTCAATGATGGACGCTTCAGCTGACCACTTGAGCGGGCCAGCTGGATCCTCAACTAATGAAGGACTTGGCAAGATTTTTTTATATCCAGGAGGAAGTCGTAACAGTGAAACCGGATGATCTTCCAAGACTCTTTTAGCCTCGTCTAAGAAGGGACAATGATGGAGGGCATGGTTGCCTTCGCACAGTCTACAGAGAGGTCTAGCCTTCCCTTTTTGTCCTGGAACTTCACTTTCGCTAGTTGACGATGTACTTTCAACATGGCCATCAGAGGTTGACGACACCGGATTGTGCAAACGGGGAGACCAGTCCCTTAGTATCCGAGGGATGCAAGGACAATCTCTGTGAAAGTGGTCTCCCTTGCAGATGACACATGGCGATTTAGGCCTGGTCGGTGCTGTGTGTGGATTTTCATTAGACGACACTTGTTTTCCCTTATTTGCCTTTGGCTCCTTCTTCTTTTTCTCCTTCTTCTTCTTTTCCTTCTTCTCCTTAGGAACTTGGCTTTTAGCTTTACCAGTCCCGTCACGTGAAGAGGAAGGAAGAGAAGAAGAATTAGAGGAAGTAGAAGGTTGGTGGGAAATTCTGGACTCGTCTAATTGCTGATTCGACTGTTCGGGCATAGTGGTGTTCTGAACAACATTGGTTGAGAAGAGCCAGATCGGCAGGCCAATTGTCAGTCCTGGAAGCGACAATGTGGCCATATGGGGCGCACCAACATCTCCCCAAGAGGAGAAGGGACTAGGATTTCCACCAAGGGGAATTCCTTGGTTGGTAGGCTCCATTTTCTCAACCTAAAGATCAACGCGGGAAAAAGGGTATGAATATTCCGTTTAAAATAAATTTTAACGACGCTTAGACACAACCTGCTTTTTCAATTTTAAAGAGTCGAGAAAAAGCAAAAGATGACTCTAGTCTCCTTCGATTTTTAATGAGCCTGAAGTGACAAGTGCTCAGATGGACCTTTTCCGTTAAGGAGTCTGAAAAGGAATGAAAGGGACTGCTCTGGAGTTCTAGGTAGAGGGTGTGCCAAACCAATCACAAAACCGCAGAATACTTTTTAAGGTATGGGCGGTCAATCTTCCCGAATGCTGTGTTCAGTGCATTGCGATCAGTAGGGCGGCCGACACAGCTTCCTATGGATAAAGGTTTTATGCCTATAGGGGTCTCCCAATATATACTCGATGGTACATGGGAGCACAATCTGTACTGGCACTTATCCTCTCTCAGGAGGAATCACCCAACCATCAGTGAGGCGACCAGTGACCAGGTTTTACGACGTCGGAACACGTCTCTAGCCTAGACCTCTATGTTGTGCGTTAAGTTACAAAGCGTTGTTAAGTTCATTCAATTTATTTTAGGTTGATATTTCTTAGAAGTTTGCCTTTTTGGATCACCATGAGATGTAGATACAATTCCTAAATGCAGTCTAAAGATGATAAGCAAGCTTTTATCTCTTTTCAACAATGAAAATCCTAGCTACAAGGGGAAAAGAAAGACACAATCTTTTCTCAAAGAGCATAGAGCACACTGTAAATGCACTTTTCCTAAATCAACATACAAACTGTCAAAATGCAAATGCACATATGCATGTATTTGTTTTCACTTTCTTAATATTGATGCCTAAAAAGAAAGCTGTTGTACAAATTTGAATTCGATTTCAAGTGAAAAACACAAACAAGCTTCTTTCGAAATCAAAAAGACGATTACGACACTTTATGATTTTGAAGCAAATACTTGTTTCGACACTAGAAATTCATAAATTCAAACCAAAAGACAAAAGTAAAAGCGTAATCAACTGTGAACAGAAAACAAACTCACTCCTAAGATCAAAACGACACTTACGACAGGTCTAGATCTAAGGGTGACAGTATGGCTAGTTTACTTTTGTAATGGGAAACTGCAAGTGATGTAACAAATACACAAAAACAAATACAGTTTCTTTTATACAATTGAGGTGGAATTAAGGCAAAGAAAAGGGGTTTTCAGATAGGTACACACACTGATAA
The DNA here is from genome assembly GCA_031772625.1 of Pinus tabuliformis. Classification (NCBI taxonomy): domain Eukaryota; kingdom Viridiplantae; phylum Streptophyta; class Pinopsida; order Pinales; family Pinaceae; genus Pinus; species Pinus tabuliformis. The sequence continues at coordinate 453,172,309 of CM062804.1, read as the reverse complement.
CAGGCTACAAAAAACAGAGATAAAACTGAGCAAAAAGAAGCAGAGAACCACAGCTGCACAAGGCAAAGGCTGATCAGCGCACCCCTTGCACAAAGAAACTGAATTGCAGTGCAGGTAGCCCTCTTGGGACCTGCGTTGAAATGCATAACCTCTTCACAGATCCTGCGCTGAAGCAGAAACGAGAATTGTCTCTAGGTTCTGGGTCACAGTTTGCAGTTTAATCTACGGTTTTTGGCCGAATAAAAGCTATCAATAAGGTACAATTAGAGGGATGATTTAAAGGAGGATTAAGAGCTATCACAAAGGGTTGTTAGAGCATTTGTGGATCAGCTGTTCAGATCATAAACAGGCCCAGTAAATGGACTAGAGTAGCAGATCTCTACATTGCATTTGTAAATGGCAAATGCAGTTCGATTCGGCACTCTTGAGTTTATGAGATGAACAACAATAGAAACACAAATAAACTAACTAGATACGATCCCCAGCGGAGTCGCCAATTTGTTGTTGGGAAAAGTATCCATTCAGAATGCCCCTATCCCACTCTAAGGTGTGATAGTGCCTTAGCAACAAACAAGGAAAACTACTTGAGTACTCTTCTTTATGAAATGTAAATGAAGAGGAAGGATGTAACTAACCTGTGTCTTTCGCTAGTTTGTTGATCCAATCGCTCCTCTCTTCAACAGCTCCCAGCTCCCTGCTCCCTTACCGGCCCAGCTTCATCGAATTCCTGCAAGATCACAGAAGAGAGAAACTACACGAAGATATAGATTTACATTCATAAAAAGCTTAGGATCAGATTAAGCTAAACATGCAAATATAACAAAACATCATTGATACACAGCATGTAGGAGAAACTCAAATAATTTTATTGATATGATAAGAAATTCCAAGAGGAGATACAACCAAATGAGTCCCGATCCAGCATCTACCTCCCAGCAAAGGAATCCCTTCCTCTCCTCCAACAAAGCACAAATCACCCAATGTACTAATCTCAATCTCAAACCAACAGCAATTCTCTGCAAAGTACAAAATTCCAGCCTCTGGATCTCTGGGATGAGGGATCCATATATAGATGTAAGCAGAGAGGATGAGTCAGCTTATGTTTTGACTTGTGGCTTCTCTCTGTCAGTTCTTGCTTCCACTTGGAGGCTGAGAGCCTCTTACTCATCACTGGTCGAATTCATTGAGGCAAGTGTCATTGGAGAAGATTCTGGAAGCTTCTAGTGTCTGTACACCTCGCGGAATGACACTGCCATTTGGCATTTCTCACTCAGCGCACCCTGGTAGTGCATTTAGGTGTGTTGCAACGCACCTAGCTAGTGTACTGGGGTGCATTGCAACGTAGGCAGCTAGTAGAGCATCTGAATTGATCCTGAATTGACTGATTCTGAGTGGTTTTTGGTGGAGAACTTCTGGGAGAAGCTGTCATTGGTTGACCTTGTTCCTTTAGGGTCAGGAACAACACTTTTAGGGACTTTAGATCCCTTGGATTATGGACATTTCATGCTCAAAGTTGTAAGGCACAAAAATGTCTATAACACATATGTAATTTTAAGTCACTATATGTAATCACTGATCCCAGCTGCACCAGAGAATCTCTCATTGCTACAAGACAAAGAAACACAAAAAAAATCAATTCAAGTTGAGCATTTATCCACCTGCAAAGACACAAAGAAGAAAAAGGCATTAAAACAGAGTTTTGAAGAAGGACAAGAAACATTAGAAAGTGGGTTTTTCAAATGAAAAATCAAAATCTACTCCTATTTAAGCTCCCACATTTCATTTCCAAGTTCATTATTCTCATTGGCAAGCAAGGAGTCAAAAAAGTGAGAAGAAGAGGCAAGCTTGAGCGAGTTTTTGGCGAAGAAGAGTTGGCGCTGTGCTTCTGGAGGGTGGCGTTGTGCTTCTGGAGAAGTGGAGCAGTGGCACTACGCGTTGGCTGAGCGGCGCTGCGCTTCTGAGGTAGGCAGGCTGGCTTTGTGTGTTGAGGGCTTGGCGATGCACGTTGATGTTGGCGTTGCGCATCTGGAAAATTTCCCCAATGTTATTTTACACTAGTGCTGCGCTTCCAGGGTGGCGCTGCGTGTCTGGGCACCAGCGCTGTGCGTGGAGCAAGAAGGCTAGAAAAGCCTCAAAACTTCAAACAACCTCAAATTTCTCTCTCTTTCCATCATTGCAAGTAGGTTGACATCCCTCACTTCAGTTTTTGTTTGCAAATCAGACATCATAAGCATCATTCTCCATGTTAAATATGAAACCCTAAATTTCCTTAGTGATGCCTAAAACCATAAACTATCATTGTTCCTCCTATCACTCACTACAGCTCTAAACCCTATCCCTATTTCCCTATCCCTTGTCCCTTGTCCCTTATCCCTATTCCATATTTCCCCATCCCTTTTATCCCTCTTCCCCAAGGGAGATTTCTCAAAACAAGCCCTCCCTCTCATTTCCTACTCCTTCATTCATTTCCTAGCCACAATATCATCTCCCATCCCCTCATTCCTAAAAACACTTTCCCTCATTCCCTTCATACAACCTCAACTTTGCAAACATGGACCAAGAGGACCGAGACTATGAGGAGAAGGCAAAAACAGGCAGTGACACCTCAGCAGACAGAGCTAGGCAACAGAGAAAAACACAGAAGGGAGGCATGATTATTAGAGAAGAGCCATCAAACCTTAGGGAATTGAAGGCCTCTTAGTTGGCTATCACATGTTTCAGATGTCTTGGCTGTTATGAGTTCTGTGAGCAAGTAGAGAGAGTTCAATACCACCCGGAGCTCACTATACTTTTTGTAGCCCATCTTCGGTGCAACAAGGTAACTCTTGTTGGTGTAACATTTATAGTCTCACCCTCCATCATTTCAGATGCCACCCGGATTCCAAATGTAGGGAAGAAGTAGTACAAGGCCCAAGACCTGGATGAGCACTACTATGAGCCTTATATCAAACCCCAATACATAAATGAGGTGAAGGGACTTTTTCCTTTCAGATTTCTCAAATTCAAATATGTCCCCATGATGAAAATCATATGAAGTATTTCACTTGTGAGGGCAGATTCTCCAGGTTATACACTTATCACATCAAGATCCTCATGCATTTTACCAAGGTGAGGATGTTAAACCTCCCTTACTTCTTGTTCAGAAATATTGAGAAGATGGCTCATTTTGTCCAGAAGAAGTCATACCCTCAACAGATGAGTAGCCTCTATCACTATTCCCTGATCAAGATCATTGTGCTTCATCATCTCAGTCTCCTCAACATCTCTTGGGAGACCTTTATTTCTCATGATATCTTTAGGGGTCCTCAAATTCCTCCACCAGTGTCTCAAGAAGCAGGGGGGCCTTCTAGCAGTATTCAGGTGAATGAGGAGGTGAAGGATACTAGAACTACTGAGGTTCCCGTTTACATGACATATCAGAGGGGCACAAGGAGATTGTTTTCAACCGATAGGTAAGTGTTTTCTCCACGGGAGGTGGAAGGGACCTTGCCTTCTTCATCAGCTCATAGGCAAATGCTAGCTCCATAAGGTGTGGAAGGGGCTTTGCCTTCTTTATCGACACAGTAGGTACATGTACAGCAGCTACACAAAGGGAAGGAAAAGATGCCAGAGTAGAGTATTGATGATGAGGAGGAAAGGGACTTTGACTTGACTAAGCATGATGAGCCGGAGCAGCGTTATACTCATCATGGAGTTGAAATCATTGACTTAGAGGCTCAGGATGAAGAAACCATCAAAGACATCATCATACAAGAAAGGGAAGCTCAAGTACAAGCTTTGGCAGACAATTTAGAGAGGGCAAAATATGTCATCACATATTTGGAGCAAGAAAACAAGCAATTGAGTGACAAACAAGTCCTCATGGAGCTAGAAATGCTCAAGATGAAACGACAAAGTGGCAAAGAGGCACAAGTCACTTTGACTCCTATTGAGAAAGAGATTGAAGATGATAGGGAGACTTGGCTTGAGAGAGTCAACTTGCACCTTGAGAAGCTGCTACAGAAGGCCAATAGAGACAATCAGATGATCAGACACATGGCCTATCATTACAGGACCTGAAACAAGATTTGCAATAAGAGGATCAAGAAGATGAAAACTAGGCTAAGGCAGGCCTTGAAAGGAAAAAAGGAGGATAGGCTTAGGATGCTTGTTGAAGCTTCCTTGGCTCATTAGGACACTTGATGAGGGTTCTTCTCACAAATTTTGGGCAAGTTTAGAAGAAATTTTGTCACTTGCAAATTTTGGAATTTTATACACAAGAAAACTGCCTAGACGTGCAGCGCCACCGGCACTGCTCTTTTCCTAGGGGCTTCCAATGAATAAATGGTTTGAATTTTTGGATTCAGAGCGATGAGGACATGCACCCTAGAAATTTTCAAAGTTTTTGGGGCAGAACTGGTCCACCAAAAGGTCAAAAAACACCCTAAAAATGACCTTTCTACCACTTTTTGGACACACAGAAGCAATCTTGGGAGAATCAAGTTTTGAGGGGTCAAATGAGCTTCAAATGCATAAATTCTAGGTTTTTTGGAAATTATACTTGAATACCTTTACAATGAGCTATGATAAGCTCAATTGGGATGTCGGGAAGGCCTCCAAAAGGGACCTGAAAGTGGTGTTGCGTGTTGGGCCAGTGGCGTTGCGCGTAGGGCAGATTTTGTTCACGATGGCTATTTTTCCAGTTTTTGACTATGTTCTTAGATTTTCTCTCATGGAGGATGATTTACCTTTGTAAATGATGACTTTTCATGTAACTATGATAGATAAATAGTAATAGAGGGTAGATTCATTACCTTAGAAGTCAATTTGAGCTCAAATGAATCAGTTTTTCACTTTTAGAGGCAAGTTGTTGAGATGCCTATATTCTTGTTTCTTGTTCAGTATTAGTTAGATTAGCTCCTCATCTTAGGGATTCGACCCCTGAGGATGGGAGGAGGTTGAATTCATGTCTATATCTTCTTCTTCTTTCTCATTGTAAAGGGTTGGACTCAGCTAGATGCTCAGACCTTGATTGTACACCATTTTGTAGTAGTTTAGCAGGAGATTAATAAGAATTGCAGCTATTTTTATGGGATCCATGTGGTATGGAGTTTTAGTACAGTTTCTTCTTATGTGATCATATGTTAATGTTTTTTGTATGCTTCTTTAATCATTTCATTGCTTCTAGTTGAATGTTTTCAAGTTGATAGGCTGAAATCATTACATCAGTGCTCTTCCTTGGGAAACCATTCACCATTTCATGTTTTCTGCAGTCTAGGAAGGATCCATGGTTTTCACATGCTATTATTAGCTTCTCACTAGTCTAAAACATCTCACCCCATCAAGCCCTTGATTGCTAAAGCCTATGCCTACCTTGCCCCATTGAACACCCTGCAATTCTGACCTAATTCCCTAGCCCTAAACTGTCCAACTCCTCCTGATCCAGCAAAACCCCTTCAAAATCGAATCAAAACTTCGTGCTACTATACCTAGCCTAATATCCTTTACCTAATCCAGTTATCTTGGCTGATATCCTTAAGGAGAGAGCCCTCTCCCGGTCTAGTAGGGCGAGCTACTTGGCTAAGCGTGATTTGTGGTTACCCTGGCATTGCCTTCCTTCAGCCTAAGGTTCAATCCAGGTGATAACATAGTGGCGACCATATTGGGGAAAATGAGCGAAAGGTTTCATATCCTTGGGGAAGATCATCAAAGTTCAGATCTGATTGCTGATGGTGAACAGTGGTCAGATGCATGCGAAGGCTGAAATCATTCACCTGGCGACTCCAGTGTCAAAAAATCCCAAGGTTTAGAATTTTTATCGCAACTCCACTCTTCAAGACCTAGTAGCCTGAATAATTTCTTTATGAATTCATTGTTATCAAAATGGATTCGCTTGCTCGAAGGTATGCTCCCATGAGTCGAGATCACATTCCAGGTTTCCCAAATAAAATTCCTAAGGTAGATTGGCAAAGGAATTTTCCTATGTTTAAAGATGATGATAGGAATGATGCTACTTTACATTTGGTTAGATTTCACATGCATACTCGCAAGTTGAAGGTTGATTTTCCTGAAGACGGTTTGATGAAGATATTCATGGACACTCTGGAAGGTGAAGCCTGATCTTGGTATGAAAGTTTGCCGCCTACTTGTATTTACTATTTAAAGGATTTTCATACCATGTTCTTTGAAAGGTATAAAGAATCTTGTTCATCCTTAATATTAGTTCAGAACTGTTGTAAACATGTCTATAGTTTTATTGAAAATATTGAGAAAGTTTATGAAGATGATGACTTCATGGACGATGAGATCATGGAAGCCCTGTATGAAAATCCATTTTAGCAACATAAAGAGAGCTTAGAGGATACTTATCAAGATGCTCAGGAAAATTTGCAGCACGTTCAAGATCTTCTTATAATTGAAAATGATGGAAGACAAGGTCTTATTTCAGATCTGCTCATAGCAGAAGACAGTATGCAGGAAAATCAAGTTCCAATTTCAGATTATGATAAAGTCAAGTTGGCTATTTCAGATCTAGATTCAGATCGTGATGATGAAGAGTACCTTGTTCTGAATCCCATGAAGGAGAGCTCTGTTGTTGAGATCATCTAGAATGAAGAAGACAAAGTTATTGACCCAAGTGTTCTCATTTCATTAGAACAAAGCCTTCACGAGGAGGTAATATAGTCCTTTTATGAAAAACAAGATGAGATCTTTGTTCAAGTAAGTGAAAAATCTTCTTTCGATAACTCAGTGGTAAATGATAGAAGTGTTAGTTTTGAGTTTCAAGAATTATCTGAAGTTTTCCATCGTATGACTGATGAGTGCAATAAGAAACATGACAATCTGGTTTCCATGTCATATGAAGATGATAAACAATGCATTCAAATTTCAAAAGACCAGGGAATTGAGGACTGTCATTCAGATTTTTCTTCTCATATTTCATGTTTTGAAATGTTATTTCAAGAAGACAGTAATCGTTTTAGCAAAAGAAAACAAAAAGTATTATCTCCTATGTCTGAAGATGAGATAGATCAACTCCTGAAAGGTCATTTTATAGCCCAAGCTAATGCCGGTTTGCAGTGTTCACATAGTCAAGAAGGTGTTAGTGAAGCTTCTTCCACTTTTGAAAATGAGGACAGTCTTGAAATTAGATTTATAGATCAGCGAACATATATTGTTTTCTTTCATGAAGATGATAGGGCTGTCATGTTTGATAATCTTGAAGAATGTTTTCTGTTTAAGAATGACTTAGACTATGAAATTGAGGAGTATGAGCTTGAGAGAGACAGTATGCCAGAAATCGAGTCAGAATTTCTCATGCTCGAGGAATTTACAGCCAACACTCATATAGCAGAAGCTTATATGCCTTCCTATCAATCAGCAACCAACTGTTCTTTCAGATCAGAATGAAGGAAGTACTTGTATTTTTGCTGCTGGATCTCAAGACAAGCTAGTGCTTCAGGATTTTCAAGATCCCTTCGGCATTATTTTGCAAGCATTAGAGAAGATGAATGTTGCCTGGTTCGTTATCATAAGCCTTGGTTTCAGTTGTTATTGTGAGTTGCCTACATATACATTGTTCTGCCTGCTTGAGGAAAGTGAGAGCAGAATTTCAGTGAGTAGCCATTTGGCGGATTGGTTACATTAGAAGGTTAACTTCACATGATTGTACATATTTATTTAGTAGGTAGGTGGCTGTCATCAGTATTTGAAGGCCTCAAATCTCGATGGTCTGCTGCCAATTAATAAGTTTTGTAAGTACTTGTATCAACTAAGTAAGTCTTGAGTTATTTTTTTCAGTCAAGTTTAGAGTCGGTTGTGAGTCAGTCTTCAGTTTGTATTGAGTCATTTTTCTTATTTTAGTCTTTTTGTTTTGACCGTATTGCCCAATGGACGAGGCACTTGGTCTACGGTGTTCTTGACACCTCCAAGGAGCTGCCATCCCCAATAAGGCCAATGTTAGTGTCAATATCTGCATACTTCCATCAGGGATCAAAATTTTCTCTTTGCATTGTCATTTTAGGGGTCCCATACTGAAAATTTTACATCATTCCATTAGGTCATGTCAAATTGATCCACTGATGGTTGTCTTCTCTTCAAAAAGTCCAATTTCTCCCTCATAGAGTATACTTGCTGACCCTTCTTCAGGTTGTCTTTAGTTATGGTTTCATGGTCAATTGGCAATCATGTTTTCATTAGGTCATAGGGCATGTTTTCATTAGGTCTTAGGGTTTCATTTCCAAGGTCAAGAGCCTGATTTTAACATGTAAATAAAGGTCAGCAAGGATATGAGGATGATGAATAAGTCAAGCATGATGGCTTGTAGGTCATAGCCACTGAATAATTATCTTTTAACCTAATGTAATTTAATATGTAATTTTAAGTCAATATATGTAATAACTAATCCCAGCTGCACCAGAGCATCTCTCCTTACTGCAAGACAAAGAAACACAACAAAAATCAGTTCAAGTTGAGCATTTATCCACCTGCAAAGACACAAAGAAGAAAAAGGCATTAAAACAGAGTTTTGAAGAAGGACAAGAAACATTAGAAAGTGGGTTTTTCAAATGAAAAATCAAAATCTACTCCTATTTAAGCTCCCACATTTCATTTCCAAGTTCATTATTCTCATTGGCAAGCAAGGAGTCAAAAAAGTGAGAAGAAGAGGCAAGCTTGAGCGAGTTTTGGGCCAAGAAGAGTTGGCGCTGCGCTTCTGGAGGGTGGTGCTATGCTTCTGGAGAAGTGGAGCAGTGGCACTGCACGTTGGCTGAGCGGCACTACGCTTCTGAGGTAGGCAGGTCGCCGCTGCATGTTGAGGTCTTGGCGCTGCGCGTTGAGTCCGGCATTGCGTGTTGAGGTCTTGGCGTTGCGCATCTGGAAAATTTCCCCAGTGTTATTTTACACTAGCATTGCGCTTCCAGGGTGGCTCTGCACATCTGGGCACCAGCGCTGCGCGTTGAGCAGGAAGGCTAGAAAAGACTCAAAACTTCAAACAAACCTCAAATTTCTCTCTCTTTCCATCATTGCAAGTAAGTTGACATCCCTCGCTTCAGTTTTGGTTTACAAATCATACATCATAAGCATCATTCTCCATGTTAAATATGAAACCCTAAATTTCCCTAGTGATGCCTAAAACCCTAAACTATCATTATTCCTCCTATCACTCACTATAGCTCTAAACCCTATCCCTATTTCCCTATCCCCTATCCCTTTGTCCCTTTATCCCTATTCCATATTTCCCCATCCCTTTTATCCCTCTTCCCCAAGGGAAATTTCTCAAAACAAGCCCTCCCTCTCATTTCCTACTCCTTCATTCATTTCCTAGCCACAAGCTCATCTCCCATCCCCTCATTCCTAAAAACACTTTCACTCATTCCCTTCATACAACCTCAACTTTGCAAACATGGACCAAGAGGACCGAGACTATGAGGAGGAGGAAAACACAGGTAGTGACACCTCAGCAGACAGAGCTAGGCAATAGAGAAAACCACACAAGGGAGGCAGGATTATCATAGAAGAGCCATCAAACCTTAGGGAATTGGAGGCCTCTCAGTTGGCTGTCACATGTTTCAGATATCTTAGCTGTTATGAGTTCTGTGAGCAGGTAGAGAGAGTTCAATACCACCCGGAGCTCACTAGACTTTTTGTAGCCCATCTTCGGTGCAACAAGGCAACTCTTGCTAGTGTAACATTTACAGTCTCACCCTCCATCATTTTAGATGCCACCCAGATTCCAAATGTAGGGGAGAAGTGGTACAAGGCCCAGGACCTGTATGAGCACTACTATGAGCCTTATATCAAACCCCAGTACATAAATGAGGTGAAGAGACTTTTTCCTTTCATATTTCTCGAAGACAAATATGTCCCCATGATGAAAATCATCATGAAGTATTTCACTTGTGAGGGCAGATTCTCCAGGCTGTACACTTATCACATCAGGCTCCTCATGCATTTTACCAAGGTGAGGATGTTAAACCTCCCTTACTTCTTGTTCAGGAATATTGAGAAGATGGCTCATTTTGTCCAGAAGCCATACCCTCAGCAGATGAGTAGCCTCTATCACTATTCCCTGATCAAGATCATTGTGCTTCATCATCTCAGTCTCCTCAACATCTCTTGGGAGACCTTTATTTCTCATGATATCTTCAGGGGTCCTCAAATTCCTCCATCAGTGTCTTAAGAAGCAGGGGGGACCTTTTAGCAATATTCAGGTGAATGAGGAGGCCAAGGATACTAGAACTACTGAGGTTCCCATTTACATGACATATCATAGGGGCACAAGGACATTATTTTCAGCCGATAGGCAAGTGTTTTCTCCACGAGACTTGGAAGGGACCTTGCCTTCTTCATCAGCTCATAGGCAAATGCTAACTCCACAGGGTGTGGAAGGGGCTTTGCCTTCTTCATCGACATAGAAGGTACAAGTGTAGCAGCTACACAAAGGGAAGGAAAAGATGCCAGAGTAGAGTATTGATGATGAGGAGGAAAGGGACTTTGACTTGACTAAGCATGATGATCCAAAGCAGCGTTATACTCATCATGGAGTTGAAATCATTGACTTAGAGGCTCAGGACGAAGAAACCATCAAGGACATCATCATACAAGAAAGGGAAGCTCAAGTAAAAGCTTTGGCTGACAATGTAGAGAGGGCCAAATATGTCATCACATATTTGGAGCAAGAAAAAAAAAATTGAGTGACAAACAAGTCCTCATGGAGTTAGAAATGCTCAAGATGAAATGACAAAGTGGCAAAGAGACACAAGTCACTTTGACTCCTATTGAGAAAGAGATTGAGGATGATAGGGAGACTTGGCCTGAGAGAGTCAACTTGCACCTTGAGAAGCTACTATATAAGGCCAATAGAGATAATCAGATGATCAGACACATGGCCTATCATTACAGGACCCGAAACAAGATTTGCAATATGAGGGTCAAGAAGATGAAAACTAGGCTAAGGCGGGCCTTGAAAGGAAAAAAGGAGGAGGATAGGCTTAGGATGCTTGCTGAAGCTTCCTTGGCTCATCAAGACACTTGATGAGGGTGCTTCTCACAAATTTTGGGCAAGTTTAGAAGAAATTTTGTCACTTGCAAATTTTGGAATTTTACACATAGGAAAATTGCCTAGACGCGCAGCGCCACCGGCGCTGCGCTTTTCCTAGGGGCATCCAATGAAGAAATGGTTTGCATTTTTGGATTTAGAGTGATGAGGACATGCACCCTAGAAATTTTCAAAGTTTTTGGGGCAGAACTGGTCCACCAAAAGGTCAAAAAACACCCTAAAAATGACCTTTCTGCCACTTTTTGGACACACAGAAGCAGTCTTGGGAGAATCACGTTTTGAGGGGTCAAATGAGATTAAAATGCAGAAATTTCAGGTGTTTTGGAAGGTATACTTGAATACCTTTCCAATGAGCTATCATGAGCTCAATTTGGATGCCGGGAAGGCCTCCAAAAGGGACCTGAAAGTGGTGCTGCGCGTTGGGCCAGTGGCGCTACGCATAGGGCAGATTTTGCTCAGGATGGCTATTTTTCTAGTTTTTTACTATGTTCTTGGATTTTCTCTCATGGAGGATGATTTACCTTTGTAAATGATGACTTGGCATGTAACTATGATAGATAAATAGTAATAGAGGGTAGATTCATTACCTTAGAAGTCAGTTTGAGCTCAAATGAATCAATTTTCACTTTTAGAGGCAAGTTGTTGAGATGCTTATATTCCTATTTCTTGTTCATTATTAGTTAGATTAGCTCCTCATCTTAGGGATTCAACCCCTGAGGATGGGAGGAGGTTGAATTCATGTCTATATCTTATTCTTCTTTCTCATTGTAAAGGGTTGGACTCAGCTGGATGCTCAGAACTTGATTGTACACCATTTTGTAGCAGTTTAGTAGGAGATTAATAAGAATTGCAACTATTTTTATGGGATCCATGTGGTATGGAGTTTTAGTATAGTTTCTTTTTATGTGATCACATGTTAATAACAATGTAAACTTTAAAATGGGAACTATAAACTCAAAATGGGAACTCTGGCCAAAAAACCCCAAAAAAACATCAAAAACAGTGCTAAAAACGAAAAGTGTGTATACTGGAACGATGTTTTTTTTTTTTAGGTGTCAATTTTGAACGTGTTTTAAAAATGGCAGTGACTACGAAATTTACTACAAAATTTTCGTGCAAAATATAGCTTCAAAACGAAAGTGTTGATACTGGAATAATGATTTTTTTTTTTAGGGTCAATTTTCAAACTTTTTAAAAAATGCTAATAAAACCAATTTTTTATGTCTCAAACAAAGTTAAATTTTAAGGAAAAAACACATTAATGTTTCTGGTAGAATATCATTTTTCTTTCCTAAGTATAAATTTAACATGTTTTCAACCACAACATGCTAGATACAAAAGAAATTGAAATTTTTTCAACTATAAAACTAAAAAAACATGACATTATGAACAAATTATATCACTGAAACTCTCCTCCCCATAAGCCCACCCCCTAACTCCCATTCCCCTCCAATCTCAACTCCTCCCCCCCTTCCTTAACGCCGGCCCCATGGGCCTCGCGCCCTACCCCCCTCCACCCTACCCTTACCCCTACCCCCCACCCCCCACCCTTACCTTACCCCCCACCCCCCGCCACCCCTACCCTTACCCTACCCCCACCCCCCCCACCCCCCCCCCCCAACCCCTAACCCCCTGCCTCCCCCCTCCCCCAACCCCCTACTTACCCCCCCCCCCACCCCCTACCCTTACCCCCCCCCTACCCCCCCTGCCACCCCCCCCATTCAAAGATAGGGTATCTAAATGGGACATCAAAAATCCAAAATTAATATTTCCAGAAAGTGTGTCATATATCATTAGACATCAATAACAACCATTTTCAACAAAAACATGATATAACCTTAAAGTGCTTGCCTCAATCACACATCTCAAAACGACTCCATCGGCCCACTACTATTAGATCCCAACACTATTGTATCTATTATAAGCACTACGAAAAAAAATAGAACTTTCCTTTTTTTTTGAATGATGTTTTGCTAGAAAAAATGTCTGAATTGATCCCATGGCTTTGTAACACTGCACATCATATATTGTAAGAACTTTTAATCCGTAAGTGTGATAAATATATTCTTTATCTTGTTATAATAACCTAGTCTAGTATGCATGTCTCAATTTTTTATGGTATATAAACATTGTTTGAATTAAACCTTGATTCTTTATTACGTTGTTTCATGCAAATCACCCTTCACCAACAATTTCGATAAAGCATGCACCCAATTATTACATTGTTTCATGCAAATCACCCTTCACCGACAATTTCGATAAAGCATGCACCCAATTATTACGTTGTTTCATGCAAATCACCCTTCACCGACAATTTCGATAAAGCATGCACCCAATTTTTTCAAGGCATACAGACGGTGACTCGTCAATCTAGATTAGGTATCAATCAGAAGGTTCTAGTTTTAAACACGGATGACCAATAATCAAAAACTATAATTGGAAACCACATGAACATTTGTTTGGTATATTCACCCCTTGCAAACCCAAGCCTTTTCATTGATGCAATATGAATTTGGAAAAGTTTATTGTTTTATATATTTCACAACTTTGTTTTTTGGTTTAACTCTAACTCTAACTCTACTTAATACCCAACAATTGGTTTGCTTCATATAGTATTTTGTAGTCATTATAGAATAATGAGAAATAAATAGTTTCAAATGGAGATTTTGTGTTAACTCATATATTGAGTAATATCAATTAAATCAATATTTTTAACACTAGATACAAATAGATCCCCAAATGCTTGGCAAAATATAGAGTTATTAATATAGAGTTATTAAATAGAATATTGGTTATGTAAATATTCTTTGTGAAGTTTTTCTATGTAACGTTTACATACCCAATGTATTCAATTTAAGGAATTAATTCATCATTACCATATACGTTCACTTTCCGCTAATATAAGTTTATGTTGACGTATTTATTTTAGAGAACTAATTAATAGTTAGTCAATTTATATCTGTTATAATATAATGTAAACTAATCTTCCGAAAATAAAATAAAATTTAAGCTAAATAAAAAGTTTAATATAATGCAAAGTAAATATTTTAACTACCTTAAAATAAAATTTAAAACTAAAATTAAAAGTAAAAATAACAAAATAAAAATAATTTTATAAAAAAGAAAATCTCAATCTCACGCCCCCCATTTGACTAAAAGAGGGGATCTACAAATCAGGGCGTAGAATGCTTCTAACCACTAAACCGGCAACAGGAATATGCAGATGGTGTTTGATTATGTATCAACGGTGCACCTATATATATATGTTTTCAAGATCCATTATGGAATCGTTTTTGTCTTCTTATTGAAATTTCGTAACGTATTTCGTGAAACGTAAGAACGACCTTCCGCTATTTTTAATTTGATTGTATATTCGAGTTAGAAGAAAAGTCAATTCTTGTCACTGTTATGGGGCCTTTTATAACCCAAACCCTCAATCAAATTATAGTGCCAATTCCATCCTGAATTTTTTTTTAGAATTCACGTATATAGCCAGAGGTATATTCCATCCTTGACCAGGTATTTTCCATCCTTGGAATGATTTATGTGTATGGCCAAAATTATATTCCATCCATGGAATGCTCCAACGGTCTAATATTCAATCCCTGAAACGGTCTGGCAGCGTGTGTAGATGACCAAAACTTTCGGGCATGCTTCATCCAAGAATCTATCTGCTTACGCATGCATTGATCGAAGAAGCTTGGTGTGTTGCACATGATTTGCTTTACAATTTGAGAGTTGTGTTTACAATTTGCCCGCAGCGGCACCCCGGGCCGCCCCGCCCCGCCCGACCGGCGGCGGGTCGATTCGGGAATCGACCCGCCGCGGTCGGGCGGGGCGGGGCGGCCCAGGGGTGGCGCTGCGCAATCAGTTGTTACATTTTTTACAGGCTCCCATTTCCCATGTACGATTTGATTAACAGGAAAGTAATTCAAGCTCATTTGGGAACATGTCAAGTTTGTAATCGAGTTACAATTCTGTACCTTTATGCAAGCAGGGAGGCCATGGTATTCTTGATAGAGAGCGATTTCCTTAAAACTTGACACACCCTGCTCAGAGCAGATCTATGCCTTTGAACGCGCAAGTAACCAGTTTCCAGCAAATCTAACGACAGCTGCATGTAATTTCAAACATGTTAATTATCATTCTATTCGATGGAATTTAAATTGTTTTCCAGCACGTGTGTGACAGTGAGAGGTGATAGAATATGAATACATATGTTATGGTGTGCACCTCATTCTCCGCCAAGGCCGTTTGGATAATTCCGGAAGGTTTGTTTGTCGGATGATAGGGATTAGCGTCACATCCTTCCAGCCATCAAAGTAAGGAGAGTCTTTTCTATAGGCATTAGGCATTGCGACTGATGAAAGGCGGGCTCGTCTTTTAGGAAATCTCGTAGGAACTTCTTGTTGCTGTTGTGATGTTTGGCTCTCCATCGATATCTTTGCCCGCAATTCTCGTTGTCTCTATGGAAAGTATATCCCAATTAGCAGCTCTGGGTGTTTCTAAATGTCTGCCATGCAGTCAGACCATACTAAATGTCAGAGCATCAAAACTGAAGGAAATTCTTGGAAGTTTATTAATAGATAATGTTTATTAATAGATATGTATACGTATCTATATGGTAGCGCACAGCGGCACCCCTGGGCCGCCCCGCCCCGCCCGACCGGCGGCGGGTCGATTCCGGGAATCAACCCGCCGCCGGTCGGGCGGGGCGGGGCGGCGGGGTGCCGCTGCGCGCCATCACAAATCCTCCCCTCAATAAATCATTAATGCATTTGATTTCGCCGGTCGGGCGGGGCGGGGCGGCCCGGGGGTGCCGCTGAGCGCCATCACAAATCCTCCCCTCAACAAATCAATAATGCATTTGATTTTAGAACATTTAAAATAATATTGTTGAATCCACTTGAATGTTATATCTATAACCATATCATATGTGCATATCAGTTAATTGATAATGTTTATTAATAGATATGTATACGTATCTATATGGTAGCGCACAGCGGCACCCCGGGGCCGCCCCGCCCCGCCCGACCGGCGGCGGGTCGATTCCCGGAATCAACCGCCGCCGGTCGGGCGGGGCGGGGCGGCCCGGGGGTGCCGCTGTGCGCGGCAGCGCCCCCCGGGCCGCCCCGCCCCCCCCGACCGGCGGCGGGTCGATTCCGGAATCGACCCGTCAGGACGGGTGGGGCGGGGCGGCCCGGGGGTGGCGTTGTGCGCGGCAGCGCCACCCCCGGGCCGCCCGCCCCGCCCGACCAGCAGCGGGTCGATTCCAGGAATCGACCCGCCGCCGGTCGGGCGGGCGGGGGGCGGCCAGGGGGTGGTGCTGCCGCGCACAATTGCCACCCCGGGCCGCCCCGCCCCGCCCGACCAGCGGCGGGTCGATTCCGGGAATCGACCCGCCGCCGGTTCGGGCGGGGGCGGGGCGGCCCGGGGGTGCCGCTGTGCGCTACCATATAGATATGGGGAGGGGGAAGGGTAGGCGAGGAGGGGGCGGTGGCGGTGGAGGGTGGAGGGTGGGGGGGGGGCCGGGAGGGGGCGGTGGTGGCGGGGGATGGGTGGGCGGGGAGGGGTGCGGTGGGGGGGGAGGGGTGGGCGGGGGGGCCGGGGAGGGGGCGGTGGCGGGGGATGGGTGGGCGGGGGGGGCCGGGGAGGGGGCGGTGTGGCGGGGGGGGTGTGGGTGGGGGGGGGGGGGGGGTGGCAGGGGGTGTGTGGGTGGGCGGGGTCAGCGGGGGGGGCCGGGGAGGGGGCGGTGGCGCGGTGGAGGGGTGGGCGGGGAGGGCGCGGAGGGGCGGGCGGGGAGGGTGTGGGCGGGGTGGGGCGGGGGGGGGCGGTGGCGGGGGATGGGTGGGCGGGGTGGGTAGGGGGTGGGCGGGGGTGGTGGGCAGTAAGGGTAGGGGATTTTTAAATATAAATATATAACCATATAACAAAAATCTTATATATAAAATATATGGTCATAAAATAAAATTAACAAAAAATATGAAACAACTAAAAAGCCACATTAAATGTGGTTATAACCATTCAAACTAAATGGCAACATATGGGCTACATGGATATAAAAGAACAAAAGTCAAAGTTTGTTTTCAAACCACATATGGTGGGATTGATGTATGGTGGTTGGTTTGTATTAAAGTAACATTAAGACAAATAACTTATACTAAAACAAACATATAACTACATGTGAAATATAATGTAACTGTCGAAGTTACCATGTTATGTTTATTAATCACTGTCCGTGACCACTGCAATATTATATAACCGTTGGCCAATATAATCATAATTGCATATAGCGTTCACCGCCAATGCTAAATGTGACTGCCCAAACAATTACCAAAAATCATTAGTTAAAAAATTAAATGAGCACCCTTAAACACTTTTGGAAACGGCCAATGGGATGTAGGGGGTGGGCGGGGGTGAGGGGGGGTTAGGGGGTAGGGGGTAAGGTGGGTAGATGGGTGGGTGGGGGGGGGTGGGGGTTGGGTAGGGGGTAAGGGGGGGTGCGCGGGGTGGGGGTAGGGGGTAAGGTGGGGAGGGGTGGGGGGGGGTTAAGGGTAGGGGGTTGGGGGGGGTGGGGGTTGGGTAGGGGTAAGGTGTGGGTTGGGGGGGGTGGGGGGGGGTTAAGGGTAGGGGGTTGGGGGGGGGGGTAGGGGATGGGGGGGGGGTGTAGGGGGGGTAGGGGGGGGTAAGGGGGGGGGGTGTGCGCGGGTAGGGGGTAAGGTGGGGGGGTGTGCGGGCAGGGGGTAGGGGGGTAAGGGGGGGTGCGTGGGTAGGGGTAAGGTGGGGAGGGGGGGGGGGTTAAGGGTAGGGGTTGTTGGGGGGGGGGGGGTAGGGGATGGGGGGGTGTAGGGGGTAGGGGGTAAGGTGGGGTGCGCGAGTAGGGGGTAGGGGGTAAGGTGGGGAGGGGGGTAGGGGGTAGGTGGTGGGCGGGGATGAGGGGGGGGGGGTTAAGGGTAGAGGGTTGGGGGGGGGGGGGGGGCGCAGGTGGAGGGTTTGGGTGGGGGGGTAGGGGTGTGGGCGGTGGGGGGGTTAAGGGTAGGGGTTGGGGGGGTGGGGGGTAAGGGTAGGGCGCGGGTAGGGTGTAAGGAGGGGGGGGGGAGGAGGTAGGGGTAGGGCACGGGGGTAGGGTTGGGTGGGAGCTGGGGAAGGGTACAGTTGGGCGGGGGTTGAGGGTGTGGGGGGTGGGTGGTGCAGTGGCGAGGGGCGGCCACGGGGAGGGGTTGGGGGTTTGTAGGGGGTTTTGGGGGGGATGGGGGAGGGGCGGGGGGCGAGGGGGGATGGGGCACGGGAGAGTGTGGGGGGACGGTAGGGGTAGGGTGAGGGAAGGGGAGGGGGGCCGGGAGGGAGGAGGGAAGCTTAGGAAGCTTCGTTCAAACAGAAAATTCAGCTGAAAACAAACATCTAGCATGGCATGCAAAGGATGGACCCGAAGAAATACAGAGTTGGCGAGCAAAACAAAGAGAAAACACAGATTTGATGGATGCAGGGAGTACAATAACTTGGTAATCATATCGAGGGATTTGTCATCATCATCATTTTCGGAGATTGGATCAGGCGTGTTACTTTAATTATTAATGTGTAGTGAATCCAGACAAGAGATCTCTCGTGAGAGGAATAAGTTAATGGGGCCGGGCTTCAATGTAGTCAGTCAGGGGGTTGTGGGGGGCGCATGGGTAGGGGCTCGCCCATACTTGCCTAATTGTGCACTTAGTCTCATTATCCCTCACCTGACCTCCCGCTCGCCATCGACCGCCTGCCCGTTAGAGGTGGCTGGGAAATTCTGATTATACAAATAAAAAATTTATGGTATATTTTTGTTGTTAATTTAAGTGAATATGTTTTTTTATTTACTAATTTATGTGTTTTTTTTTAGGAAAATGGCATCAGGAAATTTCTGTGAATCTTCTGGACCAAAGAGTCTTAAAGGTGTATCTTCAAAAAAACATTGGTGAACGAACTCCACCTGAGCTCATGCTACAAATATTTCAAGTGCTTTAAGTGATTAAGAAGCTAATCTCAGATTGGAAAAGTTCAAAAGAGGTGAAATTTCCATCAAGAGTCTGGTATGTGAAAGAAAGTGAGAGCACAACTGTGATTTTCGCATTGATTTTTAAGTTAATTATTATTTTTTGAAAAAAAATTGTTATTATTATTTTTTTGACATGAAATTCATAAAAAAAAATATTATTTGACCATTTTTAGTTAATATTTTTGTATAAAAATTGTGATTTTGACATGTTAATTCTAGCAAAAAATTATCAAAACCTTTAGTTTTTTGTTATTTTTATGTATAAAAATGGTTATTTTTATGTCCATTTTAAAAAATGTTGTTTTTTAGAAACAATTATTTCATGTGGATTGAAAAATTAATTAAAGATGTATAAATATGTAGATTATCTAAAATTCAAACTATCGACTTTCTAATTTAAAAACGCCAAAAAACAATAAAAACTCCCTAAAAAAAAAAAATTAAGATAAGAGAACAAGAAAATATGAATAAAATGACGACTTAAAAAACTATCAAACTTAGAAAATAATTTTTTACATTTCACACACTAGAAAATTAAAAGTCAAAAAATAGGTCTTTTAAAAAAAGGGTGTGATGCAGAATACTCACTTTTTAAAATCAGCATGAAAATCACTACCATTCTAAAGCTTGATTTCATCCTTGAACATGAAAAAAAATTAAAGTTCCAAAATCCATGTTCTAAAAAAAACATGTGTATTCTGCATCACCACTTTTGAAAATCGGGTCATTTTTTTGCTATCTCTACGAAACGGGTAACAGTATCAGTTCTCGTTTCAAAGTTTACATTGTTTAATGTGTTTTGTATGCTTCTTTAATCATTTCATTGCTTCTAGTTGAATGTTTTCAAGTTGATGGGCTGAACTCATTACATCAGTGCTCTTCCTTGGGAAACCATTCACCATTTCATGTTTTCTGTAGTCTAGGAAGGATCCATGGTTTTCACATGCTCTTCTTAGCTTCTCACCAGTCTAAAACATCTCACCCCATCAATCCCTTGAGTGCTAAAGCCTATGCCTACATTGCCCATTGAACACCCTACAATTATGACCTAATTCCCTAGCCCTAAACTGTCCAGCTCCTCCTGATCCAGCAAAACCCCTTCAAAATCCAATCAAAACTTCGTGCTACTATACCTAGCCTAATATCCTTTACCTGATCCAGTCATCTTGGCTGAGATCCTTACGGAGAGAGCCCTCTCCCAGCCTAGTAGGGCTAGCTACTTAGCTAAGCGTGGTTTGTGGTTACCCTGGCATTGCCTTCCTTCAGCTTGAGGTTCAATCCAGGTGATAACAGGATGTAACAATCATAGAGTAGTTGAGGATTCATGAGGGTAGATGAACGATATCAAAGGGGAATGTTAAGGGTCACCCCACCCTTTGCTATAAATAGCACTTCATAACTCATTGTATAGGCTTTTGGTCAATCAAGCTTTCGATAAGACTATCTTAGAGAGAGCTTGGACAGTATTGTAATGAGCCTTGGCTTCTCCACTACGCAAAGCTAGTACATCTCTTTGGAGGGGCAAGCGGTTGTGGTTGTAACGTTATGCTATCTATCAGATCTAGTGGTTGGACTGGATGTATTGTATGACTGGAAACTTTACACTTCTTAATATAACAAAGCTAGTACATTTCATGCATATGTCATATTGTATTCCAGCTATCTTGTTTACTCTAAATGGTATATGTATCTGTTTTCTTACGCATGCATGTATGGACTATTTTGTATAAGTATGTGTTGTAACATATTTCGGCACACTGAAAATTAAAAATTTTCACTGTGAAATTTCCATTTCCTTCTGAGTTAAATACTGAGGGCATATATAAATTTTATGCTTTTGAATGATTTATTTATTTTGGTAATTTAATCCAACATTTAAAAAGTGATTTCGGATGCCCCTTGGCCATTTCCCATTAACATAGGGGGGTCCGAAGTCGGCAATTTTAGAAACCACCCTCCGAAACTGCCAACCCCCACTCCTAGTTATTCGGGACTTAAAATCCCAAACCATTTACCACTAAGGAGGGGGCCCAAAAACTATACCCAGTATTAATTAGAATTTTATATGGCAGGAATACTATTATGAAATAAATTTATTTCACGATGGAAGGCAAAGTGGGTAAAATGGAATTACAGGTTAATGTGTTACAACTACAAGTAAAATAAATTCTCGGTGC
This sequence comes from Pinus tabuliformis, assembly GCA_031772625.1. NCBI lineage: Eukaryota > Viridiplantae > Streptophyta > Pinopsida > Pinales > Pinaceae > Pinus > Pinus tabuliformis. Next base: position 453,151,065 of record CM062804.1, on the reverse strand, counting down.
ATGAAAATGAATAAAGGGAGGCTTTGCAATCATATATTGATGAAATTAATGTACAAGAGAGCAGAAAGATATTTACGTCAATACATGTGAAATTGAAGTCAGAGTTACAGAAGTAAGAATAATTTACAGGCATGGTGAAATCAAGTTACAGTTTTGAAATCAGGTTGAGTGAAAGTAAAAGAGCAAAGTAAAATACTCTACCAACTACAGAAAACAAGACATGGATTTACAAAACCACATATGGTTTTTTAATCTGTAAATGAATTTCACAGAAAGGAAATTTACAGTGTGAAAGTAAATGAGTTTTTACAGGGAAGGAGAAACAGGACATGGATTTACAAAACCACACATAGTTTTGTAAACACATGAGAAATAGAAACACGACATAATTTCAAATAAGTGGATGAATTTATCCATAAATTTATTATTTGAGGAGATACTTTCTGAATTTATTTAGTAAATTCATGAAAATACCAAATTTATTCACAGAATATTTGAAAACATTTATGATTTTGAAATTAGTGAAGCATTGTCAAAAAGTGACATAAATGCATTCCAAACAGATCTTCAGCAACAACTTCACAAACCCCAGATTTCAACACATAGAAATATCAATTGAAAGGCAAATGACAGGAACAACAACTCTAGATTTTAAAGGCATGGAGATATTAGCGTTCAAAACATCAAAAGATCAACAGATTGAGGATCATTCTGCAGATTTTCAGTAGTCATTCAACCAACTCCATATTTCAAGGCAAATACTTGAAACAATTCCAGATTCCCTGCAACTAATAAGGAAATATTATTTATTTTTAATATATAGTTCAGAATTTCATTCCAGGATTACTATAACAATTTAGGGATACTTAGTCTATATATTGTTTTATTTGTAATAAACAGGGGTGGGCTTTTGATGCCTAGACTCTACACTTTGTAATAGCTTCTCTTATTTGATTTCTAATGAAAGCCTTATGGCTCTGGTTTGACATAATTTTTTGTTTCTTGTATGTTTTTCTAGTATTTCCATATCTATTTTCTACACATGTTCATAGTATTATAGAAGACCTGGGTAAGAACAGATTGTGTTTCAATCTCTCTGAAATTCCCTATAATTTATAATTGTTTAAAGAGATTAGTATGGCAGTTTGTTTGTATGATCTAGATCCTCTTTGAAATTGGTTATTGTTTGTCCTTCTATTTTCTCCTGAATATGTTTTGTCAGGCTGTAGAAATCTTCTACACGCATCCAAATCTTCCTAGTTGTTAAGTAATCAGTTTGGTTGCTCAATTATTAGGAATCTCCTTACATTCTTCTGTCAAATTCTTATACAAATCAAGTCGTTTTGTCAGGATGGAAGCTGACACGTTCAGAAGGGACCCTATGAGAGAGGAATTTAATACGAATAGGTATTTTCATTAATCACCAACCACCCTCAATTAAAACCATAAATCTGGCCATAGTGCTTCAAAGGTTGATGTTCAATGACAAGTGAACAACATTAAACAAAGCCTCATAACAACTGAGGGAGCCCCCTCTGGTTCAAGGGCCAGCTTGAGCCTAAAGACTGGTTGAGTTGGTTTCCTGGTGTAGTTTTTGTAGCCAAGGACTGCCTACTGAAAACATGTACAACAATATGTATGAATCTTACTAAAATGTGTTGATTGGTTTAACCATCACTTTGGATTGCTCGCTAACTTGCCTTCCATGTTGTGATGCATATTCGCTCGTGTGTTCCCTTCTAAGCCACATACTATTACAGGTTTCCAAGGGGCCCACTCACCTCATCCTCAGTGTGTTAGAACCTCTCATGCACCTTCCTTGACTTACTGCAGTTATCACACCCTCGATACCAACAGGGACATCTTACTTGTCTCTATGTGAAACCGCGGTCAAGGCATTATTGTATGACCCATTATTGGGACCCCTACACCAAACGATCTGAGGTCTAATTAGGACTTCTTATCGGGGATATCCCCTTGACATGTTGGCAGGTCCAGCACCATCAAAATTTCTGGCGCTATAAGGGGGGCCCGTTGACAAGCTGTGTCCTCTCATCCTATTTTGAACCTTTGCATATCTATCATGGAGTCTTGCACTCTCCTCCCTCCACGATGTTTTTCGCATGTCGAATCTATCACCATCATGAGGGAGTTCTTTGATCTCTTGTCGACATTCTCATATGATGGCAAAGGCGAAGTGGCAGGTCTGAGTTCTTACATGACTTCCTTGCCTTCTTCACGAGGACGATGGATGTGTCTGTTGCTTACATACACACTTTATGAATCTCCACATCGGTGGCTATGCAACCTATCGGCTGACAGCGTGCACTCACTTGAGCACTTCTGTGATCTCATTAAAGACACTTTCTATCAATTTGATCTAGAACATCTTGACCAAAAATTGTTACAACAACAGAAGGCTCCGCATGAATCGCCTATGGATTTTTGGCAGCGCTTCCCTGATTTGCAGTTTCAAGCTCCAAAGAGCGAGATGAAATTCTTTTTTCTTTGGGATAGATTCAAGTATTGTCTTAAGAAATTTTCCCATCCCAAGAAGAAGTTTGAACTCAAGCCTCGCTCAACATTCTTTAGTGATGGTGCTGCGCAGTCACAGATGGATACGGTCACTGTCATAAGTGACTGTCCACCGTCCCATCATCAAATAGCTCCACCACTGCAAAGTGATGCAGGAGATTAGGCACACACATATGTTCAGCTGTCACATCCTCCCAACATGACTTCGCTTAATTTTCGCGTAGATTTGGTCGTGAGTCCATCGAGTTGTCATATGCATTTTATACCACAACCTCCGTCTTCGTACTCGGTTATTCCTCCAGATGATACTGTCTTGTGTTCTTCCATTCCGGACTTTATACTTGTTGTGAATGAGGATCAAGCCATCGATGGAGTTGGTGTTGCACAACCAATATGCACTGTAATTCAGGAAGAGTATGGATGGGAGCTTGAGCATCAACACTCGGTGAAGGATGACTCCCTTCTGTCCGAGCCTCCTCCGTTCTTTCCTGACATTTTTGGTGAACCTGCCATCCATGATTTCGCATGTGTATCTTCATCTACGGATGCACCCATTGTTGATCACCCACAGTATACACCAGATTTCAATCCATCATCTGAAAATTGAGAGGATAAATTATTCATTGAAAGTCTACTTGACCTTTCATCTGCCTTTTTCGGAGACATAGAGGATGAATATGTCTGCTTTTCATCTACCCCTCTGTTGATTTATCAGATCATGAGGATGTCGATGAAATCATTGATTTTTTTTATCGTAGCTGTCGTGATCCATTTACTCCCATATTTGATCACGATCATGATTCTATCGCAGTTGATTTTTTGAAGCCACATGTTTATGATGATCTATCTGAAGATGAAGTCGAAACACCCCAGACTGTCGAGGCACTTCATCCCAAGATGATGGTTATGTCAGGCCCTCGCTGTCCTAAGGTTCGTTTTACTTTTGATCAGGAAATTGTTCAATCACTCGAGGCTCCTCATCACTCATATGCATGCATTGAAGATCAATCTCACACACATATCATGGTTCCTCCACTCGAACTGCACAATCCCATCGCTCATGCATTGGAGGAATCTTACATTACAAGAACACGTGCACAACGCAAGTTGTCTTTGTTTCTTTCATTTGTTTGCATGTCACAGTCAAGAGTATGCATATGCTTCAATGTTGCACGCAGTATCACATAATATCGTGACAAGTCCATGGACCACAAGTCATGTAATTTCACTCACTTATGTGCTGTGGACACTTTTAAACATGAGGTGTGTTTGTCTTCATATTTATATCTTTCTTGTTTACTGGTCCGCACAACTAGGTTGCTCGTGGACCAATCCTTCACCAACATGGGTCATCCAATGCGTTGATGGCTGCATTAGAAATATCACTTCATGTGATCATGCCCATGCACTGTTAGTTTAGGAGTAGGAGTAGTGTTTGCTTTCAGTTTGTTTTCTTGCATGCCCGTTTTCTTACTTGCTTTGCTTGTTTGTTAGTTTTCTTTCTTGTTTGCTTACTCATTTTTCTTTTTCATTTACTTCTGCTTCTACTTTTCTTTGTTGTTTGTTTGCTTGTTTCTATTCGTAGGTTAGTTTCACATGAAACCATGCATGACTCTTGAAACAAGTTGGGTAAAGTACAAGAGGCCTTGTGCAGCTATCACTACTTGGTTATCTGTCATCTTGCCTCTGTATGAAGAACTTGTTACTTTTGGTCCATGATACATCGATGGAAAATACGTACTGTTCGAAGTGAACCTTGGTGAAAACACAACGCTTGCGCGCTAACTAGTGTCACCTACTCTAGTCAGTTTTTTTTTGGGTTAACCCTTGTCAACTCAGTCAATTAGAGTAAGGTGAGGGGAAAACCTTGACAAGCACGTCAGAGGTATATAATAAACTACTTCTCTGAAGGAAAAACCTCTTCTACTCTCAATAAGTCAGGATCCCTCTTCCACCTCTAAAATGAATAAGTGTTATGCACAGTTATGAAAATCAAAATTAAAAAATGAAAAATGAATAAGGTGAAAGAAGAGAAAGAATTCCTACACAGATAGGTGATGCAAGTAACTCCGCCAGGGTACTGACCATGCTCGCTGGCAATGGAGTGATGCTTGTGTTCTTGCGTAACTCCACTGGGGTAATGTCCAAGCCTACTGGCAGTGGAGCAACATCAGAGATGGAACTAAGACTCTAATGACTATACTGCTTGTGCACCAATATACCCCTCAACCCTAATCAAAACAACTGTGTTGCCTTGGCTTGGAATGTGTGTCGACCGACCTAGATCTTGGCAAATGCTACATCTTACAATCAAGAAAGTGTGGAAACCAAGACGAATTGGGAATTGAACAATACTTCCGAAGGTGTTAGACTTGCTTTTCATGAACAAGGTCCATTCAGAGAGTTGGAGTTCTACCAGTGTGTTGCCAAGTGTTGTAGCGCCTACAACCACCCTCCAAAATTTTTCCTTAGCTTTGTTTTGGAGCCTCCCTACCAACCATCCTCAACAACATGTCTTTCCCTGTCAAGTACACAAGCTTCAGTGATTTTCTAGCAGATTGTCAGCCTGTGCACGATAGCTTGTTGCACCCCCTTCATAGGTTGTTTCTCCGGACTTGGTCCAGCTGCAGGCTGAGAATATCCCTCAAGAAATTGCGCAATTCTAGTGGGGAACCATCCTTCCCTCCAGAAATTACGCAATCTTGACTAGCAGCCTACTGGGCTCTAGAATTGCGCAATCCTACCTATCAACCTTCACTGGAAAAACTATGCAATATGTCCTAGTAGGACTGCTCAGCCTATAAATTTTGCAATTCTGGGCAATAGTCGGTTGCTCAACCCAAAAATTGCATAATCCTTTAGGGAAGCAGCCCAACAGCTAGCAGAAATTGTGCAAATCCATCTAGGCAGCCTCCTGGGCTCAGAAATTGCGAGATACAGTCAGACAAGCTTCCTTGAGAAAATTGTGAGGTCTAACCAGGACAGCTGCTCAGCCCAGAGATTGTGCAATCCTAGGAGACAATCACCTTTTCCTCCTGGAAATTTTGCAATCACTCTGGGACAACCATCTCTGCTCAGCCGAGGAACTGCGCAGGTTTTCATCCCAGGCCTACAAACCGATGCATGTGCCTTCAGGTTGATTGGTTCCCTCTGAGATCGAGCAAAACTAATTTGCATGCATGGGCTACTTCTCCCAAGGCAACATGCAAAGGCATCCCTTGATTCAGGGATCTATTTTTAGCAGCTGGAGGTTACATGCAAGGATCATTTTAGAAACCTCCCACCAAGTGTCGTTTTTCCTAGATTTGTGGCATGCGTGTCGCAACCTTGATTTTATCAAAACTCATGAAAAAGATGCTGCAGAGCTCATTCCTCACATCGACCTTGCAGCTCTGACATACCACCTTGCAACTCTGACATTCAGCTCAGTTGTTTTGGGGTAATCCCTCTTTTCATGCCTCACGCTGTGTTTCTATCGCTTTTTATGTTTTTCTTTGGGTGAGTGTTGTCTGCTTGATTTCAGTGAGAACTTGCTATCATTTTGATGTATGTTAGCTTGTAGAAGCACCATTTCAGTTATCGTTCGCATCTCACTACTGTCGCATGCATGACACTGCTTTTGCACGTATGGTCATCGTTGCAGCGACTCGCGTCACACACATGCATGCTTTCCCATTTTTTGAATCTTGCACTTGTTGTTTGCATGTATGATCATTCAATCTTGTTTGCACTCATCTCACCATGCATTCAAACTTCTCATGTTTTCAGTTGCCCATCGGCTGGACTGAGCTGCCTTGGCCCGGTCCGTGCCTTTCCCGGCTAGCACTGTGCATTTTTGGAAGTGAAGGCTATACCTTCCCTCTAGAAATTGTGCAAGTCTAGCCTAGAACTGACCTCCGGGCTTGCATTGTGCAATTCTTGGAGGCAGTGTCCTGCTGGCCCCAGGAACTGTGCAATGGAGTTTGCTGGTTGCATGTCACTGCTGACTGAAATTGCGCATTGTGTAGTTTTAGTCCTCAGCGGGCCAATCTGTACTATGCAGTGTGCAATTCCAGTAGTCAGCCAACCTCCTAATAGCCTGGACTGTGCCTTCCTTAGTTTTGCAGTCAGTCTCCCGACGTCCCGGCAGAAATTTCGTAACTTTCACGTTCAATCACACAGGTATGTTGCAAGTCAGTCCTCAAGTTTGTTTTGGTTTTCAACTGATAGATTTCTTTCCATGAGTGTTGCTATGTCTCTAGGCATCATAGGTGTCCGTCTGTCTCTCAGCAACATAAGTACAATGGCTTCCATGAGAGAAAATTCAAAGACACTATTAAGAGCACAACTAGGGATGCAGTAGATCAAGTGTCTATGAACTTTCCTATCCATGAAGACATTGAATTTTTCATGGAAAAGGATATCAAGATCAATGGCAATGACATCACAGCGAGGAACACCATCAGCAGTAGCAGAAGGCAACACACCTGTGCATGATGAATGCAAGAGGAAGGTTGTTGACAACATAGAGGTAGAGCAAAGATGCAAGTTCAAAGCAGATCCACTCATGACGAGAGCAGCTTTGGAGATTGAGGCTATGAGGTGATGGTGCGACATGAAGGTCGCGCAAAGGTAGAGAAAGGAATAGAGAAGGAGTTGCATGTGCTGAAGCAGCAACTCAAGGAAGAACAAGAGTTGCATAGACGAGAGAATGAGTTGCAGCAGGAACAGGTACAACAGGGGGCGTAACATGCACAGACAGATGAAACTGCACCCGTACAAGTTATAGATCCATCCTAGTAGCTGGCACGGAGTAGACAAGGTGAGCAGTGTTGTTGATTGCATGCAAGGGAATTCAACAGCATGCATGTCATTTTACACGCGCATGTGATCTCACCCATTTGGCACACTCACCAAGGTGAAGACAAAAAGCAAGACCAACTGGAGATGAACATATATTTTGAAGTGATGCCCATGACCACCAACACATGCTTGGAGATCAACGTAGACATTATGCATCAACATGTTGTCAGTCCGGTCACACCCAGGATGACCATGCGTATGCTATTAGACGAGTGGGATGGAGGAGCCATATCAAAGTGCCCGGATGCAATAGAGGCAAGAGTTCACTTCAGCAAGATGTCACCATTGAGTGCACGGACACCATCACGGATGACCAAGCTTGGCATCAGTTCGCAACCATCGACCATCACAAGGATGTCAAAGAGTTGGTCTCACCACAATAGTCCAAGTGTTAGTGATGTCTTACATGGCTTGCTCAAGTCGTTTTGTCTCACATGGGTAAATGTGCATTGTAATTTAACGTCTTGTCAAGTGTAAGTTCAAGTGTCGATAGTTGGATATAACAGTCATAGAGTAGATGAAGAGTCATGAGGGTAGATGAAAAGTCACAAAGGGGAATATCAAGGGTCACCCTACCCTTTGCTATAAATAGTTCCTCATAACTCATTGTAGAGGCTTTTGGTCAGCCAAGCTTTGATAGGAGTATCTTAGAGAAATCTTGGACAGTATTCTAATGCGCCTTGGCTTCTCCACTGTGCAGAGCTAGTATATCTCTTTAGAGGAGCAGGCGGTTGTGGCTGTAACGTTCTACTATCGAAACTAGTAGTTGGACATGGATGTATTTTATGACTAGAACTTACACTTCTTAATATAACAGAGCTAGCATGTTTCATGCATATGTTATATTGTATTCCATCTATCTTGTTTACTCTAAATGAAATATGTATTTGTTTGCTTACACATGCATGTATGGACTATTCTATATAAGTATGTATGAATCTTTCTTAAATGTGATGTTGGTTTAACCATCACTTTGGATTGCTCGCTAACTTGCCTTCCATGTTGTGATGCATCTTCGCTCGTGTGTTCCCTTCCAAGCCGCATACTATTATAGGTTTCCAAGGGGCACACTCACCTCACCCTCAGTGTGTTAGAACCTCTCATGCACCTTCCTTGACTTACTTCAGCTGCCACACCCTCGCTACCAATAGGGACATCTTACTTGCCTCTGTACGAAACCGTGGTCAAGGCATTACTGTACGACCCACTGTTGGGACTCCTACACCAAACATTCTGAGGTCTAATTGGGACTTCTTACTGGGGATATCCCCTTGACATGTTTGCGGGTCCAACACTGTCAACACACAGATAAGTCTTCAATTATCAAATCCATACTATGAGAAATATTAGGCGAAGAAAACACAAACTGATCTTGCTCAAACACTTTATCAAGAATGTGGGAACCTGATGTAACCATCTACGGACATTGAAGTGCCCCAAATCCTTGATATGTATTTGAGAAATAAAGAGATGAATCAAATATAGACCAAAAATTTTAATTGGATAAGTTAATGGGAAAATAATTAAGGGGTTGACAACTGTTAAGGTTTGTATTTTGATCAAATTTGATGGCTAATGCATGAGGTGTTCCATTATTCAAAGATAAGGATGTATTATTTTGAGAGACCCTACAAGCTCTTCGAACTATGGAATGTTCCTTCTCACACGATAATGTTAGGAAATGATTGGTTTCTCTTTTCTAGTACATGAAATCATTACTTTGTATTCGATTAAAGACTAGACCAACAACATGAAATTCTAAATAGTTAACATTGATTGTTGGTATAACAAAGCTTGAAAATAAAGAATAGCAAGACCAAGCTGAAAAATGATCATAAGCATGTATCAAATCAGATCCAACATTGATATCAGCTTCAAGAATTAGATATGCTAAATGAATGAAGTATCGACTGAGGCTCAAGGGGATTGATTGTGCTTATAGAAAATGATTAAATTCATAACATACACAAGAAAGATAAGAAGATGATCATTCATTGAAGGATTCAGAAAGGAAAATTATTTCAAACATTAATTATCTTTGTCTTGATAATCATAATGACATGTTTTAAAGTTGGTTACATCCGCAAAAGACATGATACCCAACCCTGGGTTTCATACAAGAGATTCACATGAAGGAGAATTAACCAAACGAGAATATTTTATCTAATCAAAATATATGTCTTGAGGATTAAGAGAATTAACTTGAAAAGGCTGAAAATCCTTCATGAGTGAGCTCACATTCAATGTGACAATGTTAAGGAAAGAATTTAGCAAGAAAATCTAGATCTAATCTAGTTCGAGGATCTCATTAGAATCATGAGGACATGACATAACTATCTATAAGAGATAAAGTGACTCAACTCCCTGACAAGTCATTGAACTTTCAGATGATCAATTATCAAACTTGGGTGGATTAATATTTATAGCTATATACACACAACTATCATTAAATTTATCACTGAAAATATTGCTAATTCCACTGACTTAATCATATTTAAGATTAAGCATGTGGAACTATTCATGGGTAAATAATCTTGATGAATCAGTCAGAGGGATCCCTTGAACATCTATAACATCTTCCTCCCAACCTATGAAATATTTACAAATGAAGAAATCATGAACAACAAATTCAATCTTTTCATCTTCTAATTGTGAAACCGCATCATCTTGTACCTGATTATGATCAAAACCAGTTGGGTAAACACCTAAATAATTGAAGGAAACTGTTGGTGTAGCAGGTTCATCGAACACATCTAGGTACAGTGAATATTGTTCTAAACATGAGAAAAGATGAAAATACTAAGAAGGAGGGACCTCAGCTGCAACTGAATCAGATTTAAAATCCACAACCTGGGTACTCATATCAACTTGTAAAAACAATGGATCAATATTCATGTTATACTCCATGGGATCATTTAAACATCTACTATCACTTGGGACACTTCCTTGGTGATGGTGGGAAAGTGAATGAAAGAGAATAACATGAGGAGGTTGAAGATTAATTGAATCAACATAGCTTTCATCAACATAATGGTCAAAAAATGGCATACCAATGTACTTTTCATATTGATATTTATCTTCTTCCACATGGCATATTAAATATTCAAAAATATGGAACTCTGATTCTTTTGGTTCAATATCTAACAATGTATGGATCAGAGGAATATCAAGGGCATCCTGAACTAAAATATTATGCCAATAAAAAATTGGAGTTTTCAAACTACGAGAAGGCTTCTCAACAATTTGATCAAAGCCTTACAAATCTAGGTCTTCTTGACGAAGGAGAAGATCACCTAATATACTTGGGAACTCATCACTTCCTATATCAGAAAAAACATGAATGTCAAGGTGATGGTTTTCCAAGGTTTCAACTTTAGTAAGGGTTTGTAGATCATTTTACTAGTTATCAAGATCACAAGATGATTGATCAACCAAAAGTGTAGAATCATCTTTTTGACATGGGGGAATCTAAAAGAGGGAATAAATATGGAAAGTGTCTTCACTCTCTTTCTCCTCTACCAATAAGATATAGCCACCTTGTACCTGACCACCATGTGAACCAAAAAATTGAGAATCATAAGTATCTGGGACAATTGCTGGTAGAGCGGATTGATTAAGTGAATCAAGGTATATAGGGTTAGAAGGTGTCAATGATAGAGGATGACATGTATCCCTTGAAGGAACACTAATTTCAAAATAGATTTAAGATTAATATTATGCATGTTAGTGTGATCTTGAAGAATCAAGGGATCAACCTCCACACTAGATTTGATGAAATCAAGAGAATCATTAATGCTTCTTTGAATGAAAACTGGTTCATGAGAGGAAAATGAATGTGGGAGAAATAGATCAACAATTTGGTTTTCAAATTTCAGCACTCCAACCTCAACACACAGGGAACACTTTTTTGGTAATGAGAAAGGAAAACGACAAGGAATAAAATAATTAATATATTCCTCCTCCGAGAATGGTGGTGCCTCGTGATCGAGAAAAGTTGGAAGAGAAAAATTGTCAGGATAATATGACATAAATTGTTTCAAGGAGATTAGAACCAATCGTTGAAAATTCTCACTCATAAAATCCCAATCCACGTCTTCTTCAAAGAATTCATAGAGAAGTTGAAGAAACCAATCAAGAAAATCATCTGTTGATTCACCAGGATTCATTCTAAGCTTATTGATTCTTTTATAGACATATTTATAATCATACCTGTCAAAAGCTTCATGAATTTCCTTAACAAATTGCTCAAATGAATGAATAGAAGAAGATGGTAATGTATGACACCAATGCTTAACATGACCTTCAAGTGTAAGGGTAAACAATTTAGCTTGAGCATCATTACAATGTATTCCATTAGGAAAAAAAATTTGAATGAATAAAAGCATATTCCCCAACACAGTTGTTGGACCATTTTCATCAAACTTGAGATGTGACAAGTTATGAATGATTTCCATAGGGATTGTAAGATTTGATTTGTTCAAAAAACATCCAAGGATTATGATTTGGGAAGAAATCATTTAAGATGATAGATTCAAAATAGACCTCAAAAGACTCAGCTCGTCATTTGGCCCTCCTTCTAGCACCAAATATGTTGACAATGTTGGATGCTATAAACAATAGGGGGTCTCCCTCGAATGAAGTCCCAACTACACCTCACACCACTTGGGGTAGGAGCCCCATCTGGATAATAGGCTTGGCCACTATTATTCTTATATATTTTCTTTGGATTCAATTATCAACATAAGATATTATGCACATAGCCTTTCAAGAAAGAAAGTAAGTTGACATTGTGAAGCATACAATTGCAATGTGTACAAGGTACTTTCCTGGAAGGGAAAGAAAGAGTGAGCCTCTAGAATAAAAGTAATAGTAATATTCCAAAAGAGATGAACAAGTGCATAGAAAGAATCATTTATTAACATATAGAGTAGTTCACAAGATACCAACGATCATAAAAGAAAGTAACAACACACATTCAACAAGATACATACCAAATCCAATGAAATAGTTCATCTTCATTAGTATGTAGAAACATAAACATACACCGCAAATAATGAAATATTAGTATTACAACCATTCATGAATTATATGCATGAAAGTGCATTAGCTTCAAGAGCTTCGAATTATTAAGTGAAAGTCCCAAGATGCACCATTACAATGATACAACACTAACTCTAATAATGGAACGTTAAGTCACCACTTACTCCTCCAAAGAATGATCTTCACTCCTATACCAAGCTAGAGAAGTTAAGGTGAAAGTCCTTTTTCTTGAGCTATGAGGGTGCATATATAACAAATGAGGTAACTCTCAACCTCCCTTATGACTCTTGACCTTCTGTCATGACTCTTGAGCTCCCATGTGACTTTTCAAATTCCTATGTGACCTTTGAGCTTCTACATAATTCTAGGACTCTCTAGTGACTTTTCAAATTCCATGTGTAACCCATAGGATTGCAAAACATTTACATTTTCTCATTTATGAAATTACATAATTACATTCCACAAATAACGTGGCAAAAACACATGGGACCAAACTACATTTTTGTGTTGACACTTTGTATTACCATAATTTGGTTACTGTGACATGAAACTTGATGGAAATGCATTGATGTGAGGTTCCTTTCTCCACTGATATGTCTTCAACTCTTGATGTTTGATCTAGATCTGCTTCAAATTCACCATCCAAAGGGTCTAGATGAGTGTTGGAACCTTGTAAGTCAATGTGAATTTCCATTTGTCTATAGTGGTCCAAGATTCTTTTACCCCTATATGATAATGTCTTTGTGTCTCGTCTCCACAAGTGTTCTTCTTGTAACCTCTTCTTGTTAAATTCCTTGAGCATCATCTTTCCCTCATAGGATGACATCACCTGTAAATGAAGTTCATTCATGACAAGATAACATTAGTCCCATAATCACCTATTCTACATGTTTTTGTTCATGTAGCATGTTGACTCTGATGGAACATTGCGCAAGGAATGAGAGAGAGGCTTAGGGATTGCACAGTTGAGTTTTGCAACGACTAAGGATGACCCTAATTTCTAATAGAATTGTGCAATGCATTGTAGGATGTAAGGAAGGACAAGGTACTATGCAATAGGCAAGTTCAATTAGCAAGAGTAGGAAGACTAGGCAATGTAACTACACAATGCACAATGATTGAGAAGAATACTCCTAGGATTGCACAGTTGAACACTGCAGTCACCGAGATAGGGACCTACTATCCACTAGAACTATGAAATTCACAATTGAGGAAAGGAAGTACAAGGCATTGCACAAATGAGAAAGTGAAGGAGACAAGGGAGGCAAGGTTGTTCACTTTAACTACACAGTGTGCACTAATTGAAGAGGGGGCTTAGGGGATTATGCATTTCAGCTCTGCAGGAGTCCTTAGATGACCCCACTATCCACTACAACTACGTAATGCACAATACAAGGTAGGAGGGATCATGAGTTGTGTAGTGGAAAAGGCTAACCAACAAGATTGAGGGTTTGTACTCTAGGTTTCTCAATGAGTAGTTGGAAGAGGTTGTCCTCAATATGGATATAGTGCATAGGTCTGAGAGATAAGGATTTCATCTTAAATTTTTATGAGTGTGCAATGCTCTCATCACTTTGACTTGAAAATTGAGTTCACTCGCGAGTTATGCAAGATGTGAGGACATGAATGAACTCCAAAATTGAATAAGTGTGATCAATGATACAAGAGGGTAAGAGCATATAATAGGTCTCAAATATGATCGCACACACATATATTATCAAGCACATGACAAGAAGACACACATTACCCAAAACCAACAATCATACATTGGAATGATAGTAAAACGACACTTATCTCCAAGTGCAACACTTAAGATATACCTTTGCGACACAGGTGTCACGATGAAACCAAAATTTATGTTATGCCATAAGAATGTATCCATCACATGTCCTAATTATAAATAGCATCAACTAGTGTAAGAGAGTGTGTTAGAGATTCCTTTAGGAGGTGCTCTTAAGATGTGTTAAAACAAGTGAAAGCACACATGCAAGAGTGAAAACGACACTTGCAAACATAAAGAAAACCCAGGAGACACACGTAAGAATGAAAATATGAAAAAAAAAAACTTGTAAAATATAGATAAAGAGAAAATGATACATTTAAGAGAAAAATAAAGCAAAAGCGACACTTGCGAAATAAAAAGCAACAATTGAGTAACTTAACCAAATGATGGGGCATTTGCAACCATGGGTGAGAGAACACTCCTTATGCTCCAATAGCACACAAATATCAAAAGTGAAATATGAATATAAGTATTAAATATGGACTAGACTCTTTTCATAGGGAGAGAAAACATGCACTAGGGTTAAGATTAGTGAGTGTGCTTAGTGCATATAAGGAAACTAGGAGCTAAGGGTGAATTGAATGACTTGAAGAAGTACACTCTTATTGTCAATAAATAGGGAACAATCACTATATGTCCTTACACTATCATTGTCCATTAGTATTGTGAAGTCTTTGTCTCTAATAATTGCACAAGCACTGTCACCAATGACTGTGCAAGCACTTCCATAAACGATTGTGCAATCACCATCTCTAGAAGTTGTGCAATCACTATCATTAGGCAATGTGCAATCACTACTACTAGGAACTATGCAATGACTATCACCAAGGGTTGCACAATGCATGAATTCCAAGGGAAATTGATTGCTAGCCTTACTTAGAGGAAGTGTGCTACATGAGCATTGCGATCTAAGCATGTGTAAGCAAGTTGTTGCAACACTTACAATATTTAAAAAATACTTAAGCACTTAGAAAAGAATTAACCAATCATGAAGTGACTATGAAATGACAAATTATGAGATCATAAGGAGGCTCCAAAATTCAAATGTAGGCAAAAAAATTTAGGATGTTTGTCGCAGCGACAACAGGTCTTCAGCTCCACTACGCTTCCACTATGCCACTCTACTACAATGCTAATAACATTGATATTTATTGTGATAAACACCATACATCTATGATGGATAGTTCAATATCTCACCTATATCATAAGCATATGATTCTTATGAAATTAATCATAAAAAAATTAAATCAAATTAAACCAAAATTTCAATAGAAAATTCTTTAAACTAATACTTATATCTATGGTTACTATTTTCTTCCTTTATCTCCATAGGTAATAATTCCATATCACAAATTTTACCAAACAAGAATTACTTTTGCTCACATCCCAATGATTTTCGTTACCAAACAAGATTCGTTTTGCTCGCATCCTGATGATTGTCTTTACCTAATGTGATTCCTCTTTCTCACATCCCAGTGAGTGTATTTACCAAACAAGCCTACTCGTGTTTACATCCCAGTGAGCATGGGGCATATTTCTTCTCCCAATATCTACTCACCTCTTCAAGCCTAGGAATCCCCCATTCCAGATAGTCTACCTATCTAAACATTTTCCTACATGTGCCCCCATTAGCTACTCTCCCTTCCAAGCCCAAGAAACCACCATTTCAGTCTTTCTATCTATCCAAGGGATTTCCTGCATGGGTTAATCACTAGAGTCTTATATCCAAGTGCTAGTTCTGCATGCTATATGTAATGTGCATGGAGTCTTATGGCCAAGTGTTGGTCCAGTGTGCTCCACTACATTGTTCATGGAGTCTTATAGTTAAGGTATTGGCTATGAATTTCTCCCATAAGCTAAACAAAATGTCACAAAGTTATAATTCCCTCACATCTATCTTCTTTCTAAGCTTCCTGCTCCATTATTTCTCTCATGTCACAACATCTAGTTTCCATGAGATGTACTCAAAATTTTCAAAGTATAAATTTCTTTTGACCAACTTTGCTTCATTTAGAAGTTAGATCTCATATGCATGAGACTTTTAATTGTGTTGTTGGGATCCATTTTAGTTGGTGATATTTTTTCATGGTGGCTTCTACTGCACACCCAATACCATCATTTCACCTATAATCAAATCTTCTGATCAACCAAACTCTTGTCAGTGTTTATACCTACAATATATTTATTGCAAAAATTCACAACATCCTGAAGTGAACTCAAATTTATTGTACATATAACAATTATGTTAGTCCATGTAATATTAAATAGATTGAAATGAAACTATAATAGCATCATATGTGCGTGCCAAATTCATTCTAAGCATTCCATAATGCAATCAAGCATTTATTCTAGCAGCCCAAAGAGCCAAATATGAGAGTTGCATATCTTTAAATTTGTGAGTAATTAGTTATCTATTTCATTTAGCATGAATCACACTATAAGTTATTACAAATTTTCACATTGAAAGCTTCTTTCCTTAACCATCCCCTTCCTTGGCATCCATGTAATACATTTGTTAATTCTGAAACAAAAGATATCAAATTCAGCTGAAAGGAATTCTTACCCAATTCCTTTCCTTTACCTTTTTACCTTTTCTTACCACTTGTCTCACTTACTTGGCTACCATTACAAGTACTTTCAGCTATGTCATTTTGAAGAAGTCCAATTAGCTTGTACATATCTAATGTTGCAATATTCAACATTCCCTAGAATTGTCTCGACTCCATATATTAGTCACAATTCTATCAATTCAATTGTATTTCAAGTTTCAATGAAACTTCATTAAAGGCATTTACATTAGGAGTCCAATTTACAAATTCTAACACTGTCCTTTACCATATACCTATTCATATGCTTTTATTTGTAGAGTTGAACTCAATGTCTATTGTTTTCAAATATTCACATGACAAACATCGTAGGCCAAGCATATCATGTGCAAACTAATGATGGAAATTAACAACAAGAGATCATTCTTACAAACTTTCCTAATGGATATTCCACATGTCATGGAATCCATTATATAACTTCACTGTGTTACCCAAAATATAGCAAGTGATTTTCATTTACATATAATTCACATAGTAAAATTATCTTAAAAATTAAATTAATTTCCTCCTACTATGATGTCTCTCAATATGACCTTTCAAATGAACTGACATCATTATTCCCCTTTCTTAT
The DNA here is from genome assembly GCA_031772625.1 of Pinus tabuliformis. NCBI lineage: Eukaryota > Viridiplantae > Streptophyta > Pinopsida > Pinales > Pinaceae > Pinus > Pinus tabuliformis. The sequence goes on along the minus strand of CM062804.1, from coordinate 453,133,688 downwards.
GTTCTTATCATTCACAATTTCATAAAATATAAAATACCTATATTGGCCAATAAAATTTTTAGTTAAGGGAACTTCCTCCTTATGTTGTTTTCATAGTTGTCACCTCATTGTCCATTTTGTTCATGTAGACCCAGTCACCCCCCTAGGATTATATGTTATTATCATCTTCCATCTAATGCAATTTATCACATGCATGCAATTTAATCAGGGTATTGAAATTCTACTTGGGTTTAATTCATCTCTTCTCCATTATCTTATTTACTTCCTTTTCCCACACCCAAAAAACCAAACCAAGACCATACAAAGAAAGAAGAAAAATTAAAAATATAGAAAAACCACAACAACAACACATGAAAAACAACACAAGGCATGGCCATGCTCAATGTCAACAAAAATTAAACATGTATCCAATGACATATGAAGAGTTGCAAAACATATCGATTCACAACACATCAAACACTCTATATTTACTTAAACAAGAGCACGTAGTACATGCACAAGGTTTTAATTAGAGTCTTCCCTGAGGTCTACAACAACCTTAAGATCCCAAAATATTTCTAAATTGTTCAAGAGAAACTTTTCAATATTTTAGAGGAATTATGTGGATGTTCCCTCATCTCTTTATCTTTTTGAGTTACTTCCTTCAGTATTGTTGATTGTTGGTTCATGTGTCTAGAGTTTACATGAAATATTCTTCTTTTGTTATTTGTTAGGGCATTCACAGATAAGGTGTTCTCCTCCACAACCCCAAAATGGCAATGGCCCTTTCTTCTTCTCAACCTTATGAGGTTTCTCTCTAATATTGTCATCATGAGACCCTTCCATATTTCCAATGGTTAATTCATGTTGCAACAACCCTTGCATGTAGGACAAGTTTTGTAGCAGAATTATGTTCAACTTTTCCTATTCTTGTTATTTCCTAATGAGTGTTTCCTTTCTCCACCTTGCAAATCTTCAACTCAACTTTCAATCTCCTAAGAGCATTTATTCCATTAGGGGAACTTTCCTCTTAATGCTCAGTATGGACTTGGTCCATATTATGTTGTACCATATTGTTTTGCATTTTCTACAAATTGTACATTCTTATGTGATGTGGAATGCACACAGAAGTTAGTTATATCAAGCATAAACATATAAATTTTTTAACTTGTCATGCTAACATTAAGCATGTTGATATGAGGCAAGCTAATATGATGCAACTCAAAAATATAAAACCCATGTTAGCACATAAATAAAAATACATGTAAGCATTCTATTATGGTCCATAACCCCATTAGCTGTAAATCCAAGGAAAATTAACATATGCAATAATTAGACTATTATATTAAAATTTTACGTGATCCTCTTTAGGTCCAACTTTCAACCTCTTGATACAATATAATACACTCTACAACACTTAACATAGCTCTAACATCGCCTTTCAAGACCCTTCTAGTTCGAGTGTTGAACAGAGGCGATGTGATACAACTCTAACACACAACATTTTGTAACAAAGCCTCTATCTCTATCCCCAAAGGTCTAGTTGTTAGTATGAATTTTTTGGAGAAGTTTACAAAAATGCTTCACTTAAGGTGCTCGTGATGAATAGCCTTAAAAAAAAAATGGTTACTAATATGCTTCATATATGCAAAACATTAGTTAGAAAAACTGCAAAAATATGGCATGCAAAGACATAGGAACATATAACAATAAATAATATACCAAAAACCCAAGAAGAATTTTTTTTTTTTTTAATTTAAATTGTTTACACTTGGTAAGGAGAATATGCAGACTCAGATCTACAAATCCCCATTCGTGGAATGGGTCCTTTGATACCCTGCACTTTAGCTTCATCTCTCTCTCTCTCCTAATGGTTGTTGTGGGAAAATGGTGTTAATAGTGGCTTAAATTCGAAAACGGAGCTCAAATATCATTATGTGATAATGAGGATGATGAGAATGGTCATGTGTAGAATGAGCAGAAAAACCCTCTATTTATAAGAAAATATTAGGATAGATCTAGATCTAAATATAGAAAAATAATAAAAAATTGTTAGACCGAATCAAGATCTAGCCGTTAGGAATATTTTATTATATTTTAGAGGGGGGAGATTATTTGAAATGATAAAATATCTTTATTTAGAAAATGGTTAAAGTAATTATCAAATAAAAAATAATTTATTGATTAATTTATGGGGATAAAGTAAAAAATGAATTAGAAATCATTATTAAATAATGATTTAATAATTAACTCATGAGAGAAATAAGGGATAATTAAGGAATAATAAATAAATAATGGAGTGGTTAAATTAAAAATAGTTATAAATAATCACTAAATAATGATTTAATAATTTTTTCAAGAGAATAACAAATTAATAATGATTTATTTAATTATTATCATGCGATTTTTGGATTTTAATGAGGAATCATTTAGGAAAGTGGTTCACTAAATTATTTCCCAAGGTGAAAGTGGATTTTAATGTGTAAAAACCCATCCAACATGGTGTATTTTGATAAACTTAGTAGGAAATTGCTAGGTCAACATTTTTTGGGTGATAGTAGATTGCCCGCCAATGTAGGAGTGTCAAGAGCACATTGTATGAACGAAATACATTATCGGTTCACTTTCACGAGACATTGAATGGGAGCCATATATATATATATATATATATATATATATAGATAGAGATATATATATAGAGAGAGAGAGAGAGAGAGAGAGAGAGAGAGAGAGAGAGAGAGAGAGAACTGAAGAAATGAAGGGAAGGACTGAAACTGGAGGGGGCGAGACCTACTTGTCAGATAGAAGTCTCCTTTTATGATGAGTACAATATCTCAATGAGGTGAGGGAGGCATACCCATACCTGCCGAGATAACTGAGTACAAATGATAATGGTGTGCCCAACAATGTGGTACATGATACATGATATGTTTGCATGAATCGTCCAGAAAGTGATACAATGATATAATGAGTCCCATATACATAATTGCTTGGAAGACAAAGATAAGGACTGATACAATGAAATCTGTTGAACGGAGTACATAGGACATAATACCCCAAAGTTGACATGAGGGGGATATCACAACCAGATAATCCCTATTAAACAAGAAAGGGATCTGAAGATCTGAATGGACCATCTGAAAGAGACGTGCATGTTGTGGGCTCTGGGATTAGTGGAAACTTTGCTAGGTAGATTGACAGAACTGCATCTAAGGCTGGATCATGATCTGCTCATTGCCAAGCATGTAAGGGGCTACCTAAAGGGCCAACCCCTCATGAGGCCTAGAATATCTCACACACATATGGTTAAATGCTAGGAAAATCTACTGGATCAATGGACCATCAAGTTTATGATTCTCGATCGTGTGATAATGAGCTGGAGTCGAGCACACAAGAAACAACAAATTCAAAGGGAGATGATGATTCCCTTTCCTTGATCTAAGGCATTGAACAATGATGAAGGTTTGAACCAAGGTACAATTTCATCTAGACCATTCTCCTGGAATAGATGTGTGGAAGTCGAGAGAAGAGGCCTTGCGAGAGTTGAGGCAATGAGGAGTCCTCAACCGAGGCATGAGGATCATAGTAATGTGAATGATAGAGAATGAAATCAGGGATGATGACAGGGAAAGAAGGGGACTAGTGGATGCATTACTTCCATTTTCAGAGCATAATATGCAAGGTTGACCTAGAAACTACTAAAATGATTCCAGAGGGGATAGTCAATTACTCAGATGGAGGATTTTCAAAGACATATCAAAATAGTTGGAGGCCAAATATGAGAAAAATGGGATGAATGTGAAACACAAAGGGATAATATATTGTACGAGGGTGCAATGGGACACTGAAAAAACTCTATGGATGCAGGGGTGACTCATATATGATGCTCTGAACAAGGGTGACTCTATGATGTTTCCACATGGGAAAGGACAAAAGGAGACCATAAAAGCATGAGTAAATAGTGGTTACTCATGACGAAACTCAACACATTATAGGTGCCAGAGTACTGATGACTTATATGGAGAGATTTGATTTTAATAGGTGGAAAAGCGAGACCTCATGGAAAAAATGGCTTCCTGACAAAGTTTCAAATTGCCAAAAGAGAAGAGAGACCCATTATAGAGCTAAGTGAAAATTTTCCAATGGTGTAGATAGTTTGACAAATTGAGCTACAATTTTCTCATAATGGCCATGGGAAAATTTAGGGTTTTCCTATAAAAGGGCTTCTTGCCCTTAATTCCAAATTATTTGTGCATTGAGTTGTTTGAGAATTGGGAGGGGAGGAGGAGGCCCTAAATCTTTGCGATCTCATAGTGGAAAAACCAACCGATGGATTTTGGATGGGTTGGTAGAGAATTATTTTGTTCCAAGTGCTTAAATAAGGGATTTGAGCATCTAGCCCCAATGACATGAGATCGTCTAGAGGATAATGAGTATATGTATGGGAATAGGTGCCCCCTAGTTTTGTATGTATAGTTAAAGCATGTTGTGGACATGCCAGAAGTATTTAGAGTAATGGATTTTAAATATTTGTATGGATGCACTTTGTGGTGTCGTGACCAGTTGTTACTTATGGTTGGCTTCTTATTGGAAGACCGGATGAATGTAGTGGGATAAAGGAAATGGTGGATTGTCGATCTCATGTGGTACTACATAGATTAGTAAAATGTACTGAATTTTTGGGTTCACATACATGGTTTCACCATACCAAAGAGTGGCTTTGAATATAATGAATTGATGCTCACCTAGAAGACACTGAGGTTGAACAAAAAAAATGTCTAAGGGAGCGGGTTTTTTATGGAAGATGTGGGAATGATTAAGTGGATCATCCTTATGGTGATCTACAGTGTGATGGTACTACAGAGGCTCTTCAAAATGGGGAAGAGTAATGGTACTAGAGTTAGCACTACCATACATTATAAAAGGGTTGGGGAGGATTGCTTCTCCTAGACTCTTAGAAGTGGATGCCCCCTCACCCAAACATTGCATGGAAATGTAATGGCCATAAGGTGGATGTGGCTTAAATTCATGGGTTCTAAGTAAGGGGTTATGGAAAAAATCATCATCATGGGAGACAAGGTTTACATACACAACATCTATTGTGGGAGACTGATGACAAGTGGATGTTAAATCCACTGATGTTGAGACCAAAGTGTCTTCAGAGGATGGTTCTAAAGAAGAAAATTTAGAAAATCCATAGTCTGAAGAATTCAATCCCATAGATAATGACAGGTAGATAATGGGTACTGAATTATCTATCATTTCGACGTCAGGAGGGGGAATCACAATAGTGGGTTGAGAAGCCTCTTGTCCTGGCGAAGAATTGGTAACAAGACCCATAGGTATATAAGAAGGAGATTCACCCAAAGCAGAATCTAGTTCACAAAGAACATGGAGCATATCACCAAAATATTCGAAATGAGGAAAATGATGAGAATAATTTCTCTACATATCGTACAAAGCACAAGGGTGGTTCATGTGTAATGATTTATTATTCTTGGAAGACTCGAGTAAGGTGACTTGCACCTTAGAATATTAGGGTTAGGTTGAATACCAGATTCTAAGACCATGCTCTTAACATGGAGAATATCAAGGAAATTGTTAGTGGCATGACCATGAACATCACACAAAGAACATGGAGGCATAGGCTTTGGTGGTTTACTGGGAGTGGTTGCCACTTGGGTTTCCTTGTCTTTTCCCCCATTTTTTGGACATTTACCCCCTCACCAGATGCTTTTGCAATAGGAGTGACTATCTATTAAGGTTGATGTGGAACTAAAACAAAGCTGGGGGTGGTAGAAATTATTTTCATTAGAGTCAACTTTCACGAGACACTGAAGGGGAGTCATATAGAGAGAAAGATCACTGAAGAAATGAAGAGAAGGACTGAAACTCGAGGGCGAGAGACCGAACTATCAAATAGAAGTCTCCTTTAATGATGAGTACGAGATCTCAAAGAGGTGGGGGAGGCATATCCATACCTATCGAGATAACTGAGTACAAATGATAATGGTGTGCCCAACAATGTGGGTTTGAGAAACATGGTACATGATACATGATATGTTTGCATGAATGGGCCAGAAAGTGATACAATGATATAATGAGTCCCATACACATAAATTCATAGAAGACAGAGATTAGGACTGGTACAATGAAATATGTTTAACGAAGTACATAGGAAATAATTCCCCCAATTTTATATGAGGAGGATATCACAACCAAAGAATCCCTATTAAACAGGAAAGGGCTCTGTAGATCTGAATGGACCATCTGAAAGAGAGGTGCATGTTGTGGGCTCTCGGATTAGTAGAAACTTTGCTAGTCAAATCGCTGGAACTACATCAGAGGCTGAATCATGATCTGCTGATTGCCGAGCATATGGGGGGCTACCTAAAGGGCCACCCCCTCATGAGTTCTAAAATATCTCACACACACCCAGTAAAATGCTAGGGAAATCTACTGGATCACTAGACCATCAAGTGTATGATTCTTGATCGTGAGATAATGAGTTGGAGTCGAGCACACAAGAAAAAACAAAGTCAAAGGGAGATGATGATTCCCTTTCCTTGATCTAAGGCACTAAATAATGATGAAGGTTTGAACCAAGGTACAATTTCATCTAGACCATTCTCCTAGAATAGATGTGTTGAAGTCGAGAGAAGAGGCCCTGCGAGAGTTGAGGCAATGAGGAGTCCTCAATAGAGGCACGAGGATCATAGTAATGTGAATGATAGAGAATGAAACCAGGGATGATGACAGGGAAAGAAGGGACTGGTGGATGCATTACTTCCCTTGTCAGAGCATAATATGCAAGGTTGACCTAGAAACTACTGACATGATTCCAGAGGGGGTGGTCAATTACTTAGATGGAGGATTTTCAAAGACATATCAAAATAGTTGGAGGAAAAATATGAGGAAAATGGGATGAATGTGACACACAAAAGGATAATATAGTGTATGAGGGTGAAATGGGACACTGAAAAAACTTTATGGATGTAGGGGTGACTCATCTCTATGCTCTGAACAAGGGTAACTCTATGATGTTTCCACATGGGAAAGGCCAAAAGGAGACCATAGAAGCATGAGTAAATAGTGGTTACTCATGACTAAACTCAACACATTATAGGTTCCAAAGTACCGATGACTCATATGGAGAGATTTGATTTTAATAGGTGGCAAACCAAGACCTCATGGAAAAATGGCTTCCTAACAAAGTTTCAAATTACCAAAAATGAAGAGAGACCCATTATAGAGCTAAGTGAAAGTTTTCCAATGGTTTAGATAGTTTGAAAAATTGAGCTACAGTTTGCTCATAATGGCCATGGGAAAATTTAGGGTCTTTCCTATAAAAGGGCTTCTTGCCCCCAATTCCAATTCATGTGTGCATTGAGTTGTTGGAGAATTGGGAGAGGAGGAGGAGGCCCTAAATCTTGGCGATCTCATAGTGGAAAAACCAACTGATGGATTTTGGATGGGTTGGTAGAGCGTTATTTTGTTCCAAGTACTTAAATAAGGGATTTGAGCATCTGGCCCCACTGGCACAAGATCCTACAGAGGATAATGAGTATATGTAGGGGCATAGGCGCCCCCCAGTTTTGTATGTATAGTTAAAGCAGGTTATGGACATGCCAATAGTATTTAGAGTAATGGATTCCAAATATTTGTATGGATGAACTTTGTGGTGTTGTGACCAGTTGTTACTTATGGTTGACTTCTTATGGGAATACTAGATGAATGTAGTGGGATAAAGGAAATGGTAGATTGTCGATCTCATGTGGTACTACATAGATTAATAAAATGTACTGAATTTTTGGGTTCGCATACATGGTGTCACCATACCAAAGAGTGGCTTTGAATATAATGAATTGATGCTCACCTAGACGACACTGAGGTTGAACAAAAACAATGTCTAAGGGACTGGGTTGTTGATGGAAGATGTAGGAATGATTAAGTGGATCATCCTTATGGTGATCTAGAGTGAGATGGGACTCTATAGGTTCTTCAAAATGGGGAATATTAATGGTACTAGATTCGGCACTACCATACATGATAAAAGGGTTGGGGAGAATTGCTTCTCCTAGACTCTTAGAAGTGGATGCCTCCTCACCAAGACATTGCATGGAAATGTAATGGACACAAGGTGGATGTGGCTTAAATTCATGGGTTCTAAGTAAGGGTTAATGGAACCAATCATCATCATGGGAGAAAAGATTTACGTACACAACATCTACTGTGGAAGACTGATGACAAGTGGATGTAAAATCCACTGATGTTGAGACCGAAGTGTCTTCAGAGGATGGTTCTAAAGAAGAACATTTAGAAAATCCCAAGGAGTCTAAAGAAGTCGATCCCATAGATAATGACAGGTAGAGAATGGGTACTAAATTATCTATCATTTCAACATCAGGAGGGGGAATCACAATAGTGGGTTGAGAAGCCTCTTGTCCTGGCAAAGAATTGGTACCAAGACCCATAGGTAGATAAGAATGAGATTCACTACAAGTAGAATCTAGTTCACAAAGAACATGGAGCGTATCACCAAAATATTCGATACAAGGAAAATGATGATAATAATTTGTCTAGATATTGCAAAAAGCACAAGGGTGGTTCATGTGTAATGATTTATTCTTCTTGGAAAACTTGAGTAAGGTGACTTGCACCTTAGGAATATTAGGGTTGGGTTTAATACCGAATTCTAAGACCATGCTCTTAACATTGAGAATATCAAGGAAATTGTTAGTGGCATGACCATGAACATCAAAAAGCACATGGAGGCATAAGCTTTGGTGGTTTACTGGAAGTGGTTGCCAATTGGGTTGCCTTATCTTTTCCCCCATTTTTTGGACCTTTCCCCCCTCACCAAATGCTTTTGCAATAGGAGTGACTATCTATTAAGGTTGATGTGGAACTGAAACAAAGCTGGGGTGGTACGAATTAGTTGCACTAGAGTCAAATCCATGTAAGACTTGAGTTGGTTAGGGGGATTGTTTGTAGGAGGATTTATGTACCAAATAGATATCCCCAAATTCATGTTAGGAAGATTCAACATAGACATTACAAGAGTAGAAAATATTCCTGGTGGCGTGAATAAGAAAGGTATATGTATAAAGGGATAATGACCCAGAGGAGCTCCTCTTGAGGGAGAATGGCCTGGATGAATTGTTCCTAAAGGGCCATTTGAGTCTTGAGCAGTGGATTGTTGGGCAACTGGTCATTGGGAAGATGTACTAGACTACTTGTTGGTAGCCTGTGATGCTTGAAGTATGAAACACTTGAATAGATAGGCCTAGTATAAATAGGCAATAGGCCATAATAAGCCACAAGCAACATTTAATCTTTATAGGCTCGAGTGGAAACATCGATGAAGGTAGGGGTTATTTTGTTACCTTCCATTGATGAAATGATATTTTGAGGAGAAGTATGGGATTTAGAGTCATAGTAAGTCATTTGATCGATAGTGACAATATTACCATTATGGGGAAAGCATAACTTACAGAAAACATAAGATGTGACAAGTGACATGAAGATATGACCAAGAAAGAGGTTATAATTGAGAGGGGCATCAATAACTTTGATATCGATCATGACCTGCTTACCAGACATGGCTATGGGGAAATTTCGATATAAAATGAGAGGCTATGAGGGGTGACCTTCCCATGCACAAAGAGTCATGCTTGATGGTGACATGTTAGGGGAAGCAAGTTGTTTCCAGATATTAGTGGCCATTGGCCTTCGTCGACTATACATTGTTAAACAACGACATTTTTATGGATATTGGTACCTGAAAATAAATGGAGGGAAGAGGAGGATGATCCATGATCCTTTTTATCAACATCAAATACAATCATATGAGTCATCAAAAGGATCCACAACACCTAAAGAAGATAGTAAATCTTTATGTTGGGATTGGCACATCTGGAGTACTTCCAGTGTTAACATGGTAGTAGGAGATTGTGCCAAGTCATATACTATGCTAGAAGTGTAAACAAATTCAGAACTAGCAAAATTTATATGTAATGGTCCTTTCGTGATCTTAGGTTGAACCTCTACCTTAGGCTGAGGGATCTGTAAGGTACCATTTGGTGAAAAAAGGGGCTTAGTGGAAACTTTGGGTTGAGAACCAGTTGTTGACTTGTCAGAAGGGTTTTTGTATTGGTGCAACCGAGTTTGGAGGTTTATATCTGTGGAATTCATCATGATAATTTGATAAGACCCATTCCCTGGCTGTGAAGATGGAGGAGGTGGAGGATTCTAGTTAGCTTGGGTGGCCACATATCCTTGGTGAGGGAATGGGTTGGTAAGAATTGTAAGTTATGTAGAAGGAGGAGGGGGTTGAGTGATAGGCTACTTCCCTCTAAAGGAATATTCTTAAGCTTCCTATGCCTGATGCATCTAAGGGAGAAGGGGACACTCATGATTGTAATGGCCATAAGTCCCACAAAAAGAAAAATGTTTATTGGTCCTAAGAGCCTTTTTCTACTTGGGCTACTCACCCTGTTGTTGGGTTGCAAGATTTGACTGATCACCCTTATTGGAATTAGGTTGTCTACCTTGGTTCCCTTGATTACCCTGAGACAGATGATTCTGGTTACCCTTCCCCTTGTTCCTTCTCTTGGGTTTGTGGGGGATGGTAGCACTTTTCTTAGCATATAATTGACTTTTTGGAGGTAGTTTTTACTGTGGCATAGATGGTCGAGGTGTTGGTGTTTGAGTGTGAATGATATGATTCAACCCTTAACCACATTAATATGTCAATCCGGGGTCATTTATTATTGCAAGGGTATCATGCACTATATATGCAAGGGCAAATTCATAATCCAGCAATTGATCAGGAGTTCAATTAATTAATTAAACATGCAATCTAAAATAATAAATAAACTGTAGCAACAAATGGAAATGACAACAATAACTAATTTGTAACAGCAATGGAAATGACATAAATAATTAATCTATAACAACAAGTCGATTCACAACATTCACATCAAACCATTACAGTGAAAAGAAGAAATACATTAATTAAAAAGAAACTAAGCACACATTACTTCAACAACACCTGATCCGGGATGTGGTAAAAAGAATTGAAGGCTAGATAATCAGAATATCAATATTGCATTAATAAAAATGAAAATACAGAAGTCTCATGTTACATTCTCAAAGAAAAACCTTCAATATCTTATCTGCTCCCCTACATGCGTTCTCCCTGATTTGTGTCTTTTAAATATACAAACAGCAAAGGGAAATTTACAACAAGATTGATTACAAAATATCAATAATAAAGATGAGATCTGAGAGATCTTTCCATCATGATTTAGCCGGAACAAGTCAAATTTGGTCATTGCAATTGGGGCAATTTGGAAAATGGCCACAACAGAAAATATGTGAATATATCCTTCGAAGAACCTTGCTTTTATCCCAATCTAGACCGAATTTCTAAAACCTGCACACTGGAAAACTAATTTGGTCCGTTCTGCACAAAACCCATGTCTCATATTTTTAAGATTCTTCTTCGTTTTCCCAAAATGTCCAATGCAAAACTGTCATGTTCTATTCCAGCGAAATTCTGAGTTGGAATATTTGATTATGCGTTGAAGATCAAATTTGCAATCTACAAGAGATCTTGGAGGCTAAAATCATGAGTGATGTTATAACAAATTCATCTATAAACCATTATTAGCAATATCACACATAATAATCATCAATTTATTAAAAATAAAGGAGAAAAAATATTACTTATCCACAAGAGCATAAATAATTATGAAATGGAATTATATAATAAATTATGGTAAATAATGTGGTAAAAGAATACTAGAAATGTATGAAATGGATGTTAAGAAGTGATAATAATAATGAAAAATTAGAAACCCAACATCTCCCTCAAACTGAACATGCTGCATGTCCTCATGCAACCCAATGCCTTTGTATTAACCAAGAAGGGGAAATAGTGGTTGAAAAATATGAATGAATAATTCTCAGTGGTTTTTTTCATGACATTCTCCTAAAATTTTAATAAATTAAAACTTATTTTATTTTACCTCAAGTTTTACCTCCATAAAAATGTGGAATGGCATGTATGGATTGATATTTGTTGAAGCTAATGTATGCTGAGTTGATGTTGAAAGTGATGTGGAAGGTGGAAGCCATGCAAGCTGAAAGAAAGTAATCAGAAAGTGTAGCAAGATTTCCTTCCCCCAAACTCATTAGTTTCCCTGTCATCAAGATTTCTATAACACCTCTCATGAGTATCCTCAATCAGTAATTCATTAGGATTCAAAATCAGAACTAGGCCTCTTTATCCTACCCCAAAATAATAGTAGTGTTGTTAAGCTAGGATTAAATAGAGATTGATTGGGTAAAGCAACTATCTTTGGTTAAAGATATGAAACTTGTAGAATAAAGGAATGATAGATTAGATGATACAAAATGTCAAATATCAAATATCCTAAAAGTTTCATCCCTAACATGTAAAGTAAATATTTATAACTCAATAATATATATAAACCATAACCACCATTATCTAAGAACTGATTAAATATTACCCCATGAACCATGAGTTCTAGCAAACCTTATATATGCAACAATGGGCTTTATTAGCAGTTAGTTTTGAGAAAACAAGGTAACCAAGTAGATCATAGTATTGAATTAACTTCTATACCATAATCATGGCCACTGCTGCCAGCAGGCATCCATAGCCTCGATAGGGATGCCTTTTTAACCCATTGATATGTCAGTGTCCCATCTATTAGAAATAAGTACATAGTTAAAAAAGAATTTCAATTTAATTTGATGTCTACTAAAGATCATTATTCTGGCTTGGTAACTAGTTAATAACAATGCCATTCACAGGAGCTAACAAAAGTGAACAAGTCAACTTGTGATGAGACCTCTTGTCCTTTAGTTTTATGACCGAAGGCCATTACCCTGGCTTGGTGACCAGTAGTGGTAATGTCACTCTATTAGGACCTATGATCATGGTAGGTCGGCTCATGATGAGACCTCCTATCCTCCAGTTGACTATTTATGTTTAAAATTAAACTATGGTTATTGTTAATCAACAAAATATTACTTAATAGATGGGGTGGCAGGCCAGCTCCTTAAGAGCTAGGGATGGCATAAAAAGTTTTGTAGTAACTATTTTCAACTTGGGTAATTTTTCTTCTCAAAAACTAATAACCTTCAAATGACTGTTGATAAATATATTTTGCTTTGTTAAGATTGGGGTTGAGGAATAGTTCATTAGATAGTGACAGAAATATTTAAGTACAATTTTGTGGTCATCATCATAAATTTTACAAGATCAGGGACTCGACAAATTAGGAAAGTTGAAATTTGGTATGATGAAATCATCTTTGCATAATTATTCCATAAATAAAAGATTATGTTTATAGATAAACAAAGATAAATTGGCTACCTAATCATTATTTCAAAGAGGACCTAGACACTTAAAAGTATTTCCCCATTCACCAAGTTAATGTCATCGTGCATGATTCAAGTTCCAATGTGTGTGGATAAGTGGGGGTTATGGATTGTTATGGATTATGGTAGTAATAATCGTGAGATGTATGAGTTGATGCGAGATTTTAATAACAATGATGACATGACATCATTGCTAAATACGATACATTTTATATTAAATGCAACACATCTCCCTCTCCCCCAAACTAAGGTATGACCGTCCTCGGTCATGGTTGGTCATGTCATAAGTGAAACATGAATCAAATACACGGAGTCGATCGGGGACGTACCTGGAGACTTACCTTGGCAGAGTATCAGCATGGGTGGAGTAATAGCACTGGGTTCTTAGAAAAATTCTCACCACGGAGTAGCAGCACCGAAGGAGTAACAACATCGGAGGAGTAACAACATCAAAGGAGTAACAACATCAGGTACTTAGAGAAAAAAATTCACCACAGAGTAGCAGCATTGGCAGAGTAACAACATCCGATACTTAGAAAATTTTTGGGAGTAACAGCATTGGCGGAGTAACAACATCCGACACTTAGAAAATTTTTGAGAGTAACAATAGCGGCAGAGTAACAGCACCCCAGGAATAACAACATCCGAAACTCAAAAAAAATTCGGGAGTAACAGCAGTGGCGGAGTAATAGCACCCAAGGATTAACATCATCCAAGGAGTAACATCATCCGACACTTAGAAAAATTTCGAGAGTAACAACAACAGCGGAGTAACAACACCCCAAGAGTAACAACATCTGACACTTAGAAAATTTTCGGGAGTAACAACACCCAATAGATCTTAGGAAACCATATACTGATAAGACTCGGGAACAAATCGATAAATATGGAGAAACATCATGAAACTTGAGAATTTCCTTTTATTGTGATGAATGAACAAAATTTGTGACTTTGAACACCTGAAAAAAACATAAGAGGAATCAGAAAAGAAACAACAATTTTATTGAAAAACAATAAATAAATAAATAACTTAAGTTGCAACGGCTATGATTTTGACTGCAACAATGTTGTTTCCTAAGGGAATATCAATCTGTTTCCAGAAACAACAATCTATCAATGGTAAATGAATGGAAAAATGTTTTGGCGGAAATGACTTGGATCTTCAAATGGAAATCAATTCTCCATTTCTCCTGTTATGAATCCATTAGGTAATGAAAAAGTCTTCATGTTGTTGGTGAGAAATAACGGGAATAATTTTGTAACAAACTCTTATGATCAATTTTTTTTCATGGCACCTAGAAAGACTCAAAATTATATGATATTAGATTTCTTAATAGATGCTTGGATGAAAATCTATTATTTCATTATCATTGCCTTCAAGAATCACTTGTTCAAAAACAAATCGACCTCCTTTATTCTCCTGGGACTTGCAAAAAACGAGCGTCTACCTGCAATAAAACATGTAATCATGGAAGAAGAGAGGTGATCAGGCTCTCTAAATCCAATAAATATGAAAAAAAATAACAATTAGTTACTCTGTAAAACAAATCCATGGAAAAAAATAACAAAGTAAAGTTAATTTATTACTTGCGGGAGAGCGGTGGCCAACCATACTAACCAGCAATATTTTAATCATAACTTCTTTGTTTTTCGTCCGATTTGAGTGATTCCAAAGCCAAATGAAATTGAATTAATAGGGATATCTCCAATTGAAACAGGTTTTAAAAATTCCATGATATGATATGTCAAATTTACTTAGAACAACCTACATAATAGAGTCATTTTCGATTTCACAACTTAGACCAACAGTTGATATTTTAAGCATAATGTTTTCGTTTGATGATGGATTGAACCAATTCAAATTGTGATTAAATTAGATTCATGTAAATATATCAAATAGAAACATTTTTTGAAAGAATGAAGAATTGATGGGTCAAATGTGCACAGGAACAGTCGGAAAAACAGAGTTTTAAAGGTGCTGATTTACGATAGACAGACAGTATTTTGGTCATAAATTTCTCATATAATATCAAAATCAAGTGATACAAATTACATTGTAAAATATATTAATAGGGTAATATACCATAGAAATAGGTTTCAAAAATCTAGTCATTTAGGCCTCCAAAAACTGACTTTCCCAACTCTGTTCCTGAGCTGCCTACTAGACATACTGTCAATGTTTTGGTCATAACATTTTCGTTTCAAATCCAAATTGAGTGATTCAAATTGGATTAGAAATTAGAAATAAAGGGATACTTAGGATAGAAACAAGTTTTGAAAATATGCCCATTTGGTCCCTCAAAACATGACTGTACCGACTGTGATTTCAGTGGTTTTATCAAGCCCACACGCCATAAGATATGATAATCAAGCAATTTTTTCGAAATGATGATGAGTGTTTGTAGAAATATGATTTTCAATATAATACATCTACATACACAATTAAATTCAAATATTTACCACTAATATTGATATACTCAGCAAGTTGCAGCAAACACAACTCTTTCTACATATAAAGAAATTTATTTATTTATGTACTTATTTATTCTATTTTCTACACTAACCTATTCTACCTTGAAAAATAAAGTATACTTACGTATAAGAGCACTTCCAATGGAACCATTTTCGAAATAAGGCCTCAAGTGTGTACATACCCGAATTTGAGAAATGCATGTCAATAAATACTAGGGTATGAGAGACCAACTTCCCCGTTAAGGATGGTGCCAAGAATTGTTGAAGTAGGGAGTGATGTTGCAAGAAAACAATAGAGTGAAACCAGTCTTCAATATAGTCTTGATTTCCCATAGTTGTCATATCGTGAAGTTCTTCGACTAGGTTCCAAATTATGTTGATGCTTTCTTCCTTGACTTCCACCTGTGAGTTTTGAGGGCCTTCCTCTTCCCCTTTTGTTTGGATCTCTGTTCATGCAACTAAAACATTTAAAAGTCACACGGCTTAGGACCTGGAGCAAGGTGAAAAAAAGGATTCTTCCCTCCCTAGGATGAGAGGATGATTCAAAAAAAAGGAAACAATAAACCAGTGAAAAAAAAACTAAAGCTCGGGACTTGGAGCAGGGTGAGAAAACTCTTTCCCTCCCCAGGATGAGAGAGTAGATCTTTCAAAGTCAAAACAAACAAAACTACAGGAAAATTCTAACCTCATGACTTGGAACAGGGTGAAAGATTCTTTCCCTCCCCAGGACAAGAGAGTGGCCCCTTATAAAAGCAGAAAGAGAGAGAAAAAGAGAAGAAAAACAACAGGAAACAAAGCGAAATCAAAAATAACTACACTCAGGACCTAGAGCAGAGTGGAAAACCCTTTCTCTCCCCAGGACGAGAGATTGATTCCAAGATCAATGTTGGTTATGTTCTTGCACCTTGATAGCCTCCCCAACAACGGCGCCAAAATGTTGGTGTCCGAGTGTGAATGCTATGATTCAACCCTTTACCACATTAATATGTCAATCTGGGGTCGTTTATTATTGCAAGGGTATCATGCACTATATATGCAGGGGAAAATTCATAATCCAACAATTGATCAGGAGTTCAATTAATTAATTAAACATGCAATCTGAAATAATAAATAAACTGTAGCAGCAAATGGAAATGACAGCAATAACTAATCTGTAATAGCAATGGAAATGACAGAAATAATTAATCTGTAACAGCAAGCTGATTCACAGCATTCACATCAAACCATTACAATGAAAAGAAGAAATACATTAATTAAAAAGAAACTAAGCACACATTACTTCAATAGAATCTAATTATGAGAGCAGGCCCAACTCCCTTATCAGGTTGTGGTAGAAAGAATCGAAGGCTAGATAATCATAATATCAATATTGCACTAATGAAAATGAAAATATAGAAGTCTCATGTTACATTCTCAAAGAAAAACCTTCAATATCTGATCTGCTCCCCTACATGCGTTCTCCCTTATTTGTGTCTTTTAAATATACAAACAACAAAGGGAAATTTACAACAAGATTGATTACAAAATATCAATAAGAAAGATGAGATTTGAGAAATATTTCCATCATGATTCAGCTGGAACAAATCAAATTTGGTCATTGCAATTTGGGCAATTTGGAAAAGGGCCACAATAGAAAATATGTGAATATATCCTTCGAAGAACCTTGCTTTTATCCCAATCCAGAACGAATTTCTAAAAACTGCTCATTTTGGTCTGTTTTTCACAAAAACCCATGTCTCGGATTTTTAAGATTCTTCTTAGTTTGCCCGAAATTTCCAATGAAAAACTGTCACGTTCTATTCTAGCGAAATTCTGAGTTGGAATATTTAATTATGCGTTGAAGATCAAATTTGCAATCTGCAAGAGATCTTGGAGGCTAAAATTGCGAGTGATGTTATAACAAATTCATCTATAAACCATTATTAGAAATATCACACATAATAATCATCAATTTATTAAAAATAAAGGAGAAAAAATATTACTTATCCCCAAGAGCATAAATAATTATGAAATGGAATTATATAATAAATTATGGTAAATAATGTGACAAAAGAATAGTAGAAATGGATGTTAACAAGTGATAATAATAATGACAAATTAGGAACCCAACACGAGGTATGGGAGCTTGAGGTTCTAGTGTTGTTGGGGCTGTATCACTGGGCAGTGCATATGGATAATAAGGGTTTGCGGTAACATTTTGGTAACTAGGTTGAGCAACAACTAGCCCTAGCATCAGCTGATCTAAATGGGAAAATGTGTATGACATACGCATACCTTGGTAAGAGTTGACATGCAAAGGATCAAGAGGAGGATAGGTGTAGGTGGAAATGGTCCCCCCTAGGGTTGATCATAACTCATAGGAGTTTAAAAATATGGTGATTTGTGAGGGTAAGAGAGGTATCCAACAAAACCATCAATGATATGGGATGCCCCCAGTGAAAAAATAACCCTAGGTCTAGGAATAACAAGAAGGATGGCATAAACATAACCAAAATGGATGTATATCAAATCATATTTTAGATCTATCTTGAGAGATTCTTCCTCGATTTGAGGAAAGTGTGAGGTGAGCTCTCAAAAAACCAGTCCATTTAGACACAATCCTCGAATTCAAGAGCTTTATAGAGGCTCCTCCTTCTGCACCATTCTTGTACATGGTTAGAAAGGTGAGTGGCAGAAGTTGACAAAAGGAAGTCAAAATTTTGGTTTCGGTGTCATATCGAAGAGGTAATTTAAAATATGATAGGAGGGTATTGGCGAGATTCACAAAGATGGAATGAGAGGCATGTGGTTGGTTGACATACCACTTGGCAGCAACTTCAGTTAGAGTGCATTGGAAGAGGCAAAGATGAATGGAGTCCTCAGTGATGGAGTTGGAAGAGAACCACATATGGAAAGAGCGAACGTGGTTGGTAGGGTCTTCTCTAGGATTCCCTTCAAATTTGGGGATGTTTGAGGGAAGTTTGGTTGGCATGGGAGGCCAATTATGGTCATGGAGAAGGGGATCATTAATGAGCTAGTTTAAATCAGGGAGGCTCAAACCATCCATGTAGGGAAGTAAAGGTTTATTAGCAACCATACCTAAAGAGGTTATGATATTTCCTCCTTGAGGGTTACCTTGGTTAGGACTAGTGTTACCGCCTATGTTAGTGTCTGACATGGTAGTGGTGTGGGGTTGGGAGAATGTGGAATATGAGTAGGAGCTAGAAGAATTAAAAGAAATAGAGTATGTACGTGGACTAGGTAGAGGGACCCTAACTCGTTGAGTAGGGGTAAGAGGATGTCCTAGAGGAAACTAGGGGTGAAGGCCATGATTTGCGATAAATTCTTAGAGGGCACAATGGTGTCAGGACAAGATGAAACTAAGAAGGCTAAAAGGTAAGGATAAATAAAAACAATAACAAGAAGCAAGATAAAACCTAGTGCAATGGTGCAAGGTGAAAACTAACTATAATGATATGCAACTCTAATTAAGGAGAACATGCCCTACTAAAGAAAAATAACCTCTAGCCTAAGGGTTGTTTAATCCTCAAACAAGTCCTAGTTCTGTTGTTTTAGATGACCTTCCAAAAGACTTCTTACTTGACATGGTCCTGTGTCCACAAGCAGACTTGTCTAGGGGAAGCTAAGGTAGAAGGATGGTTGTTGCCCATAACCACCCTTATAGGGTGTTTTCCTAAGACTAGCCACTAAGGTTATATTCATCCCATGGGGGCACATGAATCTTGGGATTCTTGGTAATCAATCATTGATGCAGAATCTTGGACCAATGAGTCGAGTAGCCTTGTGGAGAACTGTGTGCACCGAAACCTAATCCTAAACCCCTCTCAAACTAGTTTTTGACACGAATCTAGTTTTATCGTGGGATGGTGAAGGATTTTCAAGCTCCCTACAAGGACAAATTTCTATGTCTTAGTGTAAGTGATCGATGGGAGTTTTGGAAGCCTATCCCATGATTCTGTTTACAGTGCTAGACCCTCCAACATGTCAAGGGGACCTCCTCGGTAAGAAGTCCCAACTAGACCTCAGACTGTTTGGAGTAGGAGTCCCAACAATGGGTGGTAATGTATTTCCTTGACCACGGTAGCACACAAAGGTAAGTATGATAGCTTTGGGCGGAAGAAATTGTGTGACCTTGCAATGTGTCAAGTGAGATGCATGGGCATTCTAACACGTAGAGGGGGAAAGGAAGTGTGGCCCTTAGAAGCCTGTCATAGTATGCAGCCTGAAAGGAACACACAAGCGGAATGACATCACAAGCTGGAAGTGAAATAGTCCACAAACCAAAGTGACAGGTTAATCCAACAACACATCTTCAACAAGATTCACACAATTACATACAAAATAGTTCATACAAAAATGCATAATTTAAACAACATGCATTGCTAAAGCAACCAGAATAGTCCAACTACAATAACAACATATACATGAAAACGTGTTGGCTTATTTATATTATTAAGTGAAAGTTCCATCCATACATACACCATGACAGCTACTAGCCCCAATAGTGGAACATTACCATCAACACCTCCTGCTCCTCCAAAGAATTATACTCGCTCTACCTTGTGGAGAAGCCAAGGCTCGACACAATACTCTCCAAGCCTTCTCTAAGTAAGGCCTAGCCAAAATCTTGTTCTATGAGTTATGAGGTTCCTCTATATAACAAAGGGTGGGGTGACCCTTGACATTCCCCTTTGACTCTTTGACTACCCTCATGACTCTTCAATTCCTTTACAAATAACTCTTTACATTACACAGTGATTGTTCACATTCCACTAATGACACTAGGAATTTCACTTACAATATATTTACAAATAATAATACAATTTCCACATGTGCCCATGTGGGAAAAAATTAGGCTTGAGTAAGCCTAACAAGACAAACATCATCACTGAGAAGCTTGGGGAAAGACCAACTCAGCAACATCCTCTTGATGGTCTTCGGTGACGAACTAATACCAAGCTTGGTATTGTTATTGTGTCCCCGTACTATTTAGTGATGCCTTTCTGGAAATGGAGTTTTTCCTCCATGGATTCCGGGTATATGGTTCTGGAACCTTTGTCCAACTCATCTTGAAGCATTTCATCATTGTCCTTAGTGTGGTTGGACCACTGATGTACTTCTACATCTTTTCTGCACTCAACTATAAGTCATCACTGGTGGCCTCTCGCATCAACTACTCCATGTACCTATTGACCTCCAGTAGGACTTGGCTCTTCTATATGGATTAAGTGACGGATCTGATTGAAGGGATCCTTTGTGTTCTCACTATGACATCTAGACTCTAGAACAATCGTGCATAGGAAGCCTCAATGCTAGTGATGAGAGGATGGAGTTTCTCATAGTTCCAGATCAACATTTGAATTTGTGTTTTGTCTAGCTTTGTCTGTGGCTTCACGATCATCTGCAAGTAAAGAGGGGCTCCCTTGTACCTCACTGTCCATTCCTATACATGCGTTATAGAAGTGTGTATGTCTTTGAGAGTTTGGACAATCTTCATGCACTACTGCTGAAAACCATATAGATCGACAACCACCTTGTGCACGGTGACAAACTTGTCATACAGTTTCTGCATGGTGGTCTCAAGAGTCGATACTTTAGCAAGTATCAATTTTCTCATCTCTACCATAGAGGAACCTATGGACTGTTCTATACTTCGACTGACCTCTTGCCAATCCTTTTCCATCTGATCATTCTCTGCTAACAAGAACTTGACAGTTGAACTCGTGACTTCTGCATAAGCCTTAGAGGCATCAGCCATGGCAGCTGGATGTCTTCTAACATCTGACACAATCACCCTTTCCTCCATATGTGCAGGTGGCGCGTGATCATCTGGGAGCTTCTTTCTTTGCGCCTATACAATCCTTTTATGTGACTCATCAAATGACAGATTGTACACATCCATCACCGGATCATCATCAAGGAGAACAACCTCTCCTTGCTCACTCGAGACTGGTTCTAATTTTGGAGGTGGTGGAGACTGAGGTGTGACCTTGGATGTTCTCGGCATGAGGTCAGTATCTTGGTCCTGTGGCTCCTGTTCCAAATCCATGTTTGTTGCTTCAACCATTTTCTCAATCTTTTGAGCAAGTTCCCAAACCTATCCCTGCTCACCCTCTTCTTCACCTGTTGGTTGCTCTGACTTCTCAACCTGTATAGGCGTAGTTTTGTCTCTCATTGTGCCTTGCCTTTTTTCCTGTTCCTGTTTCTTCTTCTCTTCCCTCTCTCTCCTTCTTAGCTCTTGCTCTTCTTTCAACTTCTTATTTGTTTCCTGCAACTTCCTCTCTGCATCCTCCAACCTTTTATTTTGTCTCTTCCTCCGTTCTACTCTCTTTATGTGATGTTTCCTATTTGCCTCTATTCCCAAAGTTACTCTCTCAACGAGAGGATCTTCTCTAAAATTCTAACTTTCCTTAGCCTCTGGGTTCTAGGCAATCTTCCTCTTTCCTTTGTCCTACACCGGTTTGTTTCTCATTGCTATTGTTGTTGCTACTTCCTATTGTGTTGCTGCCTGCAGAGAAGATTTCCATTTTATAGCCATGTTGACTAGTTCATTGAGCTTAGAGGAGTTGTAATAATACCTCTAAGGATCTTCCTCTACCCAATGAAATGTCTTGTGGATTCGTGGATAATACACCTTCCCAGAGTGGTTCTTACATATACAATGTGGATCATATAGATTGTAGTCCTTGGTTCTGAACTCAAACTTTTCCAAGTCCTTGGTCTCAGCATCCGCATCCTTCAAGATCCATATCTCATACAATCCAATCTGCAAGGGAAGAGCAGGCCATGGTTTCGTCTTCCTCTTATGCAATCCTGTTGATAACCCTGTGGAGATGTGATATCCAACCTCTTGCATGACCAACTTATCCATGGAAAACGTTGGTACCACATGCAAAGGCTTCTCTCCACCAAAAATACTAATGAAGGTGCCACTGGGTGAGGCATACCAATTTGCAATGTTAAGCAATTCCTGCATCGCTTCTTGGGACATGCAAGGTGGCTCCTTCTAGAATATCAACTTGTAAACTGGGATGATGAAATGGTTAGATAGCCTCACCATGAATGCTCGGTAGATGCACTCTGAAAGAAACTTGTAATAAATGTCACAACATTCTTTGATGGTGTCCATGTCCAACCCATGCCAGGAAATTGATGTTGGGCACATATTACATCAAGTAGATATGCAAACATGTAGAATCTCACTTACTCATACTTGGGCAGATTCTAGGTATTAGTCACACACACTTTCAGCTGAAGAGCCAACATATGCAACCAATTGAATGGCCTTCCTTCATTTTCTAAGTGATAAAACACAACCACCCAATTCCACGAAAAGGTCTCCTTGCTCTCTTGACTGTACAAGCGACATGCAAAGATGATCAAGAGTGGGTAAGCCTTTTTGAGTGACTTAGTCTTGTAGACCTGATTATGTGTCGACCTAAACTTCGATGGATCCTTCACCCAACGCTTCATGGTGTCTCTAATGTTCACATTTTTGTTGGGGGTATATAAAATTGCATACAAACGGTTCACCAACTCTGGTAAGTGATACATCTTATGGTAGTTTTACGTCCTGAAGGTAGGAAGTCGTGTTCCACTGGAACTGCTCAATGTCATTGTCTTGGGATCAGTACGTGAGGTAATCTAGTGAATGATGTCCGCATATGGGAAGGAAAGGTACCTGCATGCAACATTATAAAAGCTTGACTTATGGATGTTGACATAGACCTATCGATCTTCTAGATCTTCCTTGAAGTTTCCTACGAAGATATCCTTAATTTCTTGCCATGTTATCTTCATGTCCTTCTCTTTGAACAAATGTGTGTCTGCATATCTTGGCAAGTTCATTGGCACATGTTCAACTACATCTCTAGTACTACTCTCGACAGTATCCTTCGATCCATCTCTCTTGCACACCATGTCACCTGTACTACTGAAACGTTGCTCAAAAACTGATGTACGTGGAGATATAGAGGACACTCATGACATGCAAATGTTAGCTTGAAATCGAAAGCACTTCAAGATAGATCATGCAACAAATGGGCAACTGCTGGGCAAAATTTCTCAATTCCTACTCTCAGAGGTGAGGAACTATCACCTGGATCTACGCATTGTGCAATACCAGCTGCTAGTGGGAGGTGATGATGACTCGAACTATGAAATGCACAGTCCATCCAGGCTTGTACTAGATGGGACTACGTATTGCACAATTCCAGTGGCCAAGGCTCCTAGATTGGGTCCTGGAAATGCACAGTGCACAGTTGGAGCTAGTCACTGGAAGCCTCTACATAATTCCTGGAGGTAAGGCAGAGCCTTGAGATCCAGAAATGTGCAATGCATGCCAAGAAGAGCAATATTCGGGCCAAGGAAGCTGAGATCTGCCCAAGGGAAACATGAAAATGAGCAAATATGAAAGTGTGAGTGATGTTTGGTGTAGATTTGAGTGAATGGTGATGCATGCAATCAAAACAAGTGTAGGAATCAGTCAAATAGAATAACAATGAAGCTTATGGAGAGAGTTGCCGCAACGGTGATTGTTTGTGCAAAAAATGGGTTATGCATGTGACACTTAGAAAAGGAAATGGAAAACTTAAAACATTACTTCTATAAGCTAAAAAAAATCAAAACACGAATGGTCATTTAATAAAACAGGTAAACAACAGTTTGACAGGCCAAGGAAACAAAAGCGACAGAAAAAGCAACAAAAGACTAGAAAAGCAAGACTTACCCGGAAAAGCTGCGATGACTGTGCCGAACGTTATTAGATCTCCTCAGGAATGCCAGAGCTCCAAGATCAATTGTGCAAATGAGCTCTGGCAGTGTTCATTAAATAGATTTGATCGATTTAGGGTTTAGGACGCAAAGGCCTAAAATCTAGGAAAAAGTGACACTTTGTGACAGTTTCCAAAAATAAATCGTGTAACTCCAACTGCTAAAAATAGATCCCTATATTTTAGGGATGATTATTTCACTTTTTTTATTTTTTCTTTTTTGTGAAAGGTCTCCATGCATGCACAAAAAAATTGTGCAGTTTTGGGGAGAACTAGGCAACTCACTGGCACATGCATCGGGGAGCTACTGAGGGAATTCTTTTGTGAAAATCCTTAGTTTAGTGTATCTGGCTGCCTCTCATGCTTTGAGATGTTTCACAACTAAAGTTAGGCTACCAGCTGGGTCTACGCAATTCTGGAGTCGAAGCTCATTGTTGGCTTGAACTGTGCATTTCCTGAGCAAGGTTGGTTGCCTTCTAGGATTGTGTAGATCACGAAGGCAGGACTAGAACCAAATTGCAACCAAGTGAAGAGGTCAACTTGTGGTTAGAAAACAAAGCAAGTAAGAAAAAACAAGCTGTAAGATAAATATAAAACTTAATGAAAGCACAAGTACCTAGTCAGTGTAAGATAAGCTGTTGGACGTTTAGTAGGGAGGCTCCAAAACGAAACGTAGGAAAAATTTTGAAGGGTGGTTGTAGCCTCTACAACATTGGTGACACACTGGTAGAACTCCAGCTGTCTATATGGACCTTGTCTCATGTAAAGTGAGTCTAACTCCTCTGGAAGTATTGTTCAATTCTTTGATCATCATGGCTCATTCACTAGCTTGATTTAAAGATATAATCCCTACCATTCTCTTGATCGTTCAACACACATACCAAGCCAAGTCAACCGAGTTGTTTTGATTGGGGATGAGGGGTATATTGATGCAAAAGTAATATAGGTTGTCAGAGTTTTAGTTTCATCTCTGGTGTTGCTTTGTTGCCAACAGGCCTAGACAGTACCCCAATGGAGTCACTTCAGGAACACAAGCATTGCTCCGTTGCCAGTGAGCCTAAACAGTACCCCGACGGAGTTACTTACTTCACCACTCTCCAAAGGAAGCCTTTATCTTCTTTCACCTTTATTTTATTTTTTCATTTTTCATTTTTCAAAGAACTGTGCATCATGAGGAGGAAGAGGGACCCCGACTTATTGAGAGAAGAAGAGGTTGTCCCTTCAAAGAAGGATTTTATATATACCTCTGACATACTTGTTAAGGATACCCCCCTCACCTTACTCTACTTGACTTATTTGATAAGGGTTAACTAAATATAGAAAACCGATTAGAGTAGGTGTTACTAGTTAAAGTGAAAGCATTGTGACTTCACCAAGACTCACTCTCAAAGGACCGTATTTTCCATCAGGGTATCATCGACTAAAAGAAATGAAAGATCTTCATAAGGAGAGGGAATAGATAGATAACCAAATGTTGATAGTTTTACGAGTCCTCTTGTATTTCACCTTGTATGTCTCAAGAAGCCAAACACGGTTTCATGGGAAACTAATCTTAGGGGTGCATAACAAGAAAACAAGCAAAGGAAAGTAGTAAAACAAAGAAAATCAAGTAAGCAAAAGAAAAACATGAAAGTAAGCACAAACAGAAAAGAAAACACCACTCCTACTCCTATGATAAACAATGCATGGGCCTACTCACGTGAAGTGATATTTCCAATGCAACCACTGGCACACTGATTGGGCCATGTAAGTAAAGGCATGGTTGAGAAAAAACATATCCAGGAAAACCAGCAAACAAGAAATATAAAGCAATGAAAACCAACATGTTCAAACTTTTAATACATCCACAAAAAAGAAAAGAGTAAAGGCACATGGAAGGCACTTTGCAGATGTATCATGGTGTTGTGTCACACTGTGTGCAGATGACAAGAATGTACACTCTTTTGACCTTGACAAATGAGAAAACATGCAGAAATAAGAAAACTTTTGTTTCACAACATGACTTGCTATGTATGATTCCTCCAATGCATGAGTGACATGATCGTGTGATTCTAGTCGAGGATGTGAAATCTATAAACTAGATTGATTTTCAATGTGAAAAAGAGAGTGATGAGGAACTAGGGGTGATTCAACAGATTTTTTATCGGAAGTGGAACTTACCTTAGGGTTGCGACAACCTGACATAACCATCAACTCAAGCTGAAGTGCCTCAACATCTTGGGGGGTCTCCACTTCATCAGAAAATGTATCATCAAAGATCGATGGCTTAGAAATATCAAAAACAATTGAATCAGAATCGTGATCAAATGAATGAGTCAAATGATCACGATAGCCACG
Source organism: Pinus tabuliformis (assembly GCA_031772625.1). Lineage (NCBI taxonomy): Eukaryota > Viridiplantae > Streptophyta > Pinopsida > Pinales > Pinaceae > Pinus > Pinus tabuliformis. The sequence goes on along the minus strand of CM062804.1, from coordinate 453,106,716 downwards.
ATCAAAAAATTCGAGATGTGCATCGGCATCCTCATGATCTGACGAATCATACAAAGGGGTTGATGAGAAACAAAATTTTTCACCCTTTGAATTTTCAAAAATGAAAGATGAAAGATTTGGTGGATTCAAAAATAAATATTTGTCATCCCCACAATCAAATGATGAACTGATATCTTTTGCGTTCTGTGAATGATTGGAAGTAGAAACATCCAGGGATGAATTTTCACAAGAAAAATAAAAAATAACAGAATCACAGAAGATGTTAGAATAAAACGGATGAGGTGCAGACAGAAGGAGATCATCCTTCATCGCAAGTTCTTCTTCATATTCCCACACATACTCATAAAAAATGATAGCGCAGGTTGGCTTCTCAACACCAACTCCGTCGACAACTTGATCCTCATGAACAACAAATGTGGAGTCTGGAATGGATGAACACAACACAATAAAATCTGGAGGATCATAGGAACCAGACAACAGAGGTTGAGAAAATGAGATCACGTGACAACCATCAGGGTTGCAGTCTAAATTTGTGTAGATATCCAAAGTAGCTGGGGTGGGAGGAGGTGACGTTCAATAGATTGGTTCGCAACTTCCCCCACCTCATCCTGTGCAGCTAGAGATGTTTGATGAGAAGAGGACAGAGAGTCACTCATGACAACAACCTTGTTCATCTTAGATTTGGAAGCTCTAACACAAAGGTATGTTGGGAGGGGTTTGAATGAATCTAACTCATGTGGATTTTCAGATACATGAAGAAGATACTTAAATATTTCTTTGAGGAATTTCAAATCAACTTCATCTTTAGGGATTTGAAAAGAAATATTACAGAAGCGATCCCAAAATTGACCAACAGATTCATTAGTTGCTTTTCGTAATTCCAGAATTTTTTTATTAAGTTCTTTACAGTCATAATGGAAGAATTCATTACCTAACTCTCTGATCATATGATTAAAAGAGTGAATAGAGGTTTCGGGCAATGTGAGACATCATTTCTAAATGCACCATCCGAACATATGAGCAAATAACCCACAAGCAATGTCGTCCAAAGGGACTTCATTCCTCTCACAGAAGCCTAAGAAGGAAACTATGTGTCTTAACAGGGATTTTTTTTTTCACCATTGTATTTTATTCGTGACAAGTCATCGATGACATCCTCTGACACTTCGAAATCATGTGCATGAGAAAAACATGCCCAAGTTGAGATTGTGATGTAAGTCATGAATAATGTACAAAGATTCAAAACAGACTTTGAGGGCTTATCTTGTCATCTGACCCTCCTTCTAGCGCTAGAAATGTTGACGATGTTGGACCCACCAACATGTCAAGGGGATCTCCCCAGTAAGAAGTTCCAACTAGACCTCAGATCATTTGGAGTAAGAGTCCCAGCACTGGGTGGTAATGTAGTGCCTTGACTGGGGTAGCACGCAGAGGTAAGTATGATAGCTTTGGTCAGAAGTAAGTGTGTGACCTTGCAGCGAGTCAAGTGAGATGCATGGGGGTACTAACACACAGAGGGGGAAAGGAAGTGTGCCTCTTAGAAGACGCTAATATTACACAACCTGAAAGGAACACACAAGCAGAATGACATCACAAGTTGGAAGCAGAATAGTTGATGCGGATTTAAACAGGAAGGAAACAAATTACAGAGATAACCATAAACACAAAGATGCAGCGGAAATAATACTTCATTTCATTAATGTAAAATACTAAAATATGCTTACAAACAGAAATGGAAATAAACCAGCTAGGGCGATGGTAGCTTATCTCTGAGAAGAGATGTGGCGGCTACATGCCTTTGAACTATGTTACAATCAGGCTAGAAGGCCTATTTATTGTTGAGAAATAACGGAAAACCCTTAACATCCAAAAACCTAACCCTAGAAGACGAAACGCCAAATTGTGGGCCCCGTTTTGGGTAAGTTGGTACATCAACTTCCCGGGATCGTAACTTTGGCACCCGAACTTTGTTTGACGCGTACAATAGCTCGTTAGAAAGATCTATCCGAGCAATACAACTTTTGGAAGAGCAACATGGTCCACAGACCTATGTTGCTGCCAGATTTCCCAAAAAACGTCGTTTAGGGCCTCAAAACGGCTCTGGAAGTTCAAGACCCGAAAAATTGCTAAAAATAGTAAATTGTGCTACAATTACAAAAACTGAAAGAGACAGTTGTGGGGGTCCAAGTGGGATAGGTGGGTGGCCACCAACATCCACCTGGATCATTCCTCCCCCCTTACGAAGAAATGGTCCCCATTGCGTTGAGTTCCTCCATCTACTGAACTTGGTCCCTGGTGAGCTGTTCTGCAATCTTGGATGTGTCCAGTAATGGTGGGAAGCATGGTAGAGGGCGGTACACATTGAACACTTGGTGTAGGTGAATGAATGGAGGAATGCTGTGCTCCAAAGCATTATTTCCCATAGCCTTGGTAATGGTGTAGGGACCATGTCAGCATGGTCGGAGCTTCTGATGGGCTCTTGTAAGGCGTTCTTTCTGTAGATGCAACCAGAATTTGTTTCCCACCTGAAGCTTGTGTGGTAACCCTGTGGGTGAGGAGAAGTTGTTCATGTCTTCTTTCATGACTGTATCCCTCTATTGTTGCTGCTATTTGGAGGAACCCTTCGCGGGGGTCATGGATGTGGTGACAATCTTCCCCTTACTTTGGGAGCGAACCAGACAGAAAATGAATTTCCTAGTCTGGGAGATGAGCTTGTTGCCTTTCTTAGTAGTGATCAAAGAGGTGGCAGTAGGTGGGGCTACCACTGGTATCCTGTATAATGAATCACCTAAAGTAATAATAACAACACGAGGCCTTGACTCATACACAGCATGTCGCCTCCACAAGTATGGTTGGCCTAATAGTACATCACAAACATCCAGAGGTGTAACATCACACAATACCTCACCTGTGAAGGGCTTGATGCTGTAGGGAAGGCGGCACTACTAGTGGACTCGGAGATCTCATCCTTGGTCAAGCCACTCGATACTGTATGGTTGTGGGTGTGGTGTAGTCAGTAGGCCCAAAAACTTCACGACTTCTGCTGAAATGAGGTTCTTTTGGCTACCACTGTCCACAATGAATTGTAGTGGAGAACCCTTCACCCACATCTGTGAGTGGAAAAGACGCTCCCCCTCCTCTGCATCTTCGGGCTCATTCTTCTGGATCTTGGTGGTGGCAACAGTGGCACTGGGCTCCGCATCAAAAATCTGCTTCCCTTTGCCATTCCCCTTGTCGGGTTCTTACTCGCGATCGGAAAATGCAGTTGATTCTGAAGCCTTCAACTCGACCACCAGCAACTGATTGGTCCGACACTCACTTGTGTTGTGAGTGGGGATCTTATGGAACTCACACCACTTTCCTGTGTCCTTCTTCGACTTCGTGGTGTTGTTCTTTTCTTGTGGCTTTGACGGGTTGTCTTGGGTTACCCCACCTTGGCTTTGTCCTTTGGTCTTCAGATTCACAAATCCAAAGTCTCGCTTCTTCTATTTGAACTTTTGCTCAATTTTGACAACGTATCGGTGTGTCGTGCCAAGCGAGGAGATGTTCAGGAACTCTATCTCTTCCTGGATGTAATTGTGTAGGCAGTCGCGGTATTTGAGTACTAGATGCAGCTCAGAATCTTTGATACCCAGTTGTGTACGAAGGGTATGAAAAATGTTGGTGAACTCCGGCTCATCTTGGTCCCTTCCCTGTCACAACGTGGTCCACTTTATGTATTTGTCATCATAGCTTTTGATAGGGTAGTACTGCTCCTTGATGGCATCCCGGAATGAATCCCAAGTGGGTGCGGCTGAAAATAGTGAGCCTGTACTTTCATCCTTCTGCTCGCAGTAGGTTTCCCACTAGTTCTTGACATGGGGGGCTGCTTTGAGAAGAGCGAAAATAATCTTTTCCCGAATGGAAAAATCATGAACAGAAAAATAACCCTCTAGCATATTTAACCATTTATCTACGGCATCTGGATCTTCTGACACTTGAATATGGGGATTTCAAAATTATCTTGTACCTTAAACAGCGTGACGTTTCCAGAGTAGTTGTTGGAAGTCGATGCGTCGCCCCTGGGTAGCCGCTGAAGGATCTGGGCAAAGCTATACATCATCGCATTCCTTTGCTGCTTGAGGGCTTCTTCGAGCAAGATTTTGATAGGATCTCCTGCCCCCTTGTCTTTATTTTCATCTGCCATGGGAGGCCGTCAAGACTTGCGAGGTTGATCTTGCAAAGGTTCAACTAGATCGAGCCCTAGCTCATTATATCCCGACCTCGTTGGGGACATGCAAAGAAAAATAGAGAAAAAGCAGACCACTCTGATACCACTGATCCGGATTTAAACAGGAATGCAAAAAATTACAGAGATAACCATAAACACAAAGATGTAGTGGAAATAATACTTCATTTCATTAATGTAAAATACTGAAATATGCTTACAAATAGAAATGGAAATAAACCAGCTAGGGCAATGGTAGCTTATCTCTGAGAAGAGATGTGGCGGCTACCTGCCTCTGAACTGTGTTACAATGAGACTCGAAGGCCTATTTATTGTTGAGAAGAATGGAAAATCCTTAACATCCCAAAACCTAACCCTAGAAGATGAAACGCCAAATTGTGGGCCCCGTTTTGGGTAAGTTGGTACATCAACTTCCCGAGGTCGTAACTTTGGCACTTGATCTTCGTTTGACACGTACAATAGCTCATTAGAAAGATCGATGGCACTTGATGTTCGTTTGACACGTACAACTTTGGGAAGAGAAACATGGACTATGGACCATGTTGCTCCCAGATTTCCCAAAAAACATCATGTAGGGCCTCAAAACGGCTCCGGAAGTTTAGCACCCAAAAAATTGCTAAAAATAGTAAATTGTGCTACAATTATGGAAACTGAAAAACTGAAAGAGACAGTTGTGGGGGTCTTAGTGGGATAGGTAGGTGGCCACCAACATCCACTTGGATCATTCCTCCCTCCTTAGGAAGCAATGCTCCCCATTGCATTGAGTTCCTCCATCTGCTGAACTTGGTCCCTGGTGAGCTATTCTGCAATCTTGGATGTGTCTAGTAATGGTGGGAAGCATGGCCGAGGGCGGTACACATTGAAAACTTGGTGCAGGTGAAGGAATGGAGGAATTTTGTGCTACAAATCATTATTTCCCATAGCCTTTGTAATGGTGTAAGGACCATGTCGGCGTGGTCGGAGTTTCTGATGGGCTCTTGTAAGGCGTTATTTCTGCAGATGCAACCAGACTTTGTTTCCCACATGAAGCTTGTGTGGTACCCCTATGGGTGAGGAGAAGCTGTTCCTATGTTTTTTCATGACCGTATCCCTCTGCTGCTACTGCTGCGTGGAGGAATCCTTCGTGGGGTTCATGGATGTGCTGACGATATTCCCCTTACTTTGGGAGCGAACCAGACAGAAAATGAATTTCCTAGTCTGGGAGATGAGCTTGTTGCCTTTCTGAGCAGTGATCAAAGAGGTGGCGGTAGGTGGGGCTACCTCCGGTATCCTGTATAATGAATCACCCAAAGTAATAATAACAGCGCGAGGCCTTGACTCATAGACAACATGTTTCCTCCATAGGTATGGCTGGCCTAATATTACATCACAAACATCCAGAGGTGTAACATCACACAATACCCCGTCTATGAAGGGCTTGATGCTGTAGGGAAGGCGACATTGCTGGCGGACTCGGAGATCTTGTCCTTGGTGAAGCCACTCGATACTGTATGGTTGGGGGTGTGGTGTAGTTGGTAGGCCCAACCACTTCACAACCTTTGCTGAAATGAGGTTCTTTTGGTTGCCACTGTCGACAATGAATTGCAGCGGCAAACCCTTCACCCACATCTGTGAGTGGAAAAGACGCTCCCCCTCCTCTGGATCTTCGAGCTCATTCTTCTGGATCTTGGCGGTGGAAACAGTGGTGTTGGGCTCCGCATCAATGATCTGCTTCCCTTTGCCATTCCCCTTGTCAGGTTCTAACTCAGGGTCGGAACATGCATCTGATTCTGAAGCCTTCAACTCGGCCACCAGTGACTGCTTGGTCTGACACTCACTTGTGTTGTAAGTGGGGCTCTTATGGAATTCACACCACTTTCCTATGTCCTTCTTCGACTATGTGGTGTTGTTCTTTTCTTGTGGCTTCGACAGTGTGATGCAGCCGCAGTATATGAGTACCATATGCAGCTCAGAATCTTTGATATCCAACTGTGTGCGAAGGGTATGAAAAATGTTGGTGAACACCGGTACATCTTGGTCCCTTCCTTGTCGCAGTGTGGTCCACTTTATGTATTTGTCCTCATAGCTTTTGACAGGGTAGTACTGCTCCTTGATGGCATCTCGGAATGAATCCCAAGTGGGTGCGGCTGAAAATAGTGAGCTCGTACTTTCATCCTTCTACTTGAAGTAGGTTTCCCACCAGTGCTTGATGTGGGGAGCTGCTTTGAGAAGAGAGAAAATAATTTTTTCCAGATTGGAAAAATCATGAACAGGAAAATAACCCTCTAGCAGATTTAACCATTTATCTATGACATCTGTGTCTATCTGACCCTCGAATATGGTGATTTAGAAATTAACTTTTACCTTAAATGGCATGGCATTTCCAGAGTAGTTGTTGGAAGCTGATTCGTCGCCCCTGGGTAGCCGCTCAAGGATCTGGGAAAAGTTGTCCATCATCATGTTCCTTTTCTTCTCGAGGGCTTCTTCGAGCAAGATTTTGATAGGATCTCCTGCCCCCTCATCTTTCTTTTCATCCGCCATGGGAGGCCGTCAGGACTTGTGAGGATGATCTTGCAAAGGTTCAACCAGATCAATCCCTAGCTCCTTATATCCCGACCTCGTTGGGGACATGCAAAGAAAAATAGAGAAAAATCATACCGCTCTGATACCACTGATCCAGATTGAAATAGGAATGCAACAAATTACAAAGATAACCATAAACACAAAGATGCAGCGGAAATAATACTTCATTTCATTAATGTAAAATACTGAAATATGCTTACAAGCAGAAATGGAAATAAACCAGCTAGGGCGATGGTAGCTTATCTCTGAGAAGAGATGTGGTGGCTACATGCCTCTGAAATGTGTTACGATGAGGCTTGAAGGCTTATTTATTTTTGAGAAACAATGGAAAACCCTTAATATCCCAAAATCTAACCCTAGAAGATGAAACGCCAAAATGTGGGCCCTATTTTGGGTAAGTTGGTACATCAACTTCCCGGGGTCGTAACTTTGGCACCCGATCTTCTTTTGACGCGTACAATAGCTCGTTAGAAAGATCTATCTGAACACTACAACTTTGGGAAGAGAAACGTGATCCATGGCCCAATGTTGCTCCCAGATTTCCCAAAAAACGTCGTTTAGGGCCTCAAAACGGCTCCAGAAGTTCACGACCTAAAAAATTGCTAAAAATAGTAAATTGTGCTACAATTACGGAAACTGAAAAACTGAAAGAGACAATTGTGGGAGTCCAAGTGGGATAGGTGGGTGGCCACCAACATCCACCTGGATCATTCCTCCCCCCTTAGGAAGCAATGGTCCCCATTGCGTTGAGTTCCTCCATCTACTGAACTTGGTCCCTGGTGAGCTGTTCTGCAATCTCGGATGTGTCCAGTAATGGTGGGAAGCATGGTCAAGGGCGGTACACATTGAACACTTGGTGCAGGTGAAGGAATGGATGAATGCTATGCTCCAAAGAATTATTTCCCATAGCCTTGGTAATGGTGTAAGGACCATGTCGGCGTGGTCGGAGCTTCTGATGGGCTCTTGTAAGGTGTTCTTTCTGCAGATGTAACTAGACTTTGTTGCCCACTTGAAGCTCGTGTGGTACCCCTATGGGTGAGGAGAAGTTGTTCGTGTCTTCTTTCATGACTGTATCCCTCTGTTGCTGCTGCTGTGTGGAGGAACCCTTCGCGGGGTTCATGGATGTGGTGACGATCTTCCCCTTACTTTGGGAGTGACCCAAACAGAAAATGAATTTCCTAATCTGGGAGATGAGCTTGCTACCTTTCTTAGCAGTGATCAAAGAGGTGGTAGTAGCTGGGGACACCTCCGGTATCCTGTATAATGAATCACCCAAAGTAATAATAACAGCACGAGGCCTTGACTCATAGACAGCATGTTGCCTCCACAAGTATGGCTGGCCTAATAGTACATCACAAACATGCAGAGGTGTAACATCACACAATACCTCGTTTGTGAAGGGCTTGATGCTATAGGGAAGGTGGCACTACTGGCAGACTCAAAGATCTCGTCCTTGGTGAAGCCAACCGATACTATACGGTTGTGGGTGTGGTGTAGTCGGTAGGCCCAACCGCTTCACGACCTCTACTGAAATGAGGTTCTTTTGGCTGCCACCATCGACAATGAATTGCAGCGATGAACCCTTCACCCACATCTGTGAGTGGAAAAGATGCTCCCCATCCTCTGCATCTTCGAGCTCATTTTCTGGATATTGGCGGTGGAAATAGTGGCGTTGGGCTCCGCATCAATGATCTAGTTCCCTTTGCCATTCCTCTTGTCGGGTTCTGACTAAGGGTCGGAACATGCATCTGATTCTGAAGCCTTCAACTCGGCCACCAGTGACTGCTTGGTCTGACACTCACTTGTGTTGTAAGTGGGGCTCTTATGGAATTCACACCACTTTCCTGTGTCCTTCTTCGACTATGTGGTGTTGTTCTTTTCTTGTGGCTTCGACGGTGTGATGCAGGAAAGTGTTCCCTCTGCGGACAAAGGCAACCCCTCTAGCCCTAGAGTGGGTCTAGTCATAAACAAGGACAAATCAACAACAATTTTCCTTACACAATCATAGTTGGAGACCTACCTCAACCGGTGGTCGATGGAGTTCCATTATGCTGCTCCAGCTTCTGCTTCCTTCTCCCAGAGAGTGATCAACCTTAAACAATGCAAAGGAAATACAACAAAGCACGTAACCAGCATACAACGATGATATATTTACTCACAAAGTCAAGAAGCCATGAGCTATCAAGTAAATTACATACAAGACATAGGAAAACATCATTGATTGTATTAATAATGAAATAAGAGTAAGCTTACAACCAGAGTCTTGACGTCACAAGCCTTCTTAGAGGGGTCCAGCTAGCATGTTCCTCAAGCATTCACTCTATGAAGATGGATCTCCCAACATACAAGTATCTCTCACTCATAAGTTTCACACAATGTCAAGGGCACTTCACAACCTTCCACAAGGTATCAACAATCCCACACTTATCACACTCACACCAGCTATCTACAAACACTAACAGCACTTGCTCAATCCAAGAATTTTCCAACTAGCTCATCATATCATAGGTGAGTGTTTAAATAGGAGAAGGAGTCTCCATGAAAGGTGCAAGGGTGAGCTTATCATTAAGGAAGGTAGCTCAAATGACGAAACAACCATGCCAAAGAAGGGAGGGCGATACAAATTATGTCAACAACCAGGTCTGGAGTCATCTGGAAAGTCGACTGTTGGAACAAAGCGCCCAATCTGGATCATCGCGGGTACATAACTGGGAGTCAGTGCTGACATCGCTATTGAGTAATACAACCAGTCAGGTCATCGCGAGATATTGCAAGTAACCTCGCGCTGGGACATAAAATCGGACCAGCGCGGGAATCGGGTGTACTTCCGCGTTGACAGCGCATCTGGACTGTTTAGGAGCATCGTTTAGCTTGTTTATTTGATCCACAGACGGGATGAAGCAGATTACTTTAGGAAAGTGGGTCATTTGGCAACATCAGAGAGCAAATGTTCAATATGATCATGTTTGACTAGGACACATGACACAGTAGGAGGACTGGAGTGAAGGCAGTGACAAATTACTGTGTTTGTGATGCAGCAAAGTGTTCCCTCTACAGATAGAGGCAACCCCTCTAGCCCTAGAGTGGGTCTAGTCACAAACAAGGACAATCAACAACAATTTTCCTTAAACAATCATAGTTGGAGGCTTACCTCAACCAGTGGTCGATGGAGTTCCATTGCGCTGCTCCAGCTTCCGCTTCCTTCTCCCAGAGAGTGATCAACCTGAAACAATGCAAACGAAATACAACAAAGCATGTAACCAGCATACAACGATGATATATTTACTCACAAAGTCAAGAAGTCATGAGATATCAAGTAAATTACATACAAGACATAGGAAAACATCATTGATTGTATTAATAATGAAATAAGAGTAAGCTTACAACCGGAGTCTTGACGTCACAAGCCTTCTCAGAGGGGTCCAGCCAGCATGTTCCTCAAGCATTCACTCTATGAAGATGGATCTCCAAACATACAAGTCTCTCTCACTCATAAGTTTTACACAATTTCAAGCGCACTTCACAACCTTCCACAAGCTATCAACAATCCCACACTTATCACACTCACACCAGCTATCTACAAAAAGTAACAGCACTTACTCAATCCAAGAATTTTCCAACTAGTTGATCATATCATAGGTGAGTGTTTAAATAGGAGAAGGAGTCTCCATGAAAGGTGGAAGGGTGAGCTTATCATTAAGGAAGGTAGCTCAAATGACGAAACAACCATGCCAAAGAAGGGAGGGCGATACAAATTATGTCAACAACCAGGTCTGGAGTCATCTGGAAAGTCGACTGTTGGAACAAATCGCCCAATCTGGATCATCGCGGGTACATAATTGGGAGCCAGCGCTGATATCGCTATTGAGTAATATAACCAGTCAGGTCATCGCGAGATATTGCAAGTAACCTCGCGCTGGGACATAAAATCAGACCAGCGTGGGAATCAGGTGTACTTCCACGCTGGCAGTGCATCTGGACTGTTTAGGAGCGTCGTTCAGCGCATTTATTTGATCCACAGACGTGATGAAGCAGATAACTTTAGGAAAGTGGGTCATTTGGCAACATCAGAGAGCAAATGTTCAATATGAGCATGTTTGACTAGGACACATGACACAGTAGGAGGACTGGAGTGAAGGCAGTGACAAATTACTGTGTAATAAATGCCCCCTAAAGTATGAAGCCTGAGAGAGTGGGAGGGGTGAAATGCTTTACGAAACCGACTGAGCTAGAACACCATCTGGAAGAACCTGTATGCAAGTACAACTGATATCTCTGATAGTGAAATACATAGAATCTGGGCATGGGTGCAGCCTTCCGAAAGACATAGGAACTAGGTTTGTGGTATGGATGCAGCCACACAGCTAGTAAGACCATGATAATAAAGATATGGTCTCAGCCATCCATGAGGACTCAAGTATGGGCGCACCCATCCATCAACGAGTCATGTAATCACAAACCAATCCACGCAGCCCGAACATATGTAATATGAGTTCGGGGTCTTGAATCCATCTGATCATAGTACATATTCTAACATGCGAATAGATGTGTTGAGGTCGAGCATGATAGAAAGTTGCTTGATTACCGGTCAATGACGAAAACCGTTAACAAGCGCGAGAGAAACCACCAATAATGCCAATGGTTCTCAAGGTACTAACTAGCAGAATCCACGAAGTGTGAAAATGAGTTGATGTCGAACACTCGTGGAATCACCCAATCGACGACCAATGATGAAAGTCGACCGTCAGGTGCAAAGAAATTGCCATTGAGGCATGCAAGCTCTAAGGTACCAAAGGGGATCTCTAGATCAATCTCCTGGATAATGAGCTGATGTCGACAGGAGACGACCCGTCGCAGGAGGGCCATGATGTTTCCCCCATCAACGACACAAGATGAGAAACAAGTGGTAGATGGTGAGACAACGTATTAGAGGAGACAAAGGAAGTAAACTGCAGAAGGATTATACCCTTGAACATGTCGGTGACACGACTCTGGAGGGTGGCAGCATTCAGGTACCAAGGGATCAGAGGCATGATGGCATGAGTCAGATGGAATTAGGCTAAATGACAACCCAACCCGCAGAAAGCCAAGTGACGATGTATGGATGTCCCAACCCGACAAGAAGCAAAAGTGTCGATGTTCAAGAGTGACTAGCTGCCAATCAACGATGCTTTCCAAATTTTCCCCCACCATCGCTGGTGAATACCCCAATTATTTTTGAAAACAAGCTTGAAGGAGATAGCATATGCTTGTGATATAAGTTCGACCTTCGGTCGAATCCAACCTAGTAATAGTTTAACGAGCCCTAGGGAGGAGAAGCTCGTGTCTCATCATGGCGACGAGTCCAATGCCGTCAGGGTTTAACGAGTCCGACATAGGTGAAACTCGAAGTCTTTTTCATGTTTAGAGAGTTTGAAAAAGACACAGAAAATAAAACTCCAGGGGGTTCTTTTTCGTAGATTTGTGTCTCTCGAGCCCGAAAAAGTATAAAACAATGCTCGAAAGAACCGCCCGATCGTTACGATCGAGGAGTAATTTTCATGATTAGTGATCCTGGCCTGAAAAAGTAGAAAAGCGATCAGAATCACGTCATTTTGTGACCAATAACGAGCTCGAAACGAAAAAGGCTCGTCAATCTTTTCATCTTTACACGGTTAGAAAAGAGCTTAAAGGCGACCACCTCTTATTTACGTTTAATGAGTCAAGAGGAGAAACTCGGCTATCTTTTCATGTTTTACGAGTTAGAAAAGAGCTTAAAGGAGACTCGTCCTCGAGGAACGAGTGGTATAAAGGGTAGCAATTGGTTCTGGCAATGGTGGAACTGCTCAAAACATGTAATGGTCAAGAGGCTGGCTAATAAAACCACTCATCGCTGTGGTTCCCAAGAAAGGATAAACAATCAAGTGAAAGCATATGATCGGCCAAAGAGATGGTGGCGATGGAATGAAACAACCAAGGCTCATCTAGCAGAATTTAGCAGATAAACGGCAATCACGAGATGTAAATTAGGTATGGGTTCATTTTTACACAAGCTTGAACCATGGAGAACTCTGCTTGGATTTGGCTTCATGTTTACACAAGCTTGAAACAAAAAACTATGCTTGTTATGAGTTCGCATGCCCCCAGCATAACGACGCAAATCGAGGGTCATGCCCCCCAAGCTTCATTGCATTCAATGAGGTGGATGGAATGAAGGTTCACTTTCGAGATCTTGGAAAGACTCGACTTGGATTTTACGAGATCTTAATCAAAGACTCGATTTGGAAAGGGGAGTTGTTTCATTTTTTAATGAGGTTGACACAGTGAAAAAGAACTATCCTCATAACCCTTGTTTCATTTTTTAACGAGCTTGACACAAGATCAGGAACTATGCTCGAGACTCCTTGTTTCATTTTTTAACGAGGTTGACACAAGATAAGAACCGTCCTCGGACACCTTGTTTCGTTTTTAATGAGGTCGACACAAGAGCAGAACTATCCTCAGGACTCCTTGTTTCATTTTTTAACGAGCTTAACACAAGACAAGGAACTGTGCTCCATGATCCTTGTTTCAGTTTTTAACAAGGTTGACACAAGAAAAGAACTATCCTCGGACACCTTGTTTCATTTTTTAATGAGGTCGACACAAGAAAAGAACTATCCTCAGGACCCTTTGTTTCATTTTTTAACGAGGTTGACACAGGAACAAACTATCATCGGGACACCCGGTTTCATTTTTTAACAAGGTTGAGACAGGAACAAACTATCCTCAGGACACCCATTCATGGGCCTTTTGAGAACATGGCTCCCAAGAGGTCTTCGCGAGATGGAAGAACCACACTCTGGGAGGAATACATGTCATGAGGCATTAATGACAGATCAGTTCCAATGCCCCCAGTACATGATGTACGAGACCATTTGCATGATCAGGAGTAGATGCGGAGACGGATCGGGTAGCCACATAATTGACCTGTGGCAAGGAAGGTACTGCTTGTGAGCAAGAACCAAGAGGGGGTGACAGCTGCGCAGGAGGCACTGGGGGACTAAAGAACGATAATTGATCTATCGTCACCATTCTCCCATCGTGTGGAAAACAAGCCACACGGAAAAGTGAAGAGACGAGGGCCCCCATGGCATAAACATAGTCATGGCCAAGGAGAAGACTGAAATTCGCACCTTGGACAACCATGATGTCTATATAGACAGTTTTTCCCCCTAAAATAATAGGTAACTTTGGGAGGATCCCTACAGGTTGACAGGTTCCTCCGTCAAATGCCAACAGATTCTGCGTGACTGGCACAAGCTGTGGGGAACCCAAAGCTTGCCAAGTAGTGGAAGGCATAACACTGACGGACGCACCCCCATCCAGGATAGTGCCAGATACTGCCTTATCGTAGGCATGTACTTTAATCTAGAAAGGCACATAGGATGGAAGGTGGAAAGCAGTCAAGTGACTCCAGTCGAAGGAAATGACCAAACTACTTGGTGGGGGAATCGTATGATTGCCCCCATGCTCTACAGGAACCAAAGAAGGACTCTCTGGAGCAGCTGGGATAGGAGAGTCGTTTTCAGACTCTGGAGGATCTGATGAGATGAGAAGAACATGAGCATGACGCTCTTCCGAAACAGAGTGATCAACAAGTGGTGAACCCAAGTCGACACTCTCCCCGACCAATGGTTGGTCTGGAATAGGCTTAGCACAGCCAGGCTTGGAAGGAGGAGGACAGACAAGAGAGGAATCTAAGTCAATCTCTTTGTCGACTGGGAGAGGGTCTGAAGAGAGCCTCTGATAACCAATGGGAAGATGGTGTGAAGAAGCTGTAAGACCTTCCAAGACGGCGGAAGCTTTATCCATGAGCGGACAAAGGTGAAGGGGATGGTTGCCTTCACATAGCCTACAGGGGAATCGAATCTTCCCTTTCTTCTTACCGTTGCCAGTTGATAGGGTAGCATCACCATGAGCTTCAGAGGATGATGAGGGATGAGCCAGATCGTGAGACCATACTTCTAAGATCCTAGGAATACCAAGACAATCACGAAGAAGATGGTCACCCTGGCACAATTTACAAGGAAACTTAACTTTCCGCTAAGGAGAAGAAAGTGTCACGAGTTGAGATGTAATTGGAGCAATAGCTGCACAAGTGGCCTCACGTTGATCAGACTTCTTCTTCTTTTTCGTCTTCTTCTTCTTTTTCTTAGTCTCCTGGTTACTAGGTGTGAAACTTTCACCAGGCGAAGGAGTAGAGGAGGAAGAAACAGGGGAAGAAGGCGTAGGCTCAGCCTTGGAATCAACATGTCATGGTTTGGACGAAGAAGACGGTGGAACAGGAGTCATGACACTCGGGACCACCAAGGTTGAAAACAACCATACGGGCAAACCGATGGTTAACCCAGGAAAAGACAAAGATGCCATATACGGAGCACCGGCATTTCCAAAAGGAGGAAACGGACCATGATTTCCATCCGGGGGAAAACCTTGGCCGGTAGACTCGGGGAATGTTGCCATCGGGAACGAGAAAGAACCCTACTCAAGCTAACGCAAACAAGATCTAACAGGGTAAATGTGAATCATGGCCGAATAAATTTTAAGACACGGGAACAAAACTTGACCTTTTCATCTTTAAAGAGTCGAGAAAAGGACAAAAGATGACTCTAGTCGCCTTCGAATATTTAATGAGCCTAAAGTGACAAGTGCTCAGATGGACCTTTTCTTTTAGGGAGTCTGAAAAGGAACGAAAGTGACTACTCTGGAGAAACTAGGCAAAAGGTTTACCAAACAACCCGTAAAACTACATATACACCTTGGGAATCATATGAAAACCAAGGACTTCCCGTACGGCAGTCAATCTTCCCGAATGCTGTGTTCAGTGCATTACGGTTTGTGAGGCAGCAGTCACGGCTTCCTATGGATAAAGGATGATAACCTAGTGGGGTCTCCCCATATACTTGACGGTACGTGGGTGCACAAGTCCGTACTAGACCACTATTGAGTCACAGAAGGAGGAATCACCCAACCTTGAGTGGAAACAAAAGTGACTAGGTTCAACGATGCCGAAGCACGTCTCTAGCCTATACCTCTAAATAGTGTGTGTTATGTTCCAATGCGTTGTTAGATTTATTCAGTTCATTTTAGAGTTGATCTTGAATTATGTTTCAGTTTTCAGACCTTACCGTATGTATAGATCAAATCCTAGGATGCAGCTAGAATGAGAAAAATATCATTTCGTTTCGATGAACACCTACCTACTAGAGGGTAGAGAGATCATTTCCAAACCAAGCAAACCAAGACAACCAACGACAGTCACTCAATGCATACAGACACCAATTTCTAAAGTGCATGGATACTACTAATGATAGATTTATCATTCGCTTTTCAATATGCAAACTAGAAATGCAAATTCACTTTCACTTTCATACACTAAATGAATGCAACCTTTTCGATTTTGATGCCTTTAAATCTAGAAGAAGAAAATAAGCAACAAGCAAGCGTGGAAAAAAACCGGTTGACCCAAACAATTGTAATCTATGCTTGGTAGTGAAGAAACCGAATCAACATGCAAAATTGGTTCAATGACGTTCACTAAACAATCAACCAAAAATAAGTTCAAGGGAAGGCTCAATCAAATCAACAGCAAGCAGCAAACGAATCTTTGCAAACAGGCAACCAAGAGAAATTGATCCAAAAGACTTGAAACAATGAAACTAGGTCACAAATCGAAAAACAAGATTTAGTCAACAAAGCTCACGATAGAGTGCTTCAACCTCTAAACAGTGAAAAACAAGTCATCAAGCAAGTGAGAAAAGAAAGGGGCTAGCAAGACTGATGGACTCAGGAGGAAGAATTGAAAAAATAAATCCTACAGCAATCAGCGTGGGTGATACACTAGCAACAAAGTGTTGATAAAGAACAATACGCAGCAACAAAGCGATGTCAGTGGGGAAGTACACGACTTTCCCGCAATGGTTCGATTTCCAGAACCGTCGCAACTGTTAGGTGTAATAACGCGAGGAACAGGATAATAGAAAAGAGTGGACGCGATGACAGCGCATCTGTTAAAATTAAATCTGCCATGATGTTCAAAAACAGTGACAGGCGAATCAAAACTCCCAAATCAAAGACAACCAATCCTTCAATCAAATAGGGGTGTTCCCAGATCAAGCCAGGAAACTCAAAAGACTGATAACCAATCCCCAAAACTTGAAAAGAGATCAAAACAAAAATCAAGGCAAGAGAAAACAAGAAAAACACAAAGGCTTCCCTAGTGGAGTCACCAATTTGTGATGCAGGAAAGTGTTCCCTCTACGGACAGAGGCAACCCCTCTAGCCCTAGAGTGGGTCTAGTCACAAACAAGGACAAATCAACAACAATTTTCCTTAAACAATCATAGTTGGAGGCCTACCTCAACTGGTGGTCGATGGAGTTCCATTGTGCTGCTCCAGCTTCCGCTTCCTTCTCCCAGAGAGTGATCAACCTGAAACAATGCAAAGGAAATACAACAAAGCACGTAACCAACATACAACGATGATATATTTACTCACAAAGTCAAGAAGTCATGAGCTATCAAGTAAATTAGATACAAGACATAGGAAAATATCATTGATTGTATTAATAATGAAATAAGAGTAAGCTTACAACCGGAGTCTTGACGTCACAAGCCTTCTCAGAGGGGTCCAGCCAGCATGTTCCTCAAGCATTCACTCTATGAAGATGGATCTCCAAACATAAAAGTCTCTCTCACTCATAAGTTTTACACAATTTCAAGCGCACTTCACAACCTTCCACAAGCTATCAACAATCCCATATTTATCACACTCACACCAGCTATCTACAAAAAGTAACAGCACTTGCTCAATCCAAGATTTTTCCAACTAGCTGATCATATCATAGGTGAGTGTTTAAATAGGAGAAGGAGTCTCCATGAAAGGTGGAAGGGTGAGCTTATCATTAAGGAAGGTAGCTCAAATGAAGAAACAACCATGCCAAAGAAGGGAGGGCGATACAAATTATGTCAACAACCAAGTCTGGAGTCATCTGGAAAGTCGACTGTTGGAACAAATCACCCAATCTGGATCATCGCGGGTACATAACTGGGAGTCAGCGCTGATATCGCTATTGAGTAATACAGCCAGTCAGGTCATCGCGAGATATTGCAAGTAACCTCGCGCTGGGACATAAAATCGGACCAGCGTGGGAATCAGGTGTACTTCCGCGCTGGCAGTGCATCTGGACTGTTTAGGAGCGTCGTTTAGCGCATTTATTTGATCCACAAACGTGATAAAGAAGATAACTTTAGGAAAGTGGGTCATTTGGCAACATCAGAGAGCAAATGTTCAATATGAGCATGTTTGAATAGGACACATGACACAGTAGGAGGACTGGAGTGAAGGCAGTGACAAATTATTGTGTAACAGACAGGTTGTCTTAGGTCACCCCACCTTGGCTTTGTCCTTTGGTCTTCGGATTCACAAATCCAAAGTCTCGTTTCTTCTGTTTGAACTTTTGCTCGATTTTGACAGCATATTGGTACGCCGTGCTGAGCGAGGAGATGTTCAGGAACTCCATCTCTTCCTAGAAGTATCTGTGTAGGCAGCCGCGGTATTTGAGTATGAGATGCAGTTCAGAATCTTTGATACCCAACTGTGTGCGAAGGGTATGAAAAATGTTGGTGAACTCCGGCTCATCTTGGTCCCTTCCATGTCACAGCGTGGTCCACTTTATGTATTTGTCATCATAGCTTTTGAAAGGGTAGTACTGCTCCTTGATGGCATCCCAGAATGAATCCCAAGTGGGTGCAGCTGAAAATAGTGAGCCCGTACTTTCATCCTTCTGCTCGCAGTAGGTTTCCCACCTGTCCTTGACGTGGGGGGTTGCTTTGAGAAGAGCGAAAATAATCTTTTCTCGACTGGAAAAATCATGAAGAGAAAAATAATCCTCTAGCAAATTTAACCATTTATCTACGGCATCTGCGTCTATTTGACCCTCGAATATGGGGATTTTGAAATTAACTTGTACCTTAAACGGTGTGGCACTTCTAGAGTAGTTGATGGAAGCCGATGCGTCGCCCCTGGGTAGCTGTTGAAGGATCTGGGCAAAGCTATCCATCATCGCGTTCCTTTGCCACTCGAGGACTTCTTCGAGCAAGATTTTGATAGGATCTCCTGCCCCCTCGTCTTTCTTTTCATCCGCCATGGGAGGCAGTCGGGACTTGAGAGGCTGATCCTGCAAAGGTTCAACCAGATCGTTCCCTAGCTCCTTATATCCCAACCTCATTGGGGACATGCAAAGAAAACTAGAGAAAAAGCAAACCACTCTGATACCACTGATCCGGCTTTAAACAAGAATGCAACAAATTACAGAGATAACCATACACACAAAGATGTAGCGGAAATAATACTTCATTTCATTAATGTAAAATACTTAAATATGCTTACAAACAGAAATGGAAAAAAACTAGCTAGGGTGATGGTAGCTTATCTCTGAGAAGAGATGTGGAGGCTACCTGCCTCTGACTGTGTTACAATGAGGCTCAAAGGCCTATTTATTGTTGAGAAATAATGGAAAACCCTTAACATCCCAAAACCTAACCCTAGAAGATGAAACGCCAAATTGTGGGCCCCGTTTTGAGTAAGTTGGTACATCAACTTCCCAGGGTCGTAACTTTGGCACCCAATCTTCGTTTGACGCGTACAATAGCTCGTTAGAAAGATCTATCTGAGCACTACAACTATGGTAAGAGCTACCAAATTAACCCAAAAACGTCATTTAGGGCCTCAAAACGGCTCTGGAAGTTTAGGACCCGAAAAATTGCTAAAAATAGTAAATTGTGCTACAATTACGAAAACTGAAAAACTGAAAGAGACAATTGTGGGGCTCCAAGTGGGATAGGTGGGTGGCCACCAACATCCACCTGGATCATTCCTCCCCCCTTAGGAAGCAATGGTCCCCATTGCGTTGAGTTCCTCCATCTGCTGAACTTGGTCCTTGGTGAGCTGTTCTGCAATCTCAGATGTGTCCAGTAATGGTGGGAAGCATGGTTGAGGGCGGTACACATTGAACACTTGGTGCAGGCGAAGGAATGGAGGAATTTTGTGCTCCAAATAATTATTTCCCGCAGCCTTGGTAATGGTGTAAGGACCATGTCGGCGTGGTCGGAGCTTCTGATGGGCTCTTGTAAGGCGTTCTTTCTGCAGATGCAACCAGACTTTGTTGCCCACCTAAAGCTTGTGTGGTACCCCTATGGGTGAGGAGAAGTTGTTCCTACGTTCTTTCATGACCATATCCCTCTGCTACTACTGCTGCATGGGGGAACCCTTCGCGGGGGTCATGGATGTGGTGACGATCTTCCCCTTAATTTGGGAGCGAACCAGACAGAAAATGAATTTCCTAGTCTGAGAGATGAGATTGTTGCCTTTCTTAGCAATGATCAAAGAGGTGGCGGTAGGTGGGGCTACCTCCAGTATCTTGTATAATGAATCACCCAAAGTAATAATAATAGTGTGAGGCCTTGACTCATACACAGCATGTCGCTTCCACATGTATGGCTGGCCCAATAGTACATCACAAACATCTAGAGGTGTAACATCACACAGTATCTCGTCTGTGAAGGACTTGATGTTGTAGGGAAGGCGGCACTGCTGGTGGACTTGGAGATCTCGTCCTTGATGAAGCCACCCGATACTCTACAGCTGTGGGTGTGGTGTAGTCGGTAGGCCCAACCGCTTCATGACCTCTGCTGAAATGAGGTTCTTTTGGCTACCATTGTCGACAATGAATTGCAGCGCAAACCCTTCACCCACATCTATGAGTGGAAAAGACGCTCCCCCTCCTCTGGATCTTCGGGCTCTTTCTTCTGGATCTTGTCAGTGGCAACAGTGGCGCTTAGCTCTACATCAATGATCAGCTTCCCTTTGCCATTCCCTTGTCGGGTTCCAACTCATGTTTGGCACATGCATCTGATTCTGAAGCCTTCAACTTGGCCACCAGCGACTGCTTGGTCCGACACTCACTTGTGTTGTGAGTGGGGCTCTTATGGAACTCACACCACTTTCCTGTATCCTTCTTCGACTTCGTGGTGTTGTTCTTTTCTTGTGGCTTCAACGGGTTGTCTTGGGTCACCACGCCTTGGCTTTGTCCTTTTGTCTTCGGATTTGCAGATCCAAAGTCTCACTTCTTCTATTTGAACTTTTGCTCAATTTTGATAGCATATTGGTACGTCGTGCCGAGCGAGGATATGTTCAGGAACTCCATCTCTTAATGGGTGTATCTGTGTAGGCAGTCGCAGTATTTGAGTACCAGATGCAGCTCAGAATCTTTGATACCCAACTATGTGTGAAGGGTATGAAAAATGTTGGTGAACTCCGGCACATCTTGGTCCCTTCCCTGTCGCAACATGGTCCACTTTATTTATTTGTCCTCATAGCTTTTGACAGGATAGTACTACTCCTTGATTGCATCTTGGAATGAATCCCAAGTGGGTGCGGCTGAAAATAGTGAGCTCGTACTTTCATCCTTCTGCTCGCAGTAGGTTTCCCACCAATCCTTGACGTGGGGGGCTACTTTGAGAAGAGCGAAAATAACCCTTTCCCGAATGGAAAAATCATGAACAAAAAATAACCCTCTAGCAGATTTAACCATTTATCTATGGCATCTTCATCTATTTGACCCTCTAATATGCAGATTTCGAAATTAACTTGTACCTTAAACGGTGTGGCGTTTCCAGAGTAGCTGTTGGAAGCCGATGGGTCGCCCTTGGGTAGCCGCTGAAGGATCTGGGCAAAGTTGTGCATCATCACGTTGCTTTGCCGCTCGAGGGCTTCTTCGAGCAAGATTTTGATAGGATATCCTACCCCCTCGCCTTTCTTCTCATCCACCATGGGAGGCCATCGGGACTTGCGAGGGTGATGTTGCAAAGGTTCAACCAGATCGAGCCCTAGCTCCTTATATCCCGACCTCATTGGGGACATGCAAAGAAAAACAGAGAAAAAGCAGACCGCTCTGATACCACTGATCCATATTTAAATAGGAATGCAACAAATTATAGAGATAACCATGAACACAAAGATGCAGTGGAAATAATACTTCATTTCATTAATGTAAAATACTGAAATATGCTTACAAACAGAAATGGAAATAAACTAGCTAGGGCGATGGTAGCTTATCTCTGAGAAGAGATGTGGCAACTACATGCCTTTGAACTGTGTTACAATGAGGCTCAAAGGCCTATTTATTGTTGAGAAACAATGGAAAACCCTTAACATCCCAAAACCTAACCCTAAAAGATGAAACGCCAAATTGTGGGCCCCTTTTTGGGTAAGTTGGTACATCAACTTCCCAGGGTCGTAACTTTGGCACCCTATCTTTGTTTGAGGCGTACAATAGCTCGTTAGAAATATCTATCCGAGCACTACAACTTTGGAATGAGAAATATTGTACATGGCCCCAAGTTTCTCCCAGAATTCCCAAAAAACGTCATTTAGGGCCTTAAAATGGCTTCGGAAGTTCAGGACCCAAAAAATTGCTAAAAATAGTAAATTGTGCTACAATTACGGAAACTGAAAAAATGAAACAGATAGTTGTGGGGGTCCAAGTGGGATAGGTGGGTGGACACCAACATCCACCTGGATCATTCCTCCCCTCTTAGGAAGCAATGGTCGCCATTGCATTGAGTTTCTCCATCTACTGAACTTGGTCCCTGTTGAGCTGTTCTGCAATCTCGGATGTGTCCAGTAATGGTGGGAAGCATGGTCGTGGGCGGTACACATTGAACACTTGGTGTAGGAGAAGGAATGGAGGAATGTTGTGCTCCAAAGCATTATTTCCCACAGCCTTGGTAATGGTGTAAGGAGCATGTCAGTGTGGTCAGAGCTTCTGATGGGCTCTTGTAAGGCGTTCTTTCTGCAGATGCAACCAGACTTTGTTGCCCACCTGAAGCTTGTGTGGTAACCCTGTGGGTGAGGAGAAGTTGTTCCTGTGTTATTTCATGACCGTATGCCTCTATTGCTGCTGCTATGTGGAGAAACCCTTCGCAGGGGTCATGGATGTGGTGACGATCTTCCCCTTACTTTGGGAGCGAACCAGAAAGAAAATGAATTTCCTAATCTACGAGATGAGCTTGTTGCCTTTCTTAGCAGTGATAAAAGAGGTGGCAGTAGGTGGTGCTACCTCCGGTATCCTGTATAATTAATCACCCAAAGTAATAATAACAGCGCGAGGCCTTGACTCATACACAGCAAGTCGCCTCCACAAGTATGGCTGGCCTAAGAGTACATCACAAACATCTAGAGGTGTAACATCACACAATACCTCATCTGTGAAGGGCTTGATGCTGTAGGGAATGCGACACTGTTGGTGGACTCGGAGTTCTTATCCTTGGTGAAGCCACCCGATACTATACGGCTGCAGGTGTGGTGTAGTCGGTAGGCCCAACCGCTTCACGACCTCTGCTGAAATGAGGTTCTTTTGGTTGCCATTGTCGACAATGAATTGCAGTGGCGAACCCTTCACCCACATTTGTGAGTGGAAAAGATGCTCCCCCTCCTCTGGATCTTCGGGCTCATTCTTTTGAATCTTGGCAGTGGCAAAAATTTCGTTGGGCTCCGTATCAATGATATGCTTCCCTTTTCCATTCCCCTTGTCGGGTTCTAACTCAGGGTCGGAACATGCATCTGATTCTGAAGCCTTCAACTCGGCCACCAACGACTGCTTAGCCCGACACTCACTTGTGTTGTGAGTGGGGCTCTTATGGAACTCACACCACTTTCCTATGTCCTTCTTCGACTTTGTGCTGTTTTTCTTTTCTTGTGGCTTCAACAGGTTGTCTTGTGTCACCCCACCTTGCCTTTGTCCTTTGGTCTTCAGATTCACAGATCCAAAGTCTCGCTTCTTCTGTTTGAACTTTTGCTCGATTTTGACAGCGTATCGGTACGCCGTGCCGAGCAAGGAGATGTTCAGGAACTTCATCTCTTCCTGGATGTATCTGTGTAGGCAGCCAAGGTATTTGAGTACCAGATGCAGCTCAGAATCTTTGATACCCAACTATGTGCGAAGGGTATGAAAAATGTTGGTGAACTCCTGCACATCTTGGTCCCTTCCATGTCACAACGTGGTCCACTTTATGTATTTTTCCTCATAGCTTTTGACAGGGTAGTACTGCTCCTTGATGGCATCCTAGAATGAATCCAAAATGGGTGTGGCTGAAATTAGTGAGCCCGTACTTTCATTCTTCTACTCGCAGTAGGTTTCCCACCAGTCCTTGACGTGGGGGGCTACTTTGAGAAGAGCGAAAATAATCTTTTCCCGACTGGAAAAATCATGAACATAAAAATAACCCTCTAGCAGATTTAACCATTTATCTACGGCATCTATGTCTATCTGACCCTTGAATATGGGGATTTCGAAATTAACTTGTACCTTAAATGACGTGGCATTTCCAGAGTAGCTTTTGGAATCCGATGCGTCACCCCTAGGTAGCCGCTGAAGGATCTGGGCAAAGTTGTCCATCATCGCTTTCCTTTGCCACTCAAGGGCTTCTTCGAGCAAGATTTTGATAGGATATCTTGCCCCCTCATCTATATTTTCATCCGTCGTGGGAGGCCATTGGAACTTGCGAGGTTGATCTTGCAAAGGTTCAACTAGATCAAGCCCTAGCTCCTTATATCCCGACCTCGTTGGGGACATGTAAAGAAAAATAGAGAAAAAGCAGACCGCTCTGATACCACTGATACGGATATAAACAGAAACGCAACAAATTACAGATATAACCATAAACACAAAGATGCAGCGGAAATAATACTTTATTTCATTAATGTAAAATACTGAAATATGCTTACAAATAGAAATGGAAATAAACCAGCTAGGGCGATGGTAGCTTATCTCTAAGAAGAGATGTGGTGGCTACATGCCTCTGAATTGTGTTACAATGAGGCTTGAAGGCGGCTATTTATTGTTGAGAAACAATGGAAAACCATTAACATCCCAAAACCTAACCCTAGAAGATGAAATGCCAAATTGTGGGCCCCGTTTTGGGTAAGTTGGTACATCAACTTTCCGGGGTCGTAACTTTGGCACCCAACCTTAGTTTGACGCGTACAGTAGCTCGTTAGAAATTTCTATCTGAGCACTACAACTTTGGGAGGAGAAACATGTACAATGGACCCATGCTGCTTCCAGATTTCCCAAAAAATGTCGCTTAGGGCCTCAAAACAGCCCCAGAAGTTCAGGACGCGAAAAATTGCTCAAAACAGTAAATTGTGCTACAATTACGGAAACTGAAAAACTGAAAGAGACAGTTGTGGGGGTCCAAGTGGGATAGGTGGGTGGCCACCAACATCCACCTGGATCATTCCTCCCCCCTTAGGAAGCAATGGTCCCCATTGCGTTGAGTTCCTCCATCTGCTGAACTTGGTCCCTGGTGAGTTGTTCTGCAATCTCGGATGTGTCCAGTAATGGTGGGAAGCATGGTCGAGGGTAGTACACATTGAACACTTGGTGCAGGTGAAGGAATGGAGGAATGATGTGATCCAAAGCATTATTTCCCACAGCCTTGGTAATGGTGCAAGGACCATGTCGGCGTGGTCAGAGCTTCTGATGGGCTCTTGTAAGGTGTTCTCTCTACAGATGCAACCAGACTTTGTTGCCCACCAGAAGCTTGTGTGGTACCCCTGTGGGTGAGGAGAAGTTGTTCCTGTGTTCTTTCATGACCATATCCCTCTGCTGCTGCTACTGCGTGGAGGAACCCTTCGCGGGGGTCATGGATGTGGTGATGATCTTCCCCTTACTTTGGGAGCGAACCAGACAGAAAATGAATTTCCTACTCTGGGAGATGAGCTTGTTGCCTTTCTTAGCAGTGATCAAAGAGGTGGCGGTAGGTGGGGCTACCTCCAGCATCCTGTATACTAATCACCCAAAGTAATAATAACATCGCGAGGCCTTGACTCATACATAGCATGTCGCCTCCACAAGTATGGTTGGCCTAATAGTACATCACAAACATCCATAGGTGTAACATCACACAATACCTCGTATGTGAAGAGCTTGATGCTGTAGGGAGGGCAGCACTGCTGGTGGACTCGGAGATCTCGTCCTTGGTGAAGCCACTCGATACTATACGGCTGCGGGTGTGGTGTAGTTGGTAGGCCCAACCGCTTCACGACCTCTGCTGAAATGAGGTTCTTTTGGCTACCACTGTCGAAAATGAATTGCAGCGGCGAACCCTTCACCCACATCTGTGAGTGGGAAAGATGCTCCCCCTCCTCTGCATCTTTAGGCTCATTCTTCTGGATCTTGGCGGTGGCAATAGTGGCACTGGGCTCTGCATCAATGATCTACTTCCCTTTGCCATTCCCCTTGTCGGGTTCTAACTCAGGGTCGGAACATGCATCTGATTCTGAAGCCTTCAACTCGGCCACCAGTGACTGCTTGGTCTGACACTCACTTGTGTTGTGAGTGGGGCTCTTATGGAACTCACACCACTTTCCTGTGTCCTTCTTCAACTTTGTGGTGTTGTTCTTTTCTTGTGGCTTTGACGGGTTGTCTTCAGTCACCCTGCCTTAGCTTTGTCCTTTGGTCTTCAGATTCGCAGATCCAAAGTATCACTTCTTTTGTTTGAACTTTTGCTCGATTTTTATAGTGTATCGGTACACCGTGCCGAGCGAGGAGATGTTTAGGAACTCCATCTCTTCCTGGATGTGTCTTTGTATTCAGCTGCGGTATTTGAGTACCAGATGCAGCTCAGAATCTTTGATACCCAACTATGTGCGAAGGGTATGAAAAATGTTGGTGAACTCTAGCACATCTTGGTCCCTTCCCTGTCGCAGCATGGTCCACTTTATGTATTTGTCCTCATAGCTTTTCACAGGGTAGTACTGCTCCTTGATGGCATCCTGGAATGAATCCCAAGTGGGTGTGCCTGAAAATAGTGAGCCCGTACTTTCATCCTTTTGCTTGCAGTAGGTTTCCCACCAGTCCTTGACGTGGGGGGCTGCTTTGAGAAGAGTGAAAATAATCTTTTCCTGACTGGAAAAATCATGAACAGAAAAATAACCCTCTACCAGATTTAACCATTTATTTACGGCATCTGCATCTTTCTGACCCTCGAATATGGGGATTTTGAAATTAAATTGTTCCTTAAACGGCGTGGCGTTTCCAGAGTAGCTGTTGGAAGCCAATGTGTCGCCCCTGGGTAGCCGCTGAAGGATCTGGGCAAAGTTGTCCATCATCGCATTCCTTTGCCACTCGAGGGCTTCTTCGAGCAAGATTTTGATAGGATCTCCTGCCCCCTCGTCTTTCTTTTCATCCGCCATCGGAGGCCGTCAGGACTTGCAAGGTTGATCTTGCAAAGGTTCAACCAGATTGAGCCCTAGCTCCTTATATCACGACCTCGTTAGGGACATGCAAAGAAAAACAGAGAAAAAGCAGACCGCTCTGATAACATTAATCTAGATTTAAACAGGAACGCAAAAAATTACAGAGATAACCATAAACACAAAGATGCGGCGGAAATAATACTTCATTTCATTAATGTAAAATACTGAAATATGCTTACAAACGGAAATGGAAATAAACGAGCTAGGACAATGATAGCTTATCTCTCAGAAGAGATGTGGCGGCTACATTCCCATGAACTATTTTACAATGAGGCTCGAAGGCCTATTTATTGTTGAGAAACAATGGAAAACCCTTAAAATCCCAAAACTTAACCCTAGAAAATGAAATGCCAAATTGTGGGCCCCATTTTGGGTAAGTTGGTACATCAACTTCCCGGGGTCGTAACTTTGGCACCCGATCTTCGTTTGACGCGTAAAATAGCTCATTAGAAAGATCTATTCGAGCACTACAACTTTGGGAATAGCTCCTAGATTTCCCAAAAAATGTCGTTTAGGGGCTCAAAACGGCTCCGGAAGTTCAGGAACCGAAAAATTGCTAAAAATAGTAAATTGTGCTACAATTACGGAAACTGAAAAACTGAAAGAGACAGTTGTGGGGGTCCAAGTGGGATAGGTGGGTGACCACCAACATCCACCTAGATCATTCCTCCCCCCTTAGGAAGCAATGGTCCCCATTGCGTTGAGTTCCCCCATCTTCTGAACTTGGTCCCTGGTGAGCTGTTCTGCAATCTCGGATGTGTCCAGTAATGGTGGGAAGCATGCTCAAGGGTGATACACATTGAACACTTGGTGCAGGCGAAGGAATGGAGGAATGTTGTGCTCCAAAGCATTATTTCCCACAACCTTGGTAATGGTGTAAGGACCATGTCATCGTGGTCGGAGCTTCTAATGGGCTCTTGTAAGGCGTTCTTTCTGCAGATGCAACCAGACTTTGTTTCCCACCTGAAGCTTGCGTGGTACCCCTATGGGTGAGGAGAAGTTGTTCCTATGTTGTTTCATGACCGTATCCCTCTTCTGCTGCTGTTGTGTATAGGAACCCTTCACGGTAGTCATGGATGTTGTGACGATCTTCCCCTTACTTTGGGAGCAAACCAAACAGAAAATGAATTTCCTATTCTGGAGATGAGCTTGTTTCCTTTCTTAGCAGTGATCAAAGAGGTGGCGGTAGGTGGGGCTACCTTCGGTATCCTGTATAATGAATCACCCAAAGTAATAATAACATCGCGAGGCCTTTACTCATAAACTGCATGTTGCCTCCACAAGTATGGCTGGCCTAATAGTACATCACAAACATCCATAGGTGTAACATCACACAATACCTCGTATGTGCAGAGCTTGATGCTGTAGGGAAGGTGGCACTACTGGTGGACTCGGAGATCTCGTCCTTGGTGAAGCCACTCGATACTGTACGGCTGCGGGTGTGGTGTAGTTGGTAGGCCCAGCCGCTTCATGACCTCTGCTGAAATGAGGTTCTTTTGGCTGCCACTGTCGAAAATGAATTGCAGCGGCGAACCCTTCACCCACATCTGTGAGTGGGAAAGACGCTCCCCCTCCTCTGCATCTTCAGGCTCATTCTTATGGATCTTGGTGGTGGCAACAGTGGCACTGGGCTCTGCATCGATGATCTACTTCCCTTTGCCATTCCCCTTGTCGGGTTCTAACTCGGGGTCGGAACATGCATCTGATTCTGAAGCCTTCAACTCGGCCACCAGTGACTGCTTGCTCCGACACTCACTTGTGTTGTGAGTGGGGCTCTTATGGAACTCACACCACTTTCCTGTGTCCTTCTTTGACTTTGTGGTGTTGTTCTTTTCTTGTGGCTTTGACGGTTTGTCTTCGGTCACGCTGCCTTAGCTTTGTCCTTTGGTCTTCGGATTCGCAGATCCAAAGTATCGCTTCTTCTGTTTGAAATTTTGCTCGATTTTTATAGCATATCGGTACACCGTGCCGAGCGAGGAGATGTTTAGGAACTCCATCTCTTCCTGGATGTATCTTTGTATTCAGCCGCGGTATTTGAGTACTAGATGCAGCTCAGAATCTTTGATACCCAACTATGTGCGAAGGGTATGAAAAATGTTGGTGAACTCCAGCACATCTTGGTCCCTTCCCTGTCGCAGCGTGGTCCACTTTATGTATTTGTCCTCATAGCTTTTGACAGGGTAGTACTGCTCCTTGATGGCATCCCGGAATGAATCCCAAGTGGGTGCGGCTGAAAATAGTGAGCCCATACTTTCATCCTTCTGCTCATAGTAGGTTTCCCACCAGTCCTTAACGTGGGGGGCTGCTTTGAGAAGAGCGAAAATAATCTTTTCCCGACTGGAAAAATCATGAACAGAAAAATAACCCTCTACCAGATTTAACCAGTTATCTACGACATCTGCATCTATCTGACCCTCGAATATGGGGATTTCAAAATTAAATTGTTCCTTAAACGGCGTGGCGTTTCCAGAGTAGTTGTTGGAAGCCGATGCGTCGCCCCTGGGTAGCCGCTGAAGGATCTGGGCAAAGTTGTCCATCATCGCGTTCCTTTGCCACTCGAGGGCTTCTTCGAGCAAGATTTTGATAGGATCTCCTGCCCCCTCATCTTTCTTTTCATCCGCCATCGGAGGCCATCAGGACTTGCAAGGTTGATCTTGCAAAGGTTCAACCAGATTAAGCCCTAGCTCCTTATATCCCGACCTCGTTAGGGACATGCAAAGAAAAACAGAGAAAAAGCAGACCACTCTGATACCACTGATCTAGATTTAAACAGGAACGCAAAAAATTACAGAGATAACCATAAACACAAAGATGCAGCAGAAATAATACTTCATTTCATTAATGTAAAATACTGAAATATGCTTACAAACAGAAATGGAAATAAATGAGCTAGGGCGATGGTAGCTTATCTCTCAGAAGAGATGTGGTGGATACATTCCCATGAACTGTTTTACAATGAGGCTTGAAGGCCTATTTATTGTTGAGAAACAATGGAAAACCCTTAACATCCCAAAACCTAACCCTAGAAAATGAAATGCCAAATTGTGGGCCCCATTTTGGGTAAGTTGGTACATCAACTTCCCGGGGTCATAACTTTGGCACCCGATCTTCGTTTAATGCATACAATAACTCATTAGAAATATCTATTCTAGCACTACAACTTTGGGAACAACTCCCAGATTTCCCAAAAAATGTCGTTTAGGGGCTCAAAATGGCTCCAGAAGTTTAGGAACAGAAAAATTGCTAAAAATAGTAAATTGTGCTACAATTACAGAAACTAAAAAACTGAAAGAGACAGTTGTGGGGGTCCAAGTGGGATAGGTGGGTGACCACCAACATCCACTTAGATCATTCCTCCCCCCTTAGGAAGCAATGGTCCCCATTGCATTGAGTTCCCCCATTTGCTGAACTTGGTCCCTGGTGAGCTGTTCTGCAATCTCAGATGTCTCCAGTAATGGTGGGAAGCATGGTCGAGGATGATACACATTGAACACTTGGTGCAGGCGAAGGAATGGAGGAATGTTGTGCTCCAAAGAATTATTTCCCACAGCCTTGGTAATGGTGTAAGGACCATGTCGTCGTGGTTGGAGCTTCTGATGGGCTCTTGTAAGGCGTTCTTTCTGTAGATGCAACCAGACTTTGTTTCCCACCTGAAGCTTGCGTGGTACACCTATGGGTGAGGAGAACTTGTTCCTATGTTCTTTCATGACCGTATCCCTCTTCTGCTGCTATTGTGTGGAGGAACCCTTCGCAGTAGTCATGGATGTGGTGACGATCTTCCCCTTACTTTAGGAGCAAACTAGACAGAAAATGAATTTCCTAGTCTCGAGATGAGCTTGTTTCCTTTCTTAGCAGTGATCAAAGACGTGGCAGTAGATGGGGCTACCTCTGGTATCCTGTATAATGAATCACCCAAAGTAATAATAACATCGCGAGGCCTTTACTCATACACAACATGTCGCCTCCACAAGTATGGCTGGCCTAATAGTACATCACAAACATCCAGAGGTGTAACATCACACAATACCTCATCTGTGAAGGGCTTTATGCTGTAGGGAAGGCGGCACTATTGGTGGACTCGAATTTCTCGTCCTTCGTGAAGCCACCCAATACTATACTGCTATGGGTGTGGTGTAGTCAGTAGGCCCAACTGCTTCATGACCTCTGCTGAAATGATGTTCTTTTGGCTACCACTGTCGACAATGAATTGCAGCGGCGAACCCTTCACCCACATCTGTGAGTGGAAAAGACGCTCCCCCTCCTCTGGATCTTCGAGCTCATTCTTCTGAATCTTGGAGGTGGCAACAATTTCATTGGGCTCTGCATCAATGATCTGCTTCCCTTTGCCATTCCCCTTGTCGGGTTCTGACTCATGGTCGGAACATGCATCTGATTCTGAAGCCTTCAACTCGGTCACCAGCGACTGCTTGGTCCGACACTCACTTGTGTTGTGAGTGGGGCTCTTATTGAACTCACACCACTTTCCTGTGTCCTTCTTCGACTTCGTGGTGTTTTTCTTTTCTTGTGGCTTCAACGGGTTGTCTTGTGTCACCCCACCTTGGCTTTGTCCTTTGGTCTTTGGATTTGCAAATCCAAATTCTCGCTTCTTCTGTTTGAACTTTTGCTCGATTTTGACAGCGTATCGGTACACCATGCCGAGCAAGGATATGTTCAGGAACTCCATCTCTTCCTGGATGTATCTGTGTAGGCAACCAAGGTATTTGAGTACCAGATGCAGCTCAGAATATTTGATACCCAACTGTGTGCGAAGGGTATGAAAAATGTTGTTGAACTCCGACAGATCTTGGTCCCTTCCATGTCGCAACGTGGTCCACTTTATGTATTTGTCCTCATAGCTTTTGACAGGGTAGTACGGCTCCTTAATGGCATCCCAGAATGAATCCCAAGTGGGTGCGACTGAAATTAGTGATCCCGTACTTTCATTCTTCTACTCGCAGTAGGTTTCCCACCAGTCCTTGACGTGGGGGGCTGCTTTGAGAAGAGCGAAAATAATCTTTTCCCAACTGGAAAAATCATGAACAGAAAAATAACCCTCTACCAGATTTAACCATTTATCTACGACATCTGCATCTATTTGACCCTCGAATATGGGGATTTTGAAATTAAATTGTTCCTTAAACGGCGTGGCATTTCCAGAGTAGCTGTTGGAAGCCGATGTGTCGCCCCTGGGTAGCCGCTGAAGGATCTGGGCAAAGTTGTCCATCATCGCGTTCCTTTCCCGCTCGAGGGCTTCTTTGAGCAAGATTTTGAAAGGATCTCCTGCCCCCTCGTCTTTCTTTTCATCCGCCATCGAAGGCCGTCAAGACTTGCAAGGTTGATCTTGCAAAGGTTCAACCAATCGAGCCCTAGCTCCTTATATCCCGACCTCGTTAGGGACATGCAAAGAAAAACAAGAAAAAGCAGACCGCTCTAATACCACTAATCTAGATTTAAACAGGAATGCAAAAAATTACAAAGATAACCATAAACACAAAGATGCAGCGGAAATAATACTTCATTTCATTAATGTAAAACACTGAAATATGCTTACAAACGGAAATGGAAATAAACGAGGTAGGGCGATGGTAGCTTATCTCTCAAAAGAGATGTGGTGGCTACATTCCCATGAACTGTTTTACAATGAGGCTCGAAGGCCTATTTATTGTTGAGAAACAATGGAAAACCCTTAACATCCCAAAACCTAACCCTAGAAGATGAAACGCCAAATTGTGGGCCCCGTTTTGGGTAAGTTGGTACATCAACCTTTCGGTGTCGTAACTTTGGCACCCGACCTTAGTTTGACGCGTACAATAGCTTGTTAGAAATATCTATCCATGCCGCTTCCAGATTTCCCAAAAAACGTCGTTTAGGGCCTCAAAACGGCTCCAGAAGTTTAGGACCTGAACAATTGCTAAAAATAGTAAATTGTGCTACAATTACGGAAACTGAAAAACTGAGAGAGATAGTTGTGGGCGTCCAAGTGAGATAGGTGGGTGGCCACCAACATCCACCTGGATCATTCCTCCCCCCTTAGGAAGCAATGGTCCCCATTGTGTTGAGTTCCTCCATCTGCTGAACTTGGTCCCTAGTGAGCTATTCTGCAATCTCGGATGTGTCTAGTAATGGTGGGAAGCATGGTCGAGGGCGGTACACATTGAACACTTGGTGTAGGCGAAGGAATGGAGGAATGCTATGCTCCAAAGCATTATTTCCCACAGCCTTGGTAATGGTGTAAGGACCATGTCGGCGTGGTCGG
The DNA here is from genome assembly GCA_031772625.1 of Pinus tabuliformis. Lineage (NCBI taxonomy): Eukaryota > Viridiplantae > Streptophyta > Pinopsida > Pinales > Pinaceae > Pinus > Pinus tabuliformis. The sequence continues at coordinate 453,073,327 of CM062804.1, read as the reverse complement.
AGCTTCTAATGGGCTCTTGTAAGGCGTTCTTTCTGCAGATGCAACCAGACTTTGTTGCCCACCTGAAGCTTATGTGGTACCCCTGTGGGTGAGGAGAAGTTGTTCCTGTGTTCTTTCATGACCGTATCCCTCTGCTGCTTCTACTGCATGGAGGAACCCTTCGCGGTGGTCATGGATATGGTGATGATCTTCCCCTTACTTTGGGAGCGAACCAGACATAAAATGAATTTCCTAGTCTGGGAGATGAGCTTGTTGCCTTTCTTAGCAATGATCAAAGAGGTGGCAATAGGTGGGGCTACCTCCAGTATCCTGTATAATGAATCACACAAAGTAATAATAATAGCGTGAGGCCTTGACTCATACACAGCATGTCGCCTCCACAAGTATGGTTGGCTTAATCGTACATCACAAACATCCAGTGGTGTAACATCACACAATACCTCGTCTGTGAAGGGCTTGATGTTGTAGGGAAGGTGGCACTACTGGCGGACTCAGAGATCCCGTCCTTAGTGAAGCCACCCGATACTGTACGGCTGCGGGTGTGGTGTAGTCGATAGGCCCAACCGCTTCACGACCTCTGCTGAAATGAGGTTCTTTTTGCTACCACTGTCAACAATGAATTGCAGTGGCGAACCCTTCACCCACATTTGTGAGTGGAAAAGACGCTCCCCCTCCTCTAGATCTTTGGGCTCATTCATCTAGATCTTGGTGGTGGCAATAGTGGCACTGGGCTCCGCATCAATGATCTGCTTCCCTTTGCCTTTCCCCTTGTCGGGTTCTGACTCAGGGTCGAAACATGCATCTGATTCTAAAGCCTTCAACTCGGCCACCAATGACTGCTTGGTTCGACACTCACTTGTGTTGTGAGTGGGGCTCTTATGGAACTCACGCCACTTTCCCATGTCCTTCTTCGACTTCGTGGTGTTGTTCTTTTCTTGTGGCTTCGACGGGTTGTCTTGGGTCACCCCTCCTTGTCTTTGTCCTTTGGTCTTCAGATTCACAGATCCAAAGTCTCGCTTCTACTGTTTGAACTTTTTCTTGATTTTGACATCGTATCGGTATGTCGGGCTGAGCAAGGAGATGTTGAGGAACTCCATCTCTTCCTGGATGTATCTTTGTAGGTAGCCGCGGTATTTGAGTACCAGATGCAGCTCAGAATCTTTGATACCCAACTGTGTGAGAAGGGTGTGAAAATTGTTGGTGAACTCTGGCACATCTTGGTCCCTTCCCTGTCGCAGTGTGGTCCACTTTATGTATTTGTCCTCATAGCTTTTGACAGGGTAGTACTGCTCCTTGATGGCATCCCGGAATGAATCCCAAGTGGGTGCGGCTGAAAATAGTGAGCCCGTACTTTCATCCTTCTGCTCGCAATAGGTTTCCCACCAGTCCTTGATGTGGGGGGCTGCTTTGGGAAGAGAGAAAATAATATTTTCCAGATTGGAAAAATCATGAACAGAAAAATATCCCTCTAGCAGATTTAACCATTTATCTACGGCATTTGCGTCTATCTGACCCTCAAATATGGGGATTTCGAAATTAACTTGTACCTTAAACGGCATGGCGTTTTCAGAGTAGCTGTTGGAAGCCGATTCGTCGCCCTTGGGTAGCCGCTGAAGGATCTGGGCAAAGTTGTCCATCATCGCTTTCCTTTGCTGCTTGAGGGCTTCTTTGACCAAGATTTTGATAGGATCTCTTGCCCCCTCATCTTTGTTTTCATCCGCCATGGGAGGCCATCGGACTTGCGAGGCTGATCTTACAAAGGTTCAACCAAATCGAGCCCTAGCTCCTTATATCCCGACCTCGTTGGGGACATGCAAAGAAAAACAGAGAAAAAGTAAAGCACTCTGATACCACTGATCTGGATTTAAATAGGAATGAAAAAAATTACAGAGATAACCATAAACACAAAGATGCAGCAGAAATAATACTTCATTTCATTAATGTAAAATACTGAAATATGCTTACAAATAGAAATGGAAATAAACCAACTAGAGCGATGGTAGCTTATCTTTGAGAAGAGATGTGGAGGCTACATGCCTCTGAACTATGTTACAATGAGGCTCGAATGCCTATTTATTGTTGAGAAATAATGGAAAACCCTTAACATCCCAAAACCTAACCCTAGAAGATGAAACGCCAAATCGTGGGCCCCGTTTTAGGTAAGTTGGTACATCAACTTCCTGGGGTCGTAACTTTGGCACCCAATCTTCGTTTGACACGTACAATAGCTCATTAGAAATATCTATCCGAGAACTACAACTTTGGGACGAGCAACATGGTCCATACATGGTCCATGGACCATGTTGCTCCCAGATTTCCCAAAAAACATCATTTAGGGCCTTAAAACGGCTCCAGAAGTTCAGGACCCGAAAAATTGCTAAAAATAGTAAATTGTGCTACAATTACAGAAACTGAAAAACTGAAAGAGACAGTTGTGAGGGTCCAAGTGGGATAGGTGGGTGGCCACCAACATCCACCTGGATCATTCCTCCCCCATTGGGAAGCCATGGTCCCCATTGTGTTGAGTTCCTCCATCTACTGAACTTAGTCCCTGGTGAGATGTTCCGCAATCTCGGATGTGTCTAGTAATGGTGGAAAGCATGGTCGAGGACGGTACACAATAAAAACTTGGTGCAGGTGAAGGAATGGAGGAATGTTGTGCTCCAAAGCATTATTTCCCACAGCCTTGGTAATGGTGTAAGGACCATGTCGGTGTGGTCGGAGTTTCTGATGGGCTCTTGTAAGGCGTTCTTTCTGTAAATGCAACCAGACATTGTTGCCCTCCTGAAGCTTGTGTGGTACCCCTGTGGGTGAGGAGAAGTTGTTCCTGTGTTCTTTCATGACCGTATCCCTCTGCTGCTACTGCTGTGTGGAGGAACCCTTCGCAAGGGTCATGGATGTGGTGATGATCTTCCCCTTACTTTGGGAGCGAACTAGACAGAAAATGAATTTCCTAGTATGGGAGATGAGCTTGCTGCCTTTCTTAGTAGTGATCAAAGAGGTGGCGGTAGGTGGGGCTACCTCCGATATCCTATATAATGAATCACCGAAATTAATAATAACAGCTTGAGGCCTTGACTCATACACAGCACATCGCCTCCACAAGTATGGTTGGCCTAATAGTACATCACAAACATCTAGAGGTGTAACATCACACAATACCTCGTCTGTGAAGGGCTTGATGCTGTAGGGAAGATGGAACTGCTAGTGGACTTGGAGATCTCGTCCTTGGTGAAGTCACCTGATACTGTACGGCTGTGTGTGTGGTGTAGTCGGTAGGCCCAACCGCTTCACGACCTCTACTGACATGAGGTTCTTTTGGATGCCACTGTCGACAATGAATTGTAGCGGTGAACCCTTCACCCACATCTGTGAGTGGAAAAGACGCTCCCCCTCCTCTAGATCTTCGGGCTCATTCTTCTGGATCTTGGTGGTGGCAACAGTGGCACTGGGCTCCACATCAATGATCTGCTTCCCTTTGCCATTCCCTTGTCGGGTTCTGACTTAGGGTTGGAACATGCATCTGATTCTGAAGCCTTCAACTCGGCCACCAGTGACTACTTGGTCCGACACTCACTTGTGTTGTGAGTAGGGCTCTTATGGAACTCACACCACTTTCCTGTGTCCTTCTTCGACTTCGTGGTGTTGTTCTTTTGTTGTGGCTTCGACGGGTTGTCTCGGGTCACCCCTCCTTGGCATTGTCCTTTGGTCTTCGAATTCGCAGATCCAAAGTCTCGCTTCTTTTGTTTGAACTTTTTCTTGATTTTGACAGCGTATCGGTATGTCATGCCGAGCAAGGAGATGTTCAGGAAATTCATCTCTTCATGGATGTGTCTTTGTAGGAAGCCGCAGTTTTTGAGCACCAGATGCAGCTCAGAATCTTTGATACCCAACTGTGTAAGAAGGGTATGAAAAATGTTGGTGAACTCTGGCACATCTTGGTCCCTTCCTTGTCACAGCGTGGTCCACTTTATGTATTTGTCCTTATAGCTTTTGACAGGGTAGTATTGCTCCTTGATGGCATCCCGGAATGAATCCCAAGTGGGTGCGACTGAAAATAGTGAGACCGTACTTTCATCCTTCTGCTCGCAGTAGGTTTCCCACCAGTCCTTGACATGGGGGGCTACTTTGAGAAGAACAAAAATAATATTTTCCAGACTAGAAAAATCATGAACAGAAAAATAACCCTCTAGCAGATTTAACCATTTATCTACAGCATCTGCGTCTATCTGACCCTCGAATATGGGGATTTCGAAATTAACTTGTTCCTTAAACGGCATGGCATTTCTAGAGTAGTTGTTGGAAGCCGATGCGTCGCCCCTAGGTAGCCGCTGAAGGATCTAGGCAAAGTTATCCATCATCACGTTCCTTTGCCGCTCGAGGGCTTCTTTGAGCAAGATTTTGATAGGATCTCTTGCCCCCTTGTCTTTCTTTTCATCCGCCATGGTAAGTCGTCGGGACTTGCAAGGCTAATCTTGCAAAGGTTCAACTAGATCGAGCCCTAGCTCCTTATATCCCGACCTCGTTGGGGACATGCAAAGAAAAACAGAGAAAAAGCAGATGATCTGATACCACTGATCTGAATTTAAACAGGAACGCAACAAATTATAGAGATAACCATAAACACAAAGATGCAGCAGAAATAATACTTCATTTCATTAATGTAAAATACTGAAATATGCTTACAAACGGAAATGGAAATAAACCAGCTAGTGCGATGGTAGCTTATCTCTGAGAAGAGATGTGGCGGATACATGCCTCTGAACTGTGTTACAATGAGGCTCGAAGGCCTATTTATTGTTGAGAAACAATGGAAAACCCTTAACATCCCAAAACCTAACCCTAGAAGACGAAACGCCAAATTGTGGGCCCCGTTTTGGGTAAGTTGGTACATCAACTTCCCAGGGTCGTAACTTTGGCACCTGATCTTCGTTTGATGCATGCAATAGCTCATTAGAAAGATCTATCTGAGCACTACAACTTAGGGAAAGGAAAAATGGTCAATAGACCCAAGTTGCTCCTAGATTTCCCAAAAAACGTAGTTTAGGGCCTCAAAATGGCTCTGGAAGTTTCAGGACCCGAAAAATTGCTAAAAATAGTAAATTGTGCTACAATTACGGAAACTGAAAAAATGAAAGAGACAATTGTGGGGGTCCAAGTGGGATAGGTGGGTGGCCACCAACATCCACTTGGATCATTCCTCCCCCCTTAGGAAGCAATGGTCCCCATTGCGTTGAGTTCCTCCATCTGCTGAACTTGGTCCCTGGTGAGTTGTTCTGCAATCTCGGATGTGTCCAGTAATGGTGGGAAGCATGGTCGAGGGCGGTACACATTGAACACTTGGTGCAGGTGAAGGAATGAAGGAATGTTGTGCTCCAAAGCATTATTTCCCATAGCCTTGGTAATGGTGTAAGGACCATGTCGGCATGGTCAGAGCTTCTGATGGGCTCTTGTAAGGCGTTCTTTCTGCAGATGCAACTAGACTTTGTTGCCCACCTGAAGCTTGTGTGGTACCCCTATGGGTGAGGAGAAGTTTTTCCTGTGTTCTTTCATGACTGTATCCCTTTGTTGTTGCTGCTGCGTGGAGGAACCCTTCGCGGGGGTCATGGATGTGGTGATGATCTTCCCCTTACTTTAGGAGCGAACCAGACAGAAAATGAATTTCCTAGTCTGGGAGATGAGCTTGCTGCCTTTCTTAGCAGTGATCAAAGAGGTGGCGGTAGGTGGGGCTACCTCCGGTATCTTGTATAATGAATCACCCAAATTAATAATAACAGCACAAGGCCTTGACTCGTACACATCATGTCGCCTCCACAAGTATGGCTGGCCTAATAGTACATCACAAACATCTAGAGGTGTAACATCACACAATACCTCGTTTGTGAAGGGCTTGATGCTATAGGGAAGGTGGCACTGCTGGCAGACTCGTAGATCTCATCCTTGGTGAAGCCACCTGATACTGTACGGCTGTAGGTGCGGTGTAGTCGGTAGGCCCAATCGCTTCACGACCTCTACTGAAATGAGGTTCTTTTGGCTGCCACTATCGACAATGAATTACAACGGCGAACCCTTCACCCACATCTGTGAGTGAAAAAGACGCTCCCCCTCCTCTGGATCTTCGGGCTCATTCTTCTGGATCTTGGATGTGGCAACAGTGGCGCTGGGCTCTGCATCAATGATCTTCTTACCTTTGTCATTCCCCTTGTCGTGTTCTGACTCAGGGTCAGAACATGCATCTGATTCTGAAGCCTTCAACTCGGCCACCAGTGACTGCTTGGTTCGACACTCACTTGTGTTGTGAGTGGGGCTCTTATGGAACTCACACCACTTTCCTATGTCCTTCTTCGACTTCATGGTGTTGTTCTTTTCTTATGGCTTCGACGAGTTGTCTTGGGTCACCCCACCTTGGCTTTGTCCTTTGGTCTTCGGATTTGTAGATCCAAATTCTCGCTTCTTTTGTTTGAACTTTTGCTCGATTTTGACAGCGTATCATTATGCCATGCCGAGCGAGGAGATGTTCAGGAACTCCATCTCTTACTGGACGTATCTGTGTAGGCAGCCGCGGTATTTGAGTACCATATGCAGCTCAGAATCTTTGATACCCAACTATGTGCGAAGGGTAGGAAAAATGTTGGTGAACTCCGGCACATCTTGGTCCCTTCCCTGTCGCAGCGTGGTCCACTTTATGTATTTGTCCTCATAGCTTTTGAAAGGGTAGTACTACTCCTTGATGGCATCCCAAAATTAATCCCAAGTGGGTGCGGCTAAAAATAGTGAGCTCGTACTTTCATCCTTCTGCTCGCAGAAGGTTTCCCACCAGTCCTTGACATGGGGGCTGCTTTGAGAAGAGCGAAAATAATCTTTTCCTGAATGGAAAAATCATGAACAGAAAAATAACCCTTTAGCAGATTTAACCATTTATCTACGACATCTGCGTCTATCTAACCCTCGAATATGGGGATTTTGAAATTAACTTTTACCTCAAATGGCATGGTGTTTCCAGAGTAGTTGTTTGAAGCCGATGCATCGCCCCTGGGTAGCTGCTGAAGGATCTGGGCAAAGTTGTCCATCATCGCGTTCCTTTGCGAGGGATTCTTCGAGCAAGATTTTGATAGGATCTCTTGCCCCCTCGTATTTCTTTTCATCCGCCATGGGAGGCCGTCGGGACTTGCAAGGGTGATCTTGCAAAGGTTCAACCAGATTGAGCCCTAGCTCCTTATATCCCAACCTCGTTGGGGACATGCAAAGAAAAACATAGAAAAAGCAGACCGCTCTGATACCACTAATCCAGATTTAAACAGGAACGCAACAAATTACAGAGATAACCATAAACACAAAGATGCAGTGGAAATAATACTTCATTTCATTATTGTAAAATACTGAAATATTCTTACAAACAAAAATGGAAATAAACCAGCTAGGGCGATGGTAGCTTATCTCTGAGAAGAGATGTGGCGGTTACATGCCTCTGAACTATGTTACAAAGAAGCCAGAAGGCCTATTTATTGTTGAGAAACAATGAAAACCCTTAACATCCCAACACCTAACCCTAGAAGATGAAACGCCAAATTGTGGGCCCCTTTTTGGGTAAGTTGGTACATCAACTTCCCGAGGTCGTAACTTTGGCACCCGATCTTCATTTGACGCATACAATAGCTCGTTAGAAAGATCTATCCGACCACTACAACTTTGGTAAGAGAAACATTAGTTCAATAGCATATGTTGCTCCCAAATTTCCCAAAAAACGTCGTTTAGGGCCTCAAAACGGCTTCGGAAGTTCAGGACCCGAAAAGCTGCTAAAAATAGTAAATTGTGCTACAATTACGGAAACTGAAAAACTGAAAGAGACAGTTGTGGGGGTCCAAGTGGGATAGGTGGGTGGCCACCAACATCCACCTGGATCAATAGTCCACAAAAAAAAGTGACAGGTTTATCCAACAACACATATTCAACAAGATTCATACAATTTCATACAAAATAGTTCATACACAAATGCGTAATTTAAACAACATACATTGCTAAGGCAACCAGAATAGTCCAACTACAATAACAACATATGCATGAAAACATGTTTTCCCAGTGATATTATTAAGTGAAAGTTCCATCCATACATACACCATTGACAACTTCTAGCCCCAATAGTGGAACATTATAGTCAACACCGCCTGCTACTCCAAAGAAGTATACTCACTCTACGTTGTCGAGAAGCCAAGGCTCGTTAGAATACTCTCCAAGCATTCTCAAAGCAATGCCTATCCAAAAGCTTGGCTTCCAAAATCATGTTCTATGAGTTATGAGGTTTTATATATAACAAAGGGTGGGGTGACCCTTGACATTCCCCTTTGAATCTTTGACTACCCTCATGACTCTTCAACTCCTTTACAAATAACTCTTTACATTACATAGTGACTGTTCACATTCCACTAATGACTTGGAATTTCACTTACAATATATTTACAAATCATAATACAATTTCTAGATATAACCATGTGGGACAAAATTAGGCTTGATTCATCCTAACAAGACAAACATCATTACTCGAAAGCTTGGGGAAATACCAACTTGACAACATCCTCTTGATGGTCTTCATTGACGAGCTGATACCAAGCTTGGTACTGTGCTATTGTGTCCCTGTACTGTTTGGTGATGTCTTTCTGGAAATGGAATCTTGCCTCCATGGCTTGTGGGTATATGGTTCTGGAACCTTTGTCCAACTCATCTTGAAGCATGCACAACATTGTCCTGAGTGTGTCTAGACCACTGATGTACTTCTACATGTTTTCTTCACTCAGCTGCAATTCATTATTGGTGGCCTCTCACATCAACTGCTCCATGTACTTGTCGACCTCCAACATGACTTGGTTCTTCTTAATGAATTGAGTGAGGGATCCAATTGAAGGGATCTTGTGTGTCCTCACTATGACATCCATACTCTAGAACAATCGTGCATAAGAAGCCTCAATTTTAGTGATGAGCTAAGGGATATTCTCATAGTTCCAGATCAACATCTGAATCCATGCTTTGTCTAGATCTGCCTTTGGCTTAATGATATTTTGCAATTAAAGAGGGGCTCCCTTGTATCTCATTTTCCATTCCTGTACATGCGTAATAACAACGTGTATGTCTTTGAGAGTTTGGAAAATCTTCATACACCGCTTTTGAAAGCCATATAGATGGACAACTTCCTTGTGCACGGTGACAAACCTGTCATACAGTTTCTACATGGTGGTATCAAGAGTCGATACTTCAGCAAGTATCGCTTTTCTCATCCCTACCATAGTGGATCCCACAGACTTTTTTGTCCTTTGCCTAGCCTCTTACAAGTCCTTTACCATCCAATCATTCTCTACTAATAAGAACTTGACAATTGAACTCGTGGCTTCTGCATAATCCTTAGAGGCATCGACCATGGCAGTTGGATGTCTTATAACATCTGACACAATCACCCTTTCCTCCATATGTGCAAGTGACACGTGATCATCCGGGAGCTGATTTATTTTCACCTGTATAATACTTTGATACGGCTCATCAAATGACAGATTGTATACATCCATCACTGAATCATCATCAAGGAGAACAACCTCTCCTTGCTTGCTCAAGAGTGGTTCTGATTCTGGGGGTGGCGGAGACTAAGGTGCAACCTCAGATTTTCTCAGCATGAGGTTGGTATCTCGGTCCTATGGTTCCTGTTCCAACTCCATGTATGTTGCTTCAACCATTTCCTCAATCCTTTGAGTAAGTTCTCGAACCTGCACCTACTCACCCTCTTCTTCATCTGATGGCTGCTCTGACTCCTCAACCCGTATAGGCACAATTTTCTCTGTCATTGCACCTTGCCTTTATTTTGTTCCTTTTTCTGCTTCTCTTCCCTTTCTCTCCTTCTTAGCTCATGCTCTTCTTTTAGCTTCTTCTCTGTTTCTTGCAACTTCCTCTATGCATCCTCCAAACTTTGCTTCTCTCTCTTCCTCTGTTCTACTCTCTTTATGCATTGTTGCCTCTTTACCTCTATTTCCAAATCTACTCTCTTAATGAGAGGATCTTCTCTAAACTTGTAGCTTTTCTCAGCCTCTAGGTTCTCAGAAATCATCCTCTTGCCTTTGTCCTTTGTCAATTTCTTTTTTACTTCTTCTTCTTGTGATGTTGCTTCCTGCAGATCGACTTTCCATTCTATAGCCATAACAATACCTCCAAGTATCTTCCTCTAACTAATGAAATGTCCCATGGATCAATGGATAATATACCTTCACACAGTAGTTCTTACATATACAGTGTGGATCATATGGATTCTAGTCCTTGGTGTTGAACATAAAATTTTCCAACTCCTTCACCTCAGCATCTGAATCCTTCAAGCTCCATATCTCGTACAATCCAATTTGAAAAGGAAGAGCAGGCTATGGTGCCTTCTTGCTCCTGTGTAGTCCTACTCATAACCCTGTGGAGATGTGATATGTAACCTCTTGTAGGATCAACTTATCCGTGGAAAACCTTGGTATCACATGCGAAGGCTTCTCTCCGCCAAACATCCTAATGAAGGTGCCACCAGGTGAGGCATACCAATCTACAATGTTAAGCAATGCCTGCATCACTTCTTGGGACATGCAAGGTCGATCCTGCTCAAATAATTGTAAACCTAGATTATGAAATGGTCAGATATCCTCGCCACGACTCCTCGGTAGCTGCACTCATAAAGCAACTTGCCATAAATGTTCACAACATTCTCTGATGGTGTCCATGTCCAACCCATTCTAGGAAACTGATGTTGGTCACAAATTGCATCAAGTAGATACATGGACATGTAGAATCTCTCTTGCTCATCCTTAGGCAGATTCTAGGCATTAGTCACACACACTTTTAGCTGAAGAGCCAACATATCCAACCAATTGAATGGCCTTCCTTCATTTTCCAATTGATCCAACACAACCACCCAATTCTGTGGAAAGGTCTTTGTGCTCTCTTGACTGTACAACCGACATGCAAAGATGATCAAGAGTTGGTAGGCCTTTCTAAGTGACTTAGTCTTGTAGACCTTATTAGGTGTTGACCTGAACTTTGATGCCTCCTTCACCCAACACTTCATGATGTATTTAGTGTTAAAATTGTTGTTGGAGGTATATAAAAGTGCATTCATGTGGTTCACCGACTGTGGTAAGTGATACATCTGATGGTATTTTTCCGTTCTGAAGGTATAAAGTTGTGTTCCACTGGAACTACTCAATGTCATCGTCTTAGGATTGGTATGTGAGACAATATAGTGAATGATGTCCACACATGGGAAGGCGAGGTACCTTCATGCAACCTTATAAAATCTTGACTTGTGGATGTTGACATAGACCTATCGATCTTCTAGATCTTCCTTGAAGCTGCCTGTGAAGACATCCTTAATTTCTTGCCATGTTATCTTCATGTCCTTCTCTATGAACAATTGTGTTTCTAAATAGACTAGCAAATTCATTGACACATGTTCAACTACATCTCTAGTACTTCTCTCGACAGTATCCTTTGATCCAACTCTCTTGGAAGCCATGTTACCTGTACTATTGAAAATTTTCTCAACAACTGATGTACCTAGAGACAAAGAGGACACTCATGGCATGTGAATTTTAGCTTGAAATTGAAGGCACTTCAAGACATATCATGCAACAAACTAGGAAACTGCTGGACAAGATTACGCACTTCTATCTCTCAGAGGTGAGGGATTATCAACTGGATCTGAGTATTGTGCACTCTTAGCTACTAGTGGGAGATGATGATGACTGGAACTGCGCAATGCGCAGTCTAGTCAAGCTTGTACTGGATGGGACTGCACATTGGGCAATACCAGTGGCCAAGGATCTAGCACTGACTTCTGGAACTGTGAAATGTAGAGTTGGATCCATTCACTAGCAGCCTTTGCACAATTCCTGGAGGCAAGGCAGAGCCTTGAGATCCATAAATGCGTAGTGCATGCCAAGAAGAGCTAGATTTGGGCCAAGGAAGCCCGGATCTACCCAAGGGAAACATGAAAACGAGAAGATTTGAAAGTGTGATTGATGGTTGGTTTAGATCTAGGTGAATGGAAATTCATGCAATCAAAACAAGTGAAGGAATTAGTCAAACAAAAGAACAATGAAACTTATGGAGAGAGTCGCCGCAACGATGACTATTAGTGCAAAAATTGGGTTATGCATGCGACACTTAGGAAAAGAAATGAAAAACTTAAAACAATACTTCTATAAGCTAAAACAAATCAAAACGGCAGTAGTCGTTCAATAAAATGGGTAAAACAACACTCTCACAAGCCAAGGAAACAAAAGCGACAAAAAAAGCAGCAAAAGACTAGAAAAGCAAGACTTACCCAGAAAAGTTGCAATGACTGTGCCAAAGGTTCCTAGATCTCCTCAGGAATGCCAGAGGTCCAATATCGATTGTGAAAATTAGCTCTGGTGGAATCCATTAAATAGATTTGATCGATTTAGGGTTTACGACGCGAAGGCCCAAAATCTAGGAAAAAGCAACACATGGCAGAAATTTCAAAAAATAACAAAAGTGTAACTCCGACTGCTAAAAATATATCCCTATCTTTTAGGGATGTTTTTTCTCTTTTTGATTTTTTCTTTTTCGGTAACGGCTGCCATGCATGCACAGAGAAATTGCGCAGTTCTGGGGAGAACTGGGCAACTCACTAGCACATGCATCGGGCAACTGTTGAGGGAATGCTTCTACGCAATTCCTGGGTTGAGTGGCTCTAGCTGCCTCTCATGTTCTATTCAGTTTCCCAGCTGAAGGCAGGCTGCCAGTTGGGTCTGTGCAATTCCGAAGCCAAAGCTCACTACTGGCTTGAACTGTGCATTTCTAGAGAGCAAGATTGGTTGCCCTCTATGATTGCGCAGATCACCAAGGTGGGCCTAGAACTAGATTGCAACCAAGTGAAGAGGTTAGCTTGTGGTTAGACAACAAAGAAAGTAAGAAAACACACAAGTTTTAAAGCAAAAGATAAAACTCAATGAAAGAAAAAGTACCTAGTCAGTGTAAGTTAAGTTGTTGGGATTTTAGTAGGGAGGCTCCAAAATGAAGCATAGGAAAAATTTTGGAGGGTGGTTGTAGCCGCTACAACAAATTCCTAAACCTAACTACAAAAAAAAAATTCCCTAGAGCCCAAGTGGGCTTAAATTTATGTGAGTTATGTAATTAGTGTGGAGTGTTTAAAGTCTTGCCTTAGTGGTGCTAACCAAGCTCTTGTTCACTTAGGGTGTGAGTGTATATGTAGAAATGTGTTTTTTGATGGGTCAATTTAAAACATGTTTTATGATGCCAATGCTGCTAAGAAATAAAGTGTAAAAAGTGAAAATGATGCTGAAAGTGAACAATGATATAGCAACAAGCTTAAACACACAATTTCCCACCCAAACAGGCTATGAAGTAGCAATAAAAAATGAGGACAAAACAAGCAACCCAAAGAAATTAAAAGACCAAAATATATAATGTCTAAAGTGTTAGGTCCCTATACTACTAGTGTAACCCCTTATTGTTATTAGCGCAACCCCCTTATTGTATTATTGTGCCCATATAGTCCCTATGTTGTTATTATTATGCCCCATAAAAGCCCATTATTTTTATTGTTGTGCCCCTATAATATTATTGTTATGTAGGCTCTAATATATATTGGGACCCCTTAGACTCATATATATAGAAAGTAGGTATTTTCATTTGTATCATCCAAGAATTGTTCATTTGTGTAATGTAAAGGAGGTTGCCCCCTCGAAGAGGCTGATTTTTAAGTTGTTGATCTATCTTTTCTATCTTTTTGTGAGCTAGTTTCATAACATTTGGTATTAGAGCTTTGGATTCTAGATTTTTGCTGCTCCAAACATGTCATCGTGGAATTGTCACTATAATTTTTTCTGTACGAAGTTTAAGATGCTAAAAAATAAACCCATTTGAGCTAAAACCTTTCTGAACCTCGGGCCCGAATTTCAGATCTTGTCTCGCTATATTTTCAGAGATATGATCTGAGGACGTTAGGGTTTTTTCAAGCTCCAAAATTCTATCTCAAATAGTTCATCATGGAAGTTTCGTTATAAGTTGTTTTCTACGAAGGTTCAGACTCTAAAATTAAAACCCATTTGAGCCAAAATCGTGGTGAAGCTTGGGCCCTAATTTCAGATCTTGTTTAGCTATATTTTTAGAGATATGGTTCAACACATTTAGAGTTTTTAAGGGCTACTGAATTACATCCCAAACAGGTGACCTAGGGAAAATAGTCGTAACTTTCTCTCTGAGCATCAAATTGAAATTTTGTAAAACATTATAGAAAGTGGATTTCTGGGGGTTTTTTGTGTATCGGTTTTAGGTCCTAAGGTTGAAACAGTGACACGTGGCACTTTGTACAAGTTTGCTCTATTGAACTAATCTATAATCAACTCATTGTGGGAGATTTAACATAACTATTCCTTGGAGAATACAATATTGATCAGACTTGTGGGGTTGGAACGCAATATGAGACCTTCGAGATCCGAAATTACAGAGATACAACAGATTCAATATCGAGCTCCTACAAAGTGAAAAAAGGTGTGTAGTGTTTTTAAAGTTTTGCGTAATTTTGGTTGAAAAATTATTTTGAAGGAATTAAAAGGGCATGGAAGCTAAGACGGATGGTATAGAAGAAAAACTTAAAGGCAAATTGGAATATTTGAAGGCATATTTGACAAAGTTTCTAAAAAAAATTCTTACTAACGGCAAAAGGGTAGTAAAGGAAACTCATGATGAGAACCAAAGAAATGTTAATCATGATTTCATAGACTCTAACGTTGGATTGAAGACCCACCATGTTCCAAAGATCGATATGAGTAATTTTGATGGAAAGGATCACGTAACATGGATACTACAGATGGAGCAATATTTTGATCTCCATAATGCGCAAAACACAAAAAAGTTACACATTGCAATGTTATATTTGGAACCAAATCAATTTGTATGGTATCAATGGCTTTGCTCTCGTAAACAATTTGTCACTTGGGCAATTTTTACGGAAGAAATGATAGCACATTATGAGGATACAAAAATAAACACCTTTTTAGCCGATTGATAAATCTCAAACAAAAGGGTTCAATGATGGAGCACATTGAGGACTTCCAAAAATTGAATATAAGGGTAAAAGATATTCCAGATGAGCATAGGATTGATGTGTTCATAGGGACTTTAAAGGATAACATCCAACATGAGGTTCACCTTTGGGAACCTAATTCATTGGAGAATGCACTCAGGTTGGCAAGAAAAATGGAAAGAAAAATTATGGCAACAAGGAAGCCTACCACTCATAACTATAAAGATGGAAGTGTTGTTTCTCTTAGCCTTTCACCACCTACAAGGTTGACACCACAACAATTGGAAGAAAAAAGAGAAAAAGGGTTTTGTTACAATTGTGGTAGAAAATACACTAAAGATCATAAGTGTGCCGAGAAGAAATTAATTTACATAGATGGAGAAGAGGAGCAAGAAAAGGAACAAGAAACGTCAAAATAATAGGATATACACCAAGACCCAATCCCAGAGAAAGAAGAAATGAATCTAACCATATCTTTTAATGCATTGACAAGAATTACCACTCCTCAAACTCTCAAGATAGAAGGGCATATCAAGAAGAAAAAGGTAATAGTGTTGATTGATTCAGGTAGTACCCATAATTTTATTCATTGTAAGATAGCCAAGGAATTGAATTGCTTCCTATATCCAACACCAGAGTATCAAGTAATGGTTACAAATGGAGGAACCATAAATTGCTCTGGAAAGTGCCATAATATCAAGCTATCCATGGGAGAATATGTCTTGAATAGTCCAATGCTTTCCATTCCAATGGGTGGTGCAGATGTTGTACTAGGAGTCCAATGGCTACAATCTTTGGGTACGGTAGCTTTTAATTTTCAAGAAATTTTGTTGAAATATTTTTGGAAAGGAAAAGAAAATGAATTAAGGGGTATCAAAGGGAAACTGGGAAATATAATCAACTCTAATAGTATGAAAAAGCTTCTAAAGAAAGAACAATGGGGCATAATTGCACAATTATGTTCACTAGAGGTTCCCACATCGAAATCATCTATTTCTCCAGATCTCCAAAATGTTTTGGATAATCATTCCACAGTATTTGAGGCTCCCAAAGGCCTCCCACCTATTCGTGGTCATGATCATGATATTCATTTGATTCGAGGAATTGTTCCCCCAAACATCAGGCCTTACAGATATCCATATGCCCAGAAGAGTGAAATTGAACATATGCTTGCAGAAATGCTAGAGGTTGGTATAATTCAACCTAGTCAAAGTTCTTTCTCTGCTCTAGTGGTATATTTAGTACACAAGAAGGATGGATCATGGCGCATGTGTTCGGATTATAGGGAGCTCAACAAGCTTACTATTAAAGATAAATTTTCCATTCTTGTCATTGATGAATTATTGAACAAATTACATGGAGAAATTTGCTTCACCAAGTTGGATCTTTGTTCAGGATATCATCAAATCATAAAGACTAAAGACATTCCAAAACAAAATTTAGAACTCATGAGGGTCAATATGAATTTTTGGTCATGCATTTTGGCCTTACCAATGCACCTTCTACATTTCAAGGTTTAATGAATTCCATTTTCAAACCCTTCCTTAGAAAATTTGTGTTAGTATTTTTTGATGATACACTAATCTACAACAAGTCTTGGAAGGATCATGTTCAACATGTTGGCAGGTTGCTCAAACTATTGAAGGAGAAAAAATTATATGCAAAAAGATCCAAATCTTTCTTTGGAGTACAAGAGGTGGAATATTTGGGTACTCAGTTAGCTCATAGCTCATCTTATCATCCTCAATCTGATGGGAAAACTGAGATAGTGAACAAATGTTTGGAACGATATCTTTGTTACTTTGTATCTGATAAACATGCACAATGGGTCAAGTGGTTGCCTCTGGCTAAATGGTGGTATAACACTTCCTTCCATAATGTAGCAAAAATGACACCATTTATGGCACTTTATGGATAACATCCACTGTCCATCACATCATCTTTAAAAGAAAATTCTAAGGTTCAAGCAGTGGAATATCACAGCGAGCATCAACAACAAGTTCTCAAACCCTTAAAGGATAACCTCACTTTGGTGGAGAATAGATTGAAACAACAGGAAGATCAACAGCGTAGTGAAAGAAGTTTTGATGTAGGTGACTGGGTATTTCTATGACTACAACCATACAAACAAATGTCCCTCAAGCAAGCTAAGAAGGATAATAAATTATCACCAAAGTATTATGGTTCGTACAAGGTGTTACTAAAGATTGGTACTATGGCATACAAATTGGAGCTTCCTACATCTTCCCGAGTGCACCCAGTTTTCTATGTTTCATGCTTAAAGAAGGTTATAGGTGAGAAGATCCCAGTTTTTGAATATTTCTAGAACTTGAAGAGGAAGGAAAAATCATATTGGAGCCAGAAGCAGTCACAAAAACAAGAAATCGACAGCTATGGAATTGATCAATTTTAGAGTATCTCATCAAGTGGAAGAACCTACTCGCTGAAGATTCCACATGGGAGGATGAGAATTTTATATAGAATCATCCAGAACTACTCAAGCGTTGAGGGCAACACTTTTTTAAAGAGAGGGGCATGTTAGGTCCCTATACTACTAGTGTAACCCCTTATTGTTATTAGTGCAACCCCATTATTGTATTATTGTGTCCATATAGACCCCATGTTGTTATTATTATGCCCCTAAGAAGCCCACTATTGTTATTGTTGTGCCCCTACAATATTATTGTTATGTAGGCTCTGATTGTATTGGGACCCCTTAGACTCCTATATATAGAAAGGAGGTCTTGTCATTTGTATCATCTAAGAATTGTTCATTTGTGTAATGTAAAGGAGGTTTCCCCCTCGAAGAGGCTAATTTTTAAGTCGTTGATCTATCTTTTCTATATTTTTGTGAGTTGGTTTCATAACATAAAGGGACTGGGATCTAAGGTCAAATCTACTGAAATGCTGCAAAACAAATCAGCAAAGACAAGAGGCAAAGTGCTGGAAAATAGTAGAAAACAAACTATAAAAAAGAAGGATACTCAAGGGGATGCTACAAAAGAAATGCAACAAAAGTATCAAAGGGAAACAAAGTCTTGTAGATATGACCTAAAAAATACTAAAAAATGATGGAAACAATGGTAGAAAATAATGGCTAAAAGATTTGCAAACTAGACTCCTCAACTCAGTAATTGTTTTACTAAATGACAAAGTTTTACTCTAAACCCTAAGGGGTTCTTTCCTTCCTACAAATGAGAAAAAATACTAAGTGAATCTAGGCCTTGGGATGAATAGTAATAGTGAATAAGCTCTTCCCGACACACATATAGAATTCTCGACAAAATTATGATAACGCTAAAAAATTGGAAAAAATGAGGCAGTGCATATTTTGCCCTGTTTTCTGCATTATTGTGTAGGTATTGGCCCAAAATTTACACTATCCAGTGCATGTTATGCTCCAAAAAGTGTGTTGGCCCTCCAAGACTCTCACTTCACAGATATGTTGGAGACAGTGTCATCTCCTGTGTGGCTAGTACCTATGACCTGCCAAAAAGAAGAGGAAACCTAGAAGAACAAATATTTTTCTAGTAAAGTGAAAAAATATAAAAATAGAAATAGAAAGTGACAGAAATAAAAATGTTGAAAAATGTTGAAACAACACTCACCAAGGTTCTAAATTTTCAAACCAATGGAGTTTCCATTTGTTGACAACTAAAGACCGAATGGAGTTTCCATTTGTTAGTATGAAATTTTTGGAGAAGTGTACCAAGAATCTTCACTTAAGCTACTAGTGACAAATAGCCCTAACAACAAATAAAAATGGCTATTAATATGCTTCAAATCTAAAAAACATTAGTTAGAAAACCTGCAAAACAATGGCATGAAAACACATAGGAACATATAACAACAAATAATATACCAAAACCCCAATGGAAATAGAAGAAATTTTATTTTATTAAATTGAAATTGTTTACACCTGGTGAGGAGAATATGAAGAGTCCAGTCTACAAATCCCCCTCCATGGGATGAGTCCTTTTATACCCTGTGCTTGAGCTTCAACTCTCTCTCTCTCTCTCCTAATGGTTGTTGTGGGAAAATGGTGTTAATAGTGACTTGAACTCAAAAATGAGAGCTCAAATCTCATAAGATGATAATGAGGATGATGAGAATGGTCATGTGTAGAATGAGGAGAAAACCTCTCTATTTATAACAAAATATTAGGATATCTATAGATCTATAAAAATAATAAAAAATTGTTAGACCAAATCAAGATCTAGTCGTTAGTAATATTTTATTATATTCTAGAGAGGGAAAGATTATTTGAAATGATCAAAAATATATATTTAGGAAATGGTTAAAGTAATTAGAAAATAAAAAATGAATTAGAAATAATTATTAAATGATGATTTAATAATTATCTCATGAGGGAAATAAGGGATAATTATGGAATAATAAACAAATAGTGATTTATTTAATTAATCTTAGTGGTTAAATAAATGATTAGAAATAATCATTAAATAATGATTTAATAATTATTTCAAGAGAATAATAAATAAATAATGATTTATTTAATTATTCTCACAGGGTTTTTGGATTTTAATGAGGAATAATTTAGGAAAGTGGTTCACTAAATTATTTCCTACGATGAAAGTGGGTTTTAATGTGTAAAAACCCATCCTACATGGTGTATTTTGATCAGCCTAGTAGGAAATGGCTAGTTGATCATTTTTTGGGTGATAACACTAGTGTTGAACCTTTCTTTCATATGATGTATTTGTGGCCCTCCAAGCCCAACATTTGAACCAACACTCTAATACCACTTTGTAACACTCCCTCCCACCCCCTTGTACTATCTTGGGATGCGTGAGGTTTTACTTATTTAATTAACATATCCTCTAAGGTTTGTTATGAATATGGGGTTAGGAATATCCTCTTACCTTAATGTCTTCAAACCACAAAATTGATGCCACCATTATGATAACCTCATTGGAAGTTTTCTGGGGATATATATTTTATCTCTATATAACTCTCGGATTGAGAGTTATGCCCTTCTAGAGTTTTACCAATCATATAAGGCCCCATCAACATTGGGTAGCCACTTGGCATCAACGTGGCACCCTTGCATGGCCCTTATTATACTACCACATCAACTTGATAGGCTCCATGTTATTATGGTACTTCCATGTGGAATTACCACATCATCATTTTATCAATCCATGTCACCTTGGGTTCCTACATGGCATCAACATGGCCACTTCCATGCCATCTATAATGTGGAGCCCACAGGGTCCTCCTCCTTGTGTTTTGTGAGGTATTCATTGTTATACAGACTTATGTCAACCTAATTTTGGTCAGGTCTACAAACCCACATCATATCGGGTCGGTGCGATGCTCCATCGCTGTTAATTCTTCATAATCAGGTGATGGGTGGTGAGCAATGTTTGAGTGTCATGTCGGAACCAAGTTTATATCAATGTTGCCTAAGTACTTTACCACCCCAATAATTCAATGATAAATAAAGGAGAAAGGGGCAACAAGCGGTGAGAAGTGGAAAGGTTCTGCAACAAAACCATGGTCATGTCAGCCAAATTGTCTATGTGCTCATCATCAAGGATACATTCTCAAGTGCTTATTGATGGGAAGTGACCATTGGTTGGTAGTGAGGTTCCACATGGCCACTTCCATGTCAAATTGGTGTGGGGCCCACCCCTTCGTCATTTTGCAACACTTTTCTAATATGTCTAGCTTGTGCCCAATCCAATACTTCATTGTATTATCAAACCTTACCATTCCTTGGAATCCCAAATCAATGGATCCACTAGTGGTTTGAGATTGATTCATTCAAGCACCCATTTAGGCCTTTCAAAATGGTATTAACCTTACCATCCTACAAATCCCCTAAAACTATTTGTAGTATAATAATAGGTTCAGTCCTAATGTAATTTGGGCCATGCATAAGGAAACTACATATTATTAGCCTAATACCCAGGATCACTACATTTTTGCAGAAACTCAAAATCCAAATTAAGGAAAGGTAGGAATTCCAAAGCCCAAGTGTTGCATCTCTAAATATGTTCCAAGTTAGTTAATTTCATCATTTGGGTAGGATTATGTCATTCATTAGTGAGGAGACATACAAGTTTATCCAACTACAAAAGAGAGCTAAAAACCATATCAAAACAATAAATCTTATGATTTCATGGCTAATTACAACTCCATGTTATAGAAACATATAAGTATGCATAACTTGTAGGTTTTAGCCTTGTACAGATGATACCTACAAACAAATTCTTAAAAAATAGAAAATATAAAATGGCATGAACATAAAATACACACAAATAAATTTCTCTTGGAACCCAAAACTGAGAAAACCATATTGATTTTTTATTATATTCTTTTCAATGTTACAATACATTATATACATGCCAAAGCATTCATAAAGCCCCCAATCCGTTAACTGTGGATTAGAACATAATCATAGTTCCTTTGACCACATCTAGAAAACCATGGGAAAAACCAAAATGTCTAAAACCATGCACAAAACCATGGGCGGATTATATTCATGCAAATAATATAATACATACCCAACATAACTTACAAATCATCACATCATTCTTAAACTAAGAAATCGTTATATCTCACCAACTACCCATTTAACAAACAACATATAGGTTAAAATTATATCATTTATTATGACCTACAATCATGACTATGACAATGAGTTGTCTAAATTCATAAACATATAATATAGTTGAGAACTCATAAAATAATATATTACTAAGTGAACCTGAAATAATCATTCATAGTCATGTAAGTGATGTTGCAATTATTATGGCTAGGAATTCACAGCCGTAAGGATCTATTGCTCTGTGATCTTTTCCCTAAAGATCACTAGACCATATAAGTGTGCAAGTGTAAAACAAGCAAATGATTCAAACGATTCATAAGTAAGCTATGCATACATAATTAATAAAACAGGGTTATGTGAGTTACTAGATTAAATGCAAGTCCTAGTCTCTATTGGTTTAACTAGTGCGGGGGAACATTGAACCTCACTCCAAATCTCCAATATCCTAGATACCTGCATACAAAAACCAATAAAAACCAGGACTATCTCACAAACCTTCCTGCAATAATGTTAGCACAACAAATATTGATGATATATAACCAACATACATGACATGAATAACATATCAATTTCAAAAGAACACCAATAACATGATGGAAAGGGAATCAACCTTCATTAATGAAAATGTAGTACATGTAAATATATATCTCACACACATGAGATGGCCTCTCCTCTAGCTTAGCGGCCTCGTCTCCTTCAAATTCCTTCTATGTCTATAACAATGACAATAATCTCCAACTCAAGCTCTAGAATTTCAGAACTAATCTGACCCCTTAGGTGTGATGAGAATAAATAATCTTTTTGGCCTCCCTAATGGAATGGATCTAGATGCTTACGGGGAAGAGAAGTTAAGAAACTTCTCTAATAATTCACCCCTTTTCAAGTCTTATGGATAAGTTATTGATCAAATCTCCTATGGAATGAAAGATTCTACAAAAAATGTATAGACGTGTTGTGGAAACATAACAACCCCCCATTTTTAATTATTATCTTCATAATAATAATGGGGATTCTCTATTTAAATTTTGGCCATATCACTCCATATCACTCCTTTAATGCTTTGGTTTGGATAAATTTGCAGGATTTTCACTTTCTTCATATTTGCATTTGTTGGAAAGTTGGCATTGTTTGAATGGTTGGTGGCACTAGGTATATTGAAATTGATGTCAATCAGACTAGCATTAAGGTAAGGGACGAAAAATGTTAGCATTAGTGAGCATGTTGTTCACGGGGAGTCCCATGGTTGTTGTAGTTTTCTGTAGAGAATCATCATAGTAGTAGGCTTAGTGAAGAAGCCATAAAAAGATGACTATGATGTTTGGGAGTTCTAGAGTTTGGAGGAGATTATGTCTCAAGAGATCAACTCAGTTTCTCCTGAAAGTGGCATAGTTAGATAGTGTTCTAGAAAATGTTTCTAATGGTATGTTGAAGTCTAAAAAAGGCCTTATGGATCAAGAGTTACATTTAGTTGAAGTTTTTAGATAGAAAATCTCATTCGCTTAGGACTATGCCACTTTCAGGACATAAAATCTCATTCACTCAGGACAAAAAATATCATTTGCTAACAAATGTTGGACTAAGGTGAGTCAGGCCTAATCGAAGGTCAGGCCGCGTAGCAGAGTTAGCAGGAGAATAAAATCCCCGACCACCCAACCTCCAACCTGTGTGGGACCAGCGCCAAGTTATGATATGGGTCTAGTCGGGACCAGTCAGAAGTCAGATCATGCAACGAAGCTTAGTAGGAAGAAAAAATCCCCCAATTACCAAACCCCCGACCTATGTGGGACCCGATATAGGCAAACAAGTGGAAGAATGTGATTGGGTCACAGTGATGTGTTGGCAACAATGTGGCAGAGACATCAACATGAAATGGAAGTACAGAGGACACGTGGTAGGCATATTTTACGTCTGTGGGTGGAGTAATGGTCCAAATCTAGGTGACAAGTGTCACCATACAAAAGGTTCCACGTGGCCCAACTGATGTTAGCATGACGTAAGCTAATGATGTGGCAGAATCTCAAAGTTTTTTCTAAGGGGTTTATTGTGAATTTTTTACTGTGTATTTAGTTTTCGGTGTTGAATGAATAAAATAAGCCAAAATAGTGAAAAAGGACCCAATTTGAGCCTATAGGAAAATTGAACCTTCAATCTAGTCAGGCCTATGGGAAATTCGGGGTCGAGGCAAATGTAGATGCATAAGCACGCAGAGTGGGACAACTCATGACCTCATGACCAACATTCAAAGGTGTGCCTAGGAGTCAGTTTTGCAGTGCTTTTCAATGTTAAATAATTGTTAGGCCTCCAAGTCTAGTCATGAAGTCAGAGGAAAACACGGATGCATAATAGGTGAAGCGGGCCAACCCACGATATTTTGACCTCCCATCCAACATTGAATGGCAGTGCACCATAGATGTTTCCAATATTAATGACGAAAGCAGAGAACAAAGGCACAAGGCAACGAGGAACACACTTACACAAATACTTTCGTAGAGTCAATAGTGAATGTCGTAGGTAGGAGATTGAGATAAGAAAGGACCATGATTTTCAAAGGTTGCAATTGAATTCAAAATATCCATGCTTGAGATTTCTTTCATGCCTCATAGAATTAAATGAAGAGAATAGCTCAAGGATTACATACCAACAGTTATGGGCTCTAGTGGTGTGTTATAGATGCAGATGTCATGTATGAGACACAACAACATGATGGAGTGTCATGTTGATTGTATAAGTAAAATTCAATGGAAGTACTCCTAGAATACACAATTTGAATGAGAATTTATTTCCTAGTATGGAAGACACTCAAGTGGACATTATTTGCATTAATTGTAATGCAGTTACAGTTGGATCCCATTCTCAGTGATTAATACAGTTGCAATAACCTTGCATTCTGATGTAACAACAACATGGAGATCCATGCAGAAGTACACTTCTGGGCACTGTTTTGCAGAGACAATATCAATCACAGTGCAACAAAGGAACACAACAGTGGAGAGCAGTTATGAGAAGTGGGCGAATGGAAAATTATTGATTGTTACAGAGAGTAGTGTTATGGGTGTGTGACTGAGCTAAGAATCTGTTATCACTGAAAATTTTGTTGCCAAAATTTCTCAGACTAGCTTAAGGACAAAGTGTTTCCGCAGCGCATAGATCCTTTTAGCAATTTCGCAGCGCAACATGTTTAGGCGATTTCGTAGCGCATAATTCATAATTTTGCACTGGCTGCGCTACGAAATTGGGGATTTGTTCGAGTTTTCAGTGGAGGCCAAAATCCTGGCATGCCTATTGTATAGAGTTCTGCTTCCCTCCAGAAATGCAGATGAGAGCAGCGACAGTGTTTTCAAGGAAGCAGTGCATTAAGCTCGTTTGTAGCAACACAGATTTGCTCAGTGCTCTCCCTGAGACGAATACCTTGAAGATCCTTTCCTGGGACAATCGCCTTTCTCAAGTCAATGAAGCCCTTCTGATCCCAACTCAGGTTAATTATGTTGGAAAAGCAGCAAATATATACCCCATGCCATCCTCAACTAATTCAGAGCTCCGAGCCTCTGCCCTGTCATATACATATCCAGAAAGTGGCTCTGAACAATACGATTCAATGGGTCCAAATGAATATTACTATGATCCTTCTTGTTACTATGTCCCTTACTTACCTAAGCATTCTGTTTCATCTTCTCATGTAAATACTTCTGATTACAGTGGTGATTGGTATCGTAATCCTCTGCCATCTCATAATCAACCGTGGTACCTGGGGATTGAAGCTCTGTCAAGCTCATATTACCCGTCTGTTACTAGTGATCTCAGTCCTTATTGTTATTTATCTCAATATGTGCGAGATCCAGTATCTTCAACCACTTGTATTACTTCTCAGGAGGATTGGTCCTTGGCTTCAACTTCCCATTCTCCAAATACCGATAACACAAGTAGCCTTGACTGTCCAATTCAGAGTGACAGTTCCAATTTCTATATATGGTGTCAAAGCGAGCACACACAGGAGAAGCCGTTTGAAGACAAGGTCAATACCGCCCTTTCTGAACATGGACATCCAGATTCTGGGCAAAAGATCAACAAGGCCTATTAATTTAGGATTAAACTCACTGCTTCATCCCTCTTTAATGGATTTTGGATGATAATTCTCCCGAATTAGATCAATCGAAATTTGTGTGATAAAGGTTTCCATGAATGATGCAGAAGAAGTGAGTAGCTTTTGGTGGAGGATATTGCAGAACTAAAGCCAACGGTCTTCTGTGGTGTCCCACGCGTCTTTGATTGCATATATTCAGGTTTAAACCAGAAGATCGCTGCTGGAGGATTTTTGAATAGAAAAGTGTTTGAATTTGCATACAAATACAAGCTTAATAATATGCGCAAAGGGTTGAAACATGAAAAAGCATCTCCACTTTTTGATAAAGTTGTCTTTAGCAAGATTAAACAAGGTCTGGGAGGACGTGTCCGTGTAATGATATCAGGAGCAGCTCCACTTGCAAAACATGTGGCAGAGTTTCTACGAGTAGTCACTTGTTGCCATGTTGTACAGGGCTATGGTTTGACAGAAACTTGTGCAGGAAGTTTTGTTTCCCTGCAAAATGTAATGTCAATGATCGGGACTGTTGGTCCACCTGTTCCGAATATTGATGTCTACCTTGAGTCTGTCCCTGAAATGGGATATGATGCACTTTCAGAAGTACCGCGTGGAGAGGTTTGTATAAGGGGCAAAACCTTATTTGCTGGTTATTACAAGCATGAAGACCTTACAAATGAGGTTTTGGTTGATGGTTGGTTTCACACAGGTGACATTGGGGAGTGGCAGAAAAAATATATATATATATTTAAGCTTTCACAAGGAGAATATGTTGCAGTGGAAAATCTCGAGAATGTGTATGGCCAGTGTTCTGCTATTGATTCGATTTGGGTTTACGGAAATAGCTTCGAATCTTGTCTGGTTGCTGTTGTTATACCTAATCAAAGAGCACTTGAAACTTGGGCCACAGATAATGGACAAACTGGAGATTTTACTGCATTGTGCCAAAATCCCAAGGCAAAAGAATACATTTTGAATGAACTTAATGCAGTTGCTAAAAGTAGCAAGTTAAAGGGTTTCGAGTGTAACTTTAGTTGACCGACTACTGCCCTCCAATCTGCAGGCAATACACAGAATTGAATGTTGAATAGCTAGTAGTATTTGACAAAAGGTTTCTCCTAGGAAAGCTCTCTCGTCTGCACAATGAATGAAATGCATTAGTTTAGAGATTTTTTCTACTGATGAATTTCATTTAACTGTAATGTTATCCACTCCAGGATTTGCAAGAATTTCAAGCATGAATGTTATGAGCATTGATAAGTTATTTGTGAGCAAGGTGGCAGAGCAGTTAAAATCTCAGGGGAAATTGAAATTGTTTAAAACGGTTTCGCAGTTTCGCAGCGCGCTACGAAACTGCGAAACTGCTGTAGGTGTTGTTTTTAAAAGCAGGCAAACAGTTTAATGGAAGAATCAGAAATTTGCAAAGGGAACACCTCAGTGACATGAAAGGGATCAAAGGAAGCTGCTACAGCCATTCAACATTTGCCAGGTGTACCTTTAACAAAAGGTGAAATCTTTTAACCTAAGTTTAAGATTTTTGGTTATAAAGCCACTTTATTCTCGGTGATTAGGGTTTGGAGAAGAGCTGCATACGAAAAGTTTTGGTTGGCACACCTGTCTACCAAGGAAGCCTCCAGCATATCAGGAGCATGGTGTTACCCTATTCTCTTGGGTTATTAAAGAATTAAAGTATCCACTGCTGCATACTCGGTGATGGGGGACCAGAACCGAAAATTTAGGGATATTTTCCGCCAATACAGAACAGATCAAAGCCTTTGGTATTCAAAGCCAGCATGGGACATTAATTGCCCATATTATGCCATCTCATGCCATCTCAGCTGAACGAAGAGAAAGCCAGGTGCCAAAGCTGCAAGGAGGAATCAATTTATGAAGAAGATAGAGTTAGAGTTATAGTTGGTTTAGGACTCTTAAACACTACAGTTAGTTCCTTATTGTATTTATGAGTTTGTTAAAAGCAAATAGGTGTCATTAGTGGCAGTCATCGAGCTCCCCTCATGCTGGAGGAGGAAGCTCCAAGTAGTTAGAGTCATGTTTCTATATATAGCTGAATCGTCTATGTAACAAGGGTTGGATGTTTTGACAAAAGACAAGTCTATTTTGGTTTATGTATAGCAGATTTCAGTAATGCAAATGACTGTTGTTTCTTCTCAGGATTCACAATAGATCTTATTGTTCAAATGTATGATGGTTTATTCTCTTAGTGCTCTTTTACAGTTTTGTTATTGCATAATCACTCAGAACTCATGTATCATGCTCTGACTTCCTGTATGCCTTGGCAAACTGTGTTTTATGTAAGTTGTGTTTGAACATTAGATGTAAAGTGCCCTGATTTCTATGAAAGGATAGTGCCATTGTTTACTGAGATTTTAGTGACTCCATAAGCCCAATGGGAATCAATTTGATATTTGTCCAGCCAACAAATTTTCTTCATGTGTCTTGTAAGAGTTAGCCATCTTGTTCAATATTAATAACCTGTGAGAGAGCCCTCTCAGACTAAGGAGGCTAAGCCTTAGTTAAAAGCCTGGTTTGAAACAGTTACACAGAGTCTTGCTGATTGGCAGCCTTCAGTGCTTGATTTTGTGATAACATTTTGGTGCGTCTACCGGGAGCCTGAAGATTATTCATTCCCGAAATCATGAAGCTGAACTTCTGAAGGTAGCAGGAGCTCAGAAGGTTTTTGAGGCTGCAAAACTACCTTGGCGACTCCACACATCAAATAAAGAATTGGAAGGTGACTCCACTGCTACAAGTTCAGTAGCTTGATGAAGTTTCAAGATGAATTCCACTGCAAGAATGAATGCCAGGTATGCTCCTATGAATCGGTCTCATATCCTTGGTTTTCCAAATCCTATGCCAGAGGTTGATTGGTTAGATGATCTTCCAATATTCAAAGATGAAAAGAAGTACAATGCTGCTCTTCATCTGGTTAAATTCCATATGCATGTACGCAGTCTTAAGGTTCATTTCCCTGAAGATTGTCTCATGAAAATGTTTATGACCACTTTAGAAGGAAAAGCATGGTCTTGGTATAAAAGTCTGGAGAATGGTTCAATATATTCACCTGCTAGTTTTCATGATGAATTCTGTGAAATGTATAAAGAATGTTATCCTTCCTTATTGCTGCTCAAAAATTGCTGTAGACATTCTTTAGCTCTTATTCAATACTTGGAGGATTGTTATGATGATGATGAATTTACGGATGAAGAAATTTTAGAGGCTCTTCATAACAATGTATTTCAGCACCAAGAAGAAAGTATAACATCTATTGAAACGCAGCATGAATATTAGCAGGAGTTTACTTGTGAAAACCATGTTTTATCCTTAGATATTGATGTAGAGATGCAGCAGATTTGTCAGGCTTCAGATCATGATGAAGATGAAATTGATTGCACCCAGCAAGAAGAAGTACTGGAAGATAGTTTTTACAACCCTCAGGCAGAGGAAAAGCTTGTTCAATTTTGTAATTCCTTGCAGCAGCTTACTTCAAATAATGATCATAGTAGTGAGGAAAATTACATTGTTTGTAGGCAGCATTCAGAAAAGCAGTTCGATAGCATATCAAAAGAACCTTGTGTGGTTGAGAATCAATTGTCTAGAGATGTAGAATGTTATGATGATCATCAACATAACCATGTATTCTTTGACCCTATAGGTGAATATATGGATAAGCTTTGCACTCCGGTCCTTCATTTTCATTTGCATTATGAAGACCAAGTATATTATGAGTCGATTTGGTCATCCTATTACCATGGTTATTTTGAGGTTGAATGCAGTCAAGAGCCTCCAATATCAGAGAAGACAATTGATTGGCTTTATTGGAAATATCATGTTGCTTGAGCTACAAGTGGAGCTTGCAGCTGATAGGGTAGGTAGGTAGGAAAGTGCAAATAAGCTCAAGGTTGACTGAGCAAATTTTTTTTAGTAGTGGTAGATATAGACTTCTTTCTCCTACAGTGATCATCAAACTTAAGCCCGAGGTGAAGGCCCAAGATGCTGGAAAGGGATGCTTGTCAAGCAAATTTCTGTTTGTCATAAATTTTATAAGGCACTGGAACTGCAGGTTCTTAGTGTACCACAAGGGCACACTATCCCAAGTGGAGCCACTGTTATCACTGAAAATTTTGTTGCCAAAATTTCTCAGACTAGCTTAAGGACAAAGTGTTTCCGCAGCGCATAGATCCTTTTAGCAGTTTCGCAGCGCAACATGTTTAGGCGATTTCGTAGCGCATAATTCATAATTTTGCACTGGCTGTGCTACGAAATTGGGGATTTGTTCGAGTTTTCAGTGGAGGCCAAAATCCTGGCATGCCTATTGTACAGAGTTCTGCTTCCCTCCAGAAATGCAGATGAGAGCAGCGACAGTGTTTTCAAGGAAGCAGTGCATTAAGCTCGTTTGTAGCAACACAGATTTGCTCAGTGCTCTCCCTGAGACGAATACCTTGAAGATCCTTTCCTGGGACAATCGCCTTTCTCAAGTCAATGAAGCCCTTCTGATCCCAACTCAGGTTAATTATGTTGGAAAAGCAGCAAATATATACCCCATGCCATCCTCAACTAATTCAGAGCTCCGAGCCTCTGCCCTATCATATACATATCCAGAAAGTGGCTCTGAACAATACGATTCAATGGGTCCAAATGAATATTACTATGATCCTTCTTGTTACTATGTCCCTTACTTACCTAAGCATTCTGTTTCATCTTCTCATGTAAATACTTCTGATTACAGTGGTGATTGGTATCGTAATCCTCTGCCATCTCATAATCAACCGTGGTACCTGGGGATTGAAGCTCCGTCAAGCTCATATTACCCGTCTGTTACTAGTGATCTCAGTCCTTATTGTTATTTATCTCAATATGTGCGAGATCCAGTATCTTCAACCACTTGTATTACTTCTCAGGAGGATTGGTCCTTGGCTTCAACTTCCCATTCTCCAAATACCGATAACACAAGTAGCCTTGACTGTCCAATTCAGAGTGACAGTTCCAATTTCTATATATGGTGTCAAAGCGAGCACACACAGGAGAAGCCGTTTGAAGACAAGGTCAATACCGCCCTTTCTGAACATGGACATCCAGATTCTGGGCAAAAGATCAACAAGGCCTATTAATTTAGGATTAAACTCACTGCTTCATCCCTCTTTAATGGATTTTGGATGATAATTCTCCCGAATTAGATCAATCGAAATTTGTGTGATAAAGGTTTCCATGAATGATGCAGAAGAAGTGAGTAGCTTTTGGTGGAGGATATTGCAGAACTAAAGCCAACGGTCTTCTGTGGTGTCCCACGCGTCTTTGATCGCATATATTCAGGTTTAAACCAGAAGATCGCTGCTGGAGGATTTTTGAATAGAAAAGTGTTTGAATTTGCATACAAATACAAGCTTAATAATATGCGCAAAGGGTTGAAACATGAAAAAGCATCTCCACTTTTTGATAAAGTTGTCTTTAGCAAGATTAAACAAGGTCTGGGAGGACGTGTCCGTGTAATGATATCAGGAGCAGCTCCACTTGCAAAACATGTGGCAGAGTTTCTACGAGTAGTCACTTGTTGCCATGTTGTACAGGGCTATGGTTTGACAGAAACTTGTGCAGGAAGTTTTGTTTCCCTGCAAAATGTAATGTCAATGATCGGGACTGTTGGTCCACCTGTTCCGAATATTGATGTCTGCCTTGAGTCTGTCCCTGAAATGGGATATGATGCACTTTCAGAAGTACCGCGTGGAGAGGTTTGTATAAGGGGCAAAACCTTATTTGCTGGTTATTACAAGCATGAAGACCTTACAAATGAGGTTTTGGTTGATGGTTGGTTTCACACAGGTGACATTGGGGAGTGGCAGAAAAAAAAAATATGTATTTAAGCTTTCACAAGGAGAATATGTTGCAGTGGAAAATCTCGAGAATGTGTATGGCCAGTGTAATGCTATTGATTCGATTTGGGTTTACGGAAATAGCTTCGAGTCTTGTCTGGTTGCTGTTGTTATACCTAATCAAAGAGCACTTGAAACTTGGGCCACAGATAATGGACAAACTGGAGATTTTACTGCATTGTGCCAAAATCCCAAGGCAAAAGAATACATTTTGAATGAACTTAATGCAGTTGCTAAAAGTAGCAAGTTAAAGGGTTTCGAGTGTAACTTTAGTTGACCGACTACTGCCCTCCAATCTGCAGGCAATACACAGAATTGAATGTTGAATAGCTGGTAGTATTTGACAAAAGGTTTCTCCTAGGAAAGCTCTCTCGTCTGCACAATGAATGAAATGCATTAGTTTAGAGATTTTTTCTGCTGATGAATTTCATTTAACTGTAATGTTATCCGCTCCAGGATTTGCAAGAATTTCAAGCATGAATGTTATGAGCATTGATAAGTTATTTGTGAGCAAGGTGGCAGAGCAGTCAAAATCTCAGGGGAAATTGAAATTGTTTAAAACAGTTTCGCAGTTTCGCAGCGCGCTACGAAACTGCGAAACTGCTGTAGGTGTTGTTTTTAAAAGCAGGCAAACAGTTTGATGGAAGAATCAGAAATTTGCAAAGGGAACACCTCAGTGACATGAAAGGGATCAAAGGAAGCTGCTACAGCCATTCAACATTTGCCAGGTGTACCTTTAACAAAAGGTGAAATCTTTTAACCTAAGTTTAAGATTTTTGGTTATAAAGCCACTTTATTCTCGGTGATTAGGGTTTGGAGAAGAGCTGCATACGAAAAGTTTTGGTTGGCACACCTGTCTACCAAGGAAGCCTCCAGCATATCAGGAGCATGGTGTTACCCTATTCTCTTGGGTTATTAAAGAATTAAAGTATCCACTGCTGCATACTCGGTGATGGGGGACCAGAACCGAAAATTTAGGGATATTTTCAGCCAATACAGAACAGATCAAAGCCTTCGGTATTCAAAGCCAGCATGGGACATTAATTGCCCATCTTATGCCATCTCATGCCATCTCAGCTGAACGAAGAGAAAGCCAGGTGCCAAAGCTGCAAGGAGGAATCAATTTATGAAGAAGATAGAGTTAGAGTTATAGTTGGTTAAGGACTCTTAAACACTACAGTTAGTTCCTTATTGTATTTATGAGTTTGTTAAAAGCAAATAGGTGTCATTAAGTGGCAGTCATCGCACTCCCCTCATGCTGGAGGAGGAAGCTCCAAGTAGTTAGAGTCATGTTTCTATATATAGCTGAATCGTCTATGTAACAAGGGTTGGATGTTTTGACAAAAGACAAGTCTATTTTGGTTTATGTATAGCAGATTTCAGTAATGCAAATGACTGTTGTTTCTTCTCAGGATTCACAATAGATCTTATTGTTCAAATGTATGATGGTTTATTCTCTTAGTGCTCTTTTACAGTTTTGTTATTGCATAATCACTCAGAACTCATGTATCATGCTCTGACTTCCTGTATGCCTTGGCAAACTGTGTTTTATGTATGTTGTGTTTGAACATTAGATGTAAAGTGCCCTGATTTCTATGAAAGGATAGTGCCATTGTTTACTGAGATTTTAGTGACTCCATAAGCCCAATGGGAATCAATTTGATATTTGTCCAGCCAGCAAATTTTCTTCATGTGTCTTGTAAGAGTTAGCCATCTTGTTCAATATTAATAACCTGTGAGAGAGCCCTCTCAGACTAAGGAGGCTAAGCCTTAGTTAAAAGCCTGGTTTGAAACAGTTACACAGAGTCTTGCTGATTGGCAGCCTTCAGTGCTTGATTTTGTGATAACAGAATCAATGAGAGAAGGTGTATCATAGGGTCTAGACCTGAGCTGGTTGAGCAGCAAAGAGCACAGTTTGAAGGAGGACTAGGGAACTTAAGGAAATGAAATGATATTGTAGCAAGCCAAAATTGCATTTCTATGTATATGCATTCACCTCTATTTTCAGTTTGAAAATTATATGAAAAGTAGAAGAGTGGCTAGAACAGGTAGTAGCCTGCATTCATATGAGGTTGATGCCTCTTGGAAAGTAGTGGCTTTCTATCCTAAGGGGGTTGGTGCTTCTTGTGAGTGGGTTCTCATAAAAAAATTTATGTAATTAAGTAGGTGCTTAATTTACATCATAACAAGAAACAGATTGGTGGTTTTTTCCCTTTGGGTTTCCATGTAAAAATACCGTGTCAATATGTGTGTGTTGCTAATGTGATGGATTGTGTGTACATGTGAATATTGTATCTTGTTGTTTATTTTTATTGTGTATGAATTCCCTCACAAGTATTGACAATAGTGAAAATAGTTAAAGATTTATACTTAAAGGTTTAAGAACCTCACTATTACTAATTCACTCCCCCCCCCCCCCAGTAATTCCTTATTCCAACAATTGGTATCAGAGCCAAGTTCCTTAAGGAAAATAATAACCACTGGAAGGTAGATCCTTAAGGAATTATTTATAATAAAGAGAGTCAATACGCTGACTCAAGAAATATACTAGTATTTGATGGGGAAAATTATGCCTTTTGGAAAGTTAAAATGCAATCTTATCTTATGTCCCTAGGAGTAGATGTTTGGAGTTCAAAAATATTAGATTACGATGTTCCTGATATTCCCCCCATAGATGCAGATAGTAAAAAGGTGTATGTAAATAATTCTAAAGCCAAGAATTCCATTCTCTTTGGCCTTAGTCAATCTAATCTTGTAAAGGAGATGCACTATAAGTCTGCCAAGGAAGTGTGGGTGAAGTTCAATCAGAGTCATGAAGGAGACAATAGGTTCAAGCAAGCCAATCTTCAAACCTTGAAAATGAGTTGTGAAAGCTTAAAAATGAGTGAAGAAGAAAGCATAGAATAATACTTCCTTAGAGTTGATGAAGTAACTAATATGAATAGAGGGTGGTGAAGCTATCAAAGAAGATATAATTGTTAAAAATGTTTTAAGATCTTTACCCATGAGATTTAATGCCAAAATATATTCCATTGATGAGATGTCTGATCTATATAATCTCACGGTGGACCATATTCTTGGTACTCTCATAGCATATGAGATGAGAGTATGAAAAGAGAATTCCGAACTGAAGGAAGCAAGCATTCAAGGTGTCCAAGAAGGCTAAGGAGCACACATGTCATCAATATTTCTCTAGTTGTGAATCTAATCATGAGCTGGCACAGTTTTCCAAGAAACTAAAGAGTGGCTTAGGAAAGTATAAATGGAAGCTACCCTTTAAATGCTTTGATTTTGGAAGAGTTGGACATTTCTTGTCCAAGTTCCCTTACAAAGAAATGACAGAAAAAGGAAGATGATCAGAAATTTAGAGGAAAATCTCAAAAACATTAGAAGAAGAATCTTTCTAAGAAAAAGGGACTCTACTCAAAAGAGGATAGCTCAGCACCAGAATTAGATAGCGAAAACTCCTCACAAGATGATTCAAATGAGTATTTACTCATGGCATTTGGAGAAGACTCCAAGAAACAAAATATTACAGACTCTAAAGAGGGAGAAGAAGAGGTAGGAGTAATGGACTTTGAAGGGAAGATCATTAGTGCTCTTGATGAGTTAAAGAAGGCCAAGAGAAAGAAAAAGTAGCTAAAATAACAACTACAACGTGCTGAAAAAGGTATGTACAACTCATACAATGAGGAGTTTGTTTATAAAAAAGAAAAGCTTGAAGAATACATTAAAAGAATAGATTGTTTAGCTCTTCCGTAAGAAGAAAAACAACCTATGAGAAATTAGAAGATGAGAACAAGTATATAAAGCAAGAGTTTTTCAAATTAAAGAGGTAAATGATTTCCAAAACATGCAAAGATGACATTTTGTCTCTGAAAACCAAATTAGAAGAATCTAAATGAAAAGAATAAGTTCTTAATGACTTGATCTGTGAATGGGAAGAAAATTGTCAAAGTCTTGAGGAAGAAGTTGTCTCTCTAAGAACAGATCTTGAAATATTGGAGACCGAGAAGGGTATAAATAAAAAGATGGTAAAGGGAACAAGAAATTTAGATCAGGTTCTGCAAATTCAAAGGTATCCAGAAGACAAATTAGGCCTGGGATACTCTACACCATTGCAATATTCTACGGGGGAAATGAATTTCAGGTATGCAGGATTTAAGGAAACCTAGAGCCATGCAAAGATGCATCAAGAAATAATCATTGAAGATATAAAGGTAGCAATCCGGAGAGGAGCCCTTCACTGGAGTAATAATAATTCTAATTTCCCAAAGGAGTCACACCACTTGAGGATAAATCAATCAACAAGACAACAAAGGTAACTTCATGCACAAACTCATGAACTGTCTAACTTCAGGTACTCCCATTTTTGTTATGGTATCATAAATGCCATGTCTTTAGACACAAAGATGTTGACTGTGGAAGGGTCAAAGTTGAAAGAGATGAAAATTCTAGATAAAATAAGTATAAGAATTACAAACCTCAAAACTCTCCTCCCAGAGATAGAAATCCCTTCTCTCCCCTGATGGATGATGTTGAATGCTTCAAGTGCAATAAATTTGGGCACAAGGAAAGTGAATGAAGAAGCATGTTAGTGTATCCATATAAATCCTAGAAAACTTGGCATGGCAACCTTTCTATAGGATAGGTGAACTGGAAACGAAAGTCTAGAAAGAACATGAAATGTGGGCTTGCTCTGTTGGCACATAATCAAGAGAATATATGGCATGTAGATAGTGGTTGTTCCAAGCATACAACCGAGGATAAGAGAAAATTGTTTTTCGCTAAAAGAAAAGGACAGAGGGAACAATGTCCATTTCGGCAACAATGCCCCAACAAGAATTAAGGGTAAGGTCATAGTTAGTCTTGATGAAAATACTAAAGCCCAAAACATGTTGTATGTAGAAGGTCTTAGGCACAACTTGTTTAGTGTAACCCTGATGTGTGATAATGGCTATAATGTAACCTTTCGATCCAAATATTGTGAGATCCGACATGAAGAGAATGGAAATGTGGTGGGAAAGGCACTCAAAACTCACAATAATGTATATGTGTTTGAGGAGTCCAAAGTAAGTTATTATCTGAGCAAAAAAAATGATCCTCGGTTATGGCATAGGAGACTTGGTCATATGAATTTTGACAGTCTAATAAGAATCAACAAGATGGGAGTTGTGAGAGGATTTCCAAGACTATCAAGGCCTGATAATTCAATTTGCAAATCATGTCAATTTGGTAAGAAAACTAGGACACATTTCAAGATAAAAGAATTCTATTCCTCTAAACCACTGGAGCTGTTGGCATTATGATACACATGTTGTACTTGATGGCAACCCACTCATCTCAGATGATAAATTATAGTGCAGCAAAGTTCACGCACTTTCATGAAGATAAAAGTTTATTTCATGTAGAGAAAAGTTCATGCACTTTTATGCAGAGAAAAGTTTATTTCATGTAGAGAAAAGTTCACGCACTTTTATGCAGAGAAAAGTTTATTTCATGTAGCACGCACTTTTATGCAGAGAAAAGTTTATGTAGAGAAAAGTTCACGCACTTTTATGCAGAGAAAAGTTTATTTCATGTAGAGAAAATTTCACGCACTTTTATGCAGAGAAAAGATTATTTCATGTAGAGAAAAAGTTCACGCACTTTCATGCAGAGAAAAGTTCCTTTCATGAAGAGAAAATTTCACGCACTTTCATGGTTGGCTCATGGTATTAGTCCGACAGTTTTTGATCCTATGGTTTTGGTCCGTGATATTGCATCCAAAAGTGTTGATCTCACGCACTTTCATGGTTGGTTCATGGTATTAGTCCTATAGTTTTTGATCCTATGGTTTTGGCTCGTGGTATTGCATCCAAAAGTGTTGATCTCACGCACTTTCATGGTTGGTTCATGGTATTAGTCCAACAGTTTTTTGATCCTATGGTTTTGGACCGTGGTATTGTGGAAGGCCTAAGACTATAAAAGAGGAAGGAGATCATTTGGCAAAGTATCATCGAATGAATTGAATATCTAAAAAGTGCTAGATCTGAAATATTTGTGATTGGGTTATGGTGCAGATCTGGATCTGAATGAAGGAGGAACCTTAGCGCATAAAGAAGGATAAGTTCTTTTGATGGGTCATAATCTTTATGCTTGAATAATAGTATCTTTGCATGATTTTGATCTATAATATGAGGCGCATGCTTGATCTATAAATCTGACAATCTGGGTTAATTAGTGTCTGAATATTTGAAAGAAGGAATTATCCTTTATAGATTTGCACGCAGGTATTAGGTTGTTGAAGTAGCGTATATCTTTTATCTAGCTGCCTCTATCTATTGCTGCAGTATTCTGGGTTTAGAATTTGGTGTGTGGTTACTGTTACTGTGTTCTGGGTACAGCTGTCAGAGAAGTGTTTACTTGATTCAGTGCTAATTGGGAAAAGGAGATTGTTTGATGCAGATATACTTGATGATTGATTGATGTTCATGGATCCAGTTTGAAAATTTATGAAACGTGGTCCCTGGAAGAAAGAGAAGGTTGTAGCCTTCAGTAGGCCAGCACCTACGTACTAGTATCTTGGCTAGTACAAGAGCTAAGGGGGTTGTAGCTCCCTTCCAGGAGAAGTTGGAGAACGAGAGAGGGTTGTAGCTCTCT
Organism: Pinus tabuliformis; assembly: GCA_031772625.1. Lineage (NCBI taxonomy): Eukaryota > Viridiplantae > Streptophyta > Pinopsida > Pinales > Pinaceae > Pinus > Pinus tabuliformis. The sequence goes on along the minus strand of CM062804.1, from coordinate 453,035,066 downwards.
GCAGGTTGTAGCCTGCGTACTGGTAAAGGACTGCACCAGTACAAAATCATTGTAAAAGGAGTTTCTAATTGAAAGAAGATAGAGACATATTGCAGCAGGTGGTTTTCACCCACATTGGGTTTCCACCTTATATCTAGTGTTCTTTTGTGTGACTATTTTCTTTTCTTGTTCCTGCTCATTATTTTATGATACTGACATACAAAGTAATGATCAATATTTGAAGAATTATTCAAAGTATAAATAAGGAAGATAGATTGATAAGAATTTGATAATACTGATTCACCCCCCCCCCTCTCAGTATTATTTCCAACAGGAGCCAATTCACATAGATATCTGCGGCCCAACCAGAGAAAAAATACCAAGAGGAGAGAGGTATTTTATGTTGCTTATTGATGATTTTACTAGGGCCACTTGGACCATGCTCTTAAAAGAAAAATTAGAAGTGTTTAAACATTTTAAAAAATTTAAAGATCAGGTGGAAAATGAGAAAGATCTAAAGATAAAATACTTCAGCTAGACAAAGGAAGAGAATACACTTCAAGAGAGTTTGAAGAATTCTGTGAAGAGAATTGCATAAGGAGGTAGTATTCTGTGGCTAGAACTCTACAACAAAATGGAGTAGTTGAGAGAAAGAAAAGAACAATCTAGGAGATAGTCAGAGCTATGATGGATGAAGTAGAGGTACTTCCCACCTTCTTGGGAGAAGCAACACATGCCAAAATGTATCTACCAAACAGATCACAACTTAGGCCTAAAAGTGATAAAACTCCCTATGAGTTGTGGAAGGGAAGACCTGCATCACTAAAACACTATAAGGTATTTGGGAGCAAATGATTTATCAAAAGGAATTATAAAGATCTTGGAAAGTTTGATTCATGCATTGATGAGGGTATATTTCGAGGGTGCTTTGCTCGAAGTAAAGGATACAAGTGCCACAACAAAATGACAAAGAGGATTGAAGACTACATTAATGTAGTAATAGATGAAATAGCACCACAATCAGACTCCTCCAGAGGAAACATGAACTCAAATGGAGAAGGGAGTTCAACCATCAGACCATGAAGAAACAGAGTCAGATAAAGAGGGCATAGAAACAAGCACAACTCCAAGGCCCAAAAAACCATCTAGGTATATACAAAAAGAACATCCTAAGATTCAAATTCTTAGATATCAAAGACCTGGGGTTCAAACTAGGAGGGAATTTGTTGGCAGTCCAAGTTGTGCAAATCTTGCTTTTCTATCTTAGGCTGAGCCTAAGAAACTCAGTCAGGCTAGTGAGGACGAGTCCTGGGTGAGAGCTATGAATGAAGAACTTGATCAATTTGAGAAGAATGACACTCTAGATCTTGTTCCAAGACCAAAGAGAAACATATCATAGGAAAAAAATGGGTCTTAAAAAATAAGCTAAATGAGCAAGGTCAAGTAATCAGGAACAAGGATCGATTAGTCTACAAAGGGTATGCCCAGATAGAGGGGATATATTTTGAGGAAACCTTTGCACCAATAGCTAGAATAGAATTTATCAGAATGTTTCTTGTCTTTTCTAGCCATAAAAACATCAAGGTATATCAGATGGATGTAAATTCAATGTTTTTGAATGGAGATATGGAAGAAGAAGTTTATATTTAGTAGCCAGAGGGATTCACGCTCACCGGAAATGAAGGGTTTGTGTGTAAACTGAAAAAGGCCTTATATGGACTCAAACAGGTCCCTAGAGCTTGGTATGCCAGATTGGATAGATATATTCAGGAACAAGGATTTAAGAGGGGCACTACAGATAGAAATATGTACATAAAATTTGGAGATGACCACCTATTGATTGTGGTAGTGTATGCAGATGAAAAAATCTTTGGGAGTGATCTAGAGCAGTTGGGGCATCAATTTAAAAATTGTATGCAAACAAAGTTTGAGATGTCCATGATAGGATAACTGTCCTTTTTATTAGGATTACAAGTTTCATAATCAAAAGATGGGGTATTTATCTCCCAATCCAAATACTTGTGAGAAACGCTGAAGAAATTCAAGCTAGAATATCACAAGACGGTTAGCACCCCCATGGTTATAGGTTGTACGTTATGAAAAGAAGATGAGACATCGATGGCGAATCAAAATATCTACAGATCAATGATAGGGAGCATGTTGTATCTTATAGCATGTAGACCATACACAATGCACGAAGTAGGTCTGGTGGCCAAATTTCAAGCTTGCTCCTGTGAAAGTCATGTCATTGTTGTAAAATGGATTTTCAAATACCTATAAGGGACAACAAACTATGGGTTCTGGTATGCTAGAAGTAGAGAGTTTAAATTGAAGGCCTATACTAATGGTAATTAGGTAGGCGTTATTGATGACAGGAAGAGCACCCTATTGCATCATTATTTTTGGGAAACTTCATAGTGTCCTCGGTCAACAAGAAACAAGGCTCCATTTCTTTACTGAAGAAGAGTATATTGTAGCTACCACTTGTTGCTCACAAATTATTTGGATGAAGCAGATCTTGAAGGACATTAAAGTAGAATTGACTGATGCAATTCCAATCATGTGTGACAACACAAGTGTGATCATCATCTCTAAGAATCTTTTCATGCACTCAAAGACCAAGCATATTCCTATCAAGTTTCGTTTCTTGAGAGAACATGTTGATGCTAATATTATCCGACTTGAATATGTGGCCACTAGAGAACAACTAGCAAACATCATTACTAAGCTAGTTTCAAGAGAGCCCTTTATGTATCTTTGAAAACAAATAGGAGTTGTAACTCCTCATCCCAAATGACTCAATTACAATGAGTATTGGCAGATACTCAACTTGAAGGATCAAAGTAGGTTGCAGTGTTTTAGGGGGAGACTCTAGAAGAATTCTTTGCCATTGATGACAACGGGGGTGAAGATTTATAATGCCAAGGAGAAGAACTATGATGCTTGGTTTCAGGGGGAGCTTAGGATGTTGCCATCAATGCCAAAGGGGGAGATTTATGGATAATTGGCATTGTTTAAATGGTTTGCGGCACTTGGTATGTTGTCGTTGATGTCAACCAGACTAGAATTGAGGTTAGAGGAAACATATGTTAACATTAATGAGAATATTGTTCAGGGGGAGTCTCATGGTTGCTGCAGTGTTCTTTAGAGACATCATAGTAGCAGGCTTAGTGAAGAATCCATAAAAACATGACTATGATGGTTGGTAGTTCAATAATTTGGAGTAGATTATGTCTCAAGAGATCAACTTAGTTTATCATGAAAGTGGCATAGTTAGATTGTGTTCTAGAAAATATTTCCAATGGAAGGTTGAAGTATGGAAAAGGCTTTATGGATTAGGAGTTACAGTTAGTTGAACTTTGTAAACAGAAAATCTCATTCACCCAGGAATTGGGCAGATTTTGAACTAAGGTTGGACTTAGGTGAGTTAGGCCTAGTCGGAGGTCGGGCCGCATAGTAGAGTTAGCAAGAGAACAAAAGCCCCAACCACCTGATCTCCAACCTGTGTGGGACCAGCTCTAGGTCAAGAGATGGGTCTAGTCGGGACTAGTCGAAAGTTTTGTCATGTAGTGAAGCTTAGCAAGAAGAGAAAATCCCCCGACTCCCTGACCCTAGACCTATGCGGAACCTGATACAAGTAAACAAGTGGCATAATGTGATTGGCTAACAGTCATGTGTTGGCAGAAATGTGGTAGATGACATCATCATGATGTGGCAATACGAAGGACATGTGGTAGGCATATTCAACATTCTTGGGTGGCCTAATGGGACAAATCTAGGTGACTCGTGTCACCATACAAAAAGTGCCACACAGACCAAATGATGTCAGCATGACATAAGCTGATGATGTAGTAGAACCTTGAAGGTTACGCCAAGGGGTTGTTTTATCAAAATTTTCCCATGTTTTTGGTTTTCGGCATTGAATGAATAGAATAGGCCAAAACAATGAAAAAGGATCCAAGTCGAGCCTACAAGCAAATCAAACCTCCTAGCTATTTGGGCCTAAGGGTAAGTTAGGGGATTGAGGAAAATACAATCACATAAGAAGACAAAGCAGGCTGACTCACAACCTCCCGACCAACATTGAAAGGTGTGCCCATGAGTCAATTTTGTGGTGTTTTTCAATGTTAAAGAATTGTCAGGCCTCCAGGTCTAGTCGTGAAGTCAAAGGAAAACATGAATGCATAATAGGTGAATCAGGCTTACCCACGACCTTCTAACCTCCCAACCAAAATTGAATGGCAGTGCACTAGAGATATTTCCTATATTCATGTCAATTGTAGAAAACAGAGGCACAAGGTAGCTAGGACCACGATTGCACAGATGATTTAATGGAGTCAATAATGATTGTTGTAGGCAGGGAACTGAGATAAGAAAGGGCCATGATTTGCAAAGGTTGCAATTGACTTCAAAATAACCATGCTTGAGCTTTCTTACATGCCTCATATAATTAAAAGAAGAGAATATCTCAGAGATGCCATACCAACAGTTATGGGCTCTGGTGGTGTGTTGCAGATGCAGATGCCATGTATCAAGCACAACAACGAGATGGAGTACCATGTTGATTGTACAAGAAAAATTCAATGGAGGTACTCCTAGCATGCATAGTTTGACTGAGAATTTATTTCTCAGTATGGAAGACACTCATGTGGACATTCTTTGTATTAAATGTAATGCAGCAAAGGAACAAAACAATGGAGAGAAGTTATGAAAAGTGGGGGAATGCATAATTGTTGTGTTGTAGAGCGCACTGTTGTGGGTGTGTGACGGAGTTAAGTGTCACTGAGAGAAGGTGTATCACAAGGCCTAGGTTATGATAGTTGAGCAGCAAAGAGCACAATTTGAAGGAGAACTAGGGAGCTGAAGGAAAGGAAATGATACTGGAGCAGACCAAATTTGTATTTCTATGTATACGCATTCACCTATATTCTTAGGTTGAAAATTGTATGAAAAGTAGAACAATTGCTAGAGCAGGTAGTTGCCTGCATTCATAAGAGGTTGGTGCCTCTTGGAAAATAATGGCTTGATATGTTAAGGGGGTTGGTGCCTCTTGTGAGTTTTTTCTCACAAACAAATTGATGTAATTAAGTAGGTGCTTAATTTACATCATAACATCAAACAAATTGGTGGTTTTCTCCCTTTGGATTTCCACATAAAAATACCTCTGTCAATATGTGCATGCTGCTCATGTGATGGATTGTGTGTACATGTGAATGCCGTATCTTGTTGTTTATTTGTATTGTGTATGAATGCCCTCAAAAGTAATTGACAGTAGTGAAAAGAATTAAAGATTTATACTTAAAGGTTTGAGAACGTCACTATCACTGATTCACCCCCCGTAATTCTTTATTCCAATAGAATTTTTATCCGTTCATTGAGTGTGATTTCTTGCCAGCTTCCCAACGGCTCTAATTTTGTTGAGTTTGGACTTTCGATTTGAAAATGATGCTTATTCAAAATTTCAGTGATTTTCACCAGCAAAACTTTAAATTGCAAAAATTATATCTTATTTTATTTTATAGATTATTTAATTAATTTGTATGTAAATAAAATTATTTAATTAATTTCATTAGTTTAATTAATTTTAATTAATCTCTTTAATTTAGATTAATTAAAATAATTTTATTTTATTTTACAGTAAATAATTAAATTTTATTTATTTTTTTATTTTTTATTAATTATTAATTAGTTATTAACTTATTAATTAACTACTCTACGTAACCACCACAGCTGAGAACATGTATACATATTGGAATTTTATAACAAAATTTTATAAAATATAAATATATTAAAATTCCAAAAAACTAAAAAATATAAAAAATAATAATAACCCGAGCCCTGCACCCAGAAGCTAATTAAAATTTCATTTCAAAAAATAAGTGGCACCCAGGGCTTCCTAATTGACAAACAAAGTGACTAATTTTTGTTTTAATTAAATAATATAATAATGGAGGGACAGTACACGTGGGCCTCTCCTCATCTCCCTTTCCTTCACGTATGCACGGGTCTTATTTCAAAAAACACTCTGGACCTCTATTTTCTTCGGGCTTCCCTTCCCCTTATAACTCCATCACCTCTCCACCCCGACTCCTTATTCTTCACGGCATCCGGCCCGCCCCTCTTCTCCTACTCTCATCTCCCTCCTCCCCCGTAACTCCCATCATCCACCTCTTAATAAGCAACGGGCTCTTTAATGCAACCCAAAATAACTCTGGTTTTTGTTAATATTTTATTAGAATGATTTTTAATTATTAATTAAATAATGTAATTTTTAAATTTTTATTTTATGTAATTAATTTATAATTTTCGCTTTATTTCAATTTGTAAATATTAATAATTTAATTTAATTTAAATTATTTTGTTATTAAATTTATTAAGAGTTTGAAATTAAAATTTTTAATAAAAAATATCAGATTTTCCTAAGGCATGTTAATTTCTTGAACATTGGCAATTTTGATACCTCAACTTTGGAGGGCTTTATTTTAAGTTCTACGCGTTCAAATGAAGTTCAAGATGGATCATTCGAAAGATAAAACCATGGAGAATATTTTGGAATTGGTTGCAAGAACATATTTGGTCATTAACTATGCCTAAAAATAGCATAAAATGGAGCCTTGAATTTGCACCAAAAAAACCAATTTCTAAATTTGTTTTGGAAAATTTGGTGGCCTGAAACTTCTATTGTTGCATTCGATTATGTCCTTTTGGGCCAAAGATAACATAACAAAGAACAATGGGAGACATCAATTTCATCTATTTTATTAGAATTTGGTTGGAGAGTTTGTTTTCCCAAATTTTGGTATTTTGATTTTAATGAGCAAAGCAATTTATTTTATTGTCAATTTTGATTGGTTTTTGTAGGATATCTATTGGAGAGGATAAAGTTAAGAGATCTTGGAGAAATTATTTTCCACCAAAAAAAGAAAGGAACAGGATTTGCAGATCCAAAATAGATGGATCTAAACTACCTTCCACAACTCTCCAATTTTGGGATTCTTTTTGTGAATTATAAATAATGTTTTAGAGAATTAGGATATGGTTCTTGTTCTCTACAACTTAGTGCGGGAAATTAGATAAACCAATGCTCCCCTTGTGTTTCGTGACATGGAATAACCGCCTCTCATGGATCCTTATCTCTAGTGATGCGATCATTAACTAACACCTGCAGGTTTCGGTCTAATGAAAATCGTGATTCCCAACAAGTGGTATCAAAGCGTAGGGCACCAGTTCGATACACACCCAACTCACGTTGAGGGGGAGATTGCTGGACATTGGATATCTCAACGCTCCTTGTGTGTTTCATGACATGGACTAACCGCCTCTCGTGGATCCTTATCTCTGGTGATGTGATCGTTGAATAACACTTGTGGGTTTTGGTCTAATGACAATTGTGATTCCCAACACTTATAGGCTCTAGCAATTTTTGTAATGAGAATTTGAGCTATAGATAAATAGAGATACTCAGATCTGGGTTATTTGGGAGTTTTATTTCCAAGATCTAGTCTTTATATTTGAGGCATAGCTTGCACTATTGCAACTCTTTCCTCCTGTGGCAGAGTTCATAGTTTTGAGGAGATTGTTGGAGGCTCATGAAGAGAGAGAGTAAATGGATCAGGTTTTATTACTTGTATTTACAATTACTTTTATTTGTTAATGAAATTTCATTCATGTAATGACATATTTATGCTATTTGTTTTATATTTTGCACTTTTGTTGAATATGCTAATGATTGTTTGTTAGATGATCTATCTTGTCTAATAAAATTATAGATATGTTATTTATTTCCTATTTTCTCAAGTGTGTAAATCATATTTCTGAGAAACTATTTACTCAAAAACCTTGCATCTAAAATCAATTTAATTGTCATTAACATTAAGTGAACTTTTTTCCTAGTTTTAGTGGCTAATCATTCAATGTTTTAAGGCCTTCAATGGAGCATGTTGTGTAATAATAATGTTAGTTGTAGTATTCATTTTGCAGATTGATACTCATCATAAAAGAGACATGTTAAATCCCCATTCATTTAATTATATTGCTTTTGATTGGGATTAGATCTACATATTTCTAATCGAGATAGATTTATTTTTTGTCGCTTGCATTTTAGAGTATATTTTCATTTAGATTTAACTATTGCATTTTAAAAGTCCTCTTATATAGAGGAAAAATTTGTTGTGGCTTGGTTGAGTCATTAAATCAGCTTAAGGATTGCTTTCTTGCAAGCATGCAATAAGAAGGTAAATTCGATTTTTCTCTTATTGTTGATGGTTAACTAGAAAAATCACTCATGAGGAGAGAGAGGGGGTAACTCGACCCAATAGAACCAATCAAAGCCATCATTTAAATGAATAAGGGTCTAATTTGGGACTCTAACTGGATGGTCTTCCCAAATGTTGATGAGGTCATTTTTGGTTATTAACATTTTTGGTGCTAGAAGGAGGGCCTATAATAAACTAACATTTTAAGATTCGAATTTAAAGTCTTTGAAATTTTTATAATGGCTGCTTCCAAACAACCTCCTTGGAGTTGTTTTACTGGACTTCCATCAACACCACTCCAATAAAGGTAGTCAAGATTTTGTCAAAAGTAAAATTCAATGGTAAGACTTATGTTTTTGATAATCTCCTTTGTTTTATTTTAGATTGCAATAATTTTGATATTGATGAAGGTGTCATTTGCAACATATTCATACTTACTTTGATAGATAAAGATGAAGACTAGTGTTGATTATTACTAGTTTTATTTGTACATGGTTAAGATGATTTTTGAAAAAAATTCCTTCATGCTTTTCAAGAATATAATTTTGAAAAGTTTTGTAATAAATTAGAAGCATTGTGTAAATTGGAAGGTGAGACTTTGGACGATTTTCTAATTAGATTTAAATTAGTTTGTTTACAATTTCGATCCAAAGAGTTACCCCCATATTTTCAATTAGTAGGGTGGTTTAAACATTTAGTGTCTCTTCCTTGTAATTTTGATAATTGTAAGGAATCAAAAGATATGATAGTTGAAGACTCAATGGCTCAAATTATCAATGCATATTCACTACAAAATGAAGATGAAAACACTACCAATCAACAATGTTAGCATCAAAGAAATGTCGTTGAAATAAGTAATGCTATTCCAGAAAGTCCTACAATCAATAAGTTAGTTGCTTTGAATCAAATAATGTTGCTGATATAAATTATGATAGTTCTATTGAAGAAGAAAATCAACAAGAAGTAAATGCCACTCAAAAAATTACTCTTATCAATCAATCAACTTATATTTTTGTTGAAGAAGAAGCTGCCAAATCAACAACCAGCAAGCAATAAGTACAACTAGAAATCAACATCAAGCAAATCAGCAAGAAGAAATACACATTAAAATTTTAAATGATGAATCCTATACTAAAATCAATACTCCATTACAAGGACAACCGAACATAAATTCTCAAAAAAATGTGGAGGAATAGGAAAATGCACATTTTGAAAAATGAGCAAGAATTTTCCGATAGAAAAAATTTCAGGTACATGTCTTCAACTTCTTACTTCTTCCTCTATCCTGATCCTTTTAGTAACAATAATTCAATTGTTAATCAGTCAGTAGTTCCTTTGGACACCAATTTAATTTCAGGAAAACGAGGAGTTTTCACAAATTCAATTACTAATTAATTATTGGTAAATGTTGATTGGGATAGAGAGGATATAATTACCCATAATTTTGATAGTCTTGAAAATTTTCTCAATTATTCATTTAACCATTTTCCTAGTTTTGATTTATCTTATGGAAAGGAAGAGAACATTAGTGAAGTCATTTATAATAATGATTTGAAGGATAAGAATGTTCACTCTCTTCACCCTTTGGTAATATTTATGTCAAATTGTCATAATCTCAATCCTTCAAGTACATATATAATGGAAGATGAGACAAGAACCAATCCATAAATTGTTATAGTATTTTCCCATTTTCATACCTCCAACCATTGTGATGATTTCATTATTCAAGAATCCACTCTTATTTATGATTCTTATGATGACAAAGTTCACTGTTCTGACCATGTGGTGGGCTCAAGTATTGCAGCAATAATGCTGCAACTCCTAGGACTCCCTTCTTTACTTTTATCAACCCGGTAGTTCGTAACAAACTCCGAAGCGACGGTGTTGTATGCACAAGTACTAGCTCTTGCTGCAGCTGTCACTAGGTCAGCTCGCACAAGTCCGCTAGGGGGTTAAGCCAACTTCTATGAGCTCTTAGAAGAAGCTTTTTAACTGATGGATGGAAGCTAACTCAAAGGAAGCTGATCTACTTGTGGAAAGAAACTGAAAGCCAAAAAGTAACGCAAACCCTAGCAAACCCTAATTCTACCAGCTAGTCCTACTGATGCAAATGAGAGAATGCAAACTATTAAAGAGATACCATTACTTCTATGAAGGTAAAATGCATGTGTCTAGGCTACCTCTATATGAAGAAAACATCTTTTTGTATTTTTGAATAAGTTATCAGAATTATCATACATGTGTTTTTAACTGGCTTTTTACTGTGCAGGGGTGGATCAAGGAAGAGAAATGCTTGGAAAAGGTTGGGAATGTTCAGAGAGGGTCTAAGGAGTCCCTAACACTCTTCCGGAGAGTTTCACAAAGTTTGGCTATCCAGCAACCTCATTTGTGAGCTTCTACAGGAAGTTTGCAGGGGTTCTATAGGATGTTTCAGGGATTTCTACAGGATGTTTTAAAATTGGATTTTGGAGGATGGGTGAGTGAGGGAAGATGCATGAATGGATAGGGAGGTAGGGTAGGGGCCTGAAATGACCCAGGGACTGATGGATGGAGTGATGAGAGGGTGTGGAAAGCTGACTTGGCTTAAAGAAGGCTAAGACAATGGAGGAGCAAGAAGGTAGGGTTACGTGGGCAGAAGAACAATTGTGAGACAAGGAACCTAACTAGGAGATGGAGCAGCTGGCCTGGACGAAGCTTAGGTGGATGAGAGAGTGGTGGAGATGCCCTGCACGGTGTACACTTAACCGAATCAACCAAGTCCTGCACACAATCGAAATCTTAGCTAATCTATTCTAACTGTCAATGAAACAAATGAACAGCAGCTTTATTTATAAAGAGAACCATGTACAGCACTTAAGCAAAGAAACATTTCAAAGGTCTGAACGCATAACTAACTTCTACAAATGAAAACATTACACCAAGGATTGCATGGTCAAGCAAACTAGTGTTTTTGTTGGGCAGCACTATTTCTGCAATTCCAGCCCCTGATCCAATAAGGAAGAGGTGAACTTGAGAGTGTTGCCAACCCTTTTTCTTGGAGCTTTATCTATTATTATCCTACCAATCTATTCTACACATCTGAAGTAATTCTATTTATCAACAGTGACCTATTTAACCAACACAACTAAATCTTGCTCAACAGAAACACGTTTCAAATGCATAAAAGGAAAATCACGATGCATAAAGAAAAGATAACAATACAAAGAAGGAGGCCCTAGGCTCTTAGGTTGGGCCCAACCCCGAGAGCTATGGCTCCTATAGAAAACTCAAAGCTGATATCAAATCGGACTGCTTCTCATTATCAAAAAATAATCATAAGTCAAGAGTTATGCCAACAATGGCTACAAGAGAACAAAATGAAGCTAGCAGCATTGTAATGCAAAGTATGCAAGAGTTTCCCAAAAGTCCCTCACGAAGGTTGAGGCCTTAACATTTATACACCACAAGGCCCTAGCTGGTCTCCTAAATCTATGGGACTTGGCTGCCCAAACTGTGAGTGAACAGCTCCTTCCAAAATCTATTTGGCTGCCTTCTAGATCCGGTTTTGGTGGCCTTTGGAGCTCGGAGTTGGGGGTGAAGATCCGAGGGAGGCTATTTAATGCCACAGACAACCCCCTATGAATCCTCAACCCAAGCTTGGCTGTCTCCTAGCCCATGACTGCTCGGTTTTGCTCCAACATATGTCAAAAAAACCTGAAATGAGCATGTGTTAGCCACCTAGGAAGAGTGACTACCCTTATTCGTACAAATGACATAAACATACTAAAAAATAATGCATAAGTTATGAAAAATGAAGGATTGAACAAGGATAATTAGGCCAAATGAGCCCAAAATGTTACCACATTTGGGGCTCATCATCACCCCCCTGCTAAAATGATTGCTCATCCCTGAGAAACTAGTCCAGCTCCTCGTCTTTCATTGCTTTAATCGCCACTCTCACATCCCAGGCTTCTGAAGTAGTATCCTCCTCACTGTCATGGAACCCAGCCTTCCTTTCTACCTCTTCCCACTGCTTATGCTCTTCTTTTTCTGTGCTCCCTTCTACCAATCCCAAAAGCAAAGGTGGGCTTAGCTTGAGGCCTATCCAGCTGGCCTAGAGGTTCTGCATGGACTTCTTGTAGAGAGGCACCCGTGCCAAGGCCTCCCTCATTCTAGTTGGAGTGTGATATTCCCTGATTTTGAGGCTGTGGGACAATGTGTTCCACCTACGGGTGCAATCATGAACACAATTGTCCCCTAATAATCGCTCCATATCCTCGAAGTGTGCTATAGCCTGAGCCTGCTGATCCATGTATTTTAATAAAGCCTGAGAGTTGGTTGCTAGGTGCTGGTGGGTTGATATCAATGCGGTGGGGTTCCCTGGCTTTGCTCTAATCAGCAGTGGTTCATGTAACTCTCGGTTCATAACATCTTTGACCTCTGACGCTCTCTTTTCTTCGTGGTTTAACCATGAGGTTAGTGCCATCAGCTACATATCTCCCACGACTGTGTTGGGGTCCCATGAAGTTACATTTGGAAGGGCCAAATTATGGAGGTAGAACTCTGATAGCTTGGCCGTGTCCTCTGTTGAGCTGCTGTTACATAAATCTGTGAACTGCTGGGGGTTTTGGATTTGGTAGATACCCCTCTATGCCAATACATTAATTTGGAATTGTAGCCACTGGTCCCGTAGGTATAGGCCATAAGATTTGGCTGGTTGCCTACATTGTAGAGTGTCCATTGCCCAACTGGCCATGTAGGCCAGTTGTGCCTCCTTTTCTTGCACCTACTGTTTTAGAGCTTGTATCTCTATGTTTGCCTGCAATTCTCTTTCCTGTAGTTGATGGTTTAGTTCCTCAAGATCAGCTTGCATTCCTTCTTTACCTTGAGGTTTTGCTGTGGTGTCCTCTGATGCTGTGCCCCTTTCTTTCCTCTGTCCTTGTAGCTGTAGTTTGAGCTTCTCATTCTCTTCCTATAGAAATACTCGCTGGCAGTTTCCCACATGTTTTGCCATAGCCAATTCTCTTCTTGCCTCCTTGAGTTGTTCCTCCAAAGGGCCTATATCTGCTACTCCTTTAGACATGGCTATTCTCATCCATGTGTGGGTCCTCACTCTTTCTTCCTCTAGTGCAAGGAAAAGCAGCACTGTGAATTTCTGTGGAATGATTTTCCCGGCGTCCAAAAAGTTATAATAAGAGCCCAAGCTGGGCTGGGGGCTAGGTTCCATAGTGTTCTCTACCTCTTCTTCCTTTTGTGGTGATTTGGCGGCCTCCCCCTCCATTCTTTCGGTCTCCTTGAGCCTGGCCAATGTTTCCTGTAGAACAGCTTCAACATCCTGTAGAGGGGTTTTTGAAGCTAACCTTTCCATTCTCTCCCTCCAGGTAGATGTCTTCGGGCTCCCCCGCTCATAAGTGACTGATACTTTGGAGGGGGACTTCTCCTTTGGCGAGGTAGGGGTGTCTTCAATGGTAATTGGGTCTTTGGATGGAGGTTGGGGCCTGCCGGTTTTAATTCTTACACTTCTTCTTGCTTTGAAATACAGAGGAGTCTCCCTCTTTCATTTTTCCTTTGGCTTGGGAGAGGTACTTAGGGTGGCCAGCACAGCTGCTGCCTCCCTAGCAAGAATTTCGGCCGTTTTCTCCTTCTATTTTCCTTTTTCAAGACTTCCTGTAGAAAGCCCTGTAGTGGCTGATTTCTGGCTTCCTGTAGAAGCCGTTTTTAACCTCCCTATAGAAACAGACCTGTTACACTAAAATTTGTCACTATGACTATTTGCAGTTAGTATGGCTCCATCAACTGTCATACTATCCTCCTTGGCAAGTCTTATACCTCTGCTCTTCATGTCAAACTCCAAGAAAGAGAGAAAGTCTTTAAAAATCTATATATCTCTGGGTACGCAGTTTCTCTTAGCCTTACCTACGTGTACGCACCTCAAGTTCACAATACCTGCGTACTTGTACACTCTGTCTTTAAAAGGGTGGGTGCGTACTCCTGTAAAGGTCAAAAGGCGCAAGTTTCACTTCAAAAAAGTTACTTGTGGTCATTTCTAGAGCATTCTAGAAGCTTGTTTGACGTGTATTGAGCGCCTCCAGATGGTTCATGTATCCCTATGAAAGAGGAACTTATCCCATCAAGAGGGGAGCTATCCCATTCAAAGAGGGGCTTATCCCATTGATAGTGGACCTAATTAACTTCCTCTAGAGCACTATAAATACAGGCATTGGGCCAGAAGGAGGGGAGGTTGAAAGCTGAACATTCCTAAGGGTAGATGCTGCTGGAATTAGGTCTTCCTTATAGAGCTTGAGAGGAGAGATTCCTATCCTTTCCTAGCCTTATTTGGAAGTGGGTGAGCTGATCAAAGTAAAGGAAAACTCTTGCTGGACCCTAGGAGGGACCTGCACAACACCAAGGCTCAGGTTGTAATGGTTTCTTTTGTTTCCACTTAATACAAATAAGCTCACTTTTCTCAACAGATTGTTATACATGATTTGTTTCATATACTCCTTGGTCTGTATGATGAATATGTGTTATTTTATAAGTTATTCAGGTGCTATGTAATTTTTTGGCTTGTTAGTGAATGCAGGTTTCAAAGAGAAGGAGGAGCTCATCCGGATCGGCGAGGCTGGACTACTACAAAGCGTTGGACTAAAGGTATGTTATAAACACCTGATTACTTGTATTCTAAATGCATGTTTAGAGAAAGGTAGTGTTTACTTGTCTTGTTTGTCACTAGAAAGCCTTAGCTTCTAGGGAGGTCAATTTTGTCCGCAAAATTGACTCTTTCCGCATGACAAGACCGTTGATGTCTTTGAATTTGGCTTCAAGGACCCTAGGAATTCTTCCACAACCTCGTCATCGTGACCTTGAAGCTTGTCACAGAATGACATCCATTGTGCACGGGAAAACAAGTCCACCACCTTAGGGGTTTCCCGTAACTTCTTGGAGTCTGAAGGCTCTTTTCTAATGAACCCTCCCAGCATGGTAAAAACTTGTTTTGTTGTCCTAAGCTTGCCTTCTTGTATACAGAAGTAGATCTTCGGGATTTTCTTAGACAGAGCGCAAAGCTATGTATCTGTTATGCACACAGTTTTATAAAATTCACAACTTCCTACCAGCGAGCCTTGACAGTGGCTCAATTATAAATCAAACCCCGGAGAAAATCCTGCATACATACTACGACGACAATTCTCATGCAGCGATAAGAAAACGGCTTGTAAATTCATGGACAGACTTTTATTCATGGTTTCCTACCCTTTCAACACATCCACTTCACCACCTTTTGAATCAATTGCATGGGAGAACTATGTTCAAGCTTACCTTATTCCAGAATTGCCACCTTCAACGTGAACAGTCCAAATTCCTCCATAATGCTGGGCTTCCTATAGCGCAGCTTCCTGTAGGAGTCGTGCACGGATTCTGGGGAACGCTTCAGTGGTTCTGGACCTTCTGTGAAGCAACAGGACGTTGGAACAGGCCGAGAACTCAGGTTAACAGCCTTCAAAGAATTTAGGATGCGTACTCGGCTGCAAAACAGTTGTGAATAAATGACTGCAGTGCGCCATAAGTGATTCAGACGGCTGATTTGAATTGCTGCGGAATTTGTGGCGCGGGGGTGAGCTATCCTCATTGGCCAACGTCACCGCTATCATTCCACTGCATGTATTCCTGACCGCCGAATCCTTCCCTTTGTATCTACCGTCGCCATTCCTGTTAGATCGCCGCTTCTCTCCGACTGGACGCTTCCCACGTGTCCATTTCCTGTCTTTTCGACATAACCAAAGCCTTTCGGATCTGACGAGGTCGTCGGACTGGTTGTGGTGGCCAGTTGAATGGCTACCTGACTTGTTCAATCCGTTCATTTCCACAATTACGAACATTTTAGAGTATAGCTTATGTAATTTGACAAAATAGGGTGAGGCACTTACCTGTGCGGCCTGTGGACGTGATTTTTCTCAGGCTTCAGGACGAGGGATGATGGATCTGCTTGCTGCTGCTTCGTGCACAGGCACGGGAGCTCCTCTTCATTGACTGCTGCTGGTTACAAGACCTTGAGATCCGGTTTCCTGGCTGTGAATGTTGCATGCGCCGGCTTCATGAGCTGCGGGTGCCCCCATGGTATGTGCTCTAGCCGGATCAACTGCTACAGGATTCCTGTAGGACATCTTGTAACCGTTTCTCCTCCTGGGGTGCATGCCGAAATAATTGAGTCACGTTCACAAGTGCAGGGTCCTTAGATTGCCTTGATAGGTAAAGCGTTGAGCCTCTGCATGCTTTATTTCCCTCTTAAAAATATTTTTTCTGGGAAACCAACGTTCTGGTATGACTGTGCAGGTATTTCGATCATATGGCAACAATGGTGGTGAAAGGAGGCGACAACAGTGGAGGATGGAGAAAAAAAAAGTGGTTGCATGCCTCCTCATCGGACTTCAAGCTTCAAATTCTCCTTCATAGTCGGTCCTGGCCTGTCCAAAGGCTCTACAGGATGTTTCCTGTAGAAATACAAAACTTCCTATAGAAAGTCCTGTAGCTTCTTGTAGAAGGCTAAACTATGACCAGATTGTGCCCAAACCTTGAAAGAGATGAGTGTTTATGGAGGGAGCGTTTGTGAGGTTGCCTGGTAGCATGGTAGGGACCCTTGTCCTTGAGTTGAGAGGCCTCCTTTTTGCATGGAATACCTGCAACCTGCAACAATTTCCAAAGATTAAGCCTATTTTTCTGTTTCTGCCTCCTTCTCTTTTTCTTTTCCTTTTTTCTTCTTCTTTTTTCTCTCTTTTTTTTTTTTTTTTTTTTTTAAGAGACAGCAGGGGCGCCTCAATGAGGTTTTCACCCCTACTATCTGCCTTGGGCGCCTTAGAGAGGTTTTCACCCAAGGGTCTTTTTATTCCAATTCTTTTTCAGAGAGACAGCAGGGGTGCCTCAATGAGGTTTTCACCCCTACCATCTGCCTTGGGTGCCTCAGAAAGGTTTTCACCCAAGGATCTTTTTTTTTTTAATTTTTTTCTTTATTTTTTTATTTTTATTTTTTATGATGCTCAGGGTATGCCCAGAACAGAGGCAGAACCCTTCTCTATGACCAGCACTGATTTTTCCACAGTGTTGATGAACTCTTGCCTCGAAAGAGGTTTCCTGTAGATCTTTAGTCGATGCCCATTGACGAGCATGGGGATGGATTCCTCATCAATGGTCCGAATAAGGACAAAACCATTGTCATTACACTTCTCCACTGCATATGGTCCTAGCCATCTTGTCCTCAGCTTCCCCTTGAAATCCTTATGTCTGGAATCGTACAGCAGCGCCCAATCTCCTGACTGGAATTGTTTGTCATTGAGGTGCCGGTCATGCCATATCTTCCTCTGAAGTTGAACCACTTCTGAGTGGAGAAGGGCCTGCATTCGGTGTTCATCTAGCCCATTCAGCTGCAATAACCTTTCTTGTTGGGCATGGCTGAGATCTAGGTCCAGCTGAGTTGCCATCCTCAATGTGTTGTACTCAAACTCAATTGACAGCAAAGCTCTCTTCCCATAGACCAGCTCATAAGGTGTGAAGCCGGTTGTGGTCTTCCAAGTGGTGTTGTAAGCCCAAGTGGCCTCAACCAAGCGATCTGCCCAATCCTTTCTGCTGCTGCTCACCACCTTAGTCAAAATCCCTTCTAATGCTCTGTTAGTGACTTCCACCTGCCCATTTGTTTGAGGATGATAGGGGGTGGAAGTCCTATGCTTGATCTTGTGATGAGCGAGAAAGTCTTCAATTAAGTTGGAGGTGAACTGGCTTCCTTGATCGGTGACTAACTCTCTTAGGTAGCCAAATTTGTAGAAGATGTTTTCTCTTAAAAACTCAGCCACCTTTTCTTTGTCGTTGCTTTGATTGCCTTGGTTTCCGCCCACTTTGTCAGATAGTCTGTGCACACAATGATGTAAGACCTTTGCCTTGAAGGAGGATTGATAGGACCCACAAAATCCATACCCCACTTCTCAAATGGTTCAAGAGTCACTTGAGGTTGGAGAGGCATTTCGTCCCTTGGAGTCGGCTTCCCCATCCTTTGGCATCGGTCACATTGGATGATATATCTGTTGACATCTTGATGAAGCGTGGGCCAATAGTAGCCTGCCTGTAGAATTTTGAAGGCAGTCCTCTTGGCTGCAAAATGTCCTCCACAAGGCCCATCATGACAGGTTAGGAGGATGTCAAAGACTTCCTCCTCCCTTACACAATGCCTTAAGATCTGATCGGGGCCAAGTTTGAACAGGTTGCCCCCGATCCAAGTGAATGAGGCACTTTTCCTCACAATTCTGCTCTTCTCTTTTGAGGATAGATGCGGAGGGAACTATGCTGAGACCAGGTAGTTTGCTATATCAGAAAACCATGGAGAGAGTACTGAGATAGCAAACAGATGTTCATCTGGCATCTGGTCATCCACTGTTCCATCTTCACCTGCAGGTAAATCCAATCTAGACAAGAAGTCAGCAACAACATTTTCTTTACCTGGTTTGTCAACGATAGTCAAATCAAACTGCTGCAACAAAAGTAACCATCTAATAATACGAGCATTCACATCCGGTTTATTCATTAAATATCTAATTGCAACATGATCAGTATGTACAAATGTTTGATAGCCAGTGATGTAGTGTCGGAACTTGTTCAGGGCATGGACCACGGCCAAGAACTCTTTCTCAGTTACAGTATAATTCATTTCTGCCTTGGATAAGTTTTTGCTGACAAAGTATATGGCATATGGGAGTTTTTGTTCAACCTGTCCTAAGGCTGCCCCTATGGCTTTGTTCGAGGCATCAGTGTGGATGTGGAAAGGTAGGGCCCAGTTTGGACCTCTCAAGATCGGGGCAGACACCAACTTATCCTTTAATTCATTCAGAGCCCTTTGACAGTCGTCCGTCCATTTGAACTCAACATCTTTTGCTAAGAGGCCAAACAGTGGCGAGGCTAGCTTACTGAAGTCTTTAATGAATCTTCTATAATATCCTGCTAAGCCTAAGAAACTACAAACATCTCTTACCTTCTGAGGAGGTGGAACCTTTTTTATGAGGGCAATTTTATTAGGATCCACCTGCAATCCTTGGCGAGAAATGGTATGTCCTAGCACGGTCCCTTTAGTCATCAGGAATTCACATTTTTCAGGACTAAGGGATAGGTTCATCTCAATGCACTTGGTTAGAACTTTTCCCAGATTGGACAATGCTTCCTGGAAGTTGGACCCATAAGGAGTGAAGTCATCCATATAGATTTCCACCGAATCATGGACCAGCTCAGAAAAGATGCTCAATACTGCTCTTTGGAAAGTGGCAGGAGCGTTGCATAGCCCAAAGGGAAGGACTCGATAAGCAAAGGTACCCCAAGGACAAGTGAAGGTGGTCTTATCTTGGTCCTCTGGGCTGATTTGGATCTGGTTATACCCACTGAACCCATCTAGGAAAGAGAAAAACTTCTTTCCCGCCAGTCCATCCAACACTTGATCTATGAAAGGCAGAGGGAAGTGGTCTTTCTTGGTGGCTTTGTTCAGTTCTTGGTAGTCCACATAGATTCTCCACTTTCCATTTTTCTTGGGTACCAACACCAGAGGGGACACCCACTCGCTATCCGAGATGGGGTAGATGAATCCTGCATCCAACAATTTTTGCAATTCTTCTTTGACAATGTCCTTAAGGGCTGGATTCATTCTCCTTTGAGGTTGCCTGACTGGTTTACAATCTTCTTTAATGTAGATGTGATGGGTACAGACTGAAGGATGGACTCCTTTCATCTCCTTATAGCTCCAAGCAAAAGCATCTAGATGACTGGCCAACAGACTGTACAGCTCCTTTTCCTGGGAAGGAGATAGGGAGGAGCTGATCTTTAACGTTCTCTCGGGGCCAAACTCCACATTTTTAACTCTGGGAGAGGTTGGATCAGTCACACAAAGGTCCACTAAGGTGCTGGCTTGAGTATCCTCCACCAGTTTCTCTAAGGACAATGCACTGGGAGGCGGATTCCGAATCAAGGTCTCAATAAAATCATCCTCGGTTTGAGGACCTCCCCTGGTGGTTTCTAAGGTGCACAAGGGTGCAGAGTACACCTCATCCTCTTCTCCTTCTTCCAACCAAAGTGGTAAGTCATGCTCTAATAGAGGTTGGGCAGGACGGTATAGGACTAGCTGCTTGGACATAGGACCATTTTTGATGGTCATGTTTCCTGCTCGGCAGCTTATGTAAGCATTCGCAGTGGCTAACCAAGGCCTTCCCAAAATAAGGGGGTATCCAGTAACCTTTGCCTTTGGTTGAAGAACCAAGAAGTCCGCAAGATACTCCCAAGAGTCAACAGAGACCAAGACATCCTCCACAATCCCTTCGGGGGTCACGGTGGAGCGATCTGCCAACTGCAGGACCATCGAGGTCTTCCTTAAGGAACCCTGAAGGTTGAGTTTGAGCATGGTATCCATGGTCATCACATTAATGGCAGCCCCTAAATCAATCAAGGTGTGGGGTATGATGGTGCCATTGATGTGGACATCAACTACAGGACTCCCAGGATCCAAATACTTTAGACAGATTACTTGCCCCAACATAAGATCAGACAGTTGTCCTATGACATTGATAGTTGAGGCATCTCTTTTTCGCCTACCTGGGTGCCTGAAACACTTTTCCTTAACCAATTTGTTGTATATCGGTACATCTTTGATGGCTTGGAGAAGTGGTATTTTCACACACAACTGTTTGAGTTCTCCCAGAAGCTCATCCTCTTCTGGGTCGGGTTGTGTGGTTACTGTTAGTCTCTCAGGAAAGGGTGGAATGGCCTTGGGTTCACTTTCCTGTTTATCTTCCTCATCCTCTGGGGGAGGAGGTTGGCGATTCGGAAGAGTCTTCCCGGATCGCAGGTTGATCTCCTGGATTTCCACAGCATAGGTAGGGCATGTTGTTTCCCCAGTATATACCTGCTGGGCCTGTCGGTTGTTGGGGTTTGGGTTCGGTTGAGCAGGAATTTGGGGTTGTCTGGGAGGAGCAGGAGGTAATGGTTGTGGTTGAGCTGGTGGTGGAGGAAAAATGGTGGGAGGAGTGTTGTACTGGGGCCTCCACCCCGGTTGAGGTGCATTCCACTGAGGCTGTGGCTGGACATGTGAGTGAAACGAATGAGTAGTGGGTTGAGTATGGTATTGAGGTGGGTAAGACCATGGAGGAGGTGCAGACCAGGAAGGATGAACAGGGGGACCCCAAGAAGGCATAGGAGCGGATTGGTTGGAGCTATAATAAGCTTGGGATGTCCCTTGCATCCCCTGCTGGTAAGGTCTAGGTCCATGCGGCCTCCTTTGGTTGAGGAAGTAGAGAGGTTCAGTGGGTGCCTCAGTTCCTTGGTATATGGCCTTAAATCCAGGTAAGGTTGGGCATTGGTTTGTGGGGTGGTCCTCCTCACAAACGAAACATACCTCTACCAAGTGTAATGGACACTCGTTCTTAGGATGCTTCCTTGTACACCTAGGACAGAAGATGGCCAAAGCCCTCTCAGCTTCCTCTTTCTTTTGCTGGATTTGGAATGTATCAAGTTGCATGGAAATGGTCTGTCTCACCTCACTTTTGAGGTCCTCCAGCTGATTAAAAAATTCATGCTTGGAGAAAGTAGTACTAGCTGAAAGTGGGTTTCCCCTGCCTCTTTTCCTGGCTGCCCTAGAGTGGTTTCTAAACACAGTCTTTATATCCTCATAAGGTAGTTGGTAAATATCTCCTACAGCTAGCATGTGAAGGGTATCTAGAAGGTCTTCAGGGACTCCTCGGAGCAGGACCAACTTGAGAGATTCAGGGTCAAGTGTGCACCTAGCCCGTTTATAGCTAAGTTGGAACCTTTCCTCATAATCTTCTAAAGACTCATCATTTTCCATGGTCATCCGAAATATTTCTCCTTTGGCCTCCTTGACCTACAGTAGTCCCGGTATTTGGTATTGAAAGCTTGCTGCATCTGAGCCCAAGTGGTGATACTGTTTCCAGGTAAGCCCATGAACCAGCGTAATGTTGCATCCTTGAGGGTAGAGGGAAAGAGTTTCAATTTTTGCTCATCTTCTGTATAGTCATAGGTTCGACAAAGGACAACAAACTTAAACAGGAAGGTATCAGGGTCTTCAGTAGTCAATCCATGGAAGTGAGGTAAAGCGGAGGGGCTTATGTTTTTCATTTTCATGTCTCCATTGGTCTCTCGGATGGGAAAGGCACCTTCTATTCTCTCATCTTCTCTTCTATCGTTTCGGTTTTCAGCCATGGCTTCAAATGGAGTGTTCTCTAACTCTTCTTCTGTTATAGGATCTTCGTATATCTCAGGAGGCTCACTTATAGGTTCTTCTGGATCATTGTCACCAAAGAAGAGAGAAGGGTGACTCAGTGAAGTGGTGGGGGTGTTGGGTAAGAATTTGCTAGTTTTATCTCTGTTCCTACGAGGCATGAAATGGAAAGACTTTTGATTGATTTTTGCTTCTTCTTTTTTTTTTTTTTTTTTTTTTTTCTGCTTGCACCTGCAAAAACTAAAATAGATTGAACTGCAACTAACTATCTTGCTGAAATGAGAATGCGGAATTGAAATGAAAGCAGGAAAGGACTAATCTATGTTGCTCAAATGAAATTGCAGGAATGAAATGCTAGTCTACGCTTGCAGAATTGAAATGCTAATCTACGCTTGCAGAATTGAAATTGCGGAATTGAAATGCTAATCTACGCTTGCAGAATTGAAATTGTGGAATTGAAATGCTAATCTATGAAAGCAGGAAATATCTACTTTACTTTTGCGGAAGTGAAATTGCAGAATGGAAATGAAATAAACTATTTAGCAGAAGGCGAGTGAAGGAAAATAGAAGAAAAGCAACAATCACCAATACTCTGACACTTCCCTAGCAACGGCGCCAAAAATATGGTGGGCTCCAATATTGCAGCAATAATGCTGCAACTCCTGGGACTCCCTTCTTTACTTTTATCAACTCGTTAGTTCGTAACAAACTTGGAAGCGATGGTGCTGTATGCACAAGTACTAGCTCTTGCTGCACCTGTCACTTGGTCAGCTGGCACAAGTCCGCTAGGGGCTTAATCCAACTTCTATGAGCTCTTAGAAGAAGCTTTTTAACTGATGGATGGAAGCTAACTCAAAGGAAGCTGATCTACTTGTGGAAAGAAACTGAAAGCCAAAAAGTAACGCAAACACTAGAAAACCCTAATTCTACCAGCTAGTCCTACTGGTGCAAAGGAGAGAATGCAAACTATTAAAAGAGATACCATTACTTCTATGAAGGTAAAATGCATGTGTCTAGGCTACCTCTATCTGAAGAAAACATCTTTTTGTATTTTTGAATAAGTTATCAGAATTATCATGCATGTGTTTTTAACTGGCTTTTTACTGTGCAGGGGTGGATCAAGGAAGAGAAATGCTTCGAAAAGGTTGGGAATGTTCAGAGAGGGTCTAAGGAGTCCCTAACACTCTTCCAGAGAGTTTCACAAAGTTTGGTTATCCAGCAACCTCATTTGTGAGCTTCTACAGGAAGTCTGCAGGGGTTCTACAGGATGTTTCAGGGATTTCTACAGGATGTTCAGAAATTTCTACAGGATGTTTTAAAATTGGATTTTGGAGGATGGGTGAGTGAGGGAAGATGCATAAATGGATAGGGAGGTAGGGTAGGGGCCTGAAATGACCCAGGGACTGATGGATGGAGTGATGAGAGGGTGTGAAAAGCTGTTTTGGCTTAAAGAAGGCTAATACAATGGAGGAGCAAGAAGGTAGGGTTACATGGGCAGAAGAATAGTTGTGAGACAAGGAACCTAACTAGGAGATGGAGCAGCTGGCCTGGACGAAGCTTATGTGGATGAGAGAGTGGTGGAGATGCCCTGCACGGTGTACACTTAACCGAATCAACCAAGTCCTGCACACAATCGAAATCTTAGCTAATCTATTCTAACTGTTAATGAAACAAATGAACAACAGCTTTATTTATAAAGAGAACCATGTACAACACTTAAGCAAAGAAACATTTCAAAGGTCTGAACGCATAACTAACTTCTACAAATGAAAACATTACACCAAGGATTGCATGGTCAAGCAAACTAGTGTTTTTGTTGGGCAGCACTGTTTCTGCAATTCCAGCCCCTGATCCAATAAGGAAGAGGTGAACTTGAGAGTGTTTTCAACCCTTTTTCTTGGAGCTTTATCTGTTATTATCCTACCAATCTATTCTACACATCTGAAGCAATTCTATTTATCAACAGTGACCTATTTAACCAACACAACTAAATCTTGCTCAACAGAAACACGTTTCAAATGCATAAAAGGAAAATCACGATGTATAAAGAAAAGATAATAATACAAAGAAGGAGGCCCTAGGCTCTCAGGTTGGGCCCAACCCC
The DNA here is from genome assembly GCA_031772625.1 of Pinus tabuliformis. Lineage (NCBI taxonomy): Eukaryota > Viridiplantae > Streptophyta > Pinopsida > Pinales > Pinaceae > Pinus > Pinus tabuliformis. The sequence goes on along the minus strand of CM062804.1, from coordinate 453,010,495 downwards.
GAGAGCTATGGCTCCTATAGAAAACTCAGAGCTGATATCAAATCATACTGCTTCTCATTATCAAAAAATAATCATAAGTCAAGAGTTATGCCAACAATGGCTACAAGAGAACAAAATGAAGCTAGCAGCACTGTAGTGCAAAGTATGCAAGAGTTTCCCAAAAGTCCCTCATGAAGGCTGAGGCCTTAACATTTATACACCACGAGGCCCTAGCTAGCCTCCTAAATCTATGGGATTTGGCTGCCCAAACTGTGAGTGAACAGCTCCTTCCAAAATCTGTTTGGCTGCTTTCTAGATCCGGTTTTGGTGGCCTTTGGAGCTCTGAGTTGGGGGTGAAGATCCTGTGGGAGGCTATTTAATGCCACAGACAACCCCCCTGCAAATCCTCAACCCAAGCTTGGCTGTCTCCTAGCCCATGACTGCTCGGTTTTGCTCCAACATATGTCAAAAAAACCTGAAATGAGCACGTGTTAGCCACCTAGGAAGAGTGACTACCCTTATTCGTACACATGACATAAACTTACTAAAAAATAATGCGTAAGCTATGAAAAATGAAGGATTGAACAAGGATAATTAGGCCAAATGAGCCCAAAATGTTACCAAATTTGGGGCTCATCACCATGATCTTGAAAATTTTCCATTTCTACAAATGAATGCTAATAATAATTTTAATCTCATTATCTCAATTGACACTGGTGGAAAACAAATTTTTGTAAACAATCCCCAGTTATGTTGTACTATGATTTGGGTTTCCTTCATTTTCCTTGGTTTGAGTTTAATTTTCTTTCAAATTTTACTTTTGAATTTTTGGACATAATGTGTTGGCACTTTGAGTACTCGTGCTTTGGACACTCATCAAATACAATAATGGGAATACATCAAAATAAATTTCAAAGATTTAATCATGAGCATCAACAAATGCTAATTTTTCAATTCTATTTGATGTCAATTTTATACCGATGCATGCCTCCTTTTCAAATGAATTCTTTACAAGCTCTAGCATTTGAGAGTGGATTATTACAATATGGACAACATTCGGATCCATTGGAGAATATTATGAGATATTCATTGAGCTTCTATTCACACTCCATTGATTCATTTGAAAATTAGATATCATTTTGGGATTCAACTGCGTTAAGTAAGTCATTCACGTATGACCATTTCCATGAGAGGTAGTCGTAACTGGCTAATTTCTCATGATTTTTGAATAGTTCACTTAGCACTCATTGCATCGGGTGACTAATTTCTCATGATTTTTGAATAGTTCACTTAACACTCATTGCATCAGGTGATGTTCATAGTGGTGAAGAAGTGGGATTGAAACTAGTGAAATGAATCACATAGTGTCAATCATCACTTCCAGGGATTGCACCCGGTAACAAGGACTTCCCAGGAGGTCACCCATCCTAGATCACCTCTGGCTCAAGCGCACTTATCTGTGGATATTTCTCAACAATCAAGCCCACTTATCTTGCTACCCCATTTGCAAAACCTTAGCAAGTATAGTGCCTCATGAACCATTCAAGTAGAGATCCCTTCACACTTTTTAAATTTAAGTATTGGGGGGTTTATGTAGTGCATTATATTAGATATCATTTTGGGATTCAACCGCATTAAGTAAGTCATTCACGTATGACCATTTCCATGAGAGGTAGTCGTAACTGACTAATTTCTCATGATTTCTGAATAGTTCACTTAGCACTCATTGCATCGGGTGATGCTCACAGGGGTGAAGAAGTGGGATTGAAACTAGTGAAATGAATCACATAGTGTCAATCATCACTTCCAGGGCTTGCACCCGGTAACCAGGACTTCCCGGGAGGTCACCCATCCTAGATCGCCTCTGGCTCAAGTGCGCTTAACTGAAAATTATTTGGTAAGTTCAACTTCATAGAGAATTTATGTTAATGCTCTTATTTTCGTGCACAATACCAACAATTTTCCATAGGAATTGACATTTAAATATATATTTAAATCTACTCTGTTATATTCTCCCATGAATCTCTTCCAATCAGTAATAGCGGTACATCCAGATTTCTATGATCCAATTGAAATGCAGTTGGAAAAGATATTTCAAGGGAATAGTTTTGTAGATAAATTTATTACATGTAAATGTACATAAAAAAGAAAAAAAATTGTTTTGCTATAATTTTATTTCTATTACCAATTTTTAACATTTTTATATGTGCAGAAGTAAAAGTGAGGGAATGGCTTCATTGGAAGTATGATTTCACTTAGTTTTTAATCTATCCTATTAGATTAGGAGTAGAATTAGCTTAGTTAGTTTACTTTTCTTTTGTTTCTTTTAATATTAGTTAGCTTTGAATAAGCGGGTAGTGAGCCCAAAGTGTTTCCTTGATATTCATTACATTTCTTAGCAGGATGCATTCCACAGTTCTCACAATGCATTTCTAAATAATGGATTTTACCATTTCTTGTTATGCAATGTTGAAGTGGATGCAAATTGATGACTCATTACTTAGCATTTAGCTTAGATTGAATAAGTAGATGATTTTGAACATATACAAATTTTGAGAAAAAACTTGGGAGAATGTTAAGATTTATGAGGTAAACTTATAATCGGATTCCTCTATGTGTATACATGTTCATCTTCATCTGTCGTTAGTTTTCATTTCAATGCTTATTTTTTTTTAGTCATATTTTATTTTTTATTTCCATCGTATTTGTTTTGCGGGTCTTCATTGGCTTGATTTGAAGACTTAATTTTATAAGTAAATTAATTACCTTTAAAATAAAGTGAGCAAATAACCATTTCCAATGCATAAATATGTTCAGGAAAGTATTTATTTTCTCATCAAAATTTTTATTTAGTTGTTATGTACATATACTTTTCTATCTTTTCTTTGTTTTGTAGTTTTTAAAAAATGAGGCATGATCATATTTCCCTTTTTACAGATGCAATTTAAATTAAATATTTGACTCCCACCTAATATAATTTCCCAAGGGCCTTTATATTCTCCTGTTATAAATGGAAAATTAATCAAAGGGACTAAAAGTAAAGGAAAATCACAAAGAATCTTGCAATAATTGTAAAAATACTCTTGTCCATGGCTTTACCTCTGCTCTTTTTAGCATTTTTCATTTGCTATGACTGAGCTAAATTGACCCTTTTCACCACACTGTTCATCCTATGTTTTCCGTTTTAGTTTCTCTCCTTTTATAAATCTCGAGATGACTCAGATCCTACAGGTTCATCTATCCCGCATATTGAATACTCATGGGTCGTTATTATTGGGTTTTCATTAGGCATTCATTCCATAATCTTGGAGGCAAGGTTGTTCCTTACCTTCATTTTTATCAAGGTGACATGTATAGATGAGCTCCTTTACCTTCACTCCATCCTTCCACATCTTTCATGCTACCCTGGTACCTGGAAGCCCATGACCTCTTAAAATATAATTCCAAAAGATTTTGAGCATCCGACTTTGGGCTCCACATCATCATGAATTTTGATTTCTGAGTATAAAAGGTTTGACCCCCACTCTTGCATATTTACACACTATATTATGAGTAGTGGCCCCAATTTTCTTTAATAAACCGCGTACCTAGAAGCACACAACTCCTACCAAATTCTGATTCATAATACCTTTGGGGCCTCTGGGCTTCGGGTACTCCCCTCTCCTCTCTACACACCCACACCTTACATGATCAAAACTTTATTCTATTTGTATTTGGGCCCTCCTATCTAGGCTATTACACGTACGCTTACTCTTCTACTACCCGCAAGCCCAGAAGCCTAACTAACTAATAAAATTCCATTTCAGATTTCTTCTAAGCGCTCTAATTCCATAAGATAGGATCAATCCCACCTTGCACTATTGATATGCCTAATCCTCTCGAGCCTGGAAGTATTTCTAACTACCTTTTGTGAAAAATATGGGCTCAACTTCCTATGGACTAGCTTAGATTGGTCCCATTACTGTTCAGTTCACTCTTAAAGTACCTGGGTCACTCTCTTTGGATAATTTTATCTACCTCCTAGGCTCCAACCTTCCAAGCTATCATAATCTGTGGATCACTTGTGATTTTGTCCTTGGTTTACTATTGGATGTTCATCACTTTTCTCCTTTTCTATACATCCTAGATCTCATCATCCCAACCATATTTTTAGTGTGCATCCTTTTTTCTTTTTGGGATAATTTTGAGTAGCTACTATGTTAATGCGTCAAATTAGTAATCACACACAGAATATGAAAATCTAATGGATCATGGTTAATTTATATTTTATTTTCAATTCTCTTGTGATTTACTTGTTTACATGTCACTCAATTTCAATGATCACACAATAGTCCAAGCTCTCTCTCTCTGTGTGTGTGTGTGTGTGTGTGTGTGTGTGTGTGTGTGTGTATATATATATATATAAACCATTATTACATTGATTGAGACTTTAGATTGACCTTCTGGGATTTTATGAAAACTTTGGGGATGATATAAAATCAGAAGTGACAAGAGGAATAAATGTTGCTATAATTCATAACGAAACATACTTTAATTTTTATGTTTGATAATTTGTTTATTTTTATTTCCTTGAACATAAGTCATTACTTTATCTAGCTTAATGCTCACTTTAGTTTATATTTAATAAGATTGATGATTTTGGGAAAATGAAAACTTCACAGAATGCAACTTCTTCATACTTTAGTCTCAACCAAAAGGAGTTATCTCTCACGAGGAAAATTGATATCTTTCAGGTAAATTTACATGAATTTATTTAATGATAAGTTTCACATGCTCATTTTTATCTATTATCATTTTCTTATGCTTTTTTTAGCTTTGTTTTTAGTTCTTGCTTATCTAAATCTATATTTTTGCAGGTGTTCAAGGATCTCTTTAAAAAAATTTGTCCCCCTACTTTCTCAGATTTGGAATTCATTCTCTTCGTGTTGCTTGTTTTCAAGCTTTGGAAAAGCAATTATGATGTCAATCAAATTGCAAATCAACTAAATTGGGGAGTCTCTAAACCGGTATCTTGTTTCACAAGCCTTATTTCTATTATAAAATCATTAATATGTTTTCATGCAAGCTTAGTTTCGAAACAATAAGATTTACAAGAGAAGAGACACCTTATTTAACTTCCTTTTCCCTCATAATCCTTATTTAATTTTTGTTTAGACAAAATCCTAATTATCTATAACTCTACGAGACCTAATCATTCAAAATTTCAACTCAAGCAAACATGTATTTTATTCATTTGGTTGAGACATTTTAAAAGGACTTGTTGAATTTTTTTTCCTTGTGGCTTTGCTTTGACCTTTCCTTTCTCGTTTGCATTTTCTTTTTCATTTGCCAACCATTTTCTTGTTTGTTGATTTCACCTTTTCTTCTAATTGGTTTTGGTGATATTACCAATATTTATATGGAAGGAATTTCTCTCACCCAACATTGGTTGACATGCATGGAACACTTTTACAATATTAATTTCATGGGTTTTCATTTACCTGAAAGGGATATCTTTACTCAATTCTAAGTCCTCCCAACTTAATTCTTAGTCCTCAATGGGTGTTTTGGAAGCCTATCCCACTAATCCTAAACCTAACTACAAGATTGTTTTTCCTTGGTGCCCAAGTGGGCTTAAATCTATGTGAGTTAAGTTATTAATGTGGAGTGTTTAAAGTCTTGGCTTGGTAGTGCTAACCAAGCTCTCGTTCACTTAGGGTGTGAGTGTGTTTGTAGAAATGTGTGTTTTGATGGGTTAATTTAAATCATGTTTTATGATGCCAATGTTCCTAAGAAATAAAGTGTAAAAAATGCAAATGATGTTGAAAATGAACAGTAATATAACAACAAGCTTAAACACACAATTCCCCACCCAAATAGGCTATGGAGTAGTAAGAAAAAATGAAGACAAAAAAAGAAACCCAAAGAACTAAAAGACCAAAAGATATAATGTCTAAAGGGACTGGGATATAACGTCAAATCTACTGAAATGATGAAAAAAAATCAACAAAGACAAGAGGCAAAGTGTTTGAAAATAGTAGAAAACAAATTGTAAAAAAGAAGGATACTCAAGGAGATCACATAGAAGAAATTAAAGATAAATCTTAAATGGAAACAAAGTGTTGTAGATATGACCTTAAAAATACTAAAAAATGATGGAAACAATGCTAGAAAATAATGGCTGAAAGATCTGCAAACTAGACTCCTCAACTCAGTAATTTTTCTACTAAATGAAAAAGGTGTACTCTAAACCCTAAGGGTTTTTTTCCTTCCTATAAATGAGAAAAAATACTAAGAGGCTCTAGGACTAGGGATGAAAAGGAATAGTGAAGAAACCCTTCCTAACACATGGATAAAACTCTCGAAAAAATTCTTAAAATGCTGAAAAAAATGGAAAACTTGAGGTAGCACATGTTTTGACCTATTTTCTGCACTGTGGTGTAGGTATTGGCCTAAAAGTTGCATTGGCCAGTGCATGTTCTTCTCCAAAAAGTGTGTTGGCCCTCCGAGACTCCTGCTTCACAGATATGTTGCAGACAGTGTCATCTATTGCACGGCTCATACCTATGACCTGCCAAAAAGAAGAGGAAACCCAAAAGAACAAAGATTTCTCTAGCAACGAGAAAAAATATAAAAATAGAAATAGAAAGTGAGAAATAAAAATGTTGAAAAATGTTGAAACAAAAGTCACCAAGGTTTTGAATTTTTAGATTAGTGGAGTTGTTATTTGTTAATAGCTAAAGACCCAATGGAGTCTCCATTTGTCAGTATGAAAATTTTGGATAAGTGTACCAAAAAGTTTCACTTAAGCTACTAGTGATAAATAGCCCTAACAACAAATAAAATGGCTACTAATATGCTTCAAATCTACAAAAAATTAGTTAGAAAAACTACAAAAAATGTCATGAAAACATAGGAACATATAACGACAAATAATATGCCAAAAACCCAATGGAAATACAAGAAATTTTATTTTATTAAATTGAAATTGTTTACACCTGGTGAGGAGAATATGCAAACTCAGATCTACAAATCCCCCTCTATGGGATGGGTCCTTTGATACCCTGCGCTTCAGCTTCAACTCTCTCTCTCTCTCTTAATGGTTTTTGTGGGAAAATGGTGTTAATTGTGGCTTGAACTAAAAAATGAGAGCTCAAACCTCATAGATGGTAATGAGGATGATGAGAATGGTCATGTGTAGAATGAGGAGAAAACCCCTCAATTTATTAACAAATATTAAGATAGATCTAGATCTAGAAAAATAATAAAAAATTGTTAAACCAAATCAAGATCTAGTCATTAGGAATATTTTATTATATTTTAGAGAGGAAACGATTCTTTGAAATGATCAAATATCTTTATTTAGAAAATGGTTAAAGTACTAAAAAATAAAAATGATTTATTAATTACTTTATGGGAATAAAATAAAAAATGAACTATAAATAATTATTAAATAATGATTTATTTAATTATTCTTATTGGTTGAATAAATGATTATAAATAATCATTAAATTTAGGAGAATAATAAATAAATAATGATTTATTTAATTATTCTCATGCGGTTTTTGGATTTTAATGAGGAATAATTTAGGAAAGTGGTTCACTAAATTATTTCCTAAGATGAAAGTGAGTTTTAATGTGTAAAAACCCATCCCACATGGTGTATTTTGATCAACCTAGTAGGAAAGGGCTAGGTGATTATTTTTTGGGTGATAACACTAGTGTTGAACCTTTGTTTCATATGGTGTATTTGTTGCCCTGCAAGCCCAACATTTGAACCAACACTCTAATACCACTTTGTAAAAATCCATCCCACCCCCTTGTACTATATTGGCATTCATGAGGTTTTACTTATTGAACTAACATGTCCTCTAAGGTTTTTTATGCCACCATATAATCTCATTGAGAGTTTTCTAGTGATATAGATTTTATATCAATATAATTCCCAGATTGAGATTTATTCCCTTCTAAAGTTTGACCAATAAGATAAGGACCCATCAACATTGGGCTACCACTTGGCATCAACGTGGAACCCATCCGTGGCCCTTATTACACTACCACGTAAACTTAATAGGCTCTATGTTATTATGGTATTGCCATGTGGAATTGCCACATCATCATTTTATCAGTCCATGTCACCATGGGTTCCTACATGGCTTCAACATGGCCACTTCCATTTCGTCTATAGTGTGGAGCCCATAAGGTTTTCTGACTTATGTTTTTCAAGGTATTCATCATTATACACACGTCATCTAACCTAATTTTGGTCAGGTCTACAAACCCAAATCATATCGAGTCGGCACAATGCTCCATTGATGTTAATTCTTCATAATCGGGTGATGGGTGGTGAGAAATGTTTTAGTGTCATGTTGGAACCAAGTCTACATCAATGTTGTGTAAGTACATTACCACTCTAAGCATTCAATGATAAATAAAGGAGAGAGGGGCAGTAAGCAGTGAACAGTGGTAAGGTTCTACAACAAAACCATGGTCATGTCAGCCAACTTTTTCGATGTGCTCATCATCAAGGTTACATTCTCAAGTACGTATTGATGGGAAGTGACCATTGGTTGTTAGAGAGGTTCCACATGGCTATTTCCATGTCAACTTGGTGTGGGGACCACCCATTCGGTATTCTTCAACACTTTGGTATTATGTCTAGCTTGTGCTCAATCCAACAGTTCATTGTATTATCAAACATTACTATTACTTGGAATCCTAAATCGATGGATCCACCAATATTTTCAGAGTGATTCATCCAAGCACCCTGATTCAGGAGGATCCAAAAATAGAAGTAGCCTTGAAAATAACTCAAAAATAAATATCATCAGATGGAAGTGAAACCAGGACTAGATCGTAGTTCTCATTTCCCTGATTCTAACAGTGTGAATGACACTCGAATATGAGTTCATATGATCAAGTTACAGTTGGTAAAATTCCTGGTCAAAATTTCCCAAGTGGCAGGCTTGACGAGTGTTGGGTCCCTATAATACTAGTAATTACCCCATTACTATTGTAGTTTCATCCCTTATTAATATTGTTGTGCCCCTATTATCCCCATATTGTTATTACTGTGCCCCATAGAATCCCTCTATTGTTATTTTTGTGGCTTTATATTATTATTGTTAGGTCGGCTGGGTTATATTGTGACTCCTTAGACTCCTATATATAGAAAGGAGGTTTTGTCATTTGAAATATTGAAGAATTGTTCATTTATGTAATGTAAAGGAGGTTTCCCCCTCGAAGAGGCTGAATTCTAAGGTGTTGATCTATCTTTTCTATCTTTTCTTGAGCTGGTTTCATAACATTTGGTATCGGAGCTTTGGATTCTAGGGTTTCGCTGCTCCAAACAGGTCATCGTGGAATTTTCGCTTTAACTTTTTTTCTGCGACGTTTTAGAAGTTGCAAAAAAAACCCATTTTAGAAGAAATCGCGCTGAACCTCGGGTCCGAATTTTAGAGTTTTTCACGCTATATTTGCAGAGATATGATCTGAGGAAGTTGGTCTTTTTGCAGACTCCTGAATTACATTCCAAACAGGTGACCTAGGGAAAATAGTCATAACTTTCTCTCTAGGGATCAGATTGAAATTTCATAAGAAGGTACAGAAAGAGGACGGACTATATTTTCTTGTATGCATTTTTCAGATCCAAAGGTCGAAACAATGACTCGTGGCACGTCGTACAAGTTCACTCTACTTAACTAGTCTATAATCAAGTCACTGTGGGAGATTTCACATAACTCTTCCTTGGAGAATCCAATTTGGGTCAGACTTGTGGAATTGGAAAGAGGACATAGAGGGCTACTACAGATCACAAATTCAAAACTAGATGATTGGAAAGTACAAAGATACATCAGAGGCAATATCGAGCTCCCACAAAGTGAAAAAAGGTGTGTAGATTTTCTTAAATTTTTGCTTAAGATTGGTTTGAAAATTTATTTTGAAGGAATTCAAAGGGCATAGTAGAGCATTATTATCGGTAACTGATGCCCCGAGGAAAGAAAATGCAAACACCTAGTAAGGAACCTGAAAGCTCTAGCATGACTCATGAAGAAGAGGAAGAAATGCTACATGATATATCAAAATTACAAGAACAAGTGCAACAAATGTCACTGTCACAAAAGCTAACAGAAGCTAAGATAAATGGCATGGAAGCTAATATGGACAACTTGAAGATAGATTTGAACACAAATTTGAAGACAGCCATGGTAGATTTGAAGACAGTTTTGACAAATTTTCTACAGGAAATACTTACCAATGGTGAAAAGGTAGTAAAGGAAACTTATGATGCAAACAAAAGAAATGTTAATCATGATTTCTTAGACTCTAATGTGGGATCGAAAACCCACCATATTCCAAAAATTGATATGAGGAAGTTTGATGGCAAGGATCCCGCAACATGGATATTACAAATGGAGCAATTTTTCGATCTAAATAATGTGCAAAACACACAAAAGGTACGTATGGCAACTTTATATTTGGAACCAAATCAGTTTGTATGGTGTCAATGGCTTTTCTCTCATAAACAATTTATCACATGGGCAATTTTTACGGAAGAATTGATAGCACATTATGAGGATACAAAACGCAACACTTTTTTTAGCCAATTGATAAGTCTCAAACAGAAGGGTTCAATAATGGAGCACATTGAGGAGTTCCAAAAATTGAACATAAGGGTAAAAAATATTCCAGAGGAGCATAGGATTGATGTGTTCATAGGGTCTTTAAAGGATAATATCCAACATGATGTTCGCCTTTGGGAACCTGATTCATTAGAGAAGGCATTCAGGTTAGCAAGAAAAATGGAAAGCAAAATTATGGCAACCAAGAAGCATACCACTCTCAATTATAAAGATGGAAGTGTGGTTGATCCTAGTCTTCCACAACCTATAAGGTTGACACCACAACAGTTGGAAGAAAAAAGAGCAAAAGGGCTTTGTTACAGTTGTGATAGTAAATACACTAAAGGTCATAAGTGTGCTGAGAAGAAATTATTCTACATAGATTGTGAAGAGGAAGAAGAAAAGGAGAAAGAAAGGTCAAAAGAAGAGGATATACTCCAGGAACAAAGCCTAGATAAAGAAGAAATGAATCCGACCATATCTTGCAATGCATTGGCGGGAATTACCACTCCTCAAACGATCAAGATAGAAGGACAAATCAAGAAGAAAAAGGTACTAGTGTTGATTGATTCAGGAAGTACCCACAATTTTATTCATTGTAAGGTAGCAAAAGAATTGAATTGCTTCTTATACCCAGCACCAGAGTGTCAAGTGATGGTTGCAAATGGAGGAACAATAAAATGCTCTGGAAAGTGCCATTATATCAAGCTATTGATGGGAGAATATGTATTGACTAGCCCAATGCTTTTCATTCCAATGGGAGGTGCTGATGTTGTACTAGGAGTAAAATGGCTACAATCCTTGGGTACAATAGCTTTCAATTTTCAAGAACTTTTCATGAAATTTTCCGTGGAAGGAAAGGAAGTTGAATTAAGGGGTATTGCAGGGAAACCGGGAAAGATAATTAGCTCTAATGGTATGACAAAGCTTCTAAAAAAGGAACAAAGGGGTGTAATTGCACAATTATGTTCGCTAGATGTTTCCACATTGCAATCATCTATTTCTCCAGATCTCCAAAAAGTCTTGGACAATCATTCCAAGGTATTTAAGACTCCCAAAGGTCTCCCACCTATTTGTGATCATGATCATGCTATTCATTTGATTCCAGGAAGTGTTCCTCCAAACATCAAGCCGTACAGATATCCCTATGCCCAAAAGAGTGAAATTGAACGTATGGTTGCAGAAATGATAGAGGCTGGTATAATTCAACCGAGTCAAAGTTCTTTCTCTGCTCCAGTAGTATTAGTGCACAAGAAGGATGGATCATGGTGCATGTGTCTGGATTATAAGGAGCTCAACAAGCTCACTATTAAAGATAAGTTTCCCATTCCCGTCATTGATGAATTACTGGATGAATTGCATGGATCAATTTACTTCACCAAGTTGGATCTTTGTTCAGGATATCATCAAATCAGAATGAAGACTAAAGACATTCCGAAAATAGCATTTAGAACTCATGAGGGTCATTATGAATTTTTCGTCATGCCTTTTGGCCTTACCAATGCACCTTCAACATTTCAAGGTTTGATGAATTCCATTTTCAAACCATTCCTTAGAAAATTTATGTTAGTATTTTTTGATGATATACTAATCTACAGCAAGTATTGGAAGGATCATGTTGAACATGTTGACAAGGTGCTACAACTATTGGAGGAGAAACAATTATATGAAAAAAGATCCAAATGTTTCTTTGGAGTGCAAGAGGTGCAATATCTGGGTCATATTGTATCTCATGAAGGAGTTAAGGTAGACCCTAGCAAAATTAAAGCCATTAAGGAATGGAAAATCCCCACATCCATAAAGCATCTGTGAGGATTTCTCGGGTTGACAGGGTATTATCACAAGTTTGTTAAGAATTATGGGAGAATAGCAGCACCTCTAACAACATTATTGAAGAAAGATGCATTTTCATGGACTCCAAAAGCAAAAAAGGCCTTCGAACATCTTAAAGAGGCAATGTGCCAAGCACCAGTCTTAGCTACACCGGACTTCACAAAAACCTTTATTGTGGAATGTGATGCTTCAAGAAATGGAATTGGTGCTGTTTTAATGCAAGATGAAAGACCCATTGCTTTTGAAAGTCGTCCAATCAAGGGAAAGTTTTTACACAAAGCTATTTATGAGAAGGAAATGTTGGAAATACTCCATGCACTTAAGAAATGGCGACCCTACCTAATGGGAAGACACTTCAAGGTAAAAACGGATCATGATAGCCTTAAATACTTTTTAGAACAAAGATTATCCTCTGAAGAGCAACAAAAGTGGGTCACAAAGATGTTGGGTTATGACTTTGAAATCATCTACAAAAAAGGGAAGCAAAATGTGGTGGAAGATGCACTCTCAAGAAAGGATGAGGATGTGGAAGCATTTTTGTGCACCATTTCTATTATCCAACCAGATTGGATAAACGAAGCAAGGGAGGAATGGAAGAATGACGAAGAAGTATGGGCACTTATTCGAAAGTTACAACAAGATTCTAGTACTTCTGATACATTTAGCTGGCAAAATGATTCTTTATGGTACAAAGATCGCTTATACCTTTGTAAGAATTCCCAACTAAAACAAAAGATTCTTATGGAATTGCACACTTCTCCCTTAGGAGGGCACTCAGGATTTTTAAAAACTTACCACAGGGTTAAGAAGGAATTTTTTTGGGATGGCCTTAAATCAGATATTCAAAAATTTGTGGCGGAATGTTTGGTTTGCCAACAAAATAAAGTTGAAACAATTAAGACACCAGGTCTATTACAACCTCTATCCATTCCAAGCCAACATTAGGAGGAGGTTTCAATGGATTTTATCACAGGTTTACCCAAGTCCGAGGGAAAGAGTGTCATCATGGTGGTAGTTGACAAACTTACCAAGTATGCACACTTTTGTGCATTATCACATCCATTTAAAGCCAGTATGATTTCTACTGCATTTATGGAAACAATTCAAAAGCTACATGGAAATCCATAGATTAATGTAAGTGACAGAGATCCCATTTTCACTGGACATTTTTGGACAGAATTATTTTCTTGTCTTGGTACTCAGTTAGCTCATAGCTCATCTTATCATCCTCAATTTGATGGGCAAACTGAGATAGTAAACAAATGTTTGGAAGGATATCTTCGTTGCTTTGTATCTGATAAACAAACACAATGGGTCAAATGGTTGCCTCTGGCTGAATGGTGGTATAACACTTCCTTCCATACAGTAACAAAAATGACCCCATTTATGGCACTTTATGGATATCAACCACCATCCATCACATTATATTTAAGAGAAAATCCTAAGGTTCAAGCAGTGGAACATCACATCGAACATCAACAACAAGTCCTCCAATTCTTAAAGGATAACCTCGTGTTGGCATAGAATAGAATGAAACAACAGGCATATCAACATTGCAGCGAAAGAAGTTTTGATGTAGGTGATTGGGTATTCCTACGGCTACAACCATATAAGCAAATGTCCCTCAAGCAAGCTAAGAAGGATAATAAATTATCACCAAAGTATTATGGTCCGTACAAGGTGTTGCAAAAGATTGGTACTATGGCATACAAATTGGAGCTTCCTGCAGCTTCTCGATTGCACCCAGTTTTCCATGTTTCATGTTTAAAGAAGGTTATAGGCGACAAGCTCCCAGTTCAAACAATATTGCCAGAACTTGACGAGGAAGGAAAAATTATATTGGAACGGAAGCAGTCACAGAAACAAGAACTCGACAGCTACGAAATCGATCAATTTCAGAGTATCTTATCAAGTGGAAGAACTTATCTACCGAAGATTCCACATGGGAGGATGAGAATTTTATACAGAAGCATCCAGAACTACTCAAGTGTTGAGGAAAACACTTTTTTTGAAGGAGAGGGGCATGTTGGGTCCCTATAATACTAGTAATTACCCCATTACTATTGTAGTTTCATCCCTTATTAATATTGTTGTGCCCCTATTATCCCCATATTGTTATTACTGTGCCCCATAGAATCCCTCTATTGTTATTTTTGTGGCTTTATATTATTATTGTTAGGTCGGCTGGGTTATATTGTGACTCTTTAGACTCCTATATATAGAAAGGAGGTTTTGTCATTTGAATCATCGAAGAATTGTTCATTTATGTAATGTAAAGGAGGTTGCCCCCTCGAAGAGGCTGAATTCTAAGGCGTTGATCTATCTTTTCTATCTTTTCTTGAGCTGGTTTCATAACAACGAGGCAACAAATTGGCAGCGACCTAACACACAGAATCTAGCCACTAGACAGGAAAATTTGTCGATTATTTAAATCGTCCGATGACCCTTGTTTTCTGGCGGATTTAAAATGACTATGTGTTTATAAAAAAATGAAAAAAATATTAAAAATAGGGGTGGTGGGCTTCCACCCCTGCTAATGTTGTATTAATATCTATATCAAGGTTGCTTTATAGGCCACCAACCCCGCTAACCACACCATACCATATATACCATATGTCATGGAACTGACAAGGCTTAAACCTGCTCGACCGGTGGGGCCAGCCTGCCACTTGGTTCCACATAACATAATGGTTCCACATAACACATCACTGTTGTCATATTAAATAAACTTCCACATTATTAAAAGAATTTGCCAACACACAAAATTTACTAATGTATATTTTGGGTTGGGCAAGGATTGGAACCTTTGACCTCTGCCAACCTATTCTTGGCCTCCACCAATAGCCCATAAGGCCTCACATTTTTAAACATGCCAACCACATTATATATAAACTAAAGTCACTCATTTGACCAGGCTTAGAGCGACAGAGGATGGGTGAAACCCTGAGCAGAGGAGGCAATGGAACCATGAGCCAGGGAATATGCAAGATGCCAAAAATATTCCCTTAGAGGGCCATATGTGCCAGTGACAGAAGTGGACAAGTTTATAGTCAATTTTGCACAATTTCGGGACATGAATCTAGTGGTGATGTTTGTTTCTCCATCTGAGCTCTCCATTTTTATGCCATCATCCAGATTGGAGGTATAAGGGTCATTTTTGTAAAGTTTCCTGTAACTGGTATCTTTGATGCCACTTAATAAAAGAAGGCCTCCCCACTATTGAGTAGGCCTAGAGACATAGCCCACATTGGGTGAACTCTGTAATCAAATCATTGTGTCTTTGATCTCATGTTTTCTTATGTGTTTTCTACTTCTTTTCACGTTGTTTTAAGTTACTTGGTTAAAGTGCTATGTTATATGCAATTTTGAATGCATCCTTGAAGTTAAAATATCTTGATCAAGTTTGGTATCATATTAGGTATTCTTGATGCAATTTGAATGAGTGAATGCTAACTAGGAACAAGCTCCAAAGAGGTGAAGGAAAAATCAAATCCTTTTATCCTAAAGTAGGGCATGCACCACGAAGACGAAACATGGAAGATGAGGATGCACTAGCGAAAGAAGAGTGAAATTATCACAATATCTTCTTCACCATGGCAGATAAAGTTGACAAGTTGTTTGCAAAATATGATACGATAATCAAGCTAGAAAAGAAAGAGTTAGATGATCATGCATCAGTAAATCATGAAGGTGGGGAACCTCCTGGACCACACTCTCCATCCTCTAGTGATAGTTCTTCTTCTTCCTCTTCTCGTCATTCTAGTAGGCATCATAAGAATGCATCTAAAAATCCCTTTTTCAAGATGGATGTCAAATTTGATTTACCTGTATTTAGTTGAGAATATAATGCAAAAAATCTAGATAACTGGATAAGACAGGTTGAAGTGCATTTCTACATACAATGAATCAAAGAGGATGAAGCCAATATTCAGCTAGCATCCCTTCGATTGAGTGGCATTGCTCTAGTCTGGTGGGAAGGCAAGTTGCAGAAAGGTTCTAAGAGTAGTCGTAAACTTCTTTCATCTTGGTTTGAGTTCATTTCTGCTTTAAGAGGACAATTTTACCCATTGGGTTATAGATAGAAGGCCATGATGGAATGGAAACATTTGAAACAATGTAAAGGTCAAACTATTCATAATTACATGGAGGAGTCTAGAAAACAAGCACTAGCATTGAATTTTCCACTAGACACTTATGAGACGTTGATGAAATATATTGGCTCTTTGCATAGTTATTTGTGTCATTCATTGTTATTATTTGAACCTAAGTCTCTTGATGAATCTAGTTGAAGGTTTTACATATTGAAATCATGGAAAAACATGAGCAAGATGATCACTCGAAGAGGGCAACAGAAGGCAAGAGAAGAGAAGCAAGGCCCTCTCATACTCATTATGAGAAAGAATGGCATGATGAGGAGAATTTCTGGAAATTACATCCAGAATTGAGACCTAAGAGGAATGACATAAAATGGAAGCAAAAGACAGTTGCAACTGTGTAACAAGACCAAGAATTTGAATCAGAGGATAATGATAAGATCACAAATGCAGGATTTTCAAGCGAATTAACCTGGGATCAGACTCAGATGAAAAAATGAAGATTGTAGCTCTTGGGATTGTAGTAGATGGACCCATCGACTTGGGTTCTGATTCAAGTGATGAGACAAATATTTTAGAAGATGTTATACCAAATATGAAAAGGATATCAAATCTGGCATGGCTCCAAGAACTTGAAGAAATCAACCAAATAATTCAGGTAGAGAATGATGAACTAAGGAGAATCCTACAAGAAGCATAGAAAGAGAAAAAAAGGTTGCAACATAATTAATAATCCAAGTAAGAGGCCTTGGAAAAGTTATAATATAACAAGCTTGAGGTAAAAAGTGAATCTTCAATTTCATATACTTTTTTTGATGATGATTTTGATGCTTTTGAGAGACATACTACAAGATTGGATCAAAATTATTGAAGAAAATGGGGTATCAAGGAAAGGGCCTCGACATTAATGGCCAAGGCATTATGAACCTATTACAGGTCTATTTGGGCACATCACTCCCGACGATCAAATCAGTGTAAACAAGGTCTATCAAACTCTAATTTAGTTGCTACATGCCCTAGACATGCCACCTCATTGAGTTCTTTCATCCATGAGAGTTTCCTGACTTCAAACCCTGCTGAAGTGGTTTGTTGGGTCACCAGTGCACCCCTGGGTAGGGGTAAGTGCTTTGCAAAGTAGGTAGCCTCATTCAAGGCTGCGTTGCATAGCACTTAAGACCACTCAAGCCTGCACTGGGTGAGAATCCTCGAAATGTTCATTGGATCCTGAGTATATTCCTCCTTTCTAGAGCCTTCTAGAAGGAACCCAACTCCTATCCTATCAAGATGAGTTTGACTTAGGATAGCCTTGGATCATCTAATCCTCTATCCTCTCATCCCTTTGAACTTGGAAACTAATCATCCAATTATGGAAAAACATTCAATGCCATATTAATGACAAAACCACTTGCATTCATTTATAAATTGGCCTCCCATCATAGAGCCAAAGAGCTTGGATATTATAGATAAATGTTGTTGGTTTAGAGACTTGAAATCATTGTCAAAGTAATGTTATGCTGTTGAATTGATGTTGCTATTGGCGTGATGAGGGCTTGGACTAAGCTGGATGAGTGGCACGAGATCGAACCACATTGGGTGTAACTTCTCCTTCTATCAATCAATAAAGTTGTTTGTTCCTTTTCCAATACTTTTGTTTGTATCTATGATGAATGTATGTTCAAATGTTGTTGATTCCATTTGTTTATAATAAATATATCATATGCTTTGATTTTTTTCATCTTCTGTTTATGTTGGCAGGTACCAATTGAGTGAATTCAGTTTGAGCGGGAGCGGCAGGAGAAACCCAAAGGAGATCAAAGGAAGCGAGGGATCAAAAGTAGGTTCTTTTATCTTATCTATTTATTGTAGGAAAAGGTTAAACATATTTACTTCAGTTGTTCTAAGTGTAACTACCCACTTAGGGAAGATATACTTATCTGTAGGTATAAATTCCGTATAACAAATTGGCAACCATACTGGGGAATGACCATCATTCCTGGTAGTTATCCCTTGTCTTAGCAGCACCAATAGACTTTGCTTGAGTTCATTTACATATATTCAACCATTTTTAAGCTTGTTTGGTCAAAATGTGTGCTTATTTATGTGATGATAGTGCTCTCTGGCATCAACACACTGTTGTTCTTGACATAGTGTGCTGCATAGAAGCCTTAGCCTAGAGACAGTGCTCTATAATGCACTGTCTCCCACTCAGGGCTATGCTAGTCCCTGTCAAGCCAAAAAACCCATTTTTTTGCTTGATTTTTTTCAAACTATTTCACATCTTGTTTTTTGAATGGTCAATGTTTCTCTATCCCTGAAGTCCAAATTAGCATTTCTTTTCCATGCACACTTTGGCTTTGTTTGTTCAATGTTTCTTTATGTTTTCTTTATCATTGTCGAATAAATCCAAAAGTTAGCTTACATTGATTAGTCTTTACTTTTCTGAAAAGAAACTATCGTAAAGTCTTCATTTCTTGTGAAAAACATTGATTGATCGTTTGTGCATTTAGTTTCTTTATGTTCATCTAAACATTAAAGGAATGAAAAGAAAGACATGCATAATGCATTTAGAAGTGTGTGTGTGCTTGTAGGAATGGTATAGGGAAATTTGCATTAGATGTGCTCTATGCTCTTTGTTTAAACATTATGATTGCTCTATCCATTTTAGTTATGGTTTTCATTGTTTAAATCAAATGAAAAGAATGTTTCCCATCTTAGTTGCATTCTAGGAGTTTCAGAAACATCACGCGGTGAACCTGAAAGGAAAACTTTTAAACAACATCAACTAAAATTTATCTCAATTGACCTAATGGAGCATTGTAACTTAACACATAACTTTTAGAGGTCTAGGCTAGAGATGTGTTCCGACATCATTAAACATAGTAGCTGTTGCTAACGGTCTGCTATACACTCCAAGTGTGATACCTCATTCCATGTACATTAGTATATCATAACTTGTCCACGTACTTTTGGGTATATCAGGCGATGTTATAGTACGAAAAGTATAAGGGAATGCTCTCACTGTGCGGTTTCGCATTAGACAACGCTAACACGGATTGGGCCTCCATGTACTTTCGAGTATATTTGGTAGGAATACATTAGGCTGTTATCCATCCATAGGTAACCGAGTCAGCCACCTTGTATACTGTGATACACCAAAAACAAAATTCGAGAGATTACCGGCACGTATGTTAAGTCCTTGGCTCCTCTAAGGCTTTATATTGCAGTTCATAGTTACTTGGTAATTCTTTCTCCTAGATTACCCTCTTTTTGTTTATTTCTTTTTATAATAAAATCCATCACCAATTGTGGAATAAAATCAACCTTTACCCCGTTGTTCGTGTAGGATAGTGAGTAAACCACCTTTACTGCCTAAAGCTACACCTATTCGGAAAAAGTGGTCTCGTTTAACTAAGTCCGGTACATCACAAACTTTTGGTTCTTCATATGATTTACCAGAGTCACCTATATCGATACATACTACTATTCCAATTACTCCTACTATTAATGGTTTATCTGCTACTGAAGTGGAACCTTTACAATTACCTGAGGACATTGAAAGTGAACTTTGTGAAACGGTAACTGAAGTTGTCCAACAAGAAGTTGATCCTCAACCAAAAGTTGTTCAAGAAATTCATCCTAAACCCATTGTTCTTTTACCAAAACACTTGGATCCTAAAGTTGAACAACTAGAAGTTGTTCCCGTATAGGAAGACGATCGGTCGGTTTATCCTCAGACATATGTAAATGTTGAGAATTCTCCTTTACCGCAGAGTCAAACACTGAAATTTATTACGGACCTAACAGTGAAATCCTTCACCCGGTTTGATTGTTATTGAAGAGGAATTTGAAGAAGAAACTTCACCTAGAACTCCAACTCATTTTGGACTAGGGATTTATATTTATCCTTCTTTTCATCTGTTAACTTATACTACTCCTCTTGATCATTTTTACTTTCAAACTCCTGTAGATTCATTAGGACATTTATTGGGTCATTTGACTATGGCTAAAACAACATCACATCATGTATCATCTGTTACAGCTGCGACAACATCTACTGTTGCTTCTTCTTCAATATTTTCCACAACACCCGAGTTAGATCTGTATGGTGGTCCATCCATCCCACTGGGTTACCAATCATTATCTAGAACTCACTTCAGTGTTTCTTCTAGTCCATGGTCTTCACCCATGTCGTCCACAGGAATTTTACCTGGTTCTTCACTTACGGATACTAAACAATTTGATCCATCAAGTCAATATCAAGCTAGTCCATCTAGTTACCATCCAATGTATCCACTTAACACTGGATTACCTCCATATGGAGAACAATATGCCCAATCTGCTTATTCCCCATACTCTCGGGGGCCACCATATGGAAATATACTGTCATCTTTAGGTCTAACTTATTATGGAATGATTTTTTGTCAATGGCAGCCTACAATGCCTATTCAACCAAGGCTTGTGTATTCATCACAACCAATACAACCTATTTCATCCATACCTACTACGCCTGTCGTTATGACTTTACCACAGTCACAATCTCAATTGATTGTATCTCAACCTTTGCAAGCTAATCCTTCAACCTCTTACCCTCAAGTTTCAGGTCTACAGACTCAGTCTTCTCAAGCCATTTTACAATAACCATTTGTGTCTGAAATCCAACAACCTCAGGCCAGTTTACCATTAACTAGGATGACTTAGACTTATACTGGTCCAATTTATCCACAACTTGGTAAAACTTATACTGGTGGGCAACAACCGTTGTATCAACAACCGTGGTAGCCACAATACCAACAACAACAATTCCAATAGTACCAAACTTATCTTGGACTTGGTCAACAAGCCTATGCTGGGTTTGGTCAACAACAAGCTTACCCAGGTTCTAGTCAACAAGCCTATGCTAGTTTTGGTCAACAACAAATTTATCCTGGTTCCCAACAACAACCTTATACTAGATATCCTCAACAAATCTACGCCTATCAACGTTACCAACAACAGATTCCTTATGATGGTATGCAAAGGTCTATTTCCCAGGAAATTCTATCTTACCCTGGTTACACTCAAGTCAACCTAAACTGACAGTTTCCTTTTGTCGCAACACTTGAATTACTGGATTTAAATCGTCTTACCAATGATCTCATTCTTTATTCATCTTGGTGGCTGTTGATTCCACACAAATTTCCTTCTGATATTCCTAAGTTCACTGGAAACCCTGGAGAAGATCCGTCCAATCACGTTATGACTTTTCATTTATTGTGTTCATCCAACTCCCTAAATGATGATTCAGTAAGAGTACGTCTTGTCCAGTGAACGCTCACTGGTCTAGCTGTAAAGTGGTATATTGAATTACCACAAGCTTCATTTGACAACTTCATAGCCTTAGCCACTACATTTTTAACCCATTTCCAGCTACCCATCAAATATGAAACTGGAATGGAACTGTTGACCAACTTTAAAAAGGCCACTTCTACTCACATTTTTGATCATATTCATGAGTGGCTTCTTCGTCGTCGAATGGTCAGAACTTTTGTTCCTGATCAGATTTTAGCCAAGTAGTTTATTAAATCCTTGTTGCCATCTATCACCAAGGATGTGGCTAAAGGAGGAGTTGTTACTGAAGAGAAAGTAATTTCTCGTGCCCAATATTTAAACTTGATTTAGACCCAGTCTGGCACGCTCTCTGATAAGATTCCAAATGCACCTAAACCATCTTTTATTGTTGCACCACCTCCATCCAGTAAGGACTCTCATGCCGGTGACAGTGTGATAGGTTCTTCAAGCACTCAAACAACAAGTAGACCATCTAGTAAAACACTTGATATTTCAAATCAAACCTCTAATACACCTAATAATACACTTGCTTCCGAAATTAATGCCATGTCATCTGACAAAGGTAAAAATGAAAAGCAACCTGGAAGTAAGAAAAAGGGGAAAACAAAAAAAAAACAAAATTGTCCCCCTCAAGAGAAATGATATGATTCCTCTTCTCTAGCTAGGAAACCTTGTTACCCATGTTTAATTTGTAATGAGGAGCACTTTACATTAGACTATCCTCATGACTATGAAGTCTCAAAACTTCTTAAAACTTCTAGTACATTCATTGTGTTGATCGGCCCTTTTCCAAACCAAAAGACTCATTTGATTGCTACAAATCATGCTTCCACTTCACAAGTTCTTATGATATCTGCCACTAAGCCTAAGGCTGATGTTTTGGTGACTACACGAAGTAAAGATTATGGTAATCCACCATCGTTGTCGAATAACCAGGCTATAGATCAACCCAATACTTCGACTTTGACTTCGTCTGACTCCATTCCACCACCCATTGCACCAGAGTTAACAATAAAACCGCCTAAGGGAGTTGTTCATAAATCTACATTCAACCCTCGAGCTCGAGCAGCGCAAAATTATAACATAGTAGAATATTTGGCTCAGTCACCTTCTGCTATGTCAACACTTGAGGTGCTTCAAAATTGTCCCTCCCAAAAACATGTTTTATTGTCAGCAATTGGTTGAATTGATCCAACAGATTCCAGTCTCGTAGTTTTTAACCATGCGGGTTATACGCCACAATTACTAGCATAGTTAGCATTCTTGATCCAAGTAAATGCTTTGAACCACCTCATTCATCGAACCATTGTTGACGAAGGTGCATCTACTTGTATCATGTCAATGAATTGTTGGGAAACACTTGGCTCACCACCTTTATCACAATCACCTACAACGTTAAAAGCTTTTGACGGTCACACTTATACACCTTGTGGAATTTTAAGTAACCTACAAATAGAACTAGGGGGAAAAACTGTAACTGTTGAAGTTGAGGTCGTTGATAGACCCCTTGACTACAATATTTTACTAGGAAGACCATGGGTTTACACTATGGATATTGTGGTTTTGACATACTTTCGTATGATCACTTTCCCTCATAAAGAAGGAATCACAGTAATTGATCAAATCACCTTCTTCGCCTCTAGTTCATAGGCAATTGGAAGTGTTCCATTAGTTTGCGGACCTCCGCTATCTCTTCAGATCATTGGAGTAGGTCTCTTCAAAGATTCTTCCCTAATGGGCACCTTTTCACTACCATCACCATCACAAATGGCAGAAATTACAAAATTTGAGACATGTAACATGATATCTTCCACTTCATATGATTCATCTGATTCAAATATACCCTGATTCGAGTGTCATTAATGTATTCCCCTAATTATTAGAACGACTATTTCTTATATCTCGCCACTGTAGATACAACCATTGTTATGGTTTTAGTCCAAGAAGAAGATGGGATTGAACATCTAAGCTATTATTTGAGTCGCAATCTCAATGATACGGAAGTTAAGTATTCTTACATGGAGAAGCTACCTTTGGCTTCCATTCAAGTTGTACAGAGATTTCGTCATTATATCCTGCTCTGAAAGACCACTGTCATTTCAAATTGCAACCCTATGACATACATCTTGTCACGTCAATTGTTGGGGGGGAAATATTCAAAATGGATCACCATTTTTCAGGAATTTGATTTGGAATTCATCAAATCCAAGTCAAAGAAATATCTAGTTTTTTTCGAGCTTATTTGTGACCTTCCCTCTACCACCATCGACTCAACAACAAAACCATCAATTCCGGATGAGTCTCTGTTTCTGATCTCATCGTCCGACCCTTGGTATGGAGATATACTGATCTATCTCGAAACCCAGAATTTCTGTCTGATATCTCTCACTCGCAACAACAACGTATTCAATATCAAGCCAAATATTATCTGATCATTGGCGACACCCTTTACTGTCGTGGTATCGATACAATTTTTTGTAGGTGCCTCACACATAAGGAAGCCGAGAAAGTTCTAAATGATTGCCATTCTAGTGCTTGTGGTAGACATTTATTTGGTTATGCTATCGCACAGAAAATTCTTCGTGCTGGTTACTTCTGGCCTACCATACTTAATGATTGCATTACTGCTGTCAGAAGTTGTCATGCATGCCAGATTTTTTACCGTAAAACTCGATTACCACCTACACCACTGCATCCTATCGTCATTGTTGGACCATTTGCAAAATGGGGCATTGATTTCATGACATTCAACCCTCACTCAGCTGGGGGCATGGGTATATTATTTTCGTGTTGACTATTTTATGAAATGGGATGAGGCGATGCCTACATTAAACAACAGTGGTGAGACAACTGCACTTTTTTTCTTCAACCATGTGGTTGCACGATTTGGTGTACCACAAGCTATAGTTACTGATCATGGTTCACATTTTCGCAATCACATGATGATTGAATTAACTGCCAAGTTAGGACTCTCACATGATAGTTCTACTCCTTATTATCCATAGTGTAATGGACAAGTTGAAGCCATAAATAAAGTCCTTAAGTGAATGCTTCAACGAATGATAGGAGTTCACAAATGAAACTGACAGTTGATCCTATACTCAGCTTTATGGGCTTACCGAACCTCAGTAAGAAACACAACTGGATTCACACATTTCCAATTGGTGTATGGTCTTGAGGCAATCCTGCCAATACAATGTGAGATTTCATCACTAAAACTCACAATTGACTTGTTACCTGACACTTCTGATGAGGAAGCACATTTCTTATAACTCATCCATCTAGATGAAACACATCATGAAGCCACATTGGCCAAAGAAGCACATAAGAAATGAATTAAGGCACAATATGACTACAATGTCAAGCCTCACATATTCTCAAAAGGAGACCCGGTCTTGTTTTATGATCACAAAGCCGATAAATTAGGAACAAGAAAATTTGAACCACTATGGATGCGCCCCTACATTGTGAAGCGTGTTTTGGTAAAAGGCGCTTACGAGTTGGTTGATTATGATGGAATTCCATTGTTGCAGCCCTGAAATGGGTTGTATCTTAAACATTACTATGCTTGATTGTGCATAGTAAAAACACTATATATATTCTTTGATTACGTGTGTGTGTCATAGTGTGACTTTTAGAGTTCTCATGTGGTTAGTAATCTACTTTGCATTTGTTGCAGATGTCAGAATCTTTGGAACCATTTGTTGGTTATGTCGATGGTGCTAGCCATAGTACATAGAACCTATCCCTTGCAGCATGTTCCATATTCACTCCAAGTGGCCAGTTAGTGAGTTTTCAATGGATTTGTATCGGTTGTTCTACGAACAATATCGCTGAGTATAGAGCATTGATCGAACTCCTCTCTGATGCCATTTCACTTGGCATTTGCTGAATCATCATTAGGTTAGACTCACAACTTGTTGTACTACAACTTACGAATATTTATACCGTCCGAAATCCAACTATTCATCGTATATTCCTTATAGTTCATCTCTTGGAAAGACATTTTGATTACATTCAATATCAACACATTTCCAAAAACTTTAACACATTAACTGATTCTTTAGTGAATTACATGTTAAACAGACATTTATGACATATGTAAAGAGTTAATTTTCAATTCACATCAACAGTTGAATAGGATTACACATAACCATACAAAAACACTAAAAGTAAAATAGATAGATGTTCAAAGTTTTTACAAAAATTTGTGTCCAAGAAATGTTGGTCATCTGACCTCAAAACCTCAAAATGCATTCAGTAAATCATCCTAAGTAGATCTAATGATGCTCATGATAACAAGTCATTGCCTGAGCTATCATGCGCAATAGCCTCATTCAACAGCTAGGTACACCAATAGTATGGCGTTGTAGTCTCATTAGTAACTCCTCGATCCGAACATCTAGTATACTGAGGGTTAACCCCTCTATATGATGTTGCAACTCCGCTAGTGTCTTGATCAGATCTAAATCCTGGAGAACTACTATTCTGACATTTCTCCCCACTGGTTCACCCGCCTCCTGTTGATGACCCATTGGTCGAACAGTGCCAACATCTATATACATGAAATTTTTTTTTTTTAGTCTTGGAAACATCAAAAAACACAAAAACATCTAACAACTTAAAAAATAAAAAATACATGGTCAAAACAATTTACCTATAGCAACCCATTGAGCACCCAATGGTAATCTCAAATTTGGATCTCTACGAAAATCCATCCTTGCATATGGATACTCCTCGATGACAATATGTTGTCAACGGAGCCAACTGAAGAATGCAGTAGAAAATGAGATTGAAGACTCACCAACATGTCTAGCCATCAACTCTACCCATCTCTGCATCTGTGGATCTCTAGGACTAGCTAAACGCAGTGTCACATACTGAAGTTGCATCAATGGAATTCTCTCCAAAGTAAAAGTGATCAAGATCGATCCATAGCTGAAATTTTTCTTCTTACCACTTTTTACTTTAGTCAGCTACTCTTTCATCAAAGAGAGTACTGCCTCACACCAGTTGAACATAGTTGGCTCGAGACACTTGAGCGCATACTGCATGTATGATCTATTCACGACATGAAGTGTCATGCTACCCGCCAACTTTGTGATAGTAAAGAGGATTGTTCGCAAGCGCATATCATGAACATCCATAATGTTTATCTTTCCATCTTTGCTAGGCTATGTACCTGGCCGGAAAAATTGTCGAATGCAGTCCCTCACTAATTCACCCCCACAGGCAGAACCTGAAATATAAATGGGGGCACCACGTCTCGACAATCTTGTGAGAAAGGAAATATCATCGATTAGTATAGGGAGCACTTTGTCCCCTATGTGAAAAACCCGTTCCGCTGGATCCCATAAATGAACCAAGAACTGCAATAGTTCTAACTGTTGCCTCATCCCAGATAACCTAAAATATTTGAGTAACCCACAATCTTTGAGGGCCTCAATAGTACCATGATCATTTATGGCAATCATATCCTATTCTTCATGTTCTCTTTCATGTCATGTGATAGCCATTCTGATCCAATCAAATTTTGAAATCACACCATAGGCTTAGTTGGGATCCATTTCATGCAAAAAACTGAAGAGATTTTGGGTAGAAATGATGAATCAAATTTCTAAATTGTGCCCAATGCACCCCTGATCTTTATACAGTGTGATGCAAAGTAGTTTCCCTTCTGTTTGACTACTCTGCAACACAGTTTTCAATGCATAAGGGTGCGTTGATCCTAGGGCGTGATATATTTACCCTAGGGATCCAAAAACCCTAATTTTTTTTCCTGAAATTGAAAAAAGAATGACCTTAAATGAAAGAGAAGAGGTATATCTCCTACCTGGTCCTGACGTGACAAATAATGATCCACATAATCTCCCACAATCAGATGCTAAAGTTTGAGGTAAAAAACTGGTTCAGAGCATAAAATTGAATGGTAAATGTCAAATGGTAAAATGACTTGGTAAATTCTTGTTTTATGCTTATTTCATGTTCATTAAATGAATAAACTATAGTTTTTACCTATTTTTACCAATGAAACAGGTATGTTTAATCCATTTGGTGGTTCTTTGAGTAGGTTTACAACTCACATAGTAAATTTGATGTGCATGATCATAAAATGTACTTTTGACCACAGAGCATACTTTTATCTCTTTTTCAAGCTCTGTTAAACATCGAAAAAGTAATCCCCCTGAGTCCTCTTTCATCTCTTTTCATACTCTCAAAATATGAAAAGATTGTCGGGTGCTTGTCCTTTTCAGCTAGTAAATGGATTGGAAACGACATCTACTTAGTATAAGTTTAACCCTTTTCTGGACTAAGATAGATTACTTACGAAAAAGGAATATGTTGATCAAACATGGTCAATAAGTTCTATCTTGTATTATTTTACACTTTTTCAGACTTGAGAGACAAATTTACGAAAAAGAACTTACGGATTTTTCTATTTGTCCCTTTTCAAACTCTCTAGATATGAAAAGGACCGAGTTCTCATTGTTGTTAAATTCGTTAAAGCATCAAATAGAGACAAACTTGTCCATCATGACAAGGTCGAGTTTCACCTTCACTAGACTTGTTAAAAAATCACATAGTGATGGATTCACCCAAAGGGTAGAATTATACATCAAGCATATGTTATCCTCCTCAAGATTTTTAAAAAACAAAGAGGTACTGGTCAGCAATGACTGGGGAAAATGGGAAAATGGATAAATCAATTTATGGTAGCAAGTCACCCTTGAACATGACACTTTCACCTCATCTCTCTGACTATTTGGGTTGGGTTATCTACTTGATGGTTATCATACCTATGGTCTATCACACCATCCATCACTTTGGTTTTAGGTCAATGCTGCCAATTCATTCAGTGTCACTGACATGTTCAAGAGAAACCACTAAGTAAACTTCATCCTTTGCAATACTCATAAACCTTCATTTTCATGACCGCCATTCCTGAACATTGTGTCATCTGTCACATTCTGTCTTCAAAATCATTACACTCATTTTGTGTCATTGATGGGGGATACATCAAGCTTCCTGTGACAAGTCGTGTCTTGTCAACACCAACACATTATCCAGGAAGTTGACTTAGAAACACCCTTCCAGTACCTTGAGGCTTTCATACATCAATGGAAAGTTTCTTGCTTCTAGAAATAGATTGACATCATAGGCCTTCAACCAAAAGACTTTGTATGGTGTTCGACATCAAAACATTTATTCACACCATCCAGAATGTATTGTAGTACCTTGAGAATCATTATCATTATTTGTGATTTATCTCGCGTTTGTTAACAACTTACATCGTTGGCTGTTAATCAGATGGTGTCTTCCCATGTTCGACTTCAGATCACATTTTCACATGGTTAGACTCATACTTGAGCAAACAATTGGACAATATAGAGGACCTCGGATCTAGTTTCATCCATCTGGGCTGCGATTTCAGGAGAGTAATAAATCATCTGTATGTTGGCTTTACATAGATAGTCATCTTATCATGGATCTATATCGATTATCTGATTTATGTACACGTAATGAAAAGTTTATATGCTAAGCATGGGTATGCCTTCCCTCAGCAATTCATGAAAAATTCAAATGTATCATGATATTATGTATTGTAATTGATGCAAGTCACCATCTGCTTCAGATCCTTCTCACCACATCATAAAGCATATTACTCAACATTATCATTTTTGACTTCATGCTTTAGGGGGATGCCGTTATAGGTCTATTTGGGCACATCGATCTTGATGATCAAATCAATGTAAACAAGATCTATCAAACTCTAATTCGGTTGCTACATGCCCTAGACATGCCACCTCATTGAATGCTTTCATCCATGAGAGTTTCCCAACTTCAAACCCTGCAGAAGTGCTTCCTTGGGTCACTGGTGCACCCCTGGTTAGGGGTAAGTGCTTTGCAGAGTAGGTTGCCCCATTCAAGTTTGCGTTGCAAAGCACCTAAGCTCACTCAAGCCTGCACTGAGCGAGTATCCTCGAAATGTTCATTGGATCCTGAGTATATTCCTCCTTTCTAGAGCCTTCTAGAAGGAACCCAACTCCTATCCTATCAAGATGAGCTCGACTTAGGATAGCCTTGGATCATCTAATCCTCTATCCTCTCATCCCTTTGAACATGGAAACTAATAATCCAATTATGGAAAACCATTAAATGCCATATTAATGACAAAAAAACTTGCATTCATTCATAAACTGGCCTCCCATCATAGAGCCAAAGAGCTTGGATATTATAGAGAAATATTGTTGGTTTAGAGACTTGAAATCATTGTCAAAGTAATGTTATGCTACTGGATTGATGTTTCTATTGGCGTGTTGAGGTCTTGGACTAATCTGGATCAGTGACACGAGATTAAACCACATTGGGTGTAACTTCTCCTTCTATCAATCAATAAAGTTGTTTGTTCCTTTTCCAATACTTTTGTCTATCTCTATGATGAATGTATGTTCAAATGTTGTCGATTCCATTTGTTTACAATACATAGATCATATGCTTTGATTTTTCTCGCCTTATATTTATGTTGGTAGGTACTAATTAAGTGAATTTAGTTTGAGTGGGAGCGATGAAAGCAACTCAAAGGAGATCAAAGGAAGAGATGGATCACAAGTAGGTTCTTTTATCTTATCTGTTTATTGTAGGAAAAGGTTAAACATCTTTACTTCAATTATTCTAAGTATAACTACCCACTTAGGGAAGATATACTTATCCGTAGGTATAAATTTTGTATAACGAATTGGCAACCATACTGGGGAACGACCACCATTCCTGGTAGTTATCCCTTGTCTTAGCAGCACTAGTAAACTTTGCTTGAGTTCATTTACCTATATTCAATCATTTTGAATATTGTTTGGTCAAAATGCGTGCTTATTTGTGTGCTGATAGTGCTCTCTGGCATCAACGCATTGTCTTCGTTTCTTATGAAAAGCATTGATCATTTGTGCATTTAGTTTCTTTATGTTCATCTAAACATTAAAGGAATTAAAAGAAAAAAATTCATAATGCATTTATAAGTTTGTGTGTGCTTGTAGGAATGGTATAGGGAAATTTTCATTAGATGTGATCTATGCTCTTTGTTTAAAGATTCTGATTGCTCTATCCCTTTTAGCTACGGTTTTCATTGTTTAAATCAAATGAAAAGAATGTTTCCCATCTTAGTTGCATTCTAGGAGTTTCAGAAACATCACATGGTGAACCTGAAAGGAAAACTTTTAAACAAGATCAACTAAAATTTATCTCAATTAACCTAATGGAGCATTGTAACTTAACACATAACATTTAGAGGTCTATGCTAGAGACGTGTTCCGACGTCGTTAAACATAGTAGCTGTCACTAATGGTCTGTGATACATTCTGAGTGTGATACCTCATTCCATGTACGTAAGTATATCGTAGCTCATCCATGTACTTTCAGGTATATCGGGTAGTGTTATAGTACGTAAAGTATAAGGGAATTCTCTCATTGTGCGATTTCGCATTAAACATCACTAACACGAATTGGGCCTCCACATACTTTCGGGTATATGTGGGAGGAATACATTAGGTTGCTATCCATCCATAGGTAACAGAGTCGGCCACGTTGTATACTGTGATACACTGAAAACAACATTTGGGGAGATTACCTACACGTATGTTAAGTCCTTGGCTCCTCCGAAGCAGTATATTGCAGTTCACAGTTACTTGGTAATTCTTTCTCCTATATTACCCTCTTTTTGTTTATTTCTTTTTATAATAAAATCAATCAACAATTGTGGAAGAAAATCAACCTTTACCTCATCGTTTGCATAGGAAAGCGAGTAAACTGCCTTTACTTCCTGAAGCTACACCTAGTCGGCGAAAGCAGTCTTTGATCTCATGTTTGCTTGTGTTTTTACTCTTATTTTCATGTGATTTTAACTTAATTTGTTAAAATTCTCTATTATATGCAATTTTGAATGCATCATTAAAGTTAAAAGATCTAGATCACACCCATTTAGGCCTTCTAGAATGGTATTAATCTTACCATCCTACGGATCCCCTAAAATGATTTGCAGTAGAATAGTAGTTTCATTCCTAATGTAATTTGGGCCACACATAAGGAAACTACATCTTATTAGCCCAAGACACTGGATCACTGCATTTTTTCAGAAACTCAAAATCCAAAGTAAGGAAAGGTAGGAATTCAAAATTCCAAGTGTTGCAACTCTAAATCTATTCCAAGTTAGTTAATTTGATCATTCAGGTAGGATTCTGTCATTCATTAGCGAGGAGACCTACAAGTTTATCCAACTACAAAAGAGAGCTACAAACCCTATGAAAACAATAAATATTAGGATTTCATAGCTAATTACGAATCCATGTTATAGAAACATATAAGAATGCATAACTTGTATGTTTTAACCCTGTATAGATAATACCTGCAAAAAAATTCTTAAAAAGTAGAAAATATACAATGGCATGAACATAAAATACACACAAATTTTTTCCTCTTGGAACCCAAAACCGAGAAAACCATATTTATTTTTCATTATATTCTTTCAATGTTACAATACATTATATACATGCCAAAGCATTCATAAACCCCCAATCTATTAACCATGGATTAGAACCTAACCATAGTTCCTTTGACCACGTCTAGTAAACCATAGAAAAAACCACCATGTGTAAAACCATGCACTAAACCATGGGTGGACTATAGTCATGCAAAGAATATAACACATACCCAACATAACTTACAAATCATCACATAATTCTTAAACTAAGTTATCATTATATCTCACCTACTACTCATTTAAAAAATAACATATAGGTTCAAATTATATCATGTAATATGACCTACAATCATGACTATGACAATGAGTTGTCTAAATTCAAAAACATATAATATAGTTGAGAACTCATAAAATAATATCTTAACTAAGTGAAACTCAAATAATCATTCATAATCATATAAGTGATGTTGCAATTATTATGGCTAGGAATGCACAACCACAAGGACCTATTGCTTTGTGATCTTTGCCCTAAAGATCACCAGACCATATAAGTGTGCAAGTGTAAAACAAACAAATGATTCAAACAATTCATAAGTAAGTTATGCATACATAATTAATAAAAGAGGGTGATGTGAGTTTCCATATTAAATGCAAGTCCTAGTCTTTATTACTGTAACCAGCTTGGGGGAATGTTGAACCTCACTCCAAATCTCCAAGATCCTAGATACCTTCATAGAACAACTAATAAACAACAAGACTATCCCACAAACCTTCCTACAATAATGTCAGCACAACAAATATTGATGATATATAAACAACATACATGACATGAATAACATATCAATTGCAAAAGAACACCAATAACATGATGGAAAGGGAATCAACCTTCATTAATCAAAATGCAGTACATGTAAAGATATACCTTACACACATGAGATGACCTCTCCTCTAGCTTAGTAGCCTGGTCTCCTTAAAATTCCTTCTCTGACTATAACATTGATAATAATCTGTTAGGAAAAATACTTGGGAGGGGGTGTGAATTAGTATTTTAAGACATACTTGAATTTCTTTTTCTATTCAGATTTATGTGCGTGACTTTAATGAAGTAAACCTGCATATGTACACTACTATTATGCAGACAACTAACATATATCTAGTTAACACTAGGACTTTTAGGTGGAAATCCAATGTGGGAAAAAACCACCGCTACTATCATCTCTGTCTTCTTCCTAAAAGATATTCTCTACAATATTTTACTAGTGCAGAATCATACCAGTATGCAATCACCCACTTGCAGAAGGCTACAACCTTCTATTGTTTTCTAGCGCCTACTAGAAGGGAGCTACAACCCCCTTATCTTCAATTCCTTGTGTATCACTTTTCATAATGTTTCAAACTGGATCCACCTAGTCAAAACATTACAACCTGTAGGCCACCTTTCATCAAATTTTCATACTGGACCCACTACCATCATCAAATCACTAAATCAACTAAAATAAACAATGGTTGAATCTCATTGTAACCAATCAGGCTAAACTGGAACCGATCATTTGAATGCACTGTTAATCATCGAGTCATACGCTGTTATCTATCATTGAAACCAATTATTGTCACTGCAAACCCTAATCAACAATATGTCAAAAAATGTATGTTAATGTTTTGAATAATACCTACGTATATACGTGCTTTCTCTTCTTATAACCCGTGTACATATATCAAAACATTAAATCCTAAAACTGAATCATCGCATTTTTGCATATACTTCAGAAACCCTAGCATATGTATGCACCCTTATAAAATATTTCCGCGTATGTACTCACCTTTTACAAAGCACACATGCATCCAAATCTCTCCATCCTACAGAATTTACATGCGAATTATCTATAGGTAGACCCACGTATGTGCACGCCTTCGCTGAGGTAAAGTTGCATACAAATCTGTAATTATTGCCTTGTTCCTTCACCGCACCATAAAACTTTAGTCAAAGCCAAATCTCGGCAAACCCATTAACAAACATGCGTTAAAACATTGTTATCACAAATCAACCCATAAGCAAATCATGTAGTCATTTCAGATCTACAAGATCTGATCCCATATCACATTTCTTGTACAATCTTATTTCAGATTAAACAATTCATAAATATCCCATTACTTGCACACCAAACACTTTGATCTTCATCTCCTTATATAGCTTAGGCCCTATCTAATACCATAGATCAAATCCTTAGTAATTATTATGGTATTCTTAGATGGGATCAAATATTTTTTCTGGGCTCATTATTGTGGGCCAATACCATGATAAATATCCTTGGTATTTAGGATACCACCGTGCAGAAACTATATGTGCATTGTCTTCTCCATATAAGCTTATGTACATACCTTTGCTTCACAAAACCCGTGTACACTTCCTCAAACTTTACCTTCATCCTTCCTTTGTCTCTGAACTGATATTTCTTTGTCTGATATCTCTGTCACATCTATACTAGCATCTATACTTTTTCTTCTACCATCATGTTGACATCTTTACTACGTAGGTTTCCATCAAGGACAACACATTTGTCATAGTGCCAACAATATCCCCCTTTGGACTTGATGGTAACCATTTTGGTGTTTGTTCACCACCACCTGTAGATACCTATAGCCACATTTGTAGATATACCAAGCTTCTCTCCCAAGTCACCAATTATTCTCCAAACACCAATCTTCTCTCCCATTTTTACATCAGGGAAAATGGCTGACCAGTGCTAAATGAGAGTGTTGTAGATCACGAAACTAAGTGTTGCTGAATACTGATCATTGAATGTGAACCATGTTCCCTCTGAGGACATGATGAATTGTAGACATAAATAATAACCATAAATGACTTTTCCTAACACCAATAACTAATATGCACCAATCTCCCAATGCAGTGGCATGACATATTACATCAAATCCCCAACATGGGATGACATACATAATTGACTTGACCCCAAGAGTCCATTATGAATGAATATTACAGTTATTACATCATAAGTCTTTATATGAACTTTACATCAAATGATAGATATGACATTTATAACCAAGACCAAAGACCTTAATAATGAGGTAGCAAGACCAGGATAGTCTTTAGTACTATATACCATGTAGGATTTGTACTATAAGCATCGGAAAACAACACTATGAACCTCATCAAAAGTAATTGAATAGCATGTGTTTCTTCACTAGCATAATCAAGAAATCATAATGCCAACAATGTACTATAAGAAGAAAGGAAAAATGAACCCCCGAAACTTGTGCCAATTGTTCACTGTCAAGTTTCATTATATCAGCTTATTAATCAGCTAGGTCATCAAAGCAACTTCGTTCATCAAAGAATCAATGTCATATTGGAGCAACTCATAAACCATAAGTATCTGATCATTAGTAGATTGTATCTAACTAATATCAGAACTAGCAAACAACACTTGTCAGAAGCATTGTCATAACTTTTCTTTCAGTTAGATCTACTAATACTTCATCACAAGGAAACAAAGCCAACTATAGGGATCAAAATATGTGTATATACATGACTTTGCTTCATCACATCTACGTACAGAAATTAAACTACAATACATTTCACTTTCATCTCCCCCTCAACTTGAAGGGTTAGTCAAAATAATTAACAGAGTGATGAAGCAGAGACCACTCCTATTTTTTGTCTGAGATATTCAAAGGAATCACATGGAAGAAGCTTTGTAAATATATCTGCAACTTGTTCTTTTGAGGGAACATACTCCAGTTTGACCTTTTTTTCAAGCACATGTTCTCTTAGAAAGTGATATTTGATTGGAATATTCTTGGTTTTTGAGTGCATGACAGGATTTTTAGAAATACTTATGGCACTGGTATTATCACATAGAATGGGAATAGGTGGAGAGAAATTGATGCAACAACCATATATTCATATTCTACAGTAGATAAAGAAATGGAGCTTTGTTGTTGTTGTTGTTGTTGTTTTTTTTTTTTTTTTTTTTTTTTTCAGAACCATGATACCAAGTGGGGTCCCATGTAGAATGCTCCTCCACTAATTCTTTTTTAGTCATCAACATTTCCTACCCAATCTGCATTTGTGTAAGCATGAAGAGTAAGATATGGATCTTTGGGATACCATAAACCAAAGTCTTGAGTTCCTTGTAGATACCTAGATATTATCTTGAATGCATGAATATGAATTTCTTTTGGATTTTCTTGAAATCGTCCAACAATTCCAATTGCATGCATGATACATAGTATTGTTCCTATAAGATAAAGTAAGCTTCTGATCATAGACATGTATTCTAGTTGGTTGACTAGTGGAGAACCATCATGTGAATTGAGATGACATCCTGTTACCATTGGAGTGCATACAAGTTTGCAGTATTCCATTCCATATTTCTTTAGAATTTGCTTGATGTACTTTGTTTGTGAGAGGAAATTACCATATTTTTCTTGTTTTACTTGTAGACCAAGAAAATATGTTAGTTCACCAAGTAAGGACATTTCAAATTCTTGTTACATAACAGAAGCAAATTTTTGACTAATGGACTCTTCATTGCTGCCAAACATTATGTCATCTACATAAACAACAACAATTAAAATTTTACCATCATCCATCTTTATATATAGGTTTTTATCCACAGACCCCTTAGTGAGACCTTGTTTATGAAGATACCTATCAAGATGATAATACCATGCATGGGGAGATTGTTTTAGCCCATATAATGCCTTCTTGATTTTGCAAACCAGAATTTTATCATTTCCTAGAATGAACCCTTCAAGTTGTTCAATATAGACTTCTTCTTCTAGGTCCCCATTTAGAAATGTAGATTTAACATCCATTTGATATGCTTTGAAATTATTAAATCTTGAAAAGAAAAGAAACATTCTTATGGCTTCAAGTCTAGCCACAGGTGAAAATGTTTCTTCAAATTCTATTCCTTCTTGTTGCACATAGCCTTTACATAGAATTCTTTCTTTGTTCCTAATTACCTCTCCATTTTCATTTAATTTGATTTTGAATACCCATTTTGTCCTAATAACATTCTGATGATGAGGTCGTGGTACTAATTCCCATGTATGGTTCTTTTCTATTTGGTAAATTTCTTCATCCATAGCCTTAACCCAACATTCATCTTTGCTAGCTTGATTTATATTTTGTGGTTCAATTGTGGATAGTAAGGCTATATAACTAGAAGTTCCAATAAGAGTTCTTCTAGTTTGTACTTCAGATTCCTTATCACCTAGAATTTGATATTCTAGATGATTTTTCTGAACATACCTTGATGGATTCTTTTCTGATGCTTTTGTATTGTCACTTCCTTCTTTTGATGCTTCATTCATTCTTTCTCCAACATTCTTCTGGATTGTTGTTGGAGTACCTTTCTCATCTGTTGGTGCTTCCTTTTTGGTACATGTGGATGTTTCATCAATCACAACATCAATGCATTCAACAATCTTTTGAAGTCTTTTGTTGTATCATTTATATCCTTTGCTTCTAGAAGAGTATCCAAGGAGAATTACTTCACCATCTATAGCTTCAAAATTTCTGAGTTTATAATCATTATTATGTTTGTAACATTTTCTTCCAAAAAATCTAAAATTCTTAACAGTTGGAGGTTTACCAAACCATAGTTCATGAGGAGTTTTGTCACTGTTTACCCAAACATGAGCTTTGTTGAGGATATTTATTGTTGTATGTGTTTCTTCCCCCTAGAAGGTATGAGGTGTTCCAGACTCATGAAGCATGGCAAGTGCCATTTGTTGGATTGTTCTATTCATTATTTCTGCCACTCCATTTTTTTGAGGAGTTTTACCTATAGAAAACTACCTCTTGATGCCATGTTGTTCACAAAAGTAAAAAAACTCATCTGATATAAATTATCCTCCTCTATCATATCTAAGACATTTGATTTTCAAATCTAGTTCATTTTCTACCAGAGCTTTGAAGACTTTAAATTTATCAAATTCTTCATATCTATGTTTTAATAAACCAATCCAACACATGTGAGTCAAATAATCAATGGATAATATGAAGTATTGTTCCCCCCCGAGGAGACTTATTTATCATAGGACCACGGAAATCAACATGAATAAGTTCAAGTGACTTACTTGAAGTGCCTTCTTTGGCAATAAATTGCACCCTGGTTTTCTTACTAAATTGACATGATTTGCATATTGTACTTTATGGTAGAGAGATGTTAGTCAAGTAGCAAATTGCTCCCATTCTATTTGACTTGTGTAGCTGACTAAAGTTTAGATGTCCCAATATTCTATGCTATATCCAACTTTCTTTTGATTTTCTCAAGTAACAATGTCCTAAATCACCTTCTGAGACATAGACATTACCCGAAGTTCTCGTTCCCTTTATTATGATTTTACCTATATCGAGATTCCAAACCACAAAATTATTTGATCTAAAAATAACCACATGCCCTTGGTCACACATTTGACTAACACTCAACAAGTTATGTTTTAATCCATCAACAAACAAAACATTCCTAGCTTTAACTTTTTCTTTCAACAAAATGATTCATTTTCCTTTGATAGCATCAAGTAAATTATTTCCAAAGGTTACATTATTTTCTTTATTTATTTCATTAAAGGACATAAACTTATCTTTATCACATGTTATATGCTTTGAGCATCCATTGTCAATGTGCCATATATTTTCTTGATCTCATGCATATAAAGCTAGACCATAGTTTTCAGATTCCATGGTCTTCTTTTTCCACACCTTAGATGTTGTTTCCTTGTGTTCATTCTGAGGTGTTGATCACATTTTTCTCCTGCACTCAAATTATTTATGCCCAAATTTATTGCAAATGGAACATTCAATTTCATCTTGAAGAGGTGAGAAATTATTGTATGAGTATTTCTTTACCCCAATCTCATTCTTTTGCTTTCTCTCTTCTATAGTCATGATATTTTTGTAAGCAACAAACTCAACAACCTTATGACCAAAATTATGACAAGTGAAGCATTGACCATTAAAGTAGGAGTTTCTGGGAGTAAATTACCTTCTTGTGTAGTTTTCCTTTTGATTGTAGTAAGGGAAATTTACCTAAGAAGTGTTTTATCCTTTATTATTTTGCTGTTGGTTGGTGTTTCATTGACTGCTTCCTTTTACTACATTGAGATAGCTTCCTATACCTATTTCAGAAGGCTTTATAGTGTTTGATGTTTCTCCAATGTATCCAAGACCTATTTTTATGAGAGGAGAGCATTTCACTTTGATGATTTCATCCAAGGTTTCAGATCCTTTAGCAAACCTAAGATTTAGACCTTTTCTTTTCTCGATTTCCTTCCTTAGAATTATTATTTCTAGTTCTAACTTTTCATTCCCCTTCTCCTTTTCTAGGATTTGTTTCTTTAGAGCTTCTTCTACTAGTTTAGCTTCTTCCAAATGAATTTTAAGCTGAATTATTTCTTCAATAAAATTTTCCTTTTCTTCTAGGGTCCCATAAAAACATCATCAGTCTCATCAATACATTTATCTTCAAATTCCATACATAATTGATATTCTTGATTAGACTCACCTTCTTCACCATTTGAAAGACCATCACTATCTTCATGAGTGTATAATCTTATTTTTTTCGATATTTCCTCTAAAATTTGATTTTACTGAATTCTTCCCTTTCTCATGATTTTCTCTGTAAGGACATTTGACAACATAGTGACTAACTCTTCCACAAGTAAAAAAAATTGAATGGAATCTTACCTTTGCATCTGCCTGTACCTACTTGAAGTTTCTTCATGAAATTTTCCTCTTCTTATTCTGTGTAACACCCTCCTCCCACATCTACCCAAGTAACCAGCAAACCAAGTTAAACATGTGACGAGAGGCTACTATGATTGGATTTGACCTTAAGGAAGTGGAATCGATGGAAACATAACACACATACATTCAACATCATCTTCAGGACCCTCAGGAACCAATCAGACACTTTAGACAACTTTCCCTTGGGTCCTACTAAAGTTTTGACCAACTTAAGACTAAGTCACTCTCATGCTATAGGCATGACAGTGTTCAGAAACCCAGATTCGCTCTCACAAGCTTGTCTTCCAGCATTCAGAGAATCATTTTTTTAGTGTTGTTCCAGCATCCCCAAGATTTGATCCACTTTTTGAGGCCTAGATCCCAGATCACTACCCATAATAGAATGATAACTTAAGACAAGTAAAATAACAAGGAAACAATGTTGCAAAATCAGTAAGTTAAATAAGACCTTAATCAAACCCCTACTAGCCATGACAAGCATTTCATCATACATATCACAAACATGTAATCTACAGGTGTAACCAATAGAATTAAACATAGGGATCTCGTACTTATATGAGAATATCTAAGAACCATTGTTAGCTCATGTCATTTGTTGAATTATCATCTATTAGGTCATATATACATTATCCATTCATTTACAAGTAAAAACATGCTAGGAACCCAACATAGTTGTTTTCATAGAACATCCATACAACTAGTTGTTGTAGCAGCTACAACTACCCTCCAAAATTTTGCCTTAGCTTCATTTTGGAGCCTCCCTACCAAGCTTTCACAACAACATGTCTTGCCTTGTTAAGTACACAAGCTTCAATGATTTTCTTACTAAATGAAAACCTTTCCATCAAAGCTTGTTACATCCCCCCCACAGGTTATTTCTCCGAACTTGGTCCAGCTACAGGCTGAACAGATCCGTCAAGAAATTGTGCAATTCCAAAGGGAAACCAACCTTCCCTCCTGAAATTTCGTAATTCTATTTGGCAGCTTGCTGAGCTCCAAAATTGCACAAATATACCTGTCACTGTTCGCTAGAAAAATTGTGCAATTCCTCCCAGCAGGGCTACTCAACCCATAAATTACGCAAATATGGGCATCAGTCAGCTGCTCTGCTTAGAAATTGTGCAATCCTTCTGGCCAGCCAGCCCAACTCCCTCGCAGAAATGCACATTTTTCCCCCTCAACTGAGCAAACTATTGCATGTGCAGTTGGGTTGACCGGTTCCCTCTGGGACCAAGAAAAACTGATTTGCATGCATGGATTGCTCCTCCCAAGGTAGCATGAAAAGGCATCCCTTGATTCAGGGATATATTTTTAGCAGTTGGAGGTTACATGCAAGGATCATTACATAAGCCCCTCGCCAAGTATCGCTCTTCCTAGATTTGTGGCATGCACGTCACAACCTCGATTCTATTGAAACTCATCAATCAGATCCTGCAAAGCTCATTCCTCACATCAACCTTGCAGCTCTAGCATCCCATGTTGCATCTAGGATTCATTGGCACATTCAGCTAATATGTCTTGGGGTAAGCCCACCTTTCATGTCTTGTGTTGCGTTTATGTCACTTTTTGTGTTTCACTTTGTGTGAGTGCTCTCTGCTTTGTTTCAGTGAGTGCTTGTTGTCATTTTGATGTATGATATCTTGTAGAAGCACCGTTTCAGTTTTCACTCACATCTCACTATTGTCACATGAATGACATTGTTTTGCACGAATGGTCGTCGTTGCGGCGACTCATTTCACACATATGCATGTTTTTCCATTTTCTGAATCCTACACTTGATGTTTGCATGAATGATCATTCACTCTTGTTTGAAATCATCTCACCATGCATTTAGACTTCTCATGTTTTCAGTCGCCTGTCAGTCGGACTGGGTTGCCTTGGCCCGGACTGTGCCTTGCCCGGGTAGCATTGCACATTTCCAAAAGCAAAGGCTCTACCTTCCCTCCAGAAATTATGCAAGTATGGCCCACCACTAACCTCCAAGCTTGCATTGCACAATTCTTGGAGTTAGTGTCTTGCTAGCCCTAGAAACTGCGCAATGCAGTTTTCTGGTTGTGTGCAATTGTTGATTGAAATTGTGCATTGCGTAGTTTCAATCCTCAACAGGCTAGGCTGGACTATGCATTGTACAATACCAACAGTCAGTCAGCCTCTTGATAGCTCGGACTATGCCGTGCACAGTTTTGGCAATCAATCTCCCAACATCCTAACAGAAATTGCGCAAACTTCATGATTAGTCACACAAGTATGTTGCAAGTCAGTTCTCAAGTTTGTTTTGGTTTCCGACTGACAGATTGCTTGCCATGAGTGTTGTCATGTCTCTAGGTATCAAGGGTGTTCATTTTCCTCTCAACAACACAGGTACAATGGTTTCTGGGAGATCAGAGTCAAAGACACCGTTCAGAGCACACTTGGGGATGCAGTCAATCAAGTGTCTATGAACTTGCCTACCCACGAAGAGATCAAGTTGTTCGTAGAAAAGGACATCAAGCAAAACCATCCACAACAGTTGAAGGCAACATACTACATGCAAAGAACACAAGATGAAGGTTGTTGACAACACAGAGGCAGAACAAAGTTGCAAGCTCAAGAAAATCCACTTGTGATGAAAGAAACTTTGGAGACTAATGTTATGAGGTGACGACGTGACATGAAGATCGCGCAAAGGCAGAGAACATAACAACTCAAGGAAGAACAGGAGCTGCATAGATGAGAGAATGAGTTGCAGCAGGAACAGGTACAGCAAGGGGCGCAACATGCATTTGCTGATGAAACTATGCCCTTACAAGTTATAGATCCATCCCAGCAGCTGGCATAGAGAAGACAAGGTGAGAAACGTTGTTGATCACATACAAGGTAATTCAACAACATGCATGTCATTGTGCACATGCATGCGATCCCACCCATTTGTCACACTCACCGAGGTGAAGACAAGAAGCAAGTCCAACTGGAGTTGAGCATATGTTTTGACAAGTCAATGAGCACAACCACTAGCACATGCTTGGAGATCATCGCATACACTATGCATCGACATGTTTTTAGTCCAATCGCACCCAGGACAACCATGCACATTCTATCAGATGAGTTGGACAGAGGAGCCATATCAGTGTACCTAGATGCAACGGAGGCAAGAGGTCGCTTCAGAAAGATGTCATCATTAAGCGAACAGACACCATCATGGATGAACAAGCTCAGCATCAATTCGCCACCATCAACCATCACAAGGATGTCAAGAGTCGATCTCACCACAACGGTCAGAGTTTTAGTGATGTTTTGCATGGCTTGCTCAATCCATTTTGTCTCACATGGGTACATGTGAAGATTGTATGTAACATCTTGTCAAGTGTAAGTTCAAGTGTTTATAGTGGATGTAATAGTCATAGAGTAGATGAAGAGTCATGAGGGTAGATGAATTGTCACAAAGGGGAATGTCAAGGGCCACCCCACCCTTTGCTATAAATAGTCTCTCATAACTCATTTCCAGGGGTTTTTGGTTAGCCAAGCTTTGATAGGAGTATCTTAGAGAAAGTTTGGAGAGTATTGTAACGTGCCTTGGCTTCTCCACTAGGCATAGCTAGTATATCTCTTTGGAGGAGCAGGTGGTTGTGGCTGTAACGTTCCGCTATCGAAACTAGTGGTTGGACATGGATGTATTGTATGATTGGAACTTACACTTCTTAATATAACAGAGCCAACACGTTTTCATGCATATGTTGTTATTGTAGTTGGACTATTCTGGTTGT
Organism: Pinus tabuliformis; assembly: GCA_031772625.1. Taxonomy (NCBI): domain Eukaryota; kingdom Viridiplantae; phylum Streptophyta; class Pinopsida; order Pinales; family Pinaceae; genus Pinus; species Pinus tabuliformis. The sequence goes on along the minus strand of CM062804.1, from coordinate 452,966,672 downwards.
TGTAGCAATGCATGTTATTTAACTTACACATTTGTGTATGAACTATTTTGTATGCAATTGTATAAATCTTGTTGCAGATGTGATGTTAGTTTAAACATCCCTTTGGATTTCTCCCTATATTTCTTTCTAGCTTGTGATGCATCTTCACTCATGTGTTCCCTTCCAAGCCACGTACTATTACAGGTTTCCAAAGGGTGCAATTACCTCACTCCTCGTGTGTTAGAACCTCTCATGCACCTTCCTTGACTTACTGCAGTTGTCACACCCTTGCTACCAACAGGGACATCTTACTTGCCTCTTTGTAAAATGCGATCAAGGCATTACTGTACGACCCACTGCTGGGACTCCTACACCAAACACTCTGAGGTCTAATTGGGACTTATTATAGGGGAGATCCCCTGACACATTGGCAGGTCCAACACCATCAACATTTCTGGTGCTAGAGGGAGGGCCAGATGACAAGTTGTGTCCTCATCATCTATTTTGAATTTTTGCACATCTATCATGGAGTTTTTTATAGTTCGCCCTCCAAAATGTCTATCCAATGGACATATATTTCACATCGAGAGGGAGTTTTGAGATCACTTGTCAAAAATTACATATGATGGTGAAGGCGAAGTGGCCTGACCTAAGCACTTAGATGACTTCCATACGCTCATGGAGGGCATGGGAGATTTTAATGAAACAAAGGTTTGTTCATTGCTCGCAGACACACTTCGCGATGACCCATCACAATGGTGTGGCACACTTCCTCATAACTCCGTGCACTCATTCAAGTAGTTCAATGATCTAATTGAATATGTTTTCCACCATTTTGATCTTGAAGTACTTGATAAAATATTGTTAAAACAATGGAAGGCCCCACATGAATCACCTATGGATTTTTCAAAGCGCTTCCGTCTATTCACGTTTGAAGCCCCGAAAAGTCAGATGAAAGTTCAGTACCTCATGGAAAGATTTGAATATTTCTTTATCTAATCTGTCAATCCCAAGAAGTTCAAGCTCAATCCCCACTTAGCATACTTCGATGATGGAGTTGCGCAATCACAAATGGACACGGTCACTGTCACAAGTGATTGTACATTGTCCCCTCATCAAACAACTCCACCATCACAGAGTGATGTGGGAGAGCATGAACACACATCTATTCAACCATCACATCCTCCCAACATCGCTCCTTCCAATTTTTGTGCAATATTGGTTGGGAATCCCATGGGTTATCACATGTATTTCGTACCTCAACCTCTGTCCTCGCATTCTGATCATCCTCCGAAATGCATTGTCTTGTGTTCTTCTGTTCTAGACTCTACACCTGTTTTGAACGAGGATCGATCTATCGACAGAGTTGGTGTTACACAACCAACACGCGCTGTCATTCACGAAGAGTATGACTAGGAGCTTTAACATCCATTGGAAATAGAGGGCCATCCATGTCCGTCTCTACCTCCATTTTTTCCTGACCTCCTTGGTGATCCTGCCATCCCTGATTTTTCATGTGTATCTTCATCCACAAAGGCACCCATTGTTGATCATTCGCAGGACACACCAGATGTTAGTCCATCATCTGACAACAGAGAGGACCAATCATTCTTTGAACATCCACTTGATTTTTCATCTATCTTTTCCAGAAATGCAGAGGATGAACATTCTTGCTTCTCATCTACCCCTCTATGTGATTCATCAAAGCATGAGGATGTCTACCAACATCCTGAGTTTTCTGATCTTCGTTGTTGTGATCTCTTTACCTCATCATCCGATCACGATGTTGATTCATGTTGTTAATCTGTCTAAGCCACTGGTCTATGATGATCCATCTGTCAACGAAGTCGAAACCCTGCAGACTATCGAGGCACTTCAGCCCGAGTTGACGGTTATGTTAGGCCCTTGATGTCCTGAGGTTGGTTTCACTTCTGATCAGGAAATTGTTCAAACATGCAAGGCTCCTCATCACTCATCTGTATGCATTGAAGATCAATCTAACACTCATATTTCACTTCCTCCACTTGAACTACACGATCCCATCGCTCATGCATTGGAGGAATCTTACTCAGCAAGCACACTTGTGCAACGTAAGTGGTTTACCTTCCTCACATGTGCTTTCATGTCATAGCTAAGAGTGTCAGTGTGCTTAACATTTGCATGTACTATCACACATCATCATGGTATGTCCACGAACTGCATGTCATGCTCTTTCACTCATTTTTGTTCCGTGGACACTTGTGAGCTTGGAGTGTGTCTGTCTTCATTGTTATATCTTTCATGTATGTTGGTTCGTACAACTGTGTTGTTCACGAACCATGCCTTCACCAACATGGGTCAACCAATGCACCGGTGGCTACATTGGAAGTATCAATTCACATGAACAGGCCCATGCACTGTTAGCTTAGGAGTAGGAGTAGTGTTTATTTTTTGAGTTGCTTTCTTGCATGCATGTTTGCTTCTTTCTTTGTGTGTTTGTTTGTTTTCTTGTTTGTTTTCTTACTCACTTTGATTTCACATTTTCTTATGCTTCTTGCTTTTCTTTTTGGTTTGTTTTCTTGTTATTGTTCGTAGGTTAGTTTCGCATGGACCGTGTGTGAATCTTGAAACAGGCTGGGTAAAGTATAAGAGGCCTTGTGTAGTTATCACTACTTGGTTATTTGTCATCTTTCCTCTGTATGAAGAACTTGTTATTCTTATTCCATGAGACATAGATGGAAAATACATATTGTTCGAAGTAAAGCTTGGTGAAAACACAATGCTTGCGCGCTAACTAGTGTCACCTACTCTAGTCGGTTGTTTTTGGGATAACCCTTGGCATCTCAGTCAAGTAGAGTAAGGTGAGGGGGAAAACCTTAACAAACACATCAAAGGTATACATAAACTAATTCTTTGAAGGAAAAACCTCTTCTAATCTCAATAAGTTGGTATCCCTCTTCCACCTCTGAAATGAATAAGTGTTATGCACAGTTATGAAAACAAAAAATAAAAAAGTGAAAAGTGAAAAATTTCGAAAAAAATGAAAAATGAATAAGGAAAAAGAAGAGAAAGGCTTCCTATGTAGAGAGTTGATGCAAGTAACTCCACCAGGGTGCTTATCAAGCTCGCTGGAAACAGAGCAATGATTGTGTTCCTGTGTGACTCCATTGGGGTACTGTCCAGGCCTGCTGGCAGCAAAGCAACACTAGAGATGAAACTAAGACTCTAACAACTATAATGCTTGTGCACCAATATCCCCTCAATCCCAATCGAAACAAATGTGTTGACTTGGCTTGGAATGTGTGTCAATCAACCAATAGCTTGGCATATTCTACATCTTACAATCAAGCAAGTGTGAAAACCAAGACAAACTGAGAACTGAACAATACTTCCGGAGGTGTTAGGCTTGATTTTCATGAACAAGGTCTATTCAAAGAGCTTGAGTTCTACCAATGTGTCGCCAAGTGTTGTAGCGGCTACAACCACCTTCCAAAATTTTTCCTTAGCTTCGTTTTGGAGCCTCCCTACCAAACTTTTACAACAGCATGTCTTACCTTGTCAAGTACACAAGCTTCAGTGATTTTCTTGTTGAATGACAACCTGTCCATCAAATCTTGTTGCATCACCCCCACAGGCTATTTCTCTAGACTTGGTCCAGTTATACACTGAATAGATCCCTCAAGAAATTGTGTAATTCTGGAGGGCAACCAACCTTCCCTCTAGAAATTGCGCTATTCTATCTGGCAGCGTGCTGGGCTCCGGAATTGTGCAAATCTGCCTGTCATTGTTCACTTGAAAAATTATGCTATTCCTCCTAGCAAGGCTGATCAGCCAAGAAATTTCACAATTTTGGGTAGCAGTCAGTTGCTCTGCTCAAAAATCGCGCAATCCCTCTGGGCAGCCATCCCAGCTCCCTTCCGAAAATGTGCATTTTTTCCCCTCAGCTGAGCAGACTGTTGCATGTGCAGTTGGGTTGATCGATTCCCTCCAAGACTAAGAAAAACTGATTTTCATGCATGGAATGCTACTCCCAAGGTAGCACGCAAAGGCATCCCATGATTCAGGGATTTATTTTTAGTAGTTGGAGGTTACATGCAACGATCATTTGAGAAGCCCCCTACCAAGTGTCGCTTTTCTTAGATTTGTGGCATGCGCGTAAGAACCTCGATTCTATTGAAACTCATCAACTGGATGTTACAGAGCTCATTCCTCACATCGACCTTGTAGCTCTAGCATCCCACATTGCATCTAGGAGTTGTTGTAACATTTAGCTCAATTATCTTTCGATAAGCCCGCCTTTCATGTCTTGTGTTACGTTTTTGTCGCTTTTTGTGTTTCACTTTGTGTGAGTGTTGTGTGCTTGATTTCAGTGAGCGCTTGCTGTCGTTTTGATGTATGTTAGCTTGTAGAAGCACCGTTTCAGTTTTTTCTCGCATCTCACTATTGTCACATGCATGACACTGCTTTTCACGAATGGCCACCGTTGTGGCTACTCGCTTCACACAAATGCATGCTTTCCCATTTTTTGAATCCTACACTTTTTGTTTGCATGAATGATCATTCACTCTTGTTTTCACTCATCTCACCATGCATTCAGACTTCTCATGTTTTCAGTCGCTCGTCATTTGGACTGGGTTTCCTTGGCCCGAATCATGCCTTGCCCAGCTAGCACTGCGCATTTCCAGAAGCGAAGGTTCTACCTTCCCTCTAGAAATTGCGCAAGTCTAGCCCAACACTGACCTCCAGGCTTGCATTGCACAATTCTTGGAGGATGTGTCCTATTAGCGCTAGAAATTATGCAATGCAGTTTGCTGGTTGTGTGTCACTGCTGACTGAAATTGCGCATTGTGTAGTTCAGTCCTCAGCAGGCCAGGCTGGACTGTGCATTGCGTAGTTCTAGCAATCAATCAACCTCCTAATAGCCTGTACTATGCCTAGAACATTTTTGGTAGTCAGTCTCCCGACCTCCCGGCAGAAATTCCTAACCTTCATGATCAGTCACATAGGTATGTTGCAAGTTAGTTCTCAAGTTTGTTTTGGTTTTCAACTAATAGATTGCTTGCCATGAGTGTTGTCATGTATCCAGGTATCATAGGTGTTCATTTGCCTCTCAGCAGCATGGGTACAATGGTTTCTAGGAGAGCATAGTTGAAGACACCGTTCAGAGCACACTTAGGGATGCAGTCAATCAAGTGTCTATGAACTTTCCTACCCACAAAGACATCAAGTTTTCCGTAGACAAGGACATCAAGATATGACTACGAAAGCATCAACACAAGCAATGCCATCAACAGCAACTGAAGGCAGCATACCAGATGCAAAGAACGCAAGAGGAAGTTTGTTGACAAAATAGAGGTGGAACAAAGTTGCAAGCTCAAGAAAATCCACTTGTGATGAAAGCAACTTTGGAGACTCAGGCTATGAGGTGAAGACATGACATGAAGATCACACGAAGGCAGATAATGGAAAAAAGAAGGAGTTGCATGTTCTGTAGTAGCAACTCAAGGAAGAACAAGAGTTGCATAGATGAGAGAATGAGTTGCAGGAGTAACAGGTACAACAGGGGGTGCAACATGCATTCACGGATGAAACTACACCCATACAAGTTATAGATCCATCCTAATAGCTGGCACGAAGCAGGAAAGGTGAGCAATGTTGTTGATCACATGTAATGGAATTTAGTAGCATGCATGTCATTGTGCACACGAATGCGATCCCACCCATTTGGCACACTCACCGAGGTGAAGACAAGAAGCAAGTCCAACTCGAGTTGAATAAGTATTTTGACAAGTCAATGTGCATAGCCACCAACACATGCTTGGAGATCAGCGTAGACATTATGCATCAACATGTTGCCAGTCCGGTCTCACCCAAGAAAACCATGCACATGCTATCAAATGAGTTAGATGGAGGAGCCTTATCAGTGTACCCAGATGCAATAGAGGAAAGAGTTCGCTTCAACAAGATGTCACCATTGAGCGCACAAACACCATGACAGACAAACAAGCTTGGCATCTGTTTGCCACCATCAACCATCACAAGTATGTCAAGAGTTGGTCTCACCAAAATGGTCTAAGTGTTAGTGATGTCTTGCATGGCTTGCTTAAGCCATTTTGTCTCACATGGGTACATGTGAAGATTGTATGTAACATCTTGTCAAGTGTAAGTTCAAGTGTTGATAGTGGATGTAACAGTCATAGAGTAGACGAAGAGTCATGAGGGTAGATGAGCTATCACAAAGGGGAATGTCAAGGACCACCCCACCCTTTTCTATAAATAGTCCCTCATAACTCATTTCCAGGGGATTTTGGTCAGCGAAGCTTCGATAGGAGTATCTTAGAGAAAGCTTGGAAAATATTATAATGCACCTTGGCTTCTCCACTATGCGGAGCTAATATATCTCTTTGGAGGAGAAGGCGGTTGTGGCTATAATGTTCTGCTATCGGAACTAGTGGTTGGACATGGATGTATTGTATGACTAGAACTTACACTTCTTAATATAACAAAGTCAACACGTTTTCATGCATATACTGTTATTGTAGTTGGACTATTCTGGTTGTTGTAGCAATGTATGTTATTTAACTTATGCATTTGTGTATGAACTATTTTGTATGCAATTGTATAAATCTTGTTTCAGATGTGTTGTTGGTTTAAACATCACTTTGGATTGCTCACTATCTTGCTTTGCAGCTTGTGATGCATCTTTGCTCGTGTGTTCCCTTCCAAGCCACATATTATTACAGGTTTACAAGGGGCACACTCACCTCATTCCCCATGTGTTAGAACCTCTCATGCACCTTCCTTGACTTACTGTAGTTGTCACGCCCTTGCTACCAACAGGGACATCTTACTTGTCTCTGTGCGAAACCATGGTCAAGACATTACTGTACAACCCACTGTTGGGACTCTTACACCGAATGTTCTGAGGTCTAATTGGGACTTCTTACTGGGGAGATCCCCTGACATGTTAGCGAGTCCAGTGCTGTGAACACCAACATAATAGGTACTGAAATATCATAAACATATAAGCCATAAAGTCCACATATACATCAATACATTTACACATGAAAACCAAGGGAATGAATCCTTCATTAATGAAAGCAATCAACCAACTGGAGATGAGACTACCACATTCCACCCAACCATAGATTGGCTAAGCCAAGTCTATCTTCAGCCAATCACCCTTGTGCCATATTCCAAGCATGAATGTGGGACTCATAGAACACACCAAAAACCACAACAAGCATGGATGCCACTGGATTTCTCCACCTAAAGCATGAGGAATTTGAGTGCCTCCTAGTCACTTAGGGCTTACCGTAATCGAGAGTCTGATCCAGGGATCACTAGGCCCTACACTAAGACACACTCTCTAGGATTTACCGTACATCCCATCGCAGGACTACTAGGCCCAACGGAGAGAAATCCACCTCTTGGATTTACCATATATCCTGCCATTCATCGGCAAGGATTCCTAGGCCCACCAAGGCACATAATTCTAGCTTCACCGCAATGCAAAGTATGGCTTATGGGTTACTAGGCTAGTGGCTTTACCGTGATCCACCGTCTAGTTCAGGGGCCACTAGGCCATGTGTTTTTCATTTTAGAGATCCACCGCACTCAACTTTGAATCCATCTAGCCATCCCACATCAACCAAGGTAAGAGAACCCATCTCATCAAATCTATCAAGAAATGGCAAGGCTAGCTAAAGAACACTGTCACACCTGGAAAAAGCCATGTCGTGATAGAAAATAACCACATGCAATACCATGCATGAAAAATCTAGCAAGGAAAATACACATGAAAGTCGATACCTGCAATGAATCTTGTTGTAACTTCTTCGTCCTACCTTTCCCTGCTTGATCTTTGCTTCCTCTTACCTTCTCTTCCTTTCTTGCTCCAATTCCAAAGTGATTCAAGAAAAAATCTAAGTGTCCAAGAGTGAGGGGGAGAGAGAGAATAGAAGAGAGCTCCAAAACTGAACTAACAAAGGGTTACACTAACCAAGATTGCCCACTGATCCTCAGAATCCTTTTTATCAATGAGGCCTCTATTTTCTTCAATTTCCATTATTTTTCTTCATTTTACTCCTTAGATGAAACCTGTGACCTTTCACCTTCCTTTTCTCCCAATTTCCATTATTTTCATAAATAAATGTGCCAAAAATTCCATTTTTCCTTTCCAAAGCCTTAGCCATTTCCTTTTCCAATTTACTTATCCATAATCAACCAAATGAACACCCCCAGGATGTCTTACCCAACATTCAACTTGGAATACATGTCCCATAAACCGTGGTCTTATATATTTTTACATGGAATTTTTACCAGGGTTGTTACAATCTGATACATAACCTAGTTCCTTAAGTTCCTCCTTTTATTTTCCTTTATAAGTAGCCTTGAATGCAGCTTCTCTGATATCTGAGGGACCCCATTTTCTCATTTGAGAGGCTGTTAGAATCCCATGAATCTGTTCAATAGTAAGGTTATTCAAATCCTGCATTTCTTCAATGGAAAATACTTTTGAATCAAATTTTGGTGTTAGAGATCTTAATATTTTCTCAACCAATGATGATTCTTTTATTTCTTCACCAATATTTCTCATTGAATTAATGATGTCATCTACTCTAAGAAAGAAACTTGCAACGCTTTCATCACTATGCATTTTGAGAGTTTCATATTGAATTCTAAATGTTTGAAGTTTGGCACTCTTTACCATAGTGTCACCTTCATAACTTTGGATGATCTTATCACATATAGCCTTTGCAGTATTCAACTACATGACTTTGACAAATTTTGATTATGCCAATCCTAATAGAGCATTGACAAATTTTTCAGTGGTATCATACTTTTTCTTTTCTACTTCATATGTGGGAATGGAAGATGGATACTGATAGCCTCTTTCAATGATTCCCCAAAGCTCCAAGTGACTGTATGTAAGCTCTTGTTCTAAACTTCTAGAAAACTAGATTAGATCCATTAAACAATGGTGGCAAGATGGATGCTTCTCCCTCTTGGTTTCTCATCTTGATGAATCTTCCTTCAAGCAATCAAGCTTCTTTTGAAGGACCTTCTCTGATACCAATTGTTAGGAAAAATATTGAGGGGGGGGGATGACTCAGTATTTTAAAACTTACTTGACCTTCTTTTTCTATTCATATTTATGTACACAACTTTAATCAAGTAAACATTCGTATGTATGTTATTGTTATGCAGACAACCATCATATATTCAGTTAACTATCTTTTCAATTAATTCTTCATCATTTTAACTTGAAGCAGTGTATCAGTCCTTCATTAGGAATTAGTTAAATAGTAAACAAGTGTAGTAAGAACATAATAAATCGACATGCATAGTCAACACATATGAACACCAGGATTTTTAGGTGGAAACCCAATGTGGGAAAAAACCATCACTGTTATTGTCTATGTCTTCTTCTTAAAAAATATTCTTTACAATCTTGTATTGGTGCAAAACCATACCAGTACCTACGCACCCACCGATAGAAGGCTACAACCTTCTCTCATTTTCCAGCACGTACTAGAATGGAGCTACAACCCCCTTATCTTCAATTCCTTGTGGATCACTTTTCACAATGTTTCAAACTAAATCCACTTGGTAAAAACATTACAACATGTAGGCCACCTTTCATCAAATTTTCATACTAAACCCATTACCATCGTCAAATCACTAAATCAACTAAAAAAATGCAATCGTTGAATCTCATTGCAAGCAATCAGACTAAACTGGAATTGATCATGTGAATGCATTGTTAATCATCAAGTCATACACTATTATCTATCACTGAAACCAATGGTTGTCATTGCAAACCTTGATCAACAATATGTCAAAAGGTGTATGGTATTGTTTTGAATAATACCCGTGTATATACCCACTTTCTCTTCTTATAACCCGCATATAGATCTCAAAACATTAAATCCTAAAACTAAATCATTGCACTTCTACACATATTTTAGAAGCCCTAGCATATGCATGTGACCCTCATAAAATATTTCCACATATGGACGTGCCTTTTACGAATCACACCCACATATAGATCTATCCATCATGCAGAATTGACATGCGACTTATCTATATGCAGACCAGTGTATGTATGCACCTTTATTGAGACAAACTTGTTTACAGATCTGTAATTATTGACTTGTTCATATAGATCTCAAAACATTAAATCCTAAAACTAAATCATTGCACTTTTGCACATACTTTAGAAACCCTAGCATATGCATGTGACCCTCATAAAATATTTCCGCATATGGATGTGCCTTTTACGAATCACACCCACATATAGATCTATCCATCATGCAGAATTGACATGTGACTTATCTATATGCAGACCAGTGTATGTATGCACCTTTATTGAGACAAACTTGTGTACAGATCTGTAATTATTGACTTTTTCCTTCACTTTAGCACAAAACTTCAGTCAAAACCAAATCTCGGAAAACCCAGTAACAAACATATGTTAGAAAAATCTTATCACAAATCAACCCATAAGAAAAATCATGTCGTCATTTCAGATCTACAAGATTTGGTCCCACATCACATTTCTTGTGTAATATTATTTTAGATTAAACTATTCATCAATAGTCCATTACTTTCACATCGAACACTTTGATCTTCATCTCCTTATACAACTTAGACCATATCCAATACCACAATTCAAATCCTTAGTAATGCCAATGGTATTCTTAGATGGGATCAAATATTCGTTCTCATGTTATTATGGGCCAATACCATGGTAAAGATCCTTGGTATTTAGGATACCATGGTGTGGAAACTATATGTGCTTTTTCTTCTCCATACCTGCGTATGGACGCGCCTTTGCGTCACTAAACCTGTGTATACTTCCTCAAACTTTACCTCCATCATTCCTCTATCTCTGAACTGATATTTCTTTGTCTGATCACTCTGTCAGATATGTACTGGAATGTATACGTATTCTTCTACCATCATTTTGACATATTTACCAAGTAGGTTGCCATCAAGGAAAACACATTTGTCATAGTGCCAACATAATCTCTAATTGAGGCTCTAGAATTTCATAACTATCATGACCCCTTAGGTTTGATGAGAATAAATAGGCCTTTTGGCCTTCCTAAGGGAATGGATCTAGATGCTTAGGGGGAAGAGAAGTTAATAAACCCGTCTAATAATTCACCCCTCATCAAGTCTTAAGGAGAAATCATTGATCATATCTCCTATTGTTGGAGAGGTAAATCCCCTCTATGGATAGAGGCGATCCCTACTAGCCTAGAATGGGTCTAGCAACAATCAGTCAATGCTACTATGCAAGTTCCTAATTGCAAATAAAAGGTAGGCAATGAACACCTACTTGGATTCCAACGCTATTGTTTGATGAAGAGGTGCCGCTCTCGCTCCTTCGCTCTTGGCCGGTCACGATCCTCCGCGATCTCCACGAATAGATACCTGCACACACAAAGAGAAAGACAAACACAAGTGTGAAATCTACTAAATGCAATTATACATCAGTCAGAAAGGACGTAATTCACATTAACCATTGCAAACACAAATGAGAATGGAACCATAATAGTAGTCATCTATTATTAATCAATAACAGAGAAAGGTACAACCAAAGTTCTGACGCTGAGTCCTTCTCTAGAGGGTCCAGCCAGCAAGTCTCTTAAGCATTCACCCTTGAAGGTAGATTCTCCCAAGACAAAACTCTCTCTCACACAAGCAATACTCACAACCTTCCTTAAGCTCTCTAGCAAATCCACACTTGTCACACCAACTACCTACTAGTAGCAGCACTCTAAGCACTATGAATTCCACACTATCAAAAACTATCCCCCCCAAAACTAGCTGCTCATGGCAATGGTAGAGGCTTAAATAGGAAGGAGTCTCCATGAATGGTGGGAGGATGAGCTTATCTCCAAGGAAGGTGGCTCAAATGACGGAACAGACATGCCAGAGAAGGGAGGGCAACATTTACAAGGCCAACAACCAGGTCTGGATTCATCTGGAAGGCCGGCTGTTAGAACAAACTCGCCCAAACTGGATCAGCGTGGGTCCATAACTGCACTGGAGCGCTGACATCGCATCTTAATAATGGAGCAGGCTGTGTCAGCGTGATCAGATATGAATAACAAACGCGCTAGCTCATGAAATTCGATCAGTGCGGGAAACACGTGTGCTTCCGCGCTGACAGCGCATTCGGTCTGTTATGGAGCGCCCATCAGCGTGGTTATTTTGACAAAAGTCGCGCTGATAGAAAAAACTTTGGCAAAGTGGGTCATTTGACAACATTAGAGAGCATGAGCATGATTAACTTGGACTCATGACACAGTAGGAAGACTGACAGGGAGACAGTGACAAATTACTATGTAACAGATGCCCCCTAAAGCATGAAGCCCGAGAGAGTGGGAGGGGTGAAATGCTTTACAAAACTCGCTGAACTGGAACACCACCAGGAAGAGCCTGCACGTATGTACAACTGATATCTTGATTACATGTAGTCTAGGCATGGGTGCAGCCATCCAAAAGACATACGAAAAGGTCTGTGGTATGGACGCAGCCACCCAGCTGAAGAGACCATGATGATAAGAAGGTATGGTCGTAGCCATCCCAAAGACTCAGGTATGGGCGCAGCCATCCATCAATGAGTCATGCAATAACAATCCACAAAATCGCAGCCTGGTTCGCAACAGACAAAAGCCAGGGTCTTGCGCTCCATCCCAACCCGAACAAAGTACAAGTCCAAGCATGTGAATACATGAGCTGAAGTCGAACATGCATGAACATCGTCTGATTACCAGCCAATAATGAAAACTGTTAACAGACGCGAGAGGTACCACCAATAATGACAATGGTCCTCAAGGTACTTATAGGTACAATCTGCGGCGTTTGAATCAATGAGCTGGTGTCGAACAACCGTAGAATCATCCGATCGGAGGCCAATGATGAAAACCTCGCGTCAAACACGAAGAACCTGCCATTGAGGCATGCAAGCTCTAAGGCACCTGAAGGGAGTCTCTAGGTCACTTTCCTGGATAATGAGCTGAAGTCCACAAGAAGTAACCTTGATCGAAGGTGGGCCATAATGTTTCCCACATCATCGACACGAGACAGAGATAAAATATTTTGTGTGAGACATCAGAGGGAGGTGGTAAGTTTGCAGAGGCCAACTTCTCTTGAACATATCGGCGGCACGACAGCGGATTTGGCAGTATCTGACATCAAATGAGCAGAGGTCATGGTGACAAGGCAATGAGCAGATGAGAGGTCAAATAGGATAACCCAAACCCATGGAGGCTAGTGTAAAACAAGATGAGAAATCCCCACCCAGACACGAATGCAGACGAGTGCCATGTTCAAGAGCGACATACTGCCAACACGACCATTATTACAGTTTCATTTTCCCCACCATTTCTGGCAGGTACCCCGATTATTTTTGGGTGACAAGCTTGACGGGGATAGCATATGCTTGGAAAGTGTCATTTCGACGATGTCCGATGTCATTAAGTTTTAACGAGTCTGACAAAGGAAGAACTCGGCGTCTTTTCCTGTTTAGAGAGTCTGAAAAGACAGTGGAAAAGAAAACTCCAGGGGGGTCCTTTTTCGTAAAGTTGTGTCTCCCGAGCCCGAAAAAGTATAAAACGATGCTCGAAAGAACCGCCCAACCAGTATGATCGAGGAGTACTTTTCGTAAGTAGTGACTTCGACCCGAAAAAGTAAAAAAGCGGTCAGAAGTACGTCATTTTGGAGCCAATTACGAGTTCGAAACGACAAAAACCCGGCAATCTTTTTAGTTTAAACGGTCGAAAAAAGAGCTTTAAAGGCGACCGCCTCTCATTTCTTTAACGAGTCGAGAGGGGGACTTGGCAATCTTTTCATCTTTAAATGGTCAGAAAAGAGCTAAAAGTAGACCTCCATTTTTATTCTCTTTAACGAGTCAAAAAGGGAAAAATACTCGGCAATCTTTTCACATTTTACGAGTCAGAAAAGAGCTTAAAGGTGACTCGTCCTAGAGGAACGAGTGGTATAAAAGGTAGCAACTGGTTCCGGCAATGGTGGAACTGCTCAAAACATGTAATGGTCAAGAGGCTGGCTAATAAAACCACTCATCGCTGCGGTTCCTCAGGAAAGGATAAACAACCAAGTGAGAGCATATGATCGGCCAAAGAGATGGTAGTAATGGAATGAAAACAACCAAGGCTCATCTAGCAGAATTCAGCGGATAAAAATGGCAATCACAAGATGTAAATTGGGTATGGGTTCATTTTTACACAAGCTTGAACCATGGAGAACTTTGCTTGGATTCAATTTCATGTTTACACAAGCTTGAAACGACAAACTATGCTTGTTATAAGTTCGCATGTCCCCAACATAATGACGCAAAATCGAGGTACATGCCCCCCAAGCTTCATTGCATTCAACAAAGTGGATGGAATGAAGGTTCACGCTCGAGATCGATGAAAGACTCGACTTGTAGTTTACGAGATCTTAATCAAAAGACTCGATTTGGAAAGGGAGGTGTTTCATTTTTTAATGAGGTTGACACAGTAAAAGAACTATCCTCATAACCCTTGTTTCATTTTTTAATGAGCTTGACACAAGATCAGGAACTATGCTCGGGACACTTTGTTTCATTTTTTAACGAGCTTGACACAAGACAAGGAACTGTGCTCCAACCAAGCCTAGTTTCATTTTTTAAGGAGCTTGACATAGGAAAGGAACTATGCTCTGACCAGACCCAATTTCATTTTTTAGGGAGCTTGACATAGGAAAGTGAACTATGCTCCGACCAGACTGCCTCATAATGAATAGGAAGTCAGTGCTTCCAAGAGTGTTACTCCCGGTGAAAGGACCACAGCTTGGAAGTCAGGACCTAATGCCTCCAGGACACTATGCACGACGGTGTCATCACTGGATACAGGCACATTTGTCATAGTGCCAACATAATCTCTAATTGAGGCTCTAGAATTTCATAACTATCATGACCCCTTAGGTTTGATGAGAATAAATAGGCCTTTTGGCCTTCCTAAGGGAATGGATCTAGATGCTTAGGGGGAAGAGAAGTTAATAAACCCGTCTAATAATTCACCCCTCATCAAGTCTTAAGGAGAAATCATTGATCATATCTCCTATTGTTGGAGAGGTAAATCCCCTCTACGGATAGAGGCAATCCCTACTAGCCCAGAATGGGTCTAGCAACAATCAGTCAATGCTACTATGCAAGTTCCTAATTGCAAATAAAAGGTAGGCAATGAACACCTACTTGGATTCCAACGCTATTGTTTGATGAAGAGGTGCCCCTCTCGCTCCTTCGCTCTTGGCCGGTCACGATCCTCCGCGATCTCCGCGAATAGATACCTGCACACACGAAGAGAAAGACAAACACAAGCGTGGAATCTACTAAATGCAATTATACATCAGTCAGAAAGGACATAATTCACATTAACCATTGCAAACACAAATGAGAATGGAACCATAATAGTAGTCATCTATTATTAATCAATAACAGATAAAGGTACAACCAAAGTTCTGACGCTGAGTCCTTCTCTAGAGGGTCCAGCCAGCAAGTCTCTTAAGCATTCACCCTTGAAGGTAGATTCTCCCAAGACAAAACTCTCTCTCACACAAGCAATACTCACAACCTTCCTTAAGCTCTCTAGCAAATCCACACTTGTCACACCAACTACCTACTAGCAGCAGCACTCTAAGCACTATGAATTCCACACTATCAAAAACTATCCCCCCCAAAACTAGCTGCTCATGGCAATGGTAGAGGCTTAAATAGGAAGGAGTCTCCATGAATGGTGGGAGGATGAGCTTATCTCCAAGGAAGGTGGCTCAAATGACGGAACAGACATGCCAGAGAAGGGAGGGCGACATTTACAAGGCCAACAACCAGGTCTGGAGTCATCTGGAAGGCCGGCTGTTAGAACAAACTCGCCCAAACTGGATCAGCGCGGGTCCATAACTGCACTGGAGCGCTGACATCGCATCTTAATAATGGAGCAGGCTGTGTCAGCGCGATCAGATATGAATAACAAACGCGCTGGCTCATGAAATTCGATCAGCGCGGGAAACACGTGTGCTTCCGCGCTGGCAGCGCATTCGGTCTGTTATGGAGCGCCCATCAGCGCGGTTATTTTGACAAAAGTCGCGCTGATAGCAAAAACTTTGGCAAAGTGGGTCATTTGACAACATTAGAGAGCATGAGCATGATTAACTTGGACTCATGACACAGTAGGAAGACTGACAGGGAGACAGTGACAAATTACTGTGTAACACCTATGAAATGAAATATTCTAGAACAAATGTATGGACATGTTGTGGCAAAATAAGAACCCCCCATTTTTACTTATTATCTTCATAATAATAATGGGGACTCTTTATGTAAATTTTGGCCATATCACTCCGTTAATGCTTTGGTTGGATATATTTGTGAGATTTTCACTTTCTTCATATTTGCATTTGTTGGATAGTTGGAATGGTCTGAATGGTTGGTGGCACTTGGTATGTTAGCATTGATGTCAACCGGACTAGCATTAAGGTTAGAGGTAGAAGATGTTAGAATTTATGAGCATGTTGTTTAGGGGGAGGCCCATGGTTGTTGTAGTGTTCTGTATATAATTATCATAGTAGCAGGCTTAGCGAAGAAGCCATAAAATATGACTATGATGGTTGGGAGTTACAAATTTTGGAGGAGATTATGTCTCAAGAGATCATCTTAGTTTCTCTTGAAAGTGAAATAGTTAGATAGTGTTCTGGAAAATATTTCCAATGGTATGTAGAACTATAGAAAAGGCCTTAAGAATCAAGAGTTACATTCAGTTGACTTTTGTTGACATAAAATCATATTCTCGAGACTTAGGCAGATTTTGAACTAAGGTCAGACTTAGGTGAGTCAGGCCTAGTTGGAGGCTGGTCCATGTAGAATAGTTAGCAGGAGAATAAAATCCCTGATCCCCTAACCTTCGACCTATGTGGAACCATCTATAGGTCGGGAGATGGGTATATCCGAGACCAGTCAGAATTCAGGCCATGAAATAAATCTTAGCAAGAATAAAGAATCCCTCAACTCCTCAACCCCTAACCTATGTGGGACCCGATACAGGCAAACAAGTGGCAGAATTAGATTGGCTCATAGTGATGTGTTGGGAACAATGTTGTAGAGACGTCAACATGAAATAGAAGTACAGAGGACACATGGTAGGCATATTTCACATTCTTGAGTGGGCTAATGGGCCAAATATAGGTTACACATGTCACCATATAGAAGGTGCCACATGGCCCAGATGATGTTAGCATGACATAATATGAAGATGTGGTAGAACCTTGAAGGTTGTGCAAAGGTGTTTTTTTATGAATTTTTTCTCATGTATTTTGTTTTCGGTGTTGAATGAATAAATTAGGCCAAAACAGTGAAAAAGGACCCAAGTTAGGCCTACAAGAAAATTGAACCATCAAGCTAGTCAGACCTATGGGAAATTCGAGGGTCAAGGAAAATGTAAGCATATAAGCATGCAGAGCAGGCCAACTCATGACCTATAAACCAGCATTGAAAGGTGTGCCCAAGAGTCAGATTTGTAGTGTTTTTCAATGTTAAAGAATTTTTAGGCCTCAAGTACTAGTCATGAAGTCGAAGGAAAACACATATGAATAATAAGTGAAGCGGGTCAACCCACGGCCTTCCAACCTCCCAACCAACATTGAATGGCGATGCACCAGAGTTGTTGTTTGTATTAATGAATACCGTAGAGAACGGAGGCACAAGAGAGTGAGGATCACGATTACACAAATGCTTTAATGGATTCAATAGTGACTATCATAGGCAGGAGATTGAGATAAGAAAGGACCATGATTTGCAAAGGTTGAAATTGACTTCAAAATAGACATACTTGAGATTTCTTGCATGCCTCATAGAATTAAATGAGTAGAATAACTCAAGGATTCTATATCAATAGGTATGGGCTTTAGTGGTATGTTGCAGATGTAAATTTCATGTATCATATGTAACAATAGGATGCAGTGCCATGTTTATTGTACAGGGAAAATTAAGTGGAGGTACCCCTAGCATGCATAGTTTGAAAGAAAATTTATTTCTCAATATGGAATAAACTCAAGTGGAAATTCTTTGCATTAATTGTAGTGCAATTACAGTTGGATCCCACTCTTAGTGATTAATGTTGTTCCAGTGGCCTTCCACTCTGATGGAACAACAACATGGAGAGTCGTGCAAAAGTATGCTTCCAAAAAATGTGTTGTAGAGACAACAAAGACAACATTGATCATAGTGCAGTTATGAAATGTGGGGAAATGGAGAATTGTTGATTGCTAAAGAGCGTAGTGTTGTGGGTGTGTGACTGAACTAAGTGTCATTGAGAGAAGGTGTATCACAGGGCCTAGACCTAAGTTGCTTGAGAAGAAAATACCACATTTCGAAGGAGAACTGGGGAGCTGAAGGAAAGGAATTGATACTAGAGTAGACTAAATTTGTATTTCTATGTATATGCATTCGCCTCTGTTTTCTGTTTGAAAATTGTATGAAAGGTAGAACAATGTCTTGAGTAGGTAGTTGCCTGCATTCATAAGAGTTTTTTTCCTCTTTGCAAGTAGTGGATTGCTATCTTAAGGGGGTTGGTTCCTCCTATGAGTGTGTTCTCACAAAAAAAATCATGTAATTAAGTAGGTTCTTAATTTAAATCATAACAACAAACATATTGGTGGTTTTCTTCCTTTGGGTTTCCACGTAAAAATACATATGTCAATATGTGTATGCTACTCATGTGATGGATTGTTTATACATATGATTGTTGTATCTTGTTATTTATTCGTATTTTGTATGAATTCCATCACAAGTAACTGACAATAGTGAAATAATTAAATATTTATCTTAAAGGTTTAAGAACCTCACTATTACTAATTCACCCCCCCCCCCCCAAGTAATTCCTTATTCCAACAATTGGTATCAGAGCCAAGTTCCTTCAGGAACATTCTAACCACTGGAAGGTATATCCATAAGGAATTATGTATAGGAAAGAGAGTCAAAATGTTTACTCAAGCAAGATACCAGTATTTGATGGGACAAACTATGACTTTTGGAAAGTTAGGATGGAAGATTATCTTATGTCCTTAGGAGTAGATGTTTGGAGCTATGTACTAGTAGATTACACTATTCCTGATATTCATCCCATAGATGTAGACAATAAAAGGGTGTATGGAAGCAATTCTAAATCTAAGAATGCCATTCTCTTTGGCCTTAGTCAATCTAAGCTTATAAAGGTGATGCATTGGAAGTATACCAAGGAAGCGTGGGTGAATCTCATTTAGAGTCATGAAAGAGATGATAAAGTCAAGTAGGTCAAACTTCAAACCTTCAGAATGAGGTTTGAACGCTTAAAAATTAGTGAAGAAGAAATCATAGTAGAATACTTAGAGTTGATGAAGTAATCAATATGAATAGAGGACTCGATGAAGCTATCAAAGAAGAAATAATTGTTCAAAAAGTCTTAAAATATCTACCCATGACATTTAATGCCAAAATATCTGCCATTGAAGAGATGTCTGATTTAAATAATCTTACAATGGACCAGTGGCTTGGTATTCTCACAACCTATGAGATAAGAGTAGGAAAACAAAAGTCTAAACCAAAGGAAGCAGTGTTTAGGGTGTCCAAGAAGGCTAAGGAGCACAAATATCATCAAGATTTCTCTAGTTGCAAATTTGATTAGGAGCCAACACATTTTTCCAAGAAACTAAATCGTGGCTCAGGAAAGTATAAATGGATGCTACCCTTTAAATTCTTTGATTGTATAAGAGTTGGACATTTCTCATCCAATTGCCCTTAAAAACAAAGGACAGAAAAGAAGATGATTAGAAATTTAGAAGAAAATATCAAAAACATTAGAAGAATAAGCTTTCTATGAAAAATGGACTCTACTCCAAAGAGGATGGATCAACGCCATAATTAGACAGTGAAAACTCCTTAGAGGATGAGTCAAATGAGAATTTACTCATGGGATTTGTGGCAGACTCGAAGAAACAAAATACTACGGACTCTAAAGAGGGAAAAGAAGAAATACGATTAGTGGACTTTGAAGGGGAGCTCATTAGTGCTCTTGATGAGTTAAGGAAGGTTAGGAGAAATAAAAAGAAACTAAAAGAATAGTTGCAGCGTGCTGCAGAAGGTATGTACAACTTAGACAATGAGGATTTTGTTTATCAAAAATAGAAACTCAAAGAAGCCATTAAAATCAAAGACAATTTAACTCTTGTACTAGAAGAAACACAAGGAACCTATGTGAAACTAGAAGAAGAGAAAAAACATCTAAAGCACAAGATTTTCAAAGTAAAGAGGGAAATTATTTCAAATACATGAAAATATGAAATTTTGTATTTGAAAGTCAAATTAGAAGAAACTAAAGGAAAAGAAGAAGTTCTTAATGAATTGATCTATGGATGGGAAAACAATTGTCAAAGTGTTGAGGTAGTAGTTGTCTCTATGAGAACAAATCTTGAAATAGTGGAGACCAATAAGGGTATAAATGACAAGATGGAAGAAGAAACAAGAAATTTAGATCAGATTCTAAATAGTCAAAGGTATCTAGAAGATAAATCAAGCCTAGCATACTCTAGACCACTGGAATATTCTACGGGGAAAATAAATTTCAGGTTCGCAGGATTTAAGGAAACCTAGATCCATGCAAAGATGCATCAAGAAATAACCATTGAATACAGAAAGGTAGAAATCCAAATAGGATCCCATCACTGGAGTAATAATAATTCCAATTTCACAAAGGAGTCACACCACGAGAGAATGAATCAATAAACAAGACAACATAGGTACCTTCATGCACAAACTCATGAACTATCTAACTTTAGGTAAACTCATTTATGTTACGGTAACTATTATAAATTTCATGTATTTGGACATAAATCTATTTATTATAGAAGGGTCAAAGTTGAAAGAGATGAAAATTTCAAATACAATAAGTATCAAAATTACAAACCTAAAAACTATCATCCCATAGATAGAAATCCCTTCTCTACCCTGAAGCTTGATGTTGAATGTTTCAAGTTCAATAACTTTGGGCACAACACAAGTGAATGCATAAGCAGGTTTTTGTATCCACCTAAATTTCAGGACACTTGGAAACCAACCTTAGTATGGAAAGAACATGCAATGTGGGCTTGCTCTGTTGGCACATTATCAAGAGAACAGATGGTATGTAGATAGTGGTTGTTCCAAGCATATGCCTAGGGATAAGTGAAAATTTGTCGCTAAAATAAAAGGACAGAAGGAATAATGTCACGTTCGGCAACAATGCCCCAACAAGAATTAAGGTTAAGGTCATAGTCAGTCTTGATGAAAAGACTAAAGACCAAATATTTGTTGTATGTAGAAAGTCTCAAGCACAAATTGCTTATTGTAAGCCAGATGTGTGATAATGGCTATAATGTAACCTTTTGATCCAAATATTGTGAGATTCGACATGAAGAGAATGGAAAACTTTTGGGAAAGTAAGTCAGAACTCACAATAATTTATATGTGTTTGATGACTCTAGTCTATGCTGGTATCTAAGCAAGAAAAATAAAACTCAGTTATGGCACAAAATACTTGGTCCTATGAATTTTGACAGTCTAATAAGCATTAGCAAGATGGGAATTGTGAGAGGAGTTCCAAGACGGTCAAGACCTGATATTTCAATATGAAAATCATATAAATTTGGTAACAAAACTAGGACTCATTTCAAGACAAAAGAATTCTCTTCATCTAGACCATTGGAGTTGATTCACATAGATATCTGCGGCCCAACTAGAGAAAAAGTCCCAAGAGGAGAGAGGTATTTTATGTTTCTTATTGATTATTTTACCAAGGCCACTTGGATCATGCTCTTAAAGGAAAAATAAAAAGCATTTAAAAACTTACAAAAGTTTAAAGCTCATGTGGAAAATGAGAAAGATCTAAAGTTAAAATGCTTAAGATCAGACAAAGGACGAGAATACACTTAAAGAGAGTTTGAAGAAATCTATGAAGAGCATGGCATAAGGAGGCAATATTTTATGGCTAGAACTCCACAAAAAAATGGATTATTTGAGAGAAAGAACAAAACAATTTAGGAGATGGCTAGAAATATGATGGATGAATTAGATGTACCTCACACCTTCTCGGGAGAAGCAACACAAGCAAAAATGTACCTATCAAACATAACACAACTCAGGCCTAGTAGTGATAAAACTCCCTATGAATTGTGGAAGGGAAGACCTGCATTAGTAAAGCACTATAAGGCATTTGGGAGCAAATGCTTTATCAAAAGGAATGATAAAGATCCTAGAAATTTTTATGCATGTGCTAATGAGGGTATATTTGTAGGGTACTCTGCTCGGAGTAAAGGATACAAATTCTACAAAAAAAGGACAGAGAAGATTGAAGACTACATTGATGTATTAATAGATGAAATAATGCCACAATAAAAGTCCTCCAGAAGAGAATTCATCCATTAGGCCATCAGATCATGAAGAAATAGAGTCGGATAATGAGGATGTAGAAATGATCACAACTCCAAGGCCCACAACACCATCCAAATATGTACAAAAAGAACATCCCAAGAGTCAATTTCTTGGAGATAAAACACTTGGGGTTCAAACTAGGAGGAAACTTGTTGGTAGTCCAAGCTATGTAAATATTTCTTGTCTATCTCAGGTTGAGCCTAAGAATCTCAGTCAGGCTAGTGAGGGCAAGTCCTGGGTGAGAGATACAGATGAAGAACATGACCAAATTGAGAAGAATGACACTTGGGAGCTTGTTCCAAGAAATAAAGAGAAAAATGTCATAGGCATGAAATGGATCTTCAAAAATAAGTTAAATGAGCAAGGTCAAGTAATCAGGAATAGGGCTCGATTAGTCTGCAAAGGGTATGTCTAGTTAGAGGGGATATATTTTTAGGAAACCTTTGAACTGACATCTATACTATAAGTTATGAGAATGTTTCTTGCCTTTTCCAGACATAAAAACATTAAGGTATATCAGATGGATGTGAAGTCAGTGTTTCTCAATGGAGATCTGGAAGAATAAGTTTATATTGAGTAGCCAAAGGGATTCACGATCACCGCAAATGAAGGGTTTGTGTGTAAACTGAAAAAGGCCTTATATGGACTCAAACAGGCCTCTAGAGATTGTTATGCCAGATTGGATAAATATCTTCAAAAACAAGGATTTAAGAGGGGGACTGCAAATAAAAATATGTATGTAAAATCTGAAGATGAACACCTATGTATTGTGGTAGTGTATGTAGATGACATAATCTTTGGGAGCGATCTAGAGCAGTTGGGGCATCAATTCATAAATTGTATGCAAGCAGAGTTTGATATGTCCATGATAAGAGAACTGACATTTTTCTTAGTATTGCAAGTTTTGCAATCAAAATATGGGGTATTTATCTCTGAATTCAAATAACTATGAGAAACTTTGAAGAAATTCAGACTGGAAGATTGCAAGACGATTAGCATCCCCATGGTTATAGGCTATAAGTTATGCAAAGAAGATGAGACACCACTGGTAAACTAGACTATCTACAGATATATGATAGGGAGATTGATGTATCTTATAGAATGTAGACCATACATCATGCAAGTAGTAGGTTTGGTGGCCAAATTTCAAGCCTACCCCTCTGAAAGTCATGTCATTGCTATAAAAAGGATTTTCAAATACCTGTAAGGGACAATAGACTATGGGTTGTGGTATGATAGAAGTAGAGTGTTTAAATTGAAGTCCTATATTGATGGTAATTTTGCAGATGGTATTTATGACAAGAAAAGCACCTTTGGTGCATCATTCTTTTCGAGAAATTGCTTAGTGTCCTGGGTCAACAAGAAACAAGGCTCCATTTTTCTATAAACTGTTGAAGCAGAGTCTATTGTAGTTGCCACTTGTTGCTCATAAATTGTTTGGATGAAGAAGATCATGTGTGACCACAAAAGTGTGATCAACATCTCTAAGAATCTTGTCATGCACTCGAATACCAAGCATATTCCTATCAAGTTTCATTTCTCTAGAGAACAGGTTGCTACTAATATTTTCCGACTTGAATATGTGGCCACTAAAGAACAACTAGTAGACATCATTACTAAGCCAGTTACCAAGATATCCCTCTATGTATCTCCAACAATAGATAGGAGTTGTGACTCCTCCTCCCAAATGACTCAATTACAATGAGTATTGGTAGCTACTCAACTTGAAGGATCATAGTAGGCTGCAGTGTTTCAAGGGGAGACTCCAAAAGAATCCTTTGCCATTGATGAGAAAAGGGGAGAAAATTTGTAATTCCAAGGAGAAGAACAATGATGTTTGGTTTCATAGAGATATTATGATGTTTCCTTCAATGTCAAAGGGGATATTGTTGGATAGTTGGCATTGTCTAAATGGTTGGTGGCACTTGGTATGTTGGCATTGATGTCAACTAGACTAGCAATGAGGTCAGAGGCAGCAGATGTTAGCATTAATGAGCAATTTATTGAGGGGGAGTTTGATGGTTGCTGCAGTGTTTTGTAGAGAATCATCATAGTAGAAATCTTAGTGAATAATCCATAAAACAATGACTATGATGGTTGCAAGTTCCAAATTTTGGAGGAGATTATGTCTCAAGAGATAAACTTAGTTTCTACTGAAAGTGGCAGAGTTAGATAGTATTCTAGAAAATCTTTCCAATGGTATGATGAAGTCTAGAAAAGGGCTTATGGATTAGGAGTTATAGTTAGTTGAAGCTTGCATACATAAAAGCTCATTCAATCAGGACTAGAAATATTTTGAACTAAGGTCAAACTTAGATGAGTTGGGCCTAGCCGGAGGTCAGGTCACATAACAGAGTTAGTAGGACAATAAAATCCCTGACCCCTTGACCTTCAACCTATGTGAGACAATCTCTAGGTCAAGAGATGGGTCTAGTTGGGACCAATCAAAAGTCAAGTCATGCAGTAAATATTAGAAAGAAGAAAAAAACCCTCGACTTCTTGAACCACGACCTATGTGGGACCCAATATAGGCAAACAAGTGGGAGAATGTGATTGGCTCATGGTGATGTGTTGGAAGCAACATGGAATATGTTGTCAACATGATGTGGAAGTACGAAGGACACATGGAAATCATATTTGACATTCTTGGGTGGAATAATAGGCCAAATTTAGGTGACAAGTGTCACCATACACAAGGTTCCACTTGGCCCAGATGATGTCAACACGACATAAGCTGATGATGTGGCAAAACCTCAAAGGTTTCACCAAGTCATTTTTTTGTGAATGTTTTCACGTGTATTCGGTTTTTGGCTTTGAATGAATAGAACATGCCAAAATAGTGAAAAAGGAGCCAAGTCAGGCCTATAGGAAAATCGAACCTCGAAGCTAATTGGGCCTATGGGAAAGTTAGGGGGTCGAGGAAAATGAAGGCACATAAGAAGGGAGAATGGGATGAAATATGACCTCCCGACTAACATTGAAAGGTGTGACCAAGAGTCATTTTTGTGGTGTTTTTCAATGTTAAAGAATTATCAAGCCTCTAGGTCTAGTCATGAAGTTAGAGGAAAACATGGATGCATAAAAGGTTAAGCAGGCTGACCCACGATCTTCCAACCTCCCAAATAATATTGAATGGTATTGCACCAGAGTTGTTTCATGCATTAATGATGACTACAAAGAAAGAAGGCACAAGGTAGCAAGGACCATGATTGCACAAATTCTTTAATGGAGTCAATAGTGACTATCGTAGGTAGGAGAATAAGATAAGAAAGGACCATGATTTGCAAATGTTACAATTGACTTCAAAATAACCATGCTTGATATTTCTTGTATGCCTCATAGAATTAAATGAACATAATAGCTCAGGGATGCCATACCAGCAGTTATGGGCTCTGGTGGTGTGCTGCAGATATAGATGTCATGTATCAAATACAACAACATGATGGAGTGCCATGTTGATTGTATAAGAAAAATTCAATGGAGGTACTCCTAGCTTGCACATTTCGACTAAGAATTTATTTCTTAGTATGGAATACAGTTAGCTAGACATTCTTTTCATTAATTGTAATGCAACTACAATTGGATCCCTTTCTCATTGATTAATGCAGTTACAGTAACCTTGTACTCTGATGGAACAACACCATGGAGAGACGTGCAGAAGTACGATTCTAGGAAATCTATTATAGAGACAATGGGGACAACATCAATCACAATGAAACAAATGAAAAAAACAGTGGAGAATAGTTATGAAAAGTGGGGGAATGCAGAATTGTTGACTTTTACCAAGTGCAGTGCTGCTAGTGTGTGACTGAGCTAAGTGTCACTTAGAGAAGGTGTATCATAGGTCCTAGAAATGAGCTAGTTAAGTAGAAAAAAGCACACTTTGAAGGAGAGCTGGGAGTTGAAGGAAAGGAAATGATATTAGAGCATACCAAATTTGTATTTCTATATATATGCATTCGCCTATGTTTTCAGTTTGAAAGTTGTACGGAAAGTATAACAATGGCTAGAGAAATAGTTGCATGCATTCATAAGAAGCTAGTGCCTCTTGGAAAGTAGTGTTTTGTTATATTAAAGGGGTTTGTGCCTCCTGTCAATGGATATTCACAAAAAAATTGATGCAATTAAGTAGGTGCTTAATTTACATCATAACAACAAACATGTTGGTGGTTTTCTCCCTTTGGGTTTCCATGTAAAAATACCTGTGTCAATATGTGTATGCTGCTAATGTGATGGATTATGTGTACATGTGAATATTGTATCTTGTTGTTTATTTTTATTGTGTATGAATTCCCTCACAATTAACTGATAGTAGTGAAAATAATTAAATATTTATACTTAAAGGTTTAAGAACCTCACAATTACTAATTCATCCCCCCCTCAGTAATTCATTATTCGAATAATTGGTATCAGAGCGAAGTTCCTTCAGGAACAGTCTAACCATTGGAAGGCAAATCCATAAGGAATTATGTCTAGGCAAGAGAGTCAAGATTCTCACTCAAGAAAGATACTAGTCTTTGATGGACAAACTATACCTTTTGGAATTTTAAAATGGAAGTTTATCTTATGTCTCTAGGAGTAGGTGTTTGGAGCTATGTACTAGTACATTACGATGTTCTGATATATTCCTCCCACAGATGCAAATAGTAGAAAGGTGTATGGAAAAAATGCTAAAGCCAAGAATAACATTCTCTTTGGCCTTAGTCAATCTAATCTTGTAAAGGTGATGCACTATAAGTCTGCCAAGGAAGTGTGGATGAAGCTCAACCAAAGTCATGAAGGAGACAATAGGTTCAAGAAGGCTAAACTTCAAACCTTCTGAATGAGGTTTGAAAGCTTAAAAATAAGTGAAGAAGAAATCATAGTAGAAGACTTCCTCAGAGTTATGAAGTAACCAATATGAATAGAGGACTCAGTGACACCATCAAAGAAGATATAATTGTTCAAAAAGTCTTAATATCTCTACCCATGAGATTTAATGCCAAAATATATGTCGTTGAAGAGATGTTTGATCTAAATAATATGGTGATGGACCAACTGCTTGGTACCCTCATAGCCTATGAGATGAGAGTATGAAAAGAGAAGTTTGGATCGAAGGAAGAAATGTTCAAGGTGTCCAAGAAGGCTAAGGAGCACAAATATAATCAAGATTTCTCTAGCTGTGAATCTGATTAGGAAATGACACAATTTTCCAAGAAACTAAAGTGTGGCTTAGGAAAGTAAAAAGGAAATTTTCCCTTTAAATTATTTGATTGTGGAAGAGTTGGAAATTTCTCATCCAAGTTTCCTTACAAAGAAAGGACAGAAAAGGAAGAGGATTAGAAATTTAGAGGCAAATCTCAAAAACATTAGAATAAGAAGCTTTCTATGAAAAAGGGACTCTACTCCAAAGAGGATAGCTCAACACCAGAATTAGATATTGAAAACTACTCAAAGGATGAGTTAAATGAGTATTTACTCATGGAATTTGGAGCAGACTCCAAGAGACAAAATACTACAAACTCTGAAGAGGGAGAAGAAGAAGTAGGAGTAGTGGACTTTGAATGGGAGCTCATTAGTGCTCTTCATGAGTTAAAGAAGCCCAGGAGAAAGAACAAGCAACTAAAAATATAACTGAATCATGCCAAAGAATGTATGTATAACTTAGACAATGAGGAGTTTGTTTATCAAAAAGAAAAATTTGAAGAAGTCGTTAAAAGAAAAGAAAATTTAGCTCTTTTTCTAGAAGAAAAACAAGGAACCTCTGAGAAATTAGAAGAAGAGAACAAGCATCCAAAGCAGTAGTTTTTCAAATTAAATAGGGAAATGATTTCAAAAATATTCAAAGATGAAATTTTGTCTCTAAAAGTCAAATTAGAGGAAGCTAAACTTAAATAAGAAGTTCTTAATGACTTGATCCATGAATGAGAAGAAAATTATCAAAGTCTTGAGGCAGAAGTTGTCTCAATGAGAACAAATCTTGAAAGATAGGAGACTAATAAGGTTATAAATAAAAAGGTGGAAGAAGGAACAAGAAAGCTAGATCATATTTTGAATAGTCAAAGGTCTTCAGAATACAAATCAGGCCTGGGATACTCTAGACCATTCGAATCTTCTACAGGGAAAATGAACTTCAAGTTTGTAAGATTTAAGGAAACCCAGAGTCATGAAAATATACATCAATAAATAATCATTGAAGACAAAAAGATAACAGTCCATAGAGGATGCCATCAATGGAGTTATAATAATTCCAATTTCCTAAAGGAGTCACACCACCAGAGACTGAATCAATCAATAAGACAACAAAGGTACCTTCATGCACACACTCATGAACTATCTAACTTCAAATAATCTCTTTTATGTTATGGTAACTGTTATAAATGTCATGTCTTTGGAAATAAAGTTGTTTATTATTGAAGGGTCAAAGTTGAAAGAGATGAAAATTCCAGATACAATAAGTATCAAAATTACAAACCTCAAAACTCTCCTCCAATATATAGAAATCCATTCTCTCCCCTGGTGGCTAATGTTGAATGCTTCAAGTGAAATAACTTTGGGAACAAATCAAGTGAATGCAGAAGCAAGTTTGTGTATCCATCTAAATCCTAGAACACTTAGCAACCAACCTTTCCAAAAGATAAGGTGAATTGGAAACAAAAGTATGGAAAGAACATGAAATGTGGGCTTGCTCTGTTGATACATAATCAAGAGAACTAATGGTATGTAGATAGTGGTTGTTCCAATAATATGACCAGGGATAAGAGAAAATTTCTATCGCTAAAATAAAAGGATAGAGGGAACAATGTCACTTTCAGCAAAAATGTCGCAATAAGAATTAATGGTAAGGGCATAGTCAGTCTTGATGAAAATACTAAAGCCCAAAATGTGTTGTATGTAGAAGGTCTCAAGCACAACTTGCTTAGTGTAATCCAGATGTGTGATAATGATTATAATGTAACCTTTCAATCCAAATATTGTGAGATTCGACATGAAGAGAATGGAAAGATGGTGGGAAAGGCAGTCAAAACTCACAATAATATATATGTGTTTCATGACTCCATAGTAAGTTGTTATCTGACAAGACAAATGAACCTTAGTTATTGCACAAGAGACTTAGTCATATGAATTTTGAAAGTCTAATAAGAATCAACAAGATGAGAGTTGTGAGAGGATTTCCAAGACTATCAAGGCCTGGTAATTCAATTTTCAAATCATGTAAATTTGTTAAGAAAACTAGGACTCATTTCAAGACAAAAGAATTTAATTCATCTAGACCACTGGAGCTAATTTAGATAGATATCTGCATCTAAACCAAATCAAAAATCCCAAGAGGAGAGAGGTATTTTATGTTGCTTATTGATGATTTAACCAGGGCGACTTGGATCATGCTCATAAAAGAAAAATCAGAAGTGTTCTTAAATCTCAGGTGGAAAATGAGAAGATCTAAAGATAATACACTTCAAGAGAGTTTGAAGAATTCTGTGAAGAGCATTACATGAGGAGGCAATATTCTATGGCTAGAAATCCATAACAAAATGGAGTAGTTGAGAGGAGTAAAAGAACAATCCAGGAGATGGCTAGAGCTATGATGGATGAAGTAGATGTACCTCAGACCTTTTGGGGAGAAGAAACATAAGCAACAATGTATCTATAAAAGAGAACACAACTCAGGCCTAGTAGTGATAAAACTCTGAGTTGTGGAAGGGAATACCTACATCAGTAAAACACTATAATGTATTTGGGGGAAAATTATTTATCAAAAGGAATGATAAAGATGCTCGAAAGTTTGATTCACGTGCTAAAGAGGGTATATTTATGGGGTTCTCTACTCGAATTAAATGATAGAAGTGATACAACAAAAGGACAAAGAGGATTGAATATTGCTTTGATGTAGTAATAGATGAAATAACACCACAATTAGAGTCCTCAAGAGGAAACATGAACTCATATGGGGAAGAGATTTCAACCATCACACCATCAGACCATGAAAATGGAGTCAGATAATGAGGATGTAGAAATTAGCACAAATCCAAGGCCCAAAAAACCATCTAGGTTTGTAGAGAAGGAACATCCTAAGAATCAAAATCTTATAGATCAAAGACTTGGGGTTCAAACTAGGATTGAAATTTGTTGGAATTCCAAGCTATGAAAATCTTTCATTGCTATCTTAGGTTGAGCCTAATAATCTCAGTCAGGCTAGTGAGGACAAGTCTTGGGTGAGACCTATGAATGAATAACTTGACCAAATTGAGAAGAATGACACTTGGGAGCTTGTCCCAAGACCCAAAGAGAAAATGTCATAGGTAAAAAATGGGTCTTCAAAAATAAACTAAATGAGCAAGGTCAAGTAATCAAGAACAAGGCTCGATTAATCTTTAAAGGGTATGCCCAAATACGGGAGATAGATTTCGAGGATACCTTTGCATCAGTAGCTAGATTGGAATCTATCATAATTTTTCTTTCCTTTACCAACCATAAAAACATGAAGGTATATCAGATGGATGTCAAGTCAACATTTCTCAATGGAGATCTAGAAGAATAAGTTTACATTGAGCAACCAAAGGGATTCATGCTCATTGCAAATGAGGGATTTGTGTGCAAACTGAAAAAGGCCTTATATGGACTCAAACAAACCCCTAGAGCTTAGTATTCCAAATTGGATAGATATATTTAGGAATAAGGATTTAAGAGGGGCATTGCAGATATAAATCTATACATAAAATCTGAATATGACCACCTATTGATTTGGTAGTGTATGTAGATGATATAATCTTTGGCAACAATCTAGAGTAGTCAGGGAATCAATTCGTAAACTGTATGAAAATAGAGTTTGAGATGTCCATGATAAGAGAACTTTCCTTTTTCTTAATATTGCAATTTTCTCAATCAAAATATGGGGCATTTACCTCCCAATCCAAATACCTATGAGAAATTATGAAGAAATTCAGACTAGAATATTGCAAGCCGGTTAGCACCCCCATGGTTATAGGTTGTAAGTTATGTAAAGAAGATGAGACACCAATGGTAAATCAAAATGTCTACATATGGATGATAGGGAGCTTGTTGTATCTTATAGCTTCTAGACCAAACATCATGCATGCAGTGGGTCTAGTGTCCAAATTTTAAGCCTGCCCTGTGAAAGTCATGTCATTGTTGTAAAAAGGATTTTCAAATACCTGGAAGGAATAATGAACTATGTGTTGTGGTATGCTAGAATCAGGGAGTTTAAATTGGATGCCTATATTGATGGTGATTATGTTGGTAGTATTGATAACAACAAGAGAACCTCTAGTGCATCATTCTTTTTGGTAAACTATTTAGTGTCTTGCTTAAACAAGAAACAAGACTCCATTTCTTTATCAACTATTGAAGCAGAGTATATTGTAACTACCATTTGTTGCTAATGAAATCTCTGGATGAAGCAGACCTTGAAGGAAATGAAAGTAGAATTGACTGATCCAATTCCAATCATGTGTGACAACACAAGTGCAATCAACATCTCTAAGAATCCTTTCATGCACTCAAAGACCAAACATATCCCTATCAATTTTCATTTCTTGAGAGAATGGGATGCTGGTAATATTTTCCGACTTGAATATGTGGGCACTAAAAAACAACTAGCAAACATCATTGCTAAGCCAGTTGCAAGAGATCCCTTTGTGTATCTCTAGAAACAAATTCCCAAATGACTCAATTACAACGAGTATTGGAAGCTACTCAACTTGAAGGATCAGAGTAGGTTGTTGTATTTTATGGGGGGACTCTAGAAGAATTATTTGCCATTGATGACAAAGGGGGAGAAGATTTGTAATGTGAAGGAGAAGAACAATGATGCTTGGTCTTAGGTGGAGCTTAGGATGTTTCCATCAATGCTAAAGGGGGATATTGTTGGATAGTTGGCATTGTTTGAATGGTTGGTGGCACTTGGTATGTTGGCATTGATGTTGACCATACTAGCATTGAGGTCATAAGCAACAAATGCTAGAATTGAGGAGCATATTGTTTAGGGGAAGTCTCATGGTTGTTGCAATGTTATGTAGAGACATCATAGTAGCAGTCTTAGTGAAGAAGCCATAAAAACATGACTATGATGGTTGGGATTTCAATAGTTTGGAGGAGATTATGTGTAAGGTCCCACCTTACCAACCATCAATAGTATAGAGAAGTAAAGGTCAAATTGAATACTATTACTCAATTTTTATTTTTATTTTATTTTTGTTTTACTCATAATATGACTAACTTAGCTATCATGTAATCATGTTCCTTCAGCTATTTCAATGTAAGAATATAACATAAGAAGTCGGGGATAACTTTATCTTAATATCACAAAATATATTGACCCAAAAAAATTTCTAAATTCATCAATTAAAATTCCAATTATTAAGCTAATGCTTCAATCATGAGAATTGTATAATGAATGTTGCAGCAAGAGAAACTAATGTTACCAATTCATAAGCATATTATTCTTCAAAATGTGTCAAGTAAAACAATGGACCTGCATAAATTGGGCACAAGTAGTTGTTTTCTACAATCATTGAAGCATAACGATGCACCCATGAATACATGCAGCTCATACAAAATGTATTATGCTCATTTTCACAAATTCGTACAAAATTAGTCATTGCAAAATTGTTTCCAACAACAACCATTTTTTTTAAATGAAAGCTTTAGATAATAAAAGTAACAATTGTCTTATTCTCTATTCACACTTCAACAAATTATTAAATTCATTTTCACATTCATACAAAAACTTGCAAACATAGGAAGCTACATCCATTAAATAATCTATTCATAAATTTTCTAGTGCATAAAAGCTACAGTAAGTAGGACATTTACTCTAACAATTTGTATGCACAAAAACTACATCCATTGAAGTTTTGACAAACACTTTGCAAGCATGCAATCTAAAAACTACAACCATTGGGGACTTTTGACAAACACTTCGCAAGCATGCAATCTAAATCCATTGAGGCCTTTTAACAAACACTTTGCAAACACGCAATCTATAGCCATTAAGGCATTTTGTCAAACACTTGGAAGCCACAATCTCTTAAGGAAATTTGACATGAATATAAGATTCTCCCTCAACCTATTTGGATCATAAAATTTATATATTAATTCTTCAAATGAAAAAAATATTAAAACAATGACTAATTCATCTTATTCTTTCACCCAAAAGTTGACAACAGACATACACAGTTGGCAACAACAATCTGCAAAATCACCCAGATTTACGATTTGGGTTTTGAAAATTGTTTTTTTTTTAATCAAATTAGGGGTTACAGGTCCTTATGGTACGAATACCCCCTGATGTTGTCCTGAATCGGTACAAAACCATGCATGGATTAATTTTTAAAAACTAGCAAATATGTTGACTTCGGGAATTTTATTTACAATTTTTATCAAATAGATGGCATGCAAGGTTGAATCTACAACTATGCAAAACAAATAACAACCTATTATTAAATTATAATTACTTATGTATTGTCTAAATGCCTTTCAAAATCATTCATCCACTGTAAGTGAATTAAAGGGCTTTGAGATTCATCAAACATTATATTCATTCAATCATTCCTACAAACCCATGGCAAGCATCTTGAACTATTGCAATAAATAATGATTGAAACTTACCTCAATCATTCTGTTTAAAACTCTTGCCTTCCATCTTGTTTTTTTCTAACATTTTTTTATTTCAACAACTGATCTAGTGAATCCTCCTAGTATATTTTAGATATGAATCCATTTCCTACTATGGTAGGCTACAAGTTAAGACTTATTCATGCATAATGATAAAAATAACAATAGCATTTCTCATTCATGGGTTTTGACAAACACTTTGCAAAATATCCTAAAACCATTTCTAAAACATGTCTCTAATTACATGAAATAGAACCATAACTCATGAACTCTTACTCAAGTCCTTTGGAATTTCTTTATTGCCATTACCTTCAACGATATTTGTCTTTCCTTTCTCAAATGCTACAATACCAATGTTAGTACAATAGAATACACCAATAATAATTCCATAACATCTTGAGATCTAAACATCCATTCATATAGACCACTCGTAGTCTTGATTTTCAAGTATCCAATAAGATTTCAAATAACATAAGCTTAAACCAAAATTAGATTCTTACAACAATTTAAATTTCTACATTTTATTTTATGCTAAAGCTATACTATAATTTTAGGACAATAAAAATTATACCTGAAGAGATATTCAACTCCAATCACTGAGAATATGATCCATCTTTGATCCCTTAACCAACTCATTTGAACCATCCGGTTTTCCACCCAACCATATCTAGGGAGAACTTCTCCCCCTGGAACCCCCAAGCTATAAGAGCTCACAAATAGTACCAAAATATTGTGATAGAGAGATATCCAAGGCAAGTTGAGGAAGATAAGTTTCACTTCCTGTTATCGGGAAATCTAGTGTCCACTCGGAGCTGCTAGTCCCACTAAGACTGGTAGCTATCTTAGAAACAAACAAACTAAAACTACTTTCGTTTTCCTTTATGAGAAGTAGATAAGAGTGGAATGAAGGACACCAACCTCAGCCTTGCGCTTGGTTCCTTGCTCGATTCCTCTCTCTTCTGATAGATCCTTGCCGCTTCTCCTTCGTCCACCCGGCTTCAAAGAACACCTGTGGAATCAAAGCAGCATAATACTATCGAAGAACAGAGATCTACAATCATAAACAATATAGGACCAGATGTATATTGACCACACAAATGCATATATCGTCAAACATACAAGAATTTAGAGGAAAACTTGAATAGCTTTATTAATATCAAGAATAGCAAAGAGGATTACAGCCAATTGTTCTGACCCAGCGTCATCCTCCAGCATGAAAGCCCTTCTTTCACCTCATGAAAATCTTAGATCACCCAACACTATGATATTCCAACAAGAAACCAACAACACTTCCTTACAAGATACAAAATTCTAGCCTCTGGATCTCTGGGATGAGGGATCCATATATAGACGATTGCAGGGGGGTGAGTCGGCTTCTGGGATTTTGATTAGTGTCCTCTCTCTGATAGTTCTTGATTCCACTTGGAGATTGATGATCTCTTACTCATCCCTGGGCAAATTTAGAGAGGCAAGTGTCACAGGAGAAGTTTCTAGAAGATTCCATGATCATCCACCTCGCAAACTGTCTCTGCCATTTGTCCACTCTCGCCCATCGCACCCTACAGAAGGGATTTTCAGTATGCATCACACCTCCCATGTGCATTAGGTGGGATGCATCGCACTTTGACCATGGAGCAGGTGAGATGGTCCAGTTTGGACCAGTTCTGAGCAGTTTCCTGTGGAGAACTTCTGGGAGATGATGTAATCAGCTGACCTTGTTCCTTTAGGGTATGAAACAACACTTTTAGGGACTTAGGAGCCCTTGGTTTATGGACATGTATGATTGGGGTTGTAGTGCCCAAAAATGTCTATAACAGTTGCCCCCTAAAGCATGAGGTCGTTAATATTTTGATGTCGGGTGAAATGCTTTATCATGAGGATCCGAAGTTTTTTTGAGCTGGAAGGCGACCTGTAATAAGATATAATACAATACATTATCTTCATAACATTTTTCATGATCTAGCTGAGGCATGCATTCCCATGCTCAGCTTTATAAATTCATTTTCATGTACATAATACAGACAACCGTCTATGTGGCAGACTTGATGATTCTGATAGAGTCATCATCCTTTGATTCGGATGATCATCTGTGCAGCAACAATGTACATTTGATGTCTTTATTTTCCTGAATATATCGCAGCCCGGATGGATGAAACTAGATCCGGGGTCTTCAAACTCGTCCAATCTTCACTCGGAGTACAAGTCGATCCATGTGAAAGATGTTCTGGAGTCGAACATGGAAAGACATCACCTGATTACCAGCCAATGATGTAAGCTATTAACAAGCGCGAGAGGAATCACCGATAATGATGATGACCCTCAAGGTACTACAATAAAATTTGTGTGGTGTGAATAAGGGACTTGGCATCGAACACTGCACAAAATCTTTTGGTCGAAGGCCATTGATGTAAACCTATCACCGAAAGTGAGAAGCTTGCCATTGAGGCATGCAAGCTTCAAAGTACTGAAAGGGTTGTTCCTAAGTCGACTTCTTGGATAATGAGCTGATGTCAACAAGAAGCGACTTGCCATAGGAGGGCCTTAATGAATCTGACATCTACGACACAGAATAGAGTAAATGATTTTGGAGGTGAAAATGATCTGATGATACAGGGTTCAGGGTGGCGGTCATGAAAGAATGGAGCGTGAATGTATTGCAGCAGATGAGACACAGGTGAATTCTCTTAGCGACTTCTCTTGAACATACCGGCGACACTAACACGGATTGGTAGCATTAACCCGAAATATGGATGGTGTGATGGACTGATGGTGATATGACCAGTGAACGGAACAACCCAATCCTACTCAGATGTGGAGTGAAAGTGTCATGTTCAAGAGCGACTTGCTACCAATAAAGTTTCTTCAAGTTTTCTTCCCAATTTTTCCCCAGTCATTGCTGACCAGTACCTCTTTATTTTTGTCAAACTTGAGGAGGATAACATATGCTTGTTCTATAATTTACCCTTCGGGCAAACCTGTCGCTATATTTTAACGAGCCTAGCGACAGTGAAACTCGTTCTTGTCTGTATGGACAAGTTTGTCGCTATTCGGTTTTAACGAGTTTAACGACAAAGATAACTCGGTCCTTTTCAATTTTAGAGAGTCTGAAAGGGATGTAAAGGAAACTCCAATAATCCTTTTTCGTCATATAGTCCCTTAAGTTCGAAAAAGTATAAAATTATACGAAAGGGATGAATTTTCAGTAATTTTAACGAGTCGAACAAGACAAGCACTCTATCTTTTTGTGTAATAATCCCTCAGGTCCAAAAAGATTAAAATCTAGAGGAGGGATAGCACTTCCGGTCACTTTAACGAGTTGGAGAGGCCAATCGCTCGGCAATCTTTTCATATTTTACGAGTCAGGTGAAAATAGCTTAAAGGAGACTCACTTTTGAGGAACAAGTGATAATTTTGGGTAGCAGCTGGTTCCAAGTAAGGTTTGGAATTTTCCAGTCACGGCAGTGTCACAAGGATAGCTAACAGGATCACTCTTCGCAATTCTTCCTCAAAAGGGGTAAACAATCAAATTGAGGTGAATGATTGGCTAAAATAGAGTGGAGGTGATGATGAGAACACGACCAGGGTTCAAAAGCTGATGATAATGCATTCACAATGGTTATTTACCGGAAATTGGTTCATTTTTTAATGAGCTTAAACTCTGGGGGAACGTTTGCTCATTGCTTATGTTTAATTTTTAATGAGCTTGAACTCCACATAAAAACTACTCGTGCCAGTCATATAATAAGGATATCTCATCTAAGATGCCATTTTTTATGGAGCTTGCACCTTTCAAAGCTTTGCCCCGAATCCTTTCTTTATGCAAGCTAGGAACGACCAATCCTATGAGTTTAAAGGGTTGAGAAACTACAAACTATGAAAATAAATGGTCGCTCTTCGCTTGCATGCAAAAAGGTTTTCATGCCCCCAGGTATAGCGAAAAGTTTCCAGGTTACCATATGAAAGCTCCCCATCCATGTTGCAGACAAAATGCTTCCTTGGCGATGTCTACCAAAATAGACAAAGGTGAGTGGTGCGGTCACCTCCACTCACATAACTTTGACGAGGGAATCTTATCCCAGTCTAATCCAATTTTCCTAAACGGACGGGTGTGTCAGACTACTCATATATCCTCCATGGAAACCTACCCTATACCCATGGTTTTCCTACTGAAACAGACCAGGGTGCATGCCCCCTGGGTTTCAGTCATGTCCTTCTGAATCACTCGTGCTCTTCAGGTGGATGGACTGGAGATTGATGAGACATTCCTTGCGTGAAAAGACCATTTAGGGACGGTATTTGACTATTTGCTATGTGTGAGCTGGGGAACGAAAGCTAGCCTACGAGCTTGACCACTCGTCCTTCATGCAGAAAACACATTACTCTAAAGAGTGAGGAGACAATGGCTCCCATGCAATAAATATAGTCATGCCCAAGGAGTAGATTATAATCCAGAGGTCCTTGGACTACCATTACGTTCATGTGAACGGTTTTCCTTCTTAATGTTATCAGCACATTGGGGAGGATCCCTAACGGTCGACTGGTTCCTTTGTCGAAGCCTGTCAGATTTCTCATCTCAGGCAGAAGCGATGGTGAACCAAGCGCTTCCCAAGCAATTGAGGAAAGGATACTCACAGAAGCCCCTTCATCTATGATGGTACCGACCATGATCATTTTGTAAGCTTGTACAATGATTCAGAATGGTACATTGGCCGGTACTCGGGGTCTGCCTAGTAGATTCCAATCGAAAGAAATGACTAGGTTGCTTGGAGGTGGGACCAAATAGACGGCTAGATATGACTCTGATGAACTTCCTTCCTGCGGTAAAGGAACGGGTAGACTACCCCCATGTTCATCGGAGTCTGTGTTTACGAAAAGAATTTGGACGGTGTCGTTCTCATTCTCTTCGGTGATTGTGTCATCTGAAGATAGACCTTCCGAAGACAAGATCGGGTCGACTGCCGCCTCAACCTTTTGAATTTTGTCTGGTATGGATTCAATGGGTTTATCTTCAATGATAGATGCTTCGACCGACCACAACGGCGTGTCAGTCAGATTTTCAACTAGCGATGGACTCGGCAAGAGTTTCTTATATCCAGGAGGAAGTCGTAGCGGCGAAGCCGGACGATTATCCAAAACTCTTTTAGCTTTGTCTAGGAAGGGACAATGGTGGATGGCGTGATCGCCTTCACATAATTTACAAGGAAATTTACATTTCCTTTTTTTTCCAAATGCTTCGTTCTCACTAGTTGATGGTGTACTTTCAACATGGTCTTCAGAGGTTGATGACACCTAGTTGTGCAAACGAGGAGACCAGTCCCTTAAGATCCGAGGGATGCAAGGAAAATCTTGATGATAGTGGTCTCCTTTGCAAATGACACATGGAGATTTAGGCTTGGACAGTGCAGTGTGTGGATTTTCACTGGACGACGCCTGGTTACCCCTTTTCGCCTTTGGCTCCTTCTTCTTCTTCTCTTTCTTCTCCTTCCCCTTCTTCTCCTTCTTAGTTACTTTATTTTTGGCCTTACCAGCTTTATCAAGCGAAGAGGAAGGAGGAGAGGGAGAATCAGATGAAGTAGAAGGTTTGGGGGTAACTTTAGTATCATCCAGTTGTTGACTTGATTGCTCAGGAATCACGGTGTTCTGAACGACGCAGGTCAAGAAGAGCCATATTGGCAAGCCAATCGTCAATCCTGGAAGTGACAATGTGGCCATATGAGGTGCACCAACATCTCTCCAAGAGGAGAAAAGACTAGGATTTCCTCCAAGGGGAACTCCTTGGTTGGTGGACTCCATTTTTCTCAACCTAAGACCAACGTGGGAATGGTGATATTATTCTGATTAAAATAAATTTTAGACGTTTTGACACAACTTGTTTTTAAAATTTTCAATAGTTGAGAAAAAACAAAAGATGACTCTAGCCGCCTTCGATTTTTAATGAGCCTGAAGTGACAAGTGCCCAGATGGACCTTTTCCTTTAAGGAGTCTGAAAAGGAATGAAAGAGACTACTCTGGAAATCTAGATAGAGGGATTACCAAACCAATCGCAAAACTGCAGAATACTTTTCACGGTACGGCAGTCAATCTTCCCGAATGCTGTGTTCAGTGCATTGCGATCGATAGGGCGGCAGACATGGCTTCCTACAGATAAAGGATATAGCCTATTGTGGTCTCCCAATATATACTCGGCGGTATGTGGGAGCACAAGTCCGTACTAGCACTTGTCATCTCAAAGAGGGGGAATCATCCAGCCAACAGTGAAAATGACAGTTACCAGGCTTTACGACGCCAGAATACGTCTCTAGCCTAGACTTCTAGATGTTGTGCGTTAGGTTCCAAAGCGTTTTTAGGTTCATTAAAT
The DNA here is from genome assembly GCA_031772625.1 of Pinus tabuliformis. Taxonomy (NCBI): domain Eukaryota; kingdom Viridiplantae; phylum Streptophyta; class Pinopsida; order Pinales; family Pinaceae; genus Pinus; species Pinus tabuliformis. Next base: position 452,926,245 of record CM062804.1, on the reverse strand, counting down.
TTATTTTATAGTTGATCTTTCTTAAGAAATTTTCCTTTCAAGTTCACCACGTGATGTAGATGTACAATTCCTAAAATTCAATCTAAGATGATAAACAATCATTTAATCTTCTTTTTGCAATGAAAATCCTAGCTACTAAAGAAATATAGATGATATTCTTTCAACATAGAGTAGAGAGCACACACTAGATGCACTGTCCTAAATCAAACCAATAAGCAGTCTAAATGCAAATGCACATGCATGTATTTTTTTTCAGCTTTCTTAATGTGTGAATGACAAGAAGAATGCTAAGTACAAATATGAATTATTTTTCAAAGTGACAGTACTAACAAATTTCTCTTCAAAAACGAAAGGAAGATAATGACGACACTTTACTATTTTGAATTGAAAACTAATTTCGACACTTGAAAAACTACTAATTCAAATCAAATACAAGAGTAACTGTATAATCGACCATCAAGAACAATAGAATTCTTTTCTTTGACTGAAAATGACACTTGCGACACTTTCAAATCAAAAGACAACAGTTCGACTATGCTACTACTTTGCAAAAGAGAACTGAAAATGGTGGAAAATACATAAAAACATTCACAGTTCTTTTCACAATGGAGTTGGAATGATGGAAAGGAAGGGGGTTTCCACAGTGGTATACTGATCATAAACAGCAAAACTCCTGAATAGAGCTGAAGAGAGTGAACACAAAAACCAAAATCTGAGGGCAAAAGAGGTATTGTCTGATCAGCACACCTGTAACATAGGGAAAGTGCGATACAGTGCACCTACTACACACGGGAAGTGCGATGCATCTATATTCCCAAGAGTAAATGGTGCGATGGTCCAGGGACGAGACTTCAACTGGGTTCCGGGTCACAATTTACAGCTCAGTTCAGGGATTTAGTCTGGGCAAGTGATGTACAGTAAATAGAAATCACAGGGGCTGATCTAATGAGGTTACTAGAGCCACCACTAGGGCAATTACAAGGTTTTCAAATCGATTGTTCAGTTTATAAACAAAACCCAGAGATAGACTGAAGCAGCATTGATCTACTTTGCACTTGCATAGAAAATGCAGTTCAAAGGCTAGCTGGCTTAACTTCAGGCTCCATCTGTAACTTTATAAAACAAAAAAATATAGACAAACAAAAAATCTATTCACTCCCCAGTGGAGTCGCCATTTTGTTATCAGGAAATCTAGTGTCCACTCAGAGCTGCTAGTCCCACTAAGACTGGTAGCTATCTTAGAAACAAACAAACTAAAACTACTTTCATTTTCCTTTATGAGAAGTAGATAAGAGTGGAATGAAGGACACCAACCTCAGTCTTGCGCTTGGTTCCTTGCTCGGTTCCTCTCTCTTCTGACAGATCCTTGCCGCTTCTCCTTCATCTACCCAGCTTCAAAGAACACCTGTGGAATCAAAGCAGCATAATAATATCAAAGAACAGAGATCTACAATCATAAACAATATAGGACCAGATGTATATTGACCACACAAATGCATATATCATCAAACATACAAGAATGTAGAGGAAAACTTGAATAGCTTTATTAATATCAAGAATAGCAAAGAGGATTATAACCAATTGTTCTGACCCAGCATCATCCTCCAGCATGAAAGCCATTCTTTCACCTCATGAAAAGCTTAGATCACCCAACACTATGATATTCCAACAAGAAACCAACAACACTTCCTTACAAGATACAAAATTCCAGCCTCTGGATCTCTGGGATGAGGGATCCATATATAGATGATTGCAGGGGGGTGAGTCAGCTTCTGGGATTTTGATTAGTGTCCTCTCTCTGATAGTTCTTGATTCCACTTAGAGATTGATGATCTCTTACTCATCCCTGGGTGAATTCAAAGAGGCAAGTGTCATAGGATAAGTTTCTAGAAGATTCCATGATCATCCACCTCGCAAACTATCTCTGCCATTTGTCCACTCTCACCCATCGCACCCTATAGAAGGGCTTTTCAGTATGCATTGCACCTCCCGTGTGCATTAGGTGGGATGCATCGTACTTTGACCATGGAGCAGGTGAGATAGTCCAGTTTTGACAAGTTTTGAGCAGTTTCCTGTGGAGAACTTCTGGGAGATGATGTAATCAGCTGACCTTGTTCCTTTAGGGTATGAAACAACACTTTTAGGGACTTAGGAGCCCTTGGTTTATGGACATGTTTGATTGGGGTTGTAGTGCCCAAAAATGTCTATAACACTTCCTCCCAACACCACTCATGGTCAGCTCCACTAGGTAGAGCTACTTAGAAATTTAGTTTAGGAATTTCAAAATCATTTCAAAAGCAATTGACTACTCTCCAAGTCTCTCACTCTCATAATAATTTTCAAATCTCTCCAACTCTTGGTATCAAAATGCACCTCCCTCTCCCCCAAAAGTGAGAATGCATGAGACACATATGTAGGAGGACCAACAAATTCTTTTCATAAAGGAGGAGTAATATGCATGCCTTGTATTCTATTTAGAGGAGTGTAACTCATGCCATTAAAGAGAGGTGTGCATGCCTTAGTTAAGGAGAGTGTAACTTATGCATTAAAGAAAGCGTAAGAGGAATCTTTATGACATGTCTTTAATGTGTATAAGAGGAATATGTCATTCTTTTATGAGTGCATAAATGGAGTGTAATGTATTATTAAAAGAGAGAGATTTACATAGAGCCATGAGAGTCATCAAGGAGATAGGTGTGAAGTGATCGAGGAGATGAAGGTGACTTGTAATTCCCTTTTAATAATAATATCATAGTCTCATAAAAGATAATAATAATATTAATAATATTGAGGATTATTCGAGATTGAACTATTAGGATTGATTAATGATAAGTTAAGTGATTTTCCTTCAACTATACTTGATTGCCAATTTATGTAGGGTGATTTACTATTTTTGGAAAGTCATGCTTGAGATGCTAGACATGACTTTCAATTTTTAGAAAATCACTCTAGGATTGTTAGAAAAGAGGTTTTATTAAGAAAATTCATCCCTGAGCTGCCCATGAGTGGTATTTTTCTTTAGAAGAATAGGGATTCCACACCCCTATTGCATGCATCTTCGTGCCTTAGTATATTGAGGACTCTGTGCCCTGCTCTACTCTAAAGATCCAAGATTCCTTACCTTGATATTTTTAAATATTCAGGACTTTGTGCCTTCAACATTTTATTATAGATAAAAGACTCCATGTCTTTATCTTTCATGGCTTTAGGCCTCCATGCCCTAATTTCCATGGCTTATCATCTACTTTGCTTTGAAACTCCATGCTTCACTTTAATATATTGATTTTGAGCTCATACCCATCTGATGGTTCATTGGTAAGGCCTTGTTCCAAGACCTTCACACATCAAAATCTCATAGATCAAAGGAATCAACGAATTTCATAATTAACTTATTCACATTTTACCAAAGATTGTGCATGACTTCCACAACCATTTTCATTCTAGAGAAATGAATTCCACAACCATTTAAAATTTGAACATCCTTGTTTGAAAATAACCACATTCCATATCACATCTTGCTTAGTACAAAATCAAGCATATAAAATCATAAAAATCATGTATCATGACTTCCACAATCATTTATAATTTGAACATCCTTGTTTGCAAATAACTAGGTCCCCTGTCACATCGGTCCCCTGTCACATCCTGCTCAATACAAGATTAAGTATATATAATCATAAAAATCATGTATCATGACTTCCACAGTCATTATAATTTGAGCATCCTTGTTTTCAAATAACTAGGTCCCCTATCACATCTTGATCATTACAATATTAAGCATATATAATCATAAAAATAATGTATCATCCATAAATTGTAATTAACCATATGTTCCATATAACCATGATCGTCCATGGATCTATGTGTCTCAATCTTGAATCATCATCGATAATATGCTCTTAACCAAAATCAATTCTTATACACACAACCATAGATATTATCCTAACCACACAACAACTAGGTGACCCAAATGAGGTCTATAGCATATAAGTGTGTACATAAGTTTGTCATGCATAATATTATATCATTATATCAAAATCACCCTCTCTAAGTGTCATCAAAGCTATCTCACCATGAAGGGAAACTACATTATGTCTCAACAGATCAACTTAGTTTCTCCTAAAAGTGGCATAGTTAGATAGTGTTCTAGAAAAGATTTCCAATGGTATGTGAAGTATGAAAAATGTCTTATGGATCAGGAGTTACAAATAGTTGAATTTTGCAGACAGAAAATATCATTCGCTCATGACTTGGGAATATTTTGAACTAAGTTCATACTTAGGTGAGTCAAGCCAAGTTGGAGGTCATGCTGCATAGCAGAGTTAGTTGGAAAATAAAATCCCTAACCTGTTATAGACATTTTTGGGCACTACAACCCCAATCATACATGTCCATAAACCAAGGGCTCCTATGTCCCTAAAAGTGTTGTTTCATACCCTAAAGGAACAAGGTCAGCTGATTACATCATCTCCAAGAAGTTCTCTACAGGAAACTACTCAGAACTAGTTAAAACTGGACCATACAGGTTGCTCAGTGATAAGGGTGCGATGCATCCCACCTGCCCAGTGTAAAGGGTGCGATGCATACTAAAAAGCCCTTCTGTACGTTGCGATGGGTGGGAGTGGACAAATGGCAAAGACAGTTTGCGAGGTGGATGATCATAGAATCTTCCAGAAACTTCTCCTATGACACTTGCCTCTATGAATTCGCCTAGGGATGAGTAAGAGATCATCAATCTCCAAGTGGAATCAAGAAATATCAGAGAGAGGACACTAATCAAAATCCCAGAAGCTAACTCACCCCCCTGCAATCATCTATATATGGATCCCTCATCCCAGAGATCTAGAGGCTGGAATTTTGTATCTTGTAAGGAAGTGCTGTTGGTTTCATGGTGGAATATCATAGTGTTGGGTGATCTAAGCTTTTCATGAGGTGAAAGAAGGGATTTCATGCTGGAGGATGATGCTGGGTCAGAACAATTGGTTGTAATCTGTTATGAAACCAGCTCACAAAAAGATAGAAAAGAGAGATCCACGCCTTAGAATTCAGCCTCTTCGAGGGGGCAACCTCCTTTACATTACATAAATGAACAATTCTTGGATGATACAAATGACAAAACCTCCTTTCTATATATATGAGTCTAAGGAGTCACAATATAATCCAGCCGACCTAACAATAATAATATAAAGCCACAAAAATAACAATAGAGGGATTCTATGGGGCACAGAAATAACAATATGGGGGTAATAGGGGCACAACAATATAAATAAGGGGTATAACTACAATAGTAATGGGGTAATTACTAGTATTATAGGGACCCAACATGCCCCTCTCCTTCAAAAAAGTGTTGTCCTCAATGCTTGAGCAGTTCTGGGTACTTCTGCATAAAATTCTCATCCTCCCATGTGGAATCTTCAGCGGATAAGTTCTTCCACTTGATAAGATACTCTGAAATTGATCGATTTCATAGCTGTCGAGTTCTTGTTTCTGTGACTGCTTCCGGTTCCAATATAATTTTTCTTTCCTCATCAAGTTCTGGAAATATTGTTTGAACTGGGAGCTTGTCGCCTATGACCTTCTTTAAACATGAAACATGGAAAACTGGGTGCAATCGAGAAGCTGCAGGAAGCTCCAATTTGTATGCCATAGTACCAATCTTTTCCAACACCTTGTACGGACCATAATACTTTGGTGATAATTTATTATCCTTCTTAGCTTGCTTTAGGGACATTTGCTTATATTGTTGTAGCCGTAGGAATACCCAATCACCTACATCAAAACTTCTTTCACTGCGATGTTGATCTGCCTGTTGTTTCATTCTATTTTGTGCCAACACGAGGTTATCCTTTAAGAGTTGGAGGACTTGTTGTTGATGTTCGATGTGATGTTCCATTGCCTGAACCTTAGAATTTTCTCTTAAATATGATGTGATTGATGGTGGTTGGTACCCATAAAGTTCCATAAATGGGGTCATTTTTGTTGTTGTATGGAAGGAAGTGTTATACCACCATTCAGCCAGAGGCAACCATTTGACCCATTGTGTCTGTTTATCAGATACAAAGCAACGAAGATATCCTTCCAAACATTTGTTTACTATCTCAGTTTGCCCATCAGATTGAGGATGATAAGATGAGCTATGAGCTAACTGAGTACCAAGACAAGAAAATAATTCTGTCCAAAAATTTCCAGTGAAAATGGGATCTCTGTCACTTACAATAATCTTTGGGTTTCCATGTAGCTTTTGAACTGTTTCCATAAATGCAGTAGAAACTGTACTGGCTTTAAATGGATGTGATAATGCACAAAAGTGTGCATACTTGGTAAGTCTGTCAACTACCACCATGATGACACTCTTTCCCTCAGACTTGGGTAAACCTGTGATAAAATCCATTGAAACCTCCTCCCAACGTTGGCTTGGAATGGATAAAGGTTGTAATAGACCCGGTGTCTTAATTGTTTCAACTTTATTTTGTTGGCAAACCAAACATTCCGCCACAAACTTTTGAATATCTGATTTAAGGCCATCCCAAAAAAATTCCTTCTTAACCCTGTGGTAAGTTTTTAAAAATCCTGAGTGCCCTCCTAAGGGAGAAGTGTGCAATTCCATAAGAATCTTTTGTTTTAGCTGGGAATTCTTACAGAGGTATAAGCGATCTTTGTACCATAACGAATCATTTTTCCAGCTAAATGTATCAGAAGTACTGGAATCTTGTTGTAGCTTTCGAATAAGTGCCCACACTTCTTCGTCATTCTTCCATTCCTCCTTTGCTTCGTTTATCCAATCTGGTTGGATAATAGAAATGGCACACAACAATGCTTCCATATCCTCATCCTTTCTTGAGAGTGCATCTGCCACCACATTTTGCTTCCCTTTTTTGTAGATGATTTCAAAGTCATAACCCAACATCTTTGTGACCCACTTTTGTTGCTCTTCAGAGGATAATCTTTGTTCTAAAATGTATTTAAGGCTATCATGATCCGTTTTTACCTTGAAGTGTCTTCCCATTAGGTAGGGTCGCCATTTCTTAAGTGCATGGAGTATTGCCAACATTTCCTTCTCATAAATAGCTTTGCTTAAAAACTTTCCCTTGATTGGACGACTTTCAAAAGCAATGGGTCTTTCATCTTGCATTAGAACAACACCAATTCCATTTCCTGAAGCATCACATTCCACAATAAAGGTTTTTGTGAAGTCCGGTGTAGCTAAGACTGGTGCTTGGCACATTGCCTCTTTAAGATGTTTAAAGGCCTTTGTTGCTTCCAGAGTCCATGAAAATGAATCTTTCTTCAATAATGTTGTTAGAGGTGCTGCTATTCTCCCATAATTCTTAACGAACTTGCGATAATACCCTGTCAACCCAAGAAATCCTCACAGATGCTTTATGGATGTGGGGATTTTCCATTCCTTAATGGCTTTAATTTTGCTAGGGTCTACCTTAACTCCTTCATGAGATACAATATGACCCAAATATTCCACCTCCTGGACTCCAAAGAAACATTTGGATATTTTTGCATATAATTGTTTCTCCTCCAATAGTTGTAGCACCTTGTCAACATGTTCAACATGATCCTTCCAAGACTTGCTGTAGATTAGTATATCATCAAAAAATACTAACACAAATTTTCTAAGGAATGGTTTGAAAATTGAATTCATCAAACCTTGAAATGTTGAAGGTGCATTGGTAAGGCCAAAAGGCATGACCAAAAATTCATAATGACCCTCATGAGTTCTAAATGCCGTTTTCGGAATGTCTTCAATCTTCATTCTGATTTGATGATATCCTGAACGAAGATCCAACTTGGTGAAGTAAATTGATCCATGCAATTCATCCAGTAATTCATCAATGACAGGAATGGGGAACTTATCTTTAATAGTGAGCTTGTTGAGCTCCCTATAATCTGGACACATGCGCCATGATCCATCCTTCTTGTGCACCAATACTACTGGAGCTGAGAAAGAACTTTGACTCGGTTGAATTATACCAGCCTCTAGCATTTCTGCAACCATACGTTCAATTTCACTTTTTTGGACATATGGATATCTGTACGGCCTGATGTTTGGAGGAACACTTCCTGGAATCAGATGAATAGCATGATCATGATCACGCATAGGTGGGAGACCTTTGGGAGTCTCAAATACCTTGGAATGATTGTCCAAGACTTTTTGGAGATCTGGAGAAATAGATGATTCCAATGTGGAAACATCTAGCGAACATAATTGTGCAATTACACCTCTTTGCTCCTTTTTTAGAAGCTTTGTCATGCCATTAGAGCTGATTATCTTTCCTGGTTTCCCTGCAATACCCCTTAATTCAACTTCCTTTCCTTCCACAGAAAATTTCATGAAAAGTTCTTGAAAATTAAAAGCTATTGTACCCAAGGATTGTAGCCATTGGACTCCTAGTACAACATCAACACCTCCCATTGGAATGGAAAGCATTGGGCTAGTCAATACATATTCTCCCATGGATAGCTTGATATTATGGCACTTTCCAGAACAATTTATTGTTCCTCCATTTGCAATCATCACTTGACACTCTGGTGCTGGATATAGGAAGCAATTCAATTCTTTTGCTACCCTACAATGAATAAAATTGTGGGTGCTTCCTGAATCAATCAACACTATTACCTTTTTCTTCTTGATTTGTCCTTCTATCTTGATGGTTTGAGGAGTGGTAATTCCCGCCAATGCATTACAAGATATGGTCGGATTTATTTGTTCTTCATCTAGGCTTTGTTCCTGGAATATATCCTCTTCTTTTGACCTTTCTTGCTCCTTTTCTTCTTCCTCTTCACAATCTATGTAGAATAATTTCTTCTCACCACACTTATGACCCTTTGTGTATTTTCTATCACAATTGTAACAAAGCCCTTTTGCTCTTTTTTCTTCCAATTTTTGTGGTGTCAACCTTGTAGGTTGTGGAAGACTATGGGCAACAACACTTCCGTCTTTATAGTTGTGAATGGTATGCTTCCTAGTTGCCATAATTTTGCTTTCCATTTTTCTTGCTAACCTGAATGCCTTCTCTAATGAATCAGGTTCCCAAAGGTGCACATCATGTTGGATATTATCCTTTAAAGACCCTATGAACACATCAATCCTATGCTCCTCTGGAATATCTTTTACCCTTATGTTCAATTTTTGGAACTCCTCAATGTGCTCCATTATTGAACCCTTTTGTTTGAGACTTATCAATTGGCTAAAAAAAGTGTTGCTTTTTGTATCCTCATAATGTGCTATCAATTCTTCCGTAAAAATTGCCCAAGTGATAAATTGTTTACGAGAACAAAGCCATTGATACCATACAAACTGATTTGGTTCCAAATATAAAGTTGTCATACGTACCTTTTGTGTGTTTTGCACATTATTGAGATCGAAGAATTGCTCCATCTGTAATATCCATGTGGCGGGATCCTTGCCATCAAACTTCCTCATATCGATTTTTGGAACATGGTGAGTCTTCGATCCAACATTAGAGTCTATGGAATCATGATTATCATTTCTTTTGTTCTCATCATGAGTTTCCTTTACTACCTTTTCACCATTAGTGACCCTTTCTTGTAGCAACTTCTTCAATTCTTCCATCGAATCCTCCATCTTAGCTTCCATGCCCTTTATCTTAGATTCCACGCCATTTATCTTAGATTCCATGCCACTTATCTTAGCTTCTGTTAGCTTTTGTGAGCGTGACATTTGTTGCACTTGTTCTTGTAATTTTGATATATCATGTAGCATTTCTTCCTCTTCTTCATGAGTCATGCTAGAGCTTTCAGGTTCCTTACTAGGTGTTTGCATTTTCTTTCCTCGGGGCATCAGTTACCTATAATAATGCTTACTATGCCCTTTGAATTCCTTCAAACCAAGCTTATGCAAAAATTAAAAAAAAACTACACACCTTTTTTTTACTTTGTAGAAGCCTGATATTGAATCTGATGTATCTCTGTAATTTCGAACCATCCAGTGCTAAAATTGTGACCTGTAGTAACCTTCTATGTCCCCTTTCCAATGCCACTAGTCTGATCCAAATTGGATTCTCCAAGAAAGAGTTATGCACAATCTCCCGCAGTGACCTGATTATAGACTAGTTCAGTAGAGCGAACTTGTATGAAGTGCCACGTGTCACTGTTTCAACCTTTAACTCTAAAAAATATATAAAAGAAAACTACAGTCCGTCCTCTTTCTGTACCTTCTTACAAAATTTCAATCCGATGCTCAGAAAGAAAGTTATGACAATTTTCCCCAGGTCACCTGTTTTGAGTGTAATTCAGGAGTCTGCAAAAAGACCAACTTCCTCAGATCATATCTCCGAAAATATCGTGCGAAAAGCTCTGAAATTCGGACCCAAGGTTCAGCGCGATTTCTTCTCAAATGGGTTTTTTTTGCGACTTATGAAACGTCACAAAAAAAAACTTATAGTGAAAATGCCACAATGACCTGTTTGGAGCAGCGAAACCCTAGAATCCAAAGCTCTGATACCAAATGTTATGAAACCAGCTCACAAAAAGATAGAAAAGAGAGATCCACGCCTTATAATTCAGCCTCTTCGAGGGGGCAACCTCCTTTACATTACATAAATGAACAATTCTTGGATGATACAAATGACAAAACCTCCTTTCTATATATATGAGTCTAAGGAGTCACAATATAATCCAGCCGACCTAACAATAATAATATAAAGCCACAAAAATAACAATAGAGGGATTCTATGGGGCACAGAAATAACAATATGGGGGTAATAGGGGCACAACAATATAAATAAGGGGTATAACTACAATAGTAATGGGGTAATTACTAGTATTATAGGGACCCAACATAATCCTCTTTGCTATTCTTGATATTAATAAAGCTATTCAAGTTTTCCTCCACATTCTTGTATGTTTGATGATATATGCATTTGTGTGGTCAGTATATATCTAGTCCTATATTGTTTATGATTGTAGATCTCTGTTCTTCGATAGTATTATGCTACTTTGATTCCACAGGTGCTCTTTGAAGCTAGGTAGATGAAGGAGAAGCGGCAAGGATCTGTCAGAAGGGAGAGGAATCGAGCAAGGAACCAAGCACAAGATTGAGGTTGGTGTCCTTCATTCCCCTCTTATCTACTTCTCATAAAGGAAAACGAAAGTAGTTTTAGTTTGTTTGTTTCTAAGATAGCTACCAGTCGTAGTGGGACTAGCAGCTCCGAGTGGACACTAGATTTCCCGATAACAAAATGGCGACTCCACTAGGGACCGAATAGATTGTTTGTTTGTCTATATTTGTTTGTTTTATAAACTTACAGATGGAGCCTGAAGTCAAGCTAGTTAGCCTTCGAACCGCATTTGCTATGCGAGTGCAAAGTAGATCAATGTTGATTCAGTCGATCTTCAGGTTTTGTTTCTAAACTGAACAATCGATTTGCAAACATTCTAATTTCCCTAGTGGTGGCTCTAGTAACCTCATTAGATCAGCCCTTGTGATATCTATTTACTAAACATCACTTGCTCAGCCTAAATCCCTGAACTGAGCTGAAAAATGTGACCCAGAACCCAGTTGAAGTCTCGTCCCTAGACCATCGCACCTTCTCCTCTTAGGAATCTGGATGCATCGCACCTCCCGTGTGCAGTAGGTGTGCTGCATCGCACTTTCCCTGTGTTACAGGTGCGCTGATCAGACAAGACCTCTTCTGCTTTCAGTTTTTGGTTTCTGTGTTCACTCTCTTCAGCTCTATTCAGGAGTTTTGCTATCTGTGATCAGTATACCACTGTGGAAACCCCCTTCCTTTCCATCATTCCGCCTCCATTGTGCAAAGAACTGTGAATGTTTTTATGTATTGTGTGCCATTTTCAATTCTCTTTTACAAAGAAGTAGCATAATCAAATTGTCGTCTTTTGATTTGAAAGTGTCGTAAGTGTCATTTTCAGTCAAAGAAAAGAATTATATTGTTCTTGATGGTCGATTATACAATTACTCTTGTATTTGATTTGAATTAGTAGTTTTTCAAGTGTCGAAAGCAGATTTCAATTCAAAATAGCAAAGTGTCGTCATTATCTTCCTTTCGTTTTTGAAGAGAAATTTGTTAGTACTGTCGCTTTGAAAAGATAATTCAGATTTGTACTTAGCATTCTTCTTGTCATTCACACATTAAGAAAGCTGAAAACAAATACATGAATGTGCATTTACATTTAGACTGCTTGTTGGTTTGATTTAGGACAGTGCATCTAGTGTGTGCTCTCTGCTCTATGTTGAAAGAATATCATCTCTCTTTCTTTAGTAGCTAGGATTTTCATTGAGAAGATTAAACGTTTGTTTATCATCTTATATTGCATTTTAAGAATTATATCTACATCACGCGGTGAACCTGAAAGGCAAATTTCTTAAGAAAGATCAACTGTAAAATAAATTCAATGAACATAAAACGCTTTGGACCCTAACGCACAACATCTAGAAGTCTAGGCTAGAGACGTATTCCGGTGTCGTAAAGCCAGGTAACTATCACTTTCACTGTTGGTTGGGTGATTCCTCCTCTTTGAGACGACAAGTGCCAGTATGGACTTGTGCTCCCATGTACCGTCGAGTATATATTGGGAGACCACAATAGGCTATTTCCTTTATCCATAGGAAGCCGTGTCTGCCGCCTTATCGATCGCAATGCACTGAACACAGCATTCGGGAAGATTGACTACCGTACCGTAAAAGGTATTCTGTAGTTTTGCGATTGGTTTGGTAATCCCTCTGTCTAGATTTCCAGAGTAGTCTCTTTCGTTCCTTTTCAGACTCCTTAAAAGAAAAGGTCCATCTGAGCACTTGTCACTTGAGGCTCATTAAAAATTTAAGGCGACTAGAGTCATCTTTTGTTTTTTCTCGACTCTTAAAAATTGAAAAAACAAGTTGTGTCAAAGCGTCTAAAATTCATTTAATTTGGAAACTTTTTCCCCTTTATTTTTAGTTGATCGAGTAATCCGCAATCGTGGAGGAAAGTCAATTAAAACCCCGTCGTTCACGGAGACTTACGAGTCAACCGTCTTTGTCTCCAGAATCAAAACTATTCTGGACAAAGCGAACTCGTTTAACCGGCTCAAAGTCCCCTGGTCAGGTTGGAACAAGTGTTCCGACACCCTCGGAGACTCCGGTTACTCCAAACATTTCTGGTACCCCTGCCTTTACAGAAGAAGTTCTGCAGCCACTAGAGGATAGTAGAACTGATCCTAGTGTGAGGGTAAACACTTCTATACCTGAACCGGCTCCATCTACAACTGATTCAGAAGGTGTTATTCCCCAAACATCTGTCGTTGCAGAATCTATACCTTCTTCGGCATCGGAAATATTTTACGGACCTGACAGTCTACCTCTTCCACCTGGTTTGATTGCTATAGAAGAGATTGTGGAGGATCTCCCGTATAGTACTCCATTTCATTTTGGAGTTGGGATCACCCTATATCCTTCTTCGTCAGAAATTAATCTACCGTTATCGGAAGTTCCTGTAGAATCGCTAGGAAATATTTTGGATAGACTAGATATGTCTGAACAACCATCGACATCTAGGACTGTGTCATCTGACACAGCAGTGGTAGAACTTCCTGCTACCACTCCAACAATGTTCACCGGCATACCATCTGTCGCAACTAGCTCTCAATCGCTGGATGGAATCCGTCCAGAGGCTGTTTTGACAGTATGGTCTGTTCCCATTTGTTCATCCGGAATAATATCTGGAATCTCTTATGTTGAGTCTCAACAAATTGATCCTTCGCAGTGTCAATTTGGGCAATCCAGTCTTCAAAAGAAAATCATTCCATTAAGCACCGGACTACCGCCGTATGGGGGAAATATTCCCTTTCATTGTCTCCTACGGGAGGACAAACATACGAGGGTTCGCAACAGAATTCAGGTTATGCTAGAATTACATCCAGTGGTTGGATACTAATACTACCTCAATAACCAAGAGTTGTATACTCAATGCAACAAAGTTTGCCTATGTCAAATATCCCCACTACACTGGCTATTGTGACGGTGTCGCAAGTATAAGTGTTACCTATTGTATGCCAACCTCAAGTCTCTCAGGTCGCAATACAACAGCCCCTTGTCCCTGTGACGCCACCACAATCATCGATTAGTGGCTCCTTAACTGGAGTGACCCAGGCTCAAACGGGTACCATTACCCCTCATCTTGGTCAAACAGCCAGTATTGGACAACAGCACATGGTCTTACAACCATGGCTGGTGCAACATCAACAACCACAATTCCAACAAGTTTACCAAGGATCTGAGCACCAAGTCTTTGCAAGTATTGGGCAGCCATATATTCAAAACAGACAACATCAACCATTTCATAATGGTTATGCCCATCAACCTTATCAAAGTTATCAGCATCAAATGCACTATGCTGGTATGCAAAGACCCACTGCTCAGGCAATCCCATCTTATCCTAGGTATGCTTCGCCGAACCTGAATCAATAGTTGCCCTTCGTGGCAACTTTAGAGTTACCAGATCTAAACCAGCTAACAAATGATCCAATCGCTTACGCCCCTTGGTGGCCAGCGATTCCTCATAAACTTCCATCAGATATTCCTAAATTTAATGGAAATCCGGGTGAAGATCCGTCGAATCATGTGATGACCTTTCATCTATGGTGTTCATCTAACACTCTAAACGATGATTCGATTAGGCTTCGCCTTTTTCAGTGAACGTTAACTGGTCCGGCAGCAAAATGGTATATCGAATTGCCTAGAGCTTCATTTGATAACTTCAATACCCTAGCCACAACCTTTTTAACCCATTTTCAGTTACCCATAAGGTACGAAACGGGAACAGAGCTTCTTACCAATTTCAAGCAAATGACGACCACTCACATATCCGATCATATTCATGAGTGGCGACGTCATCGTAGAATGGTAAAAACATATGTTCCTGATCAACTGTTGGTTGAATGGTTTATTAAGTCGTTGCTACCTTCTATTATGGAAGATGTGGCAAAGGGAGGAGTCGTCACTGAAGAGCAAGTAATTGCTCGTGCGCAATATTTAGACTTGATCTATACTCAGTCTGGCACGCTCTATGATAAAATCCCTGATGCTCCTAGACCAGAATTTTCCGTTCCTCCCTCTCCTAAATCAAAAAAAGACTCTTATGCCAGGGATGGCATGATAGGAATGACCAGCACGAAAACTGTAAAGGCTAAGTCGAAGAAGGCTCGTATGGTTTCAGGTCAAAATGAAAACGAAGAACTTCTCGCCTCGGAAGTAAATGCCGTATCGACTGACAAAGGCAAAGAAACCAAGCAACCAGGAGGCAAGAAGAAAAAGAAAGGGAAGAAGAAGAAACAGGAGTCGTCCCCTGAAAAATATTCTGCAAACCCTTCTGGAGATAGGAAACCAAATCGTCCATGCCTTATATGTGATGAGGATCATTGGACAAGAGAGTGTCCGTATAAAGATGAGCTTAGAAAATTATTCAAAAATTCAAAAACCTTCGCAGTATTGACCGATCCATTTCCAAATATAGGAACAAATCTAGTTGCTAGTGACAATGCTTCCCCGTCCCAAGTGCTAATGTTGTCAGTTTTGAAGCAGCAAAACAATGATTTGATATCGACAAGGAATAAAGATTACAGGAATCCACAGTTGTCGGACAACAAGGCCAATGATCAACCCAGTAGTTCGACAACAACTTTGACCGAAGTTGTGCCACCCATCATTCCTGAACTAACGATAAAACCGCCAAAGGGAGTAGTACACAAATCGACATTTAATCCTCATTCCAGAGCAGCACAACATTATAATATAATGGAGGATATGGTCCAATCGCCATCCGCTATGTCAACACTTGAGGTACTGCAAAATTTCCCCTCTCAAAAGCGGGCTTTATTATCAGCAATAGGTGGGATTGACCCAACGGATTCCAATCTTGTGTCCTTTAATCACAAAGGATATGACCCTCAGTTACCAGCTCAACTAGCTTTCCTTATTCAAGTGAAAGCCCTCAACAAAACTGTTCATCGAACAATTATTGATGAGGGGGAATCTACATGTATCATGTCAATGGGTTGCTGGAAAACTTTAGGATTTCCACCCTTGTCGCGATCTTCGACAACATTAAAAGCATTTTATGGACAAGCATACACCCCATATGGGATTTTAAGTAACTTGCAAGTTGAACTGGGGGGAAAAACAGTAGAAATAGATGTTGAAGTAATTGACGGAAACCTTGATTACAACATCCTACTGGGAAGGCCCTAGATATATGCTATGGCAGCCATTGTGTCGACCTACTTCAGGAAGATTGCATTTCCCTTTCAAGGAGGAATTACAATCGTCGACCAATAGACATTTCTCCCCAACAGTTCACAAGTTACGGGAAGCATTCCGATGATCCACGGAAGCCCTCATTCGCTTCAAAATATCGGAGTAGGCCTACTAAAAGACCCTATATTAATGGGGACTTTTTCCCTACCACCTCCAATCAATCTGGCGGAAGTGGCAATGGTGGGAACCTGCAATATGATATCTTCTATTCAAAAGATCTCTGAAAACGATATTAACATGGATCATCTGCAGGTATTGCCTCCAAGCCCAATGGAAATCTTGTAGCAATCAATGTTTTCGGCATGGGAGGCAAACCCAAATCAACACTCATCAAGCGTTTGGATAGATAGGTCTAAAGAATATGGTACCCCTTCAGATCCTTGGTCACAAGTACATTATACAGACAAAGGAATTGTTCAATCAATGATATTTGATGGGGCACCATGGGAAGATTTACACCATCGTTCCAATCTTCTGAATTACAGAGAAGATACTCCTAGTGACCTTCATCATCCCTCGGTTTTTTATTTTCTATCAAATACTGTAAACATGGTGGATTCCGAGCAAAAATTGTCCAATATTGAAGAGACTATCGCCATAAATATCTTGACCAAAATAGATGTTGTAGAGAATATTCATGTCGAAAAATCTTGTTCTCCTTCAGAACTGGAAATATGTCACTCTATTTTTCGCGAGTTCAAAGATGTCTTTGCTTGGTCGTATGATGAAATGCCAGGCATTGACTCGAGCATAGTTGAACATGAAATTAAGATGTATCCAGATGTCAAACTGGTACGACAACAGCTACGGTAGGTGCACCCCAAGAAAGCCGCTGCCTTCAAGGCAGAAGTTGAAAAAATTCTCCATGCTAGTTTTATTTACCCAGTTCCTCTAACCAATTGGGTATCAAATATTGTTCCTGCAATGAAAAAACAAGGAACGATTAGAGTGTGCGTCAATTATAGGGATGTAAATCAAGCTTGTCTGAAATACAACTACCCTACACCCTTCATTGACCAGATAATTGATGAATGCACTGGATGTGAAATCTTTTCATTTATGGATGGATTTTCTGGGTATAATCAAATAAATATCTGCCCACAGGAGCAGTCAAAGACTGCATTTATTTGTCCGTGGGGCACATTTGCATATCGCAAGCTACCCTTTGGTTTAAAGAACACAGGGGCAACATTTCAGAGGGCAATGAATTATGCCTTCCATGACATCAAAAACATCGTTGAACCATATCTCGATGATCTTCCGGCTCATTCACGAAAGCGGATCGATCATCCGCAACATCTGAGAGCGATATTTCTATGTTGCCAACACTACAAGATACGACTCAATCCACACAAATGTGTGTTCTGTGTCAGTTCTAGTCGTTTACTTGGCTTTGTGGTCTCAAAGGACGGGATTCGTCTCGACCCATGTAAGGTTCAGGCAATCATTAATTTTCCTCCACCTTCAAATTTGCTTCAGATTCAGAAACTCCAAGGGAAAGCAAACTTTCTGAGGAGGTTCATTGCAAATTACGCCGAACTTGCTAAAGGTTATACTCGTCTATTGAAAAGAGAAGTACCCTTCGTCTGGGATCAGGTCGCGTGAGCTTCCTTTGATGCTTTAAAAGAATCCCTAGTAAAAGCACCATTAATGTACACTCCTGATTATCAAAAATACTTTAATCTGTATCTGGCTACAGCGAATACGACCATCGAAATGGTTTTAGTTCAAGAAGACAATGGAATTGAACATCCTATATATTATTTGAGTAGAAACTTAAATGACACAGAAAGCAAGTATTCCTACGTTGAAAAGCTAGCTCTCGCAGTTGTTCAAGTGATATAGAGATTTCGACACTATGTCCTCTTTCGAAAAACTACCATTCTGCCAGATTGCAACCCCATGACTTATATATTGTCGCGACAGTTTCTTGGGGGCAAATATTCAAAATGGATAGCAATTCTACAAGAGTTTGATCTGGAATTTATAAAATCCAAATCAAAGAAATCCCTGGTTTTCGTGGAGTTACTATGCGATCTCCCATCGTCGTCCAACGATGTAACATCAGAAGAAGCAATCATGGATGAATATTTGTTTCTGATATCTTCAAGCAATCCGTGGTATGGAGACATAATAATCTATCTCCAAACCCAAACATATAGGTCTAATACCTCCCACTCGGAACAACGATGCATTCGATACCAAGCAAAAGACTACATGATCGTCGGTGATACACTTTACTGTCGTGGTGTTGATACAATTCTGAGGAGGTGCCTCACCCATGAGGAGGCCGAAAAAGTCTTGAATGATTGCCATTCAAAGATTGCATAACCGCAGTCAGAAGTTGCCATGCATGTCAAATCTTTGATCGAAAAACTAGAATACCACCCGCACCTCTGCAACCAGTAGTTGTTGTTGGGCCATTTGCCAAATGGGGCATAGATTTCATGACATGTAACCCCACCTTGACCGGGGGGCATGGGTATATCATAGTCGCAGTAGACTATTTTACCAAATGGGCCGAGGCGATGCCTACATTAAACAACAGCGGTGAAACGACTGCCTATTCTTTTTCAATCATGTAGTCTCTAGATTTAGCGTTCCACAGGCCATAGTCACAAATCATGGATCACATTTTTGTAATCACATGATGGTTGAGTTGGCTGCCAAGTTAGGGCTGTCCCACGACAGCTCTACTTCGTATTATCTGCAGGCTAATGGACAAGTTGAGGCAATCAACAAGGTCCTGAAGTGGATGCTGCAAAGGATGATTGGAGTCCACAAAAGAAGTTGGAACCTGATCCTGTACTCAGCCTTGTGGGCATACCGGACATCGGTGAGGAATTCAACTGGGTTTACACCCTCTTAACTGGTGTATGGCCTGGAAGCAATCTTACCGGTTCAGTGTGAAATCTCGTCCCTCATGTTAGAGTCGGTCTGGTCAGTCCTCCGTCAGAGATCAAAACTCTTTTAGCATTTCAATTTTAGGTGTCCCATCCTGCTCAATCACTTGCATTCCACTAGGAGCATGCCATAAATCTGATGGAAGGGCTTTGTCATTCATTCCCCTCATGTCTTGTACCTGCTGGCTTAGGTCTTTATTAAAGTCCATGACAGTCAATGTTTGATCTTTCAATGGGAAAAGAGTCATGTCAATTATAGGTCTAGGGTTTCACAAATTGAGTTGTTAAAGTGTCCAAATGCCAGCAGGCCAGAGGGAGGTTCTACACATGTTTTCTATTTCGCGAATTTCATCGTCATATTGATGGATTATGACTGTTATTCAAAACTCTGTTTTGAAGAAAAGTCAACATTTTGTCCTTTGTAATAATTTTCAAAAGTTTTCAGTTGTTGAATTCTTCAGGCGCAGCCCTGGTCTCCTTTGCCAAATTCCATGTCAGCTATCCCTACAAAAAATTGCCAAGAATTTCATCATTTTAGTCAAAAAATCAAAAAGGAAATTCAAAAACAGAGTTGTATTAAAATAGAAAAAGTGCCAATGCCAAAACATTACAAAGATGGGTCTTGGAGAGTCAAAAATTAAATCCATGTCTTTATAAAGATATTTTCATGAAGATCAATGTTATTTGCATGCCAAGACCAAGGAGAAAGCCACTCAAAGCAAATTGGTTGAGTTCGTGAGCGATTTGGGTGAAGTTGGAGGAAATTTGGCCAGCACGGTGCATTGGGCAGAAGGCGCGGCGCACCGGGGAGGTGCAGTGCACTGGGAGAAGTTGTATAGTGTAATTTTGAATGGGCGCAGCGCACTGGGACGACGCGGTGCGTTGGGCGAGCTGCACGGCGCATACACCTGAAAGCCCGAAAACATTTGAAATTTCTCCAAATTGCCATTTATTTGCATGGATTCGCCAGGTAGGGTCGACATCTCAATGTTTCATCCATTTTTGTGCTGAGTGATGGTGGTTTATGGATGCTAATGATTGAAACAAAAATTCAAACCCTATCATTTTGAATTCCTCACATGTAAACTACTGCCTAGGGTTTCAAAACTTGTTTGCCACCAAGGTTACTCTTTTCCATTATTTCTCTTGTCCTTAATTCCCTTTGTTCCTTGACTCCATTGTTCCCCATCCCCTAAAGTTACTAAACCCCTATCCTAAATTCCCTTTCCCAAAACTTTCAAAGGTGAAAACCTAAACCCTATCCCACCCATAAATCCCTCAAACCCTCTCCCATATTTCCCAAACAAATCTCTCCCAATAATTCCTAATCCCTTGATATTATTTCCCCTTCCTAACAGTCCCTGTTTCATTGGTTTTCCCCTTTGGTGGCAGAGTTTGCACACATCACTAAAGAGCAGTCTAAACAGTTTTCATACACCAGAATCTTCATCGCCAAGGAAGTTTGAAAAACAGCAGTCATGGCATCTGAACATTCATCGGATTATGAAATGGAAACCCAAAGTGACTCCCCCATGGAGGAACATGCACCCCGGATGCCTCATAGAGGAGGTAGGCATATCAGAGAAGAACCGGTCACCCTCACTGAATTACAGGCCTGCCCTCTTGCCATGTTTTGTTTTCAGCATCAGTCATGCTATGAGTTTTGTCAAAAGGTGGCTAGTGTTCAATTTCATCATGAGTTGGCTCGTCTTTTTGTGCTGCATTTACATGGAGATCGGGATACCTTAGCCGGTGTCACCTTCACACTTACACCAGAAACTGTCTCACTAGCAACCAGCATACCAAACATTGGGGAACCGTGGACCAAGAGGAAAAAGATTGACCGACAGCATTATGAGCCATATATTAAAACCGGTTTCTTGAGGCAGCTCGAGAGAGTGTTCCCATTCCGATATCTGAAAGATGAATATGCTCCACTAATGAAATTGATCATGAAATATTTTAGCTGTGAGGGATGGTTCTCTCATTTACATGCTTATCACATCAGGTTGCTCATGCATTTCACCAGGGTACGAATGATGAACATTCCATATTTCATTTGCCGGAATATAGAGAGGATGACCACTCTTGTGTAGCATAAAACCCCTCAACAGCAACTTAACAATGTTTATCATTTTGCTCTTATTAAGATTTTGGTGGTTCATTAGCTTGGATTACAGGGCATCACTTGGGATGATTTCATCTCTCGTGACTTCTTTAGAACTTCATAGGGATTATCAGAGGTTAAGCATGAGACAGGTGGACCTTCTCGTCAGTATGAGCGCCATGAGACCGCTAGTGTGCCGGTATTCATCACATATCAGAGAGGCACCAGACTTTTGTTTGCAACAGCAAAGCGAGTGTTATCTCCACCCAGTGTGGAAGGGGCCTCGCTTCCAACATCAGCACCACAGGTACAAGAAAAAGGCAAGAGGCCAATGTAGGATGAGAGGCCTTCAGGTGAAAGAGAGACCGACTTCATTCTCATTCATGATGATGATACAGATACGGGCCCACAAAGTGCCAAGCTCAGGGAGATCATCTAGGAGCAGCAAACAGAGATCCAAGCCTTATCCCTTGAATTGGAGAGAGCTAAGTGGACCATGAAATATTTGGAGCAGAGGAACAAACAGCTTGAAGATCAGCAAGCAATCATGGAGTTACAAAACATCCGCGAGAATCACCAAGCTGCACAAAGGAGAAGAATTGAGTTCACGTCATTGGAGCAAGAGATTAATGAGGATCAGGAGTCTAATCTCGAGAGAATCAACATCCACTTAGAGAGACTACTGGACAAGGCCGATAAGGACCATGCATTGCTGAGACACATGGCTTTCCACTACATGGCGCAGAACAAGGTCTGCAAGGCACGAATCAAGAATTTAAAAGCAAAATTGAGGAAGGCAATAAGGAAGCAAAATAGGCAAAGGGAGCTTGATTGTCTTCAGATATTGGCCGAAGCCTCTTTAACCTAGCATGACACTTAATGAAGAAGCTCCAGCCCAAATTTCAAGAAATTTGGGGCATTTTTGGCATTTTGACAAATTTTGGCACAAAAAACAGGGTTTTTCTCCCTATGCGTCGCGCCACGTGGCGCGCGCTTTTGCTAGGGAGCTCCAAATTGCAAAAATTTTACATCATTGGATTTGGCATGAAAAATCATGACTTCTGGTGCATGGCCAAGAAGTTTGGGCAAGTTTTGAGTCCTCAGGAGGTCAAAAACACTCAAAAAATGACCTCACTGCCCCTATTTTGACACACAGGAAGCAGTCTTGGGAGATTGAAGTTTTGGAGGGGAAAATGGGCACCAAATTCAGAAATTCGACTTGGGTTAGAAAGTAGACATGCAAGGCTTTCAAAAAAGCACACTTGGGCTCAATTTGGACTTCAGAAAGTGCCTCAAATTCAACCTCAAAGTGGCGCGACGGATAGAGGATTTGGCGCGGCGCATAGAGGATTTTTGCTCAATTTTTCATCTTCCAGCTCAGAAATTCGGCCAGTTTGACTAGTTTCACTTTTTGATGTAATTTTTGATCTATCTTGATGTAATTGGATAAACATGATGTAATTTTGGCACTTATTTACTTGTTCTAGAGGATTCATTCACTAAAAAGTGAAAATTTAATGAATGAATCAGTTTCCTACCTTATAGAGGCAAGTTGTTTTGATTGCCTAGATTTTAGTGTTTTGTTTAGAATTGGTTGAAACAGCTCCTAGAATGATGAGCTCGACCCCTAGAGGCAAGGGAATGGGTTGGGCTAGTCTATATCATGTAATTCCTAAGTCATTTTCAGGGTTGGACACTAGGGATTGCTTTGGCATATCATTGTACATTCTATCTCTGCATTTTTGGCTAAGGAAAGACCAGGATTTTGCAGCACTGTTTGGGATCCATGTGGCTTTATGTTTTGATGGTGTGCTTCTCTAAGTAATTGTAAGTTCATTAGTGTTATGTGTATCATTTTCCTATCTCTTCTTCTGAATTTGAACAAATGAGTGTTTAAGGTGGAATCCATTAACTGTTATGATCTGCCTTTGAATTTGTTTAAATTTCCATGTTTTCATCTATTTAAGGAGAATTCTTGAGACTCTCTTGCTCTCCTTAGCTCCGCACCAGTCTAATCTATCCATTCACTCACTTTAAAGCATCAAAACGATTTCCTTCCTTTCCCCAATCAGAACTCTGCAGAAACTGTGCCTCATCCCCGAGCCCAATTTGCCTTTCCCTGTTTCCAGCACAAAACCCTCAAAAACTTAAATCAAATCCTTTGCACTTCATACCTAGCCTAAAATTAGTTTGTTTTTCAGTCATCTCGAGCTCCATCACTTGTCTTTTTCCGAGATCGACCCAAAGAGAGCCCTCTCCTGTCCTCGTAGGGCTAGCTACGAGGCTAAGCGTGGTTTGATGTGGACCTAGAACCTTGTCTTTTTAGCCTAAGGCAAAGCTAGGCTCTAACATAGTGGCGACCATACTGGGGAAGAAAATGGTTTGGTTGTTGATGTCATTTGTTTTATAAGCTACAGATGGAGCTTGAAGTTATGCCAGGTAACCTTCGAAACGCTTTTGCTTTGCATTAGCACAAGTAGATAAACACTACTTCAGTCAATCTCCGGTCTAGCTTGTAATCGTGACACTTGACATGTCAATCACCCTAGTACATTTGAGAATTCTAAGCTTTTGGATGATAAGTTTAGAATTTGAAAGGCTGAAAAAGTTGTTTATGTTCCTTTGATTTCTTGAAATTAACACGCTGGCTTCAAAGAGATATACCAGAGCTAATCCAGATCCAAATCCTCCCCCTTTCTACGAAAATCCCAATCTGATTTCAAGAATTGTTCGTCAAGAGAGCTCTGTGACTCCCGTGTTCAAATCCCATTCTTGCCCTACAATTTTCATGTATCTTGAAGAGCTTGATTTTGACACACAGTTTGAGTTATCTTTGTTTAAAACCAAATCCGAAAACGCTCTTGAGTCTATCGTCCCAAATCCGGACTTTCTTGCTGCTCTAGAAATTGAAAAATCCAATAAGTCCATTGAGAATTTCATTCTAAGACAGCTCCAAACTGACATTGAGGCTGCAAATATCATTGATTTCCTAGAAGCTGCATCTGCAACACTTGGAGCTGCCGCAACTCCATCTAGCTCAAGGGTTCCCACTGAACCGCCTTTCATTCCCTCAATCCCCGTGCAGCCTATTGTTACATATCAAAAGTCTGCTGTGAATTCACCTTCATCTACTCCTTCTATGTCCAAAATTGCTTCACCTCCGCATACACCTCCTCATACACCTCACACATCAGCTGCACCTTCTCCCCCAACATCTCCAAGGCTGATTGCAAATCCACCAAGAGCAATGGATGCTCGGTTTGCACCTCTTGCGCTGCCTCAAGTTTAGGGTGACATGCCCGCAAATTATCAGAGTAAAATTCCTTTGTTTGAAAGCACTCCTCAAAGTACCACGGCTCAGCAACATGTAGACAAAATGACATATTTCTTCGAGCTTCATGAGATTGATGTAGAAAATGTGACTATGAGATTATTCGTGCAGACTTTCGCAGGTGAGGTGAGAAAATGGTTCAGAGCTTTGACAGCTAGAAGTATTACCACATTAGAAGAGCTTCAAAGACATTTCTTGGATCACTAGGAAGTCAAGAAAGATCCTCTTCAGATCACTTATGAATATACCAAGATCAAGCGGAATGCTGGTGAGTCCGTGCAAGACTATTGTACTAGATTCAATGCATTTTATAATGCAATTCCTGATGATTTAAGGCCAACTAGAAATTCAACTTTGCTAAAGTTCCCGGATGGTTTTGATCTGGACATGGCTTATCAATTAAGAGAGAGAGATCTAGCTACCTTAGAAGAAATGCAGAAAATCGCCGTTAGTGTTGAGGCAAATTTGAATGACAAGAGAGCTAGATTGAAAACCGAGAAGAGAGTTTCAATAAAGGAATAAGCTTCTACCTCAGATCAGGTGCTCCACAAGGTAGAAAATATGATTGAAAGGTTAACACTTGATAATCCTGAACTGCAGATCTAGAATCCTAATTTCCGTGGACAGCAGCAACCTCAATTCAGGATTAAACAACGTGAGCAGCGAGCACAAGAACCGGCATCACAACAGTAGCAAGTAAAGATGCCTCTTCAGCAGAATTTTGTTGGTCCTGAATCTGATGATGAATACCATGTAATTGTAATAGGGGAAGAATATTTACTCTTGATGATATGCCCACCTTTATCACTGAAGATGATGAGTATGCAGAAAGTTCAGCTGTACAACAGGATGGAGATTTTATCTTGGCGAATGACACAACTCTTGAAGAGGAGTCGGATGAGTATCAGAGAGGGTATATGCATGCCTTGTCCGCCCAGCAGCATCAGTATTCATTAAGAAATAGAAATGTCCCCATCAATCCAATCCAGAAGAGAAAGGAAGGTCCAGCATCTAAGAATAAGCCACCTGTTGCACCAAATAAAGGAAAAGAATTTGCTGATCCAACTCCTAACAAATCTCCACCAGCAAATGAATGAGTCAATTAGTCAATTGTATCAAAAAAAAAGCCGAGAAGAAAGAGGTTCCAGCCAAAGAGGTAGAAAAGACTTCTGCTTTTAGTTTAGAAAATGAAATTTCTAAATTGAAGGTATCCATTCCCTTGATTGAGCTGATGAGGAACATCAGTTACAGAGGTCAGGTTTCCAAAATTTTGAATTTTGATCCAATGTCTGATATGGTGAGTGTAGAAGATGATCAACCTGAACTAATTTTTGGACCAGCATTGAATGGTGAGTCTCCAGATAGTGATGTGCCTCCTTTTTATATCAGTTTGAGAGTGCATGAGTTTGTGTTGCATAATGCAATGTTTGATTCCGGTGCCTCCCACAATCTTATGCCAAAAGATATCATGGAGAATTTGGGTTTGGACATTACCAGGAAACACCATGATCTCTGTTCGTTTGATTCCAGCAGGGTGAGATGTATTGGGCTCATTAAAGACTTGGTGGTCAGTTTGGATCAGATTTCGGCCAAAAATGTTTTGATGGATGTGGTGGTTGCAGATATACCTCCTAGGTTTGGAATGCTTCTTTCCAGATCTTGGGGAGCAAAGATTAAGGGAACTATGTAGCTTGATTTCTCCTACGCAACGATTCTTGTGTTTGGAGAAATGAGAAAACTTTATCGGGAGCAGAAAATGAAATACATGATTACAAGCAAGGAGAAACCAATTAATCATCCGATTAATTATGTACATACAGATTTAGAGTCTTTTGTTTTGTATTCAGATAGTTTCAATGAGATTGATAGTCAGTTAGTTGCAGCAGATGATATTCCAGAAATAGCAGAGAATTTCAAAGAATTTTTGAAGAAAGAAAGTCAAGAACAGGGCAATACCATTCAACGATCAGAAAAGGATAATGGACAGCAAGCAGAAAAAATACAGCAAACAGAGTTTCAACACTTAGAAGAGGAGGAAGATGGTCTGTGGACCATGGATTTTGATGGAGCAGTGGGAAATGATGGTGTTGGAATTGGAATTTGGGTACGCAGTCCTTTTTCTGCTCCAAACAAAGTGCCTAGTAATGTGCGGGTATGTTCTTACAAACTTGCTTTTGATTGCTCAAACAATGAAGCTGAGTATGAGGCTTTGATTGCTGGCCTAAAAATCCTAAGAAAGCTGAATGCTAAGAGGATTGCTGTATATGGCGACTCCGAATTGGTGATTAAGCAAGTTAAAGGCGAATATCAAGCAAAGCATCCTCAGATGCGGGCATATCGGAATGCTGTTCTAGACATTTTGAAGTTGTTTTCAGATTACACCTTGACGTGTGTGCCTCGTATTCAAAATAGTATTGCTGATGCACTTGCTAAGGCAGCAAGTAATTTGAAGATTCCTATGAATTCAAGTAATAAATTTGAAATCCATGTGAAACATCGTCCGACTGTCCCAGACAATCAAAGATATTGGCAAGTTTTTCAAGATGATGAGGAGATTGATGATTTTCTGCAAAGTAAAGGTAAGTTCAAAGATACCTCAATTGATGTAGAATATGATGATGGTAAAGATGATGTGCAGATCAACCAAATGGAAGTGTTGCAGCTCAAGGATAACGTGATTCCTAAAGGCTTGATACCTTTAGAAGAACTCTTTGATCATGATGACGTAGCCCGCAAGCCAACATTGTAGCCAACAGAGAAGGGAGTCGAAGAGGTGAATATTGGAACAGCCGAACATCCGAAGATGGTAAAGCTGTCCAAAACATTGCCACCAAAGGTAAAGGCCAAATATATCAGTTTGTTGTCATCCTTTGCCGATGTGTTCAGTTGGGACTATTCTGATTTGAAAACGTATGACACCAATATAACTCAGCATACAAATCCTATTAAGCCTAATCAGAAACCTTTCAAACAGAAGTTAAGAAGGCTTAATCCAAAATTGTTGCCATCAATTGAGAAGGAGATAAATAGGTTGTACAAATCAGGAATCATTGTTCCCATCAGATTTTCCGATTGGATATCGAATTTGGTGCCCATACAAAAGAAGACAGGTGAGATCCGTTTGTACATTGATTTTCGGAATCTCAACAAAGTTTCATTGAAGGATAATTATCCACTGCAAAAAATGGATCACATACTTCAGCGAGTAGTTGGAGAATCTCGAATGTCACTACTTGATGGTTATTCCGGATATAACCAAATTTTAGTCCATGAAGATGACTGAGACAAAACAACATTCACCACTCCATGGGGGACCTTTCATTACGCTAAAATGCCTTTCGGTTTGAAGAACGCAGGTGCCACTTTTCAGCGGGCAATGGACTTGGATTTCGCAAATGAGAAGGATGTCTTCTTGGTTGTGTACCTTGATGATTTGACTGTGTTTTCCAAATCAGATGAAGAACACTTGTATCATTTAAAAATTGTCTTTCAAAAGTGCAGAAAAATATGGTGTGTCGCTGAATCCAAAGAAGAGCTTGTTTGCCATGGATGAAGGCAAACTACTTAGGCACATTATCTCAAAGGATGGCATTTGTATTGATCCAACACATGTGGAAGCGATTCAGAAAATTGACCTGCCCCGGAATAAGAAGGAGATTCAATTGTTTAATGGTAAGATGAATTTTCTGTGCTGCTTTGTTCCTAATCTTGCTGAACATCTAAGAGAGATTACAAACATGCTTAAGAAGGACAGCCAAGTGACATGGACAGAAGAGGCTGTAAAATCTTTCAATTTAGTAAAATTGGCTCTTTCTTCAGCCCCGATTCTAATCATCCCGAATTATACTCAGGATTTTATATTGTTTTCATTTGCTTCGGAGCATACTATGGCAGCTGTATTAATGCAGAAAAAAGATGAGCATGAAAGACCCATTGCTTTCTTTAGCCGGACTATAAGAGATGCTGCTTTGAAATACAACATTATTGAGAAGCAAGCCCTTGCACTTGTAAAAGCACTGAAATATTTCCGTGTGTATATTCTGCATTCCCATATTTTAGCTTATGTTCTTAACGCTGTTGTCAAAGATGTTTTGGTCCAAACAGATCCTGAAGGAAGACGTGGCAAGTGGATTGCAGCTTTGTTGGAGTATGATGTGGAGATAAGGCCCACGAAGCTTGTTAAAGGACAGGGATTGGCAAAGTTAATGGCTGAATCAAATCTGCACGTCTTAGACATAAATTTGAATGCTGCCATGTCCGATGAAAATGAGCAAGGTCCATCAATTCAGGTAGCTGAAATCTTTGTTCTTTCTCCATGGTATTCAGATATCATATATGTACTTTAAAATTTGTCCTCGCCACCTGGTATGGCTAGAAACAAAGCTAGAACTCTTAAGTTAAAGGCTGCTAAGTTTTGTATTTTGAATTCTGCACTTTATTGGAAAGATCCTGGTGGTGTTTTGTTGAATTGTTTGGTGAAGAAGAAGTGAATCAGGTCATGGAGGATTTCCATAAAGGAGATTGTGGTGGTCACCTGTTTTGGAAAACAACGGCAAATAAAATTCTGAGGGTTGGATACTATTGGCCGACATTGTTTGCTGATGTGTTCAAAACTGTCAAGAGCTGTCATAATTGTCATATTTTTGAAGGAAAGCAGAAATTACAGCCTTTGCCACTTAAACCCATTGAGGTGAGTGCTCCTTTTCAGCAGTGGGGGTTGGATTTCATTGGTGAAATTCATCCTGCTTCTTCAGGTCAGCATAGATGGATCCTCACGACGATAGATTATTTCACGAAGTGGATCGAAGCATTCCCACTAGGAAAGATACGGATGCGGTAATAATTTCATTCCTTGAGAATAATGTTTTGTCTCATTTTGGTTGCCCGAATAAGCTAATCACTGATAACGCAGCAGCTTTCAAGTAAAAAAGGATGGTTGAGTTTTGCAGTAAATATCACATTACTTTGGGGCACTCAACTGCCTATCATCCACAAGGCAATGGATTGGCAGAGTCTTCCAACAAATCTTTGGTTAATATCATTAAGAAGATGCTGGAAATAAACAAGAAAAGTTGGCATAAGAAGTTGGTCCATGCACTTTGGGCAGATCGAGTGAGTCAGAAGAAATCCATTGGTATGTCCCCCTTTGAGCTAGTTTATGGAGTTGATACAGTGTTCCCTACCTCTCTTGCAGCTCCGGTAGTCAAACTTCTTCAGGAGGCTGGTAGTGAAGATGACCCAATGCAGAGAAGACTAAATCAAATGATCCACTTGCAGCAGACACGGGAAGATGTTTTTCAAAACACATTCAAGTTGCAGGAGAGAATTAAAAAGATTTATGACAGAAAAGCAAAGGCGGACACATTTCAGTTGGATGATGTGGTGTTAAAGTGGGATGTAAGGAATGAGGAAAGGGGCAAGCATGGTAAGTTTGAAAATCTCTGGAAAGGTCCTTTTAAGATTGCAGCATATCGAGGTCAGAATGCCTTTATTTTGAAGGAGATGAACGGTGAACATTGTCTAGGAGGGCCGGTCAATGGTCGACTGCTCAAGTGGTATCATTTCTGAGTTATTTCTATTGTTTTCATTGTCATTGTAAATACCATTTTATTTTAGTTTCATTGCAAGTGTGTGTTGTGATCTTTTCTTCAATCTAGGGCCCGAAGTGAAGGCTATAATTCTGAAGAAAGATTTCAGTTTTTAGTTCAGTTTGTTGAGTCAGTTTTTCAGTCATTTCAGTTTCATAATTGAGTCGTTTTGGGCCAGCTTTCAGTCAATAAAATGTGTCAAAGTCTTGTGTTGTTTGTCGAAATATTGACTCCATAGCCCAATGGACGAAGGCACTGTCTAGCTCTCCCAGAGATCTGCTGTTCTTGGCACCTCCAAGGAGCTACCATTCCCATTGGAGCCAATGTTAGAGTCGGTCTAGTCAGTCCTCCGTCAGAGATCAAAACTCTTTTTGCATTTCATTTTTAGGTGTCCCATCCTACTCGATCACTTGCATTTTGCTAGGAGCATGCCATAAATCTGACGGAAGGGCTTTCTCATTCATTCCCCTCATGTCTTGTACCTGCTGGCTTAGGTCTTTATTAAATTCCACGACAGTCAATGTTTGATCTTTCAATGGGCAAAGAGTCATGTCAATTATAGGTTTATGGTTTCACAAATTGAGTTGTTAAAGTGTCCAAATGCCAGTAGGCCAGAGGGAGGTTCTACACATGTTTTCTATTTCTCGAATTTCATTGTCATATTGATGGATTATGACTGTTATTCAAAACTCTATTTTGAAGAAAAGTCAACATTTTGTCCTTTGTAATAATTTTCAAAAGTTTTCAGTTGTTGAATTCTTCAGGCGCAACCCTGGTCTCCTTTGCCAAATTCCATGTCAGCTATCCCTGCAAAAAATTGCCAAGAATTTCATCATTTTAGTCAAAAAATCAAAAAGGAAATTCAAAAACAGAGTTGTATTAAAATAGAAAAAGTTCCAATGCCAAAACATTACAAAGATGGGTCTTGGAGAGTCAAAAATTAAATCCATGTCTTTATCAATATATTTTCATGAAGATCAATGTTATTTGCATGCCAATACCAAGGAGAAAGCCACTCAAAGCAAATTGGTTGAGTTCGTGAGAGATTTGGGTGAAGTTGGAGGAAATTTGGCCGGCGCGACGCATTGGGTAGAAGGTGTGGCGCACCAAGGAGGCACGACGCACTAGGAGAAGTTGTCCAGTGTAATTTTGAACAGGTGTAGCGCACTGGGACGTGTGGCGCGTTGGGCGAGCTACGCAACGCATACACCTGAAAGCCCAAAAACGTTTGAAATTTCTCCAAATTTCCATTTATTTGCGTGGATTCGCCAGGTAGGGTCGACATCTCAATGTTTCATCCATTTTTGTGCTGAGTGATGGTGGTTTATGGATGCTAATGATTGAAACAAAAATTCAAACCCTATCATTTTGAATTCCTCACATGTAAACTGCTGCCTAGGGTTTCAAAACTTTTTTGCCACCAAGGTTACTCTTTTCCATTATTTCTCTTCTCCTTAATTCCCTTTGTTCCTTGACTCCATTGTTCCCCATCCCCTAAAGTTACTAAACCCCTATCCTAAATTCCCTTTCCCAAAACTTTCAAAGGTGAAACCCTAAACCCTATCCCACACATAAATCCCTCAAACCCTCTCCCATATTTCCCAAACAAATCTCTCCCAATAATTCCTAATCCCTTGATATTATTTCCCCTTCCTAACAGTCCCTGTTTCATTGGTTTTCCCCTTTGGTGACAGAGTTTGCACACATCACTAAAAGAGCAGCCTAAACAGTTTTCATACACCAGAATCTTCATCTCCAAGGCAGTTTGAAAAACAGCAGTCATGGCATCTGAAAATTCATCGGATTATGAAATGGAAACCCAAAGTGACTCCCCCATGGAGGAACATGCACCCCGGAGGCCTCATAGAGGAGGTAGGCATATCATAGAAGAACTGGTCACCCTAACTGAATTACAGGCCTGCCCTCTTGCCATGTTTTGTTTTTAGCATTAGTCATGCTATGAGTTTTGTCAAAAGGTGGCTAGTGTTCAATTTCATCATGAGTTGGCTCGTCTTTTTGTGCTGCATTTACATGGAGATCAGGCTACCTTAGCCGGCGTCACCTTCACACTTACACCAGAAACTGTCTCACTAGCAACTGGCATACCAAACATTGGGGAACCATGGACCAAGAGGAAAAAGATTGACCGATAGCATTATGAACCATATATTAAAACCGGTTTCTTGAGGCAGCTCGAGAGAGTGTTCCCATTCCGATATCTGAAAGATGAATATGCTCCACTAATGAAATTGATCATGAAATATTTCAGTTGTGAGGGACGGTTCTCTCATTTATATGCTTATCACATCAGGTTTCTCATGCATTTCACTAGGGTACGGATAATGAACATTCCGTGTTTCATTTGCCAGAATATAGAGAGGATGACCACTTTTGTGCAGTATAAAACCCCTCAGTAGCAACTTAACAGTGTTTATCATTTTGCTCTTATTAAGATTTTGGTGGTTCATCAGCTTGGATTACAGGGCATCACTTGGGATGATTTCATCTCTCGTGACTTCTTCAGAGCTTCATAGGGATTGTCAGAGGTCAAGCATGAGACAGGTGGACCTTCTCGTCAGTATGAATGCCGTGAGACCGCTAGTGTGCCAGTATTCATCACATATTAGAGAGGCACCAGACTTTTATTTGCAGCAGCAAAGCGAGCGTTATCTCCACTCGGTGTGGAAGGGGCCTCGCTTCCAACATCAGCACCATAGGTACAGGAAAAAGGCAAGAGGCCAATGCAGGATGAGGGGCCTTCAGGTGAAAGATAGACCGACTTCATTCTCATTCATGATGATGATACAGATACGGGCCCACAAAGTGCCAAGCTCAGGGAGATCATCCAGGAGCAGCAAACAGAGATCCAAGCCTTATCCCTTGACTTGGAGAGAGCTAAGTGGACCATGAAATATTTGGAGTAGAGGAACAAACAGCTTGAAGATCAGAAAGCAATCATGGAGTTACAAAACATCCGCGAGAATCGCCAAGCTGCACAAAGGAGAAGAATGAGTTCACGTCACTGGAGCAAGAGATTAATGAGGATCGGGAGTCTAATCTTGAGAGAATCAACATCCACTTAGAGAGACTACTGGACAAGGCCGATAAGGACCATGCATTTCTGAGACACATGGCTTTCCACTACATGGCGTGGAACAAGGTCTGCAAGGCACGAATCAGGAATTTAAAAGCAAAATTGAGGAAGGCAATAAGGAAGCAAAAGAGGCAAAGGGAGCTTGATCGTCTTTAGATATTGGCCAAAGCCTCTTTAGCCCAACATGACACTTAATGAAGAAGCTCCAGCCCAAATTTCAAGAAATTTGGGGCATTTTTGGCATTTTGACAAATTTTGGCACAAAAAACAGGGTTTTTCTCCCTATGCGTCGTGCCACATGGCGCGCGCTTTTGCTAGGGAGCTCCAAATTGCAAAAAGTTTACATCATTGGATTTAGCATGAAATATCATGACTTCTGGTGCATGGCCAAGAAGTTTGGGCAAGTTTTGAATTCTCAGGAGGTCAAAAACACTCAAAACATGACCTCACTGCCCCTATTTTGACACACAGGAAGCAGTCTTGGGAGATTGAAGTTTTGGAGGGGAAAATGGGCACCAAATTCAGAAATTCCACTTGGGTTGGAAAGTAGACATGTAGGGATTTCCAACAAGCACACTTGGGCTCAATTTGGACTTTAGAAAGTGACTCAAATTCAGCATCAAAGTGGTGCATGCATAGAGGATTTGGTGCGGCGCATAGAGGATTTTTGCTCAATTTTTCATCTTCCAGCTCAGAAATTCGGCCAGTTTGACTAGTTTCGCTTTTTGATGTAATTTTTGATCTATCTTGATGTAATTGGATAAACATGATGTAATTTTGGCACTTATTTACTTGTTCTAGAGGATTCATTCACTAAAAAGTGAAAATTTAATGTATGAATTAGTTTCCTACCTTATAGAGGCAAGTTGTTTTGATTGCCTAGATTTTAGTGCTTTGTTTAGAATTGGTTGAAATAGCTCCTAGAATGATGAGCTCGACCCTTAGAGGCAAGGGAATGGGTTGGGCTAGTCTATATCATGTAATTCCTAAGTCATTTTCAAGGTTGGACACTAGGGATTGCTTTGGCATATCATTGTACATTCTATCTCTGCATTTTTGGCTATGGAAAGACCAGGGTTTTGCAGCACTGTTTGGGATCCATGTGGCTTTATATTTTGATGGTGTGATTCTCTAAGTAATTGTAAGTTCATTAGTGTTATGTGTATCATTTTCCTTTCTCTTCTTCTGAATTTGAACAAATGAGTGATTAAGGTGGAATCCATTAACAGTTATGCTTTACCTTTGAATTTGTTTAAATTTCCATGTTTTCATCTGTTTAAGGAGAATTCTTGAGACTCTCTTGCTCTCCTTAGCTCCTCACCAGTATGATCTATCCATTCACTCACTTTAAAGCATCAAAATGATTGCCTTCCTTGCCCCAATCAGAACTCTGCAGAAATTGTGCCTCATCCTCGAGCCCAATTTGCCTTTCCCTGTTTCCAGCACAAAACCCTAAAAAACTTAAATCAAATCCTTTGCACTTCATACCTAGCCTAAAATTAGTTTGTTTTTCAGTCATCTCGAGCTCCATCGCTTGTATTTTTCCGAGATCGACCCGGAGAGAGCCCTCTCCTGTCCTCGTAGGGCTAGCTACGAGGCTGAGCGTAGTTTGATGTGGACCTAGAACCTTGTCTTTTCAGCCTGAGGCAAAGCTAGGCTCTAACACCTCAAACTCACGATTGACCTTCTCCCCGAAACTTCAGAAGAGGAGGATCGTTTCTTGGAACTAATCCAATTGGATGAAACCCATCGTGATGCCGCTTTGGCTAACGAAGCCCATAAGAAATGAGTCAAGGCACAGTTCAACAAGAATGTCAAACCCCGTGTCTTCTCAGAAGGTGACCTGGTCTTACTTTACGACCAGGAATCCGACAAATTGGGCCCCTATATTGTTAAACGTGTATTAGCAAAAGAAGCCTACGAGTTAGTAGATTGTGATGGGATTCCACTAGCACAACCTCATAACGGGTTGTACCTTAAGCGTTGCTATGCTTGACTCAAGATAGTGACCCCTATGATTTTGTTACATTTTTGTTTTCGCTAAGGGTAATTGTTTTGGTTAAGTGATTCGCTTTTATGTTTGCTGCAGATGTCGGACCTATTGGAAACATTTGTTGGATATGCCGACGGAGTGAGTCGTAGTTCGCGGAACCTATCTTCTGTGGCCTGGGCCATCTTCGATCCAAGCAGCAAGTTAGTGAGTTTCAGAGGGGTATGTATTGGTCGGTCAACGAACAATATTTCTGAATACAGCACGTTGATAGAGCTCTTCTCTGATTCCATTACGCATGACATACGCCGACTCATCGTCAGGCTAGACTCACAACTCGTCATCCTACAACTCACTGGTATCTACTCCGTACAGAATCCAGTTATCTATCGCATGTTCCTAAGGGTCAAGTTTTTGGAAAGGCAGTTTGATTCTATTCAATATCAGCATATTTCCAGAAACTTAAACACATTAACAGAATCATTGGCAAATTATGTGTTAGATAGACATTTGCAACATTTATAAAAGAAGCATTTCATCAGATATTTGCATCAAGATCACGTAACTCAACCAAAATAAAGCTCCGAAAATCAAAAATATATATATAACTATTTATGGTTCATACATAATGTTTTGTAACTAGGAAAAAATCGGTCAAATAACCCAAAACTCAAAATGCTAGGGGCACCCTAGTCTAATGATGCTGGTGATAACAAGTCACCGCCTGCGCAATCATGCGTAAAAGCCTAGTCCATCGACTCGGCACACCAGTGGTATGTCGTTGCAACCTCAAAGGCAGCTCGTCGGTCCTCACATCCGGAATACCGAGAGTGAGGCCTTCGATCTGATCTTGCAATGTTGAAAGAGTCTCGGCCACATCAAGGTCACGAAGGATAGCCCTCCCCACAGCCTCTCCTCCTGGAGTGGTAGCTGGTCCTCTCAGACGTACTACTGGCCGAACTGGTCCAATATCTACATGAGAACATGATTTTTTATTAGTCCTGATAGAAGAAAGCACAAGAACATTATAAAAAGAAATGATAAATAGAGATATGGTCAGAGAATTTACCGATAGCACCCCACTGCTCACCAGCCGGCAACACCAAATCCGGGTCACCCCGGAAATCCATACCAGCATATGGATACTCGGAAAAAACCATCTCCTGGTGGTTGAACCACTCGAAGAAGGTATTAGAAAAGGAAACCTGGGACTGACCAACATGTCGGGCCATAAGGTCGACCCATCTCTACATCCGTGTCTCAGTCGGTGGAGGTAAGCCAAGTGAAATGTACTGCGACTGCATCAGTGGGATCTTTTCCAAGGCGAAAGTGGTCAAAATAGAACCATAGCTGAAGTTCTTGGATTTTCTGCTTTTTACCTTGGTCAGTTGTTCTTTCATCACAGGGAGTACTGCGTCACACCAGTTGAACACCTTTGGTTCAAGGCATTCCAAGACGTACTGCATATCAGACCTATTAGCCACGTGAAGAGCCGCACTACCAGCCAGTCTATAAAAAGTGAACAGAATGGTCCTCAAGGACCAATCATTGACATCTCGGATGTTGATATTTCCGTCCCTACTCAGCTGAGATCCCTCTCTGCAATACCGGCAAATATAATCTCTCATGGATTCGCCCCCATGGGCAGAACCTGATAATGAAAGAGAGGCACCATGCCTTGATAAACCGGTCAAAAAATAGATGTCCACGACAATCAAGGGGATAGATTTGCCTCTGATCTGAAACACCTGGTTGGTAGGATCCCATGCATCGAGAAGATATTGCAACAAGTTGATTTGTTGCCTCATGCTAGAGATGCGGAAAAACTTGAACAGGCCACAGTTCCACAGTGCAGTTACCGTAACCGGATCATGTAAAGCAAGCATGTCCTCTTCTTCATGCTTGTGTTCTCACCATGTAACAACCATTTTGCTCCGATGAATCTCTGCAAAACAAGCAAGAGAAGAGTCAGGGTCCTGATTTGGCAAAAAACAGGCAAAAAT
Organism: Pinus tabuliformis; assembly: GCA_031772625.1. Lineage (NCBI taxonomy): Eukaryota > Viridiplantae > Streptophyta > Pinopsida > Pinales > Pinaceae > Pinus > Pinus tabuliformis. The sequence continues at coordinate 452,888,947 of CM062804.1, read as the reverse complement.
TCCATGAGAAAACAATGCAAAAATTTCCCTTCTCACGCCCATCGCACCCCCAGCAGTGTACTGGGTGAGATGCATACTGACTGGCTAATGGCCAAGCCAGTATGCATCGCACCTTTCGATATAGGAAGGGTGCGATGGAGCCAGGGTGAATTTTTCAAAACCCAGAGGCTCAGAAAAACAGGGAAACATGCACAGAATTCAAAAAGGAAGGAATGCAACTGAAGAGCTCAGGTTTAGCTCCTACCTGGTCCAGACGGCGCCGAGAATCATCCACAGAATCTCCCAGAATTAGCTGGTAAAAATTGAGGGGGGAAAGCACCTCCAGAGCTCCAACAAACCAAAGTTCAAATGAAATGGTAAAATGAGGGGTAAAAACCACTTTTAAATTACTTTTCACGTAATTCGAGTAAAATATTAGTGTTTTAACTCATTTTTGAAACATATATTTTTCATTTCTAATCGGTTTGATGAAGCAATTGAACAGGCAGTACAACCTTTGAAGGAACAAAGTGATCAGCAATGAAATTAAATTGATGACCATTATCACGAGTAGTTTTTATGTGGAGTTCAGGCTCGTTAAAAATTAAACCTAAGCAATGAGCAAATGTTCCCCCCAGAGTTTAAGCTCATTAAAAAATGAACCAATTTCCGGTAAATAACCATTGTGAATGCATTGTCATCAACTTTTGAGCCCTGGTCGTGTTCTCATCATCACCTCCACTCAGTTTTAGCCGATCCTTCACCTCCATTTGATTGTTTACCCCTTTTGAGGAACAACTGCGAAAAGTGATCCTGTTAGCCATCCTTGTGACATTGCCATGATTGGAAAATTCCAAACCTTACCTGGAATCAGCTGCTACCCTAAATTATCACTCGTTCCTCAAAAAACAAGTCTCCTTTAAGCTCTTTTCACCTGAATCGTAAAATATGAAAAGATTGCCGAGCGATTGGCCTCTCCAGCTCATTAAAGCGACCGAAAGTGCTATCCCTCCTCTAGATTTTAATCTTTTTGGACCTGAGGGATTATTACACAAAAAGATCGAGCGCTTGTTTTGTTCGGCTCGTTAAAATTACTGAAAATTCATCCATTTCATATTATTTTATACTTTTTCGGACTTAAGGGATTATATGACGAAAAAGGATTATTGGAGTTTCCTTTACGTCCCTTTCAAACTCTCTAAAATTGAAAAGGACCGAGTTATCTTTGTCATTAAACTCGTTAAAACCAAATAGCGAAAAACTTGTCCATACAGACAACAATGAGTTTCACTGTCGCTAGGCTCGTTAAAACATAGCGACGAGTTTGCCCGAAGGGCAAATTATAGAACAAGCATATGTTATCCTCCCCAAGCTTGACAAAAATAAAGAGGTACTGGTCAGTAATGACTGGGGAAAAATTGGGAAGAAAACTTGAAGAAACTTTATTGGTAGCAAGATGCTCTTGAACATGACACTTTTGCTCCGCATCCGAGTCAGGTTGGGTTGTTCCATTCACCAGTTATATCACCATTGGTCCACCACACCATCCATATTTGGGGTTAACACTACCAATCCATGTCAGTGTCGCCGGTATGTTCAAGAGAAGTCGCTCAGAGAATTCACCTATGTCTCATCTGCTGCAATACATTCACGCTCCATTCTTTCATGACCACTGCCTTGAACCCTATATCATCAAATCATTTTCACCTCTAAAATCATTTACTCCGTTCCATGTTGTAGATGTGGGATTCATTAAGGCCCTCCTACAATGGGTCACTTCTTGTCGACATGAGCTCATTATCCAAGAAGTCGACTTAGGAACAACCCTTTCAGTACTTTGAAGCTTGCATGCCTCAATGGCAAGTTTCTCACTTCCGGCGACAGGTTTACATCAATGGCCTTCGACCGAAAGATTTTGCGTGATGTTCAACACCAATTCCTTTTCACACCACGCGAATTGTACTGTAGTACCTTGAGGGTCATCATCATTATCAGTGATTCCTCTCGCGCTTGTTAATAGATTACATCATTGGCTGGTAATCAGGTGATGTCTTTCCATGTTCGACTCCAGAACATCTTTCACATGGATCGACTTGTACTCCGAGTGAAGATTGGACGAGTTTGAAGACCCCGGATCTAGTTTCATCCATCCGGGCTGCGATATATTCAGGAAAATAAAGACATCAAATGTACATTGTTGCTGCACAGATGATCATCCGAATCAAAGGATGATGACTCTATCAGAATCATCAGGTCTGCCACATAGACGGTTATCTGTCTTATGTACATGAAAATGAATTTATAAAGCTGAGCATGGGAATGCACGCCTCACCTAGATCATGAAAAATATTATGAATATAATGTATTGTATTATATCTTATTACAGGTCACCTTCTAGCTCAAAAAAAATTCAGATCCTCATGATAAAGCATTTCACCCGACATCAAAAGATTAACGACCTCATGCTTTAGGGGGCAACTGTTATAGACATTTTTGGGCACTACAACCCCAATCATACATGTCCATAAACCAAGGGCTCCTAAGTCCCTAAAAGTGTTGTTTCATACCCTAAAGGAACAAGCTCAGTTGATTACATCATCTCCCAGAAGTTCTCCACAGGAAACTGCTCAGAACTTGTCAAAACTGGACCATACAGGTTGCTCAGTGCTAAGGGTGCGATGCATACTGAAAAGCCCTTCTGTAGGGTGCGATGGGCGAGAGTGGACAAATGGCAAAGATAGTTTGCAAGGTGGATGATCATAGAATCTTCCAGAAACTTCTCCTATGACACTTGCCTCTCTGAATTCGCCCAGGGATGAGTAAGAGATCATTAATCTCCAATTGGAATCAAGAAATATCAGAGAGAGGACACTAATCAAAATCCCAGAAGCTGACTCACCCCCCTGCAATATCTATATATGGATCCCTCATCCCAGAGATCCAGAGGCTGGAATTTTGTATCTTGTAAGGAAGTGTTGTTGGTTTCTTGGTGGAATATCATATTGTTGGGTGATCTAAGCTTTTCATGAGGTGAAAGAAGGGCTTTCATGCTAGAGGATGATGTTGGGTCAGAACAATTGGTTGTAATCCTCTTTGCTATTCTTGATATTAATAAATCTATTCAAGTTTTCCTCCACATTCTTGTATGTTTGATGATATATGCATTTGTGTGGTCAATATATATCTGGTCCTATATTGTTTATGATTGTAGATATCTGTTCTTCGATAGTATTATGCTGCTTTGATTCCACAAGTGCTCTTTGAAGCTGGGTAGATGAAGGAGAAGCGGCAAGGATCTATCAGAAGGGAGAGGAACTGAGCAAGGAACCAAGCACAAGATTGAGGTTGGTGTCCTTCATTCCCCTCTTATCTACTTCTCATAAAAGAAAATGAAAGTAGTTTTAATTTGTTTGTTTCTAAGATAGCTACCAGTCTTAGTGGGACTAACATCTCTGAGTGGACACTAGATTTCCCGATAACATAACCCCTTGACCTCTGACCTATGTGGTACCAGCTCTAGGTCAGGGGATAAGTCTAATCAGGACCAGTCACAAGTCGGGTCATGCCGTGAAGCTTACCAAGAAGAAAAAATCCCTCGACTCCCCATCCCCAGACCTATGTGGGACCCGATATAGGTAAGCAAGTGGGAAAATGTGATTTCCTCACGGTGATGTGTTGGCAGTAATGTGGCAAATGATGTCAACATGACATGGCAGTACAAAGGACATGTGGTAGGAATATTCGAAATTCTTGGGTGGCCTAATGGGACAAATCTAGGTGACACGCGTCACCATACAAAAGGTGCCACGTGGCCCAAATGATTTCAGTATGACATAAGCTGATGATTTGGAAGAACCTCGAAGGTTGCACCAAGAGTTTGTTTCGTGAAGTTTTCACTGTGTATTTGGTTTCCGGCATTGAATGAATAAAGCAGACCAAAATAGTGAAAATGGACCCAAGTCAGGCCTATAAGAAAATCAAAACTCTAAGCTAGTTGGGCCTACAGATAAGATGGGGGGGTCAAGACAAATACAGGTGCATAAGCATCTAAAGCGGTTAGAATCACAACCTCCTGACCAACATTCAAAGGTGTGCCCATGAGTCAATTTTGTAGTGTTGCTCAATGTTAAAGAATTGTCAGGCCTTTAGGTCTAGTCATGAAGTCAGAGGAAAACACAGATGCATAATAGGTAAAATAGGCCAACCCATGACCTTCCAACCTTTGAACCAACATCGAATGGTAGTTCACCAGAGATATTTCTTGTATTAATGACGACTATAGAGAATGGAGGAACAAGGAAGCGAGGATGACGATTGTATAGATGCTTTAATGGGGTCAATAATGATTATCGTAGGAAGGAGACTGGGATAAGAAAGGACCATGATTTTCAAAGGTTGCAATTGACTTCAAAATAACCATGCTTGAGCTTTCTTTAATTCCTCATAGAGTTAAATGAAGAGAATAGCTCAAGGATTCCATACCAGTAGTTATGGGCTTTGGTGGTGTGTTGTAGAAGCATATGTCATGTATCAAATGCAACAATAGGATGGTGTTCCATGTTGATTGTACAAGAAAAATTCAATGGACGTACTCCTAGCATGCAAAATTTGACTAAGAATTTATTTCTCAGTATGGAAGACACTCAGGTGGACATTATTTGTATTAATTGTAATACAGCTACAGTTGGATCCCATTCCCATTTATTAATGCAGTTTCACTTCCCTTGCACTTTGATGGAACAGAAACATGGAGAGTCATGCATAAGTACACTTCTAGGAACTATGTTGCAGAGACAACATAGACAACATAGATCATAATGCAATTGTTAGAAAATTATATAATACAGAGCAATGGAACACATAAAATATTGCAGAAACACAAACACATAAAATGCATAAAACAAGAGAGACATAGATATACGTGGTTCACCCAATTTGGGCTACGTCCATGGAGAAACATCCAGTCTTTCCTTTTATATTATCCAACAAAATGAAGAGATACAACCTACAACAGATTTGTTGTAATTTCCTCTTCGCTCTCACACAATATCCTCTATCTTTATCACTCAGAATACACATATACATAGCCACAATAAAATTCCCTCATATATACCAAGAGGTTTCCTTCTAGGGAACAAATATGAAATGAAAAATAACTTCTACCATCATATTATCCACCTAATGAACAACTCAGATTGACTACTAAATTACAACATTTTACATGGCAATTTTACATATATTTTTAGCTTTGGGGGCGCTGCCCCCGAACCCCTGCCGGGGGGGCTCAAACAAATTGTCATCACATCCCTGGTGGCAAACAAATGGTTTGTGTTGCCACCCCATTACGAACTGGGGTCCAATGCAGTGATACCTTTGAATAAAGAAGATAATCAGGCTCCACACCCAAAAGAAACAAAGGAACAAAACAATGGAGAGGGGTTATGAAAAGTGGGGGAATGTAGAATTGTTGTGTTACAGCGTACAATGTTGTGAGTGTGTGACTGAGATAAGTGTCACTGAGAGAAGGTGTATCATAGGGCTTAAACCTTAGCTAGTTGAGCAACAAAGAGCACAGTTCGAAGGAGAACTAGGGAGCTGAAGGAAAATAACTAATATTGGAGCGGACAAAAATTGTATTTCTATGTATATGCATTCATTTATGTTCTCAGTTTTAAAATTGTATGAAAAGTAAAAAAATGGCTAGAGTAGGTAGTTTCTTACATTCATAAGAGGTTGGTGCCTCTTGGAAACTAGTGGCTTTCTATCTTAAGGGGATTGGTGATTCATGTGAGTGAGTGCTCACAAAAAAATTGATGTAATTAATTAGGTGATTAATTTACATCATAATAAAAAATAGATTGGTGGTTTTCTCCCTTTGGGTTTCCACCTAAAAATACCTGTGCCAATATGTGTATGATGTTCATATGATGGATTGTGTGTACATGTGAATGTTGTATCTTGTTGTTTATTTGTATTGTGTATGAATTCCCTCACAAGTAACTGATAGTAGTAAAAATAATTATACTTAAATGTTTAAGAACCTCACTATTACTGATTCACACCCCCCCCAGTAATTCCTAATTCAAACAACATTTTCATCACTTCATTGAGAGTGGTTTCACATTAGCTTCCCAACGACTCTAATTTTGTTGAGTTTGGACTTTCAGTTTGCAAATGATGCTTATTCAAAGTTTCAGTGATTTTCACCACCTAGGCTTTCAAATGAAAAAGTTGTATCTTATTTTATTTTGTAGATTATTTAATTAATTTGTATGTAGACAAAATTATTTAATTAATTTAATTAATTTTGACTAATTATCTTAATTAATCCATCTAATTTACATAGATTTAATGACATATTCATGCCAGTTGTTTCATATTTTTCACTTTTGTTGAATATGCTAATGATTGTTTGTTAGATGAGGAACCTTGTCTAATAAAATTATAGATATGTTATTTATTTCCTATTTTCTCAAGTGTGTAAATCATATTTCTGAGTAACTATTTACTCAGAAGTTTGGCATCTAAAATTGATTTAATTGTCATTAATATTAAGTGAACTTGTTTTGTAGTTTTAGTGTCTAATCATTCAATGTTTTAAGGTCTTCAATAGAATATTTTGTGTAATAATAAGGTTAGTTGTTAGAACTCATTCTGCAGATTGATACTCATTATAAAAGAGAAATGTTAAATCCCCATTCATTTAATTACATTGCTCTCGATTGGGATTAGATCTACATCTTCCTAATTGAGATAGATTTATTGTTTTTTCACTTGCATTTTAGAGTAGATTTACATTTATATTTAACTATTGCATTTTGGAAGTCCTCTTACAGCGGGGAGAACTTTAGTGTTGCTTGGTTGCGCCATTAAATCAACTTAAGGAATTCTTTCTTGAAATAATGCTTCAAGAAGGTAAGTTCAATTTCTCTCTTCTTGTTTATGGTTAATTAGAAAAATCACAAGTTAGTGAGGGGATAGAGGGTGTAACTAAACCCAATAGAACTAGTTGCAACCATCATTTAAACAAATAGGGGTCTGATTTGGGACTTTGATGCCAGCCTAAGCTGACAATACCCACATTATGCAAAATCAATTGCATGTCCCAAGAATTCTAAAATTCCATACTTAGGGAAGCCTTTACAACTAAAGGTTTAAGCTCTTAATTAAACTCTTAAGAAGAAACATAACATCGGACAAAAACCCTCTTTATCAAAGGTTAAGTCTTTTAGCGAAACTTTACACAACCTTCATAAAATTTGGTTAATTCTTAATCTTTAATACTCAACCCTCCAGTTGACTTTATTACCCACACTTATCAACCAAACCATGGTCCTCCGACTTTGGTTAAAACTCGACTTAAGCCAAATTCATTAATTCCACTTTATTTCTATTATAACCCTCATATAATAGAAATACACATAAACTGCACTTAACCTTACCTTTCTTCCATTCCACGGACTTTTGCACATTTATCGATGCTCCCTTTATCGCGTTCAACCTCCACCATTGATTTCACTCCTTCAGATCAACGGTTATCGCACAATCTCCAATCTTTGACCATCTTCCGCTGGAACTCAAAGAAGTTAAACTTCTTTTACTAATTCATCATATCCGCTCAAAATGTTAACCCACATGCAAGTTCGAGCATGATTACTATTCGATCTACCAGCCAATGAACCATCCAGGTGATTGGAACTCAACGAGGATTTAACCCCACTGTATAAATCCTCATCGTGTCCGATTTCTAGATTAAACTCTGCTCATTTTCCGACGCGATATCCATCGGATCAATCACCCAACTGACGACTGTGACCTATCTGGAACTCAACAGGTTTAGATCATAGACTATAACTTTCTTAGGTCTGTTTTTTTAATTACCACTTACGGTTTTGAGGTCGCGCAAGAAACAACTTCCACCTACGAAAACCGCCTTTCCATTTTGTTTAACACATGGCTTAATCTCCGCCGCTCAACTTATTGACTTTATTTACACAATAAGATCTTGTCCATCTATTTCACACAACCACGTCCGTTGATCTAATTGATCCAACAGTTCCTGTGCAAGGTTACTTCATTTCTTCATCCTTCCCTTTACTTCGTCTTTATGCAACTTTTCCAATGTTCTGGTCTATTCACCCTACACTTGCCTATATCATTCTTTGTGCGTTTATCCTTCCTGGACTTGTTCAATCACTTATGATTGTTGTTCTCCTCCTTTATACACTATCCTCTCTCTATTATTTTGTGTATTAAGTGTTCTCCAGTACTGTCTTCTCACTGATCTTATACCTGCAACACTCTGTTACACAGTTTTACTCTGATTCATACATAATGTGTAAATCACTATTCAATCAATGCACATTCACACACCATATAAATTTGGAATATGTTCTCTGTATTAACACTCAATTATTCACATAGAAGTTCCTTCTCTAGCCCAATCTTCTGTATCAATGGCCTTTTCCCTTCATGCCCCCAAACAGTCAAACCCTGTCTAATTAATTAACTAGTAACCCTCTAACTAGCTAACTAGCTAACTCTTTTTATGCCTTTTAGGCTTACATTTATACAAAAGGATTCTATAACCAATTCCTGGTTTAGATCCATAACCTTCTCAACAAAATCCTAAAATATCTTCTTTATCCCTAAGGATCCTCTCTAATCCACAAAATCATCAACTAATTTCTAATCTAAGTTTTTATAATTAATTCCAAAATCTCTTAATCTCTCAACTATCCTAATTGTCTCATGTTCTCCAACATTTGAGAACATTTACAAATATGCCTCACAATACTTAATTAAATCCTATTCTAGTATATCTCATTAAAATCACTCAAATCCTTAATAATTACATTAATTTAACACATAAGAATCCAACTTCTTTGAAAACACAAGACCCCATATGTCTACTAAATACAATGAGATTCTCGAGCCAAATGCTCCTGCATCAGACTTTGACCGTATGGCCTTCCCAGATGTTGATGAGGTCATTTTTGGCCATCAACATTTTTGGCACTAGATGGAAGGCCTACAATAAACTAACATTTTAAGCTTTCAAGTTAAAGTCTTTGACATTCGTATAATGGCTCCTTCCAAACGGCCTCCTTGGAGTTGTTTTACTAGAATTTCAGCCACCACTCCAATAAAGGTAGTCAAAATTTTGTCAAAATAAAATTCAATGGTAAGACTTATGCTTTTGATCATCTGCTTCATTTTATTTTAGATTGCAATAATTTTGATATTGATGAAGGTGTCATTTGTAGGATATTAACACTTACTTTGATAGTTCAAGCTGAAGACTGGTTTTGATTATTACCAATTTCCTTTGGACATAGTTGGGATGATTTTTCAAAAATTATAATTAATTAGAAGCATTGTGTAAATTGGAAGACGAGCCTTTGGATGATTTTCTAATTACATTTAAATTATGTTGTTTCCAATTTCTATCTATATATTGACCCCCATATTTTCAATTAGTAGGATGGTTTAAACATTTGGTGTCTCTTCCTTGTAATTCTGAAAATTGAAAGGAATCGAAAGATATGATAACTGAAGAGTCAATGGGCCAAAATATCAATGCAAATTCACTACAAAATGAAGATGCAAACGCTACCAATCAACAATGTCAACATAAAATAAATGTTGTTGAAACAAGTAACGCTAATCCAAAAAGTCCTACAACCAATAAGTTAGCTGCCCTGAATTAAGATAATGTTGTTGATATAAATTATGATAGTTTTGTTGAAGAAGAAAATCAACAAGAATTAAATTCCACTCAAACAAATACTCTTATCAATCAATCAACATATATTTCTATGGAAGAAGAAGTTTCAAAATCATCTAACAACAGTTAGCAAGCAATAAGTACAACTAGAAATCAACATCAAGCAAATCAGCAAGCAGAAATACAAATTAAAATTTTCAATGATGAATTCTTTGCAAAAATTAATACTCCATTACAAGGACAACTAAGCATAAATTTTCAAGAAAATGTGGAGGAATATGAAATGCACATTTTGAAAAATGAGCAACAATCTTCCGATAGATAAAATTTCAGGTACATGGCTTCAACTTCTTATTTCCCCCTCTATCCTGATATTTTTACTAACAATAATGAAATTGTTAATCGATTAGTACTTCCTCTGAACACCAATTTAATTTTATAAAAACGAGGAGCTATCACATATTTAGTTATTAATTAATTATTGGTAAATGTTGATTGGATAGAGAGGATATAATTACCCATAATTTTGATAGTCCTGAAAATTTTCTCAATTATGCATTTAATCATTTTCCTGATTCTGATTTATCTTACGAAAAAGAAGAGAACATTAGTGAAGTAATTTATAATAATGATTCAAAAGATGAAAATGTTGAGTCTTTTCACCCTTTGGTAATAGTTATGTCAAATTCTCACAATCTCAATCCTTCAAGTCCATATATATTTGAAGATGAGAAAAACACCAATCCAGAGATTGTTTTAGTATTTTCTCATTTTCAAACCTCAAACCATTGTGATGATTTCATTATTTAAGAATCCACTCCTATTTATTATTCTTGCGATGAAAAAGTTCACTGCTCAGATCATGAGCTTGAAATTTTTCCATTTCTATGAGTGGATGCTAATAATACTTTTAATCTCGTTATCTCGGTTGACACTTTTGGAAATCATTTTTTTGTAAACAATCCTTAGCTACATTGTACTATTATTTGTAACATTAGTGCTAATTATGATTTGGGTTTCTTCATTTTCATTCGCTTGAGTTTATTTTATTTCAAATTTTATTTTTGAATTTTTGGACATAATGTGTTGGCACTTTGAGCACTTGAGATTTCGACACTCATCAGATATAGTAATGAGCATACATCAAAATCAATTTCAAATATTTAATCATGAGCATCAACAACTTCTAATTTTTCAATTTTATTTGATGTTCATTTTATACCAATGCATGTTTCCTTTTAAAATGAATTCTTTACATGCTCAAGCACTTAAGAGTGGATTATTGGAATATGGCTAGCATTCAAATCCATTAGAGAATATTCTGAACTATTATTTGAGCTTCCATTCACATTCCATTGATTCATTTGAAAAATATTTGGTAAGTTCAACTTCGCAGAGGATTTATGTTAATTATCTTATTTTTTTACATAATACCAAAAAAAATCATAGGATTTAACAGTTAAATATATATTTAAATCTAGCCTATTATATTCTCCCCTAAATCTCTTCCAATCAGTGATAGAGGTACATCCAGATTTCTATGATCCAATTGAACTGCAGCTGGAAAAGATATTTCAGGGGAATAGTTTTGTAGATAAGTTTATTTTACTAAATTTATTACATGTCAATGTACATAAAAATATGAAATTTTGTTTTGCTATAATTTTATTTCTCTTACTAATTTTTAACATTTTTATATGTGTAGAAATAAAAGTGAGGGAATGGCTTCACTGGAAGTATGATTTCACATAGTTGTTAATCTACCCTATTAGATTAGGAATAGGATTAGCTTAGTTAGTTTACTTTTCTTTTGTTTCTTTTAATATTACTTAGCTTTGAATAAGCAGGTAGTGAGCCCAATATGTTTCCTTGATATTCATTTCATTTCTTAGTAGAGTTCATTCCTCAGTTCCCACAATGCATTTCTAAATAATGGATTTTACCATTTCTTGTTATGCAATGTTGAAGTGGATGCAAATTGATGACTCATCACTTAACATTTAGCTTAGTTTGAATAAGTTGATGATTTTGAATATATGAAAAAATTGAGAAAATCATGGGAGAATGTTAAGATTTATGAGGTAAACTTGCAATCAAATTCTTCTAAGTATGTGTATATGTGTTCATCTTCATTTGTTGTTAGTTTTCATTTCAATGCTTGTTTTGTTTTTAGTCATATTTTATTTTCTATTTTTGTTGTATTTCATTTGCAGGTCTTCATTGGCTTGATTTGAAGACTTGATTTTTTAAGAAAATTAGTTAGCTTTAAAATAAAGTGAGTAGATAGTCATTTCCAATACATAAATATGTTCAGGAAAGTATTTATTTTCTCATCAGAATTTTTATTTAGTTGTTCTGTATAGATACTTTGCTATATTTTCTTTGTTTTTTATATTTGCAAAAATGAGGCATGATCATATTTCCCTTTTTGCTTATGCAGTTTAAATTAAATATTTATCTCCCTCCTAATCTGATTTCCCAAAGGCCTTTATCTTCTCATGCTATAAATGGAAAATTAATCAAAGGGCATGAAATTAAAGGAAAGTCACAAAGAATCTTATGACAATTGTAAAAATACTCTTGTCCGTGGTTTTACCTATGATCTTGCTAGCATTTTGCACTTGATATAACTAATTTAAACCAACCCTTTTCACCACATTGTTCATCCCATTTTTTCCCTTTTAGTTTCACTCCTTTTATAAATCTCGAGATGACTAAGAGCCTACAGGGTCATATAGCCTGCATATTGAATACTCATGGGTCATTATTATTGGGTTTTCGTTAGATATTCATTCCATGAGCTTGGAGCCAAGGTTGTTCCTTACCTTCATTTTTATTAGGGTGACATGTATAGATGAGATCCTTTACCTTCACTCCATCCTTCCACATCTTTCACACTACCCTGGTACCTGGAAGCCCATAACCTCTTAAAATCTAATTCCAAAAGCTTTTGAGGATCCAGGCTCCAGGCTCTACGTCATCATGAATTTTGATTTCCATGTATAAAAGTTTTGGCCCCCACTCCTACATATTTCCACACTATCTGATGAGTAGTGGCCCTACTTTGTTTCAATAACCTGCGTACCCAGAAGCACGTAACTCCTTCCAAATTCCAATTCATCATATCCTTGGGGCCTCCACGCTTTTGGTACTCCTCTCTCCTCTCTACACACCCATGCCTTCTATGCTCAAAACTTTATTCTATTTGTATTTTGGCTCTCATATCAAGGTTATTACACTTATGCTTACTCTTCTACTACCTACAAGCCCAGAAGCCCGACTAATTAATACAATTACATTTAAAATTTATTCTAGGCCCTCTAATTCCATAACCTAAGATGGGTTCCACCTTGCACTATTGATATGCATGATCCTCTCGAGCCCAAAAGTATTTCTAATTCCCCTTTGTAAACAAGTTGGGCACATCTTCCTCTAGACTAGCTTAGATGTGTCCCATTACTATTCAGTTTGTTCTTAAAGTACCTGGGTCACTCTCTTTTAATTTTATCTACCTCCTAGGATCCAACCTTCTAGGATATCATAATTTGTGGCTCACATATGCTTTTGTCCTTGCTTCACTTTTGGATGTTCATCCCTTTTCTCCTTTTCTCTCCATCCCAAATCTCATCATCCCAGACATCTTTTTAATGCGCATCCTTTTTTCTTTTTGGGACAATTCTGAGTAGCTATTATGTTAATGCATAAAATAAATAATCACACACAAAATATGCAAAGCTAATGGATCATGGTCAATTTATATTTGAATGCCAATTCTCTTGTGATTTTCTTGTTTACATATCACTCCATTTCAATGATCATGCAATAGTCCAAGCGCTCTCTCTCTCTCTCTCTCCCTCTCCCTCGATATATATATATATATATATATATATATATATATATATATATATATATATAAACCATTAAATGAGACTTTAGATTGACCTTCTGGGAGGATTGTATGAAAACTTTGGGGCTAATATAAAATCAAAAGTGACAAGAGGGATAATTGTTGCTGCAATTCATAACGAAGCATAGTTTTATTTTTATTTTTTATCATTTGTTTATTTTAGTTCCTTGAACATAAGTCATTATTTTTTTGAGCTTAACACTCACATTAGTTTAAATTTAATAAGATTGATGATTTTGGGCAAATGAAAACTTCATAGAATGCAACTTCTTCGTACTTTTAGTCTCAACCAAAAGGAGTTATTTCTAGCAAGAAAAATCGATATCTTTCAAGTAAATTTTTATGAAATTATTTAATGTTAAGTTTCACATGCTCATTTTCATATGTTATCATTTTCTTATTCTTTTTGTTTTAGCTTTGTTTTTAGTGTACGCTGATCTAAAGCTCTATTTTTGCAAGTCTTCAAGGATTGCTTTAAAAACTTTGCACCCCTGCTTGCTCAGATTTGGAATTCATTGTTTTTCTTGTTTTCAAGCTTTGAAAAAATAGTTATGATGTCGATTAAATTACAAATCAACCAAATCGAGGAGTCTTTGAACCTCTAGCTTGTTTCACAAGCCTTATTTCTATTAGAAAAACATTAATATGTTTTCATGTAGGCTTAGTTTTAAAACAAGAAGATTTACAAGAGAAGAGACACCTTATTTAACTTCATTTTCCTTCATAATTGTTATTTAGTTTTTGTTTAGATAAAAACCTAATTATATATAGCTCTGAGAGACCTAATCAATCAAAATCTCAACTTAAGAAAACATGTATTTTCTTCTTTATACTTCTTCTTATGGTTGAGACATTTTAAATAGACTTGTTGAGTTTTTTTTCCTTGTGGCTTTGCTTTGATCTTTCCTTTTTGGTTTGCATTTTTCTTTTCTGTTTGCAACCCTTTTCTTATGTGTTGATTTCACCTTTACTTATGATTGGTTTTGGTGATATTACCAAGATTTATATGGAAGTAATTTCTCTTACCCAACATTGGTCTGCATGCATGGAAAATTTGTACAATGTTAATTTCATGAGTTTTCATTTACGTGAAAGGGATATATTTATTGAATTCTAAGTCTTCTCACCTTAATTCTTTTCCCCTAGAGGAACATTCATCCTTTCCAAGTGATAGGGTTGATATTTTCAAGGAAAGAACTAGCTTGGGTAACTCAATGAATCTGACTCATTCTCATCTCTTCACATAAACAACCTCTAGATTGATAGTTGTAGGTAAAGACCACAGAATCAAACTTTTATGAGTATTATACCCATTTCCTTTAAAATATCTCGTACAACCCCGCCCTCTTCACCTATTGCAAAAACAATTCTCTAAATAAATTTTATCA
The DNA here is from genome assembly GCA_031772625.1 of Pinus tabuliformis. Classification (NCBI taxonomy): domain Eukaryota; kingdom Viridiplantae; phylum Streptophyta; class Pinopsida; order Pinales; family Pinaceae; genus Pinus; species Pinus tabuliformis. The sequence continues at coordinate 452,873,946 of CM062804.1, read as the reverse complement.
GAAGTGTGGTAAAAGAGGCTTGAAAGCACTTATGTGTGGGAAACACAAGTAAACCCGTTGGGTACTAAACAAGCTCTCTAGCAGTGGGGCTATGTTTGTGTGGTACTAAGAACAAATTCATCGAGGCTATGGATGCTCACTAGCAGTGAAGCCATGTTGGGTAAGGGAGATTATTTATAATGATGGATATATACTCTCTTTAAAAGTTCCTAACTATACATTTTATGTCACTCATAGAAGGTAAATTCTACAAGTAATTATCTTTTTAAAACTCATATTCCTTCATCAATTAATGTGCAACCATTGAGAAATTTTTTAATGTTTGAAGACTCGACAAAATTCATCATTCCAACCTTTTAGTAAATTTGTACCCATTATCTTTTTAACCAAAGATAATTGTTTCTTCCTTGTGTGTCACCATTGTTGTGGAAAAACTATAATCCCACATTTTTACTTATTATCTTGATGATAATAATGGGGACCCTCTGTGTAAATTTTGGCCATATCACTCCTTTAATGCTTTGGTTTGGATAATTTTGCGGGATTTTCACTTGCTTCATATTTACATTTTGATCGCTTCATTGAGTGTGGTTTCTTGCCAGCTTCCCAATGACTCTAATTTTGCTAAGTTTGGACTTCTAGTTTCAAAATGACGCTTATTCAAAGTTTCGGTGATTTTCACCACTTAGAATTTAAAATGCAAAAATTATATCTTATTTTATTTTGTAGATTATTTAATTAATTTATATGTAAATAAAATTATTTAATTAATTTTAGCAAATTAGCTTAACTAATCCATCTAATTTATATTAATTAGACTAATTGTATTTTATTTAATTAATTTGTAAATAAATAATTTTTTATTATTTTAGTAATTTTTAATTAATTATTAAATTATCATTATTTTATTAATTAACTACTCTACAGAACCACCGCATCTGAACATGTGTACATAATTTAATTATATAACAAAATTATATAAAGTATAAATATATTAAAAATTTTTAAAAAATAATAGTAACTCGGAGCCCTACACCCAGAAGAAAATCAAATTTTAATTTCAAAAAATTACGGGTACGGAGGCTTCTGGGCACCCTCATTAACTCAACCCCTGGGGCTTCCCAAATGACAAACAAAATCACTGTAGTTTTTGTTTTAATTAAATTATAAAATAATGGAGAGAAAGTCCCACATGAGCCTCCCCTCTTCTCCCTTTCCTTACCATTATTGGCCTCCCTTCCCCTTATAACTCCCTCATATTTCAAAAAACATTATGGGCCTCCCTTCCCCTTATAACTCCCTCACCTCTCCACCCGACTCCTTATTCTTCCAGTCATCTGGCTCACCCTTCTTCTCCTACCGTCATCTCCCTCCCCCCTTATAACTCCTATCCTCCACCTCTTAATAAGAAACCACCTCATTAATGCAACCCAAAAAGCCACTCTTGTTTTTGTTAATATTTTATTAGAATTAATTTTAATTATTAATTAAATAATGAAATTTTTATACTTTTATATTATGTAATTAATTTATAATTTTGGTTCTATTTTAATTTGTAAATATTAATAACTTTATTTAATAGTTATTTAATTTAAATTATTTTATTATTAAATTTATTAATATAGTTTAAAATTGGAATTTTAAATAAAAAATATCAAAATTTCCTCTAGGCATGTTAATTTCTAGAATATTGGCAGTTTTGACAGCTCAATTTTGGAGAGTTCTATCTTGGTCAAATAAGGCTCAAGATGGCTTGCTAGAAATCCAAAACTATGGAGAACATTTTGGAATTAGTTGCATGACTAGATTTGTTCATTAACTATGCCTAAACATTAGCAAAAAATGGAGCTCTGAATTTGCACAAAAAAAACCAATTTCTAAATTTGTTTTGGAAAATTTTGTTGGCTCAAACTTCTATTGTTGCAAATCCATTCGATTTTTTCCTTTTGGGCCAAAGAGAACATAATAGTAAGTACAAGAAAGATACAACCTAATCCAGGCCAAAGGCATTGATGAAGCCTTTAGATCCATTCAGCCTAGACCATGAAGACAACCTCTCTAATAAGTGCAAGTAGATGCTAGACAAGGATGTTGAGCATCTACGCAAAGGAAACAAGGGTTTCCTAGAGACTGGGAGTGTAGGAGGCACAAGAAAAGTAGACTTGATCTGGGAGAAATCTAGTATACTGTTAATATCCTTCTTCTAGTATGAATTAGGCATAGCAAAGGAGTGTATATATACGGCCTCAAATTGCTTATTTCAGTTAGGCTATGGGATCTTGTAGGTGGGATCTTAGTAAAATCTCTAAACCCCGCCTGAAAAATAGCATTTTATTTATTTTTTCATATTTTAAAAGGTATATGCGGGTATAGTGGTATGGGATCCGCGTATGTACGCAATTTAGTATGGTTAGAGTCACGTATGGATTTTGAGATACTATTTTTTAGTATAAATTCAAGCATGCATAGGAAAAGGGACTGCTCAGGGCCATAAAAGAGCATCGGGTCTATAAGAGTGTTGAATGATGTTATAGAAGATGCCCCCTAATGTATGAGGTTAGAAGGGGAACATGATGGAGGAAATATATTAAGTATAGAGCAAGGATTCATTATAAAAATCCGGGAGGAGATCACTAGATTCCAACCCATAGAATACCTGTGGAAGGAGTCAGAATGAAAACTCATGTCTGAGGCAGACATACCCATGCTCAGAAGTAGTAAAGAATGTATGATGATCAAGTATAAAGCAAATCTAGAATGTATACATAAGTGTACATAAGGAGTTAAAGAATGCATAGTGGATCATTAGATCATAGCTATGAAAGAACACATCGAAGCTATGTATTAATATCACATATAGAAGAATGTTTGATTAATGATGCTAGAAGGCTATCTGATCAATGATGCTACATAATTGATCCTCATAAAAGTAAGAAGTCATATAGTTGGAATAGTGGTACTGCATAAACTCAGGTGCCAACATAGAAGATGTTGTTGTGAAAGACTGCAACATATAAAGGTTATAGGTGTCACTGGCATAAAACTGAAGGAGTTGTCAAGTGAACCAAGATGCTGACACAAATCGAGGTCTTCACTGACTGCAAATGGTACATTTATACACTATGGGAATAAATGAGCTGAAGTCGACCATGTGAGAAATCGTTTGATTACCGGTCATTGATGTATACCATTAACAAACACAAGACAACTCACCAATAATGATAATGAGTGTCAAGGTACCCCAGTACAATCTAACAAGTGTGAATAGATGTGTTGAAGTCAAAAACTTGAAAGAATCTATCAATCAAGAGAAATTGATGTATTCTCACTGTCGATAGCGAAGGATTATGTCGCTGATGACTGCAAACCCTAAGATACTGAAAGAAGGACTCTAGACCTTGTTGCCAGAGTAATGAGTTGGATTTGATGGTAAAATATCTATTGGAAGGAAGGAATTAAGGCATCCCATATCAACCAACACGAGTGTAACTCGAAGGCCAATAACTTGGAAGAACTCGAATGAAGAGAGATGAAGTAACCATTCCGAAGTACATTTCCAGTGTACACAAGATGTAGCTAGAGCACAACAGAAATCCTTTGAATAATCCAACAATGAAATCTGACATAGAGGCGAGGAATCCATCAAGAGGGTCAAATGGAAACCAACATACAGTACGAATCCCAATGTGTGATAATGTAAGTTGATGTCGAACACAAGGGAAACCACTCAGTCAAAGACCCATAATGTTGATCAATGTTGAGCACAAGGTCACCTATCAATGATGTTAATAGGGTTAGGGTACAATTCTAGGTCTACTCTCAAAGCAATTTTTCAAAATCGATAAGAGTAGACCCGTCAGTAAGAAGCCAATGGGGACCTTCGTAACCAACACAATGAAAGGACCATGTCACTAATGTGATGCTGAGAATAATTTGATAGACTAGGTATGGCTGACATAAATGAGTCAAGAGATACCGAAGAACGTCTAACAACATGTTTACTACCCTTGAACAAAAGCATGACTTGATGTGACTTTATGGAAACATAAAATAACTCCGTATAAGTTTTCAATGCATGAGGAATTAAAAATCTCTCCATATGATTGGAAGAGATAACCAACCTGTCGAGGACTAATTCAAGAAAAAGGTTATGGATTCCCTAAAGTCAAACTAAGTCCCATCCCAATGGAGGAAAGACTTGTTTTAAGTGCTTTTTTCAAGGGCGACACAACTGACTCTTGCTTCCATCAAATGATGAAGAAATTGTCCCGTTACCACTCGTTTTTTGGAATATTATTTCTTTTTCCTTTTCATATTTAAAGCTTGAAAAGGAATAAAAAAGTTCCCATAGTACATTGGATAGAATGAGTTTCAAAGGAAAGTGCACTGGTTCCTGGGACTGGAATATTCCTATGCTTAATGCAAGGTGGAAGATGCTAGTCATCGACACTCAAGGGATGTTCCCTCCACGAGAAAAGGTGTCAAGTCACAAAGGCTAATGAATGCATGGTTTTAACTTGCAGAAAAGTCATGATCAAAAGTGGCTTATACACGAGTCCAAATGAAGCCAACTTAAGGCCAGAAGCAGTGCTACTGGTCAATATGAAATATTATAGTACAACTCAACATATGGTATCAATTAGAGTATAAAGTCGAACTAATAGTGAAGAAGAAGAAGAATGAGGCTTCAACGCAAAGTCATGGCAGGACTAAAGAGGACTCCCGAGCCTGCTTAATACTTGCAGCATGGGAAACATATGTTTGCAAGGTTCTAACTAGGAAGCCCATGGAAGAGAAAGCTCTACCATTATGTTACAATTTTACAAGATCAGAAGTGAGAGAGGTTAAAAAAACACAACATAATGGGGTGGACCCTGTGGATAAATATCACAATATGAGGTCAAAATGCATAATGCAATGGAAAAATGATATTTCTTAACATGTAAGACAATTTATAATATGATACCTTCCATGATAGGCCAGTGATCATGGAGTTGAAAAATTAAAAATAAAAAAATCACTAAGAGATAAAAATTCTCCATCACCATGAAAAGGACCTTTCCCAACACTTCAAAAAAAGGTCAAAATTTCAATAAAAATAAAATTAAAAATGAACTTTAGTAAAGTGGTTTTAAAAGTTTTATTGTAAAATAGAGTTTTGGACTTACCCAATTTCATTTTCACCATCCAAGTGTTTAGAAGAGGGATTTTGGAGCAAATTTGGGCGAACCAATCTGACCAATTCCACCAACAAATCTGGAAAACACAAACTCCAGGTAATTCATGACCTTAAACTCTTCCATTTGATCGAAAATTTTATAGATTAGATCAAAATTTTGAGAGAATTTTTTAAATTTTAAAATCACTCTGTGTGTATGCGGGTCTGGGATTTTAAAGTCACATATATAAAGCCTTATATATGAGTTAATAAAGGGAAAGTTGCGTATATACACAATTGACTCTTACAAAAACCACATATGCGTAGAGTAAAGTTTAAAAAACAAATTCTAATGAATGAAATATCTCAATTTTTCAGGATGTCGATCATTTGGAGGGAAAGAGAGCACAATGATGTGGATAATGAGGTTTTAGAAGATCAAGAATCATTGGATGGATTGAAAAACTATGGATTTCTCAAATTATTCATGATGCCCAATATGAGAGCTCAAACTCAATTATTGGAGATGTTGATTCATTACTGGGACCTGAAGCAAGAGAAATTCATCATAGACCAAATTCCTTTATAGATCGAAATGGAAGATATCTACTTCATTACATGACTCTCTCGGAGGGGAAAAGCAATAGATCTGAACGGGAAGGCTCGGGGAGGCCTTAATGTTACTGATTACATTGTTGTGTAATCTGCACCAGAGACTAGCAAAATCAGTTCACAAGTCCTGATAAAATAAATCACGAGCTTTCCCATCAAGATAATCCTTTTCACCATTTCCAAGATATCAGGTTCAACTTTGTTGCATCAGGCCTCATGACTAGTTATGTTCTTGGCAGTAGAATGCCTAAAATGAGCAACGTATGATTGATGCACATCGCTCCTACTCAACATGAAGAAACAATTGACATCATTGAGATAGGGGAAGATAAAGAACTTCGTATATGGCACCATCTTCTGTTCATTTTTATTTGAGTAGATTCCCGTGCTACGAAAAATAGAAGCATCTACCATCAACAGTCTTAGAGATCCAAAGATGGCCAGATGGGTAGATATGATCAAGAGACTTGGTGGAGGTGAAGTTACTCATGCGGACTTTGATAATGATTTCTTCTACTAGTGGGAGCAATAACTCATGGTCATAGAGGATTATCAATATTCTAGACTAGAATTCTGAGGGGACCCGAAGTTAGCACTACCTGAAGGAGATGCATGAGGCAATATTGGTAAGTTTTTTATTTTTAACATATTTTATGTTTTGAATTTTTGAATATAATCTCAAGAAATTTAAAGTATTTTTCTTGAAACAAAAATCCTTATAGGATTAAATGATCATGATACAGATGTGGGACCAGTGATGCCTGAGGTTTTATCAAGGCATAGGAATCATGATAGAGACATGGATAGAGTGGAAGCTGAGTCTGAGATAGTCCTCCATATTGTAAAGAGGAACTTGGAGGGTCTCACTTACCCAGTTCCAATGGCAATGGTAGAGGACCTACCTGAGACTATACAGAGACAAGTGGTTGGAGTACCACGAGAGTGGGTGCAACTCTTCCAATGAGTCAAAAATGCCATTGTCTTCTATCGCGATGCTCATCTAGGGCAAGGCCCACAAACTTAGTTTTTAGAAGACTAATGTTTTTGATATGGAAATGATTAGGCTTAAGCCCTAATTTTGCAGGACATTTGTCCACATTTTGTAATATTTTGACACAGTTATCTTTCTATATACAAAGATTTCATGATGACTTGATCATACAGATGATGATTTGATGTTTTGATTTAATGTGATGAATGATTGATAGGCCAACCCAATTCTTGGTTAGCTATAGAATCAACAAATACACTATCTAATAGTGGAATGTGAATGAAAGCAATAAAATTAAATAATATTTGCAATAAGCTCACTCTTAGATATTGACGATGTAATAAAGGATCCCTCACATGATACATATTATTTAATTGAGACACAACCAATTGCGAGTCCAAGTAAACCACTAATGATTTAATACCATAAGATATTGCCTCATAAAGTAAATTAATAATGGTAGTGTACTCAACCATACTATTAGAAGTGGGACTGATACACATGCCTCTTATGACCAACAACTGACCAGATGGATCATGTATTACCCAAGCAGCAAAAGTTAAATTTGGAGTATATCTACTAGTACCATCTGTGAATCCTAAGTACATTGAATCACCCATAGAAACCTACCAAAGTAGATCAAAAAGACCACAATCACCACAACACCTATAGACAAAAACTAAAACTATGTACATATTTACAAAATAAAGTAGATGTTAGGAAAGATTCTATGCATAATACTTCTTGAGATAGAGCCATACTGGGCTCCAACAACACATTCCCTTCAAACTAAATCAATTCATAAGGACATTTATTAAATAACCTTTTAAAAATGAAAGTACCGTACCACATAGGTTTGAATTTACCTGCCACAAGGTGTCTTCATCTTGGTCATAGATCAAGACAACTTCACCTTCATAGAAAACCCTAGGTTGTACGGACTTGTCATATTAAGATTTAACTCTTTTCTTATTGGCCTCATTCATTTTGGCGGCATCCTGACATTGCTCATAAAGATGTTCCAGGTGAATAAGGTGCTCTTCAAGACTTGAGGTGTCTGGAAGAAGTTGCACTGCTAACTTGAGAGATGAAATATCACATTCAATAGGAAAAATCGATTCCAAACCATACACCAACTAAAAAGGAGTGAATCTTGTAGTAGTCTTAACAGACATTCGGTATGCCTGTAGCATAGGTTGTAGCATGATGTGCCAGTTGGACTTAGCTTGATTAATCATCCTTTGTAGGATAGTCCTCAAAGATTTCTTAATGGATTCAACTTGTCCATTAACTTAAGGATAATAAGGAGACGAATGCTCCTGCTGAAATCCCAGTTTTGAAGCCAACTCAGACATTGTTATCACCAAAAAATTGATCATCTAGCCTAATTTACTAGATGGATCAAAGTACACCATGTAAAGCCAATTTTACCATAGTAAAATTTCTTTCACTGTGAGAAATTACCTAATAAACCACCTTTGTTAAGTAATTTATAGTTAAACCCATGAAGAATAATTAAATAAATCACTATTTATTTTATTTTCTTCTAGGAATAATTAATTAAACCATTGTTTTATTATTATTCCTTGTTAAATTTGACCCAATCATGAAAAATAAACAGATAAATCATTATTTATCTTATTTTTCTCCAAGAATAATTAATTAATCACTAATTAATTATTATTCATTGTTAAATTTGACTAAATCCCTTAGGAATAATTAAATAAATTCTTATTTGTTTATTATTCCTTCACTGATTCCTTGAGATAATAAATAAATCATTTATTTATTTATTATTTCTAAATAAAAGTTTAAATAATTTTTCCCTCCTAAACAAATATAATAAAATATTCCAAGTGGTAATTCCAAGATTGGGATCAATAATATGTTATTATTGCTCATTATTCGAGGATAACTCAATATTCTATTATAAATAGGAGGGTTTTTCATTCATTATTCACTTTTGATTATTTTCATTGTTGCACCCATTGTTGTAACTCTGATTATTTTCATTCTCGCGCACCATATTTTTGTTGGGTTTATGCGTTATAGAAAAGAGAGACTCTATAGAAGCTGAAAGTGTTTGAGGATTGCCAAGAACACATTCCATAGAGGGGGACTGGTAACATATATTTGTTCCCTTCACATGTGTTATAATAAAATCATTCTTTACAAATCTGGTTTCCATTGGATTTTTGGGGGTTATTACTCTTCAATTTACTGTTTAACTACGATTGTAGCATAGATCAGGACTTTGGCGGGTTTTGTCTCTATCAATAGTTGCAGATCTACAATGTTTAGCAGTCATTTTTATTTTTGAGATTGTTTTCATCCACGATCTTAAGTGGGTTCTTTTCATACATCATTGAAAAGAAAACACTCTAACAAATTGGCCACTCCACTGGGTTTTATACTTCAAATCCAGAAACCTCGGTGACCTTTGGTTTTTAGCTTAGGGTTTCCTCTTTTTCCTCTTCTATTAATTTTTCCTAGTGTTTTAACCCTAGATATGATAAATTTCTGACTTTCGTAAGATTTCTGGTCATTTCCACAGGGCACAGGAAATAGCCACGGTAAAGGCGACACTTTTTTTCTGAAATTTGTAGACCAGAAGTCTCAGAGAAGAAATCACAGTTTTCATCCCAAAAGGTGTGATCTGGACTCTAGAATGCAACTTTTTGCCCAAAAAGTGTGATTTCATCAAAAAACAGGTCAGAACCTACGATTTCTAGGTTTTAGGGTTTTTCTTAGATCTGTTTCTAGGTTTTACTGAGAGATGTATGCTAGGTGTCTGACCTCTATCTCATCCTGCTTAGGCCTTGATCCATTATGTTTTACTCGTTGAAGTCAAATATGGCCTCCCTTAGGGCTTCTAGTACACTTCCTCCTTTCTAGGAAGAGTTTAGCTGAGTGGGAAGTCTGCATTTCTGCAACACTTTTAGCCACATTTTCTAGATCTGTAACCTTTTGTTTAAAATCTAATAAGATAGGTTGCTACCATTCATAGTTTCAAATTCAAACTTGTTTGGTCATTCCCTTAGGGTTCCATCGGTTGCCCTAGGTGTTTCACCCATCTCCCTATCTTTTTACAGCGTTCTTCCCCTCTAGTTTTTTGTTGTTTATGCACCAATTTCCAGCAGCTTAGAGTCACTTGATCCCAGTCACACCGAGATTCAAATCTCTTGACTGTTTTAGTGTATTTTCCATTGGTTTAGCCACTAGCAGTATAGTGTTTGCAAACCCAGTTTGGGTGGGGTTTAGTTAATTGCTTCGTTTTTTATTTTATGTTATTTATTTCAGTTTATTTACAACAAAAAATTTTCTTTTTTACAAACATGATATGGGCTTAATCAATTAATACACTTGCACACACAAGCACACCATAAGTGAAGGGCACTTGGTTTACACCACCAAGCCAAGACTTAACATAATAAATTTATCTCACCGCATCAGAGACAGAAGATATATTGTTGATCTCCCTTCACCATTGCCATGTTCTGGGTGTCCTTCCATCATTGCGCCACCAAGGCGTGAGTCGCGAAGACTATTAGGCCTTCAACCTCAGTTTCTGTTTGGGCATATTACTCCTCCCCATCGGGTTAGAGTTCATAGCCATCCGAGTCCCCATATTGACTCTTCTCTTGATTCCTCATCGAATTCTAAACCTCCTTCACAACATATTGTCACCATGTCTAGACCTACAACTAGTGCAGGACCCCAATCTGGTGGTGGTTCCAGTAATATACCAGTGGTCAAATCAGGCAGAACCATTCCGGCAACCCCCATGCTCCCTTTTATGGCTGGGTTAAGTTTATCAGATCTTAAACAATTGATAAAAGACCCCATAAACCACAATGCTAGTTGGCCCTCCATACTGACTAAGCTTCCCTTAAGCATCCCAAAGTTTGAGGGTATTGCTGGAGAGGATCCTACCAACCTTGTTCGATCCTTCCACATGTGGTGTTCTTCCAACTCCATAAACGATGACTCCATTCGTCTTCGGCTCTTCCAATGCATGCTCGCTGGAGATGTTACAAAATGGTATGTAGACCAGCGCTCCACCTCTCATTCTGTTTTCACGACACTTTCTAAAGCATTCTTGTCCTATTTCTAGATACCTCTCTTATAGGATACTAGTACTGAGATTTTGACCACATTCCATAAATACTCCACTACTTGCCTTTTTGACCATGTTCAAGAGTGGCATTGAAGAAGGAGCACATGTTGCACCCCACCTTTCGAAGACTGTGTTTATCTAGATTAGTTTCTCAATATCCTTTTATCCCCCATCGGAAAAGATGTCACATTCCATTTTCCTCAGACCGAGGAAGAATCTCTCTAGACCGCTTTGAGATATGATCTGCTCTATGCTCAATCAGGTTATGTCTATATTGTTATTCCAGACCTCCCTTGTCCTGGTAGTGCTAATGCACTAGGGGCATCTCACACCGCCGATGGTATTGTTGGATCCCTTTCACATTCTTTGACATATTCTCAGCAGAGTTATGGATACCCACAGGGGGGCACTAGTTCCTCCAACATTTATGCCCCTCCTTATAGCAACATGTTTCCAGGGCCCCAACTCGTCTACCAAACTGTTTCTCCTTCTTAAGCACAACCTGGCGCTCCAGCCCCTCAAGAATTAGCATTGTAACCTCCCATGCATCCTCAGCCCCAACAGCCACCACCCCCCAGGGTCAGGTGTTTTCACAATAGAGTGATACCAATCCCCAAAATTCAATGAAAAAGAATAAGGGGAAGGGTAACAAGGGTAACCAAGGTAACCAGCCTAGTGAAGCCCAAGGGAATTAGCCTAACACCAACAACCAGCAACAAGTCGGCTAGCCCAAGTAAAAAAGGGTTATTCGTATCAATAAGCCTTGTGCATGTTGTGGTGTACATAGCCACTATACAGATGAGTGTCCCCTTTTACCCTAGATGCACCAACTATGGGAAGCTCAAGCAGCTTCCCGAGGTCAACAATTGCCTCAGAATCTTGTGCCACGTCAACCAGTCGTGGTCACAAATCCTTTCCCTTAGCAAGGATTTGTTACTGCTCAACCCCAACCAGGTCAAGTAGCCCACCTCCCCCGACCTTCTAGTGTAGGTGACTACTAGATTCTGATGATGAACTTTGATGAGGTTAACCCCTCCAATATCAACCTACAAATTCGGTCGCGTCAATATGAAAAGCCTTCCACTTCGTCAACTACCAAGTCCAAAGCCAAAGTGTTCGCTGAGCCTCTTACGAAACCAAATGGTCTTTTACAGATCCCTAAACCCAAAGTAGAGGCCATTCCTAAGATCCCAAAGGGACCGTTATGCTGTAATGCAGCTTCTAATAGAGCTGGCCATACATACAGTATAGTAGACGACTTGGCACAATCACCTACCACCATGTTGACACTAGAAGTCCTTCAGTCGTTCCCTTCCAAAAATAAGGCTCTACTAACTGCTTTGGGTGAAGTGGACCCTTCCAACGATCGCTTGATTGTCTTCCCGATTGATACATCAGAGCATGCCCCATTTCCATCATTTGTTGCTTTCCAGATACCAGTTAGAGTCCATAATGCCATCATCTCTAGATGCATTATTGACGAAGTCACATCCACCTATGTTATATCCGCTCCTATTTGGAAACAACTCAAGTCACCCGAGTTTTCCCCCTCCACCATCACCTTGGGTGCTTGGGATGGACACTCCTCCCAGCCCCTTGGCATGTACCATAACTGTCTAATGACTCTTGCGGGAAAGATTTTCCATGTTGATATCGAAGTCACTAATGCCCATTTGGATTAAAATATCCTCTTGGGTCGTAGTTACACATATTCCATGTTAGATGTCGCGTCTAAAGTGTTCCGCAAGATGTGATTCCCCCGCAAAGGGAATATCATTACCATTGATAATTTGACTTACTACGAGTTGGCATCCGTGACCTCCCCCGATTCCATCATCTCGTCGGTATCCGATAAATAGTCTTCCACTCCTTGTACCAGTGCCTCACTTGGAGTTGAAAAATATTCCTCATTGTTAGGTGCCTTTCGTGGTCCTACCCTTCCCGTTTCTAAACCTACTTCCATGAGTGTTTGCATGTTACAAGCATCACAGGCTACCCTTCAGCAGTCTGGTACACCTAATCAACAACTAGTTCCTCAGCATCCTATTGTTGCTCTTCCAGCTGAACCCTCTGGACCCACTCCCCCGAGACCTCCTCCATTTGTGGGTGCCTTCCCCATGTTCCCTCCAGGAACTATTCCTCTAGGTCTCAACCATCCAGGAACTATTCCGTCGGGGCATTATCCTTTCGCCAGATACCTTTCTTATTCCCTCCTCTGGGAATTTTTTCTATACCTGTCATGGCTTCACTAGTCCTTCCTAACATGACTCTCAAGATCCCATTATGGTACATCGATCCCCCTACAAAAATTCTGACTCCAGTTCAACCGGTCCCCATGACCCCTGCCGCTGCTTCAGTACCATCACAACCTCAATAGGAACCAACTCTTCTTGCAAAAACAGCTGGCCCGAGGGACAAAGCCAAAAATAAATATTCAAAGGACAAGGTTCCCCAAGCTCCTCCAACCCCTAAGGCCCCAAAGCCATGCACTTTGTGTGAAGTTGTTGGGCATGCCACCAAAAATTATCCCGAAATTCCTCAACTTAAACCCTTGGTTCATGAAGCGTTCCCTAAGTTGAATATTCGGAATTCCATGTTGACATACCGATCCCACCTAAGAAACTACAAACACTTCGCACAAACCACCTTTGTGCCCTTTGTGATCTTCATGGTCACTATTCCCATTGTTGTCCTCGTCTCGATGAGTTTCACAATTGCCTTTGGGCGATTCGTGAATACGTGGCCACTCGTAGTAGCGCCACTACTCCTCTACCTATGGATTTTGGTACCACCAGTCAACCAAAACAGGGAAACTCTGTCCCCTCTATTGTGATCCCCTCCCCCAATTTCGAGATGATGGACAACATAGGCCCCATTCTTTACCTGTCGTCATCCTTGAGTTCCTCGCCGACAAACCTTCCTGAGTTTTTTGTGCGCATTTCTATCGAACATTTTTCGATAGAATTCGAGGTCTGAACATCAGTAGAACCTCCATCTACCAGCCCATCATCTGCCATCCAAGACGATGCGTATGTGAACCTTATTTTTCAGGGGTATGCACCAAGTAATGTCGTCGCATCATGTAGTCAACCTTCCTCCCGTCCGCCTATCTCCCAGCCTGATGAGGACGCCATGGAAGCTATGTCTACCCTTGATTACCCTTACACTTGAGTAAGGGGGCATTCCTTCATGAGGATTACGAAGGCCATCTCGTTCTTAATTCTCCCAATGCGTTGTACCTCCAGAAATGTTGCTCACAGCACATTGCTTTAAGTTGCGTGTCTTTATTTTTGCCATAATATTAGGTAGATTGCATCCTCTCATCCATTGTCTTTTGCACCTTTCAGATGGATCCATCATCCACACTGTATATCAGCCATGCATATGGTGCGAGTCCTTTCTCCTGAAATCTAGCCTCGGCAGCCTGGGCCATGTTTACCCCCTTGCATATGTTAGTCCTTTCAAACAGCATGTGCATTGGATCTACCACCAATTATCAGGCTGAATATGATGCAGTGATAGGTTTGTTAATCGATGCCCTCACTCATCGCATCCTTCATCTTCATGTTCGTTTAGACTCCTTGCTACTTGTCATGCAATTGAATGGTGTATATCATGTGCATAACCAAGTCCTATTTAGAAAATATCTACGAGTGAAGCTACTAGTACGTGAATTTGAAACCATTACATTCAGTCATGTTCCTAGAGCCCAAAATCACTACGTAGATACTAGTGCAAACAACATTCTAGACTTTAGGGATATCGAAATGCGAAATGACATGATTAGAAAAGAAAAGAGTTTTTGTCTCACCATCATTATTAATAGTGGGAATAGCTTCGATCCATTTCGTAAAGGATTCTACTGCTACGATAATGTATTTGTGTCCCTTTGTCGAAGTTGTTACAAGTAGTAAAACCAATTACTCACTAAGTAGATGGATTGACAATGATGACAAGAAAAAGCAGAACTGGATGAGCATGCATTTTTCGAGTATAAACTTGACAAGGATGGAATTTTTTGACTGCCTCAATACAACCTTTGAAAATCGAAGGCCAAAAATACCTTGCACACAATATTTTTTGAGTTGTAGCAATCCCAGATAAATGACCTCCACAATCCCCACTGTGGCAGTCATTCAACACTAACTCTTCTTCTTCTAAGGTAAAACCTTATCTAAGAATTAAATGAACCCCATGACAATATAAAGTATAACCAATAATTAGATAATTCTTAGTCAGGTGATGTAATTTTCAGTGTTCATCCTTAGAAAAAGACTGAGGGAACTTTGAAGTTTGGAGATATACAATGATGTCTCCATACCAAGTATCTTGTGAGGAGACAAGAAAAATATTTTCATTTGGAAATGATTCTTCATAAGTACCCTCTCCTTCACAAGGCAATTCTTAGATTAATTCTGTAAAGAGCAAAGAATTATTCAATTCGCTGACATGAATTTGAGATCAAATTTTTGAAAAATAACAATCCATTTATCGTATTTCCCCCTATCACTTTCCTACTGAGCACAAATTGAAATGTATTGACATTAGCTAATACAAATGTTTTTCTCAGCAAAATGTAATGACAAAGTCGCTGAACATCATGAACTACTGCTAAAGCCAATTTCTCAATATGAGAATACGAGAGTTTAGGAGATAATAAATCACATGCTCTCTAAGGGCATCACCTGCCTAAACCAGCACCATATTGATAGTTGATTCTATCGGCGCGAGGTACAAAAGGAAATATATGCTATCAATAGGCAGAATTCAAAAGAGGAGCATATATCATTTCCTTTTTCAAAGCATCAAATGAGTATTGATTGAATTCATCCCAAACAAATGGAACTCCTTTCTTAAGTAAACCCATAAATCATTTTGTGATCTCAGTGTAGTTCATGATAAATCGCCTTAAGAATTTAGTTTTTCCTTGGATACTTTGAAGTTGATGAATATTTGACGAGGGAGGAAACTGAAGTATTGCCTCAACCTTGGAAGGATCAACATGAATCCCTTTTTTATAAATGATGAATCCTAATAACCGACCAGATGTAACAACAAAAATGCACTTATTAGGGTTCAACCAAATTTTATAATAACGACATCTCTAAAAAATTAGGTGAATATGTTTTGGATGTTCCATTCTCTTATGAGATCGAGTGGCTAAATCATCCAAATAAGCTTCAAGTATATGTGTAATGTCATGGAAAGCATATGACATAGGCCACTGAAAATTAGCCCCAACATTTTAAGACCAAAATTCATTTTCATATATGAAAACGTACCCCAAGGGAAAATAAACGTTGTCTAATGTTGATATTCAGGACAAATTGTTATTTGGTTGTATCCACAAAATTTTTCCATGAAAGAAAATATTTCATTCCAAGCACACTCATCAATAATATGATCTATAAACGGAGTGGGGAAATTGTCTTTTGGATAATATTTATTCAAATCCCTGAAATCAATGCATACACGGATTGTTCCTTGATTTTCATCCATAAGGATTGGATTGAAAACCCATTCAGTTAAAGGACTTGACTTAAGTAACTTCTCTACTTCTACCTTGACAGTCACAACTTTCCTAGGGTTGAACAGTTGAAGCTTTTGACAGACAATATTTGCATTTTCGTAAGTCTTAATATCATGTTGAATAATACTAGGATCAATCCTAGGAGTTTCCTCATAATACCAATCGAATACATCTCTAAACTCCTTAAAGAGATCGGTGTAAATTTTCATTTATTTAGGGAAAGACTCAACCCAAATGAAGATATTCTCGATAACATTGGGATTCTCAGAAATGTTCACCAAAACAATTTCTGAAGTATTAGCCATGTTACCTTCATCACAAATATGTACTAGAGCCAAATGGTTTAAAATTTTATGAACATTTCTTTGAGAAATAGGACTAGACAAACTTGATTTGAATTTATGCAAGTCAGGGAGAAAATAGGACCGATGATGCAAATCATCCCACAGTCTCTCTACACTAGTCATTGCTTCTAGAATTTCCTCCTCAGACGGTAAAAAATATCAAGGAAATCCATATCCAAAGTGAAATCAATTGTCTAGATTGACACCACATCATCATCCCTATGCTATGTTGAAATAGGATTGGGATCAAAATCTACAAAATTAACAAGAGATTGATATGCAATTTTTGTTGCAAATATAGGATAATCCATTCCATCCACTTTCCCATATTCTAATGTGGTTGTAGGAGGGGGAAAATTCCAAGGATCCAAAAAATAATTAGTGCTAAAAGAAAATCGTTGCGGGACCATCCTGGAGGATAAAATGGCATTAATATAGGAAAAATGAGGTTGAACATCAAAAGTACCCATCAAAGAGGAATACATTCCAACTCCTAAATTCTCAATAGGTTGCTTGGTATTCTTCACCAAGGGGACAGTGGAGTCAGCAGATGCATTAGGGTCATTGGGAGAATAGGCTAAATGATCAATCGTAACAATTATCCCTTCATGAGGAAAGCATAGGATGTAGAATAAAGTTTAGATTATGGCATCCATCATGTAAACCCAATTTCGACCCAACAAAAGATTATAATCAAGATTAGCATCGACTATCTCTACTTCCATGTTAACAACCTTTCCCCCTACACAAATAGGGAAGGCAGGTAGAATCCCATGAGGCCTATGAGAATAACCATCGAATGTGATTAAGAGTGTAGGACGGGTAATAGCTTTATGGGACCCAATAGATTTCCAACATGACATAAACATGACACATGTAAAAGCCCCTTTATCAACTACGATTCAAAAGATGGTCTTATTACAATACATAGTTTTGATATGAAAATCCATATGATGAGGGGGTCCCTTTTTAACATTTGACATATCAAATGTAATTATTAGTGTTTTTTGGGTCAACTGCTCTGATCGCAGTGAGAAAGGCACTCATCTCCGTAGGACATGACTGGAGTACCTCTAACAAAGACATAGCACAAGGGATCTTAGCTAAATCATCAACAATGGAATAGTTCTGAGAAACCCTAACATTTGGATTATAAGTTGATCATTTTGAGGAGACTTTCAGCATCTGAGGTATAGACTCAACTGTTGGCCTCTCTATATGAAGAGGTTCTTGAGTATCAAAAGCAGTTTTAGCCTTAGAAGATTATGGCTCTCCATAATCATGAGCTCTAGTTGAAATATCAACATGAGACTTAACCATATACACATTTGATGTAGATTCCCCTTCCTAGTTTCCCCCTGTAGGGGTTCCAGTATTAGCATTCATGCCAGCAAGTAATTGTTTCCCTTAGGGAAAAGGGTTAGTAAGCACAACCTAGGAACTAGAAGAACCTTTTTGGGCTAAAAAGCACTGAGCATCTTGAATCTTGGGGAAAATATGAGTAAGATGATCCCCACTGCATAACTTGCATGGGAATTTAACCTTCTTTTTAGACTCCTTCTTTCCCTCACCAGTGTCTTCACTAGGTTTATTCGCATTCCCCTTCCCTCCCTTATCTTTTTTCTTTCCATGCCCTTTCTTCTTCCCATTGGATTTTTTATTTCCTTTGGGATTTGAGGACTAAACAACGTTCATCGCTAAAGATTGAGAAGGAGGAGACAACAATGGAATATTTTGTGTCGCAGAAGCATATTGTAATTACAGTTGTTGTAATTGATTTAAAAAAATAGTCATATTACTATCGATCGATCCTACAACTCCATCGACATAGGAGCCTAGTTTCAGTTTGGTGAGATCAATTTTTTAGGAGCATCAAGAAAAATCTTATAGAGGACTCCAAATTGGGAATAAATAAGCTCTAATTGTTGGGCTCTAAATATAACTTGTTCTTCAGTGACCACTCTGAAAGTGACACATCCTTAGATATTTTTGGTTGTAATGATTTCAAAAACCATTCTAGAAGAATTTCATCAGGGATATAAGACTTGATCAACCTCTTCCTTTTGCACCACTCTTGAATGTGGTCAAAAAATATGGGTAGCCTTGTCTTGCTCAAAATTGGCTAGAAGTTCAGTTTCAACATCATAACGGATAGGAAACTAAAAATGGTTGAGAAAAATTATATCTAACTCACCAAACATAGAAAACAACCCCCATTTTAACTCGATATACCATTTCCCTGCATTTCCAATTAAGGTGCATTAGAAGAGCCTCAACCTAATTGAATCAAGGAATTTGATGAGCACCATAAGTCGAAAGTGGTTACATGGTTTGTAGATCCTCACTAGAATTCCCTTCAAATTTTTGTATATTAGATGGAAGTTTAGTAGAGACCGGAAGACAAGTTGGGTTGTAGTGGATCAGAACATTAGTCAATTTCAAAAGATCTGGAAAATTAAGAGTTGCCAAGAATGGTAAGCATGGAGGGACTGCATAATTCCAAGCCCCAAGAGTGGAATTCCCAACATTCGAAAAAGAGTATCCTAGATTTTGAGAGGCACCAGACTACCAAGGATTAATTGAAGAAGTGATTGAAATATAAGGAAAACCCTGTATTCCAAGGGTATATAGAGGGTATTCACCCACTACTATAGGATCACTAGTCATAGGAAAAATTCCTCCCAACGGAATGCTATATGAAGGGAAGAGCCCTTGGTAAGGGTTCCAAACACCAACAAAAGGAGGAAAAACTTGTGAAATACCAGAAGTAGGGAGGGGAATATTCCCCTTTTAACCAAATAAATGAGAGAGATTCCCAGACCCAAGACCATTAACAGAAGGATATACCAAGCACTGGCTCCCTTGAAAAGGATTAATAGTTTGAGTGTGGCTAGAGAAAGGAATTGATCCTACATTCAACAATGGATTGCAAAGAGGAACATGTCCACTTCCAAATAAAAAACCTTGTAAAGATGTTGAACCACTAGCCATCAAATTCATAGATACGAAAGAAGAAGAAGGTAAGGTTAATGAGACTGAGGGATTCCCACTAAATGACATTCCAAAAGGATAAACACCAGCAAAAGGAGCAGAAGGTTGAGTGCCCCCACCTGAACCTAGAATGGAGGTAGAGAAAACGGCTATCGTACTAGGTGTAATAGTATAGATAATGATAGTACCTCCTCCTATAGCTGAAGAACGAGTATGTACACCAATTGTATGAACAACCATACTTGTGCCACTGAAATTGGCCATTAAGAAGAAAGAAGGAGAGTGAACACAGCTAGTTGACCTATGAATTAGAGTACCCATGTACGATAAAATGTAAGGTAAATGAGAAGGAATGTATTTTGTAGGAGTGGTAGGGGACTTAGAAACATCTTCAATTTCTACTTCATCTTCCAATTGGAAGAGTAATTTAGCGAGAACTAGAGCATTTCCACTCAAATTATGGACTAGAATAGGTTCACCTTGCAAAATAAGAGCCCTTAGAGAAGGATCTACCTCCATTGCATTAACTGGAACTAGTTCAAAATAACCAGCATAATTACTCCTAGGCTTTCTAAGTGAAGGCTCGACACTGGCCAGTGAAATCCCATGAAGCCTTCTATACTGACGAATTGATTGACCAGCCACCCTTATATATAAAGAATAATTGAAGACTCAAATCACTTATGGAAAGCTAGGAGCACAGAGAAATATCTAAAAAATGTCCTAAATATACACCAAAGAAAGAAAATTCCAATTATTTATGCTCTAGGTGATTAGGATCAGGAACCAAAATATAATAAAGTGAAGATAAGGACCTCCCAAAGGTAGTTTGGGATGATGAGGGCCCAATCCTACCAATGAAGCTATCGGAAGCAATTACGCTGACCTCCAAAAGATAGCCTTTGTTGGTGCCAGTACCTAAGCTTCAGAAGGGAACCCTGCAAAAGTAATATGAATTTGATGCAATGTTTGCCTCAGGTACTAGGGGAATTCCCCCCTGCAGTCACCTATGTGGTCCCTAGGAAAGGCAACTAAGGTCACCAGCGTATGATCAGAAGTCGGGAAACAATCATGGGACCAAGACCTAAATGATGGAATTTCAAGTTGTCATAAGATTTTTCTCAATTACCACAATGTTCGGTGGTTGAGAAAAGATAGTGACAGTTCATTACAAGCTTCAGAATTAGGATATTGGGTATAAACATTGTTAGGTTCATTTCATGGATATTGTAGTTGTTTTTTGGATAGTTTCATAGACGAAGATAGGGATCATTCTACTATTTTTTTATGAATCGTTCAATGAAAATATAATAAGAAGAATAATTTGAAATGGTTTTCCCCATAGTGGGTTTTTCCATGGTCTTTTATCAGTGCTATTGTCTCTATGTGTGAATGCTTTTCTTCTGTTGTTCCTTTATGTTCTGCTACAATGATGATGATGATATTTATCTTTCTATATAGTTGCATATGGTGTTGAATAAGGATGTAAATATGAATAATGTTATGATTTTATGGGGTAAACTTACTGTGCTAATGAAGAAATGCAATTATCAAAGCAAAGAACAATATATCCCTAAGAAAAATTAACATCTGCAACTGAGTTATTTCTTGATATTTCTCATTGATGATATGAACCTTATTCAATATCCTACAAATGTTTCTTCTACCATTCCTTAAGCTTGTTGATTTCAATTAGAGCTGCCTAAAGATCCTTTTGCTTTTGACTGACTTCTTCCTCACACTTCTGAATAGATTCTTCGAATTGGCTTGTCAAAATTCTCTCTTTCTTTTATGCTTCATGCACTTGAAACCTTAGAAGGGAAACTTCTTCAAATATCTAATTTCACTTACTTGCTTTGCTAAGGTCACTTAAGGTACTGATCAATTTTTCCTTCATGTCAAATACTCCTTCTTCATCTTCATTGTTAGATTCATCAACCTAAGAATCTTCTTTATTTGAATCACGATCATCATCATCATTTTTATCTTGACCTGCATGTTTCTTTGAGTAGAGATCATGGAGCATATTCCAAAGAATTTTAGCTGATGAGCATTGATCAAATTTAGATTTTATAGGATCTAGAAGAGAACTAAGAATAACATTCATGGATTTCATATTGTACATTCTATATTAGTCAGCAGACATGTCTCCAAAAACAATAGAGTGGCATACTTAATATCATTGAGCTGGCAAATGAAATTTCATTCTAGATTCTCATATTCCATACTTTCCTTCATCAAATTCAGGAGCTAGTAGAACAACTTCATTCACTTCATTAACTGCAACAATGGAAACTTCCTTTGATTCTTTTGAACATTTGGCAACTTTCCTTTGTTACTTTCCCATATCTGTACTTCTGCGATATGCCTTCTAGTTGTTAGACTATAGCTGAAGGAACTTGCTTTGATAACAATTGTTGGAAATACTGAGAGGGGGTTGAATCAACATTTCTATTCAATTAGATAATTTTAACTTCATATCATTAAATTCACATTAACATTAAATTAACATCACATCACATGAATAGTAAACAACGCCATTCAACAATGCACAAACATCAAGACAGTAGACAACATGTTTTTAGGTGGAAATCCTTCTGGGAGAAAAACTACCAAACGCTTCTTAATATTTGTCTTCAATAGTTTACATCAATTTGGAAGCTCCAACTTCCAATATTTTTAGCTCCATCTAAAATAGGCTTTAACCCCCTTGTTTACAAGCTCCAACTTGAAGGATGCTCCAACACCCTATTTACCAACTCTGACTGGGAGGACGCTCCAATGCCCTAGCTTTTCTAATTCCTACTAGAAGGACTCTTCAATGACTTGTGCATGCTCCAACATGCCCTAGTACCACCATGCCTCCTTGAGTTTTTCTCAAGCTCCAACTTGAAGGAGACTCCTCTCTCCTACCTTTCACCACCCTGCCACCCTACTCAGCAAGTTGTCACTTTCCCTGAAGGATTTGGCCTTCATCTCACCACGCCAGACCACATTTCCTAGAGTTTTAGACTAGATCCCCCTCTGCTAAATAACATCAAGGTAATCTGCTATATTTTATCGAACTATAATACTGGAAAAGTCATTATCAGAAACAACAACATATTTTGTTCAATGATCAATAGTTGTCAATTCCAATAATGTACTTTAACTTCTGCAACTGAAACCCTATCTTCACAAATATGACTGATACTACTTGTCATACAAATATATCTTTTGATAACCCTAGCAGTAGTGAGAAGAAACCCTAGAAGTAGCAATGTATTCTTACTAAAAGACATTACATAATTAATTTTTCTAAAATCCCCTCAAAAACTCTACTCAATCACCATATATAATTGTCAAGCCCTAGATTCATAAAGCATGAGTTGACCTCTACTCAAATTACATCAACCAACATCCTATACATCAATGCACAAATAGTATATCAAGCCAAACATCTTTGAAATTCAAGTTGTCTCAAACCTTAGTTGTCAACCCAATGCATCTCAAACCAATAGTCAAACCAACAACATTGATGCATTGATCCAATCCATCTTTTTGTCAAAGATAATCTTGTCACTTGTGTTTCCAAGTCTTAGAAACAACATACATCAATAGTCAATCTATTATAAGTTGTCTACTTTTCCAATAACCATCAACGAGCTCTCTGCAATATAAAAATAAACTACCAACCATAATAAGCCCTGCAATGCCACTATCACAACTAAAAAGCATTGTCATTAATCACTTCAACAAATTTCACCCCTTAACATTGATCTTTGTGTTTACTCAACCTTTAATTTGGATCAATAATGCTCTCAAAACCCATCAAAAGCATAATAAACTTTATATAAAATTTACATTTCTATAGAATGGCCCTTTCCAAGTGCTTATACAAATTGGATCATTTTGGTGACATTGCTACAAAATGTTCCAGTAGGTTTTTTATATGTTCAAAAAAATGAGACATATAAGAAGAAAATAAATAAATTGACCTATCACTTGTTGGGGCTGGAACCTATATCTCGGGCTTGAAATATGACACCTATGAACAACGCCACCTCCCAACCCATTTTGTTATCAACATGTCAGTTCACGACAAATAGATGGGCCAAACCATCGAGCACTTGATGTATGATAAGAATTGATACTTATACATAGGTGCTTGAGTCTGTTCACTAGTAAGGATTCCAAACCAACAAAAAACTGTTAGGAAGAGAACTATAAAATCATGACACTTATGGATCATATCGCAATTCATGGTTAAGTGAACCGTAGTGGGAGAGATTTTGAGCCACTAGTTTTTGTCATAAAAGAGTTACATATTCCTCAGGTTTTTTCCATTCCCCATTGTTATCACCAAAAAATGATCACCTGGCCATTTTTAACTAGGTGGATCGAAATACACCATGTAGGATTAATTTTACCATAGTAAAATCACTTTCACCATGGGAAATAATTTAGTAAACCATTTTTATTAGATTTTTTTCTTATTAAAATTAAAAAAACCGCATGAGAATAATTATATAAATCATTATTTATATAATTTTCTCTAGGAATAGTTATTAAATCATTATGTAAAAATTATTCCTTGTCACATTTGACTGAATCCCCTAGGAATAATTAAATAAATCACTATTTATTTATTATTCCTTAAATCCATTATTGGAATAACTGTTAAATCACTATTTAATAAGTATTTCAATTTCGCATAATTCTTAATCCTCATAGAATAATTTGTAAATCCTTCTATTTTTTAGTTATTTCTAAATAAAGATATTTGACCATTTTGAATATCTTTTCCCTATCCAAAAAATATAATAAAGTATTCCTAACGGTTATATTTTTATTGGGTCAATATTAGTTTATTATTCTCCATTTTTAATATTACCTCAATACTTTGTTATAAATAGGAGGGTTTTACATTCATTCTTCATCATCTTCTTTATCATCGTCATCATTATCATCTCTTTTCACTTGAGCTCCCATTTTAGTTCTCCACAATATTTTGGGCCTTCTCCTCCTCTCCAAATTATCCAACAACTCACTATGCAAATGAATTGGATTTGGGGGCGAAAATCCCTTTTATAGGAAAAACACTAGTTTTTTTGTCGCCCACTACGACCAAACCATAACTCTGTTTGACAAACCATCAACACCATTGGAAAGCTCTCACCGAGTTATATAATGGGTCTCCCTTTGTTTTTGGTAATTTGAAACTTAATGAGGAATCCATTTTTTCCATGAGGTCTCACTTTGCTGCCTATTAAAATCAAATTTCTTCATTTGAGCGACCTATACTTTGGTACCAATTTACCTGCGCATTGGTTGACTCACATGTCAATTTTATTCATGAGTAACCATAACTTACTCATGTTTTGATAGTCCCCTCCAGGCCTCCCCATGTGGCAACATCATTGGGTCACCCTTGTTCAGAGCATCCGAGATGAGTCACCCATGCATCTATGGAGTCTGTGTCGAGTCCCATTGAGTCCAATTACAACATTCCAGACATTTTTGTGTCATATCCATCCCATTGTATTCATCTTTGGCCTCCAACTATACTGATCTATCTTTGTAAATCCCCCATCTGAGTAATTGACCATCCCCTCCGGAATCGATTCAATCGCTATTAGGTCAACCATACATATCATGCTCTGACAAGGGAAGTTGTTAATACACCAATCATATTGTTATCTTCCATCATCATCCCTGTTGTCAATCCATCAGTCACTCTATTATGATACCTCATTGCCTTAAATCTAACAGGCCATCTTTTATCGACATCAACACATTTATTATAGAAGTGTAGTCTAGAGAGCAATGTACCTTGGTTCCAACTTTCACCTTTGTTTGGTACCTTGAATCAAGCAAAGGGAATCATCATTTCCTTTTGACTTGATTTTTTATCACATGTTCGATGCCATCTCCTTATCGCAAAATTGAGAATTTTACACTTGATGGTTCGGTGATCCAAACGATTGTCCCAGTGATTCCTAAGTGTGTGTGAAATGTTCTAGGCCTCATGAGGGGGTGGCCCTTCAAGTAGCCCCCCACATGCCCGGATGTCCGCAGATGTTGATGCAGCCTCCAATACAGTTCCGCAGATGTGATGGGTTCAGTTTCCGCCGCTTGTAGCGTCCACATCATGCTTTTCCCCTTCAAATGATCCATTCAGATCTTCACAGCCCTTTCCTATTCAACAAGGATTATTTTGTTATGACCCCCAACCCCCCCCCCTCCCTCACCATGTTAGATTGAGGGAAATTGTGTCTCATGTACTCAAATGTTATTATATTTAGTCCCAACTTATGTCTTTCCAAGCACATTATGTATATGGGATTCATTGTATTATTTTCTGGCTCATTGATGCTAGCATATCATGTATCATTTACTTTGTAGCTCAGTCTCAAATTGCTGGGATCACCATTATTATTTGTACTCAGTTATCTTGGTGGGCATGGGTATGCCTCCCCCGCCTCATTTGAGATGATGAACTCCAACATTAAAGGAGACTTTTATCATTGTAGTAGGTATCTCCCCCTCCATTTTTGTCCTTCCTTGCATTGCTTCAGTTCTCTCTCTCTCTCTCCCCCCCCCCCATTTGGTGTCTCGTGGAAGTGTAACCTACAACATATTTCAGTCATACAATTTTATCCCAACACTCATACAACAGGGGGGAATCTGTTATCACCAAAAAATGATCACCTGTCCATTTATAAATAGGTGGATCAAAATACACCATGTAGGATTAATTTTACCATAGTAAAATCACTTTCACCATGGAAAATAATTTAGTAAACCATTTTTATTAAATTATTTTTTAATTAAAATTAAAAAACCCCATGAGAATAATTAGATAAATCATTATTTATTTAATTTTCTCTAAGAATAATTATTAAATCCTTATTTAATAATTATTCCTTGTCACATTTGACTAAATCCCTAGGAATAATTAAATAAATAATTAGTTATTTATTATTCCTTAATTTCATTATTGGAATAATTTTTAAATAACTCTTTAATAATTATTTCAATTTCACACCATTCTTAATTCTCGCGAAATAATTAATAAATTATTTTATTTGTTAATTATGTCTAAATAAAGATATTTAACCATTTTGAATATATTTTCCCTCTCCAAAAAATATAATTAATTATTCCTAACAGTTAGATCTTCATTTGGTCAATATTATTTTATTATTCTCCATTTTCAAGATTAAGTCAATAATTTGTTATAAATAGGAGGGTTTTCCATTCATTCTTCACCATGATCATTATGATCGTCACCATTATCATCTCTTTTCACTAGAACTCGCATTTGAGTTCTCCACATTGTTTTGGATTTTTCACACATTGAGAGAGAGAATCGACTATTGAAGCATCAAGAACATCAAAGGACACATCCCATGGAGGGGGATTTGCAGACCCTTTTTGTAGATATCCTTCACCAAGTGTTATCAATAAAATATTTATTTATTTTAAAAGTCTTTCCATTTGGGTTATTACATTGGATATATACATTATTGTTTGTTGTTTTGGATCGTATATGTTGTTTTGTTGCAAGTTTTTCTAGTTTTATTACAGATCTAAAGCATAAGCAGCCACAAATTGTTGTTAGGGTCACGTGTCACCTAGTGACTTAAGTGGAATGTTTTTAGTAAACCTTCCAAGAAATTTCACACTAACACCCATTCACATTTAACATCTATATTACACTATTCTAGAAATTGGTTACGAAAGTTTCCTCTTGTTCATACCAAAGATGCATTGTTTAGAGTTGAAAAATCCATAAATGATAAGATTTACCCACTCTGCTTGTATGAGAATTTGAGTCTTCAACTTATCAAAAGTACACCATGGGTTGAATTTCTTATTGTCACCAAAATATGATTTCAAGAGTCTAAGTAGATTTATCATCCTAAAGTTGCCATTACTATTACCATTTGTACATTCAAGTAATAAAATCCATTAAAATATAGCCACTCGACTTCTATGGGTATAAACATAATATCAAGGTGTTGAACATCAATACAAGGGTATACCAAAAATTTCGAATTCAGAGAGTTCCCTGCAATGTCGGTTGACTGGTCACCAATTAGGAGAAAGAAAACCACTTGGAAATATCCAATAGATTTCCATATGTGAATGTTGGGCATGGAATCCCCCACAATAGGTTTTGGGGCTCAAAGCCCAAGTTTTGGTCAAAGGTTTTGTAAGACTCTGCGAATTGTGGGCGTAGAGTGCGAAGTAGAGGTTAAGTCATAGGGTTTCCCACCCTAAAGTAATGTAATGTAATGTAAAGTCATATCAGCCTACCCATGGTCCGCGGACCATGGGATTGTATAAATAGAGCGAGGCTCTAAGTTGAAAAGATAGTAGATGAGAGAGTGAGTAGCGAAGGAATGGTTCAAGCTTAGAGTAGGATTCTAAGTGTATTGGGTCGTAGTAGGAAGAGGTTCTGCAGCTAAGTGTGCAGAGGCCTAGTAGAGTTTGTAGTTGAGTGCGTAGACCCTTGCAGCTGAGTGTGCATGGTGGGTTGAGTCTATAATCGGGATTGAAGATTAATAAAGAGAAGTTGATTCTTATTTCTGTGTATTTGTTGTGCATTATCTTCTTTATCTTTATATTAGTTTATGTTTTGCACGCACTGATATGATTGTTGAATATGTTGTAATAACCATAAATATTACACACACAAGTTAAGTAATTGGTTAATTAGCAAGGAACTTGGGTATTATATGGGTCGCGCCCCAAGTAGGGTTGTGCGGAAATAGCAGCACGGGTTGTGAAGGAATAGCAAGTGAGCGTAGCAATGGGTCAGATCACAAACCTCCAGAAGCCCATCAGACATCTCCAGGGTGCATAAACCTAGTTCTAGCACCCTCCCATACTATTTCAGGTGAGACCTTAGTCCGTACTCCACGGACTGTTGCCGAAAGGGCCAGTAGTAATGGGATCTACTTGGCTAAATCACCTCTGAACCTGGGTCAAGCCCATACAAGCCAACAAATGGTTTGATTGCTGGGACTAGGATCTCCATAAAGGGTGTCTGATGTCGTGCCACTAGAATCCAATGAAGAAAGAAATTGAAGAGTGGTTGGACAAGAAGATTCACGAGTTCATGACACAAGAGATAGAAATCCGTGAGTATCTAAGGAATGGTGGTTGGAGTGCTACTTGTACATGGAAATCCATGGAATTTTCTTTGCATCCTTTCCTTCTGAGTTGTATGAGTGGATCGCGAAGTTAGCATACAGTCAGGGAAGGTGTAGGCTCAACAAACCAATAGTGTGGACTTTGAAACTAGTGTGAAAACTAGAAGCATCAAAAGATAAGATAACGCAAGCTGTGGACCACTGGCTTGACTGAATAATAGGAGGATTTATCACTGAGTTCACAGTAGACACGACCGTCAGCTACAGTGAGGTAAAGCGATGTTTTCTCAAGGGATCGCGAGGTAAGTATATTAAATCCTTGAACACTTGGATTAAGATGCTATTATGTGAAAAGTGGGTTATGTGAATAAATTAATGTTTGGGACTACACGAAGTAGGAAGATCTACAGAAGCGAAAGTAGTGAGGAGTTGGAAAACAGTCCCTTAATTTCACCCTTGCGGGAAAGCGAGGAGGAGCTCGCGAAAGTTTCTCCAAGAAGAGTGGTCAGTTTGATAAGATAGAGAATTCCACGTTTACCACCCCCACCCACACCGCCACCCATTGCACCCCCCTCACCTCCATCTCCACCCACTTCACCTCCTCCACAACCGCAGTTTAGTATGGCAAGTGCGATCAAATAGCCGGTGTTCAGAGGAGTAGGAAATGAAGATCTGGACCAATTCTGGTTCATGTTAAGAGTAGTATGGGAAGCACAGGGAGTCGTGGATGAGAATATTAAAAAGGCTACACTGGTGAGCGCGCTGTAAGACCATGCATTAACATGGTATATCAAGCATTCTAATGACCACCCAAACGCAAGAATTGCAGAGATCTAGATCATACTGAACAGGGAATTTAGCAGGCCAAAATCAGAGACACAATCAATCATCGATTTTAAGGAGATCGCAATGCTCTCGGGTGAGACCCCCTGGGATCTGGACCAAAGGATAAAGAGTACGATCTGTGAAGCCAATATGATGTTAACAGATGCAAAGCATCACACATTGTTTGTGGCCTCACTTATGCCACACTTAAGGACGACGCTGTCACAGCAAAAACTTTCCACCCAGGCTGAAGCATTAGAGATGGAAATGAGATTGCATGAGACCCCTATACAAGACCCTAAGTTGGGAGTCCAAAAAATCCACGTGCAACTGCATAATCTGTGTCTGGAGATGCAAAGTTTGAAACAAGACAGGACAAATCTGCTGGAGGTGTGCAAGGAAGTATGGTGCATAAAATGCAAAGGCCAAGGGCATAACAAGGACCACTGTCTAGTGTTCGCGAACTACTTGGCAGGGGGAGGGCCAATGCCATTAAGACCGGAGGCACAGGTAAGGCCGAGCATGAAATCTACATTATGGTGCGTGATTTGCCAGATAGGAGGAAAAAACACCACAGATAATTGTCATCTGTTGCAGAAGTATACGCAGATGTCCCAGCAATTGTTTTGTAATTTCTACAAGTCGGTAGGCCATGACGAACGCATCTGCCGAAGCTATGAACTAATGATGGATTGGACTCCTACCTATAGGGTGCAGGTCAAAACGCAAGCCCTTGACCCAAATGTAGGGATGGCGGGTGTTGGGTTTCAAGGGCATGGTCGGGGTCAAGGTGGAATGGGACCAGGAAGGGGTCGCGGCCAGATAATTTGTTACAATTTGCGAAGGGCCAGGGAATTATGCCCACGATTGTAGGAACCCAACTAGGATATAATGTTGGTACTATAATCAGTTTGATCATGAGGCATACGATTTCCCTTTGCTGATATCAAATATGTACGAAAAGGGGGTACTCCATCCCCCTCCGACCCAAAATTTACAAATGATGAGGTTTGAACCGCGCAAAGAAGACCCAAATGTAAACATGATGCTCAGGAGTAGTATGACAACAAGAGATGATAAAGGGAAGCAACCAGAAGAAAGTGCATGGGTTCACAAGGCTCCTACAAGGGAACCCGAGTTTGATTTAGAACACGTGAAGGAGACATTCATGGAAGCTAAGAAGAGCTTCACGGAGGCCTCCACTTTAGGTAGTAAGGATCAACTAGAACCAGGGATGGATCCTTCCATGCTCACTACCTTTATGGAGACATGCATGAAACTGCTGCATGACAGCAAGGTAGTCAAAGGACTACAAGAACTTATCACTAGGTATGCAGGGTCAAGAGAACCGCGCGTGGTCCGAAAACTTGGAAAGCATGCATTACGCACAGGAAGGGAGATGAGTTTGACTATGCAAATAGGCAAGTATGAAATGGATCAAGTAATCCTGGATCTGGGTTCGGATGCAAATGTACTACCAAAGCAAACATGGGAACGCATGGGTAGACCTGCATTACAATGGTCCCCTATTCAGTTACAAATGGCGAACCAACAGAATATTTTGCCCATGGGAAGATTGCAAGGGGTAACAGTCGACATTGAAGGTGCGAGCGTGCAGGCAGATTTTGAAGTGATAGAGATTGTTGATGATAGAAATCCCTATCCCACGCTACTAGGAATAGATTGGGATACCAATATGAACAGAGTCATAAATCTGAAGAAGCGCAAAATGATCTTTGAGAAAAAGTCACTACGCGTGGTAGTACCGCTAGATCTAGCCAAAGGACCGTGATACACTGAACCGGTGTGCGACAATGATAATGATGATGATCTTGACTGTATCTACAAGATAACTGCACAAGGAGAGGATTGAGTGAATCTGATTGCAGATGGAAGGATTTTGTGTGAGCGCGAAATCTCCTGCACTTCAGATTTAGATGAAGAGATAGAGCGATGGCAAAATCGGCTGCACGAAGTAACAATGTTGAACTGAAACATGATGATCAGATCATTGCGCTACGTGAAAACAAAGGCAAGGGAGATGCCGACATACAATGGATTGTCAGCAGTGGATGAATTTCTAAGCAAATTCGAAAGTGTAGTACCAGAACAACAACGGTTCAATACGCTGAACTGGGCACTACGCATGTTGTACCTTAAGAAACAAATTTCCTGGCTGTGGAGAAATTGTGCTTGAGACATTAATGATTATTGTTTGTTGTCACTTATTTTTCACTTTATTGTTTGTTGTGTTCTCAAATGAAGAACCTGGAAAACTTGGTCTTTAACCCTTAATACATGTGTGACCGAAAAATCTTAGAATTCCATTTGTTGCTAGATATAAATGATGAATGAAGAAAGCTTGAAGGAGAAGTTAAAGATAATATGCTGCTTAACATAGAACCTACTATCCGTCACTTAGAATAATTATGAAAATGAGAACTGAATCATAGACAATATGCTGCTTGACACAAAAACCATTATCTGCGACCCTTGGAGAAGTTAAAGATAATATGCTGCCTTACACAGAAAATATTATCTATAACTTAGAAAGGAAGATGAAAACTTCAAGTATAGGAACACTATTTTAAGGGATTTTAACTTTATCTACATAAGCAAATAAAGCCCTGCACCTTCATTACTATACCTGAAAGAAGAAAACATAAGATGACACATGACAGAGAAGTTACAAAATTATACCCAACAACTCATGGAAACTTTTGATTCTTTCATTAATCAAAAACTATATTAGGAATACAGTGGCTTAGTCTCCAGGTTCTCCAAAATTCCAACAACAACCTTTTTCTTTGTAGTTTTTCCTCGTTTATACATTGGGAATAGTTACTGATCTCTGAAACTATCAAAACTACTTAACTGATTCACTAACTATCTGAGGTAAAAATTATTACAGAATTTTACAGAGGGTAAAAGACACCTCAAAGAACATACAATAACAAGAAATAATTGAACTAGAAGATGAGGATAACTGCTGGCTTTTCAACTCTGTTAATTGCCTCTTGAGTTCCTCTGTGGATGCTTTAATAATTCTTAATTCGCTTTAATCATAATTAACTGCTTTAGACTTTGACTTGTGTGAACATTGGGCTTATGTATATATCAGGCGTTTTGATTGGCCAAAATACAAAGAAAACATTCCTAATTGTCTTTTCTTCGGATTTGGTTTTAACACTGATTTTCCCTTTATACAACGAAATTAATACTAATCTTTGGTTTGTCGTAGAACTCAAAAAGAATTAAATCAGCTGCATAAATCCATCGGATCCGCCCGTTCAATGCTCCATTGAATTCGTATCACAAATCACAATCAACCCTTTCAAATGATATATCAATACAAAACTTAACAATATGCAATATAACGGATGCGCCGGGAGTTTAAAACATAATGCATATATTTTCAGGTCCGGCCAGGGGTGATTTCATATAAGTACTGCTACATTTTGTAATTGTGATTTAATCGCATCGCTAACACATATATATATCGGGTCCATTCTCCACCATAGATTTCAACCCCAAGATTGACGACTGATATCAATTTCAGGTGGACTACTTGCACAAGAGTTACCCGCCTGAGATGAGCAATTTTTCTCTCTCCTCTAGTTGCTACGTGTCAACCATTATATGGAATCAGGTGCTTTCCTCTAAATACCATTTACCATTTTGCAGCCACCCGAAATACTACTTATAGCTTTAAATCCACCCTTCGTCTTGGTTAACGCTTGGACTTGTTCGCGCCTGATGACCATAGTTCTTCGACCATCGACAGCGACAATGCTCCTTCATATTTCTCTTCCACCAGCGCTTCTGGTTAATCTCCGCCGTTCATTCCTTGATTCCAATCTACATGATTTAGTCTAGATCGTTCATTTCCTTTGACCTCATTCATTGATCTCCAAGATCCAATGGTTCCTGTGCGTTCATTCTTCATCTGTCCACTCACTTTGGCTTTGCACCATTTCTTCAATATTTTATGGTTCCAGGGTTTTCTTAAGGGTTTTGGCATTTCATTTTCCTGCTGCTCAACTCTCTCAGAGCTTGACTTCTGTGAATTCTCACTTCGTTGTTATTCTTGGGCTTTACAACATAGTATATATATATATTTTGGTTATGGCTCTGTATAACCATTTATATTATGATTTAACTTGATCACATGGGTATATTAGGACCGATTCTTTTATACGTGTTCCTTTAGTGATTCTGCTATGTCATTATCACTTCTTCCTCTTGATTTTATCTTTTTTGAAATATTTTCAAGTTCTTGAATGAAAAATGAATACTACAAGAAATAAAAATGCATGTTACAACGTTTGGCTCCACCTGGGGATAGTGCTTTTGCCACAAAAGCACTAAGAACAGAAGATTAATGCCTTTTCCTTGGGCGTGGAGTCATACATTGCTTCGCCAAACTTAACTGTGTGAAAATCTTTTACAGTGAGCCCACGCCGATATCTGCAGTGATATGATGCTTGTGCTTTGATAGAGAAATATTGAGAATCGTAGATCAGTAGCCTTAATTAGGCATGGAGTCCAAAATTGTGAAAACCCTGAAATTTGAAAAATTGAAACCTGACATTCTTGAAGTCTGAAACCTCTGCAAACGAGTTTCCAACTAGGATAGTCATCCTTATTTATCTACTAAAATTAAACTAAAGAACTACAAATGAAAACCAAATGCTCAACATCTAAGCTTATTTATGTACAGGTTCCTACCTATGTGCATCCCTGATCTCCATCAGGTGAAGTCAATCTTCCAATGGTACCAGGTTAGCATTTGAGTGCCTGATCTAGAACCATTCTACCAGTGAATCTTGAAAATACAATTCATCCTGAACCGAAAATAAACTATGCATAAGGGAAGCTCACAACAAAAGTTAGGAATATATCCACAAAGTAGTATGTGTAGTTTGCTGATAAATTCCTCCATGTAATCTGCCATAGGATCTTCAAAAGTATAAGAAAAAATATGGTCCTGATCAACTCCAAAAAATAAATTCTCTATGTGTGAAGGTTCTTTCTCGAATAAATCTTATGTTTGGATAATATGCTCAATAGAACAATCAGCAACATCTTTAAGAAAATGATCTATGTCACTTTTATGTCTCCACTTTTCATCTCTAAGCTTTGATTGAAAATAATTTGTAATTATAACCTCAGGAAGAAAAAGAATTTTTTTCACATCACTATATGACATATGGTCAACTTCAAATAGATTGTTTACCTTTGATCCATGGGCATCATTGTGTTCTTCAATGCAATGATATACAATCTCTTTATCAACTTTCTTTTTACATAAGATAGCCACTTTTGCTATGATAAATTGCTCAATATATTGTTGTCCAACATATCCCACTTGCTGGTTTCTTCCTCTATGTCCAACACCCAACTGATGAACTTGAAGAGCTTCGTCTTGTTCCCCATTTAAACCATTTTCATTATAGATAGGAGGACCATCAAATTTAACAAAATAAGATCTCTGGGGATTTATTTGAAACTTAGTTATTTCTCCCTCTTCTCAACTGCTGAGAAGAAATTCTTGATGCATGTTTGAAATTTCCTCCATCTGAATACTCTCTTGATTTGCTTGGAACAGAGTCAACCAATTCTTTGCTTGGGAGATTATTGAAGAAATTTTTTTTATAAACTTCTCCACATCATTTTGAGAAAATGATAGTTCTTTTCTTTCAGAGACTTGCTCATAATTAATCTGACTATAACCTCTCCGAATACTTGATATATTATCAACAAGATCATTAGTTTCCTCAACAGATTATCTTGAGCTTTTAAAGTTTCTTTAGAATCATAATATTCACAACAACCTTCAAAAAGCAACTTGTGTGCATAATAAGTTCTCCAAAAAGAATTGAATACTAAATGGAAATATTTCAAAGATGAAATGCTTGAATGAGGCAGAGACCTGAACCAAACCGTAGCTTCTTGTTCCAAAGAAAAAATAAACAACTTCATCTTAACATCTTCACCTTTTTTCATGACTGGAATTACTTGAGGAATTGAAACAAAATTATCCAAAGGAATTTTTTCAAGTTGATCTTGAGAAGACTCACCTTGACGTATCTGTGTCTTGCCATTTGCATTCTGCTGCTTCTTTCCTTTATTCACTTGTTTTGCAGGCTGAGATTCTTGTGGAGTCACCTTTGGTGAGGAAGTTGAAACTTGCTGCTTACTTTCATTTTCTTGATTTCTTGATCTTTTCCTTGATCCCAAGTCATTTTTCTTATGTAGTTCAGCCTGCATAAAATCAGAGAATTGCTTCCAATATTCATCAATTTGATTTTCATCATGAATGGCATATGATTCATCATATTCATACTCTTCTTCTTCGATACCAAGTTCATCTTCATCTACTGCATATAATGTAAAAATTTGATCTTCAGGTTGCTCTCGTTCTTCACTAGGATCTGCTTCTATATATAAGGTGCTTGAATCTGATTTTGATCTTTTCTTTCCTTCTGCAAGATTTGCAAAGGTTGTCTTTTGTATTGGGGATTAAAGTTCTTATATACTATGTTTTATTCTGAAAATTCTTATTTTCTAACTCTAATTTATTTAACTTATCTGAAAAAGTTTTAATTACATTACACATATCCTCCAATTCTTGACTTTGAGAGGATTCCATCTTTGCCTTTCCCTTGTCTTGGATAGGCTGTGTCTCTGGTGCTTTTCCTGCAACTACTAGATTTGCTTCTATCTCTAATGCATCTGTTTGGATTTAATCAAGGGTTGGAGATCTTCTTTCCCTTAATGTGAATCCAAAATTTGATTCAAAAGCCCCTGCAAAAGTTATTTTTGCACCAATAGGAGGAGGCTTAATCTCTGCTGGGAGACTATTGTACAATTTGATAAATCTTCTAACAAATTCGACCACGATTTCATCAGACTTCTTCTTTATGGCATTAAACTCTGTTAATGAATACCCATGGTCTTTTTTTCTCCCCATTTCTGAATGAATAAACGTTCCATCTCTTCCCAAGAAGGAATAGAATTATTGGGAAGTCCTTCAAAACATTTCCTTGCTTCTCCATCCAAGGACTGAACAAAAGTCTTAGAACAACATCTACATGTTCAACATTTTTGTTTTCTGCAAAATTGCAAAATACTGACACATGATTCTCTGCAGTTTGTTCATCTTCCCTTGTAAAACGAGGAAGAATCTTGAGGTATTCCTGTGGCATTTGATTTAACAGTTGTGGCAATTGAATCAAGAATGCAGGTACTACCATGTTTATTAAACCTTGATTACCAAAAAATGCAGAACCTGACTTAGAAGTAAATGGAGTGTGCAGAGGTGGTAATGTGGATATTGGTTCAGGTTGAATAATTATAGCAAGTAAATGAAAAGTAACGGACTCTAAATATTTCTCTTGATAGTTAGGTTCCTGAAATGAAGATGATGAAAAAGATGACTCTTTATCAGATGAATGTTCGGATAAGTTACAGCCTGATGCAGATAATGTAGGGATGGGTGTAATTGGGATTTTAGACTTTCCAACCCTCCTAGAAACTAGCTTTTAAGGATCTAAAAGAGCTTGAACCTTTTGTTGTGAAGTGTCTAATCTTGTATGGGGTCTCCTCGAAGCCAAAGTTATTGCTTTGATTCAAAACAACCAAATATTTCCTCCTCACTGAACAACCAGAGGAAAATATTGAAAAACCCAGGGAAAAGTGTTCTTGTCTTCTCTCCTCGGCAATGACGCCAATTAATGTTATACCTTAAGAAACCAATTTCCTGGCTGTGGAGAAATTGTGCTTAAGACATTAATGATTATTGTTTGTTGTCACTTATTTGTCACTTTATTGTTTGTTGTGTTCTCAAATGAAGGACCTGGAAAACTTGGTCTTTAACCCTTAATACATGTGTGACCGGAAAATCTCAGAATGCCATTTGTTGCTAGATATAAATGATGAATGAAGAAAGCTTGAAGGAGAAGTTAAAGATAATATGTTGCTTAACACAGAACCTACTATCCATCACTTAGAAGAATTATGAAAATGAGAACTGAATCATAGACAATATGCTGCTTGACACATAAACCATTATCTGTGACCCTTAGAGAAGTTAAAGATAATATGTTGCCTTACAAAAAAACTATTATCTATAACTTAGAAAGGAAGATGAAAACTTCAAGTATAGGAGCGCTCTTTTAAGGGATTTTAAATTTATCTACATAAGCAAATAAAGACCTACAACTTCATTACTATACTTGAAAGAAGAAAACATAATATGGCACATGATAGAGAAGTTACAAAATTATACCCAACAATTCATGGAAACTTCTGATTCTTTCATTAATCAATGGCTATATCAGGAATACAATGGCTTAGTCTCCAGGTTCTCCAAAATTCTAGCAACAACCTTTTTCTTTGTAGTTTTTCCTCTTTTATACATTGGGAATAGTTACTGATCTCTGAAACTATCAAACTACTTAACTACTTCTCTAACTATCTGAGGTAAAAATTATTACAGAATTTTACAGAGGGTAAAAGACACCTCAAAGAACATACAATAACAAGAAATAACTGAACTAGAAGATGAGGATAATTGCTGGCTTTTTGGCTCTGTTAATCGGCTCTTAAGTTCCTCTGTGGATGCTTTAATAATTCTTAATCTACTTTAACCGTGATTAACTACGTTAGACTTTGACTTGTGCGAAAACTGGGCTAATGTATATATCAGGTGTTTTGATTGGCCAAAATACAAAGAAAACATGCCCAACTACCTTTTCTTCGAATTTGGTTTTAACACTGATTTTCCCTTTATACAACGAAATTAATGCTAATCTTTGGTTTACCGCAGAACTCAAAAAGAATTAAATCGGCTGCATAAATCCATCGGATCTGCCCGTTCAATGCTTCATTGACTTCGTATCACAAATCGCAATCGGCCCTTTCAAATGATATATCAATACAAAACTTAATGTTATGCGATATAACGGACGCACCGAAAGTTTAAAACATAATGCATATATTTTCTGGTCTAGCGAGGGGTGATTTCATATAAGTACCGCTGCATTTTGTGATTGCAATTTAATCGCATCGCTAACACATATATATATATTGGGTCCATTCTCCACCGTAGATTTCAACCCCAGGATTCGACAACTGATATCAATTTCGAGTGGACTACTTGCACGAGAGTTACCCACCTGAAATGAGTAGTTTTTCTCTCTCCTCTAGTTGCTACGTGTCAACCATTGAATGGAATCGGTCGCTTTCCTCTAAATACCATTTACCATTTTGCATCCGCCCGAAATCCTGCTTATAGCATTAAATCCGCCCTTCATCTTGGTTAACGCCCGGACTTTTTTGCGCCCGATGACTGTAGATCTTCTACCATCGACGGTGGTGATGCTCCTTTGGATTTCTCTTCCACCAGCACTTCTAGTTAATCTCTGCCATTCATTCCTTGATTCCAATCTACATGATTTAGTCTGGATCGTTCATTTCCTTCGACCTCATCTGTTGATCTCCAAGATCCAATGGTTCCTGTGAGTTCATTCTTCATCTGTCCACTCACTTTGACTTTGCGCCATTTCTTCAGTATTTTGTGGTTCCTGGGTTTTCTTCAAGGTTTTGGCCTTTCATTTTCCCGCTACTCAACTCTCTCAAAGCTTGACTTCTGCAAATTCTCACTTCTCTATTATTCTTGGGCTTTACAACATAGTGTATATATATATTTCAGTTATGGCTCCGTATAACCATTTATATTATGATTTAATTTCATTGCATGGGTATTCTGGGACCGATTCTTTTATACTTGTTCCTTTAGCGATTCTGCTATGTCATTATCACTTATTCCTCTTGCTTTTATCTTTTTTGAAATATTGTCAAGTTCTTGAATGAAAAATGAATACTACAAGCAACAAAAATGCATGTTACAACAATGCGCAACACCCACATGATGGTGGGGTACCCATCAAGGAAATTTCAAGGACTAGCGCAGATGAAGAAGGATGATGTGCCTATGGTTTAGAAAACCCTAGCTTCAAAAGCAAGTCAGTCAACAGGGGCAGAACAACTTGCGCGCCCACCTTTCTCGATGGGTGTAGACATATGTTGTAAAACCCGCACAAGTGCACATCAGCCCCAGAATAACGAATCAGAACAAAGCACAATAGCAAGAAAGGCGACGCGTGCTACCAGTTCTCCGCGATGAAGCCTTCAATAGGGTGTGCAAAGTACTGAACAAGGTTCCCCAGGTGAGACGAAATGATTGGGAATTACACATGCCGACGGTTCGATGGGCCTACTGAACCATGTGTAAAACCCTGAACGTGGAGACGATTCTAAAGGAGTGGAAGGTAGAACATATAAAGATTCACGAAGCCATCTGGCGAGGGAACCTTAGACTTCACGCACTCAAAAAGGACCAAGTACAATTGAGGAAGAAAAGAATTTTGATGGACACTGAGATCAAGAAGCTGGAAAACAAGATCACGCAGGCATGTCTTGCCGATAAACTAAGGATGACAAGGAAAGATACAAGTGATCATACCACTACATTAGAAGAATGTTGCCGTGAATTTATGACTCTGTTGCCATGGCTATGAGTGCACCTCACCAAACGCAATAACCAGGGGAGCGCACTACATACGGTAGAACACACAGCCCCGACGGTCGTGCAGACAATTGAGGAGTTTTCATGGGCTATGCTGGAAGGTAAGTTGAAGTCTCACACAGGTGGTGCAACCACTTGACTAGCCGTAGGGAGCACAGTTTCAGCGCTCTATAAAGTTGAAAGAGAGCGCGGGACTCTAAAAGAGTCTGTGTGGGAGCTGCGTGATAAGGGAGATGTGCGCAGAACTAGCATGTCACAAGATTGCGACCGCACATAGGGGGTTGCACTGCCATGTGGGTAGGCTGAGAAGTGACCGTTGGTGTCACTGTTCATGACAGGATGTTCGATTTAAGGCAAAAAGGAGCGGGCGGTGGGCATTTAAGACACGAATTAAGGACAAGATTTGGGACAATCTGCTGCCAAGAAAGCATTAATGACTCAGAAGTGGGGGGAACGGTTGAATTCAAATTCAAAAGATGCTATAAAACTCCAAGGGCTAGCCACAAGATAACACTTATTCATTTGATATTTGAGCTACTACGAAGAGAACAGAGTGTTGAGTGCTAAGGGATATTTGATCCCACAAGTTCGCGAACAACCACAGACAGTTCGAACAAGATGACAACTACTAGGAGAGGTGTGGGTTTTATAGAGAGTACCACCGAGGAAGTCATGTAGAACCCTATGGTGTAGTTTGGGGATGCACCGGAAATTCTGAAATCACCTCGGATGCCAAGGCCCAAGAAGGATAAACAGGCAGCAGGACCAGTCTGCATGTCCCCGCAAAATCTGCGGTTTGGTAAAATTTCCATGGAAGAAAAGGGTAAGGCTGTCACCATTGAGACAAATGATGAGGAGGAGGACCTATAGGCTCTCATAGATGAGATAGAGGTGGATGAAGAAATGGAAGAAGACATCCAGCCAGTGCGCACTGTAGCAAAATTTCCTGAGTACGTTCCTCCGTGGAAAGGGAATGCTAAGGTACCCAAGGATTTGGATGCCACTAAGAGAGCACTCCAAACCTCGCTCCTCCTAGATGGAATTTTGTTTGAGGGCTCGGCCCTAGGCCACATTCCCACAATGAAATTTGACGACTGGGACCTCGCAAATAGTGAGAAGTTCCCACATTTAGAGATTGAGAACCTCATGAAATAGAGTAAGGAGGGCTCAGTTACAATGCTAGAGCCTCAGAAATGGCTATGTAGTGTGGAGAAGGCCAGACTACTCCACCTACTATGGATTACGCACTTTCACCATGCACCTATCACAATATTCATCATCAGGCAGCTACTTTTCTTGGTGCATGATGGGTACTTATGGATGGAGGAGCCTATCCCATCACGACGAAGCTTATCCACGGGATTTCTTGGCTTCCCTGTAAGGGAAAGGACCCCATGAAGATAGTCGGCAAAAGCAGAGATTTGACACTTGCAGAGGCCATGAAGAAGAAGTACAAATTGGAGAAGAAGAAGAGAGGCTACGCAATCAACAACATTAAAGATAAAGGGTGCGCATAGCCACCCAACTCCTGGCTGGGAAGGTGATGAGAAAATGTCACAAAGACAAGGTACTAGCGCCAATAGTTGCGCTGGCAGAACAATGCGCTGAGGGGTCCAATTCAACTGGGCCGCATTCCTCTTTGAAGAATTCCTAACTAACTGCAACGAAGCTCAAGAGCAAGGCAAGACCTTCCACTACACGTGGTTGCTCTTGTCTATTTTATTGGTGATGGGGGAACTGCCTGAGGACAGACAGTTCCCTCATATTGAAAAGGACTTGCCAGAGGCTGCAAAATATGCATCGCTCTAGGCTACGAAGGAGGCCACACGGATCCATGAAATTAAGATCTTTGGGTGCTCATGGAGACGAGCGTCTGGATGTGGATTAACAGGAGGCTGCACCTATCCCCCACAGTGTACAACAATCTGTGGAGCTTTGTAGACTTCAAGGTAGATATGCACAATGTGTATATCAAGGCGCGTAAGGATCCGGCGTAGAACTAGACCAAGCTTCCTTTCATCACAATTGATGATGCCATCTTCTCCGTGCTTGAATCATGGCCTCCCAAGTGGCGTGCCCTGAATCTGGTGGAGCAGGATAGAACAACAGCACAAAAGCAAAAGGATGCCACCAAGCTACTGGCCCAATAGAAGCACAACAAACAATTGGCCACATAGGTAAGGGCTGCCCGCGAGGCAACAAAGGCAGCCACAAAGCAGGCCAAGGTTGTCAAAAAAGCAGTAGCAGCACAGGCAACAGGGGCCACCACGACGCAGGAGGAAGGGGGCCCAAACTTGTCCACAGGACAAGGAGTAGAGGGCACAGCAGAAGGCATAGACCCGAGCACTACATTTACACAACTGAAACAGACATGCATTACAGAAAGATCAGGCCCACGAAAGAAGGCCAAGGCTTCCAAACTGGACATTGAACCAATTACATTGACAGAGGGTGACCTCTATGACATTGGCGACACAGTTCACGAGGTCACCAGGGAAGTGCTCTAGGAAGCTATGATGGAGCAATAGAATGTGTTGGGGGCCCTAAGGGCGCAGCTGCAGGAACTTCAGGTGTGGCCCCCACAAGAAGGAACAGTAGTCGCCTATAGCACCACAGGTACATCTGTAGTGGAGCAACTGCTGCGCGCAAAAATGGCCAACACCATAGTGGTGCCGGAAGGAGTGCTAACAATGGAGAGTGAGGAGGATAGAGCCGCGGTGGGCCGGATCAAGAGACTTGGCCTAAATTTGGCTGCCTTTCCACGAGTCACATTGTACTAGTTGCAAGATGGCATAACAACAGAGCTACGTGCTCGGGAAGGCCGCGAGATCTAAGTATTGAGTGAGCAGAAGATCAACATCGAATAGCTCAGCCTGCAGCATGACGAGATAGTGTCATAGAATCGACAGATCACACAAACAAGGGATGAAGCATGTCGACACGTTCCAAAATTATCCATCGCCACAGACCTACCAACTGAGATATGGATCCATTGTCTGGCAAGTGGAGTCCGAAGCGCGCATGAGGAAACAAAACAAGTGCAACTGGAGCTGAACCTCCAGATTTCTGAGCTGTGGATGAAAGCGCAGCCTTCCACTCCTCTGGAAGTTAAAGAATAGCGTGTTAGCACAATTCAAACAGGATTGGAAGAAATTGGATGGGCGGTGCAGGACTGCACCTGTATGTTGGACCAAGTGTTCGACGTCCTCACATCCTTGCAGGAGGACCCCAACATATAGTGCCTGGAAACAGAGGCACGCAAATTACAGCAGCAGTATGACAGTGTCAGGGGAACGACGTAGACAATCATTCTCACCCAACAGCTCGCTAAGATGCACCAGGCAAGGGACCTGAAGGAGCAGGTTGATGCTACAAGATAGAAAGAGGCCCTTCTCAAAGCACACATCCAGCCTTGGATTGATGAGGCCTTCACCATTATGACCGAGATTGAGAGCAAGATCGCACAGATGTAAGGAATATATGCGCTAAGACAGATAGCAGAGCCTAACAAAGAAGCAATAGAAGAGTGCATGCACCAAGTCCAACAAGTAGTAGAAAAATGCACCGAAAACCTCTGGGTAGTACGGGAAAAGTTGGAGGGGCTCCATGCCAAGATCGCCACACCAACAGAGTGACTCAGGATGAGTCACAATGATTGCGTTGGGGGCCTGTTGGGCATGGAATCCCCCTACAACAGGTTTTGGGGCTCAAAGCCCAAGTTTTGGTCAAAGGTATTGTAAGACTCCACGAATTGCGGGTGCGGAGCCCGAAGTAGAGGTTAAGTCATAGGGTTGTCTGCCCTAAAGTAATGTATGTAATGTAAAGTCATATCGGCCTACCCATGGTCCGCGGACCATGGGATTGTATAAATAGAGCAAGGCTCTAAGTTGAAAAGATAGTAGATGAGAGAGTGAGTAGCGAAGGAATGGTTCAAGCTTAGAGTAGGATTCTAAGTGTATTGGGTCGTAGTAGTAGGAAGAGGCTCTGCAACTGAGTGCGCAAAGGCCTAGTAGAGTCTGCAACTAAGTGCGTGGACCCCTGCAGCTGAGTGTGCAGGGTGGTGTCGAGTCTGTAATCAGGATTGAAGATTAATAAAGAGAAGTTGATTCTTATTTTTGTGTATTTGTTGTGCATTATCTTATTTATGTTTATATTAGTTTATGTATCGTGCACACTGATATGATTGCTGAATATGCTATAATAACCATAAATCTTACACACACAAGTTAAGTAATCGGTTAATTAGCAAGGAACTTGGGTATTATACGAGTCGTGCCCCGAGTAGGGTTGCATAGAAACAACAACATGGGTTGCAAAGGTCTAACAAGTGAGCATAGCAATGGGTCGAACCGTGAACCTCCAGAAGCCCATCAGACATCCCCAAGGTGCGGAAACCTGGTTCTAGCACCCTCCCATACTACTTCGAGTGAGACCTCAGTCCGCGCTCCACAGACTGTTGCCGAATGGGCCAGTAGTACCAAGATTTGCTTGGCTAAATCACCTCTGAACCTAGGTTAGGACCATACAAGCCAACAGTGAACTTGGTTATTCGACAAGTTTCTCACACTTTTCCACCATAAACATTGATCAAGCCATTAATCCTTGAAATTCCATTG
Source organism: Pinus tabuliformis (assembly GCA_031772625.1). NCBI lineage: Eukaryota > Viridiplantae > Streptophyta > Pinopsida > Pinales > Pinaceae > Pinus > Pinus tabuliformis. The sequence continues at coordinate 452,829,031 of CM062804.1, read as the reverse complement.
CACTTTGTAACACTTCCTGTAAGTTACTGAAATGAGAAGCCCAAAAATATACATCCTATCATTATGCTAGAACAAACTTGCTATCAGTAGTTCATGCATGTTAACTTCCTTCATTTTCCATACCCCACTCTTCTTTTATATCATTTCCATTAACAGGAACCTCTCCTTCATTAGTCATAAACAAGGCTGCAAACATACACCTTGAATTTACTTCAGTATACCAGACATTAGGGTCAAAGCACAACCATGCTTTGAGATTTATGATCACCAAATATTCAACAATTTCTTCCACAAAATGCCCAGTGAAATCCACAATTTTATGTTCAATTAAATATGCCAGTGGCTCACACTAAAACCAATGACAAATGTGGCTATCATCTACAGAAGTTCTCCATTGTTAGAAACCCTAATGAATCTGCACAAATCTTATAGATTCTAGCCACGTCATGTGTAAGAAGAATTAGTATTTAAGGTATGTTTCTTGGATGATGAAAAATGAGCTTCAGATTTAAATTAAAAAAGGCCTAATGGCCACAAATATGCACAAAAAAACCCTTTCTAAACCCAGATCAGGACGAATACCCAACCAATTTTAGAAAAATTGACCCTTTCTCAAGTTATGTGTGACTACTCCAAGTTAAGAAGCCACATCACAAATATGCATAATATCAACATTGAATTACACACTTTTGTGAAGAATATGAATACCTTTATATATATTTGAAGAATATTTTTTTAGGGAAACAGACTTGAATTATTTTGGAGGGAAGCCAATAAAATTTATTTTGAGATTGGAATTTATTCGATTTTAGTAATAGTCCATGAAAATTCTTAAATCATAATAATAATTCAATGAAAAATCCTTTTATTCCCATGAGATAAGTAACTAGCTAACGATGAGTTTCCACATAAAATTTTGTTGGGGATTTTGACCACATGACGGGGCTTTAACATTTTGAAAGGCATGTTCTTCAAACCATGAGAAGCTAAGAGATGTGCCATATATCGTTGGAATCAACACAATGAGGAGCATCCAGTGATGGTGATCTTAGGAGAAAACCCATTTATCTTAATCCTAAAATTCATCAAAAAGTGTGAGGATTCTAAGGATTCCTGACCGTTGGAGCTTAAATTATTGCAATCTACACAAATATTAAGAGCATTTGAGAACCAACTTTGGCAACAATGAAAACACCATTCAACAAAATGGTGATATAATATTATGTGTTTTTTTTTTTTTAATTTAAATAGAGAAAGTGTAAAATGTAACTTTCTACTTCCTAACATGGAGTTCTTTTTACAACAAGAGGTAGGATCCCAAATGATGTCTCTCCTTGACAATTTGTCTAGATACAATTAGATACATGTGAAGAGAGGTTCCAAATACAAAACAACTTTTACTACTAATTGGGGAACCTTTCCTTATGAACATATTCCTTTTAGATTAATCAATGCATGTGCCACATTTCAAAATTTAGAGGGGCAATTTCAAAATTTAGCAAATTGTGTGAATGATAAACCTTTTCAATTACACACTACTAAGTTTTTCCTCATGGGAAGACCACAAAATCACAAATTCTAGCACTAGTTTAACTTTATTCCATTTAGCATATGGATAAGAAGTTTCCATACATGTTGAGATTTATATCACTTCTTTGAGATTAACATTACAAGCAGAAGAATTTAATTCAACTAATGTATCTCAAATGGTTCATGCCATGTTTTCTCTAGAAGAGCAAAGGAAAATTTTCTTTAAGGATCTTTAAGTGCAGGAAATAAACTATCAAAAATTATTTTGATAAAAGGTCAAAGATGTTTGTCTTTGAAGTTGGTCAGAAAGTGCTTTTGTGGGAATCTACTCATGAAAATAAGAGTACACATTCAAATTTTCCAAAATTGTGTCTAGCTCCATACATGGTCACATCTTTCATTGGAAACAAATCAAAAGCACTCAAGGATAGTGACGAAATATTGTTTTAATACACCACAATTGGCACTCATCTGAATCATTTTGTGGAACCTAAGATTGATTGAAATTTTATGTATTTTAACTTTTTTATATATATATTTGTCTTGTTATATTATTCCTTTTTTGGTATTTAAAGAATTTCTTTATATTTTTTACATTATTTTTTTATCTTTTTCTTGTATTTTTCTTTTGGTTCTATCATTGTTTTCTAAATTCAAGGTCTATATCTATCAAACATTACTAATCTACATGTATTATTTAAATACTAACTACTAATATATTATACTAATAGTGAATATTGAGGAACAAATTATCAAATGATCTCCTAATGTGTTCCTCATGCTACTCTATCTAATCATTTTTGTCCAACTAAGCAATATCATGCTTCTCAATTGACTATGCTAAGTTCTTCCTTGTCTTCTTCCTTTCCCTTGCTTCCCTGAGTGTCCTTTAAAAATAACATAAATTAAAAAATAAGACCTGTCTAAAATTTTTACAATCAGTAGTATTTTGAAAAAAAAGTCAAATACGAAGAAATAATGATTGTAATTTATAGTCTACTAAAAGTATACTATCATGTGGAGTTTCCATGTGTTGACGCATATACCCCTATAGTTTTTTACATGCTTTCAAAGAAATGAAAAGTCCCATTGTTATGTGAAATAATAGAAACTTAAGTAGGTAGGGTTCCCTAGAAAAGAAAAAAACCATCTAAGATTCAATAGTAATTTTCGTGGTATTCGATGATATGGTTGCTATCTCATACATTAGATATGTTTTCTCTACTCAAAACGAAGATCATTCTTGTACATGCATATATATACATGAATATGATGTCAAAGAAGAAACAAGAGTGATCACTATACCTTAACTAAAGTTATACCTTTTATACAGTTCATATACATACCATATACGTTTGCTACATATTTGATTATGATATTTTTTGGCATAAAGAGGATTTATATTTTGTAACATGAAAAAAATGTGAATGCATGTAAAAGGGTTGTAACTATGACTGATAGGTTTAGGATGGTGATCATGCGCAAGAAAATTTATAAGGTACAATCCATGAATTAGGTGTTATGTAGTGATTCCTATGATATATGTTTCACATTGCAAACATTGATAATGTCATAAGGCATATGTATTAAAGTTTGTAAATATAAAGGGTATGTCATACCCACCACCCTGTGCACACATATTATAATATATTGAATTAAGGTGACATGTTGTGACTTTGATGTAGGCTGCATTGATATGGTTTAACAATTCAAGGCCTAAACCAATGATGGTGGTCTAATGTAGCCACTATTGGAAAATGTAACTAGTTTTGGTCTTCATAATTGTCATTATACTCATGTCATTATGTATATCTTATGTAACAAGCAAAAGAATAAAGACAAAATAATATTCATGGGTTTCATGCTTATTTTGATTGGAAAACTAGGTTAATCATGTTCTTCATGCTTCTATGGTTTGTCATGTCATAAGAATATTTGGAATGAGTCAATAGAGTCAATATGATTTGTATAAGGGAATGTTGTAACATGAAAAATAATTTATTTTTGTGTCTAGAAAGTCAAAAAGATCTCCAAGAACAAGTTGGCCTAAGATACGGGTTATTTGGCCTCATGAGAAGGCTGTATAAACGAAGAGAGTTCGATTCATTTGGACACACTTCTACATTTCTATCTAAAGCAAGAAAAAGGAGAAAAGATGAGTGAAAATTAAGGAAGAAGAAAAACAATTGAGTTTTTGACCTATTTCTCTCTCACATGTGTGAAATTAAGGTTTTTGTGAAGTTGTTGCAGGGGCCAATATTTCTAAAATCACTGCAAGTCTTAAATTCTATGGTTCAAAGCCAAAAATATGAGTTTGAAGTAAATTCGAAGGGTTTGACTTTGGCTGACTTTTAATAAATGGATAAGATTTTCTTGGAGGGTTTATTTATTTCTTGGAGGAGGTATTGAATTTGGTCTTTGGGTCTTGGATTTCTCATTTGATCAGATTCTATAAGAAGAGAAGAGAATATTTATGGGTTTTCCCTTAAATGGGGTTTTCCCTGGGTTGGACCCTACTTCTTTTGTTTATTGCCTTTATTAATTATGCTCTTGATAATTGTTTGATGGAAGCATCTAACAAATTACAATAAGAAGATAACTAAATCTCATAAGAAATTATTAAGGATATGGAGAATCGTTTAAATAGCTTCTGTACTAGATTCTCCAACATGGTTTTTAGAGCTAAGGTCAATAAAGAGAAAGCATCCTAAAGATCATCTTGTTGACATAAGAGGGGATTTCATGTCAAGGGGAATCATTTTCAAAATGACACAAGGAAATAAGAATAAGACCTATTGACCTATAAGCAAGGTTACTACATTTAATATTTCATTAAAGACCTCATCATCTTAAGAAGGATCAAGTTATCATTGAAGGAAGGAAGGATACTATCTCTCTTGAAGGCTCTTTGTTGAAAGACATATTCGAAATCTCTTTGAAGGTATTGACAACATAAATATAGTTCAAGACGTTAAGAAGAAGGACACTTGGTTGAAAAGTAAGTATATTATTGTCCTTTATGTCTCAATCTACAGATCAAATGGCTACATTTTGCAAGGAAAGAAACAAGCTTGTTGGATCAACAAAATTCCTAACATTGGAAGAAGAGGATTGATTTGGTGCTCATAGAAAATGAATTCATTGAATATGTTCTTGGTGAAGTTATTGTACCATACAAAGAGAAGACTTAAGGGTTAGAAAAATACAAAAGGGGAGAAGTGAGGGCACAAATTATTATTATTGAATCCATAAAGGATCATCTCATTCCATTTTTTTTTTATTTGAGTACATCAAAAACTATGCATGACAAGTTCGTGAAATTGTAATCTATAAGTACATCAAGTTAGAAAATATCCTTAAGGAATCAACTATATCGAACAACAATATCAAAGACTGAAGATACAACCACATATCTCATGAAGATATCACAATTAAGGAAACAACTACAAGGGCTTGATGAAGTCATCTCTGACTCAAAGATGACCACTTGTGTACTAAATTCTTTGCCACTGTAATGGATCAATTTTGCAAATAATGTCTAATCAAGAAAGGATATTAATCCTTTTGATGAGCTATGGGCTCAATGTGTCTTGGAAAAAACAAGATTGAAGGTAAAGGATGACACCGAATCAAATGAGAAGTCTCAAGACTTTGTTGTAAAATCCAAGAAGAAGAAGAAAGGGATGTTTGGAAATTCCATAGAAAAACAAGATATTTCCAAGATACAATGCTTTGGATGCAATGAGTATGTAAATTTTAAGAGGGACTGTCCAAACAAGAAAAACAACAAAAGGAAGGAAAGGAGTGAAGCTCACATAGCTGAAGAAAAGGGAGAAACTAAGAAGAAGCTAAAATGAGAATATCCCAAGGATATTTACTATTGAAAGAAGCTCAATATCTATCAGGTTCATTTTCAATTTGTGTTTCTTTTATTAGAAAGTAGAAGCTAGAGTAGAATGCACCGTTGCATTCTCTAGAAGATTATTGGTTTTTGTAAAGCATGACATCTTAAAAGGAAGCAATTGATAGTAAAATAATTAGAGTCTACATGATCAAGTTGCTTTGAAATGAGATATCTAGCTTACAAGAATGAGAAGATTGGGACCATATTGCACATTATAGTTCATCCAAGCATTTTCTAACATAATTTTAGAGGTAGTCATCCTGCAAAGAAGGATCATCAATATCCTCCAATAAGAACCAAATTTTAGGAAGTTTCTTAGAAGAAGCATTATGACTGGTATACATTCCATCTAGTATGGAAATAATATTCTTAAGGATGAAGGTATGTATATGGTCAAGTGGAAGTTTGAAATGTAGAATTAAAGTCTTTCTCCTCTTATGAAGGAAACTTATCTTTGATAAGGATGAACGAAATCACATTCAAAGGATGGCTATATGATTGTATGGAAGCAAAGGCATGCATTTTTTTAAGTAACTCTTCTCTAGAAGGTAGATTTCATATCTACAAGAATCTTACAGAAAGAGTTGGTTATAAGAATGTGCTCAGCAAGTCTTCCATGTGGGTACTTGACACTTGGAAGAATAAATTGGGTATGCTTTGGAATGACTAAAGATCAAGACTCTCCTGCAAGATAACATGGCATAAACATAATGATAATGAAAAACATCAAGTACAATCTCCTAAAGAAAGAAATAGAGTTAATAGTGACAACTCCAAGTAAGAATATATTGCATCTTTCTCCATGGGAACTTTGACTAAAATAGAAGTCATGGAGAAGGAATTTTGTACAATATGACGATAGAACATAAGAAAATATGTTGATATCAAAGGATACAACTAAGAAAAATATGATATTTTGATGAAAGGTCATCACAATGAGGTAATTATGATATTTATATTTTAGAAATAGTTATTTGGTTGGTATATAATTTTTCTACCTGGAAAAATGTTGGAGAAATTCATAATGGAAGTTGAGACAAGTATATCTACAATTGTTTATTTTGAACTCAATTCATGTATTTATTGAATTGAATTGAGTGGATAGTTTTGGTAATCCCTGGAGGATTACATGGGAAAGATGTTTACATAATTTTGGATTTAAAGTTAGTAGTACAATAAGATAACTTGATGTTCATGTGTCTATACCAATGAAGATCACTTTCATATCTAGATGGAGCTATGATTAGCTCTGCTCTGGTAGGCTCAATATAATGCCTTTGTTGATGATGAATAGAGAAAATTGATATAAAAGGTTGATGTATTGAACCTTGTCACAAGATTAAAGGAAATAGGATGACTCCATAACATCCAAGAGGATAGAATCTAAATATGATGAAGATGCAAAGGAGAAGGTGAGCCATGCAACTACTACTTGAGGATCTCCATGAAGAAATAGTAGCTGATGTATTTATGAGGACAAACTAAAGATCTTGTGGTTATGAATTCCCAATTGAAAGGAAGTAATGAATCTCCTCTATATTTAAGAGGGCATAACAAGTCTCCTTAAATTATTGAAAAGGAGTGAGGATAAATTACTTAACTAAGAGCGAATGAGGATATCCTTTCTGATTGGGAGGGAGTGATGTTAGACATCATATTCTCCATGTGTCATGCACTAGACCAGGACTAACAGTCGTAAGTCTTAGTGAGGGCACTAAGAAGGAGAATGGAGGATTGGATAAGCATCTAAGATTAATACTCCTAGAGGATAAATAATCCATGATAGGAAGTTTTATCATTGACCGACACTTTTTTAGGATTGGACAAGTATCCAAGGAAAGAGTGGTTGAAGAGGACTGATATTCTTTGAGGAGGGTTAATCCAAGACAAGAAAAATCCTAAAAGGACATACTCAGTGAACATCCAAATCGGTTATGTACCTTAAGAGGTAGTGTGGTATCTCACATAAAGCCTCCTAGCATTATGCTCCATTTAAATAGAGTTTATCAAGTTAAGGCCTTACTATGTTGACAATGTTAGTTATGATGTTGATGCTTAAAGATTACTTATCAATCTCACTCTACCGATGAGAACTCTTTAGTTCAAGAAAAAATCCTTGTGCTAGTTGTAAAATTATGAATACCTCCCTAGTTAAGAGGGAGTATTGGAAAATGTAACTAGTTTTAGTCTTCATAATTGTCATTGTACTCATGTCATTATGTATATATTATGTAACATGCAAAGGAAGAAAGAAAAACATTATTTTCAAGCATGGGTTTCATGCTTCTTTTGATCGATCAACTAGGTTAAGAATGTTCTTCATTCTTCTATGTTTTCTTATGTCATAAGAATATTTTTCATGAGTCAAGAGAATCAATATCATTTGTATAAGACCCATTTGGGCATGTTGTAAAATGAAAAAGAATTTATTTTTTTGTCTAGAAGGTAGAAAAGACCTCTAATACCAATTTGGCCTTAACTATGAAAAGTAGGCCTAAGAGAAGGGCTATTCGACCTCATGAGAAGGTTATATAAAGGAAGATAGTTTGATTCATTTGGACACACTTTTGGAGTTTGATCTAAAGCAAGAAGGAAAAAAGAAGAGTGAAAGTCAAATAAGGAAGTCAAAATCAAGGAGGAAGAAAAAACACGAGTTTTGACCTATTTCTCTCTCACATGTGAAAAAGTAAGGTTTCTGGGAAGCTATTGTAGAGGCAAAGATTTTTGAAATAATTTTAGGTCTGAAATTTTTTGATTGGGAGTCGAAATATGAGTTTGAAGAAAATTTAAGGGTTTGACTTTGGTTGACATGACTCATTGAAGAAGATTTTCTTGAAGGGGTGACTTACTGCTTGGACGAGGTCTTTACTTTGGTCATCAGGTCTTGGATTTCTCATTTCATCAAATTATATAAGAAGAGAAGAGATTCTTTCTAGGTTCTACCCTTGTAGGGGTTTTTCACTAGCTTGGAGCCTATTTCTTGTGTCTATTTTCTTTATTCTTTGTGCTCTAGATAATTATTTTATGAAAGAATATAACAAAGAACAATAAGAAGATAACTAAATTTCACAAGAAACTATTAAGGATATCGAGAATTGTTTAAATAGTTTCCCTATTATTTTCTCCAAAAACCATTACACCTGCCCATGCATTAGATCTAATAGGAAAGTTGCCTTATTGCATCTACTTTGCAATTGGCTAGCATTCGAAGTTGGTTATGGCCTACAAGCCCAAATTCATAGCTCATTTTTCATTCTTGGCTCTGGTGGTTAAAATTTGTTTTAGCTGATTTTGAACTACTCTACATGTTGGTTTCTCAACTTCTCACTTAGGAGTTGTAAAAATCAATTATATATTTTTTCATGAGGTTAGTATTGAATGAAATTTATTGCAATCACTTATGTTATTAATCATTAAAAATGCCCTCAGACAAAGTATGTTCTCCAAGTTCTTTTCACCCTCTCTCTATTTTTGAAAATTTGGTGAAGAATGTGTTTGAGATTGTTGTTTGAAATTGCTACTATAAATATTTCATAATGTTATTTTATCCCTCATATTTGCATTTTTTGTAAATAGTATTTTCCCTATAGGAACACTCTATTTTCAATGGTTGATATACTTTGCATGGAGAAAAGTTTGCCTTACCCACATTAAAATTGGCTTGAAGTTTCTTTTATATGAAGAAATTGTACTAGATGATTTTTTGTGGATATCTAATATGAAGTTAAATGTATTGGGTTGCTAAAAATAGCTATAATGAAAAACAAAAGGTATAAAATAGATGTATTTGTGTGTTTTGTGAAGTGTTATGGTAATGTTCCCTATTTTGGAGTGTTGATTGAGTGAAATATTTTACTAAGTAATAAAAAATGGATATTTATGGATGATATAGCATATTTCAAATTTTTTGTTGATAAACTTATTGGTACCTTCAATCATTTTTGGTTACCATAGTCACAATATAAAACAAAATTTGAAACCCCATCGATTTTTTGAAATGGTTGTATATAAAACTTAAAATAGAGGGTTAAAGTAAAGCCTTAAATCATTTCTACATAAAAATGAATGCATCAACCCTCACAATGATTACCAATATTAATAGTAGTTTTTTTTAGCCTATTTAAAACCTTAATTGCATAACTAAATAGGGTTATGATTTAAGCATCGTTTAAAGAATATTAAGATTTTGAGCTCCTTAATAAATTATTCTATGCCTGTAATGAAATTGTGATTTGTTTCTAGAATGTATTACATATATCTACCTAGCAGTTTTGTGGAATTTGACAAATGTTTCTCAAACATCAAATACTTCATTAATGAAATATATGAGAATGTGTTTACATATGGTGATGATTCTCAAATATGACCCATCTTTTGCATATATTGGATCACCTTTTCTCCCTTCATACATTGTTTCATTCTTCCTCTTTCCATATTTTGTCATTATTTATGTCATTTTCACAGTGTTAGCAATTACAAGTTAACTAAGGTGATGATTCACAATTTAACACATTTCCTCATGGATTAGTTTGTGTTTTGTGTGTACTTTCCTTGCTTAATCAACCTTGGGTGTCACATCCTTATATGTTTCATGGGATCAATAATTGTTGACCAAACTACCAAAAGTGCACAAAACAAGTGGGTAGAGATGAACTATTTGAAGAAATAGATGAGTAAAATATTGAAAGCCACCATAAGAAACCTATAGTTACACCTAGTTTTTTATTTCCCTCCTAGCAATTGGCTTAACCACTTGGATCAGCATAGCTCATGATATGATATTTTTCAACAAAACATTTTTTTAGATCATGGGGATGTGGTTTTAATGTAAAAATCCTACCGAGAATTTACAATCCATTTTCTTATTTTGTACAATTTTTATCATGGTTGTAATGCAAGTTTAATTTGGTAATGTATGGGTCCAAGATCCCTGTATTTGGGTTTCATGGTCCAAGTTGTTAAAGACTAAATTTTTATATATTAATGTAAGTTATTTTATATGGATTAACCACCATAATACTTAGACTGGTGCAATGGTGATGCAAGTGCATAGATGGAGAAAAAGCGCGATGAAGACTAGATAAAATATTTCCAATGTGATGGGATGGTCACATGGCAATGATGGGGAAAAAATCTTTTTTTAGAAATTATAAATATTTAATTGAGGAGTTTTTATTTTTTTTAATAAGTGGAGATATTTTCTATTGTAAATATGATTTTAGTTTCCTAGTTCGTAGAGAAGATGAAACAATTCATCTCTTGTAAATTTTGGTTGTCCCATATTGGCTTTCTTTTTAAAGAGAATGAGTGATTGGAAGAAAGAGAGAGGGAGGAGAAGAAATAGCTTGTGGTTCTCTATGAAACTCCAGTCTTGTTGTTTCATTTCATTATACTTTCCTTTTGTGTGAATAAGGAAGTGTTGTTTTCTGTGTGAATGGAATAGTTGAATAGCCAATGGGACTGTAAATTGATATGGTTTTGAATTGAATCAAAATCTAGTGTTTGAAGCAATTCATTGTCTTCTTATAAACTGTGGTTAATCATAATTTTGTTCTTATGTGTTGTTTATCTTTGGAAGTCAGTACTTATTCCATCAAATTACATTAATAATATGAGTGTTGAAGCCTTAATCATTGTGATTGTTCATATATTTTGTGTATTCCTATCGAAATGGTCACACAACTTGTAGAGGAATGTGCTACAGTGTTCAGGAGTGGGAATGTAAGATAGTTACAGTGAGTTGAGCGTTGAAACAGAGTAACATTGTTTTCGATTTTGTCATGTCATTTTGATTGGAATTCATACCATTAGCTTTAAGAGAGAGTGTAATACTTGATGACAAAAGTTGATTGGGATCATTCCCTGAGTTGGGAGAGGAATCAAGGACGTGGAAAATCAATTTTGCAGAAAGTCGAGTTGTTTCACCTTCCCAAAATTCACATAGTATAGTTTTAAAAGAGAGCTATGAAATTATTTTGTAGAGCCTATAGGTTTGTCTTAGCATTGTGAATCATTTCATAGAACCTACACAAAGGAAATTTTTGAGTGGTCTTTTGGTTCCTAAGTCTCCTTTTAGCCTTCCCATCCCTATCAATTTTTGGTATCAGAGCAGGTCTGACATTAGTGTTGTTGTCTACAGCATAGGGAGATGGCTATGTGAGCGAGGAGTGCATGAGGTCGAGGAGGAATACCCATTGCTAATGAATAACTCCAGGAAGAGATATAGAGGTTATAAGCTCATTTAGAGGCCATGGAGGTCAGTAGGAAACAAGATCTTGAGGCAAGAGATGATAGCGGACTGGAGGAGGAAGCTAGAGAAAAAATGGAAACACCTATGGATGAAGCTCTAGAAGTTAAATTATTAAGGTTGGTGTTAAGATCAAGTTCAAGACCAAAACCTAAATTGTATACCTATGATGGCAGACTTGTAGCCTAGAATTTAATGGATTGGATCAGTGAATTAGACAAGTATTATGTGTATGATAATATTGAATAAGACAAGGGCAAAGTTTGTTGTAACTAACTTAAAAGGTCATGTTGCATTGTGGTGGGACAATGTGCAAGCTGAAAGTAGAAAATAGGGGAAACCATTAATAAAGAGTTGGGACATGATGGTAGCAAAGATGAAGGGAATTTTTTTTCCAAAAGACTACCAGCTATCCCTCTACAGGCAAGTGCATAACCTCAAGAAAAGGCTGCTGACAGTTAGAGAATATACTAAAGAGTTTTACAAGGTGAATTTTAGGGCTAGTTATGTAGAAGACACCCCGAAGAAAATAGCAAGGTACATCAATGGTTTGAAGATGGATATTCAAGATGAAATCAACATGATTTCTCCTAGGATGATGGAAGAAGCATATCAATTTTCCTTGAAGGCATAAGAGAATATAAAAAGGAAGCATGATTCAAGTAGAGGTTGTGGTTTTGCTAGAGGAAAAGTACAGACAACTGGAAGGGGGGAAACTCCATCTCAAAATAATTATGCACGTAACCCAATGCAACAAGGGCAACAAGAAAAAGAAGGTGACTCCAGAGGAGGAAGATCTTACTGGAGAGGTAGAGTTAAAAGAAGAGGCAGAGAGGCAACCTATTAGTGTTACAAATATGGGAAGTTGGGTCACAGATGTTTTGAGTGTCCTAACAATGAGAAATTAGGGAAAAGAGATGAATATGTAACTTAGCCAGAAGTAGCAGAAGCATAGGCACCTACGGCAGCAAATGTACTACTATGGGGTAAAATGCACGGTGTATGGGGAATGAAAACTACCCTCAAAGGCCTTCCTGGGACCTTTGACAGACTGTAAAATTATTTGCAGATGCTACCAAGTTATACACATGTTCATAGACAAGTAACAATGAACAATGTATGGAAAGAGTATTACCTCAAGTCTCATTCTAGATTTGTTTGGAGATCACAATGCAGCCAAGAGGAACTTCCTTAAAGCTGGATCCAAATCAATTCTTGCACAATGGAAAGGCAAACACAATCACCGCATACAACCTTGAAAACCAATATATGAATACACAATGAACATATATTTGCATACAAATAAACTACTCATATAAATAAGTATCGACTGAACAACTTAATGAACTATGTTACCGACACCATGGAGTAGGGAACACAACTGCAATTCTGTATTAATAACGAAAGAGTGATTACAACCATCGGTTGTATCAGTCTTCCTTTGCCCCTTCCGCTTCTCTCTCTCTCTCTCTCCCTTCTAGCTCACTTCTTCAGATATGAGACAGTTCTCAACAGCTAAGTAGGCTATGATTTCAAATGCTCTGACCCCTTTCACAATAACCATCAACTTGCTTATATAACAATTGAGTTAGGGTTGCCAAGCTCCTCTTTGAGTTCACTAGGGAAAAAGCAATGAACTTGCCATGCTTTTCAACTCTTTCCCATTTGCCTCCTTTTCTCAGATTAGAAATCCTCCAAATATCTCGAATTTGGATGTTTCCTTGCTTTTCTTGAGTATTTATAGGAACAAATATCTAGATACTTTTGAGTCAATTCGTTCCTTTGACCCTTGGAACTACATCTAGTTTCACTAATGCTATCCCCTGCCTAACAACTTGAGTTAGTAGGGTCACTAATGCACCCTTAGGCTTGGTAACAAGCTTTATAAAGCAAGTTTTCAGTGTGCAACCAGCGTTAGTGTGGAATCAAGGCCTGTAATTGTGGTCTTTGCTTCAGTCATCCTGTCTTTCCCCTCTGAGTTGATGAGGAGGTCATTTTGTTGTATAACAGATGCCCCCTAAAGTATGAGATCAGAGGCTACGACGATGGCTGAAATACTTTACTTAAACTGTAATTTTTCTGTGAAAATGAGAGAGAGAGAGAAGCTTCGGGTGGCAAGGGAAACCTGATTACACACACACACACACACACACACACACACACACACATATATATATAGATATAAAACTGCTAAAATCATGTCTTGAGTCGAGTATTCCCATGCTTAATAGCTATGTCAGAGTGATTTTCTCCAAAGAGATATGATGATACTGGCTTCCGATAAGCACAATGTGGATCCAATGTCATAATAGGATCATCCTGAAATAGCGGTCTCCAAAAAACAATATCCGTAGCTTGGGAGAGGAAACAAGGCTGAAGGATGCAAGCCTCTACCCAAGGTCTTGATTTCCGCTTCACTGAACAACATAGATCGATACATGTGAAAATATGTGTTGACGTCGAACATGCACAAAATCATCTGATTACCAGTCAATAATGGAGACCATTAACAGATGCGAGGAAGGCCACCGATAATGGTGATGGTCTCCAAGATGCACAGTGCAATCTAACGAGTGTGAAAGATGTCTTTGTCGTCGAACACCCGTAGAATCGCTCAACCAAGAGCCAATATGAGAACCCCTGATCAAACACAAGGTAACCTGTTACTAATGTCTACAAGTACCAAGGCACTATATGTGTTTCTGGGTTATCTTCCTAGATAGAGTGCTAAAGTCGATAGGAAGAAACCTGTCAAAAGGTAGGCAATAATTGTGCTACATCAATCAACACGAAACGGGACAAGAATGATCTTGTTTTTTGATGAATCTTTTGAGCATTTGGGTCTTAAACAACGGAGGGCGTGATGGAAGGATATGCTTGATGGGTTGATGGAGGAAACAAAAGGTTAACCCTTGAACAATAGAAGGCATGACAACGGTTTTAACCATGCAGCACTAGACTCATGAACACTACCAAGTGTTAGGATACAGAGATGCAATTAAATCGGGGTATTTAGCCTAAACTCAGAGGATGGTAGGATTCATATTGAGAGGTCGTCACAAGGAAGGTTTATCTAAGGGAGTGCCATGTTCAAGGGAATGACTACTGCCAAACCATGCTTTCTAATATGGAATACAGTTGTATTGTCCAATTTCCCCGTTTGATTAGTTTAATGATTCTAGACAGGTAAACTCATCGATATTTTCATATTTAAAGAGTCTGAAAAGGACCGCAAAAAGAACGACTCTTTGCCCTATCTGATTAGTTTAATGAGTCCAAACAGACAAACTCGTCGATTTTTTCATGTTTTAAGAGTCTGAAAAGTATCATAAAAAGAGTGACTCTATATCTTGTCTGTGTAATTTAAAGAGTCCAGATTAGAAAACTGAGTGGTCTTTTCATATTTAGAGAGTCTGAAAATATCGTAAAGAGCAACTCCATGGTGGTCCCTTTGTCATAGTTTTTAACTAGGTGCGACAAAAGGTTAATAGTATACCCAGATCAGTTTCTTTTCTGTAAGTTAATCTATTGAATCTGGATAAAGAGAAACCTATGTTCAATAGATGTCGACCTCATTTTGTTACGAGTACAAGGAGATGGACTAAACTCGTTTTTCGTCGTGAATTCGTAATGAGTCACGTGATGACAAACTCAATACCTTCATCAAAATTTTTAATGAGTCAAATGAAGAAAACTCAGGGTATCTTTTTCAGATTAGTGAGCGAGAAAAAGAGGTAAAAGAACGGGTCATTCCTTCTTCATAGATTTAACGAGCTCAAAGGAGGGAAAAAAATCAGGGATTTTTCAATTTAAGAGCGAGAAACGATCCCAAAAAAAAAAAGTGCTCTTGCTAATGCCATATATTTTTAATGAGCCCAGTGACAAAAACTTAGGATTTTTCAATTTAACGAGCGAGAAAAGTACCTAAAAGAATGCTTGGGTCATCTTTATAAAGTTTAACAAGCCTAAAGACAAAGCTTGGGATTTTTTCAGTTTAAAGAGCGAGAAAAAAGCGCCTAAAAAGAATGCTCCCTTGGTATTTTTCAGTTTAATGAGCTAGAAAAAGATCAAAAAAGAGTTGCTCAGAGCATCATCGTATAGATTTAACGAGAACAACGATGAAAACTCAAGATGTTTCTATTTTTTAAAGAGCAATAAAATATCTCAAAAAGTGCTCTATTGAGAATTGCATAAAATTACACAGCACATGCCTAGTGCAATACTAGGCATAATAATTTTTTCAGATAGAGCCCATATCTGGGCTCCTTGAGCGGGACTCCTTCCTAGTCCTGCAGTTCATATGCCCCCGTGGGGAGGACTTTCTTTACGACATAGGGACCTAGCCAGATGGGTTGAAGCATGCATGCCTCCAAGAGGTCATCTTTTGGATGATAGAGCAACACGAGGTCACCCTCTTGGAAAGAACAAAGCTTAACCTCTTTCGCAAATTGGGATTGTACCCACTGCTTGTGAGCCTCGAGTGCCAAATTGGCATCTCAACAGGTTTTATCCAGCTATTTAAGGTATAGTAAGCGTTCTTCTTCGGTAGTAGTGTCGGGCAGGGGTTCAACGACTATTTCTAGGGAAGGGATCTGACACTCAATGGGTTTTTCATCGTCGTAAAGCTGGATCTCATGTGTGACAATAGACGGATTAATTTCGGGCATTTCCTCGTGAGACCCACTGTATACATCATGGGATTCCTTATATAGGCAGGTGGAGCTCGCAATTTCCTTAGGATTGCAATCCACTCTCATCTGGATGTTTTCCACGATGCCTGTCTTAACAGAAATATCGATGGGCGATGATTTGGAAGTGTCGCCCATGTTTCCTTCTGCATCCAAAGTTTGGATAATCGTATAGGGTGGGGAAACAATTTCTGGTATGTCAGGGGACAGGATTTGAAGAGGCATCATGTCCGAATCAGATATCGAAACACGATGGTGCCAATCCTCCCAATGTTGCTCTCCAAAACTCATGATTTCTCGAATAGCTTCGTCCATAGGTATGAGTTGATTGAGTGGGTCTAAAGGTGGAGCGGTTATGGGAAGGGTGGTGGTGTTGTCAGCCATAACCAACATGATCGGAGATGCGGATGTGGATTGAATGGCTTGGTAGGCCAATTCAGCTAGTGACAGCAGCATCTGTTCTCCGAATGTGTCAAGGTTTGAAGGAGCCGGTAGGATCCATGGATAGGTCAATTCATGATGAATAGATGAAAGCATGTTGACCGTCTATGAAACCTTGGGCGGCTGAAGAGGAAAAAAACCCATGAGGGAAGAAGCCTTCAGTAGACCGGTACCTAAACTAACATAACAGTCGGTTCCACCTCCTACTAGGGGTACAGAGCCACTTGGTAATGGTGAATAATCAGGGGTACAGAAAGACAACTGATCTACCGTAATTATCTATCCATCCAATGGAAATAGGATGATGCAAAAGACAGTAGATATGACGGCCGTCATGGCATATGTCCAACTGCGACCCAGAAAGAGATTATAGTCGATTTTTTTCTCTACGACTTCTATGTCCACTGTTATAGTTTTCCTAGACAAAGTGATGGGGAAATTAGCTAGGTATCCTTATGGGATAAAGGTGTGGCTGTCAAAAGCTTTAAGGGAGTTCGATGATAGGGATAGGGTTGGAGAACCCAGGGCGAGCCAACATGAAGCTGACATGACATAGGCAGAAGCACCTTCATCGATGATAATTCTGTGTATACCTTTACCTTTCGAAGTTATATGCACTTGGAATGCAAGCTGGTGAGAAAGGGGAGGTTTACACTTGTCCATGTCAAAAATAGCAAGCATGGAATCCTTTGGGTCAATACCACCAATAGCCGAAAGCAAAGCTTTCCGTTGTGTTGGGCATGTTTGTAATACTTCGAGCGCTGACATATCCAACTACTCTTGCACCAAATCTTCTACAATGTTGTAGCGTTGGGCGGCACGTGCAGATGTATTATGCGTTCTGCGTCGAAGTGTCCCTTTTGGGGGTCAAATTACAAGGTCCTCAACTGACCTTTCGATATGAAAATTGTTCGGCGGTAGTGGGTTTTGACCTGAGGATGGTTATGTTGTAGGAGCGACAGGAGCTCCATAAGATTTGGCTCTTGTGGCGAGTTCTACCATTTCAAATGTGTAAATGGTAGAAGATCCTTCACCAGCTGAAGGATGTTGCAAACCATCGTTGCCCCCTTGCGAGGGTTGCGGTTGATTTGCAATAAGATTTTACTGCTGCTGAGTAGGAAAAGGATTTCTAAGGACAGCGGGGGCCTTGCCAAAATCCCTTTTGGCAAGGTATTTTGTGCATTCCTGAAGACATGGACAACGCCAGGTCGTGTGGTCTTCAGCACAGATTTTGCATGGATATCTAGTGGGTTTATCCTTTTCCTCATCAGTAGGCATAGCAGCCTTCTGTTTTAGGTTTGGCTATTTTGTTGACTGCTCTTCAGAATGAGCGGTCTTTTTCTTATTCTTCTTGTTCTTGCCACCGGATTTTTGCGTATACTACACAAAGTTTATCAAGGTGGTAGGAAGAGCAGTCGTATTGGTAGAGGGGTCCACTATCATCTTGGCAATGTGACCACTGAGTTGTTTTACAATGGCCCCGGAGGTTGCACCAACAATCCTGTCAACGTGCACTCTAGGGTGTTGAGTGGCGGAAGCATTGGGGTTTCCAGGGGCATTGGGGATTATGTCGTAAAGAGTGCCAGACTGTGAATATATCAGATCTAAGTGCTGGGCACGACATATGGATTGGTCTTCTGTGACCGCACCACCTAGAGTAAGGACTTGCAAAACCAGTCCGTTAAGAGAAAGTCTAGGAGGGGAGCTTTGACTAACCTCCGCCTACATCTCCATTCATGAATATGATCGGAGATGTGGGTGGTGGTATCCTGATGAAATGAAGTGAGGAGCTCTGTCCCAGTCTCATAGAGGATGGGTAGTTGGAAGTGCTTTAGGAATTCAATCGCTAAAGCGTCAAAGGTGTTTACTAACGCATGTGGTAACTCAATATACCATTTTGTTGCATTGCCAGTGAGGGTGCAGGAAAAAAGACATAACCGGACACTATCATCCACCATAGAGTTTGAAACACACCAAAGATGGTAGGTGGTGATATGGGTGCCCGGATCCTCCCCTTGTTTCCCATCGGACTTTGGGATGTCCGTTGGTATCTTATGCGGGATCAATGGCCATTGTAAGTTGTGATAGATGTGGTCATTCGTCAGTTTGTATAAGTCGGGTATATCCAATGTTGCCAAAAAAGGTAGATTGGTTGGTGCCCCCGACTCAGACCATGGTGATGACGGATGACTTGAGGAGCTTTGTGCTCCTCCCATTGTTTGGCTCCCAATATTGTACATGGGTTGTGTGGTGTAGCAGTTGCTTTGAGGTATGGTGTTGTAGAGTGGATTTCCATGAGGATTTTGATATTGGGGTACAGAATTTCCCCCAGGATAGGTGGTGGCCCCTTGACTCATGTGTGAGTAGGGTGCCCCCATGGATTGGCTGGGAACCCCTTAGGGATTCCCACTTGTCACAAAACTAACCATTTGTCCTTGATTAACAGGGGGAATGCTCATGTCAATTAGCGACTGACCATGCATGCCTGAGAATGGAGGGGGAACTGTTACGTTCCCTACCAGCATGTGCATATTGGGAACCCCCCTAGGTATATGAATCTGGGGTTTGAACTGTACATTGGCGGCCGACCATGTTGTTGGTAGACAGGAACCATGCCCATAGTGCCACATTGAGCGTTATAGGGAGCGTTGTATGTGGCACTTGTCGAAGGTATGTCATTTGACACTAAAGGGGTGGGACCCGGCATTACCTAGGTTCCTCTTGTATATGGTGTCATGTGAGTGGTTGTACCTGGGACAAATGGGATAGCGGGGTTTGCCATCAATGGTGTTGTGATGACTGTTGACTAGGGAAGTGGTGGAGGACCGAAAGCATCCACAAAGTTCCATGACCCGTTAGTCGTCGATGGGATAGATGGAAATGTTCCAACTACCGAAACAGGAAGTATAGGTACCACAAGAGCCAAGACATGTTCCAACGGATTCGTCAGAGAAGTGTTAAAGGAAGGAAGGAATCCTTCGGTAAATAAATCCTCCGGCAAACTTGAATCGTCGGTTGTCCAAATAGATCTCGTGTGAGATCTAGGAGACTGATCCCCTGAAGGTG
This sequence comes from Pinus tabuliformis, assembly GCA_031772625.1. Lineage (NCBI taxonomy): Eukaryota > Viridiplantae > Streptophyta > Pinopsida > Pinales > Pinaceae > Pinus > Pinus tabuliformis. Next base: position 452,809,155 of record CM062804.1, on the reverse strand, counting down.
GGGAATCTGGTTCAGTGGAACTCGATGAATCTTCCACAATGAGTGGAGGAAGGCCTAGCAATCGTCTAGAGTGACGACGAGGGCCGGATGTAGCCATAGTGACCGTTAATTTTTATCAATAACTTTTATCGTAATATTCGTTAAAGTCTCAAATGATAGCACTCAGGCACCTAAAAAAATATAAAAAATACACTAAATTGATCAATCAACAAACAAAGGGAAATTGCCTTTTCTGATAAGCACCGATCACCAGAGATGAAACCCAGTATCTCAATGAATAACAAAGAAGGATGGCTAGATGTACGGTTACGGTTACTCTAGAGCTTCGCCCGAACCTCAGATTGAGGGGCCAAGTACTCTTGTGAAGATGAGCACCCTCCCAAAACCTAAAGAAAGAGTAGATTCGTCTGTGTTAGGTACCAGGATAGCCCGTCCCAGTCACCTTGTGTAATTCCCTATAAGTTTGGCCACTAAAGATACCTCAGATCACAGACACCACCAGGGGGGACATAATCGTAGATAGCACGCTGTGTGGGCAGGATACCTGAGTCCCTAACTTAGTTCCGAAATCCCCAAAGGGATCCCCAATACACTAAATACCCAAAGGATTTGTAAGAGAAGGTGGGCTACCTTCACTTACAGTCCGATTTTGTCTCATATTTCTCTCCACTTTTACTGGAGTGGTCCCGGTAGTATGAGTGTAGAAGGAATTTTTCTCTCTTTTAATGACACTAGTTTGGTTTTCAACCTTGGGCAGTTCACTCACATGCTTATCCCAAGATCCTAGCCTAACTAATCTTTGTTTGCTCAAATAAAGAGTTACTGATTTATTTTAGGTAATTTTTATGTGTACTTGATTATTGTCTTCAGTAGGGGAGTTGACGTATGAAATATGATGAGACTCTTGACTCAATAAATCATGCAAAAGAAATGCTTTGAATAAAAATTTCAATTTGATGCAAACAAGTTGTATTCTACATATTCATAGTTTCTTCCATGCATCTTTAGTCTTACAACACATGCATAACCAAAAGATTCTTTTCCAATGTTTCCTAACAACTACTTGAAACCAAAATGAAGCAACTTATAACTAGTTAAACAGAAGGATGAATAAAAATGGTGAGTCTTTCTTTCAGAAAAATGTTTTTAAGAGAGAAAAAACAAAACTTTTTCCTAAAAACAAATTTCTAGGACACCAATTTTGCTGACAAAATATAGTTACAGTTGTTATTTCAGCCCATGAGAATATTTCCTATCCCTTTTGGTCCATAGACACTACTGAAAATCAAGGTATTGGGAGACTAACGCTCTGTAACAGTGGCTACAGAGAGTTAGTAGGCCCACTAACACTCCCTGTGAACAGGCACAATGCTTTATAAAGCTCTGTGTAGCCTGCTAACCTGCGTTAGTGTGGGAAATCAGTCAAAAAGAGGGATTTCAAGATCAGATTCTGAGATGAATGTATACAAGTAAGATGCAGCAAGATTCTTGGTGGGTCAGAAAATTATTTGAAGAAGTATAAGGAGCTCTTAGAAGGAGGATAAAACAGAGAAGAGTCTGGGTAAATCGAGAACTAGATGTATAGTCCCCAGCGGAGTCGCCAATTCTACTATGTAGTAAAATGCACAGTGTATGGAGAATGAAAACTACCCTCAAAGGCCTTCCCGAGACCTTCGATAGACTGTAAGATTATCTGCAAATGCTACCAAGTTATACACATGTTCATAGACAAATATCAATTAACAAAGTATGGAAAGAGTATTACCTCAAGTCTCCTTCTAAATTTGTTTGGAGATCACAATGCAGCCAAGAGGAACTCCCTCAAAGCCAACTCCAAATCAATTCCTGCACAAAGGAAAGGCAAACATAATCACCGCATACAACCTTGAAAACCAATATATGAATACACAACGAACATATATTTGCATACAACTAAACTACTCATATAAATAAGTATCGACTGAACAACTTAATGAACTATGTTACCAACACCATGGAGTAGGGAACACAACTGCAATTCTATATTAATAACAGAAGAGTGATTACAACCATCTGTTGTATCAGTCTTCCTCTGCCCCTTCCACTTCTCTCTCTCTCCCTTCTAGCTCACTTCTTCAGATATGAGACAATTCTCAATAGCTAAGTAGGCTATCCTTTCAAATGCTCTGACCCCTTTCACAATAACCCTCACCTTGCTTATATAGCAATTGAGTTAGGGTTACCAAGCTCATCTTTGAGTTCACTAGGGAAAAAGAAATGAACTTGCCATGCTTTTCAACTCTTTCCCATTTGCCTCCTTTTCTCAGATTAGAAATCCTCCAACTATCTCAAATTTGGATGTTTCCTTGCTTTTCTTGAGTATTTTTAGGAACAAATATCTAGATATTTGTGAGTCAATTCGTTCCTTTGACCCTTGGAATTACATCTAGTTTCACTAATGCTATCCCCTGCCTAACAACTTGAGTTAGTAGGGTCACTAATGCACCCCTAGGCTTGGTAACAAGCTTTATAAAGCAGGTTTTTAGTGTGCAACTAGTGTTAGTGTGGAATCAAGGCTTGTAATTGTGGTCTTTGCTTTAGTCATCCTGTCTTTCCCCTCTGAGTTGATGAGGAGGTCATTTTGTTGTATAATATGTACCAGAGATGAGAGAAGATTTAATGATGAACAAAGTCTTGTTGAAACCAACCAAGGAGATTAATGAAACAATGCAAAAAATTTCCTTGTTTAGGAATATTTGCAAGGCCGAAGGAATGTGTTGCAAATTGGTGATTAACAGTGGAAGCACTCATAATCTAGTTTCCACTAAAATGGTGGAAAAAATCAGATTGAAAAGGTTGAAGCACCCAACACCATATAAAGTGTCATGGCTGCAGAAAGGTCACCAATTGTTGGTGAGTGAGCAAAGTGAATTGGATTTCCATATAATAAGATATAAGGATAAGATAGTTTGTGACATCATGCCAATGGATGGTTTCCACCTCCTTTTGGGCCGACCTTGGAAATTTGATAGGAATGTGGTGCGTGATGGAGAGAACAACACTTGAAAGTTTGAAAAGGATGGTATCAAGCATACTCTTGTACCATTAAAGAAAGAGGGTACAACTGAGAAAATTAGATCAAAAGCATTGTTGTTAGGTGGAAAAGAATTTCTGCAACAAATGGAGAAAGAAGGTGTTAGCTATGTGGTGGTCTACAAACCAAAGGTAATACTTTTGCACATCGAAATTGGATGCGTTTAGGGATATTGTAGTAGATGATTTTCCAAGTGAGATGCCACCTAAGATAAGTATCAACCATCACATCGACCTGATACTAAGAGAAATCCTTCCAAATGAAGTTTCTTACTGAATGAAACCCAAGGAGAATGAGGAAATAAGGAAGCAGGTTCAAGGAATACTAGACAAAGGGTTGATAAGGGAGAGCTTGAGTCAATGTGTTGTCCCTGTGGTACTTAGTCCAAAAACAGATGGAGAATGGAGGATATGCATAGATTCCATAGCAATCAACAAAATCACAATTAGATACAAATTCCATTGCGACGGATAGATGACATGATGGATTGTTTGAGTGGAGAAACCTTCTTTTCAAAGGTGGATATGAAAAGCGGCTACCATCAAATCCGAATCAGAGAAGGGGATGAGTGGAAGAAAAATTTCAAGACCAATGGAGGACTATATGAATAGCTATTCATGCCATTTGGACTGACAAATGCTCTGAGTACTTTCATGCGCAAACTCGATGAAGACTGGACAAAGCTTTCAAATATGATGGGATGGTCACATGGAAAATATGGGGAAAATTTTATTTGTTTAGAAATTGTAAATATTTAATTTAGTTGGAGTTTTGATTTTTTTTAATTAATGGAGATATTTTATGTTGTAAATATGATTTTAGTTTCCTTGTTTGTAGAGAAAATGAAATGATTCATCTCTTGTGACTCTTGGTTGTCCCATGTTGGCTTTATTTTTAAAGAGAAAGAGTTACTAGAAGAAAGAGAGAGGGGGGAGAAGAAAGGTCCCATGGTTCTCTATGAAATTGCAGTCTTGGTGTTGCATTTCACTATACCTTCCTTCTGTGTGAATAGGGAAGTATTGTTTTCTACATGAATGGCGTAGTTGAATGGCCAATGGGACTATAAGTGGATATGGTTTTGAATGGAATTGAAGTCTAGTGTTTGAATCAATTTATTGTCTTCTTACGAACCATGGTTAACCGTAATTTTGTTCCTATGTGTTGTCCATCATTAGAAGTTGGTACTTATTCCATCAAATTACATTGATAGTTTAAATGTTGAAGCATTAATAGTTGTGCTTATTCATACATTTTGTGTATTCCTGTCGAAATGGTCACACAACCTGCAAATGAATGAGTCACGGTGTTCAAGAGTGGGAATCTGAGGTAGTTACAATGAGTTGAGCGTTGAAAAAGAGCACCACTATTTTGAATGTTGTCACGTCCTTTTGATTGGATTTCGAACCATTAGCTTTGTGTGAGAATGTAATCCTTGATGAGGAAATGCGAGTGGGTTCATTCCTTGATTTGGGAGATGAGCCAAGGCTGTGGAGAATCACTTTTGTAGAGAGTTGAGTCATTTCACCTTCCCGAAATTCGCAAAATAGAGTTTTTAAAGAGTGTTATGAAATCAATGCATAGAGCCTGCACAAAAGAAATTTTTAGGCTACATTTTGGTTCTTAAGTTTTATTTTGGCCTACCTATTCCTATTAAGCAGCCATATTTTATAAAAGAAAACTATGTACTCTATAATTTTTCTAAGAATTAATGAAAGTGCCCTGTTGTTGATCAGTTATTGATCTAATTTAATATTCTTGCAGTGCTTCCAACCAGGAAGAGATCTCTCCTAGGATGAACTTTTAGGTATGTTAAGGTTTATTGTTATGTAATTTATTTTATTTATGTTTATCTACATAGAACATATTGAGTCATTTCCATCTATGTTCCTATAAATTTTTTGTTGTGATATTTTGTGTGGAATTTTGTGACGGCCCTTAGTGTGGGGAGTTATCAACCTTGGGAATCCACAGGTGGTCAAAAGACTGCGGGACTTTAACTTATGGCTATTGGAATTATTCAACTTGATGGACATCTTTAGGATGCTGAAAAATGTAATGATAACTTAATTATTATTTGTCTTTCACTTTGTATGGCATGTAAAAGGTGAATCCATGTTCAATTAAATTCTTGAAGAGTATTCTTGTAGAAAATTTCCTTAGTGTCTAGTACTTATTTTTTCATATATTGTGTCATCATCTCACCAACTTACGAGCTCCTGGGAGATAACTTAATGAACAATAATTTAAGAAATTAAATTTCCCAACATTTTATGGTTTCATTATCAGGGAGGTGTCAAGGGTTTAGGTCTTGATTCATTTTTTGAATGCATATATTTTTGTAAGCCCTTATTTTGCAATGGTGGGTTCCCTATATCACTAACTTTAGATGATGACATTGGTACATGAGCCAAGGAAAAGTTAAAAGGGTAGGGGAAAAGGAAATTTTAGTACCCTAGAGAGTATAATAAAAACAAAGAAAACCCCCACTACTAACTCCCTAGAAGGTAATACTTTATGTGTGGGGAAAGGATTCAGAGAGCTAGAAGACCAGGTGCATTTCGAGGAAGGGAATTCTAAGAGAAGGAATCAGTAGTTGGTGTAGTTATAGATGTTACCACCACATAAACTAATCCAAAGGTAGATTTTTTTTTTTTGAATGAGAGGTTGAATCAGAATTCCAAAATAACCCAAGTTCCGAACCTAGGCTTCCACCACTAGAGACCAAATTTATTTTGTTTGGGGGCTGAAATATTGCGAAAGGAGAATCCAAAACAAACCATGGAGGAAAATAGGGAGAGAATTAGGATGAGGTAACTTTTGATTTTCCTATTATTGATCATACTAAAAATTAATCTTAGTATTAAAATAAAAAGAAAAAATAATAAAAAATAATCTTAATATTAAAATAAAAAGAAAAACTAATCAAAATTAATCTTAGTATTAAAATAAAAATAAAAATAAAAATTGAAATTAATTATTAAAAATAAAAAATAATCATAAAAAGAAAAAGGTTGATTTAACCAACATATAATTTATATAATTAATTTGAATATTAAAATAAAATTATAATTTATATAATTAATTATAATATTAAAATTTAAAATATTAAAAAAAAAAAAACTAGAATTTATATATACAAATAGATTATAGTGAATTAATTAATTAAAACCCTAATATTTTGAAATTCCAAATTTTCAATATATTACCAAATTATTCAGATTATGGCCGACTAAAACTCTTACATTATTCCTTTTCATAATCCATATATATACTCTCAATATTAGCTCCTAGATACATCATTAATATCTTCTTAAATCTATTGACGTATCCCCTAATGATGGACTCACTTGGTAGTCCAAAACGTTGGGTTCATAAAACTCTATAATAGCTCATTCCTCCATTATAAAAAATTCTCCTCACCTACATGGATTCATTATTTAAAAACATACTAAAATGTTCATATGAAGAATATCTCTCCCTCGGTACTGAAACATTTCCAAGGACTAATAAGTGAATATCCTAATACCTTTTTATTTGAATTTGATGTTTTATGTTGTAGCATGGATTATTCAACTGATGCAAAAAAAAAAAAAAAAGTATTCCTTGGTACTCATAAAGACATTTCCCTACATTGGTTTATGGGATTGCAACAAAATAGTATCACATCTTGGGAGGGGATGAAAACATAACTTTTTAAAAAATATTCAGATTGTTGTAAAGTTAGAGAAATGAAAGAAGAAATTTTTAGGATGGTACAAAGAGAAGATGAAATGTTAGAGGACTATTTAGATAGGTTTCTATACAACCTTCAACATGCTATACAACATAAGTTGGATCCTGAAACCCAACAAATTCTCTTTCAAAAGGGTTTTTCCAAAGAATCCATGAATATGCTTAATTTAATGGGGATAGGGGATATCTCTAGGTTGTCCTTTGATGACGTTTTTGATATCTACAGGAGGTATTCTTGAGGAGAGAGAAGAATAAAAAAAGGACCCCAAGTCAATTTTCCTATAATGCATTGTTGGGTGTGGACCCTGATTATCTTTTTTATTCAAAGGTATCGTCGCATTGGACCCTAGTTGGTAATGGGGCAGCAACGCGCCCATTTTTGTGCACCGCTAGGGGGTTCCTGGGGTGGATGACGAAGATTATTTAAACCCCCCCCCCCGCGGGGGAGCAGGGGCACCACCCTCGAAGCTAAAAAGAGATGTAAAATTGCCTTGTAAAATATTGTAATTTCGTAGTCAATCTGGGTTGTTCATTAGGCGGAAATATGACAGTAGAAGTTATGTTTAATTTAGGGTTTTTTCCCCTAGAAGGCAACCCCTCACTATATATGATAGAATTTTATTGCGACTATGCAGATGTGTATTATGAGCGAGAAAGAGAGAGGATATTGTGTGAGAGCGAAGATGGAATTACAATGGATCTGCTGTAGGTTGTATCTCTTGATTTTGCTGGATAATATAAAAGGAAGGATTAGCTGTTTCTCCATGGATGTAGCCCAAATTGGGTGAACCATGTATATCTGTGTCTCTCTTGTTTTTATGTGTTTTCTTTGTTTATATTTCTGCAATATTCTATGTGTTCCATTGCTCTGTAATATATAATTTTCTAACAACTAGTATCAGAGCTAAAGGTCTATTTGGCTGATAAAATTGCTGGAGAGAAAGGTTTCTAGTTCGAGTGGGAGCAATGGCAGAAGATGGTAGGTTTAGGGTCGAAAAATTTAATGGCCAAAACTACCAGCTATGGAAGATGCAGATGGAATATTATCTATATCAGAAAGATCTGTACCTACCATTGAGTGGAAAGGAAAAGAAGTCGATGAGTATGACAGATATAGAATGGCATATTATTGATAGAAAGGCACTTGGAACAATGCAATTGTGCCTACCAGCATCAGTAATCTTTAATGTTTCAAAGGAAACAACAACAGAGGGTTTAATGTTGGCATTGGCCAAATTACATGAAAAACCCTCAGCCTCAAATAAGGTATTTCTTATGAAGCATTTATTTAATATGAAGGTGTTAGAAGGTGGATCTGTTGCTGATCATTTAAATGAATTTAATACAGTTACCGATTAGTTAAGTTTTGTAGGGGTAAATTTTGATGATAATTTAGGGCTCTATTATTTCTATGCTCATTTCCAGAAAGTTGAAATGGTTTAGTTATGGCCATTAGTAACTTTGTCTCTAGATCTAGTACTTTAAAGTTTGATGATGTTGTCGGTGCAATTCTTAGCTAGGAAATGTGATGGAAAAGCTCCAGTGAGACATCAGGTAATGCTTTGACTGCAGAGACTAGGGGAAGAAAAATGGAAAGAGGAAAGAACTTAGAATATTGTAGTAAGCCAAGGAAAGGTGGATCCAAGTCCAAATCAGGGATAGTGTGCTGGAAATGCGAGAAGAAAGGACACCTGAAGAAAGATTACAAGTCTCGGAGGGGAAAAGAAGGAGACACACAACAAGAAAACAATCATGAAGCGAATGTGGTAGGTGATGTGTTGAAATATACTTTGATTATTTTGTTAGAAAATATTTTTGATGCCTGGGTGGTAGATTCAGGGGCCTCATTCCATGTGACACCTGATAGGAAACATTTTCATGATTATGTTCAAGGATATTTTGGACAGGTTCGATTGGGTGATGATAAACCCTATAAAATCATTAGAATGGGTACAATTTTCATAAAAAAACAGAATGGAAATCAATGGTTTTTGAAGGAGGTAAGGCATGTTCCAAATTTGAAGAAAAATATAATTTCAACAAGGCAGTTGGGAGGTGAAGGCTGTGTCACTACTTTTACAGATGTTAGAGTCGGTCTGTTCAGCCCTCTATCAGAGATCAAAACCTCTTTTGTTCCATTTCATTTTAGGTGTCTCATTCAGCTCGATCATCTGCATTCCATTAGGAGCATCGATCTTCTGAAGAAAGGGTCTTGTCTCCATACTTCCCTCATGTCATGTACCTGTTGGTTTGTGTCTGATCATCAAAGTTCATCAAATCAATTTTACAGTCATTATGGATGGTCTTTTGGTCAGCCAAGAGTCATTTCAGTCATTAGGTCTAGGGTTTCACAATTTTTGTCTTCAAAGTGTCCAATAATGCCAGTAGGCCCATGAGGATGTCTCCAATAAGTTTTCATTCCAAAATTTTTGTTATCAATAATGCTTGAGAATGATTATTCTTCAAAACTCAGTTTTGAAGAAGAAATCGTCAAATGTATTTTTTGTAATAAATATGTAATTTTTAAGGTTTATCAAGTTCTACAGTTCTTCAATGTAGCCCTAGTCATCCTTTGCCAAAATCCAAGGCCATCATCCCTGCAAAAAATTACCAAGAGTTTCATCATTTCAGTTAAAAGTCAAAGGAAACAACAAAAAACAGAGTTTGTATTAAAAAGTGGAAAGTGCCAAATTCCAAATATAAGAAAGTGGGCTTTTGCAAAATAAAAATCAAATCCATGACTATACAAGATATTTTCACCATTCAAATGTCATTTGCACACAAGAGGTTGTCAAAGACCCAAAGGAAAATCGTGGAGGAGCGAATTTTGTGTTTGAGGCCGGGACTGTGTGTTGGAATGTTGCGTGGCGCATTGGGAGGTAGTCATGGCACACTGGGAGGTCGCAGCGCATAGAGCCACCATTCACAGTGTTTTTTTGAACATGTGCGGCGCATATATGGGTCGCGGCACATTGGGTTGTGCGCGCGGCGCACAGAGCCAACAACTGAAATTTATCATGCCTTCAACGAAAATTCAACTCTTTCCTCCCATTTGCATCGAGTAAGTCCGATTAACCTTGCACTTGTTGTTGAAGAGTGTTTGGTATGGTTCGAAGCTTGATTTGGAGAAATTTGAGTGTTAAAATTTAAACCCTATCCTCTCATGAAAAACTGCTTTTAAGGTTTGAATTTGAGTATTAAAAATTGCCTTTGGTGCTGCAATAATCTAAACCCTATTTCCCTTTCCCATCACTGTAATCACATCGTCATTTCAATCCCCTATTCCCCCATTTATTCCTATCCCTATCCCTAAACCCTACAATATCCCATCCCTATCACTTTCCATGTCATTTGCAAAATCCCTAAATCCCCAATTCCCAACAGTCAAGTGATTGTTATTGCACACCTTAATTTCACTTAACAACCTCCACTTTTCCCACTATTTCATGTTCTTCACAGTCCCTCATTTCCCTTTGGCACAGTTGGCATTGAAAACAAAGGCACCAATTACTCATTCTCAACAAACCAAACATACACCTTGCTTGAAACATTATGGAAATGGAGACTGATTCATCGTATGAACAAGACAGTGATTCTACCACAGAGCTTCATGCACCGAGGAGGCCTTGTAAGGGTGGCAAACATGTTAGAGAAGAGCCCACCTCTTTGACTGAACTGCAAGCCTGCCCACTTGCCATGGAATGTTTCCAACAACAGTCATGCTTTTAGTATTTCAAAATGATTGCTCAAATTCAGCATCATCAGGAGTTGGCTCGGTTATTTGTTTTGCATTTGCATGATGGTCAGGTAACTCTTGCTGGTGTAAATTTCACCTTGACACCAGAGACCATTTCTCAAGCAATAGGAATACCGAATGTAGGTGAGGAGTGGAACAAAAGAATGCAGGTAGAAAAAGTACATTATGAACCATATATCAGGCCTAGCTATGTGAAACAGCTCAGCAGGGTGTTCCCATTCCGGTTTTTGAAAGAATCCTATGCGCCATTGATGAGACTCATTATCAGATACTTCAGTTGTGAGGGCCACTTCTCACGCCTCTATGCATATCATATCAGATTATTGATGCATTTCATGAGAGTGAAGATGATGAACATTCCATATTTCATGTGTCGAAAAATCGAGAGGATGACTACTCTTGTGTAGAAGAAGAGTCCTGAACAGCAGTACAATAACATTTATCACTATGCGCTCATCAAGATCATTGTTGTGCATCAGCTTGGCTTGCAGGGTATCACATGGGAAGACTTCATTTCCTGTGAGTTCTTCACAGCTTCAACAACTCATCAAGAGGTTGTCCATCATACAGGTGAACCTTCATATCAGCATGGAGGTCGGTAGGCAAAGACTACTAGTGTGCCAACATATGTCACCTATCAGAGAGGCATGAGAGGATTGTTTGCAGCATCCTGGCGAGTACTATCTCCACCTGGGGTGGAAGGGGTCTCGTTGCCGTCATCACCAACACAGGTACAGGTATAGGACAAAGGAAAGAGGCCTATGCAGGATGAGGGCCCTTCAGGAGGCCTAGACACTGATTTCATACTCATCGATGATGATGTGAGCTCTCCTAGCTCAAAGCTGAGGGAGGTCATTCAGGAGCAGAAAGCTGAGATAGATGCATTGACCAACAAGTTGCAGAGAGCTCAATGGGTCATAAACTATTTGGAGCAGTGAAACAAACAACTGGAGGATCAACATATAGTCATGGAGTTACAAAACATTCGGCAAAACCGCCAAGCTGCCCAAAGGAGGAGGATAGAGTTCACTTCATTGGAGCAAGAGATAGAGGCTGATCGAGAGACTTGGCTTGAGAGGGTCAATATTCATCTTGAGAAGCTGTTGGCGAAGGCAAACAAAGACAAGGACATGCTCAGGCACATGAAAAATCATTATTGGGCATGAACTCATGTTTGCAATGCAAGGATCAAAACCCTGAAGGCAAGACTAAGGGGGGCACTAAAACGATGCAAAAGGCATGATAGGCTCCAAATCTTGGCCGAATCTTCTTTGGCTAAGCATGACACTTGATGATGGACCTTTAGTTCAAATTTCAACAAATTTGGAGAAAATTTTGTCAATTTTGAATTTTTTGGCTTCAAAACAGATTTTCCTGCCCAACGCATAGCGCCACTTGGCGCGTGCTTATAATTGGTAGATGCTCTGGAGGAAAAATTTGCATTTCTGGATTTTTTATGAAAAGTTATGCATGCTCATGAATTACCTAAGGATTTCATCAAGTTCTGGGTTGCCTAAAGGGTCAAAAACACATAAAAAATGACCTCTCTGCCACCTTTTGCACCCACAGGAAGCAGTCTTTGGAGATTGAAGTTTTGTAGGGCCAAATGATATCCAAATACAAAAATTCCACTTGGGTTGGAAAATAGACAGGCAGGGCTTTCTAACGAGCTATCATGAGCTCAATTTGGACTTTGGGAAGTGCCACAAAATCAATCTCAAAGTTGTTCTACGCATACAGATTTTGGGCACGGCCCATAGAGAATTTTGGCCTATTTTTCACTCTTCAGCTCAGAATTTCGGCTAGTTTTGACTAGTTTTACTTTTTGATATTACTCTTGATCTAGCTTGATGTAATTTCATGACCATGATGTAATTTTGGCACATTTTTACTTGTCTTAGTAGACACTAAAAGGTGAAATGTGAGTGAATGAATCTGTAATTTCATGACCATGATGTAATTTTGGCACATTTTTACTTGTCTTAGTAGACACTAAAAGGTGAAATGTGAGTGAATGAATCAGTTTCCTAACATATAGAGGCAAGTTGTTTCATTTCCTATTTTTCAGTTCCTTGTTTAGATATGGTTGAAACAGCTCCTAGAATGATGAGCTTGACCCCTAGAGGCATGGGAAGGAGTTAGGCTTGTCTATATCATGTAATTTCTCAGTCATTTTCAGGGTTGGACACTTGGGATTGTTTGGCACTCCATTGTACATCTAATTTCTGCATTTTTGGCAAAGGAAAGACCAGGTTTTTGCAGCACTCTTTGGGATTCCTGTGGCTCTGTGTTTTGATGGTGTTCCTCTCTATGTAATTTGTGAGTTCACTGATATTTATGTGCATCATTTCCTTTTCTCTTTGCTTATGAAATTAAATAAATAAGTGATAAAGGTGGAATTCATTAGCTTGCTATGCTTTGCCTGTTAGTTTTGTTTAATTTTCAATGTTTTCTTCAGTTTGAAGAGGATTCTTGGTACCCTTTCACCCTCTTAAGCTTCTCACCAGTCTGAGCCCTCCATATTTACGAATCAAAGCATCAAAACGATTTCCTTTCTTGCCCCAATCAGAACTCTGCAAAACTGGCCTTCATCCCCGGACCCAAATTTTCCTTTCCCTTGATTCCAACAAAACTCCCAAAAAATTAAATCAAATCCTTGCACTTCATACCTAGCCTAACATTAGAAGATATTTCAGTCATCTCAGGCCCCATAGATCATCATTTGCTGAGATTGAATCGGAGAGAGGCCTCTCCTGTCCTCGTAGGGCTAGCTACGAGGCTGAGCGTGGTTTGATGTTGGTCCTGGATCCTGCCTTTTTAGCCTGAGGTAAATCCAGGCTCTAACATAGTGGCGACCATACTGGGGAGGTAAATTATTTGTTTTTTGGTATTCTTCATTTTATATACTACAGACGGAGCCTGAAGATTAGCCAAGTAGCCTTCGAAACGCTTTTGCTTTGCATTAGAGCAAGTAGATAAATGCTACTTCAGTTAATCTCTGGTCTAATCTTATAAACGGAGTATCTAACTTGCAGATCACCCCAGTACATCTGAGAATTCTAAGCTTTTGGATGATAAGTTTAGGATTTGGTAGGCTGAACAAGTTGTTAATGTCCATTTGATTTCTTGAAATAATGACACACTGGTTTCCAGAAGACATACCATAGCAAATCTGGATCCTGATCCTCCTCCTGTCTACGAAAATCCCAATCTTATTCCAAGAATCATTCGCCAAGGAAGTTCTATCATTCCCGTGTTCAAAGCTCAATCGTGTCTTTTTGGTTTTAAGTATCTTGCGGATCAAGAATTTGATGAGCAGTTTGAGTTATCCTTGTTTGAAACCAAATTTGAAAGCGTTGTCGCTTCCACTATCTTAAATCCCGAGTTTGTTCGAAATCTTGAAACTGAAAGGGCCAATAAATCCATTGATGATTATATCCTGAATCAGCTCCAGAATTCAATTATGGCTTCTAATATCTATGATTTTTTTAGAGACTGCTTCTGCAACCCTTGGGTCATCTGCAATTGCATCTAGTTCAAGAATTCCCACTGAACCTCCTTTCATTCCTACCCTTCCCCCACAACCTACTATCTCTGATAAAAAATCTACAGTCGTATCGCCTCCATCTACTCCTTCTACTCCTAAAATAGCCAATATTGCTTCACCTCCGCATACACCTCCTCATACCCCTCATACATCAGCTCCACTTACTCCCCCAACATCACCAAGACCGATTGCAAATCCACCAAGAGCAATGGTTGCTCGTTTTGCACCGCTTGTACTGCCTCAAAATTTGGATGATATGCCCACCGACTACCAAAGAAAAATCCCTTTGTTTGATGGCACTCTTCATGGTATCACAGCTTAATAACATGTGGACAGAATGAAGGATTTCTTTGATCTTCATGAGATTGATGCAGAAAATGTAACCATGAGACTATTTGTACAAACATTTGGAGGTGAAGTAAGGAAATGGTTCAGGGCCTTGCTAGCTGCAAGCGTCACTACATTAGCCGATCTATAGAGACAATTCTTAAACTGCTGGGAAGTGAAGAAAAATCCCCTTTAGATTCTTTCCGAGTACGAGCACATCAAACGAAATGCGAGCGAGTTTGTTCAAGATTACTGCATTAGATTCAATTCATTTTATAATGCAATCCCTGATCACCTAAATCCACCCATGGGGCTAGCCTTTATAAATTTTCTGGATGGTTTTGACACTGATATGGCTTACCAATTAAGAGAAATAGATCTAGCTACTTTAGAAGACATGCAGAAGATTTCAGTTAGCGTTGAAGCAAATCTGCTGGCCAAAAGAGCTAGAGCAAGAGCTGAAAAGAAAGTAACAATAAAAGAAGAATCTTCCTCATCAGATCAAGTGCTTCAAAAGGTGGAACAGATGCTGGATAGACTGAAACTTAACAAGCTTGAACCACAGATCAGAAATCCTAACTTTCGTGGCCAGCAGCAACCCCAATATAGGATCAAACAGCGCAGCAGCAAGTGCAGACACCTCTCCAACAGAATGTTATACTTGGTCCGGAATCAGAAGAGGAGGAGAATGTGATTGTAGAAGAAAATCATTTCTTTACACCCGATGACATGCCAATTTACATCACTGAAGATGAGGAGTATTCCAAGAATCCAACTGAACGAGGGGATGAAAATTTTATTTTGGAAAATGAGACAGTGCTTGAGGAAGAGTCCGATGATTACCAAAGAGGATACATGAATGCTTTGTCAGCTCAGCAGTGGCAATATTCACTTCGAAACAGAGATGTGCCTGTAAATCCAATTCAGAAAAGGAAGGAGGCAGCAGCCTCAAAGAATGATCCTCCTAATGTGCAGAAAAAGGGAAAAGAGACAGCTGATCCTAGCAGCAGCAAATCGACATCAGCAAGTGAAAGACCAAATCAGCCCAATGTGTCAAAGGAGAAAGCGGAAAAGAAAGATGTTCCAGCAAAAGAGGTAGATAAAGTTTCAGTGTTTAACTTAGAAAATGAAATTGCTAAGTTGAAAATATCCATTCCTTTGACCGAGCTGATGAAGAACAACAATTATAAAAGTCAGGTGTCTAAAATTTTGAGCTTAGATCCATCATCAGACATGGTAAATGTGGAGGATGACAGTCCCAAGTTGATCTTTGGGCCAGCGTTGGAAGGTCAGTCCCAAGATAGTGATGTTGCTCCTTTCTATATCAGTCTCAGGGTGCATGACTTTGTTTTACATAATGCTATGTTTGATTCCGGAGCTTCTCATAATCTTATGCCGAAAGCCATCATGGAGAAATTGGGATTAGACATCACTAGAAAATACCATGACCTTTACTCTTTTGATTCCGGTAGAGTAAGGTGCATCGGGCTTATCAAAGATTTGGTGGTCAGTTTGGATCAGATTCCGGCTAAAAATGTTTTAATGGACGTGGTGGTGGCAGATATACCTCCTAGATTTAGCATGCTTCTTTCCAGATCTTGGGGAGAAAAAATTAAAGGGACAATGCAACTTGATTTCTCCTATGCTACGATTCCTGTGTTTGGTCAGATGAGGAAATTATACCGGGAGCAGAAAATGAAGTACATGATCACTAGCAAGGATAAACCGGTAAATCATCCGATCAACTATGTACATACTGATCTAGAGTCATTTGTTTTGTATTCAGATAGTTTTAATGATGTAAATAGCCAATTAGTGGAAGTAAAAGACATTCTTGAGATTACTGAAAATTTTAGAGAATTCTTGAGACAAGAGCGACAAAGACTTGATGGCGCCGCTGAAAAATCAACAGTCTGCCACCAGCGACATAATGATGGACAGCAAGGTAAAGAAAAAGAGTTTTAGCATTTGGAAGAGGATGAAACAGGCCTATGGAGTATGGAATTTGACAGTGCTATAGGAAGAGAAGGTGTTGGCATTGGTATATGGATACGCAGTCTGGTTTTTACCCCAAACAAAGTGCCAAGCAATGTAAGGGTCTGCTCTTATAAATTAGCTTTTGACTGTTCAATTAATGAGCCTGAATATGAAGCTTTGATTGCTGGTTTGAAAGTGCTTAGAAAATTAAATGCTAAGAGGATTTCAGTGTATGGTGACTCTGAGTTAGTCATCAAGCAGGTGAAAGGTGAGTATCAAGCAAAGCATCCTCGAATGCGGGCCTACCGAAATGCGGTGTTGGATATCTTGAAGGTATTTTCTGATTACACTATAACTTGTGTGCCTTGTGCTCAGAATGTCATTGCAGATTCACTTGCAACAGCAGCAAGAAACTTGAAGATTCCTATGAAATCAAACAATAAGTTTGAGATTCATGTGAAGCATTGACCGGCTGTGCCCAACAATCAAAGGTATTGGCAAGTGTTCCAAGACGATGATGAGATCAATGAGTTTCTGCAAAATAAAGGTAAATTCAAAGACATTTCTATTGATATGGAGAATGATGATGCTGATGAGAATATGGAAGTCAATCAAATGGAAGTGTTGCAGCTCAAAGATAACATCATTCCAAAAGGTTTAATACCTTTAGAGGAGCTCTTTGATCAGGACGATGTGGCTAAAAAACCGACCTTGCTGCCAACCGAAAAGGGAGTCGAAGATGTGAACATTGGATCAGCTGAACATCCCAAGATGGTAAAATTATCAAAGGCGCTTCCCCCACAGGTAAAGGCAAAATATATCAGTTTGTTATCCTCTTTTACTGATGTATTCGCTTGGGATTATTCAGATTTGAAAGCATATGACACAAGCATAATTCAGCATGTGATCCCGATCAAGCCAAATCAAAAGCCTTTTCGCCAAAAGCTAAGAAGAATCAATCCAAAGCTGCTGCCCTCAATCGAAAAGGAGGTGAACAAGTTGTATAAAGCTGGTATCATAGTCCCTATCCGATTTTCAGATTGGATATCAAACTTGGTTCCCGTCCACAAGAAGACAGGTGAGATTCGGTTATGCATTGATTTTAGAAATCTGAACAAAGTCTCCTTGAAAGACAATTATCCATTGCCCAAGATGGATCACATACTTCAGCGAGTAGTTGGAGCATCACGGATGTCACTACTCGATGGTTATTTGGGTTATAACCAAATTTTGGTCCATGAGGATGATCGTGACAAGACAGCATTCACCACTCCGTGGGGCACTTTTCATTATGCAAAGATGTTGTTTGGATTGAAAAATGCTAGTGAAACCTTTCAGCGGGCAATGGATATAGCGTTTTCCAATGAAAAAGATGTTTTTATTGTTGTTTATCTTGATGACTTAACAGTTTTATCCAATACAGATGAAGAGCACCTCTATCATTTGAAGATTGTCTTTCAGCAGTGTAGGAAGTATGGCATCTCGCTCAATCCAAAGAAAATCTTGTTTGCCATGGATGAAGGCAAGCTTCTCAGGCATATAATCTCAAAGGAGGGCATCCGAATCGATCCAGCTTGGGTGGAGGCCATTCAAAAGATTGATCTCCCACGAAGTAAGAAAGAAATCCAATCCTTCAATGGTAAGATAAATTTCCTACGCCGCTTTGTTCCCAATCTTGCAGAACACTTAAGAGAGATCACAAATATGCTGAAAAAGGATAGTGCAGTAAGGTGGACAGAGGAAGCGGTTAAGTCTTTTAATTTGGTGAAATTAGCTCTTTCTTCAGCTCCGGTTTTGATCAGCCCGGACTATACTCAGGATTTTATTTTGTTTTCCTTTGCCTCAGATCATACTTTGGCAGCGGTCTTGATGCAGAAAAGAGACCAGCTCAAAAAACTGATTGCATTCTTCAGCAGAACCATAAGGGATGCGGCATTAAAGTATAATATTATTGAAAAATAGGCCCTTGCATTGGTAAAAGCATTGAAATATTTTCAGGTTTATATTTTTCATTCTCACATCCTTGCCTATGTTCTTAATGTTGTTGTCAAAGATGTCCTAGTCCAAACAAACCCAGAGGGAAGGAGAGGGAAATGGATTGCTGCCTTGCTATATGATGTAGAAATCAAACTGAAAAAGCTCATTAAATGACAAGTGCTAGCAAAACTTATGGCTAAGTCAAATCTACACGCCTTGGACATTAACTTAATTGCTGCTATGTCCGAGGAATATGAAGAAAATTTGCCCACTCAGGTATCATAAATTTTCCTCCTTTCTCCTTGGTATTCAGACATTGTTTTTGTGCTTCAAAATTTGTCATCACCTCCCGGAATGGCCAAGAACAAAAGTAGAACATTGAATTTGAAGGCTACTAAGTTTTGTATTTTGAATCCTTCACTTTATTGGAAAGATCCCGGTGGTGTTTTGTTGAATTGTTTGGTGGAAGAAGAAGCGAAGCAGGTCATGGAGGATTTCCATAACGGAGATTGTGGGGGTCACCATTTTTGGAAAACAACGGCCAACAAGATTTTGAGAGCCAGATATTATTGGCCGACACTTTTTGCTAATGTGTATAAGACTGTCAAGAGCTGTCATAAATGTCAGATTTTTGAAGGAAGATAGAAATTGCAGCCTTTTCCACTTAAACCTATTGAGGTAAGTGCCCCTTTTCAGTAGTGGGGTTTGGATTTCATTGGTGAGATCCATCCTCCTTCCTCAGCTCAGCATAGGTGGATCCTCACGGTGACTGATTATTTCACAAAATGGATCGAAGCAATTCCCACCAGGCAAGCTACGGATGTGGTAATAATTTCATTCCTTGAGAATAACATTTTGTCTCGTTTTGGTTGCCCGAATAAGTTAATCACTGATAACACTGTAGGAATTTACAGGGTAAGTTCCTCAGAAAGAACACCAAAAGGACACCGCTCACAACCAGATCTCAAATCAATACACCAGTATTTTTGACGTGGTTAAAACCCTCAAAGTGCAAGGAGGGAAACAGTCCACGGCCTGCGCCAACGTGGCTACTACAGGCAATTTATTAATCAAAGAATGAAAATTTACATAAGCTTCTCTCATGCACGGATTACCCGAACAATGACCCTCCATGCGCTTTAAATAAAACTCATGGACCAATCGGGTGTCAAGCCACGGATCAAGTGTCGGTAATACCGAGGTGAGAGTGAACCGTCGGATCACTACATATCGTGACCGTCGGATTGTAAGTTACAAAATGTACAACGGTAAAGAAGGACACTTTACCTAACTCTATACCTAACTCTATACTAGACCAAGTTGAACTTAACTATATCCTATGTGTCGGAATATCCTAACATCCCCCCTTAAGAACAACTTGGGATAGGATTGAAGGATTTACAAATATGACACAATAGGAGAAGGAAGGAGGCACTAGAGCCTATCCCCCCTTAGTGACAACTTCCTGAACTCCAAGCATATATCAAAGTTTAGTGAACTTCGCCTCTGTGAGAGCCTTTGTGAAGATGTCTGCAACCTGATCATCTGTTGGACAATATTGCACTTCAAGAACATGGTCATGAATGAGCTTTCTGATGAAGTGCATGTGTAGTTCAATGTAGCTCTGATACCATGTAGGAATTTACAGGGTAAGTTCCTCAGAAAGAACACCAAAAGGACACCGCTCACAACCAGATCTCAAATCAATACACCAGTATTTTTGACGTGGTTAAAACCCTCAAAGTGCAAGGAGGGAAACAGTCCACGGCCTGCGCCAACGTGGCTACTACAGGCAATTTATTAATCAAAGAATGAAAATTTACATAAGCTTCTCTCATGCACGGATTACCCGAACAATGACCCTCCATGCGCTTTAAATAGAACTCATGGACCAATCGGGTGTCAAGCCACGGATCAAGTGTCGGTAATACCGAGGTGAGAGTGAACCGTCGGATCACTACATATCGTGACCGTCGGATTGTAAGTTACAAAATGTACAACGGTAAAGAAGGACACTTTACCTAACTCTATACCTAACTCTATACTAGACCAAGTTGAACTTAACTATATCCTATGTGTCGGAATATCCTAACAAACACAGCAGCTTTCAAATCAAAAAGGATGGTTGAGTTTTGTCATAAGTATCACATCACTTTGGGACACTCAACCACTTATCATCCACAAGGCAATGGTTTGGCGGAGTCTTCCAACAAATATTTGGTTAACATCATTAAAAAGTTGCTGGAAATAAATAAGAAAAGTTGGCATAAGAAGTTAGTTAATGCACTTTGGGCAGACCAACTGAATCAAAAGAAATCCATTGGTATGTCCCCCTTTGAGTTAGTATATGGAGTTGACACAGTGTTCCCTATCTCTCTCGTAGCTCCAGTAGTCAAACTTCTTCAGGAAGCTGGTAGTGAAGAAGATCATATGCAGCGGAGATTAAATCAAATGATTCATTTGCAGCAAATGAGAGAAGAGGTTTTCCAAAGCACATTCAAACTACAGGAGAGAATTAAGAAAATCTATGACAGAAAAGCAAAGGTGGACAAATTCCAATTGGAGGACGTGGTGCTGAAATGGGATGCAAGGAATGAGGAAAAGGGTGAGCACGGTAATTTTGAGAATCTCTGGAAAGGTCCCTTCAAAATTGTTGCATATACGGGGAAGACTGTCCAGGAGGGCCGGTCAATGGTCGGCTGCTCAAGTGGTACAATTTCTGAGATGTTCTCTACTGTTTACATTGTCACTGTATATACCATTTTATTTCAGTTTCATTGCAAGAGTTTGCTGTGATCTTTTCTTCAGTTTGGGGCCCAAAGTGAAGGCTATAATTCTGAAGAATGATTTCAGCTTTGGTTTGAGTGTCTCGAGTCATGTTTTTCAGTCATTTTGGTTTCAAAATTTTCTAAAATTGAGTCGATCTGAGTCAATAAATGAGTCAAAAGTCTTGTGTCAGTTTGTTAAGTTATCGACTCCATAGCCCAATGGACGAAGGCACTGTCTATCTCTCCCAGAGATCTGTAGTTCTTGGCACCTCCAAGGAGCTACCATCCCCATTGGAGCCACTGTTAGAGTCGGTCTGTTCAGCCCTCCGTCAGAGATCAAAACCTCTTTTGTTGCATTTCATTTTAGGTGTCTCATTCAGCTCGATCATCTGCATTCCATTAGGAGCATCAATCTTCTGATGAAAGGGTCTTGTCTCCATACTTCCCTCATGTCATGTACCTGCTGGTTTGTGTCTGATCATCAAAGTTCATCAAATCAATTTTACAGTCATTATGGATGGTCTTTTGGTCAGCCAAGAGTCATTTCAGTCATTAGGTCTAGGGTTTCGCAAATTTTGTCTTCAAAGTGTCCAATAATGCCAGTAGGCCCATGAGGATGTCTCCAATAAGTTTTCATTCCAAAATTTTCATTATCAATAATGCTTGAGAATGATTCTTCTTCAAAACTCTGTTTTGAAGAAGAAATCGTCAAATGTATTTTTTGTAATAAATATGTAATTTTTAAGGTTTTTCAAGTTCTACAGTTCTTCAGTGCAGCCCTGGTCATCCTTTGCCAAAATCCAAGGCCATCATCCCTGCAAAAAATTGCCAAGAGTTTCATCATTTCAGTCAAAAGTCAAAGGAAACAACAAAAAACAGAGTTTGTATTAAAAAGTGGAAAGTGCCAAATTCCAAACATAAGAAAGTGGGTTTTTGCAAAATAAAAATCAAATCCATGACTATACAAGATATTTTCACCATTCAAATGTCATTTGCACACAAGAGGTTGTCAAAGACCCAAAGGAAAATCATGGAGGAGCGAATTTTGTGTTTGAGGCCGGGACTATGTGTTGGAATGTTGCACAGCGCATTGGGAGGTAGTCACGGCACACCGGGAGGTCGCGACACATAGAGCCGTTGTTCACAGTGTTGTTTTGAATGTGCACGGTGCATATACGGGTCGCGGCACACTGGGTTGTGTGCATGGCGCACATAGCCAACAACTAAAATTTATCATGCCTTCAACGAAAATTCAACTCTTTCCTCCCATTTGCATCGAGTAAGTCTGATTAACCTTGCACTTGTTGTTGAAGAGTGTTTGGTATGGTTTGAAGCTTGATTTAGAGAAATTTGAGTGTTAAAATTTAAACCCTATCCTCTCATGAAAAACTGCTTTTGAGGTTTGAATTTGAGTATTAAAAATTGCCTTTGGTGCTGCAATAATCTAAACCCTGTTTCCCTTTCCCATCACTGTAATCACATCGTCATTTCAATCCCCTATTCCCCCATTTATTCCTATCCCTATCCCTAAACCCTACAATATCCCATCCCTATCACTTTCCATGTCATTTGCAAAATCCCTAAATCCCCAATTCCCAACAGTCAAGTGATTGTTATTGCACACCTTAATTTCACTTGACAAACTCCACTTTTCCCACTGTTTCATATTCCTCACAGTCCCTCATTTCCCTTTGGCACAGTTGGCATTGAAAACAAAGGCACCAATTAGTCATTCTCAACAAACCAAACATACACCTTGCTTGAAACATTATGGAAATGGAGACTGATTCATCATATGAACAAGACAGTGATTCTACCACAGAGCTTCATGCACCGAGGAGGCCTCGTAAGGGTGGCAGACATGTTAGAGAAGAGCCCACCTCTTTGACTGAACTGCAAGCCTGCCCACTTGCCATGGCATGTTTCCAACAATAGTCATGCTTTCAGTATTGCGAAATGATTGCTCAGATTCAGCATCATTAGGAGTTGGCTCGGTTATTTGTTTTGCATTTGCATGATGGTCAGGTAACTCTTGCTGGTGTAAATTTCACCTTGACACCAGAGACCATTTCTCAAGCAACAGGAATACTGAATGTAGGTGAGGAGTGGAACAAAAGAATGCAGGTAGAAAAAGTACATTATGAACCATATATCAGGCCTAGCTATGTGAGACAGCTCAACAGGGTTTTCCCATTATGGTTTTTGAAAGAATCCTATGCGCCATTGATGAGACTTATTATCAGATACTTCAGTTGTGAGGGCCGCTTCTCATGCCTCTATGCATATCATATCAGATTATTGATGAATTTCATGAGAGTGAAGATGATGAACATTCCATATTTCATGTGTCAAAACATCGAGAGGATGACTACTCTTGTGCAGAAGAAGACTCCTAAACAACAGTACAACAACATTTATCACTATGTGCTCATCAAGATCATTGTTGTGCATCATCTTGGCTTGTAGGGTATCACATGGGAAGACTTCATTTCCTGTGAGTTCTTCACAGCTTCAGCAGCTCATCAGGAGGTTTTCCATCATACAGGTGAACCTTCATATCAACCTGGAGGTCGGGAGGTAGAGACTACTAGTGCGCCGAAATATGTCACCTATCAGAGAGGCATGAGAGGATTGTTTGCAGCAGCCTGACGAGTACTATCTCCACTTGGGGTGGAAGGGGTCTCGTTGCCATCATCAGTAGCACAGGTACAGGTACAGGACAAAGGCAAGAGGCCTATGTAGGATGAGGGCCCTTCAGGAGGCCTAGACACTGATTTCATACTCATCGATGATGATGTGAGCTCTCCTAGATCAAAGCTGAGGGAGCTCATTCAGGAGCAGAAAGCCGAGATAGATGTATTGACCAACAAGTTGCAGAGAGCTCAATGGGTCATAAACTATTTGGAGCAGTGAAACAAACAATTGGAGGATTAGCATATAGTCATGGAGTTACAAAACATTCGGCAAAACCGCCAAGCTGCCCAAAGGAGGAGGGTAGAGTTCACTTCATTGGAGCAGGAGATAGAGGATGATCGAGAGACTTGGCTTGAGAGGGTCAATATTCATCTTGAGAATCTATTGGCAAAGGAAGAAAAAGACAAGGACATTCTCAGGCACATGAAAAATTATTATTGGGCACGAACTCGTGTTTGCAATGCAAGGATCAAAATCCTGAAGGCAAGACT
Organism: Pinus tabuliformis; assembly: GCA_031772625.1. Lineage (NCBI taxonomy): Eukaryota > Viridiplantae > Streptophyta > Pinopsida > Pinales > Pinaceae > Pinus > Pinus tabuliformis. The sequence goes on along the minus strand of CM062804.1, from coordinate 452,784,812 downwards.
AAGGAGGGCACTAAAACGACGCAAAAGGCATGATAGGCTCCAAATCTTGGCCAAAGCTTCTTTTGCTGAGAATGATACTTGATTATGGACCTTCAGTTCAAATTTCAACAAATTTGGTGAAACTTTTGTCAATTTTGACTTTTTTGGCTTCAAAACAGATTTTCTTGCCCAACGCGTAGTGCCACTTGGCGCGCACTTATAATTGGGAGATCCTCTGGAAGAAAAATTTGCATTTCTAGATTTTTTATGAAAATTTATGCATGCTCATGAATTACCTAAGGATTTCATCAAGTTCTGGGTTGCCTAAAGGGTCAAAAACACATAAAAAATGACCTATCTGCCACCTTTTGCACCCATAGGAAGCAGTATTGGGAGATTGAAGTTTTGGAGGGGTAAATAACATCCAAATCCAGAAATTCCACTTAGGTTGGAAAATAGACAGGCAGGGCTTTCCAACAAGCTATCATGAGCTCAATTTGGACTTCGGTAAGGGCCTCAAAATCAGTCTCAAAGTTGTGCTACACATACAGATTTTGGGCGCGACGCATACATAATTTTGGCCTATTTTTCACTCTTCAGCTCAGTATTTCGGCCAGTTTTGACTAGTTTTACTTTTTGATGTTACTCTTGATCTAGCTTGATGTAATTTCATGAACATGATGTAATTTTGGCACATTTTTACTTGTATTAATAGATTCATTCACTAAAAGGTGAAATGTGAGTGAATGAATCAATTTCCTAACATATAGAGGCAAGTTGTTTCATTGCCTATTTTTCAGTTCCTTGCTTAGATATGGTTGAAATAGCTCCTAGAATGATGAGCTTGACCCCTAGAGGCATAGGAAGGAGTTAGGCTTGTCTATATCATGTAATTTCTCAGTCATTTTCAGGGTTGGACACTTGGGATTGCTTGGCACTCCATTGTACATCTGATTTCTGCATTTTTGGTAAAGGAAAGACCAGGGTTTTGCAGCACTCTTTGGGATTCCTGTGGCTCTGTGTTTTGATGGTGTTCCTCTCTATGTAATTTTTTATTTCACTAATATTTATGTGCATCATTTACTTTTCTCTTTGCTTCTAAAATTAAACAAATAAGTGATAAAGGTAGAATTCATTAGCTTGTTGTGCTCTGCCTGTTAGTTTTGTTTAATTTTCAATGTTTTCTTCAGTTTGAAGAGGATTCTTGGTACCCTCTTGCCCTCTTCAGCTTCTCACCAGTATGAGCCCTCCATTTTTACAAATCAAAGCATCAAAACAATTTCCTTTCTTGCCCCAATTAGAACTATGCAAAACTGGCCTTCATCCCTGGACCCAAATTTGCCTTTCCCTTGATTCCAACAAAACTCCCAAAAAATCTAATCAAATCCTTGCACTTCATACCTAGCCTAGCATTAGAAGATATTTCAGTTATCTCAAGCCCCATAAATCATCATTTGCTGAGATTGACCCGGAGAGAGCCCTCTCCTGTCCTCGTAGGGCTAGCTACGAGGCTAAGCATGGTTTGATGTCGGTCCTAGATCCTACCTTTTCAGCCCGAGGTAAATCTAGGCTCTAACAACAAACAAAACCTAAAAGGTCACTAAAGGAGCCCTGGTAATAGAAAAAGGAGAAAAGGTTGGTACATTGTACTTATGCAATGGTATTTCTAATTTTGTTAATGCTTTAACCTTGATAGGAGTATATGCGGAATTGTGGCATCAGAGGCTCGGGAACATGAGTGAGAAGGGGATGCAGATTCTTCACTCAAGAAATTTGTTGCCGGGTTTGAAGCATCTTGATTTGGAATTCTGTGAGAATTCTGTTTATGGAAAACAGAAGAGAGTCAGATTCCCCCGAGTTGGGATAGAAAATAAGAGAAAAAAATAGAGCTTGTGTATACAAATGTATGGGGACCTGCCCAGGTATCATCTCTCGGTGGCTCTCATTATTATGTTACTTTTATTGATGATGCAACCAAAAAAACCTGGATTTATTGTATTTGAAATAAATCTTATGTATATGATACTTTCAAGAAATGGAAAGCTTTGGTTGAAAATGAGACAGGAAAATGGTTTAAGTTTCTCAAATCAAACAATGGAGGTGAATATTGCAGCAAAGAGTTTTATAGGTATTGTTCAGAGAAAGGAATTCACAGAGAGAAGATAGTTCCAGGAACACCACAAGGAAATGGTGTGTCAGAAAGGATGAACAGGACAATCATAGAGTGTGCAAGGTGCATGATATTGCATGTAGGATTTCCTTTACAATTTTGGGCGGATGTTGTAGATATTTTTGTTTATCTAATAAACAGAGGGCCTTCAAGTTCCTTGGATGGTGGTATTCCAAAGGAGGCATGGACAGGTAAAAAGGTAAACTACTCATTTTTAAAGACTCTTGGTTATGAAGCCTTTGTCCACATTAATAAAGAAAATAGAACAAAGCTTGAGGAAAAATCAAACAAATGTACCATTATTGGATATGGTGTTAATGATTTTGGTTATCTCTTTTATGATTATGAAAAACACAAAATAATCAGGAGAAGAGATGTCATATTCAATAAAAAGGTTTTGTATAAGGACCAGATGCAAGAAAAGAAATAGGAAAAAGAGAACAGATAATACACAGTGCTTGATGAGATCATAGAAAAAGTGAAGGTGCCTAAAAGTCATAATGTTTAATAGCCAGGACAACAACAGCAACAAACACCTGAAACACCTAAAAGTGGTATTAGAAGATCTACCAGGATAAGTAGACCCTCTCAATGATACTCTCCTTCATTATATTATGTATTGTTGAGTGACTCCGATGAACCAAAATGTTATGAAGAAGCAATGCAGGTAGAAACCAGGAAGAAGTGGGAGCAAGCCATGAAAGAAGAGATGGACTTCATATTACATAACCAGACTTGGGACTTAGTCAGGTTGCCTACAGGTAAAACAACATTGCAGAATAAATGGGTTTACAGGTTGAAGGAAGAATATGGAGGTAGAAAAAGGTATAAACCCAGACTTGTGGTGGAGGGGTTTGCACAGAAAAAGGGTATAGAATTTGATGAGATATTTTCTTCTGTTGTTAAAGTGACTTCAATCGGAACTATTTTAAGTCTAGTAGCAGTTGAAGATTTGCATCTTGAGCAGTTAGATGTAAAGACATCCTTTCTCCATGGGAATTTCGACAAAGAAATATATATGTAGCAACCACAAGGATATGAGATAAAATGGAAGGAGAAACTAGTGTGCAAGTTGAAGAAGAGTTTGTATGGCTTAAAATAGGCTCTAAGGTAGTAGTATCTAAAATTTGATAGGTTTATGTGTGAACAAGGTTATACTAGATGTCACTCTGCTCATTGTGTTTATCTCAAAAGGAAAAATTATGGCAACTATATTATATTGTTATTGCATGTAGATGACATGCTTGTTGCAGGTTCTAACATGTAGGAAATAAACGTGCTCAAAAGAAAATTGGCAAACTCATTTGCAATGAAGGATTTGGGTGCTGTAAAACAAATCCTTGGTATGAGAATAACTAGAGATAGGAAGAATCACAAATTAACATTGTCTCAGAGTGAGTACATGAAAAAGGTGTTGAGAAGATCTAATATGCAGAATGAAAAACCAGTTAGTATACCTTTGGTTAGCCATTTCAAACTAAGTAAGGAGGTGCGTCCCAACACAAGAAAAAATGGCTTATATGTCTAAAGTTCCATATGCATTAGCAGTTGGAAGCTTAATGTATGTAATGGTTTGCACAAGGCCTGATATTTCACATGCAGTGGGAGTTGTAAGTAGGTACATGAACAATCCAGGAAAATAACATTAGATGGCAGTGAAGTAGATTCTCAGGTATTTGAGAGGTACCACATATCAAGAATTATGCTTTGGTGGTTCAAACATTACTCTACAGGGATATGTTGATGCAGATATGGCAGGTGATATAGATAAAAGGAGCACCACAGGGTATGTGTTAATTGTAGGTGGAACAACTACCAATTGGGTTTCAAAACTGTAAAGTGTTGTTGCCCTCTCAATCATGGAAGCAGAGTATGTTGCTACTACAGAGGCTAGTAAAGAAATGATTTGGTTACAAAGGTTTCTAGATGAATTGGGTAAGAAGTAGGAGTTGGGCAGGTTATACAGTGACAACCAGAGTGCCATACATCTTGCAAAGAACTCTGCATTTCATTCCAAGACTAGATATATATAGCTCAAGTACCATTTCATACGATCGGTGTTGGAAGATGGCAGCTGAAGCTGGAAAAGATACACACTATCCAAAATCCTGCAAATATGTTAAAAAAAGTTGTAAGCAGGGAGAAACTGAGATTCTGCTCGGTTTCAATTGGTCATCAAGTATGATGATGAAGATGAGAAACAACCAAGTCCAAAGTGGAGTCATTGTCCAAAAAATCAATTGGTGATGGAGTTGCTACAATCAGTCTCCAAGTGGGAGATTGTTGGGTTTGGAGCCTGATTATCTTCTTTATTCAAAAGTATCACTGCATTGGACCCCAGTTCATAATGGGGTGGAAATTCCACCCAATTTTGTGCACCGCCAGGGGGATCCAGGGGGGGTGACGATGATTCTTTATAGCCCCACCCTCTTGGCAGGGGATCGGGCGCAACACCTCTGAAGTTAAAAATAGATGTAAAATTGCCTCATAAAATGTTGTAACTTCATAGTCAATCTGGGCCATTCATTAGGCGGAAATCTGACAGTAGAAATTATGTTTAATTTAGGGTTTTTTTCCCTAGAAGGCAACCCCTCACTATATATGAAGGAATTGTATTGCGACTATGAAGATGTGTATTATGAGTGAGAAAGAGAGAGGATATTGTGTGAGAGTGAAGAGGGAATTACAGTGGATCTACAATAGGTTGTATCTCTTCATTTTACTAGATAATATAAAAGGAAGGACTGCCTGTTTCTCCATGGACGTAGAGCAAATTGGGTGAACCACATATATCTGTGTCTCTCTTATTTTTATTTGTTTTCTGTGTTTATATTTCTGCAATATTCTATGTGTTCCATTTCTCTATAATATATAATTTGTTGGAAATAATACTGAGAGGGGGGGGTGAATCAGTATTATCAAATTCTTATCAATCTATCTTCCTTATTTATACTTTGAATAATTCTTCAAATATTGATCATTACTTTGTATGTCAGTATCATAAAATAATGAGCAGGAACAAGAAAAGCAAATAGTCACACAAAAGAACACCAGATATAAGGTGGAAACCCAATGTGGGTGAAAACCACCTGCTGCAATATGTCTCTATCTTCTTTCAATTAGAAACTCCTTTTACAATGATTTTGTACTGGTGCAGTCCTTTACCAGTACGCGGGCTACAACCTGCAGAGAGCTACAACCCTCTCTCGTTCTCCAGCTTCTCCTGGAAGGGAGCTACAACCCCCTTAGCTCTTGTACTAGCCAAGATACTAGTACGTAGGTGCTGACCTACTGAAGGCTACAACCTTCTCTTTCTTCCAGGGACCACGTTTCATAAATTTTCAGACTGGATCCATGAACATCAATCAATCATCAAGTATATCTGCATCAAACAATCTCCTTTTCCCAATTAGCACTGAATCAAGTAAACACTTCTCTGACAGCTGTACCCAGAACACAGTAACAGTAACCACACACCAGATTCTGAACCCAGAATACTGCAGCAATAGACAGAGGCAGCTAGATCATAATTTAAAGATATACGCTACTTCAACAACCTGAAACCTGCGTGCAGATCTATAAAGGATAATTCCTTCTTTCAAATATTTAGACACTAATTAACCCAGATTGTCAGATTTATAGATCAAGCATGCGCCTCATATAACAGATCAAAATCATGCAAAGATACTATTATTCAAGCATAAATATTATGACCCATCAAAAGAACTTATCCTTTTTTATGCACTAAGGTTCCTCCTTCATTCAGATCCAGATCTGCACCATAACCCAATCACAAATATTTCAGATCTAGCACTTATTAGATATTCAATTCATTCGATGATACTTTGCCAAATGATCTCCTTCCTCTTTTATCGTCTTAGGCCTTCCACAATACCACGGTCCAAAACCATAGGATCAAAAAACTGTTGGACTAATACCATGAACCAACCATGAAAGTGCGTGAGATCAACACTTTTGGATGCAATACCACGAGCCAAAACCATAGGATCAAAAACTATAGGACTAATACCATGAACCAACCATGAAAGTGCGTGAGATCAACACTTTTGGATGCAATACCACGGACCAAAACCATAGGATCAAAAACTGTCGGACTAATACCATGAGCCAACCATGAAAGTGCGTGAAATTTTCTCTTCATGAAAGGAACTTTTCTCTGCATGAAAGTGCATGAACTTTTTCTCTACATGAAATAAACTTTTCTCTGCATAAAAGTGCGTGAACTTTTCTCTCCATGAAATAAACTTTTCTCTGCATAAAAGTGCGTGAACTTTTCTCTCCATGAAATAAACTTTTCTCTGCATAAAAGTGTGTGAACTTTTCTCTACATGAAATAAACTTTTCTCTGCATAAAAGTGCGTGAACTTTTCTCTACATGAAATAAACTTTTCTCTGCATAAAAGTGTGTGAACTTTTCTCTACATGAAATAAACTTTTCTCTGCATAAAAGTGCGTGAACTTTTCTCTACATGAAAGAAACTTTTATCTTCATGAAAGTGCGTGAACTTTGCTGCACTATAATTTATCATCTGAGATGAGTGGGTTGCCATCAAGTACAACATATGTATCATAATGCCAACAATCTCCCCCTTTGGACTTGATGGCAACAACAACCAATCACTCTCCCCCTTTGACATCAAGGGCAAAGGGTTATGCTCCCCCTAAGAACATGCTCCCCCTGACTATAAACCAGATCTGCAAAGAAGAACCATAATCCATCAAACACCATAAATGACCATGAAAGAGATAGAGACGTATTGCAGCAATATTCAGACCAGCATCCATGATCTCCTTCTGTACTTCCTCCATAATGCCAACACTGCATGATATGCTCCCCCTGAACCTGTGCCATTCGATCTTTGACCAATCCGCAACCCAGCACATGTACGCATATACTTCAGATGAACCTTGCGTACAACCAACAATCAGAAGAGATTCAACAACAAGATGATGCATCAACAACCCCCAGCTTTTGCCTGAGGTATTCAAAGGTCTCCCTAGGCAATGGTTTGGTGAGTATATCAGCAACCTGTTCCTTAGAAGGAACATACTCCAACTTGACCTTTTGTTCAAGCACTTTTTCCCGAAGAAAGTGATACTTGATTGGTATGTGCTTGGTTTTTGAATGCATGACTGGGTTCTTTGAAATGCTGATTGCACTTGTATTATCACATAAGATGGAGATGGTGGTGTACAAGTGATTTGAAAATCCTGCAAGGTCTGCATCATCCAAAGGAGTTGAGTGCAGCAAGATGCAGTAGCAACATATTCTGCTTCAGCTGTAGACAAGGCAATCGAACTCTGTTTCTTGCTGAACCAAGATACTAATCTGGAACCCATAAAGAATGCACCACCACTTGTGCTCTTCTTGTCATCCACGCTTCCGGCCCAATCTGCATCAGTATAAGCATGAAGTGTGAGATCTGTATCTCTAGGATACCATAAGCCATAATTTTGAGTCCCTTGAAGATATTTGAAGATTCTCTTTACTGCCTGAAGATGAGTTTCCTTTGGATTTGCCTGAAATCTTCCAACTATTCCCACTGCATGCATGATGTCTGGTCGGGTACCTGTGAAATAAAGTAGACTTCCAATCATAGATCTGTAGGTTGGTTGATGTACTGTTGCTGATTCATCATTTGTACTGAGGCTACATCCTGTGACCATGGGTGTACATACTGGTTTTGCATCTTCCATGCCATATTTCTTCAAAATCTGCTTGAGATACTTGGTTTGAGACAAGAAGATCCCTCCTTCCTTTTGTTGGATTTGCAGGCCAAGAAAATATGTCAATTCTCCAAGCAAGGACATTTCGAATTCTTTCTGCATCACCAAGGCAAAGCTTTGACTCATAGATTCTTCATTGCTACCAAAGATAATGTCATCTACATACACAACAAGTATCAGCAATTTGTCATTTTCAATTTTTATATAAAGATTGCTATCTGCTGATCCTTTTGAAAAACCTTGTTGATGAAGATATTTGTCCAAACGATAGTACCAAGCCCTTGGAGATTGTTTAAGACCATAGAGAGCCTTTTTCAATCTGCATACAAGATTTGGATCATTTCCAAGAATGAAACCATCTAGCTGCTCAATGTATACTTCTTCTTCTAAGTCTCCATTCAGAAAGGCTGATTTCACGTCCATTTGAAATAATTTGAACTTTTGAAAGCTTGAGAGAGCAAGGAACATTCGGATGGCCTCAAGTCTTGCAACAGGAGCAAAAGTTTCTTCAAAATCTATTCCTTCTTGCTGCGCATACCCTTTACAAACAAGTCTGGCCTTGTTTCTAATTACTTCCCCATTTTCATTCAACTTATTTTTGAAGACCCATTTTGTCACTATAACATTCTTATCCTTTGGTCTAGGAACCAACTCCCAAGTGTTGTTCTTTTCGATCTGCTCAAGTTCTTCATCCATTGCTTTGACCCAACATTCATCTTTGCATGCCTCTTTTACATTTTGTGGTTCAGTGGATGAGAGTAATGCCAAATAGCTTGAAGCTTCTGCAATTGTTCTTCTTGTTTGTACACCTGCTTCTTTTTGCCCCAAAATCTGAGATTCTGGATGATTCTTCTGAACGTACCTGGATGGAGTCTTCTCTTCTACCCTTATCTGTTCCTCTGGTGCTTCTTGAGGTTCTTCTTCTTCATCATTCTGTCTTTGAGGGTAGTCTTCATCTTCTTCGATATTTTCATGATTTACTTGCCTAGGAATGTATCCTTTTTCATCAACCACTACATCAATGCTGTCAATAATTCTTCCAAGTCTTTTATTGTAGCACTTATATGCTTTGCTGTGTGGAGAATAACCAAGAAGAATGCCTTCATCTGCTCTAGGTTCAAGTTTGCCAAGTTGCTCATCAGTATTCTTAATATAGCATTTGCTTCCAAAGATTTTGAAGTGTTTTACCGAAGGAGTCTCACCATACCAGAGTTCATGAGGAGTTTGAGTGCAGTTCACTCGGACATTTGTTTTATTGAGAATAACAACCGCAGCATATGCAGCTTCACCCCAGAAAGTTGCGGGAGTTCCGGACTCATCAAGCATAGCACGGGCCATTTGTTGGACTGTTCTGTTCATCCTTTCCACCACTCCATTTTGCTGAGGAGTTCTAGCTATAGAGAATTCCCTTCTTATCCCATGTTCTTCACAGAAATCGAAAAATTCATTTGAGGTAAACTCCCCACCTCTGTCGGACCTGAGGCACTTAATTTTGTAACCTGATTCATTTTCAACCAAGGCTTTGAAGGATTTGAATTTTTCGAATGCTTCGTCTTTGTGCTTCAAAAGTCCTAACCAAACAAACCTGGAGAAATCGTCAATGAATAATATCAAGTATTCTTCTCCTCGAGGTGACCTCGTCCTGAAAGGACCACATACATCTGTATGGACTAGTTCAAGAGGCCTGCTGGCTGATCCTTCCTTCTCCGGGAAGTTGGTTCTGGTTTGCTTACCAAACTAACATGATTTGCATATAGTGTTGTCTGGAATTTTGATATCTGGAAGACCACGAACTGCCTGATATTTGCATGCCTTCCTTATTTGTGAAAAGCTTAGATGCCCCAACCTCCGGTGCCATAACCAATGTTCATCATCCTTGCTCAAATAGCATTTTTGTTGTCCTTCTTCAAATATGTATAGATTATTTGGAGTTCTTATACCTTTGATCACTGTTTTCCCTGTATCAAGATCACGAACACTACATCCATTTGATCGAAATATTACCTCGGTTCCTTGATCGCACATCTGGCTGATACTTAGAAGATTATGCTTCAATCCATCAACATACAAAACATTTCCAGCTTTGACCTTTTCTTTTAACTGAGCAGTGCCTTTTCCTTTTATAGCTGCAGGAGTATCATTTCCAAAAGAGAATTTCTTTCCCTTTTCTAAAGCAGAATATGATTCAAGTTTTTCTTTATCACTTGTCATATGTTTCGAACATCCACTGTCAATGTACCATAGATTTTCTTGTCCTTCTGCATAAAATGCTATCCCACATCTTTCTGTTTGTGGTTCCTTTATTCTCCATGTTCTGGTGCTTGAGGCTTGTTCCTTTGTCTGCTGAAACCTGCTCCTGCATTCAGAATCTTCATGACCAAAGTTATTGCAAATAGAACATTCAACTTCATTTTCAAGAGCCGAAAAGTTGTTATAGGTCCTTTTTGTAATCCCGATCATACTTCTTTGTTTTTGAGCTTCTCTAGTCATGATTGTTTTATATGCAACACATTGAGCTGCTTTGTGACCAAAGTTATGGCAAGAGAAACATTGCCCATTGAAGAAACTTCTGCGATTATCAAATCTACGGGCCAAATGATTGTAATTTCTATTGTCATCCATTCTTGAAGCAAATTGAGAAGACTTTACCTGTGGCTGGTTGTAGCTTTTGTTCATCCTTAAGACAGATTGCCCCTGGTTTACCTGATAGTCTTTGTTCGTTCTTGATGTAATTTGTCCCTGCTTTACCTGGTGATCTCCATTGTGCTTTTGCTCATTCCTTCTTGCTGCATCAAGATAACTCTTTGAGGTGGATGCTTGAGATGTTTCTCCATTATACCCCAGACCTGTCTTGTTTAGCGGAGAACGCTGTACATTGATTATCTCATCCAGAGTTTTAGATCCTTTGACAAACTTAAGATTAATAGCCTTTGTTTTCTCAATTTCTTTTCTAAGGCCAACAATTTCACCTTCTAACTTTTCAAGATATTTTTCTTTTTCATCAATTTGAAATTGTAGAGTATCAATGATCATATTCTTTTCTTCTATACATGTCTTAAGTCTAGAAATCTCTTCATAAAAACTATCCACATCTATAGCATCCATGTAATCATCATCTTCAAATGCCATTAAAAGTTTATAGTCATTACCTCGTTCATCTTCATCACTATTTGATAGACCATCACTGTCTTCATGAGTGTAGTAGCTTTTCTTATTTGCATTCTGTTTCTTGTTCCATCTGGCAGGTTCCTTTCCTTTGTCAATCTTATCCTTATGAGGACATTTGGCAGCATAATGACCTACTCTTCCACAAGCAAAACATTTAAAAGGTAGCTTACCTCTGAACCTTCCAGTACCCCGTTGAAGATTTCTGACAAAATTTGATTCTTCTTCTTCTTCTTCTGGCACGTGACTTGATTCATAGTAGTCTCCTTTGCCTGAAGCCTTAAAAGCAGCTTCTCTCCTGTCTGATGGACCTCCTTTTCTCATTTCATAAGCAGTTAGAATTCCGTGTAGCTGAGACATAGTAAGAGTTCGTAGATTTTCCTTTTCTTCTATTGCAGACACTTTAGATTCAAACTTGGGGGACAATGATCTTAGGACTTTTTCAACCACAACAGCCTCTTTTATTTCTTCACCCAAGTTTTTCATACAATTAACAATCTCATCTACCCGAAGGAAATAGTTAGCCACACTTTCATCATTATACATTCTGAGATTCTCATACTGAATCCTGAGGGTTTGAAGTTTTGCACGTTTTACCTGTTCATCTCCTTCGTAGCTCAAAACAATCTTGTCCCATATTTCTTTTGCGGATTTATATTGCATAACCTTCACGAATTCAGATTGAGATAGACATCCTAGAAGAGTATTAACCGCCTTTGCATTTGTTTCATATTTCTTCTTCTCAGCTGAATCTGTAGGAGTAGCTGATGGAAAAGTATACCCTGTTTCTATAATGTCCCATACTTCTGTACCCAAAGATTGAAGATAGGCAGTAACTCTTACCTTCCAATATACGAAGTTTGTTCCATCAAAAATCGGTGGCCTGATTGATGCTTCCCTCTCGTAGTTGCTCATGATGTTAGATCTTCCTTCAAGCGATCAAGTTTCTTCAGAAGGACCTGCTCCAATACCAATTGTTGAAAATAATATTGAGAGGGGGGAGGGGTGAATCAGTATTATCAAATTCTTATCAATCTATCTTCCTTATTTATACTTTGAATAATTCTTCAAATATTAATCATTACTTTGTATGTCAGTATCATAAAATAATGAGCAGGAACAAGAAAAGCAAATAGTCACACAAAAGAACACCAGATATAAGGTGGAAACCCAATGTGGGTGAAAACCACTTGCTGCAATATATCTCTATCTTCTTTCAATTAGAAACTCCTTTTACAATGATTTTGTACTGGTGCAGTCCTTTACCAGTACGCAGGCTACAACCTGCAGAGAGCTACAACCCTCTCTCGTTCTCCAGCTTCTCCTGGAAGGGAGCTACAACCCCCTTAGCTCCTGTACTAGCCAAGATACTAGTACATAGGTGCTGGCCTACTGAAGGCTACAACCTTCTCTTTCTTCCAGGGACCACGTTTCATAAATTTTCAGACTGGATCCATGAACATCAATCAATCATCAAGTATATCTGCATCAAACAATCTCCTTTTCCCAGTTAGCACTGAATCAAGTAAGCACTTCTCTGACAGCTGTACCCAGAACACAGTAACAGTAACCACACACCAAATTCTGAACCCAGAATACTGCATCAATAGACAGAGGCAGCTAGATCATAATTCAAAGATATACGCTACTTCAACAACATGAAACCTGCATGCAGATCTATAAAGGATAATTCCTTCTTTCAAATATTCAGACACTAATTAACCCAGATTGTCAGATTTATAGATCAAACATACGCCTCATATAACAGATCAAAATCATGCAAAGATACTATTGTTCAAGCATAAATATTATGACCCATCAAAAGAACTTATCCTTTTTTATGCACTAAGGTTCCTCCTTCATTCAGATCCATATCTGCACCATAACCTAATCACAAATATTTCAGATCTAGCACTTATTAGATATTCAATTCATTCGATGATACTTTGCCAAATGATCTCCTTCCTCTTTTATAGTCTTAGGCCTTCCACAATACCACGGTCCAAAACCATAGGATCAAAAAACTGTTGGACTAATACCATGAACCAACCATGAAAGTGCGTGAGATCAACACTTTTGGATGCAATACCACGAGCCAAAACCATAGGATAAAAAACTATAGGACTAATACCATGAACCAACCATGAAAGTGCGTGAGATCAACACTTTTGGATGCAATACCACGGACCAAAACCATAGGATCAAAAACTGTCGAACTAATACCATGAGCCAACCATGAAAGTGCGTGAAATTTTCTCTTCATGAAAGGAACTTTTCTTTGCATGAAAGTGCGTGAACTTTTTCTCTACATGAAATAAACTTTTCTCTGCATACAAGTGCGTGAACTTTTCTCTCCATGAAATAAACTTTTCTCTGCATAAAAGTGCGTGAACTTTTCTCTCCATGAAATAAACTTTTCTCTGCATAAAAGCGCGTGAACTTTTCTCTACATGAAATAAACTTTTCTCTGCATAAAAGTGCGTGAACTTTTCTCTACATGAAATAAACTTTTCTCTGCATAAAAGTGCGTGAACTTTTCTCTACATGAAATAAACTTTTCTCTGCATAAAAGTGCGTGAACTTTTCTCTACATGAAAGAAACTTTTAACTTCATGAAAGTGCGTGAACTTTGCTGCACTATAATTTATCATCTGAGATGAGTGGGTTGCCATCAAGTACAACATATGTATCATAATGCCAACATAATTTTCTAACACGCATCCTCTTGTGGTGTAATCAAGACTGAACACGGAAACCTATTAGAGAAATTTAAAGCTAACATTCTTAGTACACTCATTTTTTAGCTTGATACCTTATGTTTTAAAAAGAAACAATAGGAAGAACATGCAGTTCTTGCCATTTTTTGTCCTAGATATCAAAAGAAAAACCTAAAGAATTATTGTCCTCTTGATAATTTTGTCCTTTGTGATATTTGTGCAAAATAACACATTACTAATAGTTGTCCATCCTTACCAAGGCTCAAAGAAGTGTACTAAAGAGATGATCAAGAAACAAAATCATTGTATTCATTAACATCTAAAAGTCCATTGCAACCTCGACAACAATATATTCCTTTACATCCATTTGTTGTAAATTATTTTATTTTCCAGGAAACCAATATGTACCTTGGAATGTTGCAGCATCATGGAAAGAAAGGTCCCAACATCCATCTCAAAAGCAACCTTGGCAATAGGTTCGGTGAGGGCTTGGTTATGATACCGTCCTTTCATATCCTTACTTTGCACAACCTCAATATCCTATGAAGCTCTAGCAGTTTCCACAACGTTATCCACCATAATTATCTACACAACAACAACAACAACCCTTGAACATATAGCCTCAACAACTGTAGCTACTGTTAGCGCTCGAATCTGCCTCAGGCTGAGGAAGGCAGAATCCAAGGCAACATCAAACCACTTAGCCTCGTAGCTAGCCCTACGAGGACAGGAGAGGGCTCTCTCCGGGTCTATCTCGGCAAAAGGTCTTCAAAGGGCTGAGATAACCAATAAAGAACACTGATTTTAGGCTAGTAAACTGATAGGGAAAGTTTGATTTCAAATTTTTAGGGTTTTGTTGGAAAACTGAGCACGGAATTTTGGGTGCGGGGATGAGACACAGTTTTTTGCAGAGGTCTTTTTGGGGCAAGGTAGGAGATTGTCTTGATGCCTTTGAAGGAAGTGAATGGATAAATATGACTGGTGAGGAGCTAAGGAGAGCAATAAACCATCAGGAGTTCTCCTTAAACAGATGAAAACATAGATATTAAGCAAACTTAAAGGCAGAGCATAGAAACCATGAATTCTACCTTAACACTTCATTTACTTAATTTGCAGAAGAGAATAGTAGGAAAATGATACACATAACAAACTTACAAGTACATGAGAGAAACACACCATCAACACAAATAACCACAGGAATCCCAAATAGTGCTGCAAAACCCTGGTCTTTCCTTTGCCAAATTTGCAGAGATACAATGTATAATACAATCTAAGCTTATCCCTCAAGAGTCCAACCATGAAAATGACTAAGAAAATACATAATATAAGCAAGCTAACACCTTTCCTTGCCTCTAGGGGTCGAGCTCATCCTTCTAGGAGCTGTTTCAACCAATTCTAAACTGAGCACTAAAATCTAGGCAGTCAAAACAACTTGCCTCTATAAGCTAGGAAACCAATTCATTCATTAATTTTTTGCCATTTTATGAATGAATCTTCTAGAATAGGTTAAAAAGTGTCATGCCAACATAAAATTACATCAATTACATCAAGGAGGATGAAAAATCACTCCAAAAAGTCAAAACTAGTCAAATTTGCGTTTTGCTGAGCTGTAGGTGAAAATCTGGCAAATTTCCCTAATGCGTAGTCCCCCAATTCTCTACGCGTAGCGCGCCTTTGAGCCAACGTTGGAGGCACTTCCCGGCATCCAAATGAGGCAAAAGTAGGCTTGTTGGAAAGGTCTAGATGTCTACTTTCCAACCCAAGTGGAATTTCTCAATTTGGTGTCCATTTGCCCCTCCAAAATTGCAATCTCCCAAGACTGCTTCCTGTGTGTCCAAAAAGTGGCAGAAAGTCATTTTTTGCATGTTTTTTGACCTTCTGAGGGCTCAAAACCTGATGAAATGTCTTGGAAATTGCTGAGAAAGTGTAATTTGTCATGAAAAATCCAAAAATGCTGATTTTTTGAGAAATGGACTTGCCCATCTTCAGGGTAGCGCGCGGCGCGCTACGCGTTGAGGGCAAAAACCTGTTTTTTGACCAAAAAAATTCAAAAAGGACCAAAATTGCTCCAAATTCTCTAAAATTTGAGCTAAAGGTGTGTCATTTAGTGCCATGCTCCTTCAAGGAAGCCTCAGCCAAAATATGAAGGGGATCGGGCCTTTTTCTCCGTTTTAGTGCCTTGGCCAACCGTCCTTTGAGTACCTTCATTCTTGCTTTACACACATGCATTCGAGCCCAATAGTGATTCTTCATGTGTCGGAGCATGTCCTTTTCCCTGTTTGCCTTGGCCAGCAACTTCTCCAAATGAGTATTGACCCGGATGAGCATAGCCTCTCGCTCAATGGGTGTCAAATCACCGGGTCTCTTGCGAGCCAAGTTGCGGTCTTCATGGATCCTCCGCAACTCATCAAGAGTGTGCTCATCCTCTAGTTACTTGTTGTGCTGCTCTAAGTAGGTGATTGTCCAATTTGCCATTTCCAACTTCTGCTGCAACAAGCGATTTTCAGCCTTTTGTTGTTGAATGATCTCCTTTAGCTCCGAGCTAAGAGAATTG
This sequence comes from Pinus tabuliformis, assembly GCA_031772625.1. NCBI lineage: Eukaryota > Viridiplantae > Streptophyta > Pinopsida > Pinales > Pinaceae > Pinus > Pinus tabuliformis. Next base: position 452,768,479 of record CM062804.1, on the reverse strand, counting down.
ATGTCAAGGTCAATAATGTCAATGTCTAGATCACCTGACAGTCCCTCCTCAATCATGGGCTGCTTGCCTCTCTCCCGTACCTGTGCTGCTGTCGAAAGCGAGGCCCCTTCCACATGAGGTGGAGATAACACTCGCTGTGCTGATGAAGAAGGCGAGACCCCTTTCACCTGGTGTGAAGATAATACTCGCCGTGCAGATGCAAATAAGGCCCTGTGGCCTCTCTGATATGTAACAAATGGAGGGGAGTTGACATGCTCGGGCTCTGGAATGTCAAACTGATGTGAAGGCCCTCCCTCATCGCGGACAACCTCAGGAGGTGGCTGTGGCACTGTGAACAAGTCACGAGAAATGAAATCCTCCCATGGAATACCCTGTTGTGCCAACTGATGCATGACCACAATCTTGATCAGTGCATAATGATAGATGCTCTTGTGTTGCTGTGCTGGGCTCTTTCTTTGCACCAAGGGCACCATCCTCTCTATATTTCGGCACATGAATAATGGAATGTTCATCATTCGTACCCATGTGAAATGCATCAACAAACAGATATGGTACGAATATAAACGTGAAAATCGGCCCTCGCAAGTGAAATAGCGAATGATGATCCTCATCAAAGGTGCATACTCGTCTCTTAAGAATCTAAAGGGAAAAACAGCAGTTAGGTGCCTCATATATACAGGTTTGATATATGGCTTATAATGAAATATGTCCAACTGTTGGCGCTTGTTCCACTCTTCTCCAATATTGGGTATCCCTGTTGCTTGAGCAACAATCTTGGGTGACAATGTGAAGTCCACTCCTGCAAGATTCACATGCCCATTGTGCAAATGTAGGACAAACAAGCGGACCAATTCCCTGTGGTGTTGAATTTGGGAGATTCTCTCGCAATATTCATAACATGATTGGTATCGGAAACATGTCACTGCAAGTGGACAAGCTTGTAGATAAGCCAAAGAGGTGGGCTCCTCCCTGACATGCTGACCACCTTTACCACCCCTGTGATGCCTCCTTGGCACCTCTACCTCTGGTGTTGATTCACAGTCATCACTTTGCTCATAATCTGTTTCGGTTTCTGACATGGTTTTGGAGGCAAGTGACTGAAAAATAATGCTGACTGTGCACCCAATGAACTGTTGTTTTGACTTGTTTAAATGTTGTTACCAAGGGGACAAACACACATGGGAAATGTTAGGGAAAAGGGAACATTGAGGGGATTAGGGAAAAAAAATGTGAAAGGAAATTTTAGGAAAGGAACATGGAACATATACAATCATAATTTGTGGGATTTTAATGGGAAGTAGGGTTTAGGAAATTTACATAGGGTTTTAGGAATTAGTAGGGTTTAGGGATTTTAATGATTTTTAATAGGGAAATTATATGATTGCATGGAAAAATGTCAAGGAAAATGGTGATGAAAATATGGGGAAAGAGGAATGGAAAATGGGTAACCTTGGGCAACAAATTTCAATGAAACCCTAACACATTGACATTTTTAAATTTTGACACAGCAAGGTAGGGTTTTTACTCCATATTAGCATGGCATTTTTTGCATGTTCATTGCTCATTCATCTTAGCCAAACCAAAATCACCATGGATTAGAGGCCTACCTGAAAAGATTTTGAGAGAGAAGTAGTTTTGGTGGCTTGCTGGCGATTTCCTGAGCAAGAAACCCTACGCGTAGCGCGCCCAACCTGATGCGTAGCGCGCCTCCAACGTGTAGCGCCTGAGTTAATTTGCACTGGAAAATGCGCACTGATGCGTAGCACGCCCCCAACGCGTAGCGCGCCTCCTCTGATGCGTAGCGCGCCGCTGTAATTGCCCAATTCTTGAAATGATGATTTCTCTTGAAAAATTTTTGCAGGGATAGCTTCTGAGATGTCTTGGCAAAGGAGACCAAGGTTGCATGCCAACTTTCGAAGAATTTGAACTTTTTACAAATTTTTACAAAAATGAGATAATGACCTTTGTCTTCAAAAACAGGGTTTTTGAAAACAAGGTAAAATTTAGCTGTACAATGATAAGAGTTATTAAAATGATGCTTTATGATGGACATCCCTCTGGCCTGCTGGTCCTTTATGACATCTCAAGACAAAGCTTGACTCAACCCTAGACCTAAGACCTTGACATTTAAAACAGGGAAATGACCTTGTGAAGATTTTATTTACTCAAGAAAACATGATCCAGCAGTGCCAAACAAGAGGGGAATAAAAGACATAAGCTTCTCCACCAGGGTTATGGCATGCCTAACGGGATGCAACATGATCACATTGATGAGACACCTAATTATGAAATGCAAAGAGTTTTGATCTCTAGTGGAGGGCTACTAGACCGACTCTAACAGCTACCATCCACCCAACCTCCTAGGCTGAATCAGTTATCTATCCATCATATAACTAACCCAAACAATAAGGTAGCCCATCCTTCTTTGCAAGTTGAGTTGTATCCCTTCCCGACTTATATAATTACTCCTCTAAAAGTGCGGGATGTTCTTTTGAGGTATGGAATGGTGCTCCAACATCACATCCCCATTATCATTGAAGAGGAAAGAGAATAATTGTTCCCTACTTTTGCATTTGATAGCAGTACCCATGTTGTGCTTCAACAAAACACTAGTCAATCAAAACAACCTAGTTTATCAACATAACCACCTTATCCAGAAAGGATGAATTTGAGTAAGACGATGGTTTTTCCTAAATCTGATTTGGCCAATGGACTTAGAAATTTTTGCATTAAAATCCCTTTACTTAAATATGTTAAGGACATACCCATTTATGCTAAGACAATGAGGGAAATCTACTTAAAAAACCTTGGAAGAAAAAGAAAGGCTCCACCTACTGTACATCTCATTGGAGATTTTATTGATTTGACTACCAAAAATAACTTATCAAAGAAGTATATAGATCTCAATAACTCATATTTGTGCACACAAATGGAGTTTTTATACCATATACATTAATTGACCTTAGGGTAGCCATAAATAATAAGACTTTGCAAACCATGAAACATCTTGAACTTCCAAACCTTCATCCTAATCCAATTGTTCTTGGGTTAGCTAATAGATCTAAGGTCAAACTGAAGGGAGTACTAGACAATGTCATTGTTTCCATAGAAATGTGGGATTACCCTATATATTTTCTAGTTTTGCAACATAAGACTTTAGTAGGGGTACATCCTATAATATTGGGAAGACTGTGTCTTGCTACAACAGATGATTTTATATGATCCATATTTGGAAACATGTTTATTTCCCATGGGGTTGTAGTAAAAAAGATAACATTATATCCTCTTTCAAAGTCTCTCATATATTCTAAAGGAGCATTGTGGTTTGATGATTCATCCAATGATGAAGAAATAGTCCAGCCTATGTGCACAATGAATCAGCTAAGCAATTTTAAAGAATGTACAAATGAGGATCAACTTAATTCTTTCCTTTGTAATTCCAATTTTTTGCATACTCCTAATGCTCACCCATTAGAACAAATTTTAAAAGTTGATGTATGGTAAATTGATGATTTAATATTTATCTTTATTTTACAATATTACAGTCCCTTCACAAAAAATGGAATAGTGTTGTATTCATGTGGAAGTCAGTCCTCGGAAATTTTTTAATATTAGTAGTGAACACACTGATGTTTAGCAGAAGGAACTAATCCAAGTTTTACAAAAATAGATAAAATCCTTTGCTTGGGACTATCGTTACATGAAAAGAAACAATTTTGAGATATGTTCACATAATATTTACGTCATAGGTGTGATCTATATTGGAATTGGGATGATGAATTTTGATTTTTAAATAAATGAATGGACAAGATTTTATTTCAAGATAATATTGTTCGTCTAATACATCATCCAACGGATGACATGGAAAGTATTTGAATGAGTTTTCAATTTCAAATCAAAGAATAACATATTTTTGAAACGTGGCTAGGGTTTCTATGGGATGTTATGATATAGAACTATAAATTCATGGAATGTAGGCACACTATGGAAGTTGTCAAAATGAAAATGAAAAGAATGGAAGGGGAAGAACCACAACCTACAGAGGAAAGGAATAAGGCTTCTCCGAGAGATCAAACGCCGTTTTATGGCTGATTGACCATTAACCATCACCATTTAAAATTGCAATTAATTGTTTGAATGAAATGTAGATTTTTATTATTTGTTTTCTACTAAAATCATCTAAAATGAGAAAAAGTATCTAATGAATTTTTTAGCTATTACTGCAGCATGGGACTTTTGAATAGAGTGGTACCAAAGAGTTATTTGAATCTAATAGCGATAGAGGCTTCATTGATTTTTGGAGGAAGCCTCTTCAACAAGTAAATGAGGATACTCAGTATGGTTGGGACAACTTCATCTTATGGTCTGCTTATCAACTATGCAATTTCTCATATTTATTTGAAAATAACTTAATTTTAAGAATCTTTATAATAGAATTTTCGTAGGTTGCACAACTTTACATGGAAAAGCTCAAGTTCAAAAATGGAAATGATTATTTACTCCAACTTTAAAAATGTTAAAAGACTCATTTCCATAAGGTATATATTTTGGAAACGAGTTTTGTAATTCTGTTTATAAAAGTACAATTGAAATAATTAGGTATCATTTAGTATTTCATTAATGTTTTGGAAAACTCGTAATAAGCATTTTTTTATAATTCAACCCAAATGTTTCAGTACGATGAAACTTTATTTTTGTGATCTTTTCTAAGATAAATGATATTTTTTTGTTTTAATTTATGTCTAATATTTCAAACTAGAAGTTAAAACATATTTTGATTTAGCTTTCTCTCATTCCATTTTTTAGGGTTGCTTATCGTTTTATTTCCCTATATCAATTATTTATAATTTTATTTATTATATAAAATAAAAACTATATTCATTTTTTTCAAAATAGATATAAAATACTTTATTTTAATTTTAAAATATCTAAATTATAGAATTTTAAATTGAATTTTAATATGTAAATCTTAAAAAATATTTATAACTTTTTTTAGATATTTTTAATTTAATGTTAGGGTTTATAATATTAAGTTTATAATATAGATTATATTAAGTTGTGACCTACGGCGTATATCAACCACATTTATTAATGTGGTTGTGCTAGTTACATACAGATTGATGCTTGTCTTGTCAAGCAACCCTAGAGGAACATGAACCCAACATTCAAGGAAGTTTTTAAAGAGGAGTTATAGAACCTTCTTTATGTTAATTTAATCTAATCAATATCTAATATTAAATGGGTTTCCCCCTTAGTTGTGGTACCTAAACTATCAGGAAAATGGTGTGTATGTGTAGATTTCATAGAACTAAACAAATCTACCATGAAATATTACTTGCCTTTCCCTTTCATCGACGAGGTATTAGATATACTAGAGTGAAAGAAATATTTCTCATTTTTAGATGGGTACAGTGGATACAACCATATCCAAACAAAACTGAAGGATCAAGAGAATACTGTGTTTACTTCCCTTACGGAACTTTTTCTTACCAAGTGTTTTTATTTTGTCTATGTAACTCCCTTGCCACCTTTCAAAGAGTTGTACTATAGATCTTCTCAAGCCTTATTCGTGATTGTTTAGAGGTGTATATGGACAATTTCACTATTTATGTTGACTCATTTAGAGAAGTTTTGAAAATTCTCAAGAAAGTGTTGATAAGATGTTGGGAAGCACGCCTTGCCCTGAGTAATGTTAAATGTTGTATGTTACTAACTAAGGGTGTATTCCTCGATCATGTGGTTTATGTTGTAGTAATTGAGGTAGACTGACCTAGATAAAATTTCTCACTCAATTATTAGTTCCTAAAACATAGAAAGAGGTGAAAATATTTCTTGGTTTTGTTGGATACTATAGATGATTTATTGAGATTATTTTACAACTATTGCCACACATTACTTAAGTTGTTGTCCAAATATGTTTATTTTATTTGGAACAACCATTTTCAGTGTGCTTTTGAGACTTTGAAAGAAAAAAATTATATTGCACCTATATTGAAGGGGTCTAATTGGTCCCTTCCTTTTCATATTTCCACAGATGCCTCAAACACCACCTTGGGGGTTTTCCTTGGGAAGAAATAATACCAATACTATTATGCCATATATTATACTACTAAGGACCTAAGCCCTACTAATTTTAACTACACTGTGACAAAGAAGGAATTCTTATCAGTGGTGCATTCTATAAATAAATTCAGGAATTATATTAAAGGTTATGATGTTTTCATTCGCACTAGCCACGTAGCCAGAAGATATATGATGAATAAACTAGTAGCTAATGGTAGGATCATGAGATATATTTTGTTATTACAGGAATTTAATGTTGCGATTGTGGACCAACCTAGTAAGGAAAATATGGTTTCTTATTTCTTTTCTAGATTGTATAATGAAGGTGATATTGTCCATGTAGATGTTAATTTCCCTAATGAACAATTAGTTGCAGTCACTATGCACTTGCATTGGTTTGCAGACATAGAAAATTATTTAGAACCAAGAAAACCACCTTAATATCTATCGGCTTGTGAGAAATGAAAAATCATAAGAAAAAGTGTTGCATATTCATGGATTAGTGGTGACCTATTCCATACAGGGGTGGACCTTAGCATTCAAAGGTGTGTGAGGGAGAACAAAATGTTTAAGATCTTAAAGGCTTTTCATAATGATCCATGTGGAGGTCATTTACCTGATAAGTGAACAACCTATAAGATACTGCAGACTTCTGGATATTATTAGCCAAGCCTTTTTAAAGATGCTAAGAGATATGTGCATCAATGTGACAATTCTTAGAGAATGGGTGGTCAGTGCAGGCTAATGAAATGTCACTAGATACATAGGTGTTGATCAAACCATTTAATAAGTGGGCCTTGGATTTTGTGGGCCCCATCATGCAATTTCAAAGAAGAAAAAGAACATTCTTGTGTGTATTGACTACATCATAAAATGGGTCAAGGGTAAGGCCTTACCTTGAGTTAATGAACAACCAGTAGTAGAATTTATTTATGAATAATTTTTTTCAAGGTTTGGCATACCCAAAGACATTTTCATAGATCAAGGGACACAATTTACATCCAGACTTATAAATTATATCACATAGTTGCATAAGATCATGCATAGAACCTCTACCCTACACCACCCTCAAGCGAATGGTCAAATGGATTCTACCAATAAGGTATTGGAAGTCATTCTCACAGAAACAATGAAAATTCATCACAAGGATTGGGAATATTGGCTAAATGAAGCACTTTGGGCTTACAAGAAAACTTGGTAGAGTACCACAAGATGTACCACACATGAATTAGTTTGCAGGAAATAGGCCCTCCTTCCAATATAATTTCAAATTAAGACCTTTCAGATTGCATCCCAGCTGAGAATGAATCTAATTGAGGCACAACAATGGAGTTTACTATAGTTGACTCAGCTTAATGAGATCAGGAAAGTTGTCATTCAATAGACTACTTTGGTGCAACAATTAAGAAAGAAGTGGCATGGCAAGTTTGTCCAAAATAAACAATTCTAGCCTGGAGACTAGGCTCTCCTCTTCAATTAAAAGTTCAAATATCTTAAGGGAAAGTTCACAACTCTAAGCTTTCCTCTTCAATTCAAAGTTTAAATATTTTAAGGGAAAGTTCACAACTCAGTTGTTGGGGCACTGTGAAATAGATATTATTTTTTAGAATGGATTAGTTCAGATTAAAACCATTGATGAATACCAAACTTGTTTTCTTGTGAATGGGAATAGCTTGAAGTTATATGGGAAAGTGATGTCCAAAGAAGAATTTGTAGTAGACATTTGGCAGGATTATTGTATGGAAATAGTAAGAGAAGAATATCGACTTCGTTCTCCTATTCTCTCTTCTTAAATTATTTCTCTTATATATATATCTATATATATATATATATATATATATATATATATATATATATATATATATATATATTATAAAAAAATAAAAAATACACATCTAATAAAATAATAATACTAATAATGGCGCTTAATTGTGGAAACCACCTTGTGGCATGGTTGGGCCAGGGTTTTGCTGAAACCCGTTTTTGGTGGGAAAAATTCATTTTTCGTGCTAGTTGTTAATTTTTCTAAATCACAACTCTTCAAATTTTTGTTTTTCTTGTGTTAGTTGATGGAAAATCCCTTAAGTCCCTCCTTCTAACAACCATTTTCCCATTGACTTCAACACATTATCTGAGATAAAAGGTTAGAGACTTTTCTTTCAGTATCTAGAGGCTTGGATACATTAATGGTATGTTCTCTGATCAGTAATTAGTGGGAATACATCAATGTCCCCTATTCATTGGATCTTGTTGGTGACTTGACATCAACACCTTTATTTGTACCTCATAGGGTACCTTGGCACTCAACATAATTAAAGGTGAGTGGAATCATATTAATTAATTGCATACATTAATGGTTAGTAATCGAATTATTCCTTCTCATGCTCAACCTCAACACCTTTATTTGCATGTTGAAGGATGTTACCTAATTGGATGAGACAAGTGAAGACTTGTTATTTCATTCTACAGAACAACTACATGTTTCAAAGTCAGTAATGAAAAGAATATGAAGACTACTAGGATGGAGCATATTTGAAAATCTATTACAAAGTTTTTGGACCAACCCCTATTCTATTTATGGTAGTTCTATTTCCTCATGTTCTAATCTGGCAGGAATATTCAATGGTTGCAATCAGCAATTGAATCAGAAAAAGTCAACAAAATTATAAAGAACATAACAACACATGTAGAAGCACTAATAAATCCTACACAAAGCAAAGTATTGGTATTTTTAGACATTCTTATGGGTAAATTGATTTCTTGTGTATTACAATAGTTACCAAATTTCGGTAATTATTTTAGTAGAATAACGTGTTGCAAGATCCTTTGATTATGGTAACTAGTTAAGAATTGGAATCAATTAGTGGAACTACGGGATCCCATGAGTTTGATGGGAACCATCAGTACTTATGGCATAGCACAAGTACTAGACCTATCTGTTCCTGTAGGCCTATAGGTCGCTAAAAGGTAATTATGGTAAGGACAAATTACACTCTTAAATATATGATTAATTTTCAGGAAATGAAAGTAAAACCATTATTATTGTCGTACATGCATGAACAAATAATTTCTAATCCACTATGCACCAACACTACTATTTTATATTGTTACAACCATTCCAAATATTAAAACAATTTACACATGCCCATTCTCCTAAATTATTTGAGTCATGTTAAATCAATGAAGCTTTTGTTTAACCCAACAATTAAGCGATAACTAAAATATGCCAACTATTTCTCATCCACCACCTTTCCTTATCTAATATTACATAGTGGTAAAGAGTGAGAATGAATCAATCTCCCACGCACTAGACCAGTATGTCGAAGACTCCAATGCTGCTACATGAAAAGTGGGATTGAGTTTCTTAATAATTTTTCGTAGGGAAGGAAATGTATTGAGTAGGTGGGGTGGATTCCTTTTTATGAGAAGTTTCAGGGGTATAAATCTAAAGTGGCTAGAGCTTTTGCAAAACACTTCAATGGTAACATAGATCAATTCAATAAACTCAAACTTATTGTCTCAAAAGAATCAATTTCCCAAAGCACCAGTATCCATCAAAGTGGGGATTGTTGGCTCAAGAATTCAGTTAAGGAGTTTGATTGCAATTAATTTATGGTGCCTAGATGGTGGAATCCCAATTGGAGCAAATGATTGCCTCATTCTTGGATCAAATGGGAATGGCATGAAGTTCTTTACATGATACAGAAATATATCACCTACGAAGGAAGGTACGATGTCACATTCAGATATCATTTATAGCTTCTCTCATGCTTTCAGGAAAGACAGAAGACGAATCTCCCTTTTATCTTTTAGAAAGCTTAACTAATATACCCAAAACTTTGAATCTCACCCAAATTATGTTGAAACCGGTCCGTTTCATCATGGGTTAATTAAAATACTAGTGGAACAAGAATTAAAGAGGAAAAATCAAACTTAGAGCCACTTTCATTTCTAGGGTGAGTTTGAGAAAAAACATTTGTCATTTGTAGTAACCCAGAAAATGGGAGAATTGTTGAAAAAAGGGTGAGAAACTCTCCTCAAATGGAAGAAGAAGGACATAGTGGAGACTCTTCTCAAAAGAAGTAGAAAATGGAAGTAGAAGAGAAAGTCTTTATGGATATTGAAGGCAGTTTGTTTCCAAGAAGAAGAAACCCTCTAGGAGAGTTAGGGAAGTTTTGACTATAGAAAAAAAGGAACCCCCCTTAGGAAGCGGATATGCTCCTATGTAAAAGGAAGGTACACATAGTAAGAAGGCTCATCACAGGAAGAAAAGGATGAAAGTTATAGCAAAATAAGGAGAATGTCGGGAAGAACCAAAAGTAACACCTCTTAGGTTTACTCATGGAAAAATAATACAACCGTTAGATAAAATTGAATAGGAAACTGAAGATGTAGATGAATTCATTATTGTCAAAAGAAAATTGCAGGCCTCGAACATAGTCCCATGATAACAATAGCATTGGTTTCAAGGAAGCGGTTGAACCTAAAGTTTTTCCTTCAATCACTACTAAAGAGATAGTTCCAATAGAGATGGTCATGTCTAAGGTATGCGAAGAAGTAAACTAGAATATACTTAATATTCCATATTCCAATTCTAATGAAGAGGAGACCAAAGGGTTTAAACATATTGAAAAAACCATGATACTTGATGCCCCTAAGCCTGAAGGGTTTCAATAAACTTAAGGAGTAGAAGTAGTTGATATTCCTTAAACATCACAGTGAAAGAAAATAAAAAGTGAGAAGATAAAGAATATTAAGAAACAAATTAAAGAATATGAGGTTTTGGATAGGAAAATCAAGCAAGAAAACCAAACTCTAAAGGAAATGAATGCACAACTTAGAGAAGCTAGGGACAAGGTAGTGGCCTAAAATAGGATTTTAACTAAGAGGGTAAACATTGCTTTGTGAAGTTAGGTTGAATGGAAAATTGTTGTAGAAAGTTGAAGTTGAAACATTTCAAGCAAAACAAGAGAAGGGTTCATCACATCTTAATCTTCTAGTCTATGCTACAGAAGACACCATGCACTAGGATGTGCAAAATTCTGGGTGTGGGGTATATGATGAGTCTTGTCTTTTGCCCATATTTTGCATATATTAGATCACCTTTTTTTCCTTTAATACCTTGTTTCATTCCTATTTCCATGTTTTGTCATTATTTCTATTATTTTCATGGTCTCAAAAGTTACAAGTTAAATAAGGTGATTATTCACAATTTAGAACATTTCCTCATGAATTAGTCTACATTTTTGGTGTAATTGCCTTGCTTGATTAATCTTGTGTTGGTGCCAATATGCACCACCCCTCAAAATATTTTCCTCAAGATTTCAAAGCCACGAGAGACCAAGAAGATCCTAAAGGCCCAATCCAAAAGCTAAAAAAGAGCCCCAAGAGAGATCCCACCAAGTGCACTAGGACAAAGGGAGCGGGAAAGCACTAGAAAGAAGCTTGTTAGGTAATTTTAATAGTTGGTGTCGACCGATATGCAATGCTAATGGTAGGCACATGACACACAGACATGGGAAAATTTTCATGATGTCAGATATCAAACAATGGGTGTAGAGAAAATCCGATGATGTAGATCACTCTACACCGCCAATGTGCACGAAGGTTAACTAATCAAAGGGTTGCGAAGGAGGACACTTATCACCCTCCCACACCCCTCACACCCTAGCAAAAAATTTAATAGTGAGTTTGGGGGCCATGCAGAGGATGTCGCACCAGGCACCATGTCAGCTTCCCTACAAATCACACTAGTGCCAGCTTAGTCGATGAGCTCATACCCCTCATCCAACCACTACCTATAACATGGCGCCACTGTGGTGACATGTGGCAGGGTTAACCCATCATGTTCACATCATCATGACATAATCATGACATCAACCATAAAAATTCCCAATAACAGCCTCACATGTGTCATTTTAAAATGGCTATAAAAGGGAGTTAGGCCCATTCTCTTCATTGTTTTGTTGTTTGGTCTAGTTGTTCTTCCACATCATAGCTTAGGCGCACCTGTGAATGTGGATAGCTCATTTTCAACCCCTTTAAGCTTGAATTTGTTAGCATTATGACTAATGTGTTGTCCCTGATGGAAACCTACTTGATGAGGATGTCAACAGGATGTGTCTACATGTGGTAGAGAATTTGGTCAAAGGCATAGCAGTTCAGAGACAAAAGAATGATAAATATGAAGTTTCAAGAAGTATACACAGGTTCTATGAAGAAAAAGTCCTGTACACACGCAGGTATGAAGAAGAAAATACGCGTACATATTCCACACCTAGATATTCCAAATACCAAGGGTATTTACCATGGTATTGAACTATTGTATTGAGCCTAACAATGGATATTTGATCCCATCCAAGAATACCATTGGCACTAGTATCATTTTGACCTATGGTATTGTCTAAGGGCTAAGATATATACGAAGATGAAGATCAAAGTTCTAAGAGTGTGCAAGTGATGAATGTTTCATGAATAGTTAGATCTGAAGCAAGTATGCAAGTAATGAGCTATTAATGATTTTCTTGATATCAAACTACATTTTCACCCAGGAATTCGATGATGGATCAGATCCAATAGATCTAAAATGACAATATTGATTATGGGTTGATTTGATCTATGATGATAATGTTTTGACATGTGATTATTATGTGTATGCCGAGATCTGGTTATGTCTGAAGTTTTGTTGTGCAATGAAGGTTTTGTGTCAATAATTGTAGATCTGTACACATGTTTGATAAACTGAAAGGCACGTACATACACGAGTTCCTTTAAATAAGTCGCATATAGAAATATGGTTATGAAATTGAAAAGTTTAGATCTTTTAAAATACTGATTCATCCCCCCTCCCCCCTAGTGTTTTTCCCAACCATTGGTATCATAGCAGGTGCTTCAGAAGAAGCTTGATTGCTTGAAGGAGATTCATCGATGAACAATCAAGAGGGAAAAACATCTATTAGGCCACCATTGTTCAATGGAACCAACCTGTTTTTCTGGAAGGTAAGAACAAGAGCTTACTTACAGTCACTTGGAGCAGATTTATGGGGAATCATTGAAGGAGGCTATCTATATCCATCCTCCATTCCTATAGATGAAGCAAAAAAGAAGAAGTATGAGATCAATGCAAAGGTTGTCAATGCTCTGTTAGGAAGCTTGATGGAATCAAAAATTTTCAAAGTCATGCAACTAAATACAACAAATGCTATATGGGACAAGATCATCTAAATCTATGAAGGTGACACCAAGGTAAGAAGTGCAAAACTTCAAACTCTTAGAATTAAATATGAAACTCTCATAATGAAAAATGATGAAATTATCGCAAGTTTCTTTCTTAGGGTAGAGGAGATCATGAATTCTATGAGAAATCTTGGTGAAGAAATAACAAAATCATCACTGCTTGAAAAAATATTAAGGTCTCTAACTCCTAAATTCGATTCAAAAGTTTCTGCCATAGAAGAAGTGTAGGACTTGAAGAATGTTACTATTTTTCACCTTCATGGGATTCTAACAGCCTATGAAATGAGAAAAGTGGGCCCTTAGATATCAAAGAAGTTGCATTCAAAGCTACCTCAAAATGAAAAGAAAAGAAAGAATTGGGTTATTTATCAGAAGAATACAAGGCAAACTTAGTAAAGGAACTCCAAGTGGGTACTAAAAGATTCAGAGGTAAGCTTCCCTTCAAGTTTTTTCTTGTGGTAGAGTTGGTAATTATGTTGCTAAGACTCACTATAAATAAAATCATGAGAAAGGGAAAGAAGCTGCAAAAATAAATAGGAGAGGTTTTATACACATGAAGATAGTGATGGTATTTCAAATGGTGAAGAAGGTGAGTCTAATCAAGAATGTCAATTACTTATGGAATTTGAAGATAGAATTAGTAATGGGTTTGATTCCCTAGAAGAAAAGGATATTTTTATTGAAAACTTTAACAGGGATATATCAACAAATATTCAAGTTTGGGAGCAACCCATTTTTTATTGATCAAGAATGAAGAAGATGGTAACAAAGAAATATCAGGTATGGGCTTTTGTTATAATTGTGATCCATTTCCTTGTCTATGCAATAATGATGGAAATGATTATAGTGAAACAAATGAACTTGCACTTATGGTTAAAAGTGAAAGTAAGCACTTTAAAGAGAAAACAAATTCAAAAATAATGCCTCTAGAAACAAAAGATCAAGGAAATTTGGAAACAATGGACAATGCAAATATGCCTATGCTAAGCAAAGATAATTATCAACAATGGAAAGAAAATATGAAGTATAATCTAATGTAACTTGATTTTTGTTATCTAGTATGAAATGGCTACACCAAGACTCCTCCATCAGACAAGGAAATGAAAAAAAAAGTAACGCTTTGAGCGATATCTTTTGTAGCATACCTGATTCAACATTAAATACAGTTATGCATTTTACAACTACAAAGGAAGTGTGGGATAAGCTAAATGAAATCGATGAAGAAATACCAAAGGAATATTCCTCGTCAAGGGAACTACTAGGTAATCCTATCCCTAACAATGTGTCCAAAATTTTATATGGAGTTGATGAGTCAAAAGAAGGCAGGTTAGAAGAAATTTTTTATCTTAGAACAAAATGTGATCTTTATTTGAAAAATATTGTTAATCTTAAATATAAGTTGCAGGCATATGATAACAAGGATCATGTTGGTATGGTATCTAAACAATATTGTGAAGGTATTGAAGCTAAGATCATCTCTCTAAGAGTAGATCTTGAAATATCAGATAAGCAGAATGAAGAACTACTTCAAGCATTTGAAGAACAAGAAAATGGGATGAAAGATGAGATTCTCAAATTAAAGGAGCAAGTGGAAGGAAGAAGGTATGAAGAAGAAGTATCTAGAAAAAGAAAAGAAATATCAAAGAATGAAGGTTGAGGTAAACATCCTAAAAGGTAAATTAGAAGAAAAAGATAAACATTTTTATTTCAAGATAGCACTACGATCTTGGATAATTTTCTTAGTAGTCAAAGGCCTCCCTCCATCAAATATGGTATTGGCTTTCATGAAATTGTTGAAGGAGAATCTAGTTCACAAGCTGAGGCAAGGAATTGAAAGAGTAACAATGTAAAAATTGAAATTCTCAATAAAGAGATAAGAAGTCAACCTGATCAACAACCAAGGAAAATGAACCTTCAAAGAAAATCATTTACTCCTAATTATAGAAATGTTAATCGATTCTCTCCTCTGATCAATAATGTTGAATGTTTGATATATCATAATTATGGACATGTTGCAACTAATTGTAGAAGCAGATTGTTTCAATCACAAGCAAATAACTGCTCCACAGAAAGATCCTCATCTCCCAAGTACTCAAGTTTCCTTAAGGGATATTGTTTTTCTTGCAATATATATGGTCACAAATCATCGATTGCAATAGAAGGAATATGAAACAGAAATATTATGATTCCTTTGCTCATATAAGGTGTTATTCTTGTAACATGTTTGGGCCTATAGCAAAAGAATCAGGAACAAATCTATACAACATGTCAAGAAATCAGCTAAGAATATTGATATCAGAAGATTTGAAAAATATGGATCGACCAACGTTTCTTATAGAAGAAGAAATAAGAAGAACAGATAAGATGTGGTCTTGCACTTTGCTAATTTAAAGAAGAAGATGAATGGTATATAGACAACAGATGCTCTCATCACATGACTGGAGATAAGAGTAAGATGGAGTCTCTTAAGAAAACCCAATATGGTAATGTTATTCTTCAAACTAATGTTCTATCGAAAGTTCTAGGAAAGGGTAAAGCCAAAATTAATAAACATAGAGGAGAAGTTGATGTTTTATTAGTTCAATGACTAAAGTATAATATTCTAAGTATAGGTCAAATGGTAGATAAAGGAAATAGAATTGTGTTTAAATCAACCAAGTGCAAGGTTATGGATGAAGAAACTCGAAATTTCATAGCAAGAGGATATAGAAACCCAGACAAAATATACGTGCTTGAATAATGAAATTCTCGAAAATACAAGGATTCAAACTCAGAGTAAAAGACGATGGTGCCCATTGTATTCCATTATTCTTAAAAGAATACTTCTAACAATGACTGCAGAAGTGATGTAAGGTACATGACCTCATAAGAACAGAAGATAATTATTAGGTCCACAGGATAAGTAATCTCAGGGGGAGAAATACTTGTTTTGTCTTGATGATGATTCATATGACTATTATGATATTCATGTTGCTTATACTATTGATAGTGTATATGTTGTAGTAATAATGAACAGGTACATACAGTACATGCTCAAGGGTAGATGAAGTTGTGAAGTTTCAGTATTTCACTTTTTGTACACGGATCCTATGAAAACAAGTCGTGTATATATGTGAGTTCTGATATGAACAGTCATGTTTGTTTTTCTATGATGTAGAAACAATGAGACAGACTCAGGAAAAGGGTCGGATACGCTTCAATCAATTATTATTTGGATGTCCTATGCTGATGGTTGATGGTTACAGTCTTTTGATGCTATTTAGAAGTGGTTTTGGCTTTTATAAGTTGTTGATTCCTTGATGGAGAACTAATCGATGAAAATACTTTGATGTTATTACTGATATAGGAGATGATATGATCATATCTGACAGCGAAAAGTTGGCACAGGTTTAGGGGGAGGATTTTCTATGCTTCTAATAATACATTGTTGGAATTATGTTTTCTTTAGAATTCTTTGGTACATAATGATGCTTATCAATGGTGATGTTGCTTATGTTTTTGAAGTTCTTGAAAGAACATGTAGATCTTGTTATCTTATGCTAATATTTCTATCATGGATGAAGTCTATGGGATGAGTCATCGAGTTTCATAATTTCTTATGTATGAAGAATTTGGGCCAAGATAATGATGTTTCTGCAGTTTTCACAAAGACATGCTTATCGATATACAACTGCTACATCTTCTTGATGATACTTGGGAACATGGAATATTTTGATGATGTTGAAGAATGATGCTACATTATCCTACCTTACTTTATGATTATATGATTGGTCCTCACTTATGTTGGTATCCCTGCATATCTGGTCACAAGTTGATGATATTGAAGCTACATTGTCCTATCTTGAATACTGAAGATGAGTTTCTACTCACAATTTCTTATGGTGCAAATCCTACATAGAATATGATGGTTGATGAAGACTATCTTGGTCTTGTTACCTCACTATAGAGGTATTTGGTCTTTTTTATAAATTTCATAACTATCATTTGATTTAAAGGTATTATCAAGACCTATGATGTAATGATTATAAAATTCAGTCATGTATGGACTATTGTGGTCAAGTCATGTAATCCCATCTTTTTGGACATATGATGTAATTTGTAACCCCATTGTGATTGGGTGACTAATGTAAGTTTGATTCCTTAGGGATAGGAAAGGTCATGACATAGAGTCATGTAATTCTTTGTATATATTCAGAAAAATTAGCATGTTCTCAGGGGGAGCATGGTCAATTCAAATAAGATTTAGAGCACTCATATCAACAAAGGTAAAGAACCCTTCATTTAGCATTGGTTAGCCCTTTGCCCTTGATGTAAAAGGGGGAGAGTAACTTGGTGTTTGAAAAGCTTCGTGATTAGCTTGATGTGTCTTACAGGTATGTACATGTAGTGGTGACCAAACACCAAAGTGGTTTCCATCAAGTCCAAAGGGGGAGATTGTTGGCATTATGACTAATGTGTTGTCCTTGATGACAACCTACTTAATTTTTTGTTTTTTGATGGAAACCTAATTGATGAAGATGTGAACATGATGTGTCTACATGTGACAGAGAGTTTGGTCAAAGGCATAGTAGTTCAGAGATAGAGGAATGATAAAGATGAAGTTTCAAGAAGTATATGCAGGTTTGGTGAAGCAGAGTATACACAGGTTCTATGAAGAATATTTGCAGACACACGTGGGTATGAAGAAGAAAATGTGTGTACATATTCCACACCATGATATTCCAAATACCAAGGGTATTTACCATGGTATTGACCTATGGTATTAAACCCAGCAACAGATATTTGATCCCGTCCAAGAATACCATTGGCACTAGTATGGTTTTGACCTATGGTATTGTCTAAGGGCTAAGCTATATAAGGAGATGAAGCTCAAAGTACTAAGAGTGTGCAAGTGATGAATATTTCATGAATAGTTATATCTCAAGAAAGTATACATGGAATGGGCTATTAATGATTTGCTTGATCTGAAACTACGTTTGCACCTGGGAATTTGATGATGGATCATATCCAATAGATCTGAAATGACAATATTGATTATGGGTTGATTTGATCTGTGATGATAATGTTTTAATGTGTGATTATTCTGTGTATGTCAAGATCTGTGTATGTCAAAATTTTTGTTCTGCAACGAAGTTTTTGTGTCAATAATTGCAGATCTATATGCAGGTTTGATAAACTGAAAGGCACGTACATACATGGGTTCCTTTCAGATAGTCGCGTACAAAAATCTGGTTATGAAATTGAAAAGTTTAGAGTTTTTAAAATACTGATTCATCCCTCCCTTATCAGTGTTTTTTCCAATAGAATTCACACCCCTGAATAGAAAATTTGGCTCATTCTTGTAAATTCAATTGGTGAAGCCCTCACGAAATCTAAAATTTGGGCCAATTTGAGCTCATAAAGAAACCCTAGATCTCCTACGTGAAGAAGCATTCGTCCTATCACAAAACCCTGATTTTATGTTTAACAAATCATCAATTCCATGAAATTAATCTCGTACATAATGTCAAGAGAAAATTTTCATCCAATCAGCCTCAAAATTTGTCAATTCCAACCCAAAATTCCGTAAAACTCAATTTTATACTTGTGTACACCCAAGCATGTCATAGCTCACCAAATTCAAATTAATTTTCCCTCCACAATATTAGCCAACCCTACTTATCCACGTGGTAGTGACACATTGGCTAATTAATTCCACTTGCAAACCTCAGTTCCTGTTACTTTCCTCATTCCACTAGGCCAACTAAATTCCTCTCAGTAAATCCCTCATCTTCAATTTCTACACCACCAATACCAAGTTCCTCTAATGTTCAAATGGTAGAAAAGGCTTAAGGACCATGATTTCTATAATTAGGATGTTGATTTCCAATATTTTATCATAACCACTTATGACATAAGAAAGTCCATACAATTGGTATGCAATACCTTCAATATAATAGGGGAGAAAAATAACCTATTTGAATAAATATTGTTCCTAGCAGTGGTCCCACAATTATACTATTTCCTAGAAAATGGTAACATGGTGTGTCAACAAATATCTACCAAATCAGAGAGTCATCATCTCTACTCAAGGAGATAATGTAGTCATCAAGGTCACATAGAATTCCATTGCATATACGTTATCATTACCAAACAAGGCAGGTATTGTTATGGCAGACAAATTTCTCTTGCAAAAAAGAGTGATCTCGCTAGACTCTAAAGAGATCTCATAACAAACAAAAAAAGTGGTTTCTACCTTTCCTTAATTCATAACTGGAGTATAAAGTATGAGATATGCAAGATCCTCTTACCTTTCTACAAAATTATTGTGGAAGCCTTTCTGATGATTCCAAAATCCTTTCCTTGTTTCTTCAAAGAAAGATCTGCATAAACAGAAACAAACAAGGCATAAAAGCATAGAGCAGATAAAGATGAAACACAAAGAAAACGAAAGTTTCAACATAAAACATATCATAGGATTAAACCAGTATTCAATTATAAATCAAGATCAAGGAGATTTGCAAAGAGCATTAAAACAAGTGCAATTAGGAAAGAAACAATTGCTTGTATTAATATTTCAACAAGAAGTAATACAACATTGCCTTTATGATGTAGCCTCCTCCCAATGGTCTCCAATCCTCCTTTTAGGTGACAAGATTTCCAACTCTATTCCGACAACATAATTTTACATTCATAAGTACTCCTGAGTCCTCTAGTCTATGTTGAATTTATAGGCCATGTGGAGGAAGTTTGAGGTCCTCTTCTCAAGGGATGAGATCCTCAAAAGGAGGTATTAAGGTTCCGAAAAGGGAGAAAATTTTCTCCATGAACATAGGGATGATGCCCAAGTATGTAGAAGCACGAGGCTTTCATTTGGGAAATATTCCTCCAACAAGGCTTCTACAAATCACTTTTTATTTTTACTCTCATTAAGTGATTTGTGAAATTGATATTGGAAGACAAAGCACATATTTGCACAGGCAACAATGGTAAAAATGGTGGTTGCACAGATTCTAGCTAGGAAATCGCACAAGTTCTTAAAAGTAGGTTTTTGAGCAATGTTGTCATTGGGATTGTTTTTCTTCTAACGTTGTAGGGGAATGCTTGGAACACTTCATTGGATAGTGATAGATCTGGATTGATGGCCATTTTCCTAATGGTGACAAAATTATGTGTAAGAGATTTTCCCCTAAATTGCAAAGTCAGAAAAGATGTTTGAGGATTGAAGCACTTTATCATGCCAAAGTTCAGATTAGAGACCATGGTTGGAGACCTGAAACAAACAATCAAGTATTATGATACAATATCTTCATATAATCATCATTGAGGTATGAATTCCCATACTCAGAGAAAAATTATCTCAAAGAACCAGTACGAAAATATGCAAATATCCATCTCAATAGTAGATGCAGTATGGAAACAACCATCAAATATGGATCCATCTTTTCAATCATGAATATTTAAAACTCCACGCAGCATAGATGGATGAAACTAGATCCAAGGTCTTGGTCTTCATCTTTATCGATCCATAATACGAATCTAACCATGCAAGTGAATTTCTCAAAGTTGAACATGGTAGAAACCACCTGATTACTGATCAATGATGTGAACCATTAACAGGTGTGAGAGAAATGACCAATAGTGAAAATGGTTGTCAAGGTGTCACAGTACAATCTATGATGTGTGATTAAATGTATTTGAAGTCAAACACTCATAGAATCATTTGATAAAAGGTTAATGATGAGAACCTATCATCGAAAGAAAGAAACATGCCATTAAGGCATGTAGGCTCCAAGGTACAAAAAAAGGTTTCTAGATCAACTTCCTAGATAATGAGCTGAACTGATAGGAAGTGATCCATCAAAGGATGGCCTACGACATGAAACTCATGTCAAGAAGAAAAAAATTGAAGTGATCTAGGACTGACTCAGGGATGACCAACACAATTGAGGGCTATGAATTGAAAGGTAACTTTAACTAAACTTGGACTTCTCTTGAATATATCGGCGACACGACATTTCAACTTGGAATTATTTGACTAAACGTAAGACCCAAAACCAAACTAAAGACTTTTAATGAGTTATGATCAACTGAGAGACAAATGGATTTCCCAACCCAGACACAAAGGTGACAAAGTGTCATGTTCAAGAGTGACATATTACCTTCTTACAATATAAAAACAAATGTTTCTTCCCAATTTCCCCCACCATTACTAGCAAGTACCTCTTTATTTTTGTGCAATATTGAGGAGGATAACATATAATTGTCTTGTAAGCACATCCTTCAGATGAGTCCTTCAGAGTATTTTTAATGAACCCTAAGAAGGAGTGGTTCAGTCTCGTCATAATTGACAAGTCCTACACCGTTTTCTTTTTACGAGTCCAATGAAGGGGTAACTCAATGTTGTTTTCATATTTAAACAATTTGAAAAGGCAATAAAAGAAAAATCATTCATCTCTTTCAACGTAAAGTTTTAATGAGCTCAAAGAAAGTAAAGTTGAGTGTTTTTCATTTTTAGGGAGTTAGGAGAAAAATATAAGTAAACTTCAAAACGTCCTTTTTCATAAATATAGTCTCTCAAGCTCGGAAAAGGGTAAAATAATGCAGGAGAGAACTCTTTTGACCATGATTAGTCAAAGTATATATTTTTCATAAATAGTCCACATGATCCATAAAATGGGTAAACTTATATCAAGCAGGCGTTTTTCGTTTTCTTTAACAAGTTTGAAACAAACAAGCACACTTGGCAATCTTTTCATATTTCGAGAGTCATAAAAAGAGCTTAAAGGTATCTCTAGTATTTCACTTTTTTGTAATTTTTAAAAGCCCAAAAAAGTGATAAAAGTTTACTCATCACCAAAATGATCTATTTTCATAATTAAACCTATAAACTGCACATTCAAACTCAAAAATCATCATAACTGCTCGGAAAATAGTAAAAAAATTTAAAATTTTGAATTTTTAGAAGCTAAAGGTGAAAATTATAATTTTAATAGGCCTATTTTACTTATAAAAGTTCAAACAATAAAAATTTCTTTACCATTTTTGTTTTCACCATTAGGAAATATTTGACATTGCATTTTCACCCAAAACTTCAACAATAGATTGTGATCAAACCGATGGGCCATTTCATGAGTCATTTTCTCTAGGTAGAAGATCATTCCTTTCTCTTAATTTTGATAGTTTTTATTTTTCATTTCACTAGTGATTTGGTGTTTTTTGAGGGTTTTTATTGGTTAAAATTGCACCCTCGAGCTTGTGCAGTTCTTTTTCATTAGGACTTTACAGACTGAATTTTTCCTTTTGCTTAGAAATCATGATTTGTACAGTTTTCCTAAAAGGGAACCATGAAAATCCACAATGTCTATAACTGGTGAGTGCACAAGGTGCTAAGGGGTTCTAAAAACAATAAAAACACCTAATTTTTTTGCAAAAGCTTCTATATTTTTCTCTAACTGATTTCCATCATTGATTTCAGGTTTTTGAAGTGAAAAAATGGAATGGAGAGAGAGAGAACATGAAGCTCAAGATGTTGAGGCCTTGAATGATCCAGCTACATTGTAGGCTTTGAGAAATTGTGGCCTGCTCAAATATTTTATGATTCTAGGAATGAAAGCTCAAGTGGATTTATTGACATGGTTGGTGAGATCTTGGAATGTCCAAGAACAATGTTTTCAGATTGGGGATCAAAGGCTCACCATAGATTCCAATGATATTTATTTCTTGACTGGGCTTTCACGTCACAGGACCGATATTTCATTATTTTGAGACAGACTAGGTGGTGAACCAACAAAAATTTATTTAGCCCGACATTGTGCTCCAAGGTCCAAACTTAGCAATGGAAGAATTGATATTAAAAACATCTAGAGTCTTCCACTAAGGACCATTGCATTTACTATTTCCTGACTATGTGGAAGTGTTTCACTCCACTTGGTTACCAAATCCCAAATGCAGATCTCACTAGAGTGCTTACAACCTACTATTTTTAACTGGTGTAAAGGAGTTGTTGCCAACATCAAAGGGAAACTCACTAGAGCAAAGACTAGAAAACTAAATAATTTTGGATATGGTTCTATAGTTATTTCATTTTCTCTAGAGAGGATTCCTCTTCTTTTTCCATAGGTATCTATGGAGATGGGAGGACCACAAAATCCTTACATGCTATAGTGGGTTTCATTGATGTCTCACCAAGAAGGTAGTGATGGTACGATTGTCAAATATACCCTTGCTTTCTTCAAATGGTTGGATTACCAATTATAATGATTAAATATTACCCATATGCAAGTATGGACTACATCAGTGATCCAGATATCCCACTCCCTCCAAGAATGTAATGGAGTGACATAGGTAGAAAAATTCACTTTGGTTCTTTTGTGTTTAAAAAAAAAAAAAAAATCATCCAAAACTAATCATCTGAAATAATCATGCAGATGTGGGTCCAGTCAAACTGATAATGATGTGACAATTTGAGAGGTGTGATGAGAATCTAGTGGCTCTTTTAGCACAAAACCCTGAGGTGGTAGAGGATTTGACCAAGATTGAGCATAGCCTAGTGTTGCAGCAACTACAACACTTGACTACACACTAGTTGAATTCCAGCTTCTTTGTATCGGATAAATTCTTTCGTGCAGGGCCTTGATTCTTCAGGGAGTATTGACTCATCGTACAGATTACTTTGGTCTTCCCACTTACCCCATGAATAGACACGGCCCCCCCCCTTATACCTTCTCAATTGAACATAACATAAGATTCAGCAACATCACAATATTTCAATGGAGTATACCATAATTATCACATCACTTTCATGATTACAATGGTTACATAGTTTGTCACCAGTTACAAGAAAACAGTTTGTCACATTTGGCTTGCGAGGAACTTATTTTGATTGTTCAGAGCATTCGCAAAACTATTCAAATTGATTTATCTTCGTTTATTACAAATTGGGAACCTGATGCTTTAATCAGCTCATCTGATCATTATTCTATATTTGATGATTGTCATTCATGTTATTATTTTCCCACCAGTATATCCAATGGGAATCATTTTACGTCCTTCAATCTTCATTGTTTAGCTTCTCACTATTCAAATTTGTGTCGAGCGGTTGAGGCACTTTAGTCTCCACTTATGGTTATGTCATATCCTCATTGTCTCGACATGACTGCTGATATAATCAAATATATTTCCCCTCACAAGATTCTCATTATAATCCTGTGCCTCTAATTAAAATCCATCTTTTCAAAGATTCTTGGGTTCATGAGGATCATCATGAATTTTATGATCCAATCATTGAATGGTTGGAGCAATCTTACTCGAAAATATCCATTGCAATAAATAGGTTTTAGCCTTTTCTTGTGCTTGCTAAGAACGATGACACATAAGAAGGTGAATTCGCAAGAAGTCTTCGAGGTTTGTCTGATTATGCTTTCCTTCAAAGAGGTAAGAGTGTGAATTGGATGAAAGGAGTGATTGTGACACATCTTTTTGCCCACAAGCAAGACCTTCAAATTTTTTTGCAAGTTATTCAAGTTTTTATCTTTTCTCTTTCACATTTATTTATATATGTTTTAATTGATAACATCTTTATGATTGCAAGTCAGGAATGATTACGGTGGCTACATTGGAAATTCCATTATACATGACCTTGACCTTCTATTTGTTAGGTTAGGAGTAGGATTTGTTGCATCCTAGTTTTCCTTATCTTGCACTCATCCCGTGTTGTTCCCTTTAGTCTCTCTTGTTTTTTCCTACTTTTATCTTGCATTATGCTTTGGTTTAGCTTCCTTGTTATGTGTTGTCTTTCCTTTCTTTTTGTTTATTTTCTTTTTCTTTCTTTTTGTTTGTCCCCTTTTGTTTTCCATCATGTGAATAAGTGTTTTTCCTAGATCTATTTTGGCTTCTTATTATGTGTGTGGTTGAAATCTAAAGAGTCTTGTGACACTTCAACATTTG
The DNA here is from genome assembly GCA_031772625.1 of Pinus tabuliformis. NCBI lineage: Eukaryota > Viridiplantae > Streptophyta > Pinopsida > Pinales > Pinaceae > Pinus > Pinus tabuliformis. The sequence continues at coordinate 452,743,252 of CM062804.1, read as the reverse complement.
GATAACATCTAGTCTGTCTTCCTTGTGTTGGTTATATCTTTTAGTCGATGAAGTTCCAATAGAAAATGCGATCCATCCATAAGGAGAGTTTTGTTCCAACCATGAACTCATGTCTATTCCAAAAACCTCACACCTACACTCGATCTTTATGTTTCGGTGTATTCATGCTTATCCAACTAGTATAAGCGGAGAAGGGGAAAAATATAAATGAGAAAACCTAAATCAAAGGTCTCTATACGCTTCTCTGAAGAAACAACCTCTTCTACTCTCAATAAGTCGGGATCCCTCTTCCGCCCCAAATTTCTCTTTAAAATAAATAAATAAAGGCGAAAGAAGAGAAAGGCCTCCTATGCAAAGAGGTAAATAAATCAACTCTGTCATGGTATTGTCCAATCTCGCTGCCAACAAACAATTATTTGTGTTCCTACGTCACTCTGTTGAGGTACTGTCCAGGCCTGTTGGTAGCGGAGCAATACCAGAGATGAAAAATTATACTATGAAAATATTAAGCTCATGAGCTACACTACCATTCCCAACTCGAAACATTGTAATGTTATTGAATATTATGTTGTGTTAAACCGAGAAGGTATAAGGGGGGACCGTGTCTATTCATAGGGTATGTGGGAAGACCAAAGTAATTTGCATGATAAATTAATACTCTCTGAAGAACTGAGGCCCTGCATAGAAGAAGTTAACCGAGACAAAGAAGATAGAATTCAACCAGTGTGTAGCCAAGTGTTGTAGCTGCTGCAACATCCTCCAAAGTTTTGGCTTACACTCAATTTCAGAGACTTCCTTGGTCTTGTACATTGTTGTTTCAAACATTAGAGCTTATTTAATGAGCTTTCTTGCAGTGTTTTGTTCCCATTTTAATCTTGGGTTAACTGTCATATTTCGACATGTTTGGCTATCACACGATGTTTTCAATCCCATTATGATGGTTTCAAAGGTCAGTTTTTATGTATATGAATTATTCTAACTATGTAAACATTTTTCGCACTCATGCAAAAAATCCTGAGCACTGTCGCACAAGTGTCATCATGGTCGTCCCAAAGTCTATCTTAAGTGTCACGCTTGTCATACCTTGTCATAAAGCTATCACATGGAAGGAGATGATTTATTCATATGTTTTGATGATCTATGTTGTCGTGTCATCAAATTATTCTAAGTGTGTGATCCCAATCAAGGTTCATTACAATTCATCACCTATCCCACACTTAGCCACTTTCGAAAAAGCTTCTTGGCCGAGAAACTTAGCATCATTGGGTTCCTTCTGAACTGCGCACTATGTAGTCTTAGCCCTTTGAGTTATGACCTTGCTGCTTAGCACTACAAAATGTGCAGTTCCTGTATTCCAGGGATGCTGCATTGCGTAGTTGTTGTTCCCAAGCCCTGACCTTGACATCAAGATTTGCAAACTTATATCATCCAACCTAGCTTAAACTGCACACTTCACATCCCCAAGCCTTAAGATCATCCCTTGAGTCCTTGAACTATGCATCTGTGCATTATCCAAACCTCCCTAAACTACCAAAACTGCACAGTTTTCTCTCCTAGTGTCCATTCCCTCAGACTATCCTCGCTGACTCTGGAAACTGTGCATTCTTGTCCTTCAGGATTGCCTAAGTTGCACACTGCATAGGCTCAAAGCTCAATCTTTTCCCCTAGTTATTAGAACTATGCACTACGAAGTCATTGAGTCCCTCTTCCCATCCTATCACTTGGTACGGGCTCAATTGGTGGATCAAAATGCATCATCTTAGACTAGGGGGATTTCGGATTGATGTCATCTTGCCATGAGTGAATTTTAGTAACAGGTACCCTATCATGTCATGGAAAGATGATGGATACGGATAATAGTGAGGGAAGCATGCTTAAATACTCTCTTGTAGATAAACGTACAAGTTTATCGATCAAGAGAAATCGAAAGGACACTAGTTTGCGACCACTATCGAAGACTAGAGATCATTGAAAATTCCGCACCACCAAGCCATGTGGAGGTGAAGAGAAAGAACCTTCAACAAGACAACCAACACTTAGCAGCAACAATGACTTGCTATTACCACATCATCAAGTAGTCCATGTCATGTCATGCCATGAGTGGTCATATACCATATCACTATTGTCGAGCATGTATATTGTATTCAAAATGTATTGTAAAGTGGAAGTCCAAAGGACACACATGGAATGTAAAGAGTCATGTAAGTTGAAAAGTCATGGGAAGTCAAATAGTCATCAGGGTAGTCAAAGAGTCACCCTTGATTATATACACTCCCTCATTGTATGAGAAAAAGACTTTTCACCTTCGCTCCTCCCACAAGGCATTAGAGAGATAAGCTAGTTCTTTAAGGAGCAAGTAGTGGCTCCAATGTTCCACTACTAGAGCTAGTGATGTACATTGTAAACATGTGTATTGAAACTTTTACTTAATAACAGAAGCCTTCAAGGCTAGCATGTTCTTCATGCATAGATTACAAATTTTTGTAAGACTATTCTTCGGATGTTTGTATTTCATGTTTTCTTTCACATGAGTTAAGATAGTTAAACTATTTCAGTTATTTTAGTACTTAACTTATTGAGAATGTATTGTAATTGTTGTTATTGATGTCCCATCCTTGTGGACTATTCTACAAGATATTAGACAGATCTTTCTTTATTTGTTGGTTGTAATGATTGTCGCATCCTTTTCAAACTATTCTGTTGGATGTTAGACGTATCCTTATGGTTCTTGTGTGTCTCTTCTTGGGTGTTACTACTACCTCTCACTTAGAGGCTCACTTTTTGCCCCTATCTATAGTATAAGAACCTTAACACATTTACAAATGAACACTCACCAGGCACACCTTCTTACATTTCAAAGACACCATTTCATCCCTCTCTCATGCTGACAGTTAGAGCCAAAGCATATCTTTGAGATATATGGAAACAGGTCGATATTCTGGATGGGGTTCCTACATCAAATGGTGTGAGGTCTAATTGGGACTTCACATCAGGGAGACCCCTTGGTTGAAAGATTTCCAAGCTTAACTTGTTGAGTGTGGTTCGAACCTCTTATCTAAAATGGCTCACCCTCAAATCTTACTCCCCAGGTGTTTCTCTAATTTTTCCCTTTATCAATTTTCAATTCTCGATGAGCCTCTCTATCACTTGTCCTAGTTAAATTTTGATGGTGAGGATGGAACATCCATAACCGAGCACATTTTTTATTTTCTTAAATTTTTTGAATCTTACGAAATCAATGATGAATATTTTTCTTGTGTTTTTTTCTTCCTCACCCTTGAAGGTCATGTTAATTGATGGTGCCATACCTTTCCACCTGCTTCCATCAATTCCCTTTGTAACTTACTCAGGGAGCTTCATCAAGCCTTTTATAGGTATAATTATCGAGATGTTTGTAGAAGACTCAATCTCTTAAGAATGAATCCCAATGATTCAATTGAGAATTTTGTTGATCAATTCCTTCACCTTTGTAGTGAAATTAATTAAAAAGACATGAATCAAGACTTCTTGAAGCAATAGTTTGAGCGCTTGGTTCTTATCTCTTTACATAGTGAACCTGAACCCCCTAATTTTCCTACTCCCCCAACTCTTGTGAATCATGAGACACCCCTAATTTCAGAGGAGGAATCTACTGCCCCTTTTGTTCCTTGTCCTCCTCCTTTTCCAGTCCTGATGTGGGTGCCTCCTTGTGGAGGTTGTAAAGTTGGGAAATCTGCAAATCAAATTCCTAATCCATCTTCTCATTCTTCTTCTGCTTTTCATGATTCAAATTCAATGGAGGAAATTCTAGAATGGCTCATGAAGCCTATGGCGAATACTAACTCCTCCATTATACAAGATGTTGTCACTGTTCATAGTTCTAGTCTTGAATCTAATCTGGATTTCTATTATCCTCTATCATCTACATGCCATGACTCTTTGTACCATGACCCACTCAATCAATCTTCTCCACCAGCTAGTTTTTCACACTCTTGATTTTCATGTTGCTGGTCCAAATTGTGATCAGGTAAAAGGTAGTCACATTACACTGGTTAAGGAGAAGGAAGAGGGAGATTATTTCAATATTTAGTCTCTTTTTCATAATCCTCCATGTCAAAACAATGCACTTCCATTCTTGGATGATTCTCATCTCGGTAGAAAATCGAATGCAATCAATTCTTTCAATCAATTTGTAGAATTGGGAAACAACCATTCCAATGATGATGAATTTATTGATGCATGCATTCATGAATTCCCAGGTGCATCAACATATATGTTTATTTCTCATGGAGATTTACTTTGGATCCAGAATTTGATTCAGTCAAAGATGTGCTTATCGAAACTTCCTCTTCATATCACTATCCCTTGTGCTCTACCTTCTGCGATGCATCTACTTGCGATGGGGGAACTCCATGTTTTGCAATTCCATCATCAGATGAGTTAAACCCTCAATTGGCACAAGTTGGTAAGATTATCCATGAGTAAAATGAAAACAATAAAATCTTTGAGTACTCTTCCCATCCCTCATCATCCCTTCACTTGCACGAAGGCAACTCTTCAAATTAGCTTGCTCATGAAATTTCCTCAATTCACTTAACTTTGAATTTGCTATCAGAAGAAAGTGTCGACTTGAGTAATCTGGTTGTTGAAGTTGAAAAATCCAATCAAATCAATGAAGAAGATAGCTGCCATCCAGTGAGTAGTGGCTTTATTAAAACCAATGGTAGCAACTATCCTCAAACTGTGCATGATCTGGTTCAATCTTCAAGATGGGATTTTATAATTCTAAAAAGTTCTAGGACCTACCAAGGAGTTGATCCACTTCAACTTCTGTTGATGATTATGTCAGGATCTCGCAACTCTGGTAAGCCCCCTGAACTAAAACAGGTCTATTTGTTTTCCACATAATCCTTCTCTTTGCATTGTTTCACTCAATGAAAATTTATTTTTGGAAAATGTTTGGGTATGATATTTCAAATTTTCAAGATTTTACTTCTAACCGGATTCAGGAATCTTCTTCATTTTATTAATCTTCATGCAAATATCTCACATCAAACTCGGGTTTGGAATGTGTGCCTCTCATAGAGTCGTGGAATTGTGAAGTTTATCATTTTAAAGACTATCTTTGGTTGAAGGGATCATGCTTATCAAATTCATCTCTTAATCGTCAGCTATCGTTTTTCTTGTGAATGTTATATTTCAAATCTTCCCCTTAATCATACCCAAAGTCCTCTTTAGTAATAATGAATGCATGAGTTCTTTCACTAATCAAGTTCTTCTTTATTCACCATGTCCTAGATGGTATCATGTATTTGTTGTGCTGACATCTGTTTTTAATTATTTTCATGATTATGATGCTTGCACAGTTTGTCACCAGTTACAGGAAAATAGTTTGTCACATTTGGCTTGCGAGGAACTTGGTTCGATTGTTCAAAGCATCCACAGAACTATTCAAATTGATTTATCTTTATTTATTACAAATTGGGAATCTAATGCTTTAATCAACTCATCTGATCATTATTCTATCTTTGATGATTGTCATTCATGTTATTATTTTCCCACCAGTATATCGCAGTTGTTTTAAATCCTTCGATCTTCATCATTCAACTTCTCACTATTCGGATTTTTGTCGAACGGTTTAGGCGCTTCAGTCTCCACTGATGGTTATGTCATATCCTCACTGTCTTGACATGACTGCTCAATATGGTCAAATCTATTTTCCCTCACAATATTCTCATTATAATCCTATGCCTCTAATTGAAACTCACAATATTCTCATTATAATCCTATGCCTCTAATTGAAAATCCACCTTTTCAAGTATTTCAAGGTTTTCGAGAGGATCATCATGAATTTTATGATCCAAAGGTTGAATGGTTGGATAAATCTTACTCAGCAAGCTCCATTGCAATAAAGGTTTTAGCCTTTTCCCGTGCTTGCTAAGAAGGATGACATAGAAGAATGTGCATTTGCAAAGAGTCTTCGAGGTTTGACTAATTATGCTTTCAATTAGAGAGATAAGAGTTTGAATTGGATGAAAGTAGTCATTGTGACACATCTTTCTACCCACAGGCAAGACCTTCAAATTTTTGTGCAAGTTATTCAAGTTTTTATCTTTTCTCATGCACGTTTCTTTATATCTGTTTTAATCAATTGCATCTTTGTGATTGCAGATCGGGAATGATTATGGTGGCTAAATTGGAAATTCCAATATACGTGACCACGACCTTCTAGTTGTTAGGTTAGGAGTAGGATTAGCTGCATCCTATTTTTCCTTATATTGCACTCATCCCGTGTTTTTCTCTTTAGTCTCTCTTGTCTTTTCTTACTTTTCTCTTGCATTATGCTTTGGTTTAGCTTCCTTGTTGTGTGTTGTCTTTCCTTTCATTTTTTTTCTTTTTTTTTCTTTCTTTTTGTTTGTCTCCTTTTGTTTTCCATCATGTGAATAAGTGTTGTTCCTAGACCTGTTTTGGCTTCTTATTATGTGTGTGGATGAAGTCTAAAGAGTCTTGTGACACTTCAACATTTGGCTAACCTCCAGTCCATCTTCCTTTTGTTGGTTATATCTTTTAGCTGATGAAGTTCCAATGGAAAAGATGATTCGTCCGTAAGGAGAGTTTTTGTCCAACCATGAACCCATGTCTATTTTGAAAACCTCATGCCTATACCTGGTCTTTATGTTTCGATGTCTTCACACTTATCCGACTAGTAAAAGCAAAGAAGGGAAAAAATCTAAATGAGCAAACCTAAATCAAAGGTCTCTATACACTTCTCTGAAGGAACAACCTCTTTTTCTCTCAATAATTTGGGATCCCTCTTCCTCCCCAAAATAAATAAGTTTTGATGCACAGTTTTCTTTAAAATAAATACATAAAGGTGAAAGAAGAGAAAGATTTCATGTGTAGAGAGGTGAAGCAAGAAACTTCGTCGGGGTACTGTCCAGACTCACTAGTAGTGAAGTAATGTTTGCGTTCTTACATGAATTCTTCAAGGTAATATCTAGGCATGCTGGCAATGGAGCAACACCAGAGATGAAAAATTATACTCTAAAAATATTAAGCTCATGAGCTACACTACCCTTCCCAACTCGAAATATTGTGATGTTGTTGAATCTTATGTTGTGTTCATACGATAAGGTATAAGGGGGGGAATTTTTCTATTCATGGGGTAAGTAGGAAGACCAAAGTAATCTTCATGATGAATCAATACTCCCTAAAGAATCAAGGCCATGCACAGAATAATTTAACCAAGACAGAGAAGCTAGAGTTCAACTAGTGTGTCACCAAGTGTTGTAGCTACTCCAACACCCTCCAAAATTTTTGCTTACACTCAATTTTGGAGCCTTCCTTGGTCTTGTAATTTTTTGTCGCAAACATTAGAGCTTATTTCATGAGCTTTCTTGCAACCTTTTGTTCCCTTTTGCATGTTGGGTTAACTATCGTCTTCCAACATGTTTAGTTGTCACACAATATTTGCAAGCCTATTATGATGGTTTGAAAGGCCAGTCTTTGTGTATATGATTTGTTATAACTATGTAAACATTTTTCGCACTCATGCACAAAGTCTTGAGCACTGTTTCACAAGTGTCGTCACGGTTGTCCTAAAGTCTATCTTAAGTGTCTCACTTGTCATACTTTGTCATAAAGTTGTCACAAGAAGGGGGATTTTTTGTTCATATGTTCTGATGATCTAGGTTGTCATGCCGTCAAGGTTTTCTAAGTGTGTGATCACAGTCAAGGCTCATTACATTCCACCACCTATCCCATACTTAGCCATTTTCATAAAAAATTCTTAACCAAGCAACTTAGCGTCACTGGGCCCCTTCTGAAATGCACACTCTGCAGTCTCTACCCTCTAAGTTGTGACCTTACTTCTTGGCACTGTACAATGTTCTTATCTCCTAGGGCTGCTACACTGTGTAGTTCTTGTGCCCAAGCCTTGGCCTTAACCTCCAAAATTGCATAGTTATGTCCTCCATACTAGCTTAAATTGTGCACTTTTCATCCTCAAGCCTCATGCTCATCCCCTAAGTCCTTCGGTTGTGAATTTGGGTAGTAGCCTAACTTCCCTTGACTCCCAGAGCTACATAGTTGGCTTTCCCAGTGTCCATTCCCTCATACTTTCCCCACTAACTCTGGAAAATACATAGTCTTGTCCTTCAGGCCTGCCTGAGATACGCATTGTGCAGTCTTAGAGCTCAAGATTTTCCCCTGGCTATTGGATCTACACACTACACAATCATTGACTCCCTCTTCCCAACTTGTCACTTTTTCCTGGCTCAGCTGGTGGATTAGAATGCATCATCTTAGACTAGGGGTTTTTCAGATTGATGTCATCTCATCATAAGTGAATTGTAGGAATAGGTACCCTATCATGTCATGGAAAGATGATGGAGAAGGAGATGAAGGAGGTAAGAATGCTTAAAGGCTCTCTTGAAGTTGAACACACAAGTTGACCGATCAAGAGAAAGTGAAGGGACACTAGTTTGCGACCACTATCCAAGACTAGAGATCATTGAAGATTTCACACCACCAAGCCATGCAAAGGTGAAGAGAAATCACCTTCAAGAAGACATCCAACACTTAGTAACAACGATGACTTGAAATTGCCACATCATCAAGCAATCCATGTTAATAGTGTCATGTCATGTCATGAGGGGTCATACGCCACATCACTATTGTGGACCATGTATATTTTATTCAAAATGTATTGTAAATTGGAAGTCCAAAGGACACACATGGAATGTGAAGAACCATGTAAGTTGAGAAGTCATAGGAAGTCAAACAGTCATGAGGGTAGTCAAGGAGTTACCCCTTGGTTATATATACTCCCTCAATGTATGAGCAAATGACTTTTCACCTTGGCTCCTCCTACAAGGCATTAGAGAGATAAGATAGTTCTTTGAGGAGCAAGGAATGGCTCCAATGTTCCACTATTGGAGCTAGTGATGTACATTGTAAACATGTGTCTTGGAAATTTTACTTAATAACATAAGCCTTTAAGGCCAACACGTTCTTCATGCATGGATTATGAATGTTTATAAGAATATTTTGCGGATGTCTGTATTTCATGTTTGTGTTCACATGTGCCAAGATAGTTGAAATATTTCAGTTATTTTAGTACGTATCTTATTGAGAATGTGTTGTAATGGTTTTCATTGGCTTCCCATCCTTGTGGACCACTGTGCAGGATATTAGACAAATCTTTCTATATTCTTTGGTTTTAATGACTGTCACATCCTCTGTGGACTATTTTGTTGGATGTTAGACAAATCTTTTTGTTCAAGTGTCTCTTCTTGGGTGGTACTACTACCTCTCACTTAGAGGCTTACTTTGCTCCCCTCTCTGCAGTAGAAGAACCTTGACACGTTTACAACTGAACACTCACCAGGCACACCATTTTTCTTTTCAAAGATACCATTGCAGCCCTCTCTTATGCTGACAGTTGGAGCCAAGACATATCTTTGAGATATATGGAAACCAGGCTGATATACTGAATGGGGTTCCTACACCAAACAGTGTGAGCTCTAATTGGGACTTCACATCAGGGAGACCCCTTGGTTGACGTATTTCAAGCACCATTAACACCTAGAGAGGTTGACTCTAGATATCCTAGATATCGGGAATTGTGATTTACCTCTTTGCTACCAAATGCATATAGTAGGAGTACCAAGGATGATTAGTCATCTATTACGATGAATGGCTCATGCTATAATCTGTTATCATGATCATCGTGCTTAGTTGCTCGTCATGGGGCTAGATTTTTTTTTTTTTGATCTATTGGCATGTTCGAATAATAAAGGCCATGGAGCCTCATATGTCTTCGATGACATTTTTTCTAAACCCAAAATTTTTACAGATATTATGATTATTGGACTACTTCTATTTTCTTAACTCATTTTGTACAATGTGTGAATGACTATTGTTTTTCTCTTTTTATAAATGTTACAAATGTCAATTTCATACATAATTTTCCAATGCATCTGTTAATGTATATAGATGTATTGGAATGTGCTAGTATTCAATGTAATCGAATTCTCTTTCCAAGAGATGGACCCTTAAAAACATCCTTAACATTGTAGAGCTTCTTATTGAATAAACATGGTTTAAATGTAATACTATGAGTTGAGAATCCAACCTAATGATTAAACGACGAATACCAAATGAAATGGCATCAGATAATAGCTCAATAACTACACTATATTCTACAATATTATTCATTGTTCAACCAAGGAATATTCCATGGAGACTTACTAACTCATCAATGGGTGAGTAAATAGCCCAAGCTGCAGAAGACAAATTCTGAGTACTACGACTAGTGCCATAAGTGTAGCCAATGTAAGTTTGAGGGACCGTCAACATTTGCAAATCAAGTGTAACACAAGATAAGCAGGAGAAGTATAACAAGATCATAAAAAGATGCAAAATTTCCACACTAAAATATGATACAGCAATGTACAAAGCATTCACGTAGTGAATTAGGCATAGTACTTCTTCAGGTAAAGTCCATTTCTAGGCTTTCCTAAAGGAATACCGTCATAGTCAACTAGCTCATAGGCCCCTTTTTCCAATGCATGTTTTATGATATAGGGACCATGCCACATAGGTTCAAACTTACCAGTGCCCAAATTATCATGCTCTTGATCGTAAACCAAGACTAAGTCACCTTCTGAATATGAGTGAGGATTTACATTTCAATCAAAATGTGCTTTAACTCATTTTTTATGAGTCTCACTAGCTAGTGCAACATCACGACGAGTCTCATCTAAACATGCTAAGTATAAAAAATGTTCTTCCTCTACAGAAGTAGCAGGTAATAATTTGATTTCCAATTTCAAAGACGGGATTTCACATTCAATGGGTAAGACTGCTTCCATACCATAAACCAACTGAAAGGGAGTAAACCTGGTTGTAGTTTTTGTTGAGGTGTGATATGCCCACAAGGCTGGAAGAAGCATCAAATGCAAATTTTGTTTATGAATTCCTACAATCCGTTGAAGCATAGTAGTTAAACTGTGTTCATGGCTTCTACTTGTCCATTTTCTTGTAGGTAATATGGAGCTGAACTGTCATGACGCAATCCTAGATTTGCAGTAAGCTCAGTGATCATAAAATTTTGAAAATGGTTGCCATGGTCTGTGATGATGGCTTGTGGAACACAAAACCTAGCAATCACGTGATTGAATATGAAAATAGAAATGGTTTCACCATCATCATTATATGTACACATCGCATTGACCCATTTTTTAAAATAATCCACTGCTAGGATAATATACCCATGCCCCTCGGCCAAGTGAGGGTTACATGTAATGAAATCTGTTGGCATTATGATACATTACATATGTTGTACTTGATGGCAACCCACTCATCTCAGATGATAAATTATAGTGCAGCAAAGTTCACGCACTTTCATGAAGATAAAAGTTTCTTTCATGTAGAGAAAAGTTCACGCACTTTTATGCGGAGAAAAGTTTATTTCATGTAGAGAAAAGTTCACGCACTTTTATGCAGAGAAAAGTTTATTTCATGTAGAGAAAAGTTCACGCAATTTCACGCAGAGAAAAATCCCTTTCATGAAGAGAAAAGTTCATGCACTTATATGCAGAGAAAAGTTTATTTCATGTAGAGAAAAGTTCACGCACTTTTATGCAGAGAAAAGTTTATTTCATGTAGAGAAAAATTCACGCACTTTTATGCAGAGAAAAGTTTATTTCATGTAGAGAAAAGTTCACGCACTTTCATGCAGAGAAAAGTACCTTTCATGAAGAGAAAAGTTCACGCACTTTCATGGTTGGCTCATGGTATTAGTCCGACAGTTTTTGATCCTATGGTTTTGGTCCGTGGTATTGCATCCAAAAGTGTTGATCTCACGCACTTTCATGGTTGGTTCATGGTATTAGTCCTATAGTTTTTGATCCTATGGTTTTGGCTCGTGGTATTGCATCCAAAAGTGTTGATCTCACGCACTTTCATGGTTGGTTCATGGTATTAGTCCAACAGTTTTTTGATCCTATGGTTTTGGACCGTGGTATTGTGGAAGGCCTAAGACTATAAAAGAGGAAGGAGATCATTTGGCAAAGTATCATCGAATAAATTGAATATCTAATTTAGATCTGAAATATTTGTGATTGGGTTATGGTGCAGATCTGGATCTGAATGAAGGAGGAACCTTAGCGCATAAAGAAGGATAAGTTGTATTGATGGGTCATAATCTTTATGCTTGAATAATAGTATCTTTGCATGATTTTGATATGTTATATGAGGCGCATGCTTGATTTATAAATCTGACAATCTGGGTTAATTAGTGTCTGAATATTTGAAAGAAGGAATTATCCTTTATAGATCTACACGCAGGTTTCAGGTTGTTGAAGTAGCGTATATCTTTAAATGATGATCTAGCTGCCTCTGTCTATTGCTGCAGTATTATGGGTTCAGAATTTGGTGTGTGGTTACTGTTACTGTGTTCTGGGTACAGCTGTCATAGAAGTGTTTACTTGATTCAGTGCTAATTGGGAAAAGGAGATTGTTTGATGCAGATATACTTGATGATTGATTGATGTTCATGGATCCAGTCTGAAAATTTATGAAACGTGGTCCCTGGAAGAAAGAGAAGGTTGTAGCCTTCAGTAGGCCAGCACCTACGTACTAGTATCTTGGCTAGTACAAGAGCTAAGGGGGTTGTAGCTCCCTTCCAGGAGAAGATGGAGAACGAGAGAGGGTTGTAGCTCTCTGCAGGTTGTAGCCTGCGTACTGGTAAAGGATTGCACCAGTACAAAATCATTGTAAAAGGAGTTTCTAATTGAAAGAAGATAGAGACATATTGCAGCAGGTGGTTTTCACCCACATTGGGTTTCCACCTTATATCTGGTGTTCTTTTGTGTGACTATTTGCTTTTCTTGTTCCTGCTCATTATTTTATGATACTGACATACAAAGTAATGATCAATATTTGAAGAATTATTCAAAGTATAAATAAGGAAGATAGATTGAAAAGAATTTGATAATACTGATTCACCCCCCCCTCTCAGTATTATTTCCAACAATTGGTATCGGAGCAGGTCCTTCTGAAGAAGCTTGATCGCTTGAAGGAAGATCTAACATCATGAGAAACTACGAGAGGGAAGCATCAATCAGGCCACCGATTTTTGATGGAACAAACTTCGTATATTGGAAGGTAAGAGTTACTGCCTATCTTCAATCTTTGGGTACAGAAGTATGGGACATTATAGAAACAGGGTATACTTTTCCATCAGCTACTCCTACAGATTCAGCTGAGAAGAAGAAATATGAAACAAATGCAAAGGCGGTTAATACTCTTCTAGGATGTCTATCTCAATCTGAATTCGTGAAGGTTATGCAATATAAATCCGCAAAAGAAATATGGGACAAGATTGTTTTGAGCTACGAAGGAGATGAACAGGTAAAACGTGCAAAACTTCAAACCCTCAGGATTCAGTATGAGAATCTTAGAATGTATAATGATGAAAGTGTGGCTAACTATTTCCTTCGGGTAGATGAGATTGTTAATTGTATGAAAAACTTGGGTGAAGAAATAAAAGAGGCTGTTGTGGTTAAAAAAGTCCTAAGATCATTGTCCCCTAAGTTTGAATCTAAAGTGTCTGCAATAGAAGAAAAGGAAAATCTACGAACTCTTACTATGTCTCAGCTACACGGAATTCTAACTGCTTATGAAATGAGAAAAGGAGGTCCATCAGACAGGAGAGAAGCTGCTTTTAAGGCTTCAGGCAAAGGAGACTACTATGAATCAAGTCACGTGCCAGAAGAAGAAGAAGAATCAAATTTTGTCAGAAATCTTCAACGGGGTACTGGAAGGTTCAGAGGTAAGCTACCTTTTAAATGCTTTGCTTGTGGAAGAGTAGGTCATTATGCTTCCAAATGTCCTCATAAGGATAAGATTGACAAAGGAAAGGAACCTGCCAGATGGAACAAGAAACAGAATGCAAATAAGAAAAGCTACTACACTCATGAAGACAGTGATGGTCTATCAAATAGTGATGAAGATGAACGAGGTAATGACTATAAACTTTTAATGGCATTTGAAGATGATGATTACATGGATGCTATAGATGTGGATAGTTTTTATGAAGAGATTTCTAGACTTAAGACATGTATAGAAGAAAAGAATATGATCATTGATACTCTACAATTTCAAATTGATGAAAAAGAAAAATATCTTGAAAAGTTAGAAGGTGAAATTGTTGGCCTTAGAAAAGAAATTGAGAAAACAAAGGCTATTAATCTTAAGTTTGTCAAAGGATCTAAAACTCTGGATGAGATCATCAATGTACAGCGTTCTCTGCTAAACAAGACAGGTCTGGGGTATAATGGAGATACATCTCAAGCATCCACCTCAAAGAGTTATCTTGATGCAGCAAGAAGGAATGAGCAAAAGCACAATGGAGATCACCAGGTAAAGCAGGGACGAATTACATCAAGAACGAACAAAGACTATCAGGTAAACCAGGGGCAATCTGTCTTAAGGATGAACAAAAGCTACAACCAGCCACAGGTAAAATCTTCTCAATTTGCTTCAAGAATGGATGACAATAGAAATTACAATCATTTGGCCGGTAGATTTGATAATCGCAGAAGTTTCTTCAATGGGCAATGCTTCTCTTGCCATAACTTTGGTCACAAAGCAGCTCAATGTGTTGCATATAAAACAATCATGACTAGAGAAGCTCAAAAACAAAGAAGTATGATCGGGATTACAAAAAGGACCTATAACAACTTTTCGGCTCTTGAAAATGAAGTTGAATGTTCTATTTGCAATAACTTTGGTCATGAAGATTCTGAATGCAGGAGCAGGTTTCAGCAGACAAAGGAACAAGCCTCAAGCACCAGAACATGGAGAATAAAGGAACCACAAACAGAAAGATGTGGGATAGCATTTTATGCAGAACGACAAGAAAATCTATGGTACATTGATAGTGGATGTTCGAAACATATGACAGGTGATAAAGAAAAACTTGAATCATAGTCTGCTTTAGAAAAGGGAAAGAAAGTCTCTTTTGGAAATGATACTCCTGCAGCTATAAAAGGAAAAGGCACTTCTCAGTTAAAAGAAAAGGTCAAAGCTGGAAATGTTTTGTATGTTGATGGATTGAAGCATAATCTTCTAAGTGTCAGCCAGATGTGTGATCAAGGAACCGAGGTGATATTTAGATCAAACGGATGTCGTGTTCGTGATCTTGATACAGGTGAAATAGTGATCAAAGGTAGAAGAACTCCAAATAATCTATACATATTTGAAGAAGGACAACAACAATGCTATTTGAGCAAGGATGATGAACACTGGTTATGGCACCGGAGGTTGGGGCATCTAAGTTTTTCACAAATAAGGAAAGCATGCAAATATCAGGCAGTTCGTGGTCTTCCAGATATCAAAATTCCAGACAACACCATATGCAAATCATGTCAGTTTGGAAAGCAAACCAGAACTAACTTTCCAGAGAAGGAAGGATCAGCTAGCATGCCTCTTGAGCTAGTCCATACAGATGTATGTGGTCCATTTAGGAAAAGGACACCTCAAGGAGAAGAATACTTGATATTATTCATTGATGATTTCTCCAAGTTTGTTTGGTTAGGACTTATGAAGCACAAAGACGAAGCATTCGAGAAATTCAAATCCTTCAAAGCCTTGGTTGAAAATGAATCAGGTTACAAAATTAAGTGCCTCAGGTCTGACAGAGGTGGGGAGTTTACCTCAGATGAATTTTTCGATTTCTATGAAGAACATGGGATAAGAAGAGAATTCTCTACAGCTAGAACTCCTCAGCAAAATGGAGTGGTGGAAAGGATGAACAGAACAGTCCAACAAATTGCTCGTGCTATGCTGGATGAGTCTGGAACTCCCGCAACTTTCTGGGGTGAAGCCGCATATGCTGCGGTTGTTATTCTCAACAAAACAAATGTCCGAGTGAACAGCACTCAAACTCCTCATGAGCTCTGGTATGGTGAGACTCCTTCGGTAAAGCACTTCAAAATCTTTGGGAGCAAATGCTATATTAAGAATACTGATGAGCAACTTAGCAAACTTGAACCTAGAGCAGATGAAGGCATTCTTCTTGGTTATTCTCCACACAGCAAAGCATATAAGTGCTACAATAAAAGACTTGGAAGAATTCTTGACAGCATTGATGTAGTGGTTGATGAAAAGGGATACATTCCTAGGCAAGTAAATCATGAAAATATCGAAGAAGATGAAGACTACCCTCAAAGACAGAATGATGAAGAAGAAGAACCTCAAGAAGCACCAGAGGAACAGATAAGGATAGAAGAGAAGACTCCATCCTGGTACGTTCAGAAGAATCATCCAGAATCTCAGATTTTGGGACAGAAAGAAGCATGTGTACAAACAAGAAGAACAATTGCAGAAGCTTCAAGCTATTTGGCATTACTCTCCTCCACTGAACCACAAAATGTAAAAGAGGCATGCAAAGATGAATGTTGGGTCAAAGCAATGGATGAAGAACTTGAGCAGATCGAAAAGAACAACACTTGGGAGTTGGTTCCTAGACCAAAGGATAAGAATGTTATAGGGACAAAATGGGTCTTCAAAAATAAGTTGAATGAAAATGGGGAAGTAATTAGAAACAAGGCAAGACTTGTTTGTAAAGGGTATGCGCAGCAAGAAGGAATAGATTTTGAGGAAACTTTTGCTCCTGTTGCAAGACTTGAGGCCATCCGAATGTTCCTTTCTCTCTCAAGCTTTCAAAAGTTCAAAGTATTTCAAATGGACGTGAAATCAGCCTTTCTGAATGGAGACTTAGAAGAAGAAGTATACATTGAGCAGCCAGATGGTTTCATTCTTGGAAATGATCCAAATCTTGTATGCAGACTGAAAAAGGCTCTCTATGGTCTTAAACAAGCTCCAAGGGCTTGGTACTATCGTTTGGACAAATATCTTCATCAACAAGGTTTTTCAAAAGGATCAGCAGATAGCAATCTTTATATAAAAATTGAAAATGACAAATTGCTAATACTTGTTGTGTATGTAGATGACATTATCTTTGGCAGCAATGAAGAATCTATGAGTCAAAGCTTTGCCTTGGTGATGCAGAAAGAATTCGAAATGTCCTTGCTTGGAGAATTGACATATTTTCTTGGCCTGCAAATCCAACAAAAGGAAGGAGGGATCTTCTTGTCTCAAACCAAGTATCTCAAGCAGATTTTGAAGAAATATGGCATGGAAGATGCAAAACTAGTATGTACACCCATGGTCACAGGATGTAGCCTCAGTGCAAATGATGAATCAGCAGCAGTACATCAACCAACCTACAGATCTATGATTGTAAGTCTACTTTATTTGACAGGTACCCAACCAGACATCATGCATGCAGTGGGAATAGTTGGAAGATTTCAGGCAAATCCAAAGGAAACTCATCTTCAGGCAGTAAAGAGAATCTTCAAATATCTTCAAGGGACTCAAAATTATGGCTTATGGTATCCTAGAGATACAGATCTCACACTTCATGCGTATACTGATGCAGATTGGGCCGGAAGCGTGGATGACAGGAAGAGCACAAGTGGTGGTGCATTCTTTATGGGTTCTAGATTAGTATCTTGGTTCAGCAAGAAACAGAGTTCGATTGCCTTGTCTACAGCTGAAGCAGAATATGTTGCTGCTGCATCTTGCTGCACTCAACTCCTTTGGATGATGCAGACCTTGCAGGATTTTCAAATCACTTGTACACCACCCATCTCCATCTTATGTGATAATACAAGTGCAATCAGCATTTCAAAGAACCCAGTCATGCATTCAAAAACCAAGCACATACCAATCAAGTATCACTTTCTTCGGGAACAAGTGCTTGAACAAAAGGTCAAGTTGGAGTATGTTCCTTCTAAGGAACAGGTTGCTGATATACTCACCAAACCATTGACTAGGGAGACCTTTGAATACCTCAGGAAAAAGCTGGGGGTTGTTGATGCATCATCTTGTTGTTGAATCTCTTCTGATTGTTGGTTGTACGCAAGGTTCATCTGAAGTATATGCGTACATGTGCTGGGTTGCGGATTGGTCAAAGATCGAATGGCACAGGTTCAGGGGGAGCATATCATGCATTGTTGGCATTATGGAGGAAGTACAGAAGGAGATCATGGATGCTGGTCTGAATATTGCTGCAATACGTCTCTATTTCTTTCATGGTCATTTATGGTGTTTGATGGATTATGGTTCTTCTTTGCAGATCTGGTTTATAGTCAGGGGGAGCATGTTCTTAGGGGGAGCATAACCCTTTTCCCTTGATGTCAAAGGGGGAGAATGATCGGTTGTTGTTGCCATCAAGTCCAAAGGGGGAGATTGTTGGCATTATGATACATTACATATGTTGTACTTGATGGCAACCCACTCATCTCAGATGATAAATTATAGTGCAGCAAAGTTCACGCACTTTCATGAAGATAAAAGTTTCTTTCATGTAGAGAAAAGTTCACGCACTTTTATGCAGAGAAAAGTTTATTTCATGTAGAGAAAAGTTCACGCAATTTTATGCAGAGAAAAGTTTATTTCATGTAGAGAAAAGTTCACGCACTTTCATGCAGAGAAAAATCCCTTTCATGAAGAGAAAAGTTCATGCACTTATATGCAGAGAAAAGTTTATTTCATGTAGAGAAAAGTTCACGCACTTTTATGCAGAGAAAAGTTTATTTCATGTAGAGAAAAATTCACGCACTTTTATGCAGAGAAAAGTTTATTTCATGTAGAGAAAATTTCACGCACTTTCATGCAGAGAAAAGTACCTTTCATGAAGAGAAAAGTTCACGCACTTTCATGGTTGGCTCATGGTATTAGTCCGACAGTTTTTGATCCTATGGTTTTGGTCCGTGGTATTGCATCCAAAAGTGTTGATCTCACGCACTTTCATGGTTGGTTCATGGTATTATCCTATAGTTTTTGATCCTATGGTTTTGGCTCGTGGTATTGCATCCAAAATTGTTGATCTCACGCACTTTCATGGTTGGTTCATGGTATTAGTCCAACAGTTTTTTGATCCTATGGTTTTGGACCGTGGTATTGTGGAAGGCCTAAGACTATAAAAGAGGAAGGAGATCATTTGGCAAAGTATCATCGAATAAATTGAATATCTAATAAGTGCTAGATCTGAAATATTTGTGATTGGCTTATGGTGCAGATCTGGATCTGAATGAAGGAGGAACCTTAGCGCATAAAGAAGGATAAGTTCTATTGATGGGTCATAATCTTTATGCTTGAATTATAGTATCTTTGCATGATTTTGATCTGTTATATGAGGCGCATGCTTGATCTATAAATTTGACAATCTGGGTTAATTAGTGTCTGAATATTTGAAAGAAGGAATTATCCTTTATAGATATGCATGCAGGTTTCAGGTTGTTGAAGTAGCGTATATCTTTAAATGATGATCTAGCTGCCTCTATCTATTGCTGCAGTTTTCTGGGTTCAGAATTTGGTGTGTGGTTACTGTTACTGTGTTCTGGGTACAGCTGTCAGAGAAGTGTTTACTTGATTCAGTGCTAATTGGGAAAAGGAGATTGTTTGATGCAGATATACTTGATGATTGATTGATGTTCATGGATCCAGTCTGAAAATTTATGAAACGTGGTCCCTGGAAGAAAGAGAAGGTTGTAGCCTTCAGTAGGCCAGCACCTACGTACTAGTATCTTGGCTAGTACAAGAGCTAAGGGGGTTGTAGCTCCCTTCCAAGAGAAGCTGGAGAACGAGAGAGGGTTGTAGCTCTCTGCAGGTTGTAGCCTGCGTACTGGTAAAGGACTGCACCAGTACAAAATCATTGTAAAAGGAGTTTCTAATTGAAAGAAGATAGAGACATATTGCAGCAGGTGGTTTTCACCCACATTGGGTTTCCACCTTATATCTGGTGTTCTTTTGTGTGACTATTTGCTTTTCTTGTTCCTGCTTATTATTTTATGATACTGACATACAAAGTAATGATCAATATTTGAAGAATTATTCAAAGTATAAATAAGGAAGATAGATTGAAAAGAATTTGATAATACTGATTCACCCCCCCTCTCAGTATTATTTCCAACAAAATCAATGCCCCATTTTGAAAAAGGACCACCATCAATGATTGGGTGAAGAGGAGTAGGGAGTGCACACATTTTTTGATCATAGATTTGACAATTATGAAATTTCTGCACTGTAGTTATACAAACTTTGAACATGGAAGGTGAGAAACATCTAGCATGCAAGATTTTTTGGGCAATGGCAAGCCCTGACATATGACTGCCACATGCTCTGGAATGACAGTTATTTAATGTTTTTTCAGCTTCATCATGTTTCAAACATCATATAAAAATAGAATCATCACCACAATGATAAATTGTATTGCCAATAATAGTATATTGTTGAGATTGGTACCAAATATGATGATGGTCAATTTGAGATAATTCAAGTCGAAAAGTTTGAGTTTGAAGATAGACAATAATATCTCCATACCAAGGGTCTAATGTACTGATAAGAAAGAGTGATTCATCTGGAAGAGAATCCTCTACCACAGTTTTTGTTTCAGAATAGGGAAAGTCACATATCAATTCAACAAACACCAATGATTTCTTTGACTTGGATTTCATAAATTCTAAATCAAATTCCTGCAAGATAACTATCCATTTGGAATATTGCGCCCCTAGAAATTGTCTCATAATAATGTAAACCATAGGGTTTCAATATGAAATCACTGTTGTTTTACATAAAATAATATAGTGACAGAATCTTTGGATGACTTGTACAACTACCAAGGCCAATTTCTCCACATGTGCATATTTTATTTCAGATTTCGTAAGATTCCTACTTAAATAATAAATCACATGTTCTTCATTCAATTCATCTTCCTAAACTAATACCATGCCAATGGTGACATCAGATGTGGATAAATACAAAATTTAATCTTGAAGATAATCGGGTGGATGCAACAAAGGTGTGTGAGTCAACGCGTGTTTGAGTGCATCGAAAGATTTTTGAGCAGTTTCATCCCATACAAAAGAGATTCCCTTTTCAAAAGCTAAGTAAAACCTTTAGTTAGCTCTACATAATTTGGAATGAATCAACGTAAAAAGTTTTCTTTCCCTTGCAAAATTTGGAGTTGGCGCAAATCGGAAGGAGGAAAATTCAGAATAACCTCTACCTTAAGGGGGTCAACATGAATGCCTTCTTTTGACAACAAGTCCCAATAATCGACCAGATTATAAACAAAAACACACATTTGTGAGGATTTAAGTGTATATTTTAATGTCGAAATCTGATAAAGATTTCTTTTCAATGTACTAGATGATATTCATGTTTCATTGAATGAGTTGGTAGATCATCTAAATAGGGTTGTACAATATGCTTAATATCGTGAAAAGTGTAAGACATAGCTTGTTGAGAGGTGGAGCCAACATTCTTTAGTCCAAATGGGAGTTTTTGATAAGAAAAATCCCCCCATGGACAAATGAACATAGTTTTATGTTTATCTGTAAGGCGTATGTTGATTTGATTGTACCCATAAAATCGTCCATGAAAGAGAATATTTCATTATGGGCGCAATCATCAATTATTTGACCGATATAGGGAGTAATATAATTGTCTTTTGGAAAATACTTATTAATGTCTCTGTAATCGATGCATACTCTAATTGTCCCTTATTTCTTATTAACATGAACAATGTTGGAAACCCAATCAGTCAAGGGAATAAGATAGATAAAACCAGCTTTAAGAAGTTTTTCAACTTTAGCTTTGATAGCGGTGTCATTTCAAGGATGCACTTGACGTAATCTTTGTCTGATAGGCTTATCATCTGGGTAGGTCTTATTTTCATGAAAAACAATACTTGAGTTGATTCCTGGCATTTCCTTATAAGAACAAGCAAAAATGTCACAGAATTCTTGGAATAGGGCTTTGTAAGTCTGAATTTCTTCAAGTGAATATGAAGAACCTATGTGAATGTTATTTGTAATTCTAGATTTCACTGAGATATTAATCAGAATGGTTGTAGATATATTTCTGAAATTCTTTTTAGATTTATATTCAAGAATTAATATAGGGCATTCAAGATCATCTATGATCTCAGGTGAAAAAATTATAGAAAGGTTATTCTCAATGTTTTCAAAGTTGGGAAGAAAATATGAACGATGATGATAATCATCCCAAGGCATTTCATCCAAAGTCATAATTTCCATGATACTCTCATATGTTGGAAACATGTTACCGAAAGGGTCAAGAAATGATATTGGTTCCAACCAAGATGATTGAGAATACTCATCAATTATCGGATTCACTTGATCATTTTTAATGGGTAGCGGGTCCAGAAATGATTGAAATACCTAGTAAGCTAATTCAAATGGTCTTAGAGGAATTTGGTTGCCATATGTGGCCAGTTCATATTCTGAAGGCACAATTCAAGTATTTTATGATTCTGAAGTGCTTGATGAGATCATATTGACCTGGGAAACACTAGAAGAAAAGTTAGGTGGAGGGAGTGAAAAAGTTCCCATAAATGATGAATCCTTAAGAAGACCAACACCAATATCTTCATGAGTAGTCGTCTTTCCCACAAAAGGTACACTACTAGTAGAGCTAGGGTCTGAAGTATAATAAGATAATTGGTATACTTTCACTATCCTTCCTTGATGAGGAAATAATATCATTCAGAAGAGTGATGAGACCATTGTAGACATTGCATAGGTCCAACTTTGACCAAGTAAAATATTGTAATCAAGTTGAGCGTCAAAAACTTCTACCTCGATTGAAACTATTTTACCTTCTAATTCTATTGGTAGATCATTCAAAATACCATAAGGACAAAAACCTCTTCCATCAAAGGATTTTAGGTTGTTATTCATAGTTGGAGAACCCAAATCTTTCCAACAAGAAATAAACATAATACACGTAGAGGATTCTTCGTCAATTATTGTACGAAATACTCGTTTGGTTTTGACAAAAACTAGTATCTGAAATTCTAGTTGATGTGGGAGTCTAGGTATATGACTTTCAAGATCGAAGACTATGAGATTAGATTCTTGAATATCAATTTCTCCAATAGATGACAATAGTAATTTCCTTTGCACTATACATGTTTTCAACACTTCAAGGGCCAACATTGTTGAAAGGGACTGAGCTATGTCTTCAACAATGTTGTAATTCTGAGCTGCTCTAGCATCTATATTAAAACATGACTTTCAAAAAACACCTTTGGGAGGCAAACAGATCACCATGTCAGGGTTTGATTTCTCAATCTGTAAATGTTCAAAAGGAGATGGAATTAATACAAAAGGTTGACCATATTGACGAGTATCATTTTTGTTTGTTATAGGACTTTTAGAACCATAATCTTTAGATCTTGTTTCTATCGAAACTTGTGAAGACATCATCATGATATCTGTCGATGTGGATGAAGAGGATGGATTATGTGCAACCATTTTAATATCTTGAGAAGTGAAAGCATCCTTCAAAATAGTAGGTGTAGGATAATCTTTTATAAATTTACTAACCTCTGCACGATGGTGGCATTCCTTTGTATAATGATCTTCATTACAAATCAGACAAGGATAACAAGGTTTATTTTTTTCTTTAGAAGGTTCATTTTTCATTGGTTTCTCCTTTTGAGAATCATTTTGTTTTTATTTCCCTTTCCCATTTTTCTTACCTCTAGGTTGTTGAGATTTTCTAGGAGATGATTCTACTGCATTAATTTCAAAAGTAATTTCTAGGGAAATATTTTCACAGGGTGAATCTTGTATATCCAAAATCTAAGTGTTTTTAGAATTTTTCTTGGATGATTTACTTTTTGACTACTAGCTAAAAGAACCAATTACTCCTTTAGAGCTGTGAGATCATGTAGGAGTTGAATCTGGCTAAGCGAGGTAAATTTGGGATCTTTTTGTAAAAAGTGCTAGATTGTGAATAGACAAGGTCTAGGTATTGGGCATGAGAAATCACCTACTCTTCCATTACAACACCTCCTTTAGCAACATATTTTATAATATCCGAAAGTAAAGATTTAGTAAACCATTCAACTAATATTTGGTCTGGAATATAAACTTTGACTAAACGACATCTACGCCTCCATTCATGTATATGATCTGAAATGTAGGTAGATGTAGATTGTTTTAATGAAGTCAAAAGTTTGGTACCGTGTCATATCAAATGGGTAACTGAAAATGCATTAAAAATGTTGTTTCTAAAGAATTGAAATTGTGGAAAGAGGCACGTGGTAACTCAATGTACCATTTTGTTGCTAAACCTGTTAAAGTTCGTTGGAAAAGGTGTAATTTGATAGAATCATCAATCAATGAATTTGAAGCACACCATAGATGATATGTCATGACGTGATTTGATGGATCCTCTCTTAATTTACCTTCACATTTCGGTATATCACTTGGAAATCTAGTAGGAATGGTCAGACAAAATGGATAATAATAAATGGGATCATTTGTAAGCCAAGACAAATTTGGTAAATCTAGGGTTGCTATAAAATGTAACTGTCAATTAATTTCTTGTTGTGGATACTGATAACCTTGAGGATTACGTTCAGCCCTAGAGGAGGATACCTATGATAACCTAGAATAGCTTTAGCAGTTGATATTTGCATCCTTCTAGGGTAACCAGGGTAAGACATACCAGGTTTTGATTGAGATGGGATTTGAAAAGTATGACCAGGGTATGGTTGACTTTGAAAAGGTTGATTCTGATATGTTTGACCCTATACCATTTGACCTAAGTATAATTTCCCATGCAAATGTTGACTTTTTAAAGGTTGACCTTGGAAAGTTTGACTTCAATATTGTGTTTGAATCATTCCTATACTAGGTTATCCGATAGGAATCTATGTTGTAGGCTAAAAATTAGGACCAATTTGATAAGTAGATGCTTGAGGGATAGTCTGTGTAGGTTGTTGAACCAACATTTGAGGTGTAACTTGTACGACCATTCATGGCATAGATTGGACAGGCATTTGAGGCGTACTTGGAACCGGTTGTTGAATAATTGTTTGTGCACTAGGTTGAACAGATGTTTGAGGACTACTCTAGACAAGCTATTGAACATACACTTATGGAGTACCTTGAGCAGTTTGTTGAATAAGTTTTTGAGAAATTCCTTGGATAGGTCATTGGAAAGGTGTTTGCAGGTTCCCTGGATAGGTGTTTATAAAATTCCTTAGATGAGCTACTAGATAGGTATTTATGGAATAGGTTGTCTAGTAGGCTGAACAGGTTGATAAAAAGGAACTTGTGGAGTGGATTGAACAGGTTGTTGAACATAAGAGGGGTTCCAAATAGTATTCATTCCTAGATAAGGAGCACCAATCAAGGGTTGAGATACAACAGGTTGACTTGGACCGACCTGAGGTACCTAACCAAAATTTGTATAATTTTCAGAAAGAGGTTGTCCTACAATTGTAGGATATGTTCTGACAATAGGTTGTCATCCAGGTGGAGGATAAGATGGTTTCCCCCCAAGTGAATAATAAATGCCATTCCGGGTTACTTGAGGATTACATGTATTATCATATATCATGTTAGCGTATTGATCTGATGCCAAAGGTATTTCGGGCGTAGAGGTCATGCTTTGAGTAGTAGAGGTAGATAAACCAGATGGCCAAGTAGAAACTTGAGGAGAAGGAGAGGCTCCAAAAAAAGTCCCATAAAGTGATTGGCACCCAGCGGGAAAGGAAGGCCCACCATATAATAAATACTCTAGAGAGCTTGCATACATAGAAGTTTCAGTAGGTTGGCCCACTTGAGGAATTTCTGAAATGTTTCATCTAGGTGAAAAATAGAAAGATGTCCGTAAATGAGGAATACCTTGACCTAAATAGTTCAAGGGGGTAATACCAAGGATCTTGTCGAAAAGGATCAAAAGGAACTCTTAGAAAATCTAGTGGATTACCAACAGTAAAAGGGGTATGGGGTGATTCTTTCTCCTCTTCTTTAGGAATATCTTCAATACTTATAAGACCATGAGACAAACCAGTTTTAATTATAGTTCTTCTTCGAGGTGAAGTCAATGCAAGAGTAGGGGCTATAGTAGCTAAAGGTGATTAACACTCCGAAATATTAGATTCAGGTTCTGCAACGTTTGGTTCAGTTAATTTTGTGTCTAAATTTCCTCCGGTATTGGATTCTTCTTGAATAATCTTAGTAACTTCAAGTCTATATTGAGCCACACCTGATTCTCTTTCGTGTGGTTGAATCTCTTCAATCTCTACTATTTATGATTCTACAATTGTATATGTCTCGAGTTAATCTTATATTCCAGATCTTGTTGATTTCGACCTCTTTTTATTTAATCTTCTCCAATTGCCTAGGTGTATATTTAGGGGGTAGACCCTTCATTCTACGAGTGTCTCAATAAATAAACCACGATGAATTTTATTAAAGGTGTATTCCACTTTTATTCAATCAAATGAATAAAAATAAATAAAAATAAAAGGGGTAGCTAGGTATCAAGGGATTACCAAGAAACTATGAACTGCAATATACCACCTTGGTAAACCAAGGATTTACATATGGGAAAGCAATCTCCCCAAATGTTGTGTTTGGTGTATCACAATGTACAATGCGTTTGACTCGGTTACTTATAGACAGTATGCAACCTACTCAAGGTACGCGGACGTGCAATTTGTGTTAGCATTGTCTAATGCAAGCCTGCATGATAGGAAGCATCCCCATAGACTTTTCATACGTGGAATTTTGTCTGATATACCCAAAGGTACGTGGGGAAAGTTCCCATATACTTACATACGTGGAATACCGACTACCCGCAAAATGTGTCGCACACAAGAAATGACAACTTCTATGTTTATGGACATTGGAACATGTCTTCTAACCTAGAACCACTATGTTCAGTTGATTACAAATTTGATTGATTTTACACTTCCTCTTTCATTAAAGTCGATTTTATAGAAGTGGTTTAAATGATATCATTTTTCGCTTTCAAACCTAATGCAGCAAATATGCAGAAATGAATCTTTTGCTTCAATGAATTTATAACTATGGTAAGAGAGAGTCTTTTAAATGTTCAAACAGAGTGCAAAAATACTAATTTAACCATATTTCTTTCAAACAATTGCTAAATTTTCACTTTCAAATTGAACCAAATGCAAAAAATTAACTTTTGAATTTCAATTCACCCAAAAATTTGAAGATCATAAAAAAATTCTTAACATACAACACCCAAAAATTCTTTCAAAATACAAAAATAAAGGCAACAAAACCTTAAGATGAATCTTTCAAATGAATGCCATGAATATCATATTGTCTAAAGTATAATTCTAAGTTACTTTACTATTGAAAGAAGGATAGATTTTCATTTCAAATTCAACAAAAGAAGCACTTTTATGAGAGAAAAATACTTAATCTTGAAAAACTCTATTTTTCATTAAATAAATGATTCTTCCCAATTAGGTTAACAAACGCTAAATACCATCATTTGAAAGAAGAAAGAAAGGCAGCCACAAACTCATCAATCACCAATCATTCCTTTGATAAATCAACAAATCATTAAATGAAACCTTTAACCCTATTTTGTAAAGATAAGAATTTCTCAAGAAGACAATTCAAAACACCCAATTGAATTAAAACAAACTTTCTAAGAATGTAAACAAATCCAACAAAGCATAACAATCAAAAGTTCCTGGAATCAGCAAATGAAAAACCTATTTTTTCAAAAAATTCAAAGATTTTCACAGGAAACCAATTGAATTCAGTGCAAATCCACACTGTTGCTGAAGGCTAAATTCACATATTTGTACACTGTGACTAAAGGGAAAGTGCAAAAGCTGAGAAAAATTAAGAAAAAAATAAAACAAAGCCAAAAAACTGTAAAATTCAAACTTTCAATATCTAAAATACAGTGAGGTAAGGCCATAGAAAGATATTTAAAAGTCATAAGAGGAGATGATGAAAAAAAATTGATCCCCAGTATCATCACCAATTTTTTATGGCAGAAAAATCTCTTTTGTGGAAAGAGTGATCTCCCTAGACTCTAAAGAGATCTAGTAACAAACAAAACAAGTGACTTCTACCTTTCCTTAATTCATAACTGATGTATAAAGTATGATATTTGCAAGATCCTCTTACCTTTCTACAAAATTCTTGTGGAAGTCCTTCTGATGCTTTTAAAATCCTTTCTGCTGGTTTAGGGGGTCCTAACCCACATTCAGAGTTAGTTGCGCCAACCAACAAATCCCTACACTATTGGCCCTTTTAGCAACAACACGCATAACGCAAGCTGCAGTCTCACCCGAAGTAGTATGGGGGGATGCAAGAACCATTTTTCTACATCCAGAGATGAGTGTGATGTCTTTTAGCACCTGAGATCTGCCTTCGCACAGATTGATAAGCCCTTAGGGCTCAACACTACAACTCTACTGAAACAACCTTCAGACCTTCGCAAAGGTCTACAATTAGCCTTTGCAGACCCTTAGAAATTGATTTATCCACTTACGCACATTAGAGAACAATCCTAAATTAGTGTTCACACAGATCTACTTAATTTATTTAGTAAACATAATAGAATTCATCACAGTCTTCGCAAATGTACTTAACATACATTGTGTACATTTATTAAGACTTATGCGAGAGAAACGCGCATCATTAGATCAATATTTCATAAACACATTATTCATCCACAACATATATCATAAACAGAAGTAAACAAAGATAAACAGATATACACAGGATTTCTTCGGTAACTTTCTTTATTTATCTTCAATTCAACTTTACAGACTCAAAACTACCCTATGCACTCAGCTGCAGGGGTCTGTGCACTCAGCTGCAGACTCTACCTAGGCCTTTGTGCACTCAACTATAGAGCCTTTCTCTCCTATCTAACCCACTTCTCTGCGCTATTACTTCTAAGACTCCATCCGTTATCCCTATAGACATGCCTTAGACTCTCTAAGACACACCTATTTATAGCCTTTTTCATACAATCCCATGGTCCGCGGACCATGAGTGGATCTCAAAACCGACTCAATATTTACATAAACAAGGGGCTAAAACCCCTTTGACTCCTAATCATCTACGCACTCTGCATCCATAAATCATGGAGACTTTACATTACTTACAAAAATATGTCAAAACTTGGGTTATTTTAACCCCAAAACTAACCCAGGGGACCCCATCCCTACAGGCCCCCAACACAAATATCGTGACTCGCCCTCGAGTCACTCGGCTAGTACGATGATCTTGCTATGAATATCCCCCAACTCCACCTAAATTACTGCGACTTCGGCATTGCTCTGAGTGGTTGCCTACTTAACTTCCTCGACTAACTTCTGTGTGGCTAGTCCTTCTATGGCCAGCCTCATTGTCTGTTGAGTCTGTTGCAATCCCTTTAGCTTATCCTGAATAGTGGTCGTGACCTGGTACGCCTCCTCTAACCAAGGCTACATCCTAGCCTTAAGAAAGGCCTCCTTATTCTCTGCTACCTCTACCTGCACAAGGAGCTTCTTCCCCTCCCGTAATTTGGCTAGGTGCTGAGCCAGTGCAATGGATCATGTCATTGCCCTAACTTTGTCATACTACCACTGCAGCTCCCTCATCTTTGTATTCAGTGTCTACAGGTTTAGATCCTCCTGTAGATTTGTTACCAACTCCATGGCTTGCTCAAATAATGTTGTGCAGTCTGCAACTATGGAATCCAAAGTGGCCATTCCTTCCTTGATCGCGGCTCCGCCCTACTGCCGGACCTCCGGCAGAGTAGTGGGCTGCAACTTTAATTGTAGCTTGGGAATATTCATGTTGAGTTCAAACTGAACTTGGTTAACCTCAACTTTGGCTTCACACACACTATCAACTAGTTTTATGATCTTTGATTCTAGTTGTGTGTCCTCGGGGATATGAAGCTCAGGCATTGTCTTGCATTCCTCCATGACTGCTGACTCCAGTCGTGAACTGTGTGCCTTGAGCGTCTCTTTCTCCTACAGAACTTGCATCTCTTCAACAAAAAACTATTGATTATTGACTTTGATTTTTCTGACAGCACTAAGTGCTCATTGTTTCCTCATGCGAAGCTCTTCCATGACTCCCTGTAGTAATGCATACAATGACTCTAGTGATTTTGCGGCAAGGTTTAGGCCCATATTTGGGACCTTGTCAAGGAGGATGTGTTGTTCCTCAGTGTCAGTGCGGACCAAACCTACAGGCAAGGGGAAGACTTGCACATCCTGTGGCCACGGAACCATCTCCGTGGCTATACTTTTACCCCATGCCAAAATTCCTTGTGCATCGCTCACCTTCCCAATATATTCTTGGATCTTGTTTGCTTGGAGCTGCAACTCTTGGAGATCCTTCTGTACTCCTCCAAAAGTCTACATTTATTGTTGTTCAAACTACTACAGTACTTCTATTTTGGTGTGCCTTACTTTATCATCGATTTCATTAAGATCACTTTCTGTGAGCGCCATGGGATCAACCTAGTTTTTTTGGGCTTTCAGCTTTTTCCTCAATCCAGCTTGCTGCTCCAGTTCACGCATTTTCAGAATGAAAGGGGTGCACTGCCCTTCTTCACCTTTGCCGCCTTTTCCTGTAAGCTCTTCTGTTTTTATTTCCAACGAAGGTGACTTGTCACCTTTCTAGGTCTAGCGCTGCTCCTGTTCTTCCTTCTCCTTGGAAACGCGTTCCTTTTCAACACAGGCCTTCTCTGCAGCGTCCTCATTTTTCTGTGCGACCAAGTTCTGCTTAGCTGCCTCCTTCCTTTTCTTCATGACAACACTCTTCACGCACGTTCTTGCCCCAGTAGCTAGATCTAAAGGGGCACGCCACTTTGCAGGCCATTTGGTGACCACCTCTTGTACATCCATCTCTATTACCAAATATGGCAAGTCATGCCACTTCTGCGCTGGATGCTTTTGCGCTTGGATATACACCCTGTGGAAGTCAGCCTTGAATGTTGCATAGGCTGGCAGTTATGTGTACAAGGTTGGTTAAAACCTACACGTTAGTTAATAGTCATGCAGAAAATTGATTCCATACGGACCCAAATGTTTTTTGTCTCTATGATCTGTGTGGGGTCCTTGGTAGCCCATAAGGAAGCAAATTGTGCTGCTTCCAGTAATCCTTCTTCAAGTGGAGGAAACTAGCTATCCTCTGAAAGTTCCCATGCAACCAACATAATAGACAACAATAACCAAGCATAATGAAATGACTTGGTTTCATCGTGGGCCTCGTAGCAATTTGCCAAAACTCCTGACAGAGATACCTGGACTAATTGAATTGCACGCCCTTTGTGCACTATGTAGCTAGGGACACTACGGGCGATGAACTTCACCACATGGCATTTCATCATTGCCATTCCGGCCAATATTTGCGCAGCCAATTGAACTGTGGGGTCTGAGATAGATAAAATTGAGTACTCGTGTGACTTCTTTACAAGTTTGTAATCTTTCTTCATTCTTTCTGCAAGCTCCTTCTCCCCCGTCTTTCTGCCAAACTCCTTGGCTGGGTTCAGACCTTCATATGGCAGGTGCGTAATCCTGTGAATGAGCATATCGGTGATGGGTATAGGCCCTCCTAGCCATAGGAACCCATCGCACACCAAGGTAAGCAGCTGGCGTACACAAATTTTGTTAATGGTGGTGCAGTGGTAATGTGGCACCCATAACAAGTTGAGAAACCTTGATTGCTCGACACCACAAACCCATTCCTTCATTTCCAGCGTTGTAACACTTGTTTCCTCCTAATAAATTCTCTTCATGTATTTATCCATCGCTAAGTGTGGGAATGTAGTGTGATCCGTGAGGTCCAATCCTCCATCTTCAATAGTGGGACTTGCGTGAGCCACAGACCTTCAAAAGTAACCTGCTCAGGTAGCAGGGGCGTGGAAATTTTGAATTTCTTTGACTCTGGGTCCTTTGTGATTTTCGCCTTTCCCTTTCTCGGAGGGATATACCCAGGTAGCTTTTTTATAGGCTCCACACCTTCAGCGTCAATATCCTACATTCCCTAGCCTTCGTCTGCCTCCAAGTCTACAACCTTCTGCTTATCTTTTGTTGGTTGGTTATCTTTATTCTGTGTTGGTGTCATGGTATGATTCCTTGGGGAAGCACATACCTGCACCGTATTTTTCTTCTTTTCCTTTGTTACAGGTTGCTTTTCTTTCATGGCGGGTTTTTTGTCTATCACCATGGACTATTTTGGCCTTGGTGACCTCGACATCGTGGGCACTGTAGGTGTAACTTCAACGCTGGATACTTCAGGTCCTGGAGCGTCGAATACAACAGCTTTCGAACTCAAGGCTTTGGTGGGGTTGGTGGTAGTCATCCTCTCCATAAAGAATTCATGGGCTTCAAGAGAAATGTTTGTGTGCATAAATAATTCCTCCCAAAACGCTCGGCTCATGAGCGACAGAAAGCAAATTTCAACAACAACTCTAAGGGTGCAAATTGTTCTTTGTTGGGCCAGCATGCAGAATTTATAGCGGGTTTTGAATTCAAATCTGACTGTTCCTCGCAGATTTTAACAATTGATGCTATTTTGGCAATAGATCTTCAAAGATTTTTTCCTTAAATGCTGCCAACCCGCTCCTCTTAACCATCTTCTGGCTATCAAGTCATGAACAATGACTCCAACGATCACTTTTCTGTTGTGTTGCGCGGCACCTCCCTCCATGGTGCAGCTTCCTGTGCGCAGCTTCATATGTTGCAACTTCACCATTTTCTGCCCGGCCTAGCTGCCATGTAGTCCTCCAACCCTGACAGTGTAGTTTATAGTCTCGCGATCCCTTGTAGTTTCTTGGAGCACTAAGACTGTCCTACTGCCATATAGTCATTGCACAGGATCCCCTATATACACCTTTAATCGAATCTCATTCACTCTTCCCAGAAAAGGTTCTCCATTCATCTTGGTAAGCTAAACTATGCCTCCATCTATAATTTCTTTGATAATATATGACCCTATCCAATGCATCTGAAATTTCTCCGCAAACTTAGTGAATTTACTATAATATAATAAGACAAGATCATTTACCTTGAACGTACAAAGCTTGATGTGGTGATTGTACCATGATTTTTCACACTCATTCTGTACTTGCTGATGGAATCTTGCCAAGAATTAGTCGTCTTCAAGCTCCATCAGCTATGTGAGCCATTATCCAAGGCCTTGCGATCCGCCATACCTGTGAGAGCTACTATGCGTAGACTAGGCACAATATACTCTGACGGCATTAGAGCTTCGACAACATAGACCAATCTAAATGGCGTTTTTCTTGTTGGTTTCTTGTAAGTAGTCTTGTAGGCCCATAGTACCGCAGGTACTACACATCCCAGTCATTTCATTGTGTGTTGCAGATCTGCATCAGCGCATTCTCCAAAATTTTGTTGAAGGCTTCAACAGTACCATTGTCCCGTGGATGATATGGTGTACTCTTCTAATGGTAGACCTGGAATTCTTTTGTTAATGCGTTGATTCTTTCATTTAGAAAGTGTGTACCTCTATCGCTCATACTCAAACAAAAACTTTTCTGTTGTAGACCCTATACAATCCTTAACTATCTGTGCTTAAGCCCATCTAGTTAGATATTGTGTCACAGTGATGATATAGTGCGCACCAATTTTCTTCCCTAGGGGTTGAATTGGCCCAACAAAATCAATCACCCATTTTTCAAATGGATACAATGATACTTGAGGTTGTAATGGAAATTCATCCCTTCGCAATGGTCTACCAATTCTCTGACATGCATTGCATGCCTTACAATAAGCTTTGGAATCCTTGTGCAACGTCGACCACCATAGACCTATGCGTAAAATATTCTGCGCAGTTTCCTTTCCTGCATAATGTCCTCTCGCAACCCCTCCATGAGCTTCAACAAGAATATTGTCTCTCTCAAAGTCTGGCACATATCTTCACAATATTTCATCAACACCCATCTTATACAAATGTCCCACAATCATTGAAAAATCTGTCGCGCACACTACGAGTTCCTTCTTTTTCTTACTTGTATACCCTTCTGGTGCCATCCTCGTAGTCAAGAAATGAATGATATCTTCAAAATGGTTATCCACTATGTGTGCCGCAAAGAGCTACGTGTCTGGCAACCCTTCCTCCAGATTATTGGGCTCCTCTCCTATTTCGATCCACAACAAATGGTCAAGCCCTACATTCAACCTCCCTGGCTTCACAATTACTTCAAACTCATACTCCTGGAATATCTGCAACCATCTATAGATCTTCCCCCCAAACACAAGCTTATTGACCAGGTATTTCAAAGCAGAATGAGCTGTGTACATTTTGAAATTCCCTCCTAATAGATAGTGCCTGAACTTTGGCAGCACATACACCATGGCCAATCCTTCACGCTCAGTCGTTGAGTAATTATTATCTGCCTTTGATAATTTTCTACTCACGAAGGCTATAGGATGGTCCATTTCTCCTTTACTAGCTTGCGTTAACATTGCACCCAACGCAATGCAAGATGCATCCACATGTACATAAAATTCTTTCTTCTAATCCAAAAATGCCAATATCAGTGCGGTGACCATTTTTTATTTCAAGAAATATAAGCTATGTTGACATTATTCATCACAACAGAATGTTGCATCCTTCTTTAGCAGCGTCTCCATAGGCGCGGTAATTTGCGCATATGCTTTGATAATTTTTTTGTAATATCTCATATGTCCCAGCGTCGTGCGCAACTTCTTAACATTCCTTGGGGCCTCCAAATTTACAATTATTGCAATCTTTGTAGGGTCCACCATCAACCCTTGCTTGCACACCATGTGACCTAGAAATATCCTGAAAGGAACATAGAATATGAATTTCTTCAAATTCAGCGTGATCTGATACCTACGACATGTGTCCAACATCAAGCGAAAACTTGCTACATGGTTCTTTACTAATCTAAACACTGTCCAATCATCAAAGTATACTTCCAGGATCTTATGAATGAACTCCTTGAATGCTGTGATGACTACGCGCGAAAATATCACAGGTGCATTCTTGAGTTCGAATGACATTAGAGTGTATTGAAAAAACCCCATTATGTCGCGAAGGTTGTTTTTATCATATCCTCAGGCATGATCTTAATCTGATGGTACCCTGAAAACCCATCAGTGAATGAGTAGGCCTCCTGCCATCCAACATTGTCCAATACTTCATCAGTAAACAATGTCAGTAATGGATCATGGACACGCACATCGTTAAGCTTCCGCAAATCTACACAAATCCTTATCTCTCCCTTTTGCTTCTTCTTCTGAACCACCATCGGGCTCACCTAGTCAGATTCTTCAACTAGTTCTATGATGCCTGCTTCCAACATCTTATCCATCTCTAGGTGAACCTTTTCCTTGTACTTAGGATTAAGGTGATACAACCTATGTTTAACAAGCTTCGCATTCGGCTTTAGAGTGATTTTCATAACACCCAAATCTCCTACTATGCCCTTCAAATCCAAAAGCTTGGTAGGGAAAAGATCCTGATATTCGCGAAATAACTCAGCAACCTTATCCACAATAGTATCGTCCCAATAATCTCCAATCTTTTCAAACTTTGGTTCTGCTTTAGTCCAAATGTTTACTTTCTTTGTTTTCAATGGTGTGGTGATGTGCGAGTTGTCTATTTGTGGGCCCTTGACTTCGTGATGCCCATCTCCCTCTGGAATATTAATATTTCTTGGATCTTCATCCTCGTCTTTAGCGGTCACATTATAGACTTCCAGCGCATGACGCAACTGGGTGCTCCAATCTGGCTAGACCCATTCCAGAGGTTCTTACGGCATTCTGAACATAACTGCCTTAATCTCCTGTAGGGCTTCATCGATGTTCGCAAAGCTATCTTCAAAACTGAAGGCCAATAAGAGCCCTTCCCTCAATATATCCCACTCCATGGTGGCATGGCGGAGCTCCATTTCAAGATACTAGTTCATGGGAATTGTGTCCAAAGTATGGAAAAATAAGTGTACCCACTCCGGTTGCGATTCTGTCCCCCATGCTTTAGTCCATTTTTCTAGGTGATCACGCGGATCATCCTTCCCACTTATTTCTCAGTCAATCTAGTGTTAGGGAACCCAAACCATGATCACACCATTCTTCTATAATCCTTCCATCCATCAAATTTATTCTTGTGTGTACCCCACCATCGTGCAAGCGTACCGCATAGTGCCAAATCTAATTCTTGGAAGCAGTGATTCTCAGGGAATCCACGCTCGAATTCATCCAAAAACTTATCTATGTCAGTCAAACCATCATAATAAGGTAATTTACTTACCTCCGACGAAACACAATGCAACGATTTCATCATCATATTGGATGGCAACATGGATACTTCATGCAAACGATTCTACCAATGTTTCAACTCTTCATCTGAATTAGAGGTACAGGAACTCTCCCGGTCCCATGAAATCTGTCCATCTACTGTCAGATTGATCTAGTCCTAGTCTCACATTGTTATTTTATAGATTTGATCCAGTTCATCCTCACTTTCTTCGTAGTCACAGACTGGTTCAGCGTAGCGCGCCCCCTCTTCAAGGTCAAATGACACTACAACCCGAAGTGACTTCCTTTCAAATGACATTGTCCTCTTCTTCAAATTGATGACCCCATTCAAGTCAATGGCCCAATCAATTCCCAAAAGCACGGGGTATGGATTATTGTCATCAATGCTCTCTATCATTTGAAAGTTATCCGTCGCGCTCGCACCTTTGATATCAACAGTTACTCCATATAATTGTCCCATATGGATGATCTTCTATTAGTTCGCCATTCTGAGCTGAATCAGAGACCACTGTAGTGTAGGTCTCCCTATTCTTTCCCATGTTTAGTTTGGCAAAACGTTCGCATCAGATCCTAGATCCAAGATGACCTGGTCCATCTCATAATATTTTAACTATCTGGTGAGCCTCATTTCATGCCTTGTTCGTGCCTTATGTTTGCCAATATTCCTAACTACGTGGTGTCCATCAAGGATGTTCTCTTTGCTGATGCATTTGTTTATTAACTCTTGTAGGACTTTCACAGCTTTGTTATCCCACAGCAGTTTCATGCAGGTCTCCAGGAACATGGTAAGGATAGAGGGATCAACCTTTGTAGATGAGCTGGTTTCTTTCACTTTGTTCTAGTTTCCTGAGGTGGAGACCTCAACGAAGCTCTTCTTGGCCTCCATAAAAGTTTCCTTAGCGTGCTCCAAATCAAAACCATATTCCTTTTCTAGGGCCTTGCGAACCCATCCGTCCTCTTCAGGTTATTTTCCTTTATCATCATCAGTTTTTAGTCCGCTCCTCAACACTATATTTACTCTCTCATCCTCTTCGCGGGGCTCAGGTCTCATCATTTGTAAGTTCTGCATAGGTTGCTGAGGCTTCTCCTTTTTCTCTTGCATCTTAGCTATCAGAATTGGGAATTATTCTATAGTGTGTTCAAACTGGGTGCAATACTGACATGATGGGCGTGTCTAATTTTGAAACCTCCACATGTAGTGCCCTGGTGTTCCACAGTTGTAACAAATAACGTGACCCCGACCTCTACTAGGTCCTCCTCCTCCTTGGCCTCATCCTCATCCTTGATATCCTCCGTGCACTCCCCTGATGCCCTGATCTGGAGGCTGAGTTTCTGCTTGCATTCGGTATGTAGGTGTTCTTTCCATCATCATCTCATAGCTGTGACAGTGGTGCTCATCATGGCCCACTGATTTTCAGAAGTTACAGAACAATTGTTGATGTTTCTGGATGAACTTTTGAAGAAAATGACAGTTATCTATCACATGTTGTCCAGCAACCTAACAAATAGCATACCATAGTGCAGCCCCTATTCTCGACCCTGCTGGATCTTCTGGCCTTAGGGGAATTGGTCCCCCTCCTGTAATATAATTTTCAAATATGGGACAATGGTCTTTATCGTGTCCCTGGCTCTTGCACTTCAGACACTAGACTTCCATGCGCACCTCTGGTTTAGTCTCCTTGTCTTTCTTCAAGCTCAGCAATTCCAAGTAGAGGTTCTATAACTGGTACTGAATATGTTGTACCCCCAAGGTCGCATCCTAAATGGGCATTTCATGCAACCTCATCACGATTTCCAGGGCTTTTTCCTGAGTTCCTATCTTCTGTTGCGATAGAGCAATCCTCAGGTGGGGCAGAAGCAAAGCTATAAACCATTCATGATGTTGGCAATTTGTGAGCTGCATGTTAGCTTCTTGAATCACACATTTCAACCTTTGATCTAATTCCCAAGTTGTCTCATCAACCCTCATCATGATTTCTTTAAATACAACTACTAACTGCAAGTCAGACTTAGGCTTACTAAACTCCTTGTTTAAAGCAGCCTTGGTCTCTACTAGGAATGCCAGAGGATTATCATAACAATACTTAATATACCAAGTTAGGGCACGAGCCTGTAGAGTGATGACCAACTGTACCTTCTTCGTATTGTCATAAGTAATCTACTTCGTTATCCAGACAGCGTTCACAACAAATCAAAACTGCTTTGTATCTTCACTCCCTATACCCTTGAAAATTGGCAGCTTCATTGTGTTTGACATGTTGAATGGTGGTGGTGGTGGTGGAGGTGTTGGCAAAGGGGTATGCGATGGAGGTGGAGGTGGAGGCAGAGTGGTCGGATGATGTGTTCATGGAAAACCTTGTGTTATTAGTTGGACAACACTCCTCGATGAGGCATGTATCGCTCCCTTGTCATCTCTCGAAGGAGGTCCAATCAACGGGCTATATTCAGGACCTGATCTTTCTCGATCTCTAAACATTTTTTCACTTCACATAGCTCCAAACATCAAGACAATGGCATAACTTATTTTTCACATAACAAAATTTTAATCCAAGTATTGAAAGATATTAAATACTTACCTCGCAGTACCCTGAAAAATTGATGCTCCGCTTCGCTGTAGCTAATTGAGGTATCGATTGCGAACTATGTAACAAATCCTCCTAGAATTTGATTGACCCAATGATCAACAACCCATGCAATCTGGTTTTCAAGGGCTTCCAATCATCACACTAATTCAGGAGTCCACACTATAGGATTATCAAGCTTCCACCTCCCTTGACCGTCTACCAACTTAGCTAACCACTCGTATAATTCAACCAGGAAGGTGCAGAAGAAAATTTTGTGTATCTCTATATACAAATATCTATCCAACCACTACTCCTTTGATAGGCGTGGATTCCTATTTTCCTGCGCTGCGAATTCATGAATCTTCCAATCCAACCACTTTTCAATTTAGTTATTGGCCGGATTCCAGTGATGCGACATCACACATCTCCTTCAAGAGGATCTCAATCCTGGAAATAGAACCATTTTTTAGCTTAGGTGGTCCTGAGCCAGGTACAGAGTTAGTTGTGCCAACCAATAAATCCCTACATTATTGGCCCTTTCTATAACAACACACATAGCGCAGGCTGCAGTCTCACTCGAAGCAGTATGGGGGGGTGCAAGAACCAAGTTTATGCATCCAGAGACGAGTGTGATGTCTTTTTGTGCCTCAGATTTTCCTTCACACAGATCGATAAGCCCTCAAGGCTCGACACTGCAACTCTACTAAAACAGCCTTCAGACCTTCACAAAGGTCTATGATCAGCCTTTGCGGACCCTTAACAGTTGATTTATCCACTTACACGCATTAGAGAACAATCCTAAATTAGTGTTTGCACAGATCTACTTAAGTTATTTAGTAAACATAACAGAATTCATCACAGTCTTTGCGAAAGTACTTAACATGCATTGTGTACATTTATTAAGACTTATTCGAGAGAATCACACATCATTAGATCAATACTTCATAACCACATTATTCATCCAAAGAATATATCGTAAATAGAAGTAAACAAAGATAAATATATACACACAGGATTTCTTCGGTAACTTTCTTTATTTATCTTCAATTTAGCTTTACAGACTCAAAACTACCCTGCGCACTTAGCTATAGGGTCCACACACTCAACTGCGGACTCTACCCAAGCCTCTGTGCACTTAGCTGCAGATCCTTTCTCTCATATCTGACCCACTTCTCTGTGCTGTCACTTCTAATACTATATCCATTATCCCCAAAGACATGCCTTAGACTCTCTAAGACACACCTATTTATAGCCTTTTAGATACAATCCCATGGTCCACGGACCATGGGTGGATCTCAAAACTGACTTAATATTTACATAAACAAGGGTCTAAAACCCCTTTGACTCCTAATCATCTATGCACTCTTCATCCATAAATCACAAAGAATTTACATTACTTACAAAAATATATCAAAACTTAGGTTATTTTAACCCCAAAGCTGACACAGGGAACCCCATCCCAACACTTTCCTTATTGCTTCAGAGGAAGATCTGCATAAACATAAACAAACAAGGCATAAAATCATAGTGTAGATAAATATGAAACACAAAGAAAATGAAAGTTTCAACATAGCACATATCATAGGATTAAACCAATATTCAGTTATAAATCATGCAAAAGATCAAGGATCTTTGCAAAGAGCATTAAAACAAGTGCAATTAGGAAAGAAATAGTTGCTTGTATTAATCTTTGAACAAGAATAAGAAATACAACCTTGCCTTGATGATGTAAGCCTCCTCCCAATGGTCTCCAATCCTCCCTTTAGGTGACAATATTTCTAGCCCTATTCCAACAACATAAGTTTACATTCAGAAGTCCTCCCTAGCCCTCTGGTCTGTGTTGAATTTATAGGCCAAGAGGAGGAGATTTGAGATCCTCTTCTCAAGGGATGAGATCCTCAAAAGGAGGGATTAGGGTTCCACAAAGGGAGGAAGTTTTCTCCATGAATAGAGGGATGACGCCCAAGTATGTAGAATCTAGAGGCTTTCATTTGTGATATATTCCTCCAAAAAGGCTTCTAGAAATTACTTTTTATTTTTCCTCTCATTAAGTGATTTTCGTAGCTCATAGTGGAAGACAGAGCACAAATTTTCATAGGAAACAATGGTAAATTTTGGCTAGGAAACCACGTAAGTTCTTAAAAGTAGGTTTATGAGCAATGTAATCCAACATTCTTGTTTCCTTTGGGAATTTTTTTCTTCTAACATTGAAAGGGAATGCTTGGAACACGTCATTGAATATCGAAAGATCCCGATTGGCAGTCATTTTCCTAATGGTGACAAAATGACGTTTAACAGGTATACAGAAGTTGGACAAACAAATACTAGAAGATTAGTGGAAGGGCCTTAATCAATGGAAATGTCAAAGAAGGATTAGTTTCCCCTTTTGGTCATCCTCCCTAGTCTATCATGGTATTTGACTCTATTCCCAAAACACATTTTTCCATGATTACTCAAGTCCTTGGTCTCAAAACTGATGTCAAAATAAATGAGTTTTTCCTAGGTTCTTAGTTATTTTATGTCACTTGGTCACCAAGGCCTGAACAAAATATGAAATTCCTTAGTTCCTATCTGATGAAATCCGTGCAAAATTGATAGAGTTTGAGGATGAGAGGTATTTTGGATATTAAGTCTATTTGGTCAATCTATTTATTCACCATAACTATTTTTACCTTGAGTATCCAAATCCCAAAATTGTCAATGAACAAAATACCATGTTTCCCATCTTTGAGTGGTTGCCCATGGTAAGGAAACTAGAAAACAACAAAGGATTTTTCAAGCATGTGCCATCATTTATGCCTATTGTGATACTATGTTGCATGGTGGGCTTCTACCTAGAGCCCCTAAGTTCCTTAGGGAAAACTTGCAGTTCAATCTTGATACCAAAGTGGGTGACTAGTACCTCTTTTAGGAATTCATAGTCATAAGAGTATATAGATTTGAAGAAAGACCATACAATTTTCCAACATTTTTTACTCCCCACATCTTTGCACTGGAGTATATAAGGTAAAGATTCAGCAGCAACAACTTACACTTCACTTCTAGGAAGGCAGTTGTGACATTCAACCTCCCTCATGAGGTGGGTCCATTTGATGTCAATGCAAAGAATGTCTTGAATCTAGTGGAGAATATCTTGAAACGTTTTGACTTCTTACAAGAAAGTGCATGGAAATATGACTCTCACATTATCATATATGAAAGAATAAAGGATAAGGAAAAAGGACATAAGCATGACCACAATCCCATATTAGTTTTAAATTTCCACGATCTTGGGATCTAGGATAGAATCTCAAAATATCTTATGCTACCAAACCAAGAATCTCAACAAAGCTACTACTTTGCACAGTTGGATATAAATAGTAGTAAATCACACGTGCATAAGTATAAACAACTTTTTACAAAATATTGTACAAATATGTTCAAAAACCAAAACTTTGTTATATTAAACCGACTGAATAATACGACTATCTAGGGATACCATACAAGGGATAATGGCCCTCAATTGTCCACAAGTACAAGAATGCAAGATACAATGAAAATGGCGTTGCTCTAGTTCCCAATCACAACATCTATGTTGTATCCCATCATGTCAGTTCTTCTCCTTCATTCTTCTCTCTAGCTGCCCCTTAGTCCATCAAGAGACAACACATAGAGTCCTTAGGAGGGATGCCACCTATCACTGCTGCAAGTTACTTTTGCTTCAATGAACACGGGTTGATCCAATATTCTCTTCTAGGCTGGCCAATACCTGAGCTCCAATCTGCTAATCTAGCAGTCCACTAGTCCATCAATGTATTGCACATTAGGATCCACAAATTCACCCAAACTTCAGTTGTCAAACTCCCTTTATGACTTCTTGTTAAGGGCCACTTTGGGCTACCAACACGTTGTCTGCCACCAGTCCAATCACTATATGATCTGATCCTAGAATAGTCTTCCAACCACCATGTCAATCCTTCCAATTGGCTCCCACAGACTGCAACAAATTTCTCCACACATGGAACATCCACCTAGCAAAAAAACCACCTTGAAACAATCAACAAATGCGTACCTCTGGGATGTGCATACTACGGTAGCGTACTTTCTTGGTTAGGGAGCCTAACAGAGATATTAAAACCCTCTAGAATAGTTTCAGCAATCCACCATTATTTGTGGCCTTCCCTTCTCATTCACCTTCTCCCACATATTGGTCCAAAGGCTGACTTCTAGCCCTGAAATAGGCCTCACGGTACCTCCATTGTGGCTCAGAACAGGGTTGTGGCCCTACTGCAATTTACTTTAGGTTTCAACCTACTATCCACAGAGAAAGACCTCTCCAATAACTACACATAAGTGCCCATATTTATCCTCAATACATGCGGCTATCTCTCCCACACTTTAGACCCAAAACACACCTCAAAAATCACCCTTGTAATCTTTAGCCTTGTCTTCCTAGTGCTACGACTTCTTTAGATGGTTCTTCCTTGTGATTTGT
Source organism: Pinus tabuliformis (assembly GCA_031772625.1). Classification (NCBI taxonomy): domain Eukaryota; kingdom Viridiplantae; phylum Streptophyta; class Pinopsida; order Pinales; family Pinaceae; genus Pinus; species Pinus tabuliformis. Next base: position 452,700,027 of record CM062804.1, on the reverse strand, counting down.
TGCACATGGGATGTGTAGAATGAACCTCAATCACCTTATATTTATACACCTTAGAAGGGCTTCACTAATAGACATGTCTTTTGGACATAACTATCTTCAAGCCTACATGACTTGAATGCCCAAAAATCAATTATTAACTTCAAAAATTCATATCTCATCTTCTATAACTCGGATTTCAACGATTTTCAATGCATTGGATTCTATTGTCCATCCTCTATCATCTCCATCCATCACATGTATGAAATTCCTCATGTTGTTTGCCCAAACATCGATGGGTACAAAACTCGAACCTTGGGTTCCAAGCCCACAAATGAATTTTGTGGTGCTCCAACCTCCAAACCCTAAACCCTAGGGCTTGGAGTACCTCCCAAGCTATCAAAAATCAACAAGTAGAGGAATGTGAAAATAAATCTACATCGGATTAGTTCAAGGCCATTTTACATCTTGTAGAGTCAAGCCCATCATGCGTCTCAAGAAAGAAAAGAACTACATCAAAACGCATGGATATAGACCATGGAGCGGAATTAGCTCCAAGAGGGCCAAGGGAAAAGAATGGAAATGAATGATGCCTTTCTACAGATTGGCCACTCAAAGGGAACCTACATAGTCACAAGTTGGAGGGGAAGTACCACAAGCATCCCTAATGGACGCAGGCTCCAGTTCCAAGCCACCTCTACAACATCAAGAACAACCACGACCATGGGAACCAGCTCATCCAAGGTGGACCCCACCAACACCACAACAAAATTAATGCACCCTCTTTCATCCAACACATATGCATAAAAGGAAATATTCTATTGTAGCCAAGTTTGGGCAGTCAAGGCAGGGCAGGACCCACCTACAACTAGAAACTTCTAGCACCCTATATCTGGAAACTTCTAGAAGAAGTTCGTTATGAAATTACCAGTTTGTAAAATATTCCTAGTGCTTACTGAGTATCACTTGTGGTTTTAAGGCAAGGTGTTGGGTATAGAGAACCTATAAATAAGCCTTATTTTGATGTAATTGGAAGGATAATATTTATATATTGAAACTATGCCAATTTTTTTTTTTGGAAAAGCATTGGGATATGTTGAAGATATTATAAGGAAAGAATTATGAAGTACATTTTGGGTTGTCAATGATCACATGTAATTCTATAAACCATCTTGTAATATTAATTATGCATGATATTAATAAAATTATAGAGTTATTCATGGAAAATCATGTTTTTACACTTGATGCATGTATGGAATTTAGTTGTAATTGTGTGAATTAAAGGAAACCCAGAATCTATATGATTGTTTTCTTTAATTTTTGTGAATTTTATCATGTTCACATGCAACATCCTTGTTTATTTTGATGAATCTCACATGGGATTAAAGTAAAAGGCATACATTCAAACTATTATGTCTTCTACAATTTAATCCTTAATTTCTCAATTGGTTTCTTTGATGTAAGTAATCTAGGAATGGATTCTTAATTTCCCACCTTAGTTTATTGATATTTGTTCTCAATTCTTGCAATTTTCTTCATAAAATCCTCCTAACTTTTATGTCAAACCCAAATTGTATGGATGTTCAGACCTGAAAATATGTGGAAAACATACTCAGAAATATCTTTATAAATTCATAGTAATTTCATACGTAATTTTCAAAAGGAAAACAAAACACATAAAACATAAAATTAAAAGTCAAATTTAGACGTTCCCAAGCTTTACATTGTTGCACATCATTGTGCGACTCTAGGTCACCAATATCTTGGGTGTCGCAACATTATATGTGTCATAGGATTAGTATATGCTGACCAAAATACTAGAAATGCCCAAACCAGGGGGGAAAAAACAAACTACTAAAATCCACTACAAGAAACCAATGGTTACACCTAGTTTTCGATTTCCTTCCTAGCGATTGGTTTAACCACTTGGATTGGCACAACTCAAGATATGATATTTTTCAACAAAAAATCCTTTTACATCATAGGGATGTGCTTTTAATGTAACAATCCTACCGATTTGTTGTTGATTTAATTTAATATTCCTGCAGTGCTCCAAGCTAGGAAGATCCCCCTGTCATGGGATGCACTTGCAATTCTATTAGGATTTATTTTTATATAATTTATTTTATTTATGTTTATATGTGTAGAACAAATTGATTCATTTCTAGCTTTGTTACTATAATTTGTGTGGCGGGGTGTTTTGCGTAGAATGTTGTGAGGGCCCCTGGTGTGGGGAGTTATCAACCCTAGGAATCCACAGGTGGTTAGAATACTACACGACTCAAACCTATAACTCCCAAATGGTTTGCTTTTGTTCTATGTAATTTATTTATTTTAACATTGTGTGATCTTTCTATCTGTTTGTTAAGCTACATGAATTATTGTACCTGTTGGACATCTTTAGGATGCTTACAAATGTTTTTGCATAGAATGTTGTGAGGGCCCCTGGTGTGGGGAGTTATCAGCCCTAGGAATCTACAGGTGGTTAGAATACTACAAGACTCAAACCTATAACTCCCAAATGGTTTGTTTTTGTTCTATGTAATTTATTTATTTTAACATTGTGTGATCTTTCTATATGTTTGTTAAGCTACAGGGATTACTAAACCTGTTGGACATCTTTAGGACACTTACAAATGTTATCATAATTTATTTAATTATTTTTATTTCCATTTGTATGGCATGTAAAATGTGAACCCATGTTTACTTAAATTCCTGAAGAGTATTCTTGTAGTAGATTTCCTTAGTGTCTATTACTCAAACCAGTTAAACTTATTCCTACATATATGTCGCCAACACCTCGTCAACTTACAAGCTCCTGATCAATAATTTAATGAACAAAAAAATTAAAAAATAAAATCTCCCAACAGATGGACTGTGATTCACTTGGTTATTATTTAAAGTTAAATCTTGGCGTGAAGCTTCAAATATGTGCATTCTTGTAATCATGTAGCAGATGAAGTTAAAAGATTTGCGATTTTGATATCCTATTGGTTGTTTTATGATGAAATACACAAATCATTGAACTTATGATTAATTTTTTTTACTTTGATTGCCCAATTCTTTGTGATATTTGCATACCATGTATTCAAGTAGCCTTCATGTTGTTAGTATGCATCCATGTCTTTGTTTTTCTCATTTTCCATATATTTATATAACAAATATATATAATATACCCTTATGAAATGGACACATTGTCCCATCATGATCATATATTTCACTTTCCAAAAATAAATAAATAATCAAATATATCATTACATTTCATAATATGTGTGAGAATGTTGGGACCTGTTTGTAATGACTTTGAAAAGGAGATAAATGTCACTATTTTATTAATGATATTGATTAGAGAGACAATAAGTTTATGGTTGGATGATTCTGAATGACTTTTTTTCTTCATATTATATTCCTATATCATATCCCTATTAATGATTAAGTAATTGTATCTTGACGTGAGCCATGTTTAATGCATTTAATATATTTTTCAATGTGTTTACTACATTTAATATGATACTTTATGTTATTGATTTTTTACTTGGATTTTTAAATGAACTTATCTAGCAAGAATAACAAAGCAAATAGAGGAGGACGTAGAAGGCCTAATGTCATTTGGTAGGAATATCAAAATAAGAAAACTAGATTTTCCATATATTTTGATGCAAACTCAAATGAGTTTAATAAGGTTTTGCAAATTGGTCAAATTAACATTCATGGCCAAGTTGTCATGCTTCCTTTGTTAGCCTAACCTAGTGACTTATTATAACCATGCCCTATTATTGTTGATAATCCTAAGTCGCCTTGATGACCTACTAATGGTGGGTGGAACCACAAACCTGTACAACCTCCCTATGGCGTTGTACATTGGTCTATTATGCATGTAAACATTTTAGTTGTGCCTACTCATAATCATGCGATTCCTTATGTTTCCTCTTTTGCTTGATCTATTTTGAGGCATCTGATTCCTATCTTCCATGAAAACAAATGGAAAATACCTCTAAAAAAGCCTAGTCTTCACTCCTCTAACTCTACCTCTACTCCTTCACATTTACGTTCAATAAAAGTTGAAGTAGAAATAAAAGAGAAGTTTCTTGTTTTGATATGCATCCAAATATTATGTGAACTTTGTTTTATTGTTGTTATCTTTTGACATTTCACACATATATTTTTGACATGTAAGACATATTTGATATAATTTTGATGACACAAATATCATTTATGATGGTTTTTTGGAGGCACAAGGGATATGATGATGATTTTATGATTTTGCATATGATATATTTAATTTCTACCTTGTGATTATTTGATGATTATGAATGGGATATACAAGGGTGGAAACATAATGCTAGATAAATATTAGAATAGTCTAGAAGGACCCCACATACTTATAGTTATTACTTGTCAAACAAGTTCATAATCCATTTTTTCCTTTGAAACATATTTACATATTATTATGATATTAATGAACAAATTTCATTTAAGAGAGAGTTCAACTACCAATTTTATTTCGATAGAGATAAAATGAAGAAAATATTATGAATTCAAGAGAGATAATTATGTGTTAGGGTACATTAAATATTTTAAAGTTTCTTAGTTCTAATTATTTTTCCCTTTTTGAGTTTTCTAGATCTGAAAATAGCTTGTTGATAGTACGGGACATCTTGAAAGAAAACAAAGAAAGGTATATTAGCATTCTTTGAATTGTTTTTCAATTTTAATTTGTTTGATTTATATTCATTTTCATTATATTTAGAAGTTTTGATTGATTCGGTGTTGATTAGTTTGAACTTTGCAAAATTCAATGATATTTGGAGATTACTTGAAGCGATTCAATCAAAAAATGTATTTATTACTATATTCTAGCACCACGTTGCCATTGTATAATAAATAAGGCTATAAACCTAGGTTAAAAATGCGAACTATATTTCCCAACCTTACCATATTTCTAATTAAGTCTTAAATTTAACTATATAATAAATAAGGCTATAAACCTAGGGTAACAATCCCAACTGTCTTTCCCAACCTTACAAGATTCAAGAGTCTTACACAAGAAACATCATAACTTCTCATCGACAATAGTTGATAGTTCATTTATATGTACTTATTCATATTGCAATTTTGTACAATCTAAAGACTCTTTGTGCCTTACAAATAGATTTAGCCTAAGTTCCATGGTTGAACCAAACAAACGAATTTATTCCAACCATTTAAGGTCTCCATTCAATAAATTCCTCTAAGTCCTTTCACACCAAAAGTTTTAACATAATACTTAAAATTTCATTTCTCTTAAAACCCATCTAAGTTCATTCACGAAGAAGTTGGCACTCCCATTATTATCCCATGAAATTCACCTTGTTATTTATCAATTAGCATCCTCATACTAGTCTTACAAGCAATCATAAATCCACAAATTATATAACAATAAATAAGCACAAGAATGTATTCATCATTCAACATAATAACTTACAAATGATATATTTAGCATTAATCCAAGTAATTAATAGAAGACATACATAACAGGTGTACATAAGAATATGAACAATATCCATTACTAAATCACATAATTAGGCTACTTTTCTTATGTAATTAACCAACCTAGAAGAGGAAAAAAAATAGTGATCGAGAGTTGACCTTAATATTCAAAAGATACTAAAATGAGAAGATTGGATGACTACTAACTAAGAAGAAATAATGAAGGGAAGTAAAGACCAAAATGGACACTTTACTGACAATGATGATCAAAATACTTCTATCTCATTAAAGGTTGTCTCTCTTAAATAATCGATACCAATTGAATACCTAATCATTAAAATTATTGCTAAGTTATCATGAAGTTATTATGTTCTATAGGGAATATTTCAACTACTACTCGATGTAGTTGCATAACGGTGGAACCGTCACCTCGTACTTCACCCAAATTTCAAATAATTTGTCTCAACTTCTTAAGTCATGGCATATTTGATGTATTATTGCTATTTGGTCTTCATTTTTATTTACAAAATGATTTAATCATATTTTAATTCCTTCCTTACAAAAATCAACAAGGTTGTTAGGTTATTATCCCATGTGACCTTTAGTACATCCATACATTTTTTAATTTTTTGTTGAATTAATAATATCACATCCATGATTAAGTTGGGGCCCTCCAAATATTTATTCACATCAATTAATTTAAATAACAATGGTTGTAGACCTTTGATATTCCACCTAGCCATAAACCACACTACTCTAGAACTATCAAGAGTGGGTCACCTTCGAGCTAGGGATTTAACTTGACAAGGGATAAGGCTCTCCTAGAGAAAAATATGGACACACACCCCCATACCATACATGTACTAGTACTCACATTGTTATACCAAACCAACCAATTCTCCCTTCAAGATCCATCCTTTCCCAAGACAAGCAAAGAGAATCGATCATACAATTTACTAGGCACACTGGCCCAACCAATTCCTCCTCTAAGCATCAGCCTCTCCCTAGATGAGCAAGGAGAATTGGGCCATACAATTAACTAGGTAGATTGGCCCAACCAATTCCCCCTCCAACTTCTAGCCTCACTCAAGACTACCAAGAATAATTGGTCATCCACTCCCACCATGGTGTTCAAAATAATTTATTGAGTTATATGGTTCAAGGATTTATTGGGCTCACTTGCACATTATGTAGCATAAGCATACAATACTCAAAACAATAGACTAGAAGTGCACCAAAAGTTACAACCATTAGTATTCGCGAACAAGTCCAATTCAAAGAGAATCGGGAATGATGGGAAGAATAATGGGAACATGAATATTATATGCATGGGTGATTTCTACCAAGTGTCACTTGAGGAACCCTTCCCCGCCACTTAGAGACTTCAGTGGACCACTTCCCCTCACTTTTAAAACATAGGATTATGCCATATTTCTACCTCATTACTTTTCCCTCCGTGGAGTTCCAACCCCTAATATTCTTCCCATATAATGGTCTAAAACTATGGTGTATCATATTGACATGGTGTGATTACATGTTGCAAAAATAGGCTCATTTTCCTTTTTTCACATAGGCTCTTTGTCCTTAACCTCATAGGAAATCTAGCCTTAAAAACACATAATATAGGCATGTAGACCCCAAAACAAGTGTATCTACATTACCATGCAATCCTAATACAACTTGGCTCATAATCCTAATAGAAATATGGACAATACCATATAGGAATATTCTAGGGATGTTATATTCCCTCCCTCTTTTTTTATGCACTATCCTTAGTGCATTATATACATATGAATAGTAAAAATAAGTATGGTTATGCCTCTTGTAGAGCTTCATCTAGCTCCCGTGTGTTATCCCAAAGGTTGTAAAAACTACATTAGACCTTTATCAACCCTATGGCCTTGTTTCAAAGTTATTTTACCTTTTGATACAAGATGCACACTAGATCCACGTACAAGTCCCTTTCGAGATCCACTTGAATCACATTCCAGCCATTCATGTGGTTAGCATAAAGTAGATATTTTTCAAGTAAAAATACATGAATCACATCAAGAATATGCATGGATGCAATAAATGCAAACTGACGTGCAACTAGACCAATCCTTTACATGATCTCAAATGGTCCACAAAATCAAGATACTAACATTGAACAACATCCCAACTTTAGTGAACACATTTTAGCCTTCAAATTTCAGAAAACATGTTCTCCCACTTTTAATTCCTTATTTATTCGACCCTTATCTACATATATTGTTTTGTCTATCATGAGTAACGTTTCAGTTTTGTTTAAATTTTACCACTTTCTCTTCCATATCCCTTATAAATCTTGGTCCAACAAAGGCTTTGTCCATTGAGTTATCCTTATTTAGAAGTGTGTTTCATTTTTTACCATACAACGATTCAATTTGACTCATCTTTAAAGGTTTTTGATATCCATTGTTGTACATGAACTCTAGCAAGTACAACTATTCTTCCCATTTTGATGGTTTGTCCATCACATGCATCTTGAGCATATCCTCAATCACCTTATCGAGCCTCTCAGTTTTTCCATTTCATTTTGGGTGATGTATCATGCTAAAGTTTAAGTTATTTCTGAGTTTTTAGAACAAGCCCTTTCAAAAGTTTAAAGTGGACTTGGGGTCCCTATCTAAGATCATTTTCTTAGTAGTATGGAAATTTCTGTCATGAATATCATGCACTGTTAGTTGTCTTGTGTGTTGAATTCTATAGAATAAAGTGAGAACCTCTAGTAATTTTATCTATCACCACCATAATGGAATCATGATGCCTCGCAGTCATGGGAAATTTGGTAATGAAGTATATAAAAATAATTCCCCACTTTCACTTAGGAATGGATATAGGTTGAATTAGCACTATTGGATGTATGTGCTTAGCTTTAAATTTTTGGCACTCCAAACGTTTGGCTATGTAAGAAACCACTTATTTCTTCATACATGACCAATAGTATTGCATTTTGTGTGTTGATACATTCTTTTGGTATCGAGGATGTCCAACATTATTTCCATCTCTTGTGAGTTCAGTATATAAATTTTCTCTTTATACTTGAGAAATCCATCCTTACTTAACTCATACTATTTTTATTTAGGGTATAAATGATTTTCATGTAGGATTTTTTTGATTTGAGTATAATAATGATATAAATTATGAACCTTAGAAATTTTGATTCTTAAATCATACTAGTGTAAACTAATAGTTGTATCACACACTTCATGAATCATTCTTCTAGGTGCATCTACCACCTTATTCTCATTTTCCTTTATGCATTTTATTCCAAAGTCATACTCACTAGAAATTCTACCTAATTTTTCTTTCATTTAAAGTCAGTTATCCATACAAATGCCTTAAACCACTATGATCATTTTTGAGTTCAAATTTATTACCCATAAGGTATTGTCCCCACAAATTTTAATATCATGAGCTGCAATTTGTTGCCAACATCAAATCATGTGTTGCATAGCTCCTCTCATGGTATTTCATTTTTCTAGACTCAAAACATGTTACATGTCCACTTTTCATGTCGACTCCTCTATCCCTTTATTTTTTTCATTAGTTCATATGATGAATTTCTCATTTGGAATAGTTATCTATAGAACCGATGCATTTTTCAAAATTAGTTTCAATTGTTGGAACACCCTTTCACAATCCTAAGTGTCCATCCAAAATTTACCCCTTTCTTCTGCAAAGAGGTGATTGGGTGTGTTATCCTTAAGAAAACTTCATTAAACCTTTTATAATAGAATGATAAGACCATAAAATACCTTACCTTTGTCACATTTTTAGGTGTTGACCACTCACTAATATATTTAATTGTTCCAAGGTCCACAACTATTTCCTTATCTAATATGATACGCCCCAAATAGTGAATATCCTCTTGATAGAAAGAACATTTACTTAGTTTGGCATAGAGCTAATGATATCCAAGCACTTGTAATACATCATCAAATTTTGTTCATGTTTTTCCTATGATTTTTATAATACAAGGATGTCATCTAAAAATACTATGACAAAAATTTCTAAAAATTCTCTAAACATTGCATTCATCAAGCACATGGAAAATAGTTGGTGCATTGGATAAACCAAAAGGCACCACCATAAACTCATAATGACCATATCTAGTTCTAAAGGTTGCCTTGTTATTATCACCTTCTTTAATCCTAACTTAATGGAATCCAAACTTCAAATCAATCTTGGAGAATATCTTATCTCCTCTTAGTTGGTCAAATAAGTTGTTCATCCTTGGTGAAGGATACTTATTCTTTATTTTCATCTTGTTTAAATATTTGAAGTATATGCACAACCTCAATGTACCACATTTTCCTAACAAACAATATTGGGGCCCACAAAGAGACACACTCCAACATATGTACCCCTTCTTAAAAATCTCTTCATGTTACATTTGCAACTCCATAAGTTCAAGTATTCTCATTCCATATGGTGTTTTATAAAATAAACCAACTTCAGGCATCAAATCAATCGAAAATCCAATATCTCCTTTAATTGGAAACTCTAGGATATCACCTAAAAAATCTCTATACTCCTTTAGCACTTGATAGTCCTCAATTTTAGGTACATTATACTTTGACTCTTATTCCATATATATTGCATAAATATAACATTCCTTTTTTTGGAATCACAATTTCCATTATAGTAAAGCCCACAGGTGTTAGTAAACAAAAGCATCACCAGAGTTAACAAATCCTGGAGAGGAAGTTGAACACATGTTGTGAAACATGTGAAGAGTATTGGATTATATAATTCCCAAAATCTCCTCCCCTGTAACACCCTCCTCCCACATCTACCCAAGAAACCGGTCAACCGAGGTAAACATGCGATAAGATGCCACTATGATAAGACTCAAACTCCTAGGTAACCTTAAGGAAATGGAGTCGATAAAACAATACCTTACAGACCTCCCTCGTGTGCTTTAGGACCCCCAGGAGCTAATCTACAACATTAGGTGCCCAACCCCTGAGTTAACCTAGCATTTAGATGAATTCAACCTAAATTCACTCCCATGAAAAGGCATGCATGCACCTATAACCCTATAGTCGCTCTCACAGGGTTACCTGCCAACAACCAGAGACCCAATTTGTTAGTGCTATGCCAGTGACTCCGGGATTTGAGCCACTTTTTTAGGCCCATAGGCCAGGTCACTACCAAAAATTCAACCATCTCTTCAAATCAGTTAAATAACATGGCAATGACAGTACTAAAGAAAATACTTATTCAAGACCTTGACTAGACTCCTACTAGCCATGACATACATTTTGTCAAACACTTAGTAAATATGAAACCTACATGTGTAAATAACATATCTGAGCATAGGGGTCTCATACTTATCTAAGATTCTCTATGGAGCATCATATCCTTTTCACATTAGTTGTCATTTCATCCATTAGGTCATAGATACATTGATCATTCAATAACAAGTAAGAACATGATGAGAGCCACTCATGGCAATTGTCATAAAACATGTAAATAACCAGCGTAATAGAGACAAAAATACCAATGAAATCAGAGCAATATAAACGACATATAATCCATCATAATGCTCATATAAATACAAGTAGAAATAACCTTTCATTACTGATGCAAAATCCAAACCTGAGATGGGACTTCCACATTCCACCCGATAGTAGAATGGTTGAGCCAAATCCCTCTTCACCCATTCACCCCTGTGCCATATTCCAAGCATGAATGTGGGATCCCATAGAACATATCAATCAAAACTCATCCAGGGCTTCCAAAGGCCATCCACCTCAACCCATCAAATAGTGGTTCCACCTCACGGTCGGACATCACAAAACCATCATCAGATTGGTCTCCATTTAAGCCTTCTAGGGCTTCTAGAGAATTTGTTCGAACTCGACTCCCAGGACTAGTAACTCAACCCACAGCTACCATCGACCTCTAGAGCGTTTTTCCAACCAAGGCTTCTAGGACTAGTAACTCAACCCATAGCATTTTCCAGGCTTCCAGAGCATTTTTCCAACTAGGGCTTCCAGGACTAGTAACTCAACCCACCAAGGGCTTCCAAAGCATTTGTCCAACCAAGGCTTCCAGGACTAGTAACTCAACCCAAGTTGTTATAGGGCTTCTAGAGCGTTTTCCCAACCAGGGCTTCTTGGACTAGTAACTCAACCCAAGACGTTACAAGGCTTCCAGAGCATTTGTCCAACCAAGGCTTCCATGACTAGTAACTCAACCAAGCTAAATGAAACATGATAATCAACCAAAACAAGCACTAAAAGTAAACCCACAATCACCATGGCTATCTAGGAAATGAAAATGCTAGGAAAATCCACCATCAATCCAGGCAATCCTCCATGCCAATGACAAATCATAACCAAGAAATCCCATGCATGTGCCTGTGTGCCAAAACTAGTGAAGGAAACATACATGCAACTTGGCACCTACAAGAAAATATGATGTAGTTGTTGATCTCGATGCCTTCTTGCTCCAAGAATCCAAGTACGCTACACCCACCAAGAGTTCTCCAAGAAAAATCTAAGTCTTCAAGAGTATGAGAGAGAGAATAATGAGAGAGCTCCAAAACTAAACTGATCAAGTCCTGCCCATTGATCCTTAGAAGCCTTTTTATTAATGATGCCTCTATTTTCTTCATTTTCCATTATTTTCCTTAATTTTCATCCTCACATAAAACCTGTGACCTTTCACCGTCCTTTTCTCCTAATTTCCTTTATTTTCATAAAAAATGTGCCAAAAATGCCAGTTTTCCTTTCTAGAGCCTTAGCCATTGCCTTTGCCAATTCCCTTAGCCATAATAAACCGAATCAACACCCATTAGGATGTTTCCCCCACCATTTAGATTGCAATACATGTCCCATCACCGTGGCCTTATATATTTTTACATGTATTTTTAACCAGGGATGTTACAAAACCATCCTCCTTGGGGGAACAACATCCTCGATCTTCAATGATACCTATAACCAACAACACTGCTGAAAACAAAACATACTACCCATGGAGATTTATAACACAGCTCATTGCAGTATTTAGAATGGCCATCTTCGAAAACATGACAAACATACCATTTACTGAAGCTTTATAACACAACTCATTATGGTATTTACAATCCACATATACTTATAACATTTTCTTCAACCAGCAAATAACCATACTATCCATGGAGCTTTAAAAACTAGCTCGATACAGTATTTACAATAATATACACATATACACGTATGCACATTTTCTCAACCAGCAAATAAAAGTATGCAATGCTTGTATCTACAAAAATGGAATCTAGAGGCTCACACCTCCACCCTCAAAGTAATACCAAGATTCACCTCCTTCCCAGGAAGTCCAAAATCCATTGAAAAGTCAAATTTGCATCCAATGTCCAGCATTACAATCCTGCGCCACTTGTCCTCTCAATGAATAGTTACCGGCTCATTGTTCCAGGGCGCACTCCCAATGTGAATTTGATTCCATCTGGAAATGCTAATGACCAAAACAAATCCATCTGTGACCTTCCCTTCTCTGCTATACAGTCCCTCAGGCAATCGATCATACCCTTTCGTGTAGTCACTCACCTTCCAAGTTTCGTTGGAACCCCCATCTTGGGCAGTCCATCTCTTGGCAAGGCTTCCTCACATCAAAATATACAAAGACCATGACATATCCCTGCCTCAAAACCATCATACGAGTCATAGAATGCTCATGGAAAGCAATGGAAACTATTGGTTACCAATGTCCCATAATGGCCCTATTCCTGAATGCTTTACTAGCATACTACTGCATTTTACAATTCCTTTTGTTGTTATGAATTCTTGCAGTTGATTTCAATCACCCAACTGAGCATTTCATGCATTCTTGTACCAAGCACATAACTTCCATCAGATTTAAAATGAATTGAAATAAATTCACATCATGCCTCATTGGTAGCTCGTCAATAAGGTACATTTTCAATCATGTTCGCTTCTTGTCACAATAAGTCAGACTAGCATATTTGACCAAATCAACATGTATAAATATATCTTATCGGGTTAGCTAAAAACATAACCATCATAGATCAAAATCATAAATCACATGTAACCATCATAAACCATAATCATAATTCATGTGTAATCATCATATACCATAATCATAAATCACAAGCATAATAAAACTGAAATAATATACTGATACTTATCCTTTCATCGATCCTTACTTCTGCCTTTTTTCTTATTTCATACGCACACCAGATCGGTTGCCACACCCGAAAAACACCTAGTGCCTTCTCCTCAACCAAGTGCACATATACATATTGTGCATCACACACATACAACCACACACGACATACCACTCCATGCAATACATGCACCCACACCCGACAAACAACACATACACCTACACCTAGTTTATACAATACAATACATACGCCTACATCCAGTGCATAACATAATACATACACCTACACCTGACATACAACACAACACAATACATTTATACCCGATGTACAACACCACACAATACATGCACCTACACAATGCACATACCTAGTACCACATGCCCTCAACACAGCATGTGTGACATGCAAACGATACCACACATGTGCTAGTACCATATGCACAACATGTACATAGTACCACCTGTACTCCGCACCACCTGCACAACATGTGCACAACATCAAGCGTACATGGTGCCACCTGCACAACATGTACACAATGCCACATGTACACTACACCACTTGTACAACGTGTACACAATACCACATGTACATAGTACCATATGCATGGCATGTATGTGACACCACGTGTACATAGCGCCACATGCATGACATGTACACAACACCACCTGCAAACAATGCTACTTGTACAACACGTACACAACACCACATTCACACAACACCACTTGTACAATCATGTACACCACACAATATGTACATAGCACCACATGTGCACAACGCCACATGTACATAGCACTACATATCCAACATGTACATAACATCATCTGTACACGACACCGCATATCCAACACACGCAGAGAACCATATGCATACAACACCACATATCCATCATGCACACAACACAATATGTACACAACACTATATATCCAACATGTACATAGCACCATCTATACCCAACACTGAATATGCAACATTCATACAACACTATCTGTACTAACACCCTATACATCATGTTGTATAAACAAAATGTACACACACTACATATGCACAATACTGCATGTGCACAATCATCACAAAGGAAACATGTACAACATGTATGACATATGCACAACAATAATACCACACATCCAAAACCACACTACCTCTACCAAGAAACCTTTCTTCTAATGTCTTATACATGCTTGTCTTAGCATGTCGTAGACCACACTACTTTCATTCCATTAATGTATCCCTTGGTATAACCTATCCATAACATAGACATAATATAATCACATAATATCAACTCATAACCACATGATACTGGCCTCATATATTTTTCATGACTACTCTTCCTAATTTATTCCCCGTAAGACCAGGAACCTCTTCATGGCATTCGCCTGGGTAAGCAATCATTCCTCCACAAGAACAATTCCTGATGACCCTTTCAGACAATGACATAGATACATATACACATACATACATATACATAAACATTTTCATAAAAAAATCATGATCCATAATGACCCTATCAGACAATGAAATATATACGTAGACTCATATATACATATACATAAACATTAGCATAAAACAATCATGATCATGACATAAATACTATATATCAAGGTCAAGGTTAATAGAACTTCCTTTATTCATGCACAATATTGAGAACCATCATTTCCAACTTAGTCAGGCCAGCTGACATCTAAGATCCATTTAAGTTTACCTTTTCTGGTTACCTTTCTCATGACTGTACTGCCACCGTCCATTTACCGCAATGGACCCAACCAGTCCAACCAACTGTCATAGTATTACCTTCCGTTATGCTTACTCATGCACCGAGATCCATCAACGTCTTACATTATATGTTAAGTACCACACATCTCTCCCCAAACTCCATTAACTTTCCTCTTTTTCAACTAATTCCCAAGGCACTCAAAACATAAAAGACAAGAACAAACGCAAACAAGAAGAAAAGCATGAAAATCAATAACAATATGACTCCACAACCAAAGTGGCATGATCATGCACTATACATAAAAAAACTACAAATCAATCACAAGAAAATCACAAAATACCAAAAGCACACGACTAACAATAGACACCATGACTCAATCCCCATGGTTCCTAGTGCTTCTAAGGAAAGCTCAACCTGAGCCTTCTTCAAGATTTCATGGAAGTCTCTTGCCATGATTTCCCATGCATCATATTACCATAAACACATAATTGTCAGTGCATAAATAAATATAACAATATACCATGTACCTTACCTCCTTGTTCCAAGCACGTTGCTTGCAACTGAACACATCCATGCCATCTCTCAAGGGACTCCAATTCCCTTAACAAATCCACCTGTAACTAGAGACTGGCTAATATACATGTCAAGTACATGTTCATGACTATATCACATATCCACATAATTTCAGACAAAATCAAGGTTAAGAAGGCTTCCTATATGCAAAGCACTCATTCGTTTGGAATTAGGGTTTCCAAACATAGCCAAAGTAATTCTTGCTCAATTCCTTCCTTTTACCTTTTTACCTTATTGCAATCAAGGCTTACTATGCACTGTCACATCACCCAATTGTTAGTTATGTAAACACATCAAATATTACCTTGTCATGCTAATACCTAGCATGTTACCCTGCAACTCTTCACACATGTCAACCACACGTTCCAATTATCAAGACAATCATATCTATCAATTTGAAATCAACCTTTACCAAGAGTAACAATCATGTCATAATTCCTAGTCGACTCATAGTCCTTAGACACACTGCTACAATTGTCACCTACTATACTTAAATACATATCAACTATCTCAACACATATGTGTTAGTAAAATCATCTTAAAACAAGATCATTGGAACACATACTCGTATTATGCAATTCATCAAACATTCAACCAACTTGCAAACATACCATGCTAAATAAATCAACTAGATGACATAATAGACACCAAACACTCAAACACCAAATAAACGACATAATCAGACATTCAAACACTAAATAGATGACATAAGAAAGATCTTACCTTAATGTATCTCAAGGGAGGCTATCTTGTTTGCACAATTAATCTAGTTAGCAAGATATAACTTTAAAACATGTCAAATCAAACATAAATAAGATCACAATATCCATAACACTAACTAAATAACATTTTCACATCATAAACTCATAAGCATTTATCATTTATGCATAGCAATCACATATGTATGATCGATCTAGATTAGTAACACACAATGCAACACAATAAGTTGACTCAAACCTGAATGTCGTAACACTAACCATCTGCATAGGCCAACTCAATTTAGCATGATACATATGACATCAAGATATTAATGAAGTAACCCTAAGCATCATATAACAACAATTAGTTAACATATAACATGGTAATCAACATCATATGACCTAATCATCAAGTTAACTATCATATAACAACAACAAGTTAACCTATAGCATACTCATCAACAACATATAACATGATCATCAAGTTATCTAACATAAAAAAACAATAGCAATGTATACATCCACAAGTTACTATCATCCCTAACTATCTAGCACATGTGCATATGACTATACTAACCATCTATCATCTATCATGTATGTAACCATAACATAAAAAGACATGTACATAAACCTAATGTATATAACCTAATGCATATAACAATCCTTAACTTACATACTTGCATGCCAAACGTACAATACATGTATGAGGATTTTCTCTTACCCCAAAGTCTAATGTTGCAACCTCATTATGATGATCTAATTCTCATGTTCTATCTCAACCAATACATTAGCATCAGAACAACCAATAGCACCATGATGATCTAAATTTGCATACAATGACTTCACAAGGCATTTTTGACCTACTATTCATGCATAACTATAACTAAGACTATACATGCATAACAACTACATATAGACATATAACACATGAGTGAAAAACCATATACACACCATTCTAGCTAGAGTCCAATCATTAATGCATGACCATATCAAATACACAAACCATGACCTCATGCATGACAAAAACAACCACCTCACATGCATTTTATAACATGTGAACATTGACGTGCATAACAATGCATAATCAACCATACACACATGAAGACATACTCCATGACAACACCTTCAACCTTCACATGGCGACATCACTACAACCATAACCAACAACATGCAAATGCAACAAGCACATGGACTACATGCATAAGGAACACATATGCGACCAACATGAAAGCATGATCAACACACATCCCAAGGAGAGTGCAACCACACTCTGATACCACTCTATAACACCCTCCTCCCACATCTATCCAAGCAACCGTCCAAATGGGGTAAACATGCGACAAGAAGCCACTATGATAAGACTCAACCTCCTAAGTAACCTTAAGGAAATGGAGTCGACAAAACAAGACCTTATATACCTCCCTCAGGTGCTTCAAGACTACCATGAGCTAATCCACCACTCTAGGTGCCCAACCCATGAGTTAACCTAGCATTCAGATGAATTAAACATAAAGTCGCTCCTATAGTCATTCTCACAAGCTTACCTTCAGCAACCAGAGACACAATTTTTTAATGCTATGCCAGTGAATCCAGGATTTTAGCCACTTTTGTAGGCCCAGAGCCCAGGTCACTGCCTAGAATTGAAACATCTCTTCAAATCAATAAAATAACATGGAAATGACAATACTAAAGAAAATACTTATTCAAGACCTTAACTAGACCCCTACTATCCATGACAGGCACTTTTTCAAACACTTAGTAAATATGCAACGTACAGGTGTAAATAACATATCTGAGCATAGGGGTCTCATAATTATTTCAGATTCACTATGGATCATCATCTCCTTATCACATTAGCTACCATTTCATCCATTAGGTCATAGATACATTGATCAATCAATAACAAGTAAGAACATGATGAGAGCCACTCATGGTTATTGTCATAAAACATGTAAATAACTAGCATAATAGGGACAGAAATACCAATTAAATCACATCCATATAAACGACATATAATCAATGATAATTCTCATAGAAATACAAGTAGAAATAACCTTTCATTACTAATGCAAAATCCAAACCCAGGATGGGACTTCCACATTCCACTTGACCGTAGAATGGTTGAGCCAAATCTCTCTTCAGTCATTCACCCTCGTGCCATATTCCAAGCATGAATGTGGGATCTCATAGAACATATCAATCAAAACTTGTCCAAGGATTCTAGAGGCCATCCACCTCAACCCATCAAACAGTGATTCCACCTCACGGTCGGACATCATAGAACCATTATCAGATTGGTCTCCATCCAAGCCTTCTAGGGCTTCCAAGAGCATTTGTTCCAACCCAGCTCCTAGGACTAGTAACTCAACCCATGGCTATCATTGGGCTCCAGATCGTTTGTCCAACCGAGCCTTCCAAGACCAGTTACGCAACCCACAACATTTTCTGAGCTTCCAGAGAGTTTTTCCAACCAGGGCTTCCATGACTAGTAACTTAACCCACCAAGGGCTTCCATGACTAGTAACTCAACCCACCAAGGACTTCTAGAGCATTTGTCCAACCAAGGCTTCCAGGACTAGTAACTCAACCCAAGTTGTTATAAGGCTTCTAGAGCATTTGTCCAACCAAGGCTTCCAGGACTAGTAACTCAACCCAAGCTATTACAAGGCTTCCAGTGTGTTTTTCCAGCCAAGGCTTCCAGTACTAGTGACTCAACCCAAGCCATTATAGGGCTTCTAGAGCGTTTGTCTAACCAAGGTTTACAAGACTAGTAACTCAACCCAAGCTAAAGGAAACATGAGAACCAACCAAAAAAAGCACTAAAAATAAACCCAAAATCACCATGACTATCCGAGAAATGACAAGGCTAGGAAAATCCACTGTCAATCCAGGAAATCCTCCATGCCATTGACAGATCATAACCAAGAAACCCCATGCATGTGCCATGTGTTGCAAAACTAGTGAAGGAAACATACATGCAACTCGATACCTATAAGAAAATATGATGTAGTTGTTGATCTCGATGCCTTCTTATGCTTTCCTGCTCTTCCTTTGCCTTCTTGCTCCAAGAATCCAAGTATGCCACACCCACCAAGAGTGCTCCAAGAAATCTCTAAGTCTCCAAGAGTATGAGAGAGAGAGAATATGAGAGAGCTCCAAAAGTAAATTGATCAAGTCCTACCCACTAATCCTCAGAAGCCTTTTTATTAATGAGGCCTCTATTTTCTTCATTTTTCATTATTTTCCTTCATTTTCCTCCTCACATGCAACTTGTGACCTTTCACCTTCCTTTTCTCCTCATTTCCTTTATTTTAATAACTAGATGTGCCAAGATTGCTATTTTTCCTTTCCAAAGCCTTATCCATTGCCTTTTCCAATTCCCTTAGCCATAATAAACTAAATCAACACCCATTAGGATGTTTCCCCCACCATTCAACTTGGAATACATGCCCCATCATTGTGGCCTTATATATTTTTACATGGATTTTAAACCAGGGTTGTTACATCCCCAGAACGAGTCGGGGGTGTTTTGAACTCGAGACCTTTGGATCTAATACCATTTGTTAGAATCAATATTTTTGTTACATGCAAAGCTATAGCCATTTCCAATGTTAATGAATCCCTGAGAGTTGGTTAAGCACATGTCATGAAACACACTAGGAGCGATGGATTATCCAATGCCCAACACCTTTCTAAAACTTTTCTACGTTTTCATGGATAATGATTTCCTTATTGATACAAGCCTTGGAATTCCATGCAACTTCCTTGATTTCCCCTCTTCATCAAGACAAATAAATTCCTAGTTATAGCATTCCATGATAACATGATTCTTGTCGAACTAATCCATGCCTATAAGGGAGTCATATGATCATAATAAAAAATTATATTTAACTTAGATTTGGTATGTAAATTATTCATATCAATTGGGAACTCTTTTACTAACTCATTAATCCTTTTCTTTACCCATATAGCTAGCTAAACTAAATATTAGAATCACAAAATGCCAAGAGAAATGGTGTTGTCTAAAGACATCATTTTTTGGATCCCACTGGTCACCCAAACCAAATTTTCTTGAAGGTTTTCTACAATTACATAAGTTATATTCCATATGAATACCATGGGAAAACCTATGGGTTCTCGGAAACCTAGAGTGTGAAAATCATTGGTGACGACTGAGTCAAGTTTACCCAAACCACCCTAACAATCCCCCCTAAATTTGACTCGGTGATATTAACCTAGTCCCAACCATTCTCTATTGAAGTCCATATAAAAAAAATTACAACTACCGAGTTACATGGGTAACTAGCCACTAAACTAGCAATTATCTAGGACACCTTTTCGCGTACATGGTTTATCAACCATCTCAACTAAGATCTCACATCCCCACACCCCCTCAAGCTAGGATACAAGTACGCCTACCACCTTAGTACCTATCCAAGTGGCTTATTCCACAGCTAGATGACTACATACACCATTTCACTACATGTATGCCCAAGCAAAGTCTTAAGGCCTTACAACAATGCGTACTCCTAAGAAACATGTATGCCTAAACAACAAGTCCCACGATCAAAACCTGGCTCTAGTACCAATTGTTGAAAATTTACTTGAGAGACATAAATATTTTCTAAGAGGAACATTAAACCAGCAACAACACACATAATATAAACACAATGCACCCAATTTTTACACTAGGAAAACCCCAACTCCAAGGAAAAACCCAACTTACAGAATTTCATTAGTCCCTTGGCAACAACCAGGCCAAGTTGGCCAAGTGAGCCTTCACCACTCACCTTCATTGGCCCATTACAATAGAGTTCCTCCTAGCCTTTTAAAGGCCCCATCGCATGAATTCCATGATCACAAAACCATGGAAAACCAAAAAACTATGGGCCCAAAACCACTGTTATAAAACCAATCAACTTTTACTCTCTCCTTGAGTCAGTTTTACCTAACGCTAACCAAGTCCTACTATGCTTATTTATTTTCAACCTAAATCTTTCAAGAAGATTTAGGTCAATATAGCTATTTCTAACTCTAGAATCAATTAAAAATACAATGGGTTGGATGTTAATCTTACCTTCAATTTCAATCATGTGCATCCAATGGTCAACTTGCCAATCGTCCAAAGTTACATATATCCCGAGCATGCTTTTGTCCATGTCCCCCACTATACAAACTTCTTGTACATTGTGCATGGCTTTTATTTTAGCATCTTTATGAGAGCAGTCCTTAAACAGATGGTCTCTCTCACAACCCTAACATTTAATGGGTGGATATCTTGGCATATTTCAAAACAAATCTAATTTCCTCAAGTCATTAAGTGTGGGTTAGCTGGGCTAATTTTCTCATGAGTTATTCTTAAAAAAAGAGGGCCTAAAACCCTTCTTCCTTTGCTATCTTTTATCCTTCTTCTTCTTATCCCAATCCTTTTAGGTACTGGCTTACTTTTTCTATGTTTGTAGAGGTATTTGGCCTTTCTTATTTCCTCCTCTATGGTCTTAGGTTCATCAATCTTGAGACTGTCACTATAATATGGAGGAAAACCCTTCAGGGAAATCTTTATTAAAATTGGCATACTTCAACAAATCTAGGAACTTCCTCTCATATTCCTTTATTGTCATGTTTCCCAACTTGAGTTTAAATCTCTCTTTCATTTTTCATCATAATCATATACGAATTGATACTTCTTCTTAAAATATGTATTGATTTGTTTCCAAGTTATATATTTTTCATCTAAGTTCTTAACCTGCTTGAGGCATTCCCACCACATTGATGCTTTTCTCTTTAAGTGGTAGATGCTTATTCTAGCCTCTAAGTTAGGTGACTAATTGAAATAAATCCTTATTTCCAACAACAGGGCTTCTACCTCCTCACCCTTCCCATGGTCTCCATTGAAGATAAGAGCATTGATCTTTTTGAGTTTTCCCTTCAAATCATCATTTCCAATCTTTCCATTTTCATGCCTAGCTGGTGACAGACTTTGACTATTAACTGCATCAAGATATATGAATATTTTTTTCCCTACTTTCTTTGGGAAGTGAGACTAATGTCTAGTGGTAGCCCTAGATTGCCTTGAGTGATTCTTATCCTCCCTTTTTCCTGATATTCTATGTTTTGTAGTTTGCTTAAATGTTAGGTCCCTATAATACTAGTGATTCCCCCATTACTATTGTCATTGTATCCTTTATTGTTATTGTTGTGCCCCTATTGTCCCCATATTGTCATTATTGTGCCCCATAGAATCCCTCTATTGTTATTTTTGTGCCTTTATATTATTATTGTTAGGTCGGCTTGGTTATATTGTGACCCCTTAGACTCCTATATATTGATAGGAGGTTTTTTCATTTGAATCATCCAAGAATTGTTCATTTGTGTAATGTAAAGGAGGTTTCCCCCTCGAAGAGGCTTATTTCTAAGGCGTTCACCTATCTTTTCTATCATTTTGTGAGATGGTTTCATAACATTTGGTATCAGAGCTTTGGATTCTAGGGTTGCACTGCTCCAAACAGGTCATCGTGGCATTTTCGCTTTACCTTTTTTTTATTTGACGTTTTAGAAGCTAAAAAAAAACCCATTTGAGAAAGAATCATTCTAAATCTTGGCTCCAAATTTTAGATCATGTCTCGCTAAATTTTTGGAGATATAATCTGAGGAATTTAGGGTTTTTGTATACCCCTGAATTACATTCCAAACAGGTCACCTTGGGAAAATCATCATAACTTTCGTTTTGCGCATCAGATTGAATTTTCATAAGAAGTTACAGAAAGAGGACGGACTGTAGTATTTTTGGGTATCATTTTCAAAACCTAAGGTTGAAACAGTGACTCGAGGCATGTCATACAAGTTCGCTCTACTAAACCAGTCTATACTCAGGTCATCGTGGGAGATTTGGCATAACTCTTCATTGGAGAATCCAATCTTGATCAGACTTGTGGCGTTAGAAATATTACTCAGGGGGTTATCACAGGTAGAAATTTCAAACCTAGGAGATCCAAAATTACATATATACGTCAGATTCAATATCGAGCTCCTACAAAGTGAAAAAAGGTGTGTAGTTTTTTTTTAATTTTTGCATAAGATTGGTTTGAAAAAGTAGTTTGAAGGAATTCAAAGGGCATAGTGAAGCATTATTATCGGTTATTGATGCCCCGAAGAAAGAAAATGAAAACACCTAGTAAGCAACCTAAAAGCTCTAGTATGAATCATGAAGAAGAGGAAAAAATGCAACATGATATATCAAAGTTACGATACCAAGTGCAAAAAATTTCACTCGCACAAAAAGTAACAGAAAATAATATGGATGGTTTAAAGAAAGACGTAGAAGTAAGATGGATGGTTTGAAGAAAGGTGTAGAAGCTAATATGGATGGTTTAAAGAAAGGGGTAGAAGCGAAGATGAATGACATGGAAGTTAAGATGGACGCCATGGAAGCTAAGATGGATGGCGTGGAAGCTAAGATGGACGACGTGGAAGCTAAGATGGATGATTTAAAGAAAGAAATGGAAGATTTGTAGACAAATTTGAAGACAGATTTCACAAAGTTTCTACAACAAATGCTTACTAATGGCGAAAGGGTTGTAAAGGAAACTCATGATGAGAACAAAATAAATGTTAATCATGATTTCTTAGACTCTAACATTGGATCTAAGAACCACCATGTTCCAAATATTGATATGAGGAAGTTTGATGGCAAGGATCCCGGAAAATGGATACTACAGATGGAGCAATTTTTCAATCTCCATAATGTGTAAAACACACAAAAGGTACGCATTGCAACTTTATATTTGGAACCAAATAAGTTTGTATGGTATTGATGGCTTTGATCTCGTAAACGAATTGTCACTTGGGCTATTTTTATGGATGAAATGATAGCACATTATGAGGATACAAAAAGAAGCACTTTTTTTAGCCAATTGATAAATCTCAAACAAAAGGGTTCAATGATGGAGCACATTGAGGACTTCTAGAAATTGAATATAAGGGTAAAAGATATTCTAGAGGAGCATAGGATTGATGTGTTCATAGGGACTTTAAAATATAACATCCAACATGAGGTTCACCTTTGGTAACCAGATTCATTGGAGAAGGCATTCAGGTTGGAAAGAAAAATGGAAAGCAAAATTATGGCAACAAGGAAGCCTACCACTCACAATCATAAAGATGGAAGTGTTACTTCCCCTAGCCATCCACAACCTACAAGATTGACACCACAACAATTGGAAGAAAAAAGAGCAAAAGCGCTTTGTTACAATTGTGATAGCAAGTAAACTAAAGGTCATAAGTGTGCAGAGAAGAAATTATTTTACATAGATTGTGAAAAGGAGGAAGAAAAGGAACAAGAAACATCAAAAGAATAAGATATACACTAGGAACAAACCCTAGAAAAAGAAGGAATGAATCCAACCATATCTTGTAATGCATTGGTTGGAATTACCACTCCTCAAACTATCAATATAGAAAGGCATATCAAGAAGAAAAAGTTAATAGTGTGGATTGATTCGGGAAGTACCCATAATTTTATTCATTGTAAGATAGCCAAGGAATTGAATTGCTTCCTATATCCAGTACCAGAGTGTCAAGTGATGGTTGCAAGTGGAGGAACCATAAATTTCTCAATAAAGCGTCATAATATCAAGCTATCCATGGGAGAATATGTATTGAATATCCCAATGCTTTCCATTCCAATGGGTGGTGTTGATGTTGTACTAGGAGTCCAATGGCTACAATCCTTGGGTACAATAGCTTTTAATTTTCAAGAATTTTTCATGAAATTCTCTTCAAAAGGGAAGGAAGTTGAATTAAGGGGTATCGCAAGGAAACCGGGAATGATAATCAGCTCTAACAGAATGACAAAGCTTCTAAAGAAAGAACAATAAGGTGTAATTGCACAATTATGTTCACTAGAGGTTCCCACATCGAAATCATCCATTTCTCCAGATATCCAAAAAGTCTTGGACAATCATTCCAAGGTATTTGAGACTCCCAAAGGTCTCCCACCTATTTGTGATCATGATCATGCTATTAATTTGATTCCAGGAAGTGTTCCTCCAAACATTAGGCCTTACAGAAATCCCTATGTCCAAAACAGTGAAATTGAACGTATGGTTGCAGAAATGCTAGAGGCTGGTATAATTCAACCTAGTCAAAGTTCTTTCTCTACTCCAGTAGTATTGGTTCACAAGAAGGATGGATCATGGTTCATGTGTCTAGATTATAGGGAGATCAACAAGCTCACTATTAAAGATAAATTTCCCATTCCTGTCATTGATGAATTATTGGATGAATTGCATGGATCAATTTACTTCACCAAGTTGGATCTTCCTTCAAGATATCATCAAATCAGAATGAAGAGTGAAGACATTCCAAAAACAGCATTTAGAACTCATAAGGGTCATTATGAATTTTTGGTCATGCCTTTTGGCCTTACTAATGCACCTTATACATTTCAAGGTTTGATGAATTCCATTTTCAAACCCTTCCTTAGAAAATTTGTGTTAGTATTTTTTGATGACATACTAATCTACAACAAGTCTTGGAAGGATCATGTCCAACATGTTGACATGGTGCTCAAACTATTGGAGGAGAAACAATTATATGCAAAAATCTCCAAATGTTTCTTTGGAGTACAAGAGGTGGAATATCTGGGTCATATTGTATCTCATGAAGGTGTTAAGGTAGACCCTAGCAAAATTAAATCCATTAAGGAATGGAAAATCCCCACATCCATAAAGCATCTATGAGGATTTCTTGGGTTGACAGGGTATTATCACAAGTTTGTTAAGAATTATGGGAGAATAGCAGCACCTCTAACAACATTATTGAAGAAAGATGCATTTTCATGGACTCCAAAAGCAACGAAGGCCTTTGAACATCTTAAAGAGGCAATGTGCCAAGCACCAGTCTTAGCTACACTGGACTTCACAAAAACCTTTATAGTGGAATGTGATGCCTTAGGAAATGGAATTGGTGTTGTTTTAATGCAAGAAGAAAGACCCATTGCTTTCGAAAGTCGTCCAATCAAAGAAAAATATTTACACAAAGCTATTTATGAGAAGGAAATGTTGGCAATACTACATGCACTTAAGAAATTGCGACCCTACCTAATGGGAAGACACTTCAAGGTAAAAACAGATCATGATAGTCTTAAATACTTTTTAGAACAAACATTATCTTCATAAGAGCAGCAAAAATGGGTCACAAAGATGTTGGGTTATGACTTTGAAATCATCTACAAAAAAGGGAAGAAAAATGTTGTGGCAGATGCACTCTCAAGAAAGGATGAGGATGTGGAAGCATTTCTTTGCACCATTTCTATTATCCAACCAAATTGGATAAACGAAGCAAGGGATGAATGGAATAACGACGAGGAAGTGTGGGTGCTCATTCAAAAGATACAACAAGATGCCGGTACATCTGATACATTTAGCTAGAAAAATGATTCGTTATGGTACAAGAATCGATTATACCTATGTAAGAATTCCCAACTCAAACAAAAGATTCTTAGGTAATTGCACACCTCTCCCTTAGGAGGGCACTTAGGATTTCTAAAAACCTACCACAGGGTTAATAAGGATTTTTTTTTGGATGGCCTTAAATCGGATATTCAAAAGTTTGTGGCAGAATGTTTGGTTTGCCAACAAAATGAAGTTGAAACAATTAATACCCCAAGACTATTACAACCTTTATCCATTCCAAGCCATCATTGGGAGGAGGTTTCAATGGATTTTATCACAAGTTTACCCAAGTCGGAAGGAAAGAGTGTTATCATGGTGGTAGTTGACAGACTTACCAAGTATGCACACTTTTGTGCATTATCTCATCCATTTAAAGCGAGTACAATTTCCACTACATTTATGGAAACAATTCAAAAGCTACATGGAAACCCAAAGATTATTGTAAGTGACAGAGATCCCATTTTCATTGGAACTTTTTGGACAGAATTATTTTCTTGTCTTAGTACTCTGTTATCTCATAGCTCATCTTATCATCCTCAATCTGATGGGCAAACTGAGATAGTAAACAAATGTTTGGAAGGATATCTTCGTTGCCTTGTATCTGATAAACAGGCACAATGTGTCAAATGGTTTCCTCTGGCAGAATGGTGGTATAACACTTCCTTCCATACTGCAACAAAAATGACCCCATTTATGGCACTTTATGGATATCATCCACCATCAATCACATAATATTTAAGAGAAAATTCTAAGGTTCAAGCAATGTAAGATCACATCGAGCATCAACAACAAGTTCTCCAACTCTTAAAGGATAACCTCACCTTGGCACAGAATAGAATGAAACAGTAAGCATATCAACATCGCAGCGAAAGAATTTTTGATGTAGGTTATTGGGTATTCCTATGGCTACAACCATATAAACAAATGTCCCTCAATCAAGTTAAGAAGGATAATAAATTAACACCAAAGTATTATGGTCTGTACAAGGTGTTGCAAAAGATAGGTACTATGGCATACAAATTGGAGCTTCCTGCAGCTTCCCGAGTGCACCCAGTTTTCCATGTTTCATGCTTAAAGAAGGTTATAGGTGACAAGCTTCCAATTCAAACAGTATTTCCAGAACTCGATGAGGAAGGAAAAATCATATTGGAACCTGAAGTAGTCAAAGAAACAAGAACTCGACAGCTACGAAATCAATCAATTTCAGAGTATCTCATCAAGTGGAAGAACTTACCCGTTGAAGATTCCACATGGGAGGATGCAAATTTTATACAGAATCATCCAGAACTACTAAAGCGTTGAGGACAACACTTTTTTGAAGGAGAAGTACATGTTAGGTCCCTATAATACTAGTGATTCCCCCATTACTATTGTCATTGTATCCCTTATTGTTATTTTTGTGCCCATATTGTCATTATTATGCCCCATAAAATCCCTCTATTGTTATTTTTGTGCCTTTATATTATTATTGTTAGGTTGCCTTGGTTATATTGTGACTCCTTAGACTCATATATAGATAGGAGGTTTTGTCATTTGAATCATCCAAGAATTGTTCATTTGTGTAATGTAAAGGAGGTTGCCCCCTCGAAGAGGCTTATTTCTAAGGCGTTCATCTATATTTTCTATCTTTTGTGAGCTGGTTTCATAACATTAGATTCCATTTTTTTATCAATATTCTGATGAAAATGATCTAAAATTTGTAAGATCTAAGCATTAACAACTTTTTTCTCTCCTTGGGATCTAATCAACCTTTAATTTCCGTGTCTATAGTTGAGTACAGTCATCTATATATTTCTCACAATCTCAGACAATCTCTAGTTTTCTACTTGACCATGTACATGACCATTAGAGCATGTATCAACATTGCCAAGACTTGTTCCCCTGATTTCTTCCTCTTCATGGCCATATTACCCTTCTAATCCTCAATCAATTATTTTTCTAGTATTCTTAATCTAGTTGTATCTTAATTATGTAAGAAAATCCTCACATCCTCCAATCCAATCTACTTTATATACAAGAATTATGTTAGGAAACAATAAAGATCACATTACATAGATTTATGTACACACACACACACACAATTATCAAAAACTATGATCCAATCCTATAGACCTTTAAAAACATTTTGTCTCTAAACTATTCAAACAAAATATTTCATCTTGGGCTCTAATACCACTCTATAACATATTCAACCTCTAACACCACCTTATGGAGGTGGGTTATCCATTTTTTTTCTTTTATCTTTTCAAACCTCATTTTGAGGTCACCAATATATTTTGCTTCTTGAGAGATTTCCGAAAATATAAATGTCATCTCATTTTGAGCTTTGGGCACAAATTTATGGCCCTTATAATATTTTTCCTTTCCAGCCACATCAAAGTCCTTACCTACCACATGTCACCAACACGTTGGCCACATATGCCAGTTGACTCACCTTGGCCTGTTAATTCATATAACGATTCAAGATATTGGTTTACTTGCATTAGTGGCATTTTCCATATTTCTGGACTTCCAAATTCGATTACTTGCACTTAGTCAAGGTGGTCAAACATTCAAATCTAGATTTGGGGTTTTCCAAAAATTTCCATTAACAATTTTTTGAATTTATAGAATTTTGTTGGGGTCAATAGGTTAATCTTTTATATACATATGGATTCTGCGTCACCCCGCCACATAATACTTCATGCCAATCCATGTCATCATCCTCGATAACATGGGTCCATATCTAAAGCATATGATAGTTGGATTTTGAACATCCAATATCCAAAAGAACCTAAAAAAGAAAATCCAATTTTTTGGATTTCTGAATTTCTATTCCACACTTCATGCACCACCTCGATTTCCACATCAACTCCTTTCTAGAAAGTGTGCCATGTTAGAAAGCGAAATCATCAAACACTATCCATATCACCACATTAGCATGACATCTTAGTCATAATACACCAAAAACCACATCAATCACTGCATTGTTTTCCCTACTGGCAATGGGATCTAGGTTTTTCTAAAAGGTGTATTTTCTAAATTTTTTGGATTTATTGACTTCTATTTTTGATATGCCACATAATAAAAAATACCAAAGAAAAGGGGAAGCTAGTAGATTCTATATTTTTCAAATATCTATAATTTTTCAAATGACATGAATGCCTCCTCAGGTAACTAACGGAAAATGAAACTATAATATTCTAGATCTTATAGATACATTAGGATCTGAGAAAAAAATTCCATCAATAGTCAACATCCATATCTGAAGAAACATTAAAGTGTTCCTTTTTATATAAAGTTGTGTTTATGGATCCTTCATAAATTTGACTTTAGGTTCATGTGCTAATGTTTCTACCCATCTAGGCCTCCGACAATTGGCTCTTTTGTAAAAGTCCTTTATTAAAAAAAATTGGATGCTCACTAATCCAAATAATGGGGACATTTTCTCAATACTAGACCTCCTCCCCATTCCCCTTTTGTCTAGGCCCATAGCTTCATCCCCCAATAGCCCATTTTACCTAGGGTTATGACTAAAGAATTCCGTCCTTGAACTATCCAATAATTACACGCTTCCAATAAGACTTTTAAGCCTTCTTCCTGTTGGAAATAATATTGAGAGGGGGGGTGAATCAGTATTACCTAATTCTTTTAATAAATCTTCTTTATTTGTTCTTTGAATTATTTTTGCATGTCAGTACCATAAAATAATGAGCATGAACAAAAAAAAAATAGATAGTCACACCAAAGAACACAAGATGTAAGGTGGAAACCCAATGTGGGTGAAAACCACCTGCTGCAATATGTCTCTATCTTCTTTCAAATTAGAAACTCCTTTTACAATGGTTTTGTACTGGTGCAGTCCTTTACCAGTACGCAGGTTGCAACCTGCAGAGAGCTACAACTCTCTCTCTCGTTTTCCAGACTCTCCTGGAAGGGAGCTACAACCCCCTACTTCTTTTCTTACAAGGACCACTTTTCATAAATTTTCAAACTGGATCCATAAGCATCAAATGATCATCAAGTATAACAGAATCACCCAATCAACTGTAGTAACCAGATCAACAATAATAGGACCAAACCCAGAACACAGCAATGATAGACAAAGATTTTAAGAGAAGTAAGCACCCTGCTCAACTGCTCGCCTGCTTACGTAAGCACCCTGCTCAACTGCTTGCCTGCTTACAGCACTCACCCTGCTTAACTGCTTGCCTGCTTACAGTACGCACCCTGCTCAACTGCTCGCCTGCTTACGTAGGCACCCTACTCAACTGCTAGCCTGTGTACCTCGCTCTGAGTCCATTGAACTGCCTGTGGACCTCCGCACCTGCAACCCTTCTGTTCCTGCGTACCGGTGCACCTGCAAACCTTCTGTGCCTGTGTACCGGCGCACCTGCAACCCTTCTGTGCCTGCGTACCTCGCACATGAAACCCTTCTGTGCCTGCGTACCGGCGCACCTGAAACCCTTCTGTGCCTGCGTACCGGCGCACCTGAAACCCTTCGTTCCTGCGTATGTACGCACTTTTCTCTCACTGTACCTGCGTACCTTCGGGAATAGATGATTTCAAGACTTCAGAAATAACCTAGACAATCAGATCTACAGATCTGAACATGCGCCGAAGAGATCTCGGTCCATCAGTAGATTCGCCTTATTTAGATCTAGACCAGATCTAGCCCTCATAAGATATTCAACCCAAAAACATGCTCAAGCCAAATGATCTCCTTTGCTTTATATAGGAAAGCTCTTCCTTAAAACATGGATCAATACCACGAGCCAACACCATAATAACACAATACCATCGGCTAAATACCAAGAGTAAAACATAAGAAAACCCCACATGTGAATTTCTTTGCCTTGAAATGTGTGCACTGGGGGTACGCACCTCCTGAATGGGATAACTGCGGGTATGTATGCACTTTATGTAACACTGACCTGCGTGTATGCACCTTATGTAAGGTGTACCTACGTACCCCTTATTTTCTTCAATATTTGATAGCTGATCATCAATCTCTGCTGCTGACTTGAAGTACTGTGATCTATCACCTGAATAGGTTGCCATCAAGGACAACACTTTAGCCATAATGCCAACAATCTCCCCCTTTGGACTTGATGGCAACCTCAAAACTTCAGCTTCATTCTCCCCCTTTGACATCAAGGGCAAAGGGTTATGCTCCCCCTAAGAACATGCTCCCCCTGAATATGAACCAGATCTACAACGAAGAACCATAATCCACCATGAAAGAGATAGAGACATATTGCAGCTACTTCCAAGATCTCCTTCTGCACATCCTCCATAATGCCAACAATGCATTATATGCTCCCCCTGAACCTGTACCATCAATCAGAAGAGGTTCAGCAATAAGATGATGCATCAACAACCCCCAGCTTTTGCCTGAGGTATTCAAAAGTGTCCCTGGGCAATGGTTTGGTGAGAATATCAGCAACTTGTTCCTTAGAAGGAACATACTCCAACTTGACCTTCTGTTCAAGCACTTGTTCCCGGAGAAAATGATACTTGATTGGTATGTGCTTGGTTTTTGAATGCATAACAGGATTCTTTGAGATGTTGATTGCACTTGTGTTATCACATAAGATGGGGATTGGTGGTGTACAAGTGATTTGAAAATCCTGCAAAGTCTGCATCATCCAAAGGAGTTGGGTGCAACAAGATGCAGCAGCAACATATTCCTCTTCAGCTGTAGACAAGGCAATCGAACTCTGTTTCTTGCTGAACCAAGATACTAGTCTGGAACCCATAAAGAACGCACCACCACTTGTGCTTTTCCTGTCATCCACGCTTCCGGCCCAATCTGCATATGTATAAGCATGAAGTGTAAGATCTGTATCTCTAGGATACCATAAGCCATAATTTTGAGTCCCTTGAAGATATTTGAAAATTCTCTTCACTGCCTGAAGATGAGTCTCCTTCGGATTTGCCTGAAATCTTCCAACTATTCCAACTGCATGCATGATGTCTGGTCGGGTACCTGTCAAATAAAGTAAACTTCCAATCATAGATCTGTAGGTTGGTTGATGTACTGCTGCAGATTCATCATTTGCACTGAGGCTACATCCTGTGACCATGGGTGTACATACTGGTTTTGCATCTTCCATACCATATTTCTTCAAAATCTGTTTGAGATACTTGGTTTGAGATAAAAAGATTCCTCCTTCTTTTTGTTGGATTTGCAAACCAAGGAAATATGTCAGTTCTCCTAGCAAGGACATTTCAAATTCTTTCTGCATGACCAAGGCAAAGTTTTGACTCATAGCTTCTTCATTGCTCCCAAAAATAATGTCATCTACATACACAACAAGTATTAGCAATTTGTCATTTTCAACTTTTATATAAAGATTGCTATCTGCCGATCCTTTTGAAAAGCCTTGTTGATGAAGATATTTGTCCAAACGGTAGTACCAAGCCCTTGGAGCTTGTTTGAGACCATAGAGAGCCTTTTTCAATCTGCATACAAGATTTGGATCATTTCCAAGAATGAACCCATCTGGCTGTTCAATGTACACTTCTTCTTCCAAGTCTCCATTCAGAAAGGCTGATTTCACGTCCATTTGAAATACTTTGAAGTTTTGAAAACTTGAGAGAGCAAGGAACATTCGGATGGCCTCAAGTCTTGCAACAGGAGCAAAGGTTTCTTCAAAGTCTATTCCTTCTTGCTGCGCATACCCTTTACAAACAAGTCTGGCTTTGTTTCTAATTACTTCTCCATTTTCATTCAATTTGTTTTTGAAGACCCATTTTGTCCCGATAACATTCTTATCTTTTGGTCTAGGAACCAACTCCCAAGTGTTGTTCTTTTCGATCTGCTCAAGTTCTTCATCCATTGCTTTCACCCAACATTCATCTTTGCATGCCTCTTTCACATTTTGTGGTTCAGTAGAGGAGAGTAATGCCAAATAGCTTGAAGCTTCTGCAACTGTTCTTCTTGTTTGCACACCTGCTTCTTTCTGCCCCATAATCTAAGATTCTGGATGGTTCTTCTGAACATATCTGGATGGAGTCTTTTCTTCTATTCTTGTTTGCTCCTCAGGTTCTTCTTGAGGTTCTTCTTGAGTTTCTTCTTCTTCATCATTCTGTCGTTGTGGGTAGCCTTCATCTTCTTCGATGTCTTCATGATGTACTTGCCTAGGAATGTATCCCTTCTCATCAACCACTACATCAATGCTGTCAACAATTCTGCCAAGTCTTTTATTGTAGCATTTGTATGCTTTGCTATGTGGAGAGTAACCAAGAAGAATGCCTTCATCTGCTCTAGGTTCAAGTTTTCGAAGCTGCTCATCAATATTCTTGATATAGCATTTGCTCCCAAAGATTTTGAAGTGCTTTACTGAAGGAGTCCTACCACTCCAGAGCTCATGAGGAGTTTGAGTGCTGTTCACCCGGACATTTGTTTTGTTGAGAATAACAACTGCAGCATGTGCAGCTTCACCCCAGAAAGTTGTGGGAGTTCCTGACTCATCAAGCATAGCACGAGCCATTTGTTGGACTGTTCTGTTCATTCTTTCCACAACTCCATTTTGCTGAGGAGTTCTTGCTGTAGAGAATTCTCTTCTTATCCCATGTTCTTCACAGAAATCGAAAAATTCATTTGAAGTAAATTCCCCACCTCTGTCGGATCTGAGGCACTTAATTTTGTGACCTGATTCATTTTCAACCAAGGCTTTGAAGGATTTGAATTTTTCGAATGCTTCATCTTTGTGCTTCATAAGTCCTAACCAGACAAACCTGGAGAAATCGTCAATGAATAATATCAAGTATTCTTCTCCTCGAGGTGTTCTTTTCCTGAAAGGACCGCATGTATCTGTATGTACTAGCTCAAGAGGCATGCTAGCTGATCCTTCTTTCTCTGGAAAGTTAGTTCTGGTTTGTTTTCCAAACTGACATGATTTGCATATGGTGTTGTCAGGAATTTTGATATCTGGAAGATCGCGAACTGCCTGATATTTGCATGCTTTCCTTATTTGTGAAAAGCTTAGATGTCCCAACCTCCGATGCCATAACCAGTGCTCATCATCCTTGCTCAGATAGCATTGTTGTTGTCCTTCTTCAAATATGTACAGATTATTTGGAGTTCTTTTGCCTTTGATCACTGTTTTACCTGTATCAAGATCACGAACAAGACATCCATTTGATCTGAATATAACCTCGGTTCTTTGATCACACATCTGGCTGACACTTAGAAGATTATGCTTCAATCCATCAACATACAAAACATTTCCAGCCTTGACCTTTTCTTTTAACTGAGCAATGCCTTTTCCTTTTATAGTTGCAGGAGTATCATTTCCAAAAGAGACTTTCTTTCTCTTTTCTAGAGTAGAATAAGACTCAAGTTTTTCTTTATCACCTGTCATATGCTTCGAACATCCACTGTCAATGTACCATAGATTTTCCTGTCCCTCTGCATAAAATGCTATCCCACATCTTTCTGTTTGAGGTTCCTTTATTCTCCATGTTTTGGTGCTTGAGGCTTGTTACTTTTTCTGCTGAAACCTGCTCCTGCATTCAGAGTCTTCATGACCAAAGTTATTGCAAATAGAACATTCAACTTCATTTTCAAGAACCGAAAAGTTGTTATAGGTCCTTTTTGTAATCCCCGTCATACTTCTTTGTTTTTGAGCTTCCCTAGTCATGATCGTTTTATATGCAACACATTGAGCTGCTTTGTGACCAAAGTTATGGCAAGAAAAGCATTGTCCATTGAAGAAACTTCTGCGGTTATCGAATCTACCAGCCAATTGATTGTAATTTCTATTGTCATCTATTCTTGAACCAAATTGAGAAGATTTTACCTGTGGCTGGTTGTGCCTTTTGTTCACCCTTAAGATGGATTGCCCCTGATAGTTTCGTCCCTGCTTTACCTGATGATCTTCATTATGCTTTTGCTCATTTCTTCTTGCTGCATCAAGATAACTTTTTGAGGTGGATGCTTGAGAAGTTTCTCCATTATAGCCCAGACCTGTCTTGTTTAGTGGAGACCGCTGCACATTGATAATCTCATCCAAAGTTTCAGATCCTTTGACAAACTTGAGATTAATAGCTTTTGTTTTCTCAATCTCTTTTCTAAGACCAACAATTTCACCTTCTAATTTTTCAAGATGTTTTTCCTTTTCATCAATTTGAAATTGTAGAGTATCAATGATCATGTTCTTTTCTTCTATACATCTCTTGAGTCTAGTAATTTCATCATAAAGGTTATCCACATCTATAGCATCCATATAATCATCATCTTCAAATGCCATTAACAACTTATATTCATTACCTTGTTCATCTTCATCACTGTTTGATAGACCATCACTATCTTCATGAGTGTAGTAGCTTTTCTTATTTGCATTCTGTTTCTTGTTCCATCTAGCAGGTTCCTTTCCTTTATCCTTATAAGGACATTTTGCAGCATAATGACCTACTCTTCCACAAGCAAAGCATTTAAAAGGTAACTTACCTCTGAACCTTCCAGAACCCTTTTGAAGATTTCTAACAAAATTTGATTCTTCTTCTTCTTCTTCTGGGACGTGGCTTGCTTCATAATAATCTCCTTTATCTGATGCCTTGAAAGCAGCTTCTCTTCTGTCTGATGGACCTCCCTTTCTCATTTCATAAGCAGTTAGAATTCCATGTAGCTGAGACATAGTAAGGATTCGTAGATTTTCCTTTTCTTCTATTGCAGATACTTTAGATTCAAACTTGGGAGACAATGATCTTAGAACCTTTTCAACCACAATAGCCTCTTTTATTTCTTCACCCAAATTTTTCATACAATTAACAACCTCATCTACCCGAAGAAAATAGTTAGCCACACTTTCATCATTATACATCTTGAGAGTCTCATACTGAATTCTGAGAGTTTGAAGTTTAGCACATTTTACCTGTTCATCTCCTTCATAGCTCGTGACAATTTTGTCCCTTATCTCTTTTGCGGATTTATAGTGCATTACCTTCATGAATTCTGATTGGGATATACATCCTAATAGAGTACTGACTGCTTTCGCATTTGTTTCATACTTCTTTTTCTCGGCTGCATCTGTAGGAGTGGCTGAAGGAAAAGCGTAGCCTGTCTCTACGATGTCCCAAACTTCTATACCAAGAGATTGAAGATAGGCAGTAACTCTTACCTTCCAATAATTGAAGTTTGTCCCATAAAAAACCGGTGGCCTGATTGATGCTTCTCTCTCGTAGTTGCTCATGATGAACGATCTACCTTCAAGCGATCAAGCTTCTCTGAAGGACCTGGCTCTGATACCAATTGTTGGAAATAATACTGAGAGGGGGGGTGAATCAGTATTATCTAGTTCTTTTAATAAATCTTCTTTATTTGTTCTTTGAATTATTTTTGCATGTCAGTACCATAAAATAATGAGCATGAACAAAAAAAAAAATAGATAGTCACACCAAAGAACACAAGATGTAAGGTGGAAACCCAATGTGGGTGAAAACCACCTGCTGCAATATGTCTCTATCTTCTTTCAAATTAGAAACTCCTTTTACAATGGTTTTGTACTGATGCAGTCCTTTACCAGTACGCAGGTTGCAACCTGCAGAGATCTACAACTCTCTCTCTCGTTTTCCAGTCTCTCCTGGAAGGGAGCTACAACCCCCTACTTCTTTTCTTACGAGGACCACTTTTCATAAATTTTCAAACTGGATCCATAAGCATCAAATGATCATCAAGTATAAGAGAATCACCCAATCAACTGTAGTAACCAGATCAACAATAATAGGACCAAACCCAGAACACAGCAATGATAGACAAAGATTTTAAGAGAAGTAAGCACCCTGCTCAACTGCTCGTCTGCTTACGTAAGCACCCTGCTCAACTGCTTGCCTGCTTACAGTACTCACCCTGCTTAACTGCTTGCCTGCTTACAGTACGCACCCTGCTCAACTGCTCGCCTGCTTACGTACGCACCCTGCTCAACTGCTAGCCTGCGTACCTCGCTCTGAGTCCATTGAACTGCCTGCGGACCTCCGCACCTGCAACCCTTCTGTGCCTGCATACCGGCGCACCTGCAACCCTTCTGTGCCTGCGTACCGGCGCACCTGCAACCCTTCTGTGCCTGCGTACCTCGCACCTGAAACCCTTCTGTGCCTGCGTACCGGCGCACCTGAAACCCTTCTGTGCCTGCGTACCGGCGCACCTGAAACCCTTCGTTCCTGCGTATGTACGCACTTTTCTCTCACTGTACCTTCGGGCATAGATGATTTCAAGACTTCAGAAATAACCTAGACAGTCAGATCTACAGATCTAAACATGCGCCGAAGAGATCTTGGTCCATCAGTAGATTCGCCTTATTTAGATCTAGACCAGATCTAGCCCTCATAAGATATTCAACCCAAAAACATGCTCAAGCCAAATGATCTCCTTTGCTTTATATAGGAAAGCTCTTCCTTAAAACATGGATCAATACCACGAGCCGACACCATAATAACACAATACCGTCGGCTAAATACCAAGAGTAAAACATAAGAAAACCCCACATGTGAATTTCTTTGCCTTGAAATGTGTGCACTGGGGGTACGCACCTCCTGAACGGGATAACTGCGGGTATGTACGCACTTTATGTAACACTGACCTGCGTGTATGCACCTTATGTAAGGTGTACCTGCGTACCCCTTATTTTCTTCAATATTTGATAGCTGATCATCAATCTTTGCTGCTGACTTGAAGTACTGTGATCTATCACCTGAATGGATTGCCATCAAGGACAACACTTTAGCCATAATGCCAACACTTCCATGGACTAGATTGGATTCAGACAAGGAAAACACTTACCTAGAAGACTTTTGGGAATACATATATCCTCACTTACCTATAAAAGCATTCAAACAACTACCAATAACCAAGAAATATTCTCAAATGATTTCGCAAGGAGGATATGGAATGGAATTCCCAGACTTCACTCAACTAAGGGAGTTTCTTCTCCATTATATGAATTTCATAACTCTCAAGTTTGAAACCCCTTATTATTACAATTAGAGAAAATTAGAGAGGTTAACTTTATGGCTTGCTTCCTGGAAAAAACCACGTCCTCACATTTCTAAATATCTACTAATTCATTTATGTATTTATACATAATGAAATTTTGTACAATCTAATGACTCTTTGGGCCTTACAAATATATCTAGCCTAAGTTCCATGGTTGAACCAAACCAAGGAATTTACTCCAACCATGTAGGGTATCCACTCAAGAAAGTCCTCTAAGTCCTTTCACACAAAAGGTATAACAGATGTAGTCAAATACATAACCATTCCCATAAGAACCCTTAAGATTTCAGTTCTTTTAAAATACATACAAACATATTCACGAAGAAGTTAACACTCCTATGATTATCCAATGAAATTCACCTTGTTATGTATCAATGAGCATGTTCATACTAATATTACAAGCAAGAATAAACCCATGGATTATATGACAACATATAAGCACAAGAATGTACTCAAAAGGCAACGTAATGATTTACAGATGATGTATTTAACTTTAAACACAAGTAATTCACAGAGACATACATAGTAGGTGTACATAAGAATATGAAAATCATCCATTACTTAATCACATAATTGTGGTACATTTCTTATGTGATTAACCACCAACTGGCTTCAAACCTTCAACGTTCCACCTAACCATAGGCCGCACTGCTCTAGAACTCTCAACAATGTGTCACCCTTGAATTGGGCTTTAATCCATAAGGGAAAAGGCTCTCCTCAAGCCAACAATGGACACATAGTATGCACCATACAAGTACTAGGCCTCACACAGATATACCAAAGCAACTAATTCTCCCTCTAAGCTCTAGCCTTTCCCAAGACAAGCAAGGAGAACTGGTCATACAATTTACTCAGCACACTAGCCCAATAAATTCCCCCTCCAAACTCCAACCTCACCTAAGATGAGAAAGTAGAATTTGCCCATACTTCCCCCTCCAAGCTCCAGCCTCATGCGAGATGAGAAAGAAGAATTGGTCCTCCACTCCTAACATGGAGTTCACAATATTAGGGTGAAAATGTGAAGTCGGGTTACACTTTTGTGAAAATTTCCCACGAAAAATTTCATTATCATAATTTTCCGGCTGAACCAATAAAATTTTTTATTAAACTATTTAAAATTGTTCGGTCAAACTCTTATTCAAAATTTTGACCAAAAGTTGACCATTTAGATTAACATCAACAATTTAACAGAGTTTTTGCCGGAGGGGAAAAAGACAACAATAAGAATTTTCGACTAAAAAACCTATTCGACCAAAAAAACTTATTCAGTTGAAAAAATTTATTGGGCCGAAAATCTTTTCGGCTGAAAAAGCATATATATTAACGATGGTCATCAGGCTATTGCAGACTTCTTAGCAATTGTTGGTTCATTGGTCGTTTGTGTGTTTTGATTGTTTGCGTTTGTTGTGTGGTGCGGTTGTCTTGTCTGTGCATAATTTTCTCTCTAATTCCCTGTAATTCTAAGTCCCTGAGAATGTTTAAATTTCGTTTTTTCATATTTTGCACTTTGTCCCCGAAATTTGAAAGTGTTCAATTAGTTTTCAATTTTTTTTCTCACAAAAGGAACTGAATGTGAACTTAGAAAAATAGGTGCTTGCTTGCTTGCTTTAATTTAATTCACCTAGAAAATAATAAATTTCTCAGCCTTCACAATTCCTGTAGTTTAAATATTTGTAATGTGCAGGGATTTAGGTAAGACGCGTTAGGAGAAAAACGATTATTATGAAAATAATTCTCACATTAAAATTGAATATTGCAGTGAAATATGATTGATCTACGTGCAAAGCTTTTGTGTATTTGTGAAATGAAATTGTTTGATCTCTGAGAGATGGTTTCCCCTTGGAAATTGATTTTAATTACCTCGTTTTAGTGTTTAATTGATTATTTGTGTGACACTCTTGAGTCATTAGCATAAAAAAAGTTGTCATCATCGTAAATTTAATACCATTTTATGAACTTATGCTGAGAATTTATATACAGCACAAACATTGTAATGAGATTAATTTTTTATTTTAACTGAAAAATATGTATGATATGAATTTATGCATAAAATTTAAATACAACAGAAAATTTTCAAATTAAACTTTCTTTTTAAAACTGAAAATTCCATGGAAAACAATAATTCGAATTCCTGAAAATTTATGTAATTACCAACCAAAAAGAAATCATAATATTTTGCTTAGAACTGCCTGTGCGCTTTGTGGGACCCCCCTTGTGATTTTTGTCTCTGAGTGCCTTCTTTGTTGCAAGTTTACCAAAACAAAGTGTCATATTCCTTGTTGAATAATTTTTTCACATTAATATGACTATTTGTTGATAACTTCAAAATTTGACCAGAGGTATCAGTCAAGAAAGCTGAAACTAGAACTTTTAAGATAGTTATATTGTTTGACATGTTTTGCTTATGATTTGAAGGATTTGTTATGTTCCTTATGGACTGTTATCTTCTATTGATCCCTCAGTTATGTTTAAGGGGGATGCTATGGATGTTTCTTGCTTAGTAAACCTAACTTTAGATGTCTAGTTGATTGAGTTCGATTGGGTTGTTTATTGGGGTATGTAGATATTGGTTTTACTTCTTGTTACAAACTGATTATCGAAAGCTAGTGCTGAATA
Organism: Pinus tabuliformis; assembly: GCA_031772625.1. Taxonomy (NCBI): domain Eukaryota; kingdom Viridiplantae; phylum Streptophyta; class Pinopsida; order Pinales; family Pinaceae; genus Pinus; species Pinus tabuliformis. The sequence goes on along the minus strand of CM062804.1, from coordinate 452,658,398 downwards.
CTAGTGTTCCGAAGTGCCGATTGTTAGTTACATAGGATACCAACAGAGATCATGATTGAGAAATGGTGTGCGCTGCAGTAGGCACCTATTTTATGATTGCTATATTCTTTGACTTCGAAATTGTGAATGCTATCACCTGAAAGTTACATGAACGAATCTTATTAGTTTGTTTCACAAAAAAATCATCTAGCTCCAATTCACTCAGAAAGTCATTATACATCCTTTCCTTATTCATTTATATCCTAAAATATTTACATGAAACTTTAAAAGGCCAAAAAGTAGTAATTAGAACCCTTATGTTGTCAACATATGTATGCATTTTTTAAGGCTTTTAAGGTTTTACATCCATTGACAGGTTTTTGGAGCACCATGCCTGCTTCAAGTTAGAGAAGTGGAAGTTGTTATTTAGGTCGCACAAATACTTTTGCAAGAGAAGTTACCCAAATTTTTCAAATAGGATGTCATGTTGGAAATCGCTTTATCTTATGTGGATATTTCTTAGCAAGTTATGGTTGAATAAGTTCAAAGTCACCAATATCCATGGACCAATACCCACCATGGGTACTTTATGTCACTAAAGCATGTGGTCTAACTAACAAATTATAATGAGTCTCGAAATGAATGACAAGTACCAAAGTAAGGAGCCTCCAAAGTGGCAGCGACCAAGTAAGTTATCATTTCTCAAAGGACTTGATGAAGTCCACTATCATATTGAACCTCTTATTTGAAAATAAAATACAAGCCTAATATAGGTTCATGAATATTAATATAATCCACTTATATATAAATACTTTAAAAAAATTATATTCATGTGTATTCACTTTAGAAAAATTGGGCTTTACGCATGTTCACACATTCTACTTATACATCATTATTGTAGAAAAATCCATACTCATAGACAGCTATTTTATAGAAATTAGGTTTTATCAAGAGCTTAATTTATATGTATAATCGTGTAGGGATATGCAACCAACTGTTGAATTGTACCTGGACCTTCTGGATTTGACTCTATCTGTTTTAATTTCAACTGAATATCAACAAGTTGCTTCCGTTGTTGTGTTCTGTCACGCAAATCAGTTTTCAAGGATAGAGCACCAGACTCCAGGTCTGTTGCACTTGTATTTTGGTTTGTTGCACTTGTATTTTGTTGTTGTGTTCTATCACGCAAATCAATTTTCAATGATAGAGAACCAGACTCTAGGTCTACTGCACTTGTATTTTGGTTTTCTACACTTGTATTGTTTTGTTGTGTTCTGTCAAGGAAATCAGTTTTCAAGGATAGAACACCAAACTCCAGGTCTGCTACACTTGTATTTTGGTTTGTTGCACTAGTATTTTGTTGTTGTGCTCTGTCACACAAATCTGTTTTCAAGGATAGAGCACTAGACTCCAGGTTTGCTACACTTGTATTTTGGTTTGTTGCACTTGATTTTGGTGAATACAAGATAAGAAACCTTTTGCATTTAAATTTTCAGAATGGTACATTTCCTTTCCAATTGAATTTTAAGAGGGATATTAGAGAATTGAGCTTCCATTCCTCAATATTATTTAATTACCTCCTATTTTGATTTATTCAAGTGGACATTCATCATATATGTAAGTAAAGAAATTCTAATTATTTCAATAGCATACCCCTTTGGGGTGGTTCTTCAAGTAGTTACCCCTTAGGAGGTAATATATCACACTTTATATCCTTTCCTATAATGAGTAAGCTTCTATATACAAAACTATCAACAATATCAAATCAAATATGACTCAACATATACACATTAGGATATGATATTCATTTAAAGAAACCTTGGGAAAGAAGTCCTAAAGATCCATTTTTCATACCAAACTTGATGCACCCACATAAGTCCATAGAGTTATTTCTTCATCGTCATGTTTTGACCTCATCATATTCCTTTCTTGGTGTTAATCATCATATCCAAGTGTCAAATATAAAATTCTAGGCCAAATCCCTCTTGTAATATTCCATCATTCAATCACAATAGATACTTATTTTTCATCACTCTCCCATAAAGTAAGGCATTTGCAATAAATAAATATATTATTCATTTTATTGAATTTACTTTTTACAGGGACATTGTGCATAGAAGTTTCTTGTTATCCCAATCCAAGGCAAGTAGTGATTACTTATGTGCTATGCAATATTGCGACGAACAAATTCCTCCAAAGGAAAATGAATGTACTTGGAAGGACAACAAAAGATGAGGCATATTATATTGCATTTATAGAAGGCTTAGGAACAACTATGGGGTATGGATCCAATGGAATTGTAGTCTTCACCAATTCTGAACTTGTGTGCAACCAGATGAAATGCATGTACCAAGTCAAAAAGTAGAGGTTAAAACAACTACATGAAGAAGAAAAAAATAGTGTTAGTCAATTTCAATCATTTAACATAAGACATTGTTCAAATGTTAATAGGATGTATAGTGATCTATTGTATGGGGCAATGCAATTCAAGAATTGTGTGTGAAAAATGAATTGGTGTTAAGAAGCTCTCCATCAAAATTTATTCATGGACATTGTAAGATATATTTGATATGTGTGTGTGTTTTTGGTTATAAATGTGTTGTTTTTAATGACCATCTATTTTTTTCAATTTTATACTAAGTGTGCCCCCACTATGTAAGCACAACTTGGTGAACCTAACATGTTTTAGAAAAAATTGTATTTAATTTTCAAACTGTGCACTTCAACATTTGTGTTTTTAGACTTGAGTATATTTTAAATGAAGAATTTACACCAAATAATTTTGAACAAACCTTCGAATAGTTACATTAATTTTCTAAATTCTTGATCTTTTTAAATAACAATTTTAAGATTTTTAAATGCATGAGGTAACTTCAAGGGTTACATCAATTAATTACCATCTGTTTTTTTCAATTCTATACTAAGTGTGCCCCATTATGTAAGCACAACTTGGTGAACTTAATTTTCAAAATGTCACTTCAACATTTGTGTTTTTAGTCTTGAGTATATTCTAAATGAAGAATTTACACCAAATAATTTTGAAGAAACCCTAGGATATTTACATTAATTTTCTAAATTCTTGATCTTTTTAAATAACAATTTTAAGATTTTTAAATGCATGAGGTAACTTCAAGGGTTAGATCAATTTTCTAAATTCTTAATCTTTTTAGATAGAAATTTTAAATATTTTTAAATGCATGAGGTAACTTCAAGGGTCATCACATGAGATTGTGTCATCACATGAGCATTTTCCACTTGATTCTTCGAGGTGAGCATCAATTGAGTCCCATGCATCGACTAGAGGGGGAGGTCATGGATAGAGGAGATTATCAAATGAATCAGGGGAAGTCCATCATGACCATGGTATATATATTTTTATGTGCAAATTTTCAAATGATATTTGAATATAATCATATGTACATACATATGAAATTGATTTTTTTTCAAGTTAGCTTTATTAATTTATAATAAATTTCATCTTTTTTAGGAGCATCTTTCACTAGGTTGAAGAGAGTATCTACTCAATATATGGAGGGTCATCGTTCACATCATTGTGGTATGGTATATATATGTTTATGTTCATTTACTTAAATGATAAATAGATATAATCATATGTACATACATATATTGAATTTATTTTTGTCAATTTAACTTAATTAATTTATTATAATTTCTATTTTTTTAGAAGCTTCTCTCACTATGTCATCGCGTGAGGGTGGTAAACATTCCCCGGGTGGTCAACGCACTCAATCAACTCATGTACTTGTGCATGATGTTGCTCAACCATCTCTGGGTGGTCATTAATCTCAATCAAATCATCATGATCCTCATCATTTTGGTAAATTATATATATATATATATATATATATATATATATATATATATATATATATATATATATATATATATATATATATATATATATATATATATATATCTATATATATATCTATATATATAGATATATATATATATATATACATACATATATATCTATATATATATATATATATATACATACATATATATATATATATATATATATATATATATATATATATATATATATTATGTTAAAACAAATTTGTACATGTAAATGACTTGTATGTACATATACATGTACATGTCTATCTTGCATGTGTATAAATACATTTTTTCACATGTTTTTATATTTATGTAATTATATTGATGCAGGGGGTGAAAATGTTGATCAAAGTAAACATAAGCGAAGCAAGGAAATTCAAGAAGAAGACCATAAGGAAACTACCACCTATCCATTCGATATTCCTGATGAGCTTCCTTGGGAAACAAACATCCAGAAATGTACATTATAGAGGTGCATAGGTTATTATTGAAAATTGAAGAAAGATCTTGCGAGTTTAGAGCTCCCTGCAAAGAGTCGACAAAGCTTAGAAATAGTTGTGCACTCTCTAAGCTGATTTCTTGATATTTACAAGAATCTTGGGGCAACCATTAATTTATTTATAGATATGATGAGGCATAGAAAGGAAGAAATCATGGGTCCCGATAAATGGGTTGAGGTAAGTAAAAAGGTTACGAAAACACATGAAAAATCTATGTTTAATTTCAAAGAAGGGTCGAAAAGAAAGATTTTCAAGGTTCAATATTTCAAGCACCCTGAAATAGCCAGTCATTTGTATGATAGGTCCTTGCAATGTATGGAAAGATGTCATGGAATGACGAGGTTCCACATTATTTTGCAAAATGATTTTATGCAGAATTATTTTTGGGTATTTGACCTGATTATACTGACCTTCCATCTGAATTTTATTGTACTGGGAGAGGTCGGATATATGAACGTAAGGGTGCATTAAGGGATACTAAATTGCCTCGCCCTCCACCACCCTTGGTACCTTAACCTCCTCGTCTAGTAACTTTGTAGTCAGAGATGGATGCCACTACTCAAATTTGTCAAGAAGCAAGGGATGCCATTATAGATAACATCCAGACTGCATTCACTGGAATTGATGTCGGTCTAAATCAACAAAGAGCACGAGCTGGTGCACATGCTAATTTTGTATATAAAGCAGATGAGGAGATAGATAATATGAATATTGAGGAGGTTAAATAATATGAAAAGGGTTGTCATGATGGTTGGTAAGACCTAATTGGTCATGAGGAAGAGGATGTGGTATCGGTATGTGTTAATGGTTAGGGTGGATATTTTAATGTAATGTAATGCATGTATTAATGTCGATTCACATACATTTTATTAATTTTTTTAGATATAATCTAACACAAATGTATCATATGTTCACCATTTGCAATTAACTCGTTTTTTGAACAAATTTTTTTATAATATCATGGTCCTAGGTTCAGGTTCCTATCAAGATATGTTGAGAGATATTAGTTTTTTTTGGAGTTTATGTGTATACTATTATTCTACTTTTATTATATCGGTATCGTGAGGACATATTTTTAAAATAAATAACTACATATATAATTAAATGTTAACAGATTATGATTCCATCCATCATTTTCAACGTAGCACCACCTTCTTCCTCCCTATTAGGAGATGTGTCAAATATTTTCTTGTCACAAGTATTGAATATTTCACTTTTGTTTTGTTATAAATTGAATCAAGTTTCATTAAAAGATGAGATCTCTATCTTACAGTTTTAAATTTTTCGAATTTTAGATTTTTGGAGATGGTTTCCATTCTCCAGGGACTTTAGCAATGGATTCAACAATGGGGATATGATCATCTAAAATTTTTGAAAAAGTTGTTTAACAATTTATTTAATATTGTGAGTTTATGCATTTTCATGTGCAATTTTAAATTTTTAATATATACATGTACATGTATTGTGCAGAGCATCCATGAGGGAGAAATGCAGGGGGAACACCATGAGGTATTGAATGGAATTTAAAACTTGAGTTGGTTACAAGGATTGAATCGTCTAGACAATTTGAAGAAGTTGATACTTGATTTTTTTAAACACCACGAGGGTGTAATGGAGGGGGAACACCATGAGGTATTGCATGGAATTTGAAACTTTTTATAATTTTGTTTTGATGATTACATTTCATTTAATTTTAAAACATTAAAATTTTTTAAAGTACAAAATCTTATGTTTATATGCAATTACACATGTTGTGCAGGATGTAGGAATTTACAGGGTAAGTTCCTCAGAAAGAACACCAAAAGGACACCGCTCACAACCAGATCTCAAATCAATACACCAGTATTTTTGACGTGGTTAAAACCCTCAAAGTGCAAGGAGGGAAACAGTCCATGGCCTGCGCCAACGTGGCTACTACAGGCAATTTATTAATCAAAGAATGAAAATTTACATAAGCTTCTCTCATGCACGGATTACCCGAACAATGACCCTCCATGCGCTTTAAATAGAACTCATGGACCAATCGGGTGTCAAGCCACGGATCAAGTGTCGGTAATACCGAGGTGAGAGTGAACCGTCGGATCACTACATATCGTGACCGTCGGATTGTAAGTTACAAAATGTACAACGGTAAAGAAAGACACTTTACCTAACTCTATACCTAACTCTATACTAGACCAAGTTGAACTTAACTATATCCTATGTGTCGGAATATCCTAACATCCCCCCTTAAGAACAACTTGGGATAGGATTGAAGGATTTACAAAAATGACACAATAGGAGAAGGAAGGAGGCACTAGAGCCTATCCCCCCTTAGTGACAACTTCCTGAACTCCAAGCATATATCGAAGTTTAGTGAACTTCGCCTCTGTGAGAGCCTTTGTGAAGATGTCTGCAACCTGATCATCTGTTGAACAATATTGCATTTCAAGAACATGGTCATGAATGAGCTTTCTGATGAAGTGCATGTGTAGTTCAATGTGTTTGCTGCGCTGATGCTGGACTGGATCTTTGCATAGCTGAATGGCACTTTGATTATCACACCAAAGTGTGGTAGGATGCTGCTGCTCGAAGCCAAACTCTGATAGGATCTGACGAAGCCACAAGGCTTCCTTACTAGCTTCCACGGCACCACGATACTCTGCTTCTGCTGACGAAAGAGAAATGGCAGCCTGTTTCTTACAAGCCCATGTAATAGGTCCTGAACCAAGAGTGAAGACATAACCGGCAGTAGACTTCCGATCATCAGGGTCACCAGCCCAATCAGAATCAGTGAAACCAACTAATAGAGGAGCTGCTTTGGCACTGTAATGAATCCCAAACTGTATTGTACCTCGAACATAACGAAGTATTCTTTTGGCTGCTTTCCAATGGCTTTCACGGGGGTTTTGCATAAAACGAGCAACAAGGCCAACAGCAAAGGAAAGATCAGGACGAGTATGGGTTAAATACAAGAGCTTTCCTACAAGTTGACGGTATAATGTAGCATCAACTTCAGGAGAAGTACAAGAGACTGAAAGTTTGACTCCAGACTGAAAGGGAGAAGGGGCTGGCTTACAGTCTTCCATGTGAAAATGATGAAGAATATCACAAGCATACTTGGACTGGGAAAGGGAAATACCCTCCTTGGATTGCAAGACTTGAAGACCGAGAAAATAGTGTAAGTGTCCTAAGTCTGTCATTTCAAATTTCTTTTTAAGGCTGGACTTCACATGGTTGATAAGGTTGGGATCACTACCAGTAAGGATAAGATCATCAACATAAAGAACAAGGATGATAAGAGAGGTGCCCACTTTCTTGGTGTAGACAGTATTGTCAGAATGACACCTAGAAAAGCCAGATTCTAAAAGAAAGCTATCCATTTTGGCATACCAACCCCGAGGAGCTTGCTTGAGACCATAAAGGGATTTCTTAAGTCGACAAACAAGGCTGGAGTCTGTTTGGATGAAGCCAATGGGTTGTTCCATATAGATTTCTTCATGCAAGTCCCCATGCAAGAAGGCAGATTTAACATCCATCTGATGGACTTCCCAATTTAAAGAGGCAGCAAGGGAAAGAACAAGGCGGATAGAGTTCATTTTGGCAACAGGGGAGAAGGTTTCAGTGTATTCAATGCCTTCAACCTGTGAAAAGCCCTTAGCAACGAGACGAGCTTTATGTTTATCAACTTTCCCATCTGGTCCATACTTGGTTCTGTAAACCCATTTACATCTAACAAGTTTGCATCCCTTTGGTAGAGGAACAAGATCCCATGTATCATTTGTCATCAATGAATGATATTCTTCATTCATAGCTGCTTCCCAATGTGGATGGCCTGAAGCTTCTGCAAAAGTGTCAGGATCATGATTTACTGGAGCTTGAGCCAGTAAAGAAGAGGCTCTTTCAAACTGAGAACGTGTACGTCGCTGATCTGTAGGATCACCGGCAAGATCACCTGCTGCATCCCGAGTAGCACGGACCCATCTTGGAAGTTGAGGATCCTGAGAAGGTGGGGGAGGATTATCATCCTCGCTTTCATCATCTGAAGAAGAAATGTTTTCAAAAGTAGAAGAGATAGGAAGAGGTGGCACATCCGTCGGACTAGCCTCGCAGGCCGATTTATTTTCATCAAATTTTACATCTCTTCTAATGATAACATTTTTGGACTTAAATGGAATAAGTCTATAACCTTTTACATCTTCAGAATATCCAACAAAAGTACATTTCTCACTCTTAGGTTCTAAAGCTTTATGCTTTTCATCTGGAATATGGGCCCATGCTTCACTTCCAAACACACAAAAGTGACTTACATCTGGTTTAATGGAACTCCAAGCTTCTTCTGGAGTGATATTCTCTAGAACCTTAGTAGGAGTGCGATTGATTATATAATTTGCACAATTAATTGCTTCGGCCCAAAAACTAAGACTGAGTCCTTTAGATTGCAGCATACAATTAGCCATTTCCTTTAAGGTGCGATTTTTCCTTTCAGCTACACCATTTTGTTGTGGAGTGTATGGAACAGTATGTTGCATTTGAATTCCATTTTCGGTGCAAAAGTTGATGAATGTGTTTTTAACATATTCTCCACCATTATCAGTTCTTAGCTTAAGAATTTGATGTCCAGATTGTTTTTCAACAAAGGCTTTGAAGGCCAAAAATGTGTTAAATACTTCGCTCTTGAGTTTTAAGAAGTATACCCAAGTGCGTCTGGAGAAATCATCAATGAAAGTTAAGAAGTACTTGCAGCCAGAGAATGAAGCAACAGGAAGAGGACCTCATAAATCACTGTGCACAAGCTGTAAAGGGGCTGAGGCGTGCCAAGAGGCACGTTTGTCAAAACTGTCCCGATGATGTTTTCCGAGTACACATCCGTAACAAACACCATCTCTGCAAGATACCATAGGAAGACCTGTCACCATATTTTCTTTACATAGATGCTGAAGGGAGCGATAGTTTAAGTGACCAAATCGCTCATGCCAAAGTTTGCTCACTTCATCATTATGAGCAAAAAATACTGAGGGAAGACTGGATGACCCAAAGTTGTGAAACTTATACAACCTTGTGGAGTCATCAGCAAGACCAGTAGCTAGAATCTGTTTAGGATCTTTTAGATCCTTGATTACAACATCATGAGGTGAAAATTCAACAATTTTACCTTCACCTGAATGAGTTATCTGATAGACAGATAGAAGGTTGCAGGATAAGGTTGGAACACATAATACATCATTAAACTGACCATTGTCTAGATGAACAGTTCCAGTCCCTACAACATTAAGAGATCTATCATCACCAACATATATATTTTTGGTGTTACAATCATTTAAAGAAGAAAACATGGCTTGGTTTTTGGCCATGTGATAAGAGGCTCCAGAATCAATGAGCCACTCATGAGAATGAGAAGAAGAAGAAGATACATTTAATGCATAACCAGACTAAGATGATTGACAACGACATGCAGAGAGTGCCATTGCGGAAGTTGAAGTTGAAGTAGGCTCCACATGGATGTTATGTTTCTTCATTGCGGCTTCCAAGGCTTCCATCTTCTTAAAGCATTTAGATTCTAAGTGGCCATCTCGATTACAAAAGTTACAATGTCTATCAGTCTTCTTCCATTTGTTTTTATTGGTCTTATCATTTTGCTGAAATGATCTTTCATTTTGAGGCTGAGTTGGTTTAGGACCATTCTTTTGAGGATATGACTTCTTAGGATTCTTTGAATTTGGTTGCTGCTGGGCGGCTAACGCTTTCGTGGAAGAGTTTCCAAGATTAAGAAGACCAAGGTGTAAGAGTTTTTCTTGTTCTCTTATTAAGGAATCACAAAAGGAGTCAAAGGAAGGGGCCTTGTAGTCTTTTCCTTGACAAATGAAAGCTTCCCTTGTAGAATGGAAAGTGGAAACAAATACAGAGTAGGCTGGTCCCAACTTAGTAAGGATGGAATAAATAAGGTTACCATCTTCTTTCTTAACTTTAACACCTTCCAAGAGATATCTAAGGGTCTTGAATTTGGACAAGAAATCTTCAATGCAAGAAAAATTATTAGGATCCAAAGTAAGCAACTCATTTTCAAGTTGATGGGCTCTAATTTCATTTTTAATTCCAAAAACTTTAGCGAGTTTTTCTAATGCTTCATGAGGAGTCTCAAGTTCTGCAATGTGGAATCTAAGATCAGGAGAAATAGACATCCCTATCAAACCACGTGCTTGATCTTGTCTATTTTCCCATTTTGCAGCCTTGTCTTCATCTTTTGGTTTCTTCTCTTGGTCTGTGGCTATTCTGAAGAGACCTTTACTTCTAAGTAAATCTTCCATGTAGGCTACCCATTGGAAGTAGTTAGTGCTATCAAGAATGACTTGGCATGGACTTTCCATTTTTTTTAAAAACTGAAGCTGAAGATGCTGAAAGTAAGTGTTCCAATGGATAGATCTCGAAAAAATAGGCGGTTTTAAAAAAAACGGCTCTGAAAAAGGCTTCCGGATGAAGAAGTTATGGCTTTTTGAAAAAAAAATTGTTGATGTTGCCGGCAAAGTGCACGAATGTGCGGGAATGAAAAAATCCGCCCCCACAAAATGGAGACTTGAACCCAAGACCTCTACTCTCTAAAAATAGCTTTGAACCAATTGATCTATACAAAAAATTTGAGAGAGAGAGAGAGAGAGAGAGAGAGAGAAAGAGAGGGGGGGGGGGGGGGGGGTTGGTTTGCGTGCTTGCCTTGAGAAAGCTCTTTTTCCCTACAAAACACAAAACACAAAACCCAACACGAATATGCAAAGAAAACGAACCTTGCGGCTCGAAGTTAGCTTTAGCCAAAAAACTAGAAATTTAAAAAAAAAAACTCAAAGTTAGCTTTAGCCGAAAAACTAAATATTTTTCTCAATGTTTCTGATTTTCCGAGATCACACTAAGGTGCAGGGAAAAGAGCATACGCATGAGAAAAATCCTTCCTTTCTGTTTTTGATCATGCAGTTCTACCGGCTTCAGATTTGGATCACCAACGGACGCGGCCCTCAAATTGCTCTGATACCATGTAGGAATTTACAGGGTAAGTTCCTCAGAAAGAACACCAAAAGGACACCGCTCACAACCAGATCTCAAATCAATACACTAGTATTTTTGACGTGGTTAAAACCCTCAAAGTGCAAGGAGGGAAACAGTCCACGGCCTGCGCCAACGTGGCTACTACAGGCAATTTATTAATCAAAGAATGAAAATTTACATAAGCTTCTCTCATGCACGGATTACCCGAACAATGACCCTCCATGCGCTTTAAATAGAACTCATGGACCAATCGGGTGTCAAGCCACGGATCAAGTGTCGGTAATACCGAGGTGAGAGTGAACCGTCAGATCACTACATATCGTGACCGTCGGATTGTAAGTTACAAAATGTACAACGGTAAAGAAAGACACTTTACCTAACTCTATACTAGACCAAGTTGAACTTAACTATATCCTATGTGTCAGAATATCCTAACACAGGACATCCATGATTCTGATGAGAGCACGAGGATGTTGATAGATCATATATTTCAATGAGATTCTCTTTGATGCAACTTTTTATTTGGCAGTATTTTTATATTATATTTACTTTTATCATGATATAAATTTTGGACATATTTAAGTAAAACTATTTATTATAAATTGATCTCTTTGATGCATATTTTCATTTGATAACTTTTTATTATATATTTACATTTGTAATTATATAAAGTTTGGTCATATTTTAAATAGAACTCTTTATTATGATTTAATACGTGCTAATTTTGGAGTTTATGTACATTTTTCATGATGATTCTTATAATTGTGCATTATAAAACACTATAGAATTTGCATGATGCATGGTTTGATGCTTAAAGGTTTTACATATTTAAGTTCATGAATATGAAGCAATGAAAGTGAATTTTTCATTTACTTGGTACATTTTGCAATATGATTCTTATAATGTTAGTTCTATGATTCTTAGGTTTGTTCAAAGTTGTTTTGTCAAGTTATCTAATGAATAGTAAAATTTCAAATTACAACACATATTATATTTTTCATTTGAATGAACCTTGTAATGGTTTAGATGTCTAAAACAATCATAACTTAAAATTGCATTATAAAATATGGTATACATTTTGCATTCATGAATAGATCATCATCTTGTATAGATGGGCTATTATGGATGTAGAACTTCATAGTTAACTTTTAATATATAAAGGTGTTCATGCAAACATTCTATAAAATTGCATTATAAAACATGGTACAATTTGCATGATGCATGGTTTGATGCTTAAAGGTTTTACGTATTTAAGTTCATGAATATGAAGCAATGAAAGTAAATTTGCATTTAGTTGATACATTTTGCATGATGATTCTTATAATGTTAGTGGATGATTCTTAAGTTTTGTTTAAAGTTGTTTTTTCAAGTTATTTAAAATGAATAATAAAATTGCAAATTACAAAACATGGTACATTTTGAATTTGAGTAAATCTTATAATGGTGTAGATGTCTAAAGTTATCATAACTTAAAATTTCATTATAAAATATATACATTTTGCATCTATGAATAAATCATCATCTTGTATAGAAGGGATACTATGGATGTCGGTTGATAATTAACTTTTAATATAAAGTTGTTCATGCATACATTTTATAAAATTGCATTATAAAACATGATACAATTTGCATGATGTAGGATTTGATGCTTAAAGGTTTTACATATTTAAGTTCATGAATATGTAGCAATGAAAGTAAATTTGAACTTAGTTGGTACATTTTTCATGATCATTCTTATAATGTTAGTAGATTCTTCTTAGGTTTTGTTTAAAGTTGTTTTGTCAAGTTATTTAAAATGAATAGTAAAATTGCAAATTACAAAACATGGTACATTTTGCATTTGAATGAATCTTATAATGGTGTAGATGTCTAAAACATTCATAACTTAAAATCTTATTATAAAATATGATATACATTTTTCATTCATGAATAAATCATCATCTTATATAGAAGAGTTATTGTGGATGTCGATTGATAGTTAACTTTTAATATAAAGTTGTTCATGAAAATACTTTATAAAATTGCATATAAAACATGGAACAATTTGCATGATTCATGGTTCGATGCTTAAAGGTTTTACATATTTAAGTTCATGAATATGTAGCAATGAAATTAAAATTGCATTTAGTTGGTACATTTTGCATGATCATTCTTATCATGTCAGTAGATGATTCTTAGGTTTTGTTTAAAGTTGTTTTGCCAAGTTATTTAATCGATAGTAAAATTGCAAATTACAAAACATGATACATTTTGCATTTGAATGAATCTTATAATGGTGTAGATGTCTAAAACAATCACAACTTAAAATTGCATTATAAAATATGGTACACATTGTGCATTCATGTATAGAAAGGCTACTATGGATGTCAGTTGATAGTTAACTTTTAGTATAAATTTGTTCATGCAAACATACTATAAAATTGCATTATAAAACATGGTACTAAGATAGCAATAAAAATATTTGAAAAGATAAAATGATGGTCCATAAAAAATAAAAATGCAATGCAAACATGATAGTTGTACAATCAACAACAAACAAGAAAATTGTGATACGTTACATCCTTACATTATAGTAGTATTTGCGATCTTTGACTTTCTTTTTAACTTAACAATAAAGACGTGCCATATTAATGAAAACGATTTTGTAATACTTAGTACTATGTAGAATGGACAACTTAAGAGTGCACAAAAAGAAAGGCTAACAATCTACTTGAACTCTAAGTTCTCAAAGATGAATACAAGGAGAAAATATTGTTGGGAAGTTCAATTAAAAAAATTCTAATGGAATTCCATCCTCAATGATCCGTTCATGGTCAGCTTTCAACATTCTCCATTTTTTAACTTTCGATTTTTTTTTTGGATTGAATTTCTATCAACTTTACGCACGCTGCACACACCAAGTGACTATATTGACGAGTTATGGCATCAGGTTGATAGTCTTGAAAGTAAACATTACTCTCAGATTGATGAGTTTCTTGGAAAAAATAACCTTTCAGTATAATAGACCCTATTTCATATATAAAATTGTTATCATCCTAGTCTTCCAATAACTTCATCTTTCGTTTAGTGCACCACATAAAATAATACTTGAAATTTTCTATGTTGTTAATGGGTGAAACTACAACAAAAACATCTCTTGCATAATAAAAAAAGTTTAAATTCAGATCATAATTAACATGAAATTAGTTATCAACATGGACTTGATTTTATTATTTATTTAGATCTATATTTTAACTATTCACTAGATACTTATACACAAAGATTTTAAAAACATAAAACATATATATATCCTTTTTTTGCAAGAATAACTTCGGCGTAAATTACATGTAGACAAACATTTGTCATCAGGTTGATAGTCTTGGAAATTGGAAATATATATATCCTTTGAAAGAAATTGGAAATTTTACCTTCTCTAACAAGATTAGAAACTCAATCACCTTCATATGACACTATAGTCTCCTCTAATTCCATCTTTTTGAAGCTTGCAACTGACATTTTCCCCTTTGTATTAAGTTTTGTATGTTGCCAAGCTTTTACATACATATTATTTTCACAAACATCATTGAATTGTGTGTCCTCTATGCAAACAGGAAAAAAACAAGATTCTTTTCTTTTATCAAATGAAAACACATTTTGGTACTCTTTTGTTTTAATTGAATGCAATTTTTGAGTCCCTTTTACTATTTCAGCTTCATATGTAATCGATTTATCTACATCTTGGACTCCAATATGCCAAAAAAACCTATAGTAAATTCAAACAAGAATTTAAATATGTTATTTAAAATACAATTTATATATCAAAGATAATCATTGATCAATTATTTAAACTATATAATTTATAAATGTTTAAAATTAGAAAATTAATAAAAATTATCATATATTAAAAATATATACAAGTTAATGTATATATGTACATACCTGTGTACCTCCCTTAATGGGTTAGTCTTATGACTTAGTACAAAAATGCACCATTGAACAATTTTTTCAGCTGAGACAAGTCGGTTTGCAGACTAGTCCATTTGATATCTTCGAAGTGCTCATTTTATACATGCCCCTACACCATCATGTTCTCATTTTCTATGACCAGTCTCAAAGAAATTCCAACAATGTTTAATGTTGGTTTTCATATGAAGACGACACAACCAAAAGAATGATCATGAAGATTTGAATTGACATGTGCATCCATATAACCATATCCAATGTTCATTGAATTTTATTCCACGGCCTTTCAATGAGTCATAAATCTTATCAAAACATTGTTGTACAAAATGTGTATCATGTGTACGATCGTCATTGATATAAAAGTGATATTCTTTAATAACATGTTGATTCTCACTAGTGCTTTCTATATGATCAACATTTTGTTCATCGTGTCTATATAGAACATGGACAATCATTGAGGCTTGGTCAGAATGATAATATTCACCCTGTATTTCATTTTGTGCAACAAATGTGTAATTTTCTGCAAAATCAACTGTTGACAAAATGGTCCTTGGTGGAAAAATTTCACAAGATTTTTTGAATTGCAGATCCTATCATCGAGCTCTATGAGAATGCTTGGTGTATTTATAAACTAATGTCTCAAACTTCTTCAAAAACTCTATCACAAAAATTTCTTCTTCTTTTAAATCAATCCTTCTAACACTTGCACTACTACTTAAACTAATCAATGTATGAATATATCCATATCTCTTCCATTTTACTTTTATGTTGGACAATGATTGATCATTTATATCAATAGGATATTTGTTGTGAAATAAAGTCAAATTTCCACAATGGTCACATTTTTTACCACCAACACATTTCTTTTGATAAAATAATTCATGATTTTCTCTTCCACATAGAATTTCGAATATGAAATCATGGATAGTGGAAGGAGGAGGTGAATTTTCCAAAATGATTTACCAAAATTAAGGAAGGTGTCATAATATAATTGAAATTCCACATGATAACGACAACAACAAGTCGCGTAGATTGATAGTTTTAACATACCATGGTTTTTGTTACAAAAGAGTACTAATTTAGACATTAATTCCATGATTCTCTTCTATGAACTTATTGAACAATTCTATCTGAGTGGTGTCCACAATATGTTTTGCATGTTCTTCATACTGATATCATGCTATTCTTCACCACATCACATCCCTTTCTTTTGGTGAAACACGCGAATTTTTCATCCAATATTCATATATTATTTTTTTAATATCTTTTCCAAGTCTATCTTTGTATGGTTGCCTACAAATAAATGTCCAATAAGAGAGCTCATCATTTACATCTATTTGCAATCGAAGTTTCCTATGTTTGTTCAATGTTTTTCATGAAGTCCCTAATGATTTTTCCATAGATTTTACCAAACGATTTTCTTTAGTACTTGATGAAACCACTGTCATTTGTATTGCTCTACGTGCATCTATATCACTTTTCATTATAAATATTTCAATTGATTTTAGAGCACTATTTATATTTTAAATCACATTTTAATCTTTCTTTGATTTTCGAATACCCAATAGTGTTGTAGCTTATTTTAATTTCTTTGATGTTAAGAGACCTCTCAAAATTTAATCTTTAACTATCACATTTTCATCTTTGAAGAACTTATCAATAATTAGCTTAACATGATATCGTATAACATGGTTAGTTTTTCTATCTCCATATGTGTCAGTGTCAACATTTTCTAACATCTCATCATTGATATTGATTTCATCTATACATATGAAAATTTAATGTAAATGGGTACAAATATATATTAAATAATTAAATTAAAAAATATAGTTTGAATGAAATTGAAACTAATAAATATGTATAATTTCAATAATACATTACATATATATACATACATAATGGTGATTCAACTTCTTCACTTGAATCTCTTTCAATATCTTCAACAACATCATCAATCATTCATTAATTATCTTTTTCACTATCTTTCAACATTTTCAATCTCATCGTCAATTTTTGAGGAAAATCTCTCTTTGTTTACATTGAAAAATATTTTTCAAATTATTTCATCAAATAAAAATTAAATTTCACAATACGTTATTAAATTGTAAATATCATTTATAATATTTACATTTATATACATACTTCGACTTCTTGTTGACATTGATTTGCCCTTTCAATATTTAAGTGTTCTTCCTTCTTTCTTTTGTAATAGTTTCTCGAGTATTATCTACGAGCCTCAATGTCTCTTATTCGATCATATTTTCTCTTGAAATTTCTTTGATTTCCCATGATAATTCAAGCTATGTAGATTTTTAAAATCAAACCAAAACAAATCAATTTCAAAATCCAGCAAAAAAATCTCACATTCTAAATTCAACCCAAAAAACTCACTTTCAAAATTCAGCCCTAAAAATACACTTTCGCAATTCAACCCAAAAGGCTTATTTTTAAAATTCAGCGCAAAAGACTTATTTTCAAAATTCATCCCAAAAGACTTACTTTCAAAATTCATCCCAAAAAAACACGCTTTAAAAATCTAGCGACAAAAAACATTGTCCAAAAATTAGATGTAAAGAAGTTTGCAATTCAAAATATGTACATGAGGATTGTGCGTGAGAAAATAATTTTTCATCCAAGTTTATTTATAGCGTCCTACTGAAAAAAAATTATTGGAGGGTCGCACCGTTTCCATTTTGCGGCCGACGGAAATATGGATAGGTTTCCAGCTGAACATTTAAGAAAAATTAGGCGAAAAAAATTCTCTTTTATTTTAACATCCATCTGCGGCAAACAAAAATTCAGCTGAATGCTTTTTTTTTTTCGGCCGAACTACTTTCTTTGATTGAAAACCTGCAACTCTGCAACATCTTGAATCTGATCACCTTTCTCCAACTTCAGAATGGTTAAACTCCATCAAATATGGTGAATTTACTTTCGAAACCAATACCAGCATTTGCATAATTGAATATACTTTTAGTAGATATAAATTTTATGGAATTTCATAGATATTTGTTAATTTTAATTAATTTTCTAATAAAATATGTGCAAAAAAATTCTAAAGGTCATTATGATTCAGTGAAATCAAAATTTTGTATCTTCCAAAATACACTGTAAAAAAATATGAAAAATTTATGGTGCATTACATTGGTTTGTCTTCTTTAATGGGTAGTTTTTATATTTTTATTTTTTAACTAATATGTTGAGAAACATGACGCCATGTTAAACATCTTCAAAATCTGTAGTTTTTTCATATTAGTTCAATTCAAAAAATTCTAGTAATTATGATGTGCATCAATTGGTTTCGTAAATATAACCATATCGAAGTAGAGTCTGTCTGGAGTGTTGCAACACAATTTTTTTTCAGAAACACAAGGTTAACAAATAATACACTAGTGCCAAAAACCATGATTGTTTATGAATCCCTTGATTTTTAAAGAACACATAGTCAAACATTTGCTAAGTTGACGAAAAAAATGTGAATTAAAAACATCTAAAAAATAAATAATAGAAAGGTAATAAATTTCTAACAAGTGTTTTTTTTTCCCTTGTAAAATGAAATTCTAAACAGAATAATTGCTTTGGTTTGTTGAAAATTGAAAATTTTCTAAAAATGATATTTTTTTCTCAAAAAAGGGCAAAATGTGTAACCCAACTTCACATTTTAGTGAGTTACTCCAAGGCTTTATTAATATCACTTATGCATTATGTAGAATGAGCCCACAACTCTCAAAACTACATACCGACAACGCACCAAGGGTTACAACCAGAACCATTTGCAGACAATTATGATTTGATGAGATCCAGGAACGGAGGGAAGAATGATGGGAATGTGACTTTTGTATGCATGGGTGTTTTCCACTATGTGTCACTTAAGGGACTCTTCCCACCACTTGGATATTTGTGTGGACCACTTCCCCCTCACTTTTCAGACTTAGGTTTATGCCATGGTTCAACCCCTTTACCTTTCCCTCTTGTGGAGTTCTAGCCCCCCATATTCCTTTCAATTAGTGATCTTCCATTGTGGCGTATCATACTAACATGGTTTTATTTCATATTAGAGAATTAGGTTTGTTAGCTCTCTGTAAATTCCCTAAGCTGAAAAGAGAAACTCAGAGGTAACCACAAACCACTTGGAAGGTGAAATCTAGCCCTTCCAACTTCGGAGAGGTCTCTCTCTATCTGAAAATTTCTATCACTTGGATATTAGGCTAGGTATGGTGCTCAATGGGGTATAAATTTTAAAGGTTTATTGGCAAGAAAGAAGATAGATCCATTGGGCAATACGGTCATAAAAAGTTGATGATTTCCAGTGTGAGGATGAAGAGAAAGAGGGATCTTCTACAAGGGAAAGGTAGATAGTATTTTTGGGGTTTTTTAGTCAAATCATTATAGGAGGGTGAATAGAAGATAAATGGAAAATGGCATAACAAAGCATCAAACAACAGGATGAATTCTACATGCCATTCTAGCAGAAAACATAAATGTTTAGCAAACTGAAATAAAGCACTATTTGAAGTGAATTCTAAGTCAATATCTTTGTTTAACTAAACAAGAATACACATTTCAAATCATGATTAACAACAGAAGGTAACTTAAAAACCAAGAAGCACATCTCCAAAGAAACTAACACATGAATCCTTGTAAAATTAGGTTTTTGTCCTTTCATTCACTGGAAAAATCAAGAAAATTCAATACACAAAGTGTTCTTTCTTCCCAAAATTGACCAACCCTTTGCTAAATTACAATTACATCATAACTAGATGAAAAACAAACCAATTATCACCTCCAGGAACTGAATTCCCTAATAGGATTTTAGTTTCTACCTACTGCAATTAAAATATAACTTATTTTTCAGAAAGAAAAAAAAAAAAAAGGAATTGTTTGACCAAAGATTTCCTTAGCTTATTTACATTAAATACTCAGTCCAAATTGAGCCTATGATTCATTAGATGCTTCATTACATTTTCCAAGACCATAAAAACAAATTACAAGAAGTTTTGACTTGAAAAACGCAGTCCAAATGATAATTGTGTGGAAGCGCAGCACCGACTCTATGAAACCTCCTAATTCATCAGAAAGACAAAAATGTAATAGAAAAGAGCATCGCTCCATGGTTGAATTACCTATGTTCAATCTCTGGGTTGCTTGATGACTTCTGCTCATGTGAACAGGCCTAGACATGGACAACTTCCTCCTTAGAATATTTCTTCCATCATATAAAGCCCCCAACTTTGACAATTTCATCTACAACAAAAAACGCAGTGCCAGTGAGAAAGCACAACGCCCCCTGTTTTTCATGGTTTTGAGAAACAGTGAGGTCTCTGTTATAGACATTTTTGGGCACTACAACCCCAAGCATGAAATTTCCATAAACCAAGGGCTCCTAAGTCCCTAAAAGTGTTGTTCTAACCCCTAAAGGAACAAGATCAACTGATTACAGCTTCTCCCAGAAGTTCTCCATGAAAAATTGCTCAAAACTGGTCAAAACAGGATCATTTCAGCTGCTCCATAGGAAAAGTGCGTTGCATCTCACCTAAGTACACTTTGTGGGTGCGTTGCATTTCAAAAAGCCCTTCTATGGGGTGCGATGGGTGAGAAGTGACAAATGGCAATGTCAATCCGCGAGGTGGAGAGGCATGGAATCTTCCAGAAAATTCTCCTGTGACACTTGCCTCTCTGAATTCGACCAAGGATGAGTAAGAGATCATCAATCTCCAAGTGGAAGCAAGAACTATCAAAGGGAAGACACTAATCAAATCACAAGCTGACTCATCTCCCTTACAGATATCTATATATGGATCCCTCATCCTAGAGATCCAGAGGCTGGAATTTTGCATCTTATAAGGAATTGTTGTTGGTTTCTTGAGACAACATCATAGTGTTGGGTGATCTAAGCTTTGTATGAGGTGAAGAAGGGCTTACTTGCTGAGAGGATGATGTTGGGTCGAACAACTGGTTGTAACTCCCTTGGCTCTTTCTTGGTTATCGATAAAAGCTATTCAAGTTTTCCTCCATACTCTTGTGTCATTTATGTTTTATGTATTTGTATGGTCAATTTACATCTCATCCTAGATTGTTTATGATTATAGATCCATGTTCTTGTATAGTGTTATGCTACTGTGATCCTACAAGTACTCTGTGAAGCTGGGCGTACAAGGGAACAAGTAGCGAAAGACTATCAAGAGAGAGAGGAATCGAACTAGGAGATTGGCGCAAGACAGAGATTGGTCTTCTTCTTTCTTCTCTCATCTATATTTCATAAAGGAAAAACGAAAGTAGCTTTACTTTGTTTGTTTCTAAGGTAACTACCACACCTTAGTGGGATAAGCAGTTCTGTGTAGACACTTTTCCCTGTAACAAAATGGCGACTCCACTGGGGACGAATTAGGTTGTTTGTTTATCTTCCTTATTGTTTATTTTATAAACTTATAGACGAAGCCTGAAGTCGAGCCAGGTAGCTTTCGAACTGTATTTTCTATGTAGGAATTTACAGAGTAAGTTCCTCAGAAAGAACACCAAAAGGACACCGCTCACAACCAGATCTCAAATCAATACACCAGTATTTTTGACGTGGTTAAAACCCTCAAAGTGCAAGGAGGGAAACAGTCCACGGCCTGCGCCAACGTGGCTACTACAGGCAATTTATTAATCAAAGAATGAAAATTTACATAAGCTTCTCTCATGCACGGATTACCCGAACAATGACCCTCCATGCGCTTTAAATAGAACTCATGGACTAATCGGGTGTCAAGCCACGGATCAAGTGTCGGTAATACCGAGGAGAGAATGAACCGTCAGATCACTACATATCGTGACCGTCGGATTGTAAGTTACAAAATGTACAACGGTAAAACACACTTTACCTAACTCTATACCTAACTCTACTCTAGACCAAGTTGAACTTAACTATATCCTATGTGTCGGAATATCCTAACATCCCCCCTTAAGAACAACTTGGGATAGGATTGAAGGATTTACAAATATGACACAATAGGAGAAGGAAGGAGGCACTAGAGCCTATCCCCCCTTAGTGACAACTTCCTGAACTCCAAGCATATATCGAAGTTTAGTGAACTTCGCCTCTGTGAGAGCCTTTGTGAAGATGTCTGCAACCTGATCATCTGTTGGACAATATTGCACTTCAAGAACATGGTCATGAATGAGCTTTCTGATGAAGTGCATGTGTAGTTCAATGTGTTTGCTGCGCTGATGCTGGACTGGATCTTTGCATAGCTAAATGGCACTTTGATTATCACACCAAAGTGTGGTTGGATGCTGCTGCTCAAAGCCAAACTCTGATAGTATCTGACGAAGCCACAAGGCTTCCTTACTAGCTTCCACGGCACCACGATACTCTGCTTCTGTTGACGAAAGAGAAATGGCAGCCTGTTTCTTACAAGCCCATGTAATAGGTCCTGAACCAAGAGTGAAGACATAACCGGCAGTAGACTTCCGATCATCAGGGTCACCAGCCCAATCAGAATCAGTGAAACCAACTAACAGAGGAGCTGCTTTGGCACTGTAATGAATCCCAAACTGTACTGTACCTCGAACATAACGAAGTATTCTTTTAGCTGCTTTCCAATGACTTTCACGGGGGTTTTGCATAAAACGAGCAACAAGGCCAACAGCAAAGGAAAGATCAGGACGAGTATGGGTTAAATACAAGAGTTTTCCTACAAGTTGACGGTATAAGGTAGCATCAACTTCAGGAGAAGTACAAGAGACTGAAAGTTTGACTCCAGACTGAAAGGGAGAAGGGGCTGGCTTACAGTCTTCCATGTGAAAATGACGAAGAATATCACAAGCATACTTGGACTGGGAAAGGAAAATACCCTCCTTGGATTGCAAGACTTGAAGACCGAGAAAATAGTGTAAGTGTCCTAAGTCTGTCATTTCAAATTTCTTTTTGAGGCTGGACTTCACATGGTTTATAAGGTTGGGATCACTACTAGTAAGAATAAGATCATCAACATAAAGAACAAGGATGATAAGAGAGTTTCCCACTTTCTTGGTGTAGACAGTATTATCAGAATGACACCTAGAAAAGCCAGATTCTAAAAGAAAGCTATCCATTTTGGCATACCAAGCCCGAGGAGCTTGCTTGAGGCCATAAAGGGATTTCTTAAGTCGAAAAACAAGGCTGGAGTCTGTTTGTATGAAGCCAATGGGTTGTTCCATATAGATTTCTTCCTGCAAGTCCCCATGCAAGAAGGCAGATTTAACATCCATCTGATGGACTTCCCATTTTAAAGAGGCAGCAAGGGAAAGAACAAGGCGGATAGAGTTCATTTTGGCAACAGGGGAGAAGGTTTCAGTGTAGTCAATGCCTTCAACCTGTGAAAAGCCCTTAGCAACGAGACGAGCTTTATGTTTATCAACTTTCCCATCTGGTCCATACTTGGTTCTGTAAACCCATTTACATCTAACAAGTTTGCGTCCCTTTGGTAGAGGAACAAGATCCCATGTATCATTTGTCATCAATGAATGATATTCTTCATTCATAGCTGCTTCCCAATGTGGATGGCCTGAAGCTTCTGCAAAAGTGTCAGGATCATGATTTACTGGAGCTTGAGCCAGTAAAGAAGAGGCTCTTTCAAACTGAGAACGTGTACGTCGCTGATCTGTAGGATCACCGGCAAGATCACCTGCTGCATCCCGAGTAGCACGGACCCATCTTGGAAGTTGAGGATCCTGAGAAGGTGGGGGAGGATTATCATCCTCGCTTTCATCATCTGAAGAAGAAATGTTTTCAAAAGTAGAAGAGATAGGAAGAGGTGGCACATCCGCCGGACTAGGCTCGCAGGCCGACTTATTTTCATCAAATTTTACATCTCTTCTAATGATAACATTTTTGGACTTAAATGGAATAAGTCTATAACCTTTTACATCTTCAGAATATCCAACAAAAGTACATTTCTCACTCTTAGGTTATAAAGCTTTATGCTTTTCATCTGGAATATGGGCCCATGCTTCACTTCCAAACACACGAAAGTGACTTACATCTGGTTTAATGGAACTCCAAGCTTCTTCTGGAGTGATATTCTCTAGAACCTTAGTAGGAGTGCAATTGATTATACAATTTGCACAATTAATTGCTTCGGCCCAAAAACTAAGACTGAGTCCTTTAGATTGCAGCATACAATTAGCCATTTCCTTTAAGGTGCGATTTTTCCTTTCAGCTACACCATTTTGTTGTGGAGTGTATGGAACAGTATGTTGCATTTGAATTCCATTTTCGGTGCAAAAGTTGATGAATGTGTTTTTAACATATTCTCCACCATTATCAGTTCTTAGCTTAAGAATTTGATGTCTAGATTGTTTTTCAACAAAGGCTTTGAAGGCCAAAAATGTGTTAAATACGTCGCTCTTGAGTTTTAAGAAGTATACCCAAGTGCGTCTGGAGAAATCATCAATGAAAGTTAAGAAGTACTTGCAGCCAGAGAATGAAGCAACAGGAAGAGGACCACATAAATCACTGTGCACAAGCTGTAAAGGGGCTGAGGCATGCCAAGAGGCACGTTTGTCAAAACTGTCCCGATGATGTTTTCCGAGTACACATCCGTAACAAACACCATCTCTGCAAGATACCATAGGAAGACCTGTCACCATATTTTCTTTACATAGATGCTGAAGGGAGCGATAGTTTAAGTGACCAAATCGCTCATGCCAAAGTTTGCTCACTTCATCATTATGAGCAACAAATACTGAGGGAAGATTTGATGACCCAAAGTTGTGAAACTTATACAACCTTGTGGAATCATCAGCAAGACCAGTAGCTAGAATCTGTTTAGGATCTTTTAGATCCTTGATTACAACATCATGAGGTGAAAATTCAACAATTTTACCTTCACCTGAATGAGTTATCTGATAGACAGATAGAAGGTTGCAGGATAAGGTTGGAACACATAATACATCATTAAACTGACCATTATCTAGATGAACAGTTCCAGTCCCTACAACATTAAGAGATCTATCATCACCAACATATATATTTTTGGTGTTACAATCATTTAAAGAAGAAAACATGGCTTGGTTTTTGGCCATGTGATAAGAGGCTCCAGAATCAATGAGCCACTCATGAGAATGAGAAGAAGAAGAAGATAAATTTAATGCATAACCAGACTGAGATGTTTGACAACGACATGCAGAAAGTGCCATTCCGGAAGTTGAAGTTGAAGTAGGCTCCACATGGATGTTATGTTTCTTCATTGCGGCTTCCAAGGCTTCCATCTTCTTAAAGCATTTTGATTCTAAGTGGCCATCTCGATTACAAAAGTTACAATGTCTATCAGTCTTCTTCCATTTGTTTTTATTGGTCTTATCATTTTGCTGAAATGATCTTTCATTTTGAGGCTGAGTTGGTTTAGGACCATTCTTTTGAGGATATGACTTCTTAGGATTCTTTGAATTTGGTTGCTGCTGGGCGGCTAACGCTTTCGTGGAAGAGTTTCCAAGATTAAGAAGACCAAGGTGTAAGAGTTTTTCTTGTTCTCTTATTAAGGAATCACAAAAGGAGTCAAAGGAAGGGGCCTTGTAGTCTTTTCCTTGACAAATGAAAGCTTCCCTTGTAGAATGGAAAGTGGAAACAAATACAGAGTAGGCTGGTCCCAACTTAGTAAGGATGGAATAAATAAGGTTACCATCTTCTTTCTTAACTTTAACACCTTCCAAGAGATATCTAAGGGTCTTGAATTTGGACAAGAAATCTTCAATGCAAGAAAAAATTATTAGGATCCAAAGTAAGTAACTCATTTTCAAGTTGATGGGCTCTAATTTCATTTTTAATCCCAAAAACTTTAGCAAGTTTTTCTAATGCTTCATGAGGAGTCTCAAGTTCTGCAATGTGGAATCTAAGATCAGGAGAAATAGACATCCCTATCAAACCACGTGCTTGATCTTGTCTATTTTCCCATTTTGCAGCCTTGTCTTCATCTTTTGGTTTCTTCTCTTGGTCTGTGGCTATTCTGAAGAGACCTTTACTTCTAAGTAAATCTTCCATGTAGGCTACCCATTGGAAGTAGTTAGTGCTGTCAAGAATGACTTGGCATGGACTTTCCATTTTAAAAAAAAATTGAAGCTGAAGATGCTAAAAGTAAGTGTTCCAATGGATAGATCTCGAAAAAATAGGCGGTTTTAAAAAAAACGGCTCTTAAAAAGGCTTCCGGATGAAGAAGTTATGGCTTTTTGAAAAAAAATTGTTGACGTTGCCGGCAAAGTGTGCGAATGTGCGGGAATGAAAAAATCCGCCCCCACAAAATGGAGACTTGAACCCAAGACCTCTACTCTCTTAAAATAGCTTTGAACCAATTGATCTATACAAAAAATTTGAGAGAGAGAGAGAGAGAGAGAGAGGGGGGGGGGGCCTTGGTTTGCGTGCTTGCCTTGAGAAAGCTCTTTTTCCCTACAAAACACAAAACAAAAAACCCAACACGAATATGCAAAGAAAAACGAACCTTGCGGCTCGAAGTTAGCTTTAGCCAAAAAACTAGAAATTTAAAAAAAAAAACTCAAAGTTAGCTTTAGCCGAAAAACTAAATATTTTCTCAATGTTTCTGATTTTCCGAGATCACACTAAGGTGCAGGGAAAAGAGCATACGCATGAGAAAAATCGTTCCTTTCTGTTTCTGATTTGCCCAGATCGCACAGAGTCGCAGGGCAAAGAGCATACGCAGAAATGAAAGGTATAGATCCGGTTAAAAAAAAAGGCTAAATAAACCGAAACCGAAATAAGCAGAGAGAAAATAACAGTAAACTGCAAAAAACACTGTATACCTCCCGATCTGAAAAATGACGCAGCTAGGGCTACCGGAAACCTTTTCACATGAAACGAAAGGGGTTCCTCACTGGAACAGATGCTCCGAACGCAACAGA
Source organism: Pinus tabuliformis (assembly GCA_031772625.1). Taxonomy (NCBI): domain Eukaryota; kingdom Viridiplantae; phylum Streptophyta; class Pinopsida; order Pinales; family Pinaceae; genus Pinus; species Pinus tabuliformis. The sequence continues at coordinate 452,631,225 of CM062804.1, read as the reverse complement.
GCAGTCCTCTCGGCCCGAAAGCAGTCAGAAACAGCAGATCTAGGAAACGACAGCCGCATGCAGTTCTACCGGCTTCAGATTTGGATTACCAATGGACGCGGCCCTCAAATAGCTCCGATACCATGTAGGAATTTACAGGGTAAGTTCCTCAGAAAGAATGCCAAAAGGACACCGCTCACAACCAGATCTCAAATCAATACACCAGTATTTTTGACGTGGTTAAAACCCTCAAAGTGCAAGGAGGGAAACAGTCCACGGCCTGCGCCAACGTGGCTACTACAGGCAATTTATTAATCAAAGAATGAAAATTTACATAAGCTTCTCTCATGCACGGATTACCCGAACAATGACCCTCCATGCGCTTTAAATAGAACTCATGGACCAATCGGGTGTCAAGCCACGGATCAAGTGTCGGTAATACCGAGGAGAGAATGAACCGTCGGATCACTAGATATCATGACTGTCGAATTGTAAGTTACAAAATGTACAACGGTAAAACACACTTTACCTAACTCTATACCTAACTCTACTCTAGACCAAGTTGAACTTAACTATATCCTATGTGTCAGAATATCCTAACATGCTATGCAAATGCAAAGTAGATAAATGTTGCTTCAATCAATCTCCGGGATTTGTTTATGACTTAAACAACTGATTCACAAACTCTATAATTGCCCTCATGGTAGCTCTTAGAACCTCCTTAGATCTACCCCTGATTGTTGCATTACTGATTAGCATTTTCTCAGCCAAAACCCATGAACTGAACTGCAAACTATGACCCGGAACCCAAGCAAAGTCTCATCTCTGGCCCAGCGCAGGTTTTGTTCTGTGAATCTGAAATTCAGCGCACTTCCCGAGTGTAGTAGGTGCGCTGCATTTCAAGTTCACTGTGTTATAGGTGCGCTGATCAGACTAGGCATTGTTCAGTTTTGGTTTCTGTGACTCATTATTTTCAGTTCTATTCATGAATTTTGCTACCTGTAATCAGTATATCTCTATTTGAAACCCCTTTTCCTTGCTGTTATTCTGCCTCCATTGTGCAAAAGAACTGTAAATGTTTTTGTGTGTTTGTTGAGTCATTTTTAGTTCTCCTTTGCAAAAAGTAACGTAATTGTATTGTCGTCCCTTGATTTGGAAGTGTCGCAAGTGTCGTTTTCAGTCATAGGAAAGAGTTTGCTTGCTCTTGATAGTCGATTACCCTGTTGCTATTGTATTTGGTTTGAATTTGTAATTTTTCTAGTGTCGAAAGCAAGTACTCATTTCCAAATCGTAAAGTGTTGTGATTGTCTCCATTTTTTATTTTGAAAAGAAACTTGTTAGTAATTGTCACTTGAAAAGTAATTCAAATTTGCGCATTAGCTTTCTTTTTTACCATTAACATACTAAGAAAGCCGAAAATAAATACATGCATGTGCATTTGCATTTAGACTGTTTGATTGGTTTGATTTAGGACAGTGCATCTAGTGTCACATGCTCTTTGCTCTTTGTGAAAGAATATTGTTTCTCTTTCCTTAATAGCTAGGATTTTCATTGCACAAAGAAGATAAAAGACTGTTTATCATCTTAGATTGCATTTTAGTAATTGTACATCTACATCTCGCGGTGAAACTGAAAGGCAAATTTCTTAAGCAAGATCAACTATAAAATAAATCTATTGAATCTAACAATGCTTTGGAACCTAACGCACAACATCTAGAAGTCTAGGCTAGAGACATATTCCGGCATCGTAAAGCCTGGTAACTGTTGTTCTCACTGATGGTTGGGTGATTCCTCCACTTTGAGATGATAAGTGCCAGTACGGACTTGTGCTCCCACGTACCGTCGAGTATATTTTGGGAGACCACAATAGGCTTAATCCTTTATCCATAGGAAGCCGTGCCTGCCGCCCTATCGATCGCAATGCACTGAACACAACATTCGGGAAGATTGACTGTCGTACCGTAAAAAGTACTCTGTAGTTTTGCGATTGGTTTGGTAATCCCTCTACCTAGATTTCCAGAGCAGTCCCTTTCGTTCCTTTTCAGACTCCTTAACGGAAAAGGTCCATCTAAGCACTTGTCACTTCAGGCTCATTAAAAATCGAAGGCGACTAGAGTCATCTTTTGTTTTTTCTCGACTCTTAAAAATTGAAAAAACAAGTTGTGTCAAAGCATCTAAAATTTACTTTAAACGAAATAATCATCACCCTTTCCTACGTTGATCTTAGGTTGAGAAAATGGAATCCACCAACCAAGGAATTCCCCTTGGAGGAAATCCTAGTCCCTTCTCCTCTTGGGGAGATGTTGGTGCACCCCATATGGCCACATTGTCACTTCCAGGATTGACAATCGGCTTGCCCGTATGGCTCTTCTCAACCTCTGTCGTTCAGAACACCGCAATTCCTGAACAATCGAGTCAGCAACTAGACGAATCCAGAGTTACCCACCAACCTTCTACTTCCTCCAATTCTTTCTCTCCTCCTTCCTCTTCGCTTGATGGGGTTGGTAAAGCCAAAAATCAAGTACCTGAGAAGAAGAAGGAAAAGAAGAAGAAAGAGAAGAAGAAGAAGAAGGAGCCAGAAGCGAAAGGGAGCAACCAAGCATCGTCTAGCAAAAATCCACACACTGCACCGACCAGGCCTAAATCGCCATGTGTCATTTGCAAAGGAGACCACTATCATAGAGATTGTCCCTGCATCCCTCGGATCTTAATGGACTGGTCTCCTCGTTTGCACAACCCGGTGTCGTCAACCTCTGATGATCATGTTGAAAACACACCATCGACTAGTGAAAGTGAAGCCCCAGGACAAAAAGGAAAATATAGATTTCCTTGTAAACTGTGCGAAGGCAATCATACCATCCACCGTTGTCCCTTCTTAGACGAGGCTAAAAGAGTTTTGGACGATTGTCCGGTTTCACCGTTACGACTTCCTCCTGGATATAAAAAACTCTTGCCAAGTCCATCACTAGTTGAAAATTTGGCTGACCCGCCTAGGTGGTCAGCCGAAGCATCTATCATTGAAGACAAACCATCTGAACCCATACCAGATGAAAGTCAAAAGGTTGAGGCGGCAGTTGACCCAGTCTTGCCTTCAGAGGTTCCATCTTCAGATGATACAGTCACAGAAGAGAATAAGGGTGACACCGTCCAAATTCTTTTCGTAAGCACAGACTCCGATGAACATGGGGGCAATTTACCCATTCCTTTACCGCAGGAAGGAAGTTCGTCAGAGTCATACCCGGCCGTCTATTCGGTCCCACCTCCAAGCAACCTAGTTGTTTCTTTCGACTGGAATCAACTAGGCAGACCCCGTTTACCGGCTAGTGTACCATTCCGAATTATTGCTCAAATATATAGAATGGTTATGGCTGGTACCATCATAGACGAAGGGGATTATGTGAGTATCCTTTCCTCGACTGCTTGGAAAGCGCTTGGTTCGCCATCGCTTTTGCCTGAGATGAGAAATCTAACAGGCTTTGACAAAGGAACCAGTAGACTGTTAGGGATCCTTCCCAATGTGCCCATAACATTGAGAGGGAAAACCGTTCACATGAACGTAATGGTAGTTCAAGGACCCCTGGATTATAATCTACTCCTTGGACGAGACTATATTTATTGCATGGGAGCCATTGTCTCATCACTCTTTAGAGTAATGTGTTTTCTGCACAAAGGAAGAGTGGTCAAGCTCGTAGACCAGTTTTCATTTCCCTGATCGCACAGAGAAAATAGTCATATGCCATCCCTGAATGGTCTTTTCACACAAGAAATGTCTCATCAATCCCCAGTCTGTCCACCTGATGAGCACGAGTGATTCGGAGGACATGACTGAAACCCAGGGGGCATGCACCCTGGTCTGCTTCGGCAGGAAAACTTCGGGTATAGGGTAGGTTTCCGCGAGAGATATATGACTAGTCTGTACTCCCGTCCGTGATTGGAAAAGGGGGTTAGACTGGAATAAGATTCCCTCGTCAAAGTTATGGTGTGGAGTCGTCTCCGTCACTCGCCTTTGTCTATTTTGGTAGACATCGCCGAAGAAATGTTTTGTTTGCGCTGTGAATAGAACAATCTTTGGTAACTTGAAAGAGGTAGACCTTTCCTGATAAAATAAATGTTTTGTCAGTAGAACAAAAGGTGACCTTGAAACTTTATTTTATACCTGGGGGCATGCAAACCTTTTGGCGTGCGAGCAAAGAGCGACTATTTATTTTTTTAAATTTGTAGGTCCTCTAACCCTTTAAACTCGTAGGATTGGTCGTTTCCTAACTTTCATTAAGAAAGGATGTGAGGCAAAACTCTAAAAAATTCCGTTTTCATATATGAGACATTCTTATTATACGACTGGATTAATCGAGCAGTTTTAGCACATAGTTCAAGCTCGTTAAAAAATAAACATAAGTCATGAGCAAATGTTTCTCCCCACGTTTCAGCTCATTAAAAAATAAACTATTTCCCGGTAAATAACCATTGTGAATGTAGTACTTCAGCCTTTAAAGCCTTGGTCGTGTTCTCATCATCACCTCCACGCTGTATTGGCCGATCATTCACCTCCATTTGGTTGTTTACCCCTTTTGAGGAACAGCTGCGAAGAGTGATCCCACTAGCCATCCTTGTAACACTGTCGTGATTGGAAAACTCCAAACCTTACCTGGAATCAGTTGCTACCCAAGTTTATCACTCGTTCCTCAAAAGACGAGTCTCCTTTAAGCTCTTTTCAATTGACTCGTAAAATATGAAAAGATTGTCGAGCCATTGGCCTCTCCAGCTCGTTAAAGGGACCGGAAGTGCTATCCCTCCTTTAGATTTTAATCTTTTTGGACCTGAGGGATTATTACACAAAAGGATCAAGCGCTTGTTTTGTTCGGCTCGTTAAAAGTATCGAAAATTCATCCTTTCTGTATTGTTTTATACTTTTTCGGACTTAAGGAATTAGATGAAGAAAAAAGGAATTTTGGAGTTTCCTTTACGTCCCTTTTCAGACTCTCTAAAATTGAAAAGGATCGAGTTATATTTGTCGTTAAACTCGTTAAAACTTAATAGCAACAAACTTGTCCATAGCAAACAAGAATGAGTTTCACTATCGCTAGACTCGTTAAAACATAGCGATGGGTTTGCCCGAAGGGAAAATTATAGAACAAGCATATGTTATCCTCCTCAAGCTTGACAAAAATAAAGAGGTACTGGTCAGCAATGACTGGGGAAAAATTGAGAAGAAAACTTGAAGAAACTTTGTTGGTAGCAAGTCGCTCTTGAACATGACACTTTCACTCCGCATCCAAGTCGGGTTGGGTTGTTTCATTCACCGGTCACATCGCCATGGTCCCATCACACCATCCACATTTGGGGTTAATGCTACCAATCCATCACGTTAGTGTCACCGATATGTTCAAGAGAAGTCATTCAGAGAATTCACCTGTGTCTCACTCGTTGCAATACATTTACACTCCATTATTTCATGACCGCCACCCTGAACCTTATATCACCAGATCATTTTCACCTCCATTAAAATCATTTGCTCCGTTTCGTGTCATTGATGTGGGATTCATTAAGGCCCTCCTATGACGGATCACTTCTTGTCGACATCAGCTCATTATCCAAGAAGTCGATCTAGGAACACCCCATTCAGTACTTTGAAGCTTGCATGCCTCAATGGCAAGTTTCTCACTTCCAGTGACAGGTTTACATCAATGGCCTTCGATCGAAAGATTTTGCGTGGTGTTCGACGCCAAGTCCTTTATTCACGCCACGTGGATTGTACTGCAGTACCTTGAGGGTCATTATCATTATCGGTGATTCCTCTCGCACCTGTTAACCGCTTACATCATTGGCTAGTAATCAGGCGATGTCTTTCCATGTTCGACTCCAGAACATCTCTCACATGGATAGACTTGTACTTCGAGTGAAGATTGAACGAGATTGAAGACCCCGGATCTAGTTTCATCCATCCGGGCTGCGACATATATTCAGGGAAATAAAGACATCAAATGTACATCATTGCTGCAAAGATAATCATCCAATCAAAGGGATGATGGCTCTACCAGAATCATCAGTTTACACTCAGACGATTGTTTGTCCTATGTACATGAAAATGAATTTATAAAGCTGAGCATGGGAATGCCCGCCTCAGCTAGATCATGAAAATATTATGAAGATAATGTATTATATTGTATCTTATTACAGGTCTCCTCCCAGCTTGAAAGAACTTCGGATCCTCATAATAAAGCATTTCACCCGACATCAAAAGATTAACGACCTCATGCTTTAGGGGGAAACTGTTATAGACATTTTTGGGCACTACAACCCCAAGCATGAAATTTCCATAAACCAAGGGCTCCTAAGTCCCTAAAAGTTTTGTTCTAACCCCTAAAGGAACAAGGTCAACTGATTACAGCGTCTCCCAGAAGTTCTCCATGAAAAACTGCTCAAAACTGGTCAAAACAAGATCATTTCAGCTGCTCCATAGGCAAAGTGCATTGCATCTCACCTAAGTACACTCTGTGGGTGCGTTGCATTTCAAAAATCCCTTCTATGGGGTGCGATGGGTGAGAAGTGACAAATGGCAATGTCAATCCGCGAGGTGGAGAGGCATGGAATCTTCCAGAAACTTCTCCTGTGACACTTGCCTCTCTGAATTCGACCAAGGATGAGTAAGAGATCATCAATCTCCAAGTGGAAGCAAGAATTATCAGAGGGAAGACACCAATCAAATCACAAGCTGACTCATCTCCCTTACAGATATCTATATATGGATCCCTCATCCCAGAGATCCAAAGGCTGGAATTTTGTATCTTGTAAGGAATTGCTATTGGTTTCTTGAGACAACATCATAGTGTTGGGTGATCTAAGCTTTGTATGAGGTGAAGAAGGGCTTACTTACTGAGAGGATGATGTTGGGTCAGAACAACTGGTTGTAACTCCCTTGGCTCTTTCTTGGTTATCAATAAAAGCTATTCAAGTTTTCCTCCATACTCTTGTGTCATTTATGTTTTATGCATTTGTATGGTCAATTTACATCTGATCCTAGATTGTTTATGATTATAGATCCATGTTCTTGTATAGTGTTATGCTACTGTGATCCTACAGGTACTCTGTGAAGCTGGGCGTACAAGGGAGCAAGTAGCGAAAGACTATCAAGAGAGAGAGGAATCGAACTAGGAGATTAGCGCAAGACAGAGGTTGGTCTTCTTTGTTCTTCTCTCATCTATATTTCATAAAGGAAAAATGAAAGTAGCTTTACTTTGTTTGTTTCTAAGGTAGCTACCACACCTTAGTGGGATAAGCAGTTCTGTGTAGACACTTTTCCCTGTAATAGTCTCTGAAGAAGATGTACATCTTGGTGATGATGTTGACACAATTCTGATCATGTTTTTGACTCCTTTCAATCCCCCTTTCACCAAAAGTGAAAAACTTCCACCTTCACATCAAAAACCCTAACCTCGATGCTTGGTTAGGACACAAACTACTATGTGAGCTACTTCCTTTGAAAGTGACTTAAGAATCCTCACTAATTGTGTTGGCAAGAGGGACTTCATGCAAAATATAATCATCTTTAACCTTAACTCCATTAAACAAGCATACTTAGGCAAAAAAAAAAAAATCAAAACTGCCTTGTTTTACCCTGTTCCAGCATTCAAACTTTGGTTACTTCATCGAATAGGTCCAATTTACTGTGATCCTTCTCATGCATCTCTTTCAACTACCGTTTGGTATTCCTTAACTCCTTCTTCATGGTAATATTCATCCTGCATATATGATTTAGTTTCCTATGTAGTGGGAGGGACCTCTTCAACATATATTTAGCATTATCCATTGTTGGTTGATAGATGTCCAAGAGATCACTCATCTTTTTCCTAGCCATTTCATATTGTTGCTTGAGCTCAGCAATCTCCCTGTGAGCCTTCTTCAATTGCATCCTGAACTTGTTGAATGTATGTTATGCCTCATTTATGTTTGTCTTCTTTTCTTCTTGTACTTCCTTCTCTTCCTGAATCTGTAGTTTTTTGGCTGAAGATCTAGTGACTCTAGCTGTTGGAGCCTCTACCTCCTTAATATCCTCTTTTACTATATTTTCTTTGCCCTTGGATTTGGTAACAGCTAGTTTAGCCTTTGTCACTGGTTCTTCCTCATTAAGCTTAGCTGTCATTTCTAGAGCTACCTCCTTCAATTCCATGTTATCATGTTGCAACTGTGCAATAACCATATGGGATTTCTTTAGTTTCTCTTGTAGTTGTGCAATCTCTTTGTCTTTATCATCCATAACATCATCTTCTTGTATAGTTTCCATGGCTTCAAATGTATTCTCCAAGGGAAACTTATTTACAACATATCTAGTAAGGGGATTCTAGGGAACAACCACTTCTTCGAGAGGAAAATGCAACTTCTTACCTTTCTTCTTCTCTGATGAATGAACTGCAAATGAAGGCCTTTTCACAAAACTTCTAGTAGATGATTGAATTTCTCTTGCCACTGGTGAGGATGTCTCCTTCTTACTGCAAGAGCTAGTTGGTAAGCCAATTACCAGATTTGAAGAATCTACAAAGGACTACCATGATTGATTTCTCTTATTTAGCTCCTCCAACACCAACAATTTAGTTAAGGAGAAGTGGAAAAGGCTAGGTTCCACCTAGATTTTTTTTCCTTGCACTTTGTCTGCAATCTTGCTAAGACTCCTAAATAGATATAAGGGTATATTCAAGGGGATCATCCCGATAAAATGCATCAAAATTATAAAATGGTATTGATATATCCTCCCAAACATACCTTCACAGGTAAAATACCTATAAATTGCTTGCAAAATCTTGTTATGGTGTTCAAGTAAATACTCCTTAGGGACAATGGATCCATACCCTTTATCTCTATACTTGGTCTTCAGAAAATCTTTATAATTAGAAATTTCAAGAGGCATGCCCTTAAACCATTGCTCTCCCTGAAGGGGAATCTCTGTTGCAGCTGATATTGTGATATATGAAATTGGAAATGTAATCTTTCTAATCTTAACCTCAACTCCATTAAAATTCTTAGCAAACTCCTTAGTAAGTTGTACATTGTACTCTTGAATTTTTTCACAGAATCTAATACATCCAACTTGCTCAAAGAAAACTCTAATTATTGGGTTTGAATTGATGAATGTGAGGTATTAAGGTTCAAATCTAAAAATGTAACCTCCCTTATGTCGCTTTCCCTCTGGAGTTGTGTTGATCGGAAAAAATGTCCTCTATCAACATGAGGGGAGACCACCCGGTCGGGAACTTAAAGAAGCTCCTTATCCATTGAATTTGGTGGTTCCGACTTGTTAGGGTCCAATTACCCTTAAACATAAATATAATCTAATATAAACTAATATAACCTAAACTAATAATTAATCTATCTACACCTATATTATATCATGTTACATTTCCTTTGCATCGATCTTTAAGATATGGGTTAAAGAACTAAATCGATAAAAAGGCTTGATCAATTTAAAAAGGCTGATCAAACCACAATTAAATGATCTATTTGAATCGTTAAGAGAGGAATAGATTCAAACTAATATGTAAATGCAGAACTAATCTAAAACATGAAAAACCTATCTCGAACTAGAATGGGATAGCCCTCTCCCAATCCGAGAACAAATTAAATAAAACAGGGGGAAGGACTAGTTTATGAATGAATCTGGAATTAATATTCAATTATGAATTCCAAAATAGTTTGTAAACTCATAAAAGGTTACAACAACTATGTAAATGAATCTAATTTAATAAATAGTTATTGAGGTAATTCCACCTACAAGCCTGAATTCATATTAAACATAATTCATTATAAAAATTGTATTAATCAAAAGAAATAGTTTATTTCAATTAATACACATAAAAGAAAAATACACTTGTAAATGAATAATAAATAGTTATCATTCACCACAAGTATAATTCAATGAATTAAGTATGATTTCGATCTCATTCTGCCTCTTGGAGATAGCTCCTACGAGACTTCAGCAGCATATCACAATATGACTCAACAATAGTGTTAGAGATCAAAGAAACATACTAATTAGGATGTAGATCAAAACCAATTATAAAACTTTGACAAAAATATGAAAATTCGTCATTGCGGTAATAGTACAAAAGAATGGAAATTTATTAAAAAATGCCATAGCTTATTACAAAATATGCAGTCCTAGAGTAGCTCAAACCCATAATCACATTGCTTGTAATAGTGCTAAGCAATGAGAACAAAGCCAGAAACCCTCTGTTTTCTCTATAATTGTCCTTTCTCTACATAATAGTAGATTTATTGCACAGATCGAACTACAAAGAATCCCCCTTGATTGGATTGCGACCCTACCCCTTTACAGTGAATTCAGGGGTATTTATACAATATTTACAGAGCTAATAGTCTACCCCGATTTTCTCAACATCGGAGTAATAAAAGTAAATGAACGGGGTCATTTTTCTGCAGTTGGAAATTTATGGAAGAATATATATTACCACAGTTGAAGATTGTTAAGAAGATCGCCCAGTTTGGTTAGCGCTCTGGTAAGATTGTACAACTTCCCTCATCTTGATAGGTGGAATTCACAAGCATGGTGATCTTTTAGTAACAACTTCAACCACCCCTTTTCATTTTAAGTTCACTTTGTGCCACCTGGAGGAGTTTCTTTGACTGGATTTGTTTCTTCTTCGGCGGTGGAAGCCTCTCTGTTAAACAGAAAATAGAGTCAATGTTAAATAGTTGGTTTTTTTATTAAAATAGCGAAAAATAGATTAAACTAAAAAAATGCATTATACTTATGCCAAGAGACCTTTTTAAATTAATTAAGTGGATTTTACTTATACGTGGAAAGAACTGAGTGGTATCGGAGGTAAGCTCATCAAAACTTTTGAAATGAGACAAAATGAAATAGTTGCGATATTGGGCGGCTTTGACATGGAGCGAACCCGATATCACATTCAACTCCCTTTAATATTTTTATCGGGTCATTTATATCAAAGGTACTGTATCAGAGATTTGATATCGAGGGTTGAAAAGAGTGATAGTCGATAAGAAGTTCCGATATGGATAGGAGGGGTTTATCGGAGAGTCAGGGGATTGGGAATATCAAAGATCAAAGATATGAGGATATCAGAGTATCGACGATCATGACCATCGGAATATCAGAGATCAGAGATTAGAGGGATATGATTATCAGAATTTGGAGAGGCAAGGTGTATCGACATATTGGTGGATTAGCATATCTAAATATCGGCGAGGAACTATATCGAAGTATCGGTGAATGATGTTATCAGAGTTTTTTAAATGTGTCTCAAAAGGAAATTCCCGTTATGCATTACCTCTGATCTACGGGAGCAAAGACAATGACGTGGAATGTGGTACCTTTACTCCGACATTTGATTATCATATGTTTTATGGCCTAGCCACTTTATAATATACATTTATTGAAAAGAGCCACATTAATATGATGGATCGGACTTTGGGTATTGGAGATTTCCAAAAAGGATTATTCTGATATCAAAGTCTCAATGCCCAAAAGCTCTGATATATATTTAATCAATATGCCACATTGTTTAATGATTAAGGCTTAAAGCATATGCACACATCTTGGTATCGAGAGCTATTTTATTCATTAATCTAATTAATTAAGATGTTTAAAACAAAAACTTATTTACAAAGTTTATTAACAAACAAAATTAATCAAATTTAGGCAAAATATAAAGATAAAACAAGTGTAAATAAGAAGCAAATTAGACTTGAAATGAAGCAATCACACTCAAAGTCTACATGCAATGCCAAAAGGGTCCCATTTATTAGGAATAAATGCATAGTTGCAAAAGATCATCTTAAACTTATTTGAATGCCAACTGAAGATCATTGTCCTGGCTTGGTAACCAACTAACGATAATGCCATTCATGAGATCTAACATGGTGAACAAGTCGACTCGTGATGAGACCTCTTGTCTCTCAACCTTGCGGTCGAAAGCCATTACCTTGGCTTGGTGACCAATAATGGTAATGTCACAATGTTAGAACTTATGATCATGGTAGGTTAGCTCGTGATGAGACCTCCTATCCTTCAATTGACCATTTTTGTTTTTATGTTTAACTATGGTTATTGTTAATCTCATAGAGATTACTTAATAGATGGGGTGGCATATTGCTCCTTAAGAGCAAGGGATGGCGTAAAAAGCTTTAAGTTGACTACTATTCACTTGACTAAATTTGTTCTCAAAAAGAACTCATGACTGTTAGAAAATTATATATTACAGAGCAATGGAACAAATAAAATATTGCAGAAACATAAACACAAAAAACACATAAAACAAGAGAGGCACAGATATACGTGGTTCACCCAATTTGGGCTACGTCCATGGAGAAACAACCAGTCCTTCCTTTATATTATCTAGAAAAATGAAGAGATACAACCTACATCAAATCTGTTATAATTTCCTCTTCTCTCTCACGCAACATCCTCCCTCTTTCTCACTCAGAATACACCTCTATCCAACAACAATACAATTTCCTCATATATAGCGAGGGGTTGCCTTCTAGGGAAAAAAACCCTAAATTAAACATAACTTCTACTGTCAGATCATATGCCTAATGAATGGCTCAGATTGACTATGAAATTACAATATTTTACAAGTAAATTTTACATATATTTTTAGCTTCGGGGGCACTGCCCCCGAACCCCCACTGGGGGGGAGGGCTCATAAAAATCATTGTCGGCCCCCCTGACAGCGATCAAACAGGTAGTGTTGCCACCCCATTACAAACTGGGGTCTAATGCGACGATACCTCTAAATAAAGAAGATAATTAGGCTCCACACCCAACAATCTCCCACTTGGATACTGATTATAGCAACTCCACAACTGCATCATTTGCTGGAAAATGACTCCACTTTCAACCTGGCTATTTCTCATATTCACCATCATACTTGAAGAATAATTGAAACCGAGTATAATCTCAATTTCTCCTTGCTTACAACTTTTGTTAACATATCTACGAGATTTTGGCTAGTGTGTATCTTTTCCAGCTTCAATTGTCCATCTTCCAACATTGACCGTATGAAATGGTACTTGAGATGTATATGTTTAGTCTTGGAATGGGATGTTGCATTCTTACCCAATTCATCTAGAAACCTTTGTAACCAAATCATTTCTTTACTAGCCCCTGTAGCAGCAAAATACTCTGCTTCCGTCGTTGAGAGTGCAACAAGACTCTATAATTTTGAAACCCAACTAACAATTGTTCCACCCACATTAAACGCATACCTTGTGGTGCTCCTCCTTTTATCTCTATCACCTGTCATATTTGCATCAACATATCCCTATAGAGTAATGTTTGAACCACCAAAGCATAATACTTGATATGTGGTACCTCTCAAATACCTGAGAATCCACTTCACTGCCATCCAATGTTATTTTATTGGATTGTTCATGTACTTGCTTACAACTCTCAATGCATGTGCAATATCAAGCCTTATGCAGACCATTGCATTCATTAAGCTCCCAACTATTGATGCATATGGAACTTTAGACATATAAACCATCTCTTCCAGAGTCTTGGGACACATCTCCTTACTTAGTTTGAAATGGCTAGCCAAAGGTGTAGTAATTGGTTTTGCATTTTGCATATTAAATCTTTCCAACAACTTTTGTATGTACTTACTTTGAGACAATGTTAATTTTCGATTTTTCTTGTATCTAGTTATTTGCATACCAAGGCTTTGTTTTGCAACACCCAAATCCTTCATTGCAAATGGATTTGCCAATTTTCCTTTGAGCACATTTATTTCCTACATGTTAGACCCTATAACAAGCATGTAATCTACATAAAATAACAATATAATATAGCTGCCATCATTTTTCCTTTTGAGATAAACACAATGATCATAGTGACATCTAGTATAACCTTGTTCAGACATAAACCTATCAAATTTTAGATACCACTGTCTTGGGGCCTGTTTTAAGTTGTACAAGCTGTTTTAAGTTGTACAAGCTCTTCTTCAACCTGCACACTAGTTTCTCCTTCCGTTTGACCTCGTATCCTTATGGCTACTGCATATAGATATCTTCCTCCAAATCCCCATGGAGAAAGGTCGTCTTTACATCTAACTACTCAAGATGAAAATCTTTTACTGCTACTAAACTTAAAATAGTTCTAATTGAAGTCATTTTAACATAGGAGAAAATATTTCATCAAAGTCTATACCTTTTTTCTGTGAAAACCCCTTCAACACAAGTCTAGCTTTATACCTTTTCCTACCCCCATCTTCTTTTTTCAACATGTAAACCCATTTATTCTACAATTTTGTTTTACCTGCATGAAACCTGACTAAGTCACAAGTTTGGTTATGTACCAAGGAGTCCATCTCTTCTTTCATGGCTAGCTCCCACTTCTTCTTGGTTTCTACCTGCACTGTTTCTTCATAACATTTTGGTTCACCATAATCAATCAACAATACATAATATAATGAAGGAGAGTATCGTTCAGGGGTCTACTTATCCTAATAGATCTTCTAACACCATTTTCAGGTGTTTTAGGTGCTTGTTGTTGTTGTGGTTATTTTTGTTGTTTTGTCTGTTGATCATTATGATTTTCAGGCACCTTTACTTTTTCTGTGATCTCATCAAGCATTGTGTATTCTCTATTTTTTTTTCTTGTTTCTTTTCTTGCATCTGATCCTTATACAAAACCTTTTCATTGAATATGACATCTTTGCTCCTAATGATTTTTTGATTTTCATAATCATAAAAGCAATAACCAAAATCATTAACACCATATCCAATAAAGGTACATTTCTTTGATTTTGCCTCAAGCTTTGTTGTATTTTCTTTATTAATGTGTACAAAGGCTTCACAAACAAAAGACTTTAAAAATGAGTACTTTACCTTTTTACCTATCGATGACTCCTCTGGAATACCACCATCCAAGTAACTTGAATGCCCTATGTTTATTAGATAAACAACAGTATCTACAACATCTGTGCAAAATTGTAAAGGCAATCTTGCATGCAATATTATGCACCTTGCACACTCCATGATTTTCCTGTTCATCCTTTCTGACACACCATTTTCTTGTGGTGTTCCTAGAACTGTCTTCTCTCTGTGAATTCCATGTTCTGAACAGTACTTATCAAACTATTTGCTGCAATATTCACCTCCATTGTCTGATCTGAGACACTTCAACTGTTTTCCTATCTCATTCTCAACTAAATCTTTCCATTTCTTGAAAGTATCAAATACATCAGATTTATTTGGAATACAATAAATCCAGTTTTTTTTGGTTGCATCATCAATAAAAGTAACCTAATAACGAGAGCCACCGAGAGATGATACCTAAGCAGGTCCCCATATATCTGTATGCACAAGCTCTAATTTTTCGCTCTTCTTTTCTTTCCCAACTCTGAGGAATCTGACTCTCTTTTGTTTTCCATGGCACAATTCTCACAGAATTCCAAATCAACATGCTTCAAACCTGGCAACAAATTTCTTGAATGAAGAATCCACATCCCCTTCTCACTCATGTGCCCGAGCCTGTGATGCTACAATGTTGTATCTACTCCTATAAAGGTTAAAGTATTAAAAAAATTAGAAATACCATTGCATAAATACAATGTACCAACCTTTTATCTTTTTTCTATTATCGGGGCTCCTTTAGTGACCTTCCAGGTTTTATCTATAAAAGTATTTACACAGCCTTCACCACCCAACTGCCCTATTGAAATTAGATTTTTCTTTAGATATGGAACATGCCTTACCTCCTTCAATAGATATTGGTTTCCATTCTACTATTTTATGAAAACTTTACCCATTCAAATGATTTTACAGGGTTTATCATCACCCAAACGAACTTGTCCAAAATCTCCTTGAACATAATCATGAAAATGTTTCCTATCAGGTGTGGCATGGAATGAGGCCCCTGAATCTACCACCCAGACATGAATAATATTCTCTAATGAAAGAATCAAAGTGTCTTGCAACAAATCACCTATCACATTTTCTTCATGATTGTTTTCTTGTTGCACGTCTCCTTCTTTTCCCTTCTGAAACTTATAGTCTTTCTTTAGGTGTCCTTTCTTCCCACATTTCTAGCACACTATCCCTGATCTCGACTTGGATCTACCTTTCCTTGACTTACTACAATATCCTGGGCTCTTTCCTCTTTCCATTTTTCTTCCCCTATTCTCTACAGTCAAAGCATTCCCTAATGTCTCAACAAAGCTTTTCCGTCGCATTTCCTCGCTAAGGATTGCACTAACAACATCATCAAACTTAAAAGTACTAGATCTAGAGACAAAGTTACTAATGGCCATAACTAAACCATTCCTACTTTCTGGAAATGAGCACAAAAATAACAAATCCCTAACTTCATCATTAAAATTTACCCCCACAAAAATTAACTCACTGGTAACCGTATTAAATTCATTTAAATGATCAGAAACAGATCCACCTTTTGACATCTTCATATTAAATAAACGCTTCATAAGAAATACCTTATTTGAGGCCGAGAGTTTTTCATATATTTTTTCTAATGCTGACATTAAACCCTATGTTGACGTTTCCTTTGAAATATTAAAGACTATCGACACTGCCAGGCACAATCGTATTGTTCCAAGTGCTTTTCTGTCGAGAATATTCCATTCTATGTATGACATACTCGTCGACTTATTTTTCTTTTTGCTCAATGGTAGGTACAAATCTTTCTGATACAGATAATCTTCCATCTGCATCTTCCATAGCTGGTAGTTTTGGCCGTTAAATTTCTGAACACTAAACCTACCATCTTCCGCCATTGCTCCCACTCGAACCAGGAACCCTTCTCTCCTGTGAGTTTATCAGCCAAATAGACATTTGGCTCTGATACCAGTTATTAGAGAAGTATATATTATAAAGCAATGGAACACATTAAATATTGTTGAAACATAAACACAAAAAACGCATAAAACAAGAGAGGCACAGATATACGTTGTTCACCCAATTTAGGCTACGTCCACGGAGAAATAATCAGTCCTTTCTTTATATTATCCAGCAAAATGAAGAGAAACAACCTACAACAAATCTGTTGTAATTTCCTATTTTCTCTCACACAATATCCTCTCTTTTTCTTGCTCAGAATACACCTTTATCCAGCTGCAATACAATTCCCACATATATAGTGAGGGGTTGCCTTCTAGGGCAAAAAACCCTAAATTAAACATAACTTCTACCGCCAGATCATCTGCCTAATGAACGACTTAGATTGACTATAATATTACAATATTTTACAAGGAAATTTTACATCTATTTTTAGCTTCGAGGGCACTGCCCCCGAACCTCCGCCGAGGGGGGGGGGGCTCATAAAAATTGTCGTCGCCCCCCCTAGACCCCCATGGTGGCATTGCCACCCTATTACGAACTTGGTCCAATGCGGCGATACCTCTAAATAAATAAGATAATTAGGATCCACACCCAACAATGACCTTAAGTAATTGTTGTTAAATGTGTTTTATTTTCTTTAAATATAGGGGTTAAAGATAGTTCATTAAGAAATAACGAAAAAATTTAAACTCAAATAACAAAAAACCAGGGTCTCTACTTGGTTAGGAAATTTTAAAATGAACATAAACAAAATCATCTTCATTGAAGTAATCCTTAGAGATTAGGTTCCGTTAATATAAATTAGAACATAAAAATGACTCGCCCAATGATTATGCTAAGCTGAAAGAGAAAACATTACTCCATTTTATTGTGAAATGAAATGAAAGATAATCCATCTAAGCCTAAAATGCTTGCTTATCAAATTACAAAGAAGACAATCAAGAAAGAGAACCTTGAGATACATCTTACAAGATAAATGGAGGATTAACATAAAAATGAGATTATGTTGATTTTATCTTGTATGATGATTTTTTAATAAAGCTCTTTTGTTTCAAAGCATAGTTATTGATTTAGAGTTATTGTTGTATGTTTTGACAGGGTTTTTCTTACTTTTGCAAACCTTGCTTAAATATAGTTTCCGAGTCTTTATAGATTCAATTTTAAGAATAAGGATGACAATTGATTTCAAAATGTATGCAAAATTAGAAAAGAGAAAACTCCCTAATTTCATATGATGATTATTTTTCCTAAATGTTGGTTGCTAGTAAAGTTGAATCTACAAATCAAATCCATGGGAACCTGCAAGAAGAACAACAAAATATAAGAAAGAAATAATGATTAAAAGAGAAAAGAAAAGTTGAAATAAAGCTCAAACCAGATGAGGATGAACATATAAATGTGTACCTAGAAGAATTTGATCATAATTTTACCTGATGAATCTTCATTTTCTCCCATGTATTAATCAAAGTTCAAAACCATCTTCTTATTCAATTTAAACTAATTTCTAAACTAGTCCTAATCCTAATCTAAAAAGTAGACTAAGACTAAGTGAAATCGTGTTTCCAATGAAGCCATTCAAGCATCTTATTTTCTACACGAATGTATACATCAAACATTAGTAACAAAAGTATAAATCTACTTAAACCAACAGAAATAAATCTAAAAACATTATATACAACTATTGTTAATGTATGTACAAGTAACTTATTTACATTCACCCTCTCTTGGATATTTTCTTCCAATCATATCTCGATGGGATCATAAAAATATAGATGGATATTAGTTAGAGATTGGAAGTGATCTGAAGAAAAGATAACAGGTCAGATTGTGAAAATATTATTTTAAATGCAATGACCTGCATCAAATTGTCAGTTTTATGTACATATGATGGAAGGTCATCAATTTTGTTAGATAGTTGGTCATGTTGTAAAGGTACACACTCGAGTACAAATTTTTTGTTGGCAATGCCTTTGAGAAGGAGCAGAAAATTGATATGAGTTGAACATCGGACAAAATTGGAAGAGCAATGGCCCTTGATGTTTAGAAATAAAGCTCTAAATTTCAACTTTATCATTTTATGTTAATGTATCTCATGTGTGTGCAATATCAAGCAGTTTAACATACCCGCATAGAATATCAAAGAGTTGAAAAATAAAAGAAGAAGAAAAATCTAACCAATCACTACTTATATTATAATTACAAGGGAAACTCTGGAACCAAATAGGTTTGCCACTAGAAGAGTGTTCTAACAAAATTTCATCAAAACAAGTTCCCAAAGAAGAATTAAAATGAATTACGTTGGAAGGTTGTAAATTAGAATGATCATAATCTGGTTCATGTTCAGCCAGAAGTGACAAAATTAAAGTGTGTGAATCTTCTTGATTGAAATATGTTTTTAAAATTGATTCACTTTGTAAAAGATGATAATCCCTGTCATGAACATCCGGGCAATCATCATGTATTACTTCCCTTTCATGAGAATTATATAACTGGTTTGAATTAACAACATCATTAAAAATGTTGGGGGAAAGTTCAGTAACAACGTTAATGAACAAAGAATTATCGTCCGAGTGAATGAATATCTCGAGGTGTTCAGAACTAGTTACAGATCTAGTTTCAACAGAAGGATTATGAAGGCCATTATTTAATGTAATCTAATGTGAAAAGATATTTGGATACATAAAATAATGATTTCCATAATATAATGATGGTTGAAAATGCTCATCTTGGTAATTCACATCATTATCATCAGCATTATAATCTTGGCTAATTGAATCCCTTTCAGTTGTGAGGTATAAACTAGTTCTGAATTGACCTTGGGAGAAGATAGATTTACGTGTTCATTATTCAGATCTTGTTCTTGATTAATTTCAATTGGGCCTTCTTGATTTTTACAGTAATTATTTGTTTGAACTTCACCTTCATATTTTATTGCATAATCAATTTCAAACATTGGAAAGAAATCAAAATAGTTTCTTGAAGACAAAATTTGTGATGTATTTTCATGTTTATTTACAAGCTGAATAGTTGTGGATTCAAGATTAACTAATGAACTTGATGTATCTTGTTCTTCATTATCAGGTTGAGTATCTTCATTATTAAAAGCAACAAGATAAGTAAGATGGTCAATCAAATCTTCACTTGAAGGTAAATCGTTGAGATGGAATCTATAATGAAGTACCAAAATCTATTGTAAAATTCATCTGAAGATTCATCTTCATACACGCACAAATTGTCCAATTCAAAACAAAAATTTTCATAATTATAATTTTGATGGGCGATTAGAAATACCTTCATGAAATTATTCCATGAATGAATTGATCTTGTTGGAAGTACTTTGAACCATTTTTGAATACGTCCTTAAAAATTCAGAGTAAACAACATGATCCAAGGCAGAAATTTTACTGTCACCATCATACTTCAAATTAGACAACGACTCAATTTTCTTCTTGGACATGCCCCTAGTAGGTTTACATTAGTTGAAAGCATGACCCAATGTAGGAATGCATAAAAGAGTTGTGATTAGTTAAAGGATTTTTAGAACAAAACTCCAATCATAAAATGAATCCTTGGCCCTCCTTCTAGCACCAAAAATGTTGATTGGGAAAAATGTCCTCTGTCAACATCAGGGGAGACCACCTGGTCGGGAACTTAAAGCAACTCCTTATCCATTGAATCTGGTGGTTCCGACTGGTTAGGGTCTAGTTACCCTTAAACATAAATCTAATCTAATATAAAACTAATATAATGTAAACTAATAATTAATCTATTTACACCTATATTACATCAAGTTATATTTCATTTGCATCGCTCTTTAAGATGTGGGTTAAAGAAGTAAATCGACACAAAGGTTTGATCGATTTAGAAAGGATGATAAAACCATAATTAAATGGTTTATTTGCCTCTTTAAGTGAGGACAAGATGCAAAATAAGATGTAAATGCATAACTAATCTAAAACATGAAAAACCTATCTCGAACTAGAATGGGATAGCCCTCTCCCAATCCGAGAGAAAATTAAATAAAATAAGGGGGAAGGACTGGTTTATGAATGAATCCAGAATTAATATTCGATTATGAATTCCAAAATAGTTTATAAACTCATAAAAGGTTAAAACAACTATGTAAATGAATCTAATTTAATAAATAGTTATTAAGGTAAGTCCACCTACAAGCCTGAATTCATATTAAACACAATTCATTATAAAATTTGTATTAATCAAAAGAAATAGTTTATTTCAATTCATACACATAAAAGAAAAATACACCTATAAATGAATAATAAATAGTTATCATTCACCACAAGTATAATTCAATTGATTAAGTATGATTTCGATCTCATTCTGCCTATTGGAGGTAGCTCCTGCGAGACTTCAGCACCATATCACAATATGACTCAACAGTAGTGTTAGATATCAAAGAAACATACTACTTAGGATGTACATAAAAACCAATTATAAAACTTTGACAAAAATATGAAAATTTGTCATTCTGGTAATATTACACAAGAATGGAAATTTATTAAACAGTGCCAAAGCTTATTACAAAATATGTAGTCCTGGAGTAACTCAGACCCATAATAACATTGTCTACAATAGTGTTAAGCAATGAGAACAGATCCAGAAACCCTTTGTTTACTCTATAATCGGCCTTTCTGTACATAACAGTGGTGTTATTGCACAAATCAAACAACTACAGAGAATACCCCTTGATTAGATTGCGACCCTCCACCTTTGCATCGAATTTAGGGGTGTTTATACAAGCTTTACAGAGCTAACAGTATCCCTCGATTTTCTCAACATCAGAGTAATACAAGTAAATGAATGGGGTTGTTTTTCTGCAGTTGGAACTTTCTAGAAGAATATAGATTACCACAGTTAAAAATTGTCAAGAAGATCGCCCAGTTTGGTTAGCAGTCAGATAATATTGTATAGCTTCCTTTGCATTGATAGGTGGAATTCACAAGCATGGTGATATTTTAGTAATAGCTTCAACCACCCCTTTTCATTTTAAGTTCACTTTCTGCCACCTTGAGGAGTTTCTTTGACTGGATCTATTTCTTCTTTGGCCCTGGAAGCCTCTTTGTCAAACAAAAAATAGAGTCATTGGTAAATAGTTGGTTTTTTTATTAAAATAGCGAAAACATAGATTAAACTATAAAAATGTGTTATACTTATGCCAAGAGACATTTTTAAATGAATTAAGTTACTTTTACTTATATGTGGTAAGAGATGAGTGGTATCGGAGGTAAGCTCATTGGAACTTTTAAAATGAAACAAAACAAAATAGTTGCGATATTGGGCGGCTCAATATGGGGCAGATCCAATATCACATTCAACTCCCTTTAATAGTTTTATCGGGTCCATTATATCGAAGGTCTTGTATCAGAGATTTGATATCGGGGGTTGAAAAGAGTGACAGCCGATAGGAAGTTCCGATATGGATAGGAGGGGTTTATCGGAGAGTCGGAGGATTGGGAATATCAAAGATTAGAGATATGAGGATATCAGAGTATCGATGATCATGACCATCGGAATATCAGAGATCAGAGGGATATGATTATCGGAAGTCGGAGAGGCAAGGTGTATTGACATATCAGCGGATTGGCATATCGGCGGATTGGCATATCGGAAGATTGGCATATCAGAATATCGGTGAGGAACCATATTGGAGTATCGACGAATGATGTTATCAGAGTTTTTTAAATGTGTCTCAAAAGGAAATCCTCGATATGCATTACCTCTGATATGCGGGAGCGAAGACAATGACATGGAATGTGGGTCCTTTACTTTGACAGTTTATTATCATATGTTTTATGGCCTAGCCACTTTATAATATATGTTTATTGAAAAGAGCCACATTAATATGATGGATCAGACTTTGGGTATCAGAGATTTCCAAAAGGATTCTTCTGATATCAAAGTCTCAATGCCCAAAATCTCTGATATATATTTAATCAATATGCCACATTGTTTAATGATTAAGGCTTAAAGCATATGCACACATATTGGTCTCGAGGGCTATTTTATTCATTAATCTAATTAATTAATATGTTAAAAAAAAAACTTATTTACAAATTTTATTAATAAACAAACTTAGGAAAACTATAAAAATAAACAAAGTGTAAATAAAAAGAAAATTAGACTTGAAATGAAGCAATCACACTCAAAGTCTACATGCAATGCCAAAAGGTTCCCCATGTCTATTATGATAGGGGGTGTTTTGTTTTCACTACAACGTGTTGACATGGTTTTTTAAAGCAAAGGTATACTCTAGGGCTTCTAAAATGCAATCTCAGTGTAGGTTTATTTTGTGCAGTAAGTAGGATGGTAATGTTGAAAAGGAGCTCCAAAGTAGGGTTGTGTAACAATTGAGAATAGAAAACCCTATGAAACAGATCAATCAACAAAAATTACCCCTCAAGAACCACAAAAATCAACTATTGTCTACTTAGTCACCATGCCAGAATTTAAAAAACACAGGCGCAGTGCCAAAAGCGCAGCGCATGGAAGAAACAAACTTATTGATCTTTGAGGAAAGTGAAGACCATGTAAGAGGATTTAATTTACTTGAATGACATGGTAAACTTTGATATCAAGGTTGCAAACAAGAATTTGGGTGTTTAACAATGACAAAAACATGAAAATGAAACGCAAAGGCAAAGCGTAGCGAAATTGCAGAAAACGTAGTGAGTGTGAAATTTAGGAATTTGCAGGGTTCCTTTGTATTCTCTGAGCACATGCATGTAATTTGAAAATCATACAAACCAAGGCTTCAAACAATACAATAATTTTCACCTAGATAAACGTTTTTGACCATCAGTTTGAAAAAATGCAACGCCTATGTGTGAGCGCAGTAACTGTCTGCAAGTGCAGCGATTCCCCTGCCTTCTTTGCGCAATGACCTCCAAACACCATATAGCCAGCTTTCGATGACGAAATGAAAATCTATGAGGTTTTTTTTTGAAGACAAACCATGCATTCAAACTCCCAAGGTGGCTGAGTGAGGATTTGATGGGCAATGATTGTGATTTGAACTTGAATCATGAAATTACAAAACTTGGCAGAAGTGCAGCACTGTCCTCTTGACCGTTGTATTGATGATGATGCCATGACTGATCATGATTTGACATTCTAACTGACTCAAGATGACAAGGTATGACATCACGACCTTTCTCATGATCTCTTGATGAAACTTCACCCTAGACCTACTTAACTTGACCCCTTAGGATATAAAAGACCATTTTTGTGAATCTTCACACACATTGACATAATTATATTGAATAATGAAAAAAATATTATAAATTGAGACCCATAGCTCGATCTTCTACAATATCATAGCCAAACCTTTATACATTTATCAAATAATTTGAAAGACAAACTTGTTTTTTGACTACTATGACTATAGGATACTAACGCTAGCTCCAATGGGGATGGAATCCTCCCTGTGAGGTGCTAAGAACACCATAGACCATGTTCCTGAACATTGGGCTTATTGACTCCTTAAGTAGACTCAAATTGACTCAAGACATACTCATGACTAACTCAAGACTTATTACATTTTTAAAAATGGCAGCAAACAGTCAAAATCTTAGGGCCTTCTCTTCGGGCTTCAAATTCTAATGTCAGCTGCCCACACCTACAATACTAAAAATTGGATGGATATATACAATGAAATGATCAAAATCAGTTGATCTTAGGTGAAATAATGCTCGAGGAACCTTCCATTTACAGGCCCTCCAACAAGAAGTTGTGCAGTCAAATCCTCCAGCAAGTATGCATTTTTCCCATGAAATGTTGCAACCTTGAAGGGTCCCTTCCAAAGGTTTTAAAATTTACCATGCTTCCCTTTGTCTTCATTTCTAGCATCCCACTTTAAAACCAAGTCACCAGCTTGAAATTCCTCAAATTTTTTCCTCCGATCAAAGATTTTCTTTATCTTGTCCTGAATTGTCTGAGTGTTGTTGTACACCTCCTCTCTTGTTTGTTGCAACTGAATCATTTGGTTTATCCTCCTTTGCATGTCATTTGGTTCTGCATCCCCTTCCTGCAACAATTTCATGACTGGAATTCCCAAGGAAGAAGGGAAGACAACATATGTCCCATACACTAGTTGGAAAGGAGACATACCAATTGATTTTTTAGTATTTACCTGATCAACCCACAAGGCATAAATTAACTTCTTGTGTCATGTTTTCTTGTTCTCTTGCAGCAATTTATTTATGATATTCACCAAACTCTTGTTAGAGGACTCAACTAAACCATTACCCTATGGGTAATATGCAATTGAGTGACTAAGTACAATATGGTATTTGTGACAAAATTCAACCATTCTTTTAGACTTAAAGGCAGCAACATTGTCAGTGATTAATCTACGAGGACAACCAAATCTTGAAAGAATATTACCTTCTAGGAATTCAATGATGACTGTATATGTGGCCTTCCTGGTTGGTATCACTTTTATCCAATTAGTAAAATAATATGTGGCTGCCAAGATCCATTTGTGTTGACCTGAAGACGATGGATGAATCTCCCTAATGAAATCACAACTCCGCTGCTGGAAAGGTGCTTCAACTGCAGTAGGTTTCAAAGGTAAGGGTAAAAGCTTCCTCTTTCCTTCAAAAATCTGACATTCATGACATCTTGATACCCTTTTATGAACATCAACAAACAATTTTGGCCAGTAAAAACCAACTCTGAAAATTTGTTTGTTGTGGCTTTCCATAAATGGTGACCTCCACAATCTCATTTATAAAACTCTTCCATACACTTTTGTCCCTCCTCTTCCAACAAACAATTTAACAACACACCTCCTGGATCTTTCCAAAATAGAAATTGATTCAAAATCCAGAATTTTACAGCCTTCAATTTCATAAATATTTTTTCATCCCTAGAGGAGCCTGTAAATGTTGTAAAACATAGATTATGTCAGGATACCATGGAGAAGAGAGAAAAATTCCAGATACCTATTGATATGGCTCATAATTGTTGTCATCAGACAAAGCTGCTATGAAACTAATATCCAACACACTCAGATTTGAATCCACCATCAACTTAGCCAATCCTGACCCTTTATCATCTTAGTAAGCTTAATCTCCACATCATACTTGAGAATGGCTACTATCCATTTGCCTCTTTTTCCTTCAAGATTGGTTTGAGTGAGAATGTCCTTCACAACGACACTCAGAACATAGGAAATCACATGTGACTAAAGCACACAAACTCTAAAATCCTTTAAATCTTTTATCAATTCATATTCTTGCTTCTCCATAATATTATATTTTAGGGAAGAGTCTCTCAGACCTCGGCTAAAGAAGGCTATGCGTTGCTCATTTCCTTGATGATTTTTCTGCATAAGGAATATTTCAATTGTATGTTCTGATGTAAAAGAGAAAACAATCAAATATTTAGTATAATCAGGACTTGCCAAAATAGGGGCACTAGCCAGAGCTTGCTTTACCTCATTAAATGATTTCTTTGTCTCAATAGTCCATCTAATTTCACTTTCCTTGCTCAGCATGTTAGTTATAAATCTAATAATTTTTTCCAAATTAGGAATGAATCTTCTCAAAAAATTGACTATACCTCCTTCTTATTTCTTGGTATATCAATTTTATGGATTGCAGAAACCATGTTTGGATCAATTTTGATGCCATCCTTTGAGATTATATGTCTCAACAATTTTCCCTCCTCCATTGCAAAATGTGACTTTTTTGGATTCAAGGATATGCCATACCTCCTGCACTTCTCAAAAACCTGTCTCAAATGTTGCAAATGATCAAAATCAGATTTTGAAAACACAATTATGTCATCAAGATAAACCACAATGAACTTTTCCTTCTCATCAGCGAATGCAATATCCATAGCCCTTTGAAAAGTGGCCCCTACATTCATCAGTCCAAAGGGAATTTTGGCATACATGAAGGTACCCCAGGGAGTGATGAAAGTTGTCTTTTCTTGGTCATCAGGATGCACCAAGATCTAATTGTACCCTGAAAAACCATCAAGCATGGACATCCTTCTTGAGCCAACCACCTTCTGCAGTATATGGTCCATCTTAGGCAAGGGGTAATTGTCCTTTAAAGACACCTTGTTGAGGTTTCTGAAATCTACACAAAGCCTTATCTCTCATGTTTTCTTCCTCACATGTACCAAATTGGACAACCATTTTGAAAATCTTAGGATGAAAATGATCTTTGCATCAAATAGTTTTCTGACTTCCTTTTCAATAAGAGGCAACAATAATGGATTTGTTCTTCTTAATTTATGCTTGAAAGACTTTTTATCTTTCTTGATGGGGATTGTGTGTTGAATGATGCTCTTATTGTATACTTTAAGGTCCTCATATCCCCATGCAAAAACATTTGAGTATTCTTTTATGAGATCAAGGTACGTTTTTATTTCTTCAAGAGTTAAGGATCTTGAGAGTTTAACAATATTAACCTGTTTTTTTGTTCCTATGTTATAGTCTTCTATTTCTGTTTCAGTGGGAACTGCCTTTGGATTCTTTGCTACATCATTCTGGTCAAATAACTTCTCAAGAGGTACTAGCCCTCTCAAAATTGTATTTTTCTTCAATTTTATAACATCCATATTGTCGTATGATTCTCAAAATCATCTAAATCTGAACCCAATACCTATTATTCATTCCCACTAACAGTTTTCTTCATCTACGTGTAAATTGGAAAATTCCTTAATCATTTGTAAAAACAAATCAAGTTGCTTGTCATCTCTGAAAACTTGCCAATATTTCACATTATTTGGGATCTTTGGCTCGTGTTTAACTTCTATTTCATATTTCTTATTAGGATAGATGGGAATCTTAAACACGTTGGTTGAGGTAGCTAAAGCATCAACTATCAAATTTTGCTTCCTAGGAATCACAAATAAATCATATTCTAAAAATAATTGCAGCATTTCTAGGACAACATTTCTATAGGCCCTCATCCTAGGGTGTTTAGATTGATACACACCTTTAATTTGATTGATCACCAACTCTGAATCTCCATGAACTGCAATCCTCTTTTCTCCCAAATATTTCAAAGTGTGCAATCCCAAAATCAATGCTTCGTACTTGGCCACATTATTTGTGCAGTCGAAGGCTAGTTTGTAAGAACATGACCTTGACTTGTCCACCTTCGGGCTCATTATCCACACACCAGCTCCAGCTCCCTCTTTGTTGACTGCTCCATCAAAATACATGTTCCAAAGACCCTCTTCATCTTCATTATGCTCTGATTTTGTTCCCTGCAATTCACCTACATTATCCTTTGATATGATATCCATGTTTTAGTTGTCTTCCTCCAAACATGAATCATTATATAATATGAAAGAGTCGACATTAGAATGCATAAAATAAATAGGATGGTTGTTAGGCCTTTCCTTGCCACTTACCATGTACTTCATCAAATTTTCTATGTACAATCTCCTTGGTTGTCCCAAAACAACAATTGTGGCATAAGACATGTCCATTTCGAGAGTACCCTTCAACTTTGTAGACCAAGACCTTGATAAAAGCATGCCAAATTTAGGAGGAATATCAGCAACAACAATGTCCATCACTAAACTCTTTATTTGGATTTGAGTAAGAGATAATACCAAATCCTTGATCAAACACAAATATTTCGCCCTACTGGAATCAAAAGAAAAGAGATCTTTATAAGGCCTTGTGATATCCAATCCAAGCTTATCCATAATCACCTTCGGCATTAAATTATGTGAAGCACCTGAGTCTAGCATTGCATTGTGTAGAATAAGATCATTCACATTCAAACTAACATAAAAAGGTGGGACATCTCCATCTTGAGAATCTCCATCAACTTTTGGACCAAAAATCAATTCAGGATGATCATCATTCAAATTGACTATGTCTGAAACTTCTCCTATCTTCAATGCTTTAACAATTTTATTCTTGTATACATAATTCTTAATCAGTCCATGAAATGGAATGGAAATCTTGATTTAGATATCTCATTTTCTAAACTGGAGGATTATTGACCTTTCTCCACTGCTTTGATGGCTATTTCTCTCTTTTCAGGTATTTCTTTTGGAGGATCAACTTTTTCTGACTAGAAGTAGGTACCTCAACTTGGCCTTTCTTCGGAGGATTCACTGGAACTTTCATGTTTCTCAAGTTATACTGTCTCTACACCTCCATGATGGAATTTTGATACCCCTACTTGTAATCTTCTGATTCCATTTGCATAATATATTCTTGTGGATGATAAAATAAATCTTGTTCTTCCTTTGTCAAAAAGACATTGTCCTCTTCTTCTTCACCAAAATAATGAATCTGATCCTACTCTTCTGCTACCTCTTCCTCCTCTGCAAAATTCTCTTGGAAAGGAGGTCTGATTTGTTGTTGATCTGCTTGATTTCTCTGTTCTCTCTGCTTTATTTGCACTTGAGGCCTCCAAAAATTTGGATTTCTTATTGGAGGAGGAGCATATTGATCTCTACCAACAACTTTATTCTCCAAGGTCAATCTCTCCACTAACTTTTCCACTATTTTAACCATGACCTCCAATTTTTTGTTTGATGAAGATGAAGCCTCGTCTTTAACTCCCCTTTTCTCAACTTTCATTTTGGCCTTTCTATTCAACAAATTGGCTTCCACTACTACAACATTTTTCTGCATGTCCTCCAAAGTGGCTAGGTTCCTTTCTCTGAGTTGATAGGATAAAGAAGCATAAAAACCATTTGGGTAATGAAGAAAGGCCAATCCAGGAGGGGGTTTAATTTCAGCTAGTATTGAATTGTATACTTTGTTAAATATTGCTGAAAAATCTTGCATTGATTCTCCTGGAGCTCTCTTCAAACTGTCATACTCAGCCAAAATCTGCAGAGGGTTCTTTTTTACTTCCCATCTGGCAAGGAATCTTTGTTCAAGTTGATGGAAATTAGAAATGCTAGTAGTTGGAAAACCTCTAAACCATTTCTTCACCTCTCCTGAAAAACTCTGAGCAAAAAGCCTCAACTTGGCATCCTCGTGATCCACCTCTTCCAATTCTATAAAATCATTCAACTTGTCAAGATGTTGGTGTGTTGTAATAACCCCTATTCCATCGAATTGAGACAATCTATAACATAGTTTTGTGGTAAATCATGTAGTGGGCCTTGTAAATTCAATGGAGCATAACACGCAGCCATGATTGTATGACTTGTACTAATTGTTGGGGTCTGTAATAAAGATGAGGAAGGTAAGGGGACTGATATTTGAGCAGCTGATGTAAAAGGAGTAACAACAATTGACACGGCAGGAGCAGAACTTAGTGATATGTTCAATGGAGGATAAAATGGTGAGACAGAGACAATCGGGACAGAATGTTGTAATTTAGAGGACTTGGTGGCAGCTTCCAGTAGTTGATTAGCCATATGTTCTAACTTATGGAATTGTGCCCAAATGTCCTTATCTACTTCTAACACACCCGGTTTTTGAAAAGGAATAGAAGGTTGCAGCTTAGATTGATCAAAGACTGTCTCTATCAAACTATTTTTTAATTTAGATCTAGAAAGGCTTTGCTCAAATTTCAAATCAAACTGAGTGTGGTCCACTAATTCAACATTTTCAGGTAGAGACAAAGATCTTTTTATGACACCAATATCTATTTCTTTTGCAAGCTTCTTTCTTCTAAACAAATTTTCTGGATTGTTCAAAACCTGAGGTGGATTAAGGTCTGGAAAATGTCTAGTGTACACTCTTCTTGAAGCTAGATTTCCTATAGGAATTTATTACAATTGATTCATGAAATCACTACAATTGGGCAAGTTTCAGCCTGTCAATTACTAGCCACTGTCACCCTCGGGAACTAGATTTGTATTTAGTTGCATATTTTTCCAAGGAAGATTTCAACTCTCATTCCCCAGTAATGCAGTAACGGCGCCACTATGTTAGCTTCGTAATTTCCCTAGGATGAAAAGAGAAAATCAAAGGTAACCACAAACCACTTGGAAGTTGGAATCTAGCCCTTCCAACTTCAAAGAGTGCTCTCTCTATCTGAAAAGTTCAATCACTTGGATATTAGGCTAGGTATGGTGCTCAGTGGGGTATAAGTTTTAAAGGTTTGCTAGCAGGAAAGAAGATAGATCCATTGGGAAATACAATCATAAAAGTTGATGATTTCTAGTGAGAGGATGAAGAGATAGAGGGGTCTTCTACATGGGCAAGGTAGCTAGTTTTTTTGGGTTTTTTTCAATCGAAATCATTGGAGGGTGAGTAGAAGATAAATGGAAAATTACATACAAATCATCAAACAACAGGATGAATTCTACATGTCATTCTAGAAAAAAACATAAATGTTTATCAAACTGAAACAGAGCACTATTTGAAGCGAATTTTGAGTCAATATATTTGTTTAACTAAACAAGAAGACACATTTCAAAGCATGATTGATAACAGAAGATAACTTACAAAACCAAGAAGCACATCTCCAAAGCAACTAACACAAGAATCCCTATAAAATTCAGCCTTTGTCCTTTCATTCACTGGAAAAATCAAGAAAATTCAATACATAGTGTTCTTTCTTCTCAAACATGACCAACCTTTTGCTCAATTATAATTACATCATAAATAGATGAAAAAAAATCATTTCCCACCTCTAGGAACTAAATTCCCTAATAGGATTTCAGTTTCTACCTAATGCAATTAAAATAGAACTTATTTTTCAAAAAATAGGAATTGTTTAACCAAAGATTTTTTTAGCTTATTTGCATTAAATACTCAGTCCAAGTCGAGCCTATGAATCATTAGATGCTTCATTACATTTACCAAGACCATAAAAACAAATTACAAGAAGTTTTGACTTGAAAAACTATGTCCAAATGATCACTGAAGCGCAGCGTCAATGCTGCACAACCTCCCAATTCATTAGAAAGACAAAATCATAACAGAAAAGAGCAGCGCTCCATGGTTGAAGTACATCTGGTCAATCTATGGGTTGCTTGATGAATTCATCTCATGTGAACAGGCCTTGACATGGACAACTTCCTCCTTAGAATATTTCTTCCATCATATAAAGCCCCCAACTTTGACAATTTCATCTACAACAAAAAACGCAGTGCCAGTGAGAAAGTGCAACACCACCTGTTTTCCATGGCTTTGAGCAACAATAAGGTCTCTAAATAAGATGAACATCTTAGTGATGACGTTGACACAATGTTGATCATGTTGTAGACCCCTTTCAAGCCCCCTTTCACCAAAAATACAAAACTTCCACCTTCACATCAAAAACACTAACCCTGATGCTAGGCTAGGACACAAAACTACTGTGGGAGCTACTTCTTTCGAAAGTGACTTAGGAATCCTGACTAAATGTGTTTGCAAGAGGGAATTCATGCAAAATATAATCATATTTAACCTCAACACCATTAAACAAGCATACTTAGGCAAAAAACAAAAATTAAAATTGCCTTGTTTTACCTTGTTCTAGCATTCAAACTTTGGTTGCTTCATCCAATAGGTCCAGTTTACCTCTATCCTTCTCTTGCATATCTTTCAACTACAGTTTGTTATCCTTAACTCCTTCCTCATGGTAAGATTCATCATGCATATATTCGTTAGTTTCCTATGTAGTGGGAGGGACCTCTTCAACACATATTTAGCATTATCCATTTTTGGCTGATACATGTCCAATTGATCACTTGTCTTTTTCCTAGCCATTTCATCTTACTTCTTGAGCTCAACAATCTCTCTATGAGCATTCTTCAATTGCATCCTACACCTATTGAATGTATGTTGGCCCTCATTTATGTCTGCCTTCTCTTCCTAAATCTGTAGTTTTTTGGCTGAAGTTCTAGTGACTCTAGTTGTTGGGGCCTCTGCCCCCTTAGTATCCTCTTTTACTATATTTTCTTTTCCCTTGTATTTTGTAACAACTGGTGTAGCCTTTGTCACTACTTCTTCCTCATTAAGCTTAATTGTCCTTTTTAGAGCTACCTTCTTCAATTCCTTGTTATCCTGTTGCAATTGTGCAATAACGATATGGGCCTTCTTCAGCTGCTCTTGTAGCTGTGTAATATCTTTGTCTTTATCATCCATAACATCATATTTTGGTATAGTTTCCATGGCTTCAAATTTCTGCTCCAAGGGAAACTTCTTTGCAGTAGATCTAGTAAGGGGCTACTTGGGGACAACCACTTCTCCTAGAGGAAAATGCAACTTCTTACCTTTCTTCTTCTCTGATGAATGAACTGAAAATGAAGGCCTTTTCACAAAACTTCTAGTAGATGAATGAATGTCTCTTTCCATTGGTGAGGATGTCTCCTTCTTGCTGTGAGAGCTAGTTGGTAAGTCAACTACCAAATTTTAAGAATCTACAAAGGATTGCCATGATTGATTTCTCTTATTTAGCTCCTCCAACACCAGCAATTTAGTTAAGGAGAAGTGGAAAAGGCTAGGTTCCACCTTGATTTCTTTTCCTTGCACTTTGTCTTCCATATTTCTAAGACTCCTGCATAGATAGAAGGGCGGATTCAAGGGGCTCTTCTCTGTAAATTGCATCAAAAGTCTAAAATGGTATTGATATATCCTCCCAAACCTACCCTCATAGGTAAAATATCTTTGAATTGCTTACAAAATCTTGTTGTGGTGTTCAAGTAAATACTCCTTAGGGACAATGGATCCATACCCTTTATCTCTATACTCAGGCTTCAGAAAATCTTTATAATTAGCAATGTCAAGAGGCATGCCCTTAAACCATTGCTCTCCCTAAAGGGGAATCTCTATTGCAGTTGATATTCTGACATCTGAAACTAGAAAGGTGAGCTCTCCAATCTTAGCCTCAACTCCATTAAAATTCATAGCAAACTCCTTAGTGAGTTGTACATTCTACCCTTGAATTTATTCAAAGAATCTGATACATCCAACTTGCTCAAAGGTAACTTTGATTGTTGGGTCAGAATTGATGAATGTGAGGTCTTGGGGTTCAACCCTGACAATGGAACCTCCCTTATGTCTCATTCCCTATGGGGTTTACTTGGTTTTTTTATAGCAAAGGTATACTCTAGGGCTTCTAAAATGAAATCTCAATGTAGGTTTATTTTGTGCAGCAAGTAGGATGGTAATGATGAAAAGGAGCTCCAAAGTAGAGTCGTGTAACAATTGAGAATAGAAAACCCTATGAAATAGATCAATCAACACAAATGACCTCTCAAGAACCCCAAAAAGAAACTATAGTCTGCTTAGTCACCATGGAAAAATTTAAAAAACATAGGCGCAGCGCCAGAAGTGCAACGCATGGAAAAAACAAACTTCTTGATCTTTGAGGAAAGAAAATACCACGTAAGAGGATTTAATTTACTTGAATGACATGGTAAACTTCAATATCAAGATTGAAAACAATAATTTGGGTGTTTCACAATGACAAAAACATGAAAACGCAGAGCACAGGAAAAGCATAGCAAAATTGTAGAAAACGCAACGAGTGTGAAATTTAGGAATTTGCATTAGCTATTCTCCGAGCACATGCATGCAATTTGAAAATCATACAAACCAAGGCTTAAAACAAGACAAGAATTTTCACCTGGATAAATGATTTTGACCATCAGTTTGAAAAAATGCAGCGCCTATGTGTGAACGCACCAACGACCTGCAAGAGCAACGATTCCCCTGCCTCCTTTACATAGCGACCTCCAAACACCATATAGCCAGCTTCCGATGAAGAATTGAAAATATGTGAGGTTTTTCAGAAGAAAAACCATGCATTCAAACTCCCAAGGTGTCTGAGTGTAGATTTGATGGGTGATAATTGCGAATTGAAATTGAATAATGAAAGCGCAACACTTGGCAAAAGTGCAGCGCTGTCCTCTTGACCGTTATATTGATGATGATGTCATGACTGATCATGATTCAACATTCTAACTTACTCAAGATACCTACAAATTTGTGGCCATGATGACAAGGCATGACAACACAACCTTACTCATGATCTATTGATGAAACTTGATCATAGACCTACTTAACATGACCTCTTAGGATATAAAAGACCATTTTTGTGAATCTTCACACACTTTGACATAATTACATTGAATAATGAAAATTTTATTCTAAATTGAGACTCATAGCTTGATCTTCTACAAGATCATAGCCAAACCTTTTTACATTTGTCAAATAATTTCAAAGACAAACTTGTTTTTTGACTACTATGACTATAGGATACTAACAAGGTTCATTGGCCTTTTTGCACATTGTCTCTTTGGCCTTAACTTCATAGGCATTCTGGCCTCAAAACACATAACATAGGCACACAAGCCCCAAAACAAGTGTATTGACACGAGCATGTAAACCCAACACAACTTGGATCACCAACCTAATAGAAATATGTACAATATATATAAGAATATTTTGGTGATGTTACACAATTTGTTCATATTTTCTTGGTTAAGCCATACTTAGACACTAATACCCATTAGGCACTTTTAACAAAGTTATATATTGATTTCAATGAATTATGAAAGAAGAATATTCTCAAATATTTTATCCATATGACAATAGGTATATGAGATCACACTCAACCTAAGAAAGCATATGGAGAAAAAAGAACATCATCAATCTACTCTTTTATCCTCAAGATTTTAAGCCTAACTTCCCAAGGAGAAGAGCGTGTGTATCCCTAGGCACAATATTTTCATTATGCAAATATATTTATGGATATGAGCAATTTTTCATGTAAGTGCATAATTTTGTAACAATATTTATTCCTTCGATATTTTGTTCAAAGCTACTTATGTCAAGGATTCAAATAGATAAATATTGTTATCAAAAATAAATAGCTAAATAAGATCTTGATTACTACATTTATGTACTTTAAGCCACAAGTTAGAGATTTTATTCCATCTTTTGTACAATTATCGACCTTACCTATCAGTAGTTATGGTGTCTATACTATCAATCAAAACATATTACTTTTGCAGTACATAATGGAAATTACTTCTCCATGTTTTAGAATTTGTAGGTGCAATCTACCCTAGGTTGCCCATAGGTCTACGACTTTTATTCTTTCTTTTACGCACTTATTTTTACTTCATAAATGTAATAGTTTCATTTTCAGGCACAAGAATATTACATTTTGAGTGCCAGAATTCCACACCTTCGAAGCACTAAACAACGATAGGGCACCATGTTAGTAATGATATGTCACTAGCATGGTATCCAAGTCAACAAAAATGTGTCTACAACATGGACCATTGTCCATTAATTGATGCATATATATCATAAAGGAAAACTCACAATAGTTCCATTTTTCCCTATGCTCATGTCAACATACATTCCCCAACCCATTGCTTATGTTACCCATGCCTAGGTTAGCCCTACACTTATATACAAAAAATGAAAAAGAGAAACATGTCAAGAGTGACGAATAAGCAAATTTAATAATAATAATAATAATAATAACACAATTTATATATGCTCACTCATAACATCATTCACCTCATCTCCATTTTGTTTCCTCCCCAAGCAGAGCAAACAATCTCAAAAGAAAACATTTGAGTTAGGTCGCAAGACATTCATCATTATTGAAGGGGTGTCTTGTTTTAAAGGGTATCTCTATACAAACAAATTTTATTTAAAGCTCTAAATCCAAACCTACTTTCGTTGAGGCTTTTGGGCATATTTTTTGAGTCAAAAGTGAAGAATCAAAGCCATAGCAAGCAAAGATTACTCATGGGAGAGCCTAACTAGAGAAATTGTCCCTTGACAACAAAATGGAGCCCAAGACATTGACATTGGCAAGTAGAGAACATATAATCGGATTTATTGCTTGCAGTTACCCTAATTAAGGAAAGTAGACATATAAGTAGCAACTTTCAATTTTTGTATTCGTATGAAGGGTTTTTGTTGTACCAATGTTGCATGAAGTGGGTGCATTTTTCGAGAATATATATATATATATATATATATTTATTTATTTATTTATTTATAAGATTGTTTTCAAACTTCATTTCAAGCAGATATATCTTAAAAACATCTCTAGAAACATAGTAAAATCTACGGTTAAAAATATCTCAACAACATTTAAAAGGAGGCTAAGTGAAACACAAACGAGAAAGAAGTATTTTACATATAGGCAATGTTGTAGCATTTTTTGGTTTTGGTAAGTTAAAATAAATTAGTCCAAAAATTGAAAATATTTTTCAAAAAAAAATGTTAAGCTAGGATATGGACAAAAAGAATATTGAATAAAAATGTTAGGAAATATTTTGATAAATATGTCCATATCAAAGAAAATGTTAGAATAGATGCCCTAAAAAATGAAGGAAAAATAAAATGTTAGGTTAGAGAGAAAAGCAAAAAGAAATAAACTTTCAAAATGTTGCAAATCTAAATGCCACTACTTTTACTCTAATTCACTTTTGAAAATAATAGTTGTGTGCAGTTTGTTTAGATGCCACACTAGTTTATGTAATCCAATTATATAGTTTAATCATAATTGGATTTGTGTAAATTGATTGTCATAAGTAGAAAATGAAATTGGCTCAACAGTTTAATATGAGCCAATGGAGAGAATAAGGTATAGAGGTAGATTATTCATGAAAAGAAATATTGGGTTGCTAGCTTAAATGCACTCTGAAAAATAAGTAAAAAAATGTTAGGATAAGTAAAGGGTAGGTAGAAGAAAGGTTGCAGAAATACAAGGTTGTTAAATCATAAGAACATGTATCATCCTTGATCCAATGTTTTAGTGTGCAGGAGCAGTTATGAAAGTGAAAAGATGTTCACTAGCTGATTTGATTAACTTCCTCTCATTTCATTTCACCCGCCACTACATACTTACTAATTTCTCATTATCCCATAATTTCTTATGCAAATACCCTTTTCCCTTCATTTTCACCCTTGCCCTTTGGTTTCACACATTTTCCTAGAAAATCACCCTCAAACTCATTTCCCTACCCAAAAACCCCTTTTCCCTAGTGTGAAACCCTTTCCCCTGAAAAAATACCCTGTCCCCTCATTTTAACCTTTTTTCCTTAATTTTAACCCTTTTCCCTAGACATTTCCCTTTGAAAATCATCCCCCGCATTACTTAATTAACTCCTCCATACGCCTAAAAAACCCATAAAACCCCTATATTCTAAGTTTTGTGTTCCCCCCGCATTACTTAACAAACCTCTGTTATATTCACATTTCCCTGATATATAAAACCTTTTAACCCACCTCCTTGGTGTGGTTAACAAACCCCGCTGCATTTAACCCTGATCCCACTCCATAAACCCATTCATTATATTTTTAACCCACTTTATTAATTAATTAATTACAAATCCATTGTAATTATCCCTCGGGCCCCGCTAATCTCTGCCCGATTTCCCTCCATGCATTTCCACTGTGCGACAGCCGTTAGATCTTGCACCCCTAGATCTGACGACACACATCCATATTACGTTGATTTCCTTTCCAAGCTTTACCCACCCGAGAGCACGCGAGATTCATGGTTTTGCTCGGGCCCCTTTTGGTTATGTGGTAGCTTTACGTGAACTCGCGTGCTCTCATGGAAAAACCGCTTGATTGCCAAAAGCGGTGCGATGAACCTTAATACCGCCTCCCCACGTGGGCCGAAACCATCCACTGTTCATTATGAAATTCTGCGCCAATTCTAGTCGTTACCCGTTAAAACGCCAAAGACCCTCGTTTTCACTCTTTTCACTCGTTTTTTCACTGAAAGGCGCCTAAGTCTTCCTACGTCGTCCTGAGCATCTGCAACCCAATTTCACCGTCGTTTACCTCCTGAACACACTCTGGACTCCGTCCACAGACTTTCCTGTTCCCTGAAACCATTATCACCTCCCTGCCAACCTGTGTTTTTATTAATAAATTGTTTTATTTTGCAGGTGATTAGAAGGCCAGAAGCTTGGATAAACAGTTTTGATACTAGTTCCAAAACCTATTTACTCCAAGATTCGCAAAGAAATATACTCAAAAGGCTTTATTCAGAAGGAAAAGACAACTACACATAGAGCAGAAGAAATCATTTACACAGAGGCAGTAACTGTTAAAATAGAGATAAATCAGCAACAACATATCACATTTTCACATGAAGTCAAATAATTCTTTAGTGAAATTCACTTTTACTAAAGACATAAATGTAGGATAAGAGTAAAAGATACGAGATGATGTGATTTACTATGACTGGTAAAAGTAAAAGCAGGTGACAGAGCATTCATGGTAAAAGACTAAACATAGGAGACAGATAAAGAAATACAAGTCAAAGTGTATTAGATGAAAGTGTATCAGATGAAAGGTCATCAGTAAATATGACATCCAGCGTGAAAATTGAACAACATTTAGCTTTTGGAGGAACAGTCAACCAGCTTCAACAATTTTCAGTTTTTTCAACGATAGTCACCAACAGCGCAGCATCAAAATAGTGCCATATCAACTAGCAGTCTTTATTTTGATTTTATAATAATCTATTTTTGTAAAAATAGTTTAGGATATTTTCTTAGTTCTACTATTGTATAAATAACTCTCTTCACGAGTTATTAAGGGTTGCACCCTTGAAGAAGAATTTCTAAACATTTGATGTACTTGACTTTTCTGGATCATTAATACAAAGCAAAGGATTCTGAATTATGTTTTACACAGTTTGTGTTTCCTGTAAGTTTTTCCAGTATTACTCATTATGTTTTTCTTCATATTCTTATGTCTTACAGAGATAACTAGGTAGGAATAATTGGGTTTCAATCTATTCCTATAAGCTTCTGAAGTGATAATCTATAAAGAGAATGAATTAATGGACTGTTTGTTTAATTAGTTCCCTCTTAATCAATAAATCATCAGCATCTTTTGTAAGCTTAAGCATATTCTCTTAAACCATCTAAACATAGTTTAAAGGTTTTCATACTTATGATTATTTAATTTTCAATTTGAAAACTATGATAATCATATTATTTATTTGTTTCTGCTCACCACCGTACAAGCTATATCACTGTGTGAAATTTTATAGCAGCCCTCTGCTTTGATATTAATATTATTCACAAGGTTAGGCATTACATTGTTACATCTGTTTCATACATTGGTCCTCCAAATTAAAACAAAACCCCCAAAAAAATTATCTTAGACGCTCGGGCATGATCGCTAACCATTATCATCACAAAGATACAACATCAATCTGGCGTCGTTGCTGGGGATTCAACTTTCATCAATTTTTCCTAGGGCAACGATATTCATTATATTCCTTTAAGGTGATTAAAGTTCTAGAAAGATTAAAATCCTTCACCTGGCGACTCCACTAGCCCAAACTGGCACATTTTAAGCACACTATATCTCATTCAGAATCTGACTTAGTTAATCCTCTGTCAGATCCTGAAAAAATTCTGAGAAAAGCTAGTTCTAAAAGGAGACATCAACCATCTTCTTCTTCCTCTTCAACATTGCAGTCTGAAGATTTAGTATCATTTGATCCTTTTCGTAATATTCCATACGATCCTGATTGGACACAAGTACCTCCTAGGGTTTCTGAACTATTAGATAGGGGAGTTGATTTAGATTCAGCTTTCCTCATTCATTCTTTTGAAACACATCAAGAACCCCCACTACCACCAGGATCACCTAAAACTGGGTCTGACTTGGGTGTCCATTTACCTAAATACAAACCCACAGATTTCATATCCCCTACCACTTATTCATTTCCTTCCACTTCTGAACGACCTGAAGCTTCTACTTCTGAACAACCTGAAGAGACCCTCTCTGTATATTCAAATCCACTCTTTGAAACAAAAGAGGGTATTCATTCACAGTTCCAAAGGTTAGTTCTTAAGACTCCTTTAAATTTATTCAGAATATCCCCTCCTTCTTCACCTCCACATAGTCACACACCCCCTCAATCACCTTCTTCTACCTCTTCTTCATCTTCTTCTTCTTCATTCATACAAACACCTCATACACCACCTTCTACTATGGCATTCCGACCTATTGTATAGGCTAGATATGTAGCTTTAGTCTTACCTGCTAACCTCGATGCATTCCCAACTGGGTACTTGAAATACCTTCCCAGGTATAATGGAGAAACTGGTCCCTTAGCTGAGGACCATCTTCAAGCTTTTCTAGACTTTGCAGACAACATGAATATCGAACAAGAAAATGTTTATATGAGATTGTTTGTATAGTCACTTGAAGGAAATGTAAGAATCTGGTTTAGGCAGTTACCTGTGAATTCCATTAGAAATTGGGAAGAGCTTACAAACATATTTAAAAATCAATGGGGTGTAAAGAAAAATCCTCTTTACTTTCTGACTAAGTTTGAAGAACTTAAAAGAAACTTTGGTGAACCTGTATCAGATTTTATCAAAAGGTTTAATAAACTTTATCATAAGATGCGCCCTGATTGTAAACCCCCTGTAGCATCAACTAAATCTAGGTTTTCTAAAGCCTTTGACGATGATTTTTCTGTAATGCTACGAGAGAGAACTTCAAGAACTCTTGAAGATATACAAACAAATGCTATAGAGGTGGAAGTAAATAGGGCTACCTCGACTTCCTTGAAAGCTAAAGAGGAAAAGGCCCAAAGAAATCTCAAATCTATTCAAGAGGCCTCTAGTTCCTCTAGTTCTTCTAAGACTAAAACAAAAGATTCTAAAATAGATGAAATAACTTCTCTTCTTAGAAATCTATCTAATAGAATTTCCAAGATTGAGACTTAACCTAGGAAAGTTCAACAAACAGTTACTAGACCCCAAAATCAAAATCAAGGTCAATATAAAAGGGATCCACAATTACAAATTCTTCAGAGACCTAGTAATGATCAACAAGTTCCCACTCCTTTACTGATAGATGACCAGCAACCTGATGAAAATACTATGACTATTACTGAAGATATCAATAACATGGATACTTCTTCTAATCAAACAGTTATTATTCCTCTCTCACAACAAAATCAGGTTCAACAAGATCAAGAATCCTCACAGGTTTCTAAATACCATGCCTTCTCTAAATTTTTAATTGCAGAGTTGAACAAGATATATGATCTTAGGCCTAGACCCGGCCCTAGAAGACCTCCTAAGGAGACTCCACTAATTGAACCTCGTACCAAAGCTATCGAAACTAAAACAACTATTATTCGACCATTAAATCAATCAACTGATACTGCTCAAAATGATAAAAATGCTTTGACTACATTTAATGTTGAAAAAGAGGTGGAAAGAGTTAAAATCCCAATTCCACTTTCAGAACTTTCCAAAAACCCTGGTTATAAAAATCAAGTCTCCAAATGGATACAAAACACCTCGGTTGATGCTGAAAGTGATATCATTGGTCTGCAAGATGAAAAACCAGCAGTTGTCTTTGGTCCTAGCTCAGATATGATAGATGAAATAGTGCCTCCTTTCTATGTAACTCTTAAGACAAATGATTCCATGTTATATAATTGTATGTTTGATTATGGAGCATCACATAACCTCGTGCCAAAAACTATCATGGACCATTTGAAACTTGACATAACTAGATCCTATCATGACTTGTACACCTTTGATTCTAAACGAGTGCCCTGCTTAGGATTGATTAAGGATTTAGTAGTCACCCTTGCCAAAATTCCAGTGAAAAATGTAGTGCTTGATATAGTTGTCACAGATATTCCTCCCAAATTTGGAATGCTCTTTTCTAGGTCTTGCTATGCCAAATTAGGGGGAACTCTTCAGATGGATATGTCTTATGCCACTATTCCAGTTTATGGGGGAGAACAACTAAGGTTATATAGAGAGGTAATATTTGTGCACACTGTTTGCAAAACAAACCAGCCAAGGAACCATCCCATTTATGCAATTGATTGGGATTTTGGTTTCTTTCAACTCTCTTCAAACCAAATACATGAAACTAAAGTTAAAATAGAATATGTAATTGAAAGTCCTATACCAAATCAAACTGATGTATGGAAACTATTTTTTGATGGTTCTTGTACAAAAGATGGAGCAGGAGTTGGGGTAGTTTTAATTTCACCAGAAAAAGAAAATATCACCCAATCATGCAAACTCGACTTCGAAGTTACAAATAATGTGGCTGAATATGAAGCTTTCCTTTTGGGACTGCAATTAGCCAAAAGCTTAAAGGTTCAAAACTTAAGTGTTTTTACTAATTCAGAACTTATTGTCAAACAAGTGAGAAATATTTGCCAAACTAAGCATCCTAGACTTAGGTCTTATCGAAATGAAGTTTGGGATTCAGTCGAAAACTTCTTTGATGCTTTTAATTTGACTTATATTCCAAGAAATCAAAATATTCATGCAGATGCCTTAGCTGTTTCTGTTAGTTCATTTAAAATTCCTGATCAAGCCAATGTACTCTATGAGATACAAGTTAAGTACAGACCATCCATCCCAAACAATCTAAAACACTAGAAAATATTTGAAGATGATGAACATTTGAAATCTTTTATGTAGGTTATAGATGAATTTTCAGTTCTACAAATTAATGAAGATAGAACAGAAATAAATGGAAATGATACTTCAAATTTCAATTCAAAAATTGCTAATCATGACATTATTCAATTGTCTAACAATTTTATTCCCAAAGGCCTCATTCCTTTAGAAAATTTTTTTGATCAAAATGATGTCCTCCGAAACCCTCAGTCCATTTCTTCACAAGATGACATAGAAGAAATTAATATTGGAACAAATGATGATATTAAAAACATCAAAATCTGTGCATCTCTAGATCCTAAGATCAAAGCTCAATATCTTAAGTTACTTCAAAATTATAAGGATGTTTTTGCATGGACCTATGCTGATCTAAAAACCTATGATACTTCATTAATACAACATAAGATTCCTTTAAAGCCAGAAGCAATTCCTTATCAACAGAAACTTAGGAGGATCAATCTAGCTCTTCTACCAACTGTAGAAAAGGAAATTAAAAAAATGCTAGATGCCCAGATCATTCTCCCTCTTAGATATTCTAATTGGGTTGTAAATTTAGTTCCTGTTAGAAAGAAGAATGGAGAAATCAGACTCTGTGTGGACTTTAGAAATTTGAACAAAGCATCATTAAAGGATAACTATCCTTTGCCCAAAATGGATCAGTTACTTCAAATGGTTTCAGAGCACAAATACTTTCTATGCTTGATGACTTTTCAGGCTATAATCAGGTAAATGTTGATT
This sequence comes from Pinus tabuliformis, assembly GCA_031772625.1. NCBI lineage: Eukaryota > Viridiplantae > Streptophyta > Pinopsida > Pinales > Pinaceae > Pinus > Pinus tabuliformis. Next base: position 452,587,338 of record CM062804.1, on the reverse strand, counting down.
CAACAGACAAAGAGAAGACAACCTTTACTACACCCTGGGGTACATTCATGTATGCTAGAATGCCATTTGGCTTATCCAATGCTGGAGCAACATTTCAGAGAGCTATGGACGTAGCTTTTGTGGGTCAGGTAAATAAATTTGTGGTCATTTATCTTGATGACATAACTATTTTTTCTAAATCTGATCAGAAACATCTAAAGCACTTGATCAAGGTTTTTGACAGGTGTAGAAAATTCGAAATATCATTGAATCCTAAAAAGTATTTGTTTGCTATCAAAGAAGGAAAACGGTTAGGCCATATAATTTCAAAAAAAGGAGTGGTGATTGATCCCAAGCGTGTGTCTGCCATTAAAACATTGACCTTACCTAGAAACAAGAAGGAGATTCAAGCTTTTCTAGGCAAGATTAATTTTTTAAGGAGATTCATCCCAAATTATGTTGAGATTGTAAAAGATATAACTGACATGCTCCGAAAGGATCATGAAGTTAAATGGATTGTCTCTTCCAGGCATGCATTTGATCAAATCAAGAAAGCTATCTCTGAAGCTCCCACCTTGGCCAGCCCTGATTACACTAAAACATTCAGTATCTTTTCCTTTGCCTCAAAAACAACCCTTGTTGTTGTTCTATTATAAAAGAATGAAGATTCCCATGACCAACCCATAGCCTTTTTTAGTAAGGTTATGAGAGATGTCGAGCTTAAGTATGACATAATTGAGAAGCAAGCCTATGCCCTTATTCAAGCCCTGAAATCATTCAGGATGTATGTCCTACATTCTCCTATTATTGCTTATGTTCCTAACAATGCTGTGAAAATTGTTTTAACTCAACCAAACATTGATGGAAAGAGAGGTAGATGGATCACTCAAATACTAGAGTTTGATCTAACTATCAAAACTACAAAGCTAGTAAAAGGCCAAGGATTAGCTAAGCTTCTAGCTGAATCCAACTGTAAAGTGCTTGGAATCAATTATGTTTTAGAGATACAAGGGAAGAATCCACAAGAACCTTCTCAAACTTCAGATAAGAAGAATACACAAGAACCTTCTATCCTTGCAGAAGGGGAGAATCCACAAGAACCTTCCCTTCATCCTGAAGAAAAGAATCCACAAGAACCTTTACCTTCAAATCAGATCCGCCCTTTATACATTGATGACAAATTTCTGTTGTCAGATTGGTACCAAGACATTGTAAATTTCTTGATCCATTTTGAATGTCCAGCATCATTCTCCAAAAGCCAGTGTAAAAATCTCAAACTGAAAGCAATCAAGTACTGTATCATAAATGCAAATTTGTACTAGAAAGACCCACTAAATATTTTGTTATTATGTTTAACGGAATTAGAAACTGAAGGAATCATTGACCAGTTTCATACAGGATTTTGTGGAGGACATTATGCTTGGAAGTAACATCATATAAGATATTAAGGGAAGGATTTTATTGGCCAACATTGTTCTTACAAGTAGGAGCAAAGGTCAGAGGTTGTGTTCCTTGTCAAATGTTTGTTGGTAAGCAAAAATTAGCAGCTCTTCCACTGGTTCCATCAATAGTCTCAGAACCTTTTCTCCAATGGGGATTAGATTTTGTTGGAGAGATTCATCCCACTTCAAGTAATCAGCATAGATGGATCCTCACTGCAACAGACTACTTCACTAAATGGGTGGAAGCAATTCCAATGAGAAATGCTATTGATTCAGTAGTAATCAAATTTATTGAAGAGAACATATTATCTAGATTTGGTTGCCCAACTCAAATTGTCACTGATAATGCAGCAACTTTTTCTAGTGTTAAAATGATTGAGTTTTGCCAGAAATATCAAATTTTGTTACATCATTCAACTCCATATTACCCACAAGGTAATGGCCTTGCAGAATCCTCAAATAAAAGTCTGGTAAAGGTAATCAAAAAGACTCTAGCAGATCATAAAAAGAGCTGGGACTCTCATTTAATTTATGCAGTATGGGCAAACAGAATTACTCCAAAGAGATCTACTGGAAAATCTCCTTTCCAGTTAGTTTATGGGAAAGATGCAATCTTCCCTACCAATTTGGCCTTCCCTATTTTAAAATTCCTGCAAGATTCAACATATGAACCTGATGATTTTTCGAGGAAAAAACAAATTATTGAACTAAATGAAAACATAGATGAACTTCAATACAAATTGAAAAAGTATCAGAATAAGATGAAGAGCATGTTTGACAAAAGAGTTAGGGAAAGGGACTTCAAGGAAGGTGATCTAGTTCTAAGATGGGATTCCAGGAGAGAAGAAAAGGGAAAACATGGCAAGTTTGACAACCTGTGGTTTGGACCTTTAGCAATTGCTGAAGTGAAGGGAAACAACACTTTTGTGCTACAAAATCTTGAGGGGCTATATTCCACGAATCCTGTAAATGGAAGTTTTCTCAAACATTACATTCAGTACTGAGAATTTGAAGTAGATTTCATTACTACCATTGTAAAAACTCCGGTTTCTTTTACTTTTCAAGTCGTCAGTGTGATTTTTTACAGAAAAAGACTCCATAGCCCAAGGAGAAGGCACATGGATCTACAAGTTCTCTGCATTCTACAAGAGAAAGCAGTCCCCAAATGGATCCAATGTTGTAACATTTTCTAGTTTTGGTAAGTTAAAATAAATTAGTCCAAAAAATGAAAATATTTTTCAAAAAAAAATGTTAAGCTAGGATATGGGCAAAAAGAATATTGAATAAAAATGTTAGAATAGATGCCCTAAAAAATGAAGGCAAAAATAAAATGTTAGGTTAGAGAGAAAAGCAAAAAGCAATAAACTCTGAAAATGTTGCAAATCTAAATGCCACTACTTTTACTCTAATTCACTTTTGAAAATAATAGTTGTGTGTAGTTTGTTTAGATGCCACACTAGTTTATTTAATCCAATTATATAGTTTAATCATAATTGGATTTGTTTTAAATTGATTGTCATAGGTAGAAAATGAAATTGGCTCAATAATTTAATCTGAGCCAATGGAGAGAACAAGGTATAGAGGTATATTATTCATGAAAAGAAATATTGGGTTGCTAACTTAAATGCACTCTGAAAAATAAGTAAAAAATGTTAGGATAAGCAAAGGGTAGGTAGAAGAAAGGTTGCAGAAATACAAGGTTGTTAAAGCATAAGCACATTTATCATCCTTGATCCAATGTTTCAGTGTGCAGGAGCAGTTATGAAAGTGAAAATATGTTCACTAGCTGATTTGATTAACTTCCCCTCATTTCGTTTCACCCCCCCCACTACATACTTACTAATTTCCCATTATCCCATCATTTCTTATGCAAATACCCTTTTCCCTTCATTTTCTCCTTTGCCCTTTGGTTTCACACATTTTCCTAACAAATTACCCTCCAAACTCATTCCCCTACCCAAAAACCCCTTTTCCCTAGTGTGAAACCCTTTCCCCTTGAAAAAATACCCTTTTCCCTCATTTTAACCTTTTTTCCTTAATTTTAACCCTTTTCCCTAGACATTTCCCTTTGAAAATCATCCCTGACATTACTTAATTAACTCTGCCATATGCCTAAAAAACCCATAAAACCCCTATATTCTAAGTTTTGTGTTCCCCTCGCATTACTTAACAAACCTCCGCTATATTCACATTTTCCCGATATATAAAACCTTTTAACCCACCCCCTTGGTGCGGTTAACAAACCCCGCCACATTTAACCCTGATCCCACTCCATAAACCCGTTCATTATATTTTTAACCTGCTTTATTCATTAATTAATTACAAATCCATTGTAATTATCCCCCGGGCCCCGCTAATCTCTACTTGATTTCCCTCTGTGCATTTCCACCCCACGACAGCTGTTAGATCTTGCACCCCCATATCTGACGAAGTGCATCCATATCGCGTTGATTTCCTTTCTAAGCTTTACCCATCCGAGAGCATGCAAGATTCGTGGTTTTGCTCGGGCCCCTTTCAGTTACATGGTAGCTTTACGTGAACTCGTGTGCTCTCATGGAAAAACCGTCTGACTGCCAAAAGCGGTGCGATGAACCTTAATACCACCTCCCCGCATGGGCCAAAACCATCCATTGTTCATTATGAAATTTCGCACCAATTCTATTCGTTACCCGTTAAAACGCCAAAGACCCTTGTTTTCACTCTTTTCGCTCATTTTTTCACTTAAAGCTGCCTAAGCCTTCCTACGCCGCCCTGAGCATCTACAACCCAATTTCACTGTTTTTTACCTCCCGAACACGCTCCAGACTCTGTCCATAGACTTTCTTGTTCCCTGAAACCATTATCACCTCCCTGCCACCCTGTTTTTTTATTAATAAATTGTTTTATTTTGCAGGTGATTAGAAGGCCAGAAGCTTGGATAAACAGTTTTGATGCTATTTCCAAAACCTGTTTACGCCAAGATTCGCAAAGAAATCTACTCAAATGGATTTATTCAGAAGGAAAAGACAATTATACACAGAGCATAAGAAATCATTTACACAGAGGCAGTAACTGTTAAAATAAAGATAAATCAGCAACAGCATATCACATTTTCACATGAAGTCAAACAGGTCTTTAGTGAAATTCACTTTTACTAAAGACATAAATGCAAGATAAGAGTAAAAGATACCAGATGATGTGATTTACTGTGATTGGTAAAAGTAAAAGCAGGTGACAGAGCATTCATGGTAAAAGACTAAACAGAGGAGACAGATAAAGAAATACAAGTCAAAGTGTATCAGATGAAAGGTCATCAGTAAATATGACATCCAGCGTGAAAATCGAACAACATTCAGCTTTTGGAGGAACAGTTAGCTAGCTTCAACAATTTTCAGTTTTTTCAACGATAGTCACCAACAACGCAGCATCAAAATAGTGCCAGATCAACTAGCAGTCTTTATTTTGATTTTATAATAATCTATTTTTGTAAAAACAGTTTAGGATATTTTCTTAGTTCTACTGTTGTATAAATAACTCTCTTCACGAGTTATTAAGGGTTGCACCCTTGAAGAAGCATTTCTAAACATTTGATGTACTTGACTTTTCTGGATCATTAATACAAAGCAAAGGATTCTGAATTCTATTTTACACAGTTTGTGTTTCCTGTAAGTTTTTCTAGTATTACTCATTATGTTTTTCTTCATATTCTTATGTCTTACAAAGATAACTAGGTAGGAATAATTTGGTTTCAATCTATTCCTATAAGCTTCTGAAGTGATAATCTATAAAGAGAATGAATTAATGGACTGTTTGTTTAATTAATTCCCTCTGAATCAATAAATCATCAGCATCTTTTGTAAGCTTAAGCATATTCTCTTAAACCTTCTGAACATAGTTTAAAGGATTTCATACTTATGGTTATTTAATTTTCAATTTGAAAACTGTAATAATCATATTGTTTCTCTGTTTCTGCTCACCACCATACAAGCTATATCACTGTGTGAAATTTTATAGCAGCCCTCTGCTTTGATATTAATATTATTCACAAGGTTAGGCATTACAGTGTTACATCTGTTTCATACATTGGTCCTCCAAATTAAAACAAAACCCCCAAAACAATTATCTTAGATGCTCTGGCATGATAGCTGGCCATTATCATCTCAGAGATACAACAGGCACATCCAACGCTGCCAAAGTAGCTGCAGAATATATGAAATCACACATATTTGTACATAAACAATATATAAATGGCATCCATGGTACATTAATGATTAATTATTCAAGCATCAACCATCTAGATTCTAGCAATTACAAACAAACATCAAATTTTAAGCATATAATAGAAATTAGGCCATTAAAACATTGAAATAGCTTATCTAGAATCTATCAACATGATCAAATAGTAATGTTTACAAATAGGCCATCTGCACACTGAAGTAGGCAAACTGAAAAGTTAAAATACATAAAACTAAAGTCTAATCTATAGACTATGACAAATAAAGCAGTGAATCTATCTACTAATCACTTCTCCTTACACCAACATGACCATTATGTCGGCCTACAAGTGGTGGTATTGAAGTAGACAGTGGTTGTGGAACTAAAGATGAAACCTTTGCTATAGTTGTTGAAGTATTGGACATGGGGACCATGGTAGTGGATGGGGGTGGCATCTCAACACGATCATCATCATCCTAGATAATATCATTCCCCAATCACTTAAAATATAACACTCCATCCTCCAATTATCATCCTCTAATTTTTTGTCTCAAAACATCAAGTCTTTATTTGTCTTATCTTCCTCATAATAATGGTACAACAATTGCAAATTGTCATTAACATAAACCAAGCTCTCTACCCAATTTATATTCAACCTATTTATTTTGACAACATAGATGAAACTATAGGTGCTATAAGTGTTCACTACCTATGAGAGCACCCGTATTGCCAAACATTGTAAATGTGGAGTAGCATATTCATGCATGTTCCACCACTCAAGAGAAGACAAATCCCCTCAATCTCCCACTACATGGTTGGTCCCAAAGGAACCAATGCAAAGGATCTAGTTGCTCAATTGTCTTTGTATGATGCCACACCCCTCATTAGGAACTAATTTATCTAATGCTTTCATATAATTGACCTATTTATATCTTCTTGTGGTTTTCTCTAGGCCCATCCACCAGCCATTCGTAATGAAATCCATGATACATTATAATATTTAGGGTAAGAACATATGTTAAGGGATGGAGTGAAATGTTAAGTGTTTACCATCGTTTTTCGACTTTTGCATGAATATAGTTATACAAGTTAACATCTCTAGGCTCAAAAATGTCTTTAATCTATCCCAACATGTTATCCATTTCCTCATACACCTCCCCAATTATTAGTCGATCTGAATCTACAAACTTGATCATGTGATAAATTGGCGTGGTGAATTGTAAAACATATCTAACTTATGATCAAAAGTTATCGTCGAGAACAGTGTCCACTACATTAGCACCATGTTTATCAATGCTCATTCCATCCCATGAATCACTCATCCCCAAAGCTTGTATCACCTTCAATAGGTGCGTAAAGGTGAGATAATGGCTTGCAAATCTAGTTTTTGAAATCTTAAGCAGCTACAACTTGGAGTAAGTTCCATAAAAGTACTTGACCCTTGTATGCCTCATGAAAAATTTACTAAGTTGTCTCCCTCTCTTGTAGTTGATTAATCAATTTGCCTTCTTTATGCTTGACATTATCATGCATCAAAAGGTTCAATGTGTGCACCAAACACCTAGACCAAAAAATGTGTGGATGAGTTCACTCACTACTTTTTCTTGTTCCCTTACAATTTGTTGCATTACCAGTGATTACTTGAACCACATTATTAGGACCAAAAACATTAACTATTTTCAATAAGAGATCTACAATGTTTTGAGAAGATGCATTGATTGAGGAAGAGTCATGACTTGCAAGAAACGGTACATTGCTAGTAGAAACATCAAGAACATTAATCAAATGTTAGTTTCTAACATTTTTCCAACCATTTGATATAATGGATACCCCACAATCCTTCCACTCATATGTAAACCATGTCAAGTCTTTATGAATCTTTTCCTTTTCTCCATTGGATAACAAAGTTCTAGCTTTTTCATAGTTGGGGCTTTTGTATCCTTCTAGGGCCTTATTGATGGTCTTAACCAAATCATGCTAGTAGGGGGAGAAAATCACATTGAATAATATGCTACAAGCACAAAGAAACCACAACAATTTTGCATTCACGTCGTCCCTCCCACCAACGTTAAGGAAATATGCTATTGTTCTTCTAGATTCAAAGGTTTCAGAAGTTTCATGAGGAGATGAAGTTGTGTGGCCACCACCACCAAATCTATAGGTTGCATCGAATTGAAGTTTTTGTTTCTTACTGTCTTTTTTGCGCAACCTCCTCTATTTTTATGTATTTTTGCCCTTATTACACTAATATCTTAGGGAAAACTGAGATCCCTATGGGGCCTTTATTATCATCGCTCTCCATAATTTACCCTAGAAAGATGCCTCCTCACTTGAGTATATGAAGCACTATAAGGTTTTCCACCATGACAATCATGACAGCATATAAATTTAAAGGTTCCACTACCTCCCCACCTTCTCCCCCAAGTTTTGTCACAAATATCCACAAGGGTATCAATGAACCTTTTCCCTATTGCATTTCATTGATGTGACAACCCTTTTTATAACCCTCTTGTAAATGTTATTATGAATTGTAAATTCATGTAAATAATTTTTAATTGTAAATGATGACTAGCTGAGATAGGACATGGATTTAGAGGTCTACAGGAGGAGGAGGAGTTTGTAACCATGCCTAGAATTTAAGTCACCACCTAAATCTTTGTTGGGAGGGATGGTTCTGTTGTGCAGGAAGTTAATGGAGGAAATGGGCACATGAGCAAAGGACTTGTTCACAGGTTTCCTCGCAGACTCTATTGACAAAGTCAACATGCAAGAGGAGTAAGGGCGGACATTAAGAAAGGTAAGAGGAGAATGCACTAAGGCAGAGCATTATCTCCTTGCCGAGTAGTATCCATGAATGTGTGTAGCTTGCAATAGTGTGGGTGGAGTCCTTGTGGTTCACAAAAGTTGTAATGTGTTTGTGTGTTAGTAAGGCCTATGTGGAGCCACTGTATGTGAATGTTAGAAGAGACTTCAGTGGAGTAGGGATGCTCTGGTGATAGCTAGGCTGAGAAACCCATGGGGCTTGCTGGCTGCGAATCACCAAGGCCATGGATGTGTTCCTGGGGATGATAAAACCACGGGAGACTATGTTGGTTGAGAACTTACTGAGAGGTTGAAGCACCCCAAAGCTAGTGGGTTGATAACATCTAGTGTAGCCTTGGGGGGGCTAAGAACACAGGTGAGACCACCACTGAGAAGTTGTTGGAAAATGCACTCTTATTCCTACAAAGGTAACGCAACTAATAAACCCCCCTTTTATTCTTATATCTCTCTCTCCAAGACTAAAATGAGACTCTATGTTCTTTGAATGGACCATGTGTTGTTTTGTTGTGGATTTAAAAGCCTGTGTGGTGGAATAGTAGGGAGCTATTGAGAACACCTAAGAAGTGGGCTACTTTCATTGTATTTGAGTGAATGATAGAGAACTCTTGAGCAAACTACCTCCTTGGACTTTAGATCTAGCTCGAGGGTGACTGGCTGCAAGAAAGGTTGCAATGCAAACAATCTAAGGTTGGGTGGAGAGTTAGAGTCACAATATTGTCAAACTCATCTATAATACAAGATAAGTGGAAACTTATGTTATTGTGAATGATATTTCACTATGATGCTTTATTGTTGTTTCATGGCTTGTATTGTCACGAATATGTTCTTACTCCATGTGTACTCGATATCAATGTTGATAAAATGCATAAGTTATCAGGAGGACCATGTGTCCCTATTGTGTTGATAATTGGATGCATGTTCATATGCTCTATGTGCTTTGAGTTGTTATGAATGAATGAAAATACATCCATGCATACATATGTTTGTGTGTATGTGTGTGTGTGTGTGTAGGATTGAGACTCCCTGTAACTCTATTGATTTATATAATAGTTGTAGTTCTAGTGTGAACTTTGTGAAGCCTAGAATGAGGCAGTTTCACTGTGTATAACCATGAGGAAGAACTGATGATCCTAATGCAAAATTTTGAGTTTTCATGGCTAAGGCAGGATGGGGAGCAGTTCTTGCGAGCCAAGAATTTGGCCCATGAGCCTATAAAGAAAATTATGGGAAAACCCTTGTCTATGTACCGAGGCATGAAAGCATTGGTTAGGAGGTTCAACTGAAAACTTACGAAAAAATATATGAGTAAAATTTACAAAACAACGCAGAGCGAAGGTGGGGTCTAAGCCACCTATTTAAGAGTTCGGGCCAATTTTCATTGTAAATGCAATGACTAGCCCAAATGGTTGAGGGTCCCAGTGGCTCTAATGGCTGGAGGTGGGCCTAAGCCCGAATTACTTTAATAGTTCGAGAATTCAAGGGGTTTGTCCATCAGGGGTGTTGTGCACATTTAACAGGCTTGAAGCGCTGAAGACCAGAACGTCAGGTAGGGCCCATTGGAGTTTAGGGTTTGGACTCGTTCGAAGCCTAGTGGAGTTCAAGGTTCAGAATCTTTCAGGGCCCAGCGAGGTTTGGTAAGTGTTTCCCTATTTTAGGGATGAAGACCCAAAAATTATTATAACAAAAATCCATCACCCAACATGATAAGGGTTATTTAGGTGGGACCAGGACAAGGTCTACTGATTTGGAAGGGAGTTGGTGTGTCTTGCGGAGGTCATGACACCTGGCAAGTGTGAGTGGCCAATTTGGAGGACCAAACGGCCTAAATACACAAGACACATGGAATCCTGTGAGAGGGCCATGTGGCAGAGGCAATGTTAGCATGACATCATCCTTTAGCATTTGGTGTTCAAGGTTGAATGGGTTGATAATTGTGGAAGGCCTTCGGAAGCTCAAATGTGGGCCCAGGTCGAACAACTTCGATAGTTCGGCATTTGGGGCCTTGGGTGTAAAGTTATGGGTTTTCCTGTCGCGGGGCCAAACTTGAATAAATTATAATAATGTATTTTATTTCCAAAACACATTTTGGGGCCCATGCGGAGAGCTAACACTGCCAATGTAGCATGGGCATACCTGATGGCATAACAAGATGACATGGTGGGGTCCGAGAGGATGTGGCATGCCATGTAAGACTCACATGCTAATAGGAAAAGCCACCTGGGCCACCCAGTGAGTGCCACATGGTAGCCATGTTGATGATGGGACCCATCAAAAGGTATATTTTAAGGCCCATTTCGCTATCCTCCAACCCATAAATTATTTATTTCCTCATATTAGTTTACATTTTTTGGTTATAATGTTCTTAGTAGGAAGACTAAAGGGTGTTTGTCATACTTCGTGGCCTAATTTGGTTTATGTGCAGGCAAAAGAGCATTTTTTAGTACATTTATGATGTAGAGGCATGTTGGAGGAAGTTAGAGGAAGTGTAGGAGGCTTGTGCCTTGCATTTACTCTCCTTTGAATCGAAGTGATCCCTAAAATCACTCATCTACACTCATCTACGACCCAAGATCCACTGGCAGCCGATGAAATCCAGTGCATGAAAGGATCTAAGGGAACTAGATCCATTATTTTCGAGGTTGAGGGAAGCAGTCCTCCTTCGAAGGGAGCTTCCCCTCAGTCATCTTTTGTATAAATAAACAAGCCTAAGCGCTCATTAGGATTCAAAATTTTGGGAGCTAGGAAGAGCTATGGAGAGTCAAGTGCTTGGGACTGTTATTTCCATTTTGATATGATGTATTTGAACTCTATTTCTTGTTAATGAAAGGTTCATTGTTGGTCTACATCTGAGTTAACTTTGGAGGGATGAGACCCTTGGGTTAGGGCCCAACCCAGAGGCTCTAGTATCTCTTATGTATTTTATTTTGTTTTTTCATTAAGTAAGTAGTGGTATTTCTTTCCTTGTTTAGGCAAAAGTTAGATTGCAAAAAATTGTGGTTGTAGGCCTAATTACCACCTCTCTTGTGGGAAGTGTGGTTGAGGAGTCTACAACAACAAGCCAAAAATATGTGTTTGTTTTCCTTTGAAAGTTGCTAGGTTTTGGTTTATAGTTCTCTTGCATACTTTATTTTTGCATCCTAGAAATTAATATCATGCCTTTGCACATGGATTAGATGCATGTTGTAGGATAGAGTAGTTCTTGATGAAATAAAATTCAACTCATCCTTTCCATCTTGATTTGTTTTGCTACAATTTGATCAATAGATTTATGTTCTTTCCAAGAGTAAGAAGGGGTTGATTGTTAGTCTGCAGGTACTACCAATGACTTGCAAGGATTAGCACACTCATCCTACATATATTTTTTCATCACCATCCTCCTCCTTAACACCTCATATTGCTCCCAAATTCTTCCACCGAGATCATCATTTCAGGATCAATGGGGACACCGTGAGCATGTACTTTCATGCAAGATGAGCCTTCGAGGATTGTTAAGCTTCGAAAAAGGCTTCACACGTCCTTCACACACCCTCATTTACCTTCTCCCACCTTCATAACACCTTTCCTATCCTCAGGATGCTCTCGGATCCAACCCTTTAGAAAAATAGGGCAATCCTATAGCATCATGTACCATTGTCTAAACTTGACCAGATTTGCTTTAAGAGCTTGATTTTTGCATCTTGGGATTGAATAATGACCTCCAAGCTTTAAATCCCTCATTGGGGAAGACCAAGTACCACTTTAGACCTATCCTTCCTTCACTAACAATATAGAACAAAAACTAGAATTAGTAGACAGCTTTCCACAATTAAATCACAAAGATTGTTCTCTTATGCAATGTGTAAGGACTCTGTTACCAAAGTTGAATTATCTTTAACTCGGTGATAAGAAGGGGCACTCTTCAATGCAAGTATATTAGACCTATTTTTTGAATTTATGCTCTTGGATTTTCTAGTCATATGCTTTAGATAAAATTTCCTTTTTCATGCACTTTTGTTCACATTCTGCAAGTAGAGTAATGATTTACATTCCACAAGTAGAATCATGATTTACACTTGCAAGTAGACTAGCATATTGTTGAAAATGCAACAAGAACATCTCAGTTTGACTTTGCCTTGGTCAAACTAGAGAAAAATCAAATTTCCATTTCAGCAGAAATCTTGGAGGTAGTTAACTGAGGTGACATGGCACTTGTCACTCAATTAATTCAAGTTGGGGAAGCTTGAGTTCAGTGCAATGATTTATTGCTAATTTGTAGCAGTCTATTTTAGTTAAATTGAGTTATGGTTAGTTAAACTAGTTCTAACTATTAGAGGAACTAGTGGAGGTCAAGTTATTGAAGTGTAACTTCAACCACACAGTGATCAACCAGCTAACTAATCAATCAACCTAAAATAATTTATGCATGTAGAGAATTCGAGTTACCCAGTTGAGATGGAGATTCCAAGGTAGTGTACTATTAGTTGTAGACTATTTTGAAGTGTACAGGTGGTGCATGAAGTCAGAGGATGAACCTAGAGGAATTGTGCAATCCAATTGAGGGAATTTCTTATGTAATAGGGGCTAATTTCCTCAAGGAAAATCACAAGGAAATAGGAGCTTGGAGGGCTTGAAAATTGGCTAAGTATTGGCCAGAGTCAGTCAGTCAAGCAGAGAAATAGACTATACACTTGCAAGTTGTGCTTAGGCTTGAGAAAGCATATATATTCATCTTTATTCTTTGATTAATGCAATACAAATAGGAATGGGTTTTGAGCAGTTTCTTTCCCCTAGATAAATCTATGTGCATGTGTGATGTTTCCTTTTGCATGTCTATGATTTGTGTTCTAGATTGTGAATTAATGTTCACAGAGCAGTAGAGTAGCTTTGAGTCTTGTGATTTAGTAAATTTCATTAGCAGTTTTAAATCTACAGTCTAATTTCTTCATTGTATCAGAGATAGATTCACATTAGAGAAGGAAATTTGAAGTTGGGTCTCAGAGGTTCGAATTTGAAGATCAGTGTAGCATGTTTTCTTCAGGACTGAGAAGATGGCTTTCAATGGTCTAAGGCTAGAGTATGCCTTGGAAGACACCTCTACTTTTGTTGCATGGAAGGACCACATGGAGGCAATGTTGGATGACAATGGGTTGTAGAATACATCAAGACAGATGTTGCAAAACCTCAAGCATCTAATGCTCAGAACCTTGCTCAATGGAAGAAAGATGTAGCTAAGGCGAGGAGAATCATCTTGTGTTAGGTCCTTATAATACTAGTGATTGCCCCATTACTATTGTAGTTGTATCCCTTATTAATATTGTTGTGCCTCTATTGCCCCCATATTGTTATTACTGTGCCCCATAGAATCCCTCTATTGTTATTTTTGTGGCTTTATATTATTATTGTTAGGTCGGCTGGGTTATATTGTGACTCTTTAGACTCCTATATATAGAAAGAAGGTTTTGTCATTTGTATCATCCAAGAATTGTTCATTTGTGTAATGTAAAGGAGGTTTCCCCCTTGAAGAGGCTGAATTCTAAGCCGTTCAACTATATTTTCTATCTTTTTGTGAGCTGGTTTCATAACATTTGGTATCAGAGCTTTGGATTCTAGGGTTTCACTGCTCCAAATAGGTCATCGTGGCATTTTCGCCATAGCTTTTTTTCTGTGACGTTTCAGAAGCTAAAAAAAAAAAACCATTTGAGACGAAATCGCATTGAACCTCGAGTCCAAATTTCATAGCTTTTCGCTCTATATTTGGGGAGATATGATCTGAGGAAGTTGGTCTTTTTGCAGACTCCTAAATTACATTCCAAACAGGTGACCTGGGGAAAATCGTCATAACTTTCTCTCTGAGCATCGGATTGAAATTTCGTAAGAAGGTACAGAAAGAGGACGGACTGTAGTTTCTTGTATATATTTTTCAGAGCCAAAGGTCGAAACAGTGACTCGTGGCACGTCGTACAAGTTCTCTCTACTGAACTAGTCTATAATCAGGTCACTGTGGGAGATTTGGCATAACTCTTCCCTGGAGAATCCAATTTGGATCAGACTAGTGGCATTGGAAAGAGGATGCAGAGGGCTACCGCAGGTCGCAATTTCAGAACTGGATGATTCAAAATTACAAAGATACATCAGATTCAATATCAAGCTCCTACAAAGTGAAAAAAGGTGTGTAATTTTTTTCAAATTTTTTAATAAGCTTGGTTTGAAAAATTAGTTTGAAGGAATTGAAAGGGCATAGTAAAGCATTATTATCGGTAATTGATGCCCCGAGGAAAGAAAATGCAAACACCTAGTAAGCAACCTGAAAGCTCTAGCATGACTCATGAAGAAGAGGAAGAAATGCAACATGATATATCAAAATTATGAGATCAAGTGCAACAAGTGTCACTTGCACAAAAAGCAACAGAATCTAAGATGGATGGTTTAAGGAAATATGTAGAAGCTAAGATGGATGGTTTAAAGAAAGGCGTAGAAGCTAAGGTGGATTGTTTAAAGAAAGGCGTAGAAACTAAGATGAATGACGTGGAAGCTAAGATGGACGATTTGAAGACAGGCATGGAAGATCTGAAGACAGGCATGGAAGATCTGAAGACAGATTTGAAGATAGATTTAACAAAGTTTCTACAAGAAAGGCTTACTAATGGTGAAAGGGTAGTAAAGGAAACTCATGATGAGAACAAAAGAAATGTTAATCATGATTTCATAAACTCTAATGTTGGATCGAAGACCCACCATATTCCAAAAATCGATATGAGGAAGTTTGATGGCAAGGATCCCGCAACATGGATATTACAGATGGAGCAATTTTTCGATCTCAATAATGTGCAAAACACACAAAAGGTATGTATTGCAACTTTATATTTGGAACCAAATCAGTTTGTATGGTATCAATGGCTTTGCTCTCGTAAACAAATTATCACTTGGGCAATTTTTACGGAAGAATTGACAGCACATTATGAGGATATTAAAAGAAACACGTTTTTTAGCCAATTGATAAGTCT
Organism: Pinus tabuliformis; assembly: GCA_031772625.1. Classification (NCBI taxonomy): domain Eukaryota; kingdom Viridiplantae; phylum Streptophyta; class Pinopsida; order Pinales; family Pinaceae; genus Pinus; species Pinus tabuliformis. The sequence goes on along the minus strand of CM062804.1, from coordinate 452,571,917 downwards.
CAAACAAAAGGGTTCAATAATGGAGCACATTGAGGAGTTCCAAAAATTGAACATAAGGGTAAAAAATATTCCAGAGGAGCATAGGATTGATGTGTTCATAGGGACTTTAAAGGATAATATCCAACATGATGTTCGCCTTTGGGAACCTGATTCATTAGAGAAGACATTCAGGTTAGTAAGAAAAATGGAAAGCAAAATTATGGAAACCAGGAAGCATGCCACTCACAACTATAAAGATGGAAGTGTTGTTGCCCCTAATCTTCCACAACCTATAAGGTTGACACCACAACAATTGGAAGAAAAAAGAGCAAAAGGGCTTTGTTATAGTTGTGATAGCAAATACACTAAAGGTCATAAGTGTGCTAAGAAGAAATTATTCTACATAGATTGTGAAGAGGAAGAAGAAAAGGAGCAAGAAAGGTCAAAAGAAGAGGATATACTCCAGGAAAAAATCCTAGATAAAGAAGAAATGAATCCGACCATATCTTGTAATGCATTGGCTAGAATTACCACTCCTCAAACCATCAAGATAGAAGGACAAAACAAGAAGAAAAAGGTAATAGTGTTGATTGATTCAGGAAGTACCCACAATTTTATTCATTGTAAGGTAGCAAAAGAATTGAATTGCTTTCTATATCCAGCACCAGAGTGTCAAGTGATGGTTGCAAATGGAGGAACGATAAATTGCTCTGGAAAGTGCCATAATATCAAGCTATCCATGGGAGAATATGTATTGACTATCCCAATGCTTTCCATTCCAATTGGAGGTGTTGATGTTGTACTAGGAGTCCAATGGCTACAATCCTTGGGTACAATAGCTTTTAATTTTCAAGAACTTTTCATGAAATTTTTTGTGGAAGGAAAGGAATTTGAATTAAGCGGTATTGCAGGGAAACCAGGAAAGATAATCAGCTCTAACGGTATGATAAAGCTTCTAAAAAAGGAACAAAGAGGTGTAATTGCACAATTATGTTCGCTAGATGTTTCCACATCGAAATCATCTATTTCTCCAGATCTACAAAAATTCTTGGACAATCATTCCAAAGTATTTGAGACTCCCAAAGGTCTCCCACCTATTCATGATCATGATCATGTTATTCATCTGATTCCAGGAAGTGTTCCTCCAAACATCAAGCCGTACAGATATCCCTATGCCCAAAAGAGTGAAATTGAACATATGGTTACAGAAATGCTAGAGGCTGGTATAATTCAACCTAGTCAAAGTTCTTTCTATGCTCCAGTAGTATTGGTGCACAAGAAGGATGGATCATGGCGCATGTGTCCGGATTATAGAGAGCTCAACAAGCTCACTATTAAAGATAAGTTTCCCATTCCTGTCATTGATGAATTACTGGATGAATTGCATGGATCAATTTACTTCGCCAATTTGGATCTTCGTTCAGGATATCATCAAATCAGAATGAAGACTGAAGACATTCCGAAAACAGCATTCAGAACTCATGAGGGTCATTATGAACTTTTGGTCATGCCTTTTGGCCTTACCAATGCACCTTCTACATTTCAAGGTTTGATGAATTCCATTTTCAAACCCTTCCTTAGAAAATTTGTGTTAGTATTTTTTGATGATATACTAATCTACAAAAAGTCTTGGAAGGATCATGTTGAACATGTTGACAGGGTGCTACAACTATTGGAGGAGAAACAATTATGTGCAAAAAGATCCAAATGTTTCTTTGGAGTACAAGAGGTGGAATATTTGGGTCATATTGTATCTCATGAAGGAGTTAAGGTAGACCCTAGCAAAATTAAAGCAATTAAGGAATGGAAAATCCCCATATCCATAAAGCATCTACGAGGATTTCTCGGGTTGACAGGTTATTATCGCAAGTTTTTTAAGAATTATGGGAGAATAGCAGCACCTCTAACAACATTATTGAAGAAAGATGCATTTTCATGGACTCCAGAAGCAACAAAGGCCTTCGAACATCTTAAAGAGGCAATGTGCCAAGCACCGGTCTTAGCTACACCGAACTTCACAAAAACCTTTATTGTGGAATGTGATGCTTCAGGAAATGGAATTGGTGCTATTTTAATGCAAGATGAAAGACCCATTGCTTTTGAAAGTCGTCCAATCAAGGGAAAGTTTTTACACAAAGCTATTTATGAGAAGGAAATGTTGGCAATACTACATGCACTTATGAAATGGCGACCCTACCTAATGGGGAGACACTTCAAGGTAAAAACAGATCATGATAGCCTTAAATACTTTTTAGAACAAAGATTATCCTCTAAAGAGCAACAAAAGTGGGTTACAAAGATGTTGGGTTATGACTTTGAAATCATCTACAAAAAAGGGAAGCAAAATGTGGTGGCAGATGCACTCTCAAGAAAGGATGAGGATGTGGAAGCATTGTTGTGCACCATTTCTATTATCTAACCAGATTGGATAAACGAAGCAAGGGAGGAATGGAAGAATGATGAAGAAGTGTGGACACTTATTCAAAAGTTACAGCAAGATTCCAGTGCATCTGATACATTTAGCTGGCAAAATGATTCGTTTTGGTACAAAGATCGCTTATACCTCTGTAAGAATTCCCAACTCAAACAAAAAATTCTTATCGAATTGCACACTTCTCCCTTAGGAGGGCACTCGGGATTTTTAAAAACTTACCACAGGGTTAAGAAAGAATTTTTTTGGGATGGCCTTAAATCGGATATTCAAAATTTTGTGGCGGAATGTTTGGTTTTCCAACAAAATAAAGTTGAAACAATTAAGACCCCAAGTCTATTACAACCTTTATCCATTTCAAGTCAACGTTGGGAGGAGGTTTCAATGGATTTTATCACAGGTTTACCCAAGTCTGAGGGAAAGAGTGTCATCATGGTGGTAGTTGACAGACTTACCAAGGATGCACACTTTTGTGCATTATCACATCCATTTAAAGCCAGTACAGTTTCTACTGCATTTATGGAAACAATTCAAAAGCTACATGGAAATCCAAAGATTATTGTAAGTGCCAGAGATCCCATTTTCACTGGAAATTTTTGGACATAATTATTTTCTTGTCTTGGTACTCAGTTAGCTCATAGCTCATCTTATCATCCTCAATCTGATGGGAAAACTGAGATAGTAAACAAATGTTTGGAAGGATATCTTCGTTGCTTTGTATCTGATAAATAGACACAATGAGTCAAATGGTTGCCTCTGGCTGAATGGTGGTATAACACTTCCTTCCATACAGCAACAAAAATGACCCCATTTATGGCACTTTATGGATATCAGCCACCATCCATCACATCATATTTAAGAGAAAATTCTAAGGTTCAAGCAGTGGAACATCACATCGAACATCAACAACAAGTCCTCCAACTCTTAAAAGATAACCTCGTGTTGGTACAGAATAGAATGAAACAACTGGTAGATCAGCATCGTAGTGAAAGAAGTTTTCATGTAGGTGATTGGGTATTCCTATGACTACAACCATATAAAAAAATGTCCCTCAAGTAAGCTAAGAATGATAACAAATTATCACCAAAGTATTATGGTCCGTACAAGGTGTTGCAAAAGATTAGTACTATGGCATACAAATTGGAGCTTCCTGCAGCTTCTCGAGTGCACCCAGTTTTCCATGTTTCATGTTTAAAGAAGGTTATAGGCGACAAGCTCCCAGTTCAAACAATGTTGCCAGAACTTGACGAGGAAGGAAAAATTATATTGGAACTGGAAGCAGTCACAGAAACAAGAACTCGACAACTGCGAAATCGATCAATTTCGGAGTATCTCATCAAGTGGAAGAACTTATCCGCTGAAGATTCCACATGGGAGGATGAGAATTTTATACAGAAGCATCCAGAACTACTCAAGCGTTGAGGACAACACTTTTTTTGAAGGAGAGGGGTATGTTAGGTCCTTATAATACTAGTGATTTCCCCATTACTATTGTAGTTGTATCCCTTATTAATATTGTTGTGCCCCTATTGCCCCCATATTGTTATTACTGTGCCCCATAGAATCCCTCTATTGTTATTTTTGTGGCTTTATATTATTATTATTAGGTCGACTGGGTTATATTGTGACTCTTTAGACTCCTATATATAGAAAGGGGGTTTTGTCATTTGTATCATCCAAGAATTGTTCATTTGTATAATGTAAAGGAGGTTGCCCCCTCGAAGAGGCTGAATTCTAAGGCGTTCAACTATCTTTTCTATCTTTTTGTGAGCTGGTTTCATAACATCTTGGAGGGAGTACGAGATCATATTGTCTCGAATCTCCACGGAAAAGAAACTTCAAAATTGCAATGTGGAAAGTACTAATAGAATTGTTCAAGAATAGTAGTGACCACAGGAAGTTGGCACTCAAGGATAAACTTTGAAGTATCAATATGTAGAAGAATGACACAATTTCGCAGTATCTGAGAAAGTTTACACAATGTTGTGATGAACTTGGCGGGGTCGGTGTTAATGTCCCTCAAGAAGACTTGGTAGCTCTAGCCCTTCTAGGCCTTCCCAAGAGTTGGATAGCTATCAAGTTTTGGTGAATGGGAGGGAGAAACTACCAAGTTGGGAGCGCTTATGGTCCAACTTGGTACAAGAGGAAATAAGGAATAATACCAGAGTCGACAAAAGAACTGGGGGTATTTGTGGGTTACACAGAAACTCCTCACAACTACCATGTGTACTTTCCATCCCTCGAAATGACAGTTGTGCGAAGGGATGTAAAATTTGATGAAGACAAAGCCATGCGGTGCTCTCTTGAGAGGGAGCTTCATATCCCACCAAAAGAGGAGCTTTTAGCTCCAAAGGAGGAACCTCGAGAAGTTGTGGAGCAGCCACAAATTGAGGAGAAAAAAATAGAGATAGTCATTCAAACAGAATCATCCAAAGAAGGCAGGAAAAGGACCAGGGAAGTTGAGAGACTTGTGCAGGATGTAAGGGAGAATGTGGGTGCTCCTTCAAATCAACACAGGTAGAGAAGGTCACCAAATCGGTACACTGGCTACATGGCTCTAATGACTGAGCTTATAGAGACTAAGACGTCCTCTTTTGAGGAAGTAGTAGAGCAACCTATATGGGTTGATGCAACAACAGAGTATGAATCCATTCTAAACAATAGTGTTTGGGAAGTGGTCCCAACACCAGCAAGAAAATCAGTTGTGGGTTCGAGATGGCTCTTCAAGGTAAAGCATGCAGCAGACGAAAGCATAGAAAAATACAAGTCCAGTTTTGTGGGCAGGGGGTACTCTCATGTTGAAAAGATTGACTATGAGGAGACCTTTTCTCCTGTAGCAAGGTACTCATCCATCAGATCAATCCTTGCTCTCGTTGCACAGATGGGGTGGAAGATCCACCAGATGGATGTGAAAATTGCATTCCTCAATGAAGTTATTGAGGAGGAGGTCTATATCGAGCAACTAGAAGGCTTCGAGACTTTTGATCAAGAATCTCATGTGTGCAGACTCAAGCGAGCTTTGTACGGTCTCAAGCAAGCACCTCATGCTTGGTACACCAGAATCAATAGCTATCTCACCTATTTGGGCTTCACCAAAAGTGAAGTGAATACAAACTTCTATTATATTTTGGTAGAAGGAAAATTGTTGATTATTTTCTTATATGTTGATGACTTGATTTTAACCAGTGCTGAGCAGTTGATCATATCTTGCAAGGAGGACCTTGCAAGAGAGTTTGAAATGAAGGACGTGGGTCTCATGCACTACTTCCTCGGATTGGAAGTATGGCAAGGTGATGGGGAATTTTTTGTCTCTCAGGGTAAGTATGCCAATGAGATACTTCAGAGGCTCCGCATGGACAGGTGCGAACCCATGAAGACACCTCTAGCAACCAAGTGGAGGAAATAGGATGCAACTTCTGGAGAGGAAGTGGATGTTATTGTTTACCGGTAGTTGGAGGGTTCACTAATGTATCTTATGAACAAACGACCAAATATGTGTTATGAGGTCAACCAGCTGAGCCAAGCTATGGTTGGGCCAACCAAACTATTTTTGAGGGCAGCGAAGCATGTTCTACGGTACCTCAGAGGAACAACCCAATTCGGACTATGGTATAGACAGACAAAGGGAGTGAAGTTATGTGGCTTCATAGACGCAGATTAGATGGGGAGTCCATTAGACTGAAAGAGTACACAGGTGGAATTTTCAGTGTTGGGTCAACATTTGTTTCCTGGTACAGCAAGAAGCAAAGATCTATGGCACTCAGCTCAGGAAAATCATAGTACATGGCTGCCTGTCAAGCAGTATGAGAGGCAATTTGGAGGAGAAATTTACTTGTTGGATTGTTTGGTGAGATGATGGATCCAACTGTGATCTACTGTGATAATCAAAGTTGCATCAAGCTTTGTGAAAATCGTGTTTTTCATGATCGATCCAAGCATATAGATATCCAGTATCACCATTTACGAGATTGTGTGCAGAGGCGAATAATGTTGTTGTAGTACATTGCAACAGACGAACAAGATGTTGAAATTTTGACAAAGGCCTTGTGAAGAGGGAAGTTCGAGTTCCCTTTCTTGATGAGAGGGAGTGTTGAAAATGTAGCAAGAAAATCTCAGTTTGACTTTACCTTGGTCAAACAAGAGAAAATTCAAATTTACATTTCACCATAAATTTTGGAGGTAGTTAACTAAGGTGACATGGAACTTGTCACACAGTTAACTCGGTTAATTTGAGTTGGGAAGCTTGAGTTCAGTTCAGTATGATTGAATGCTAATTTAGAGAAATTTGTTTCAGTTAAATTGAGTTATGGTCAATTAAAATAGTTCTAACTATTAAAGGAACTAGTGGAGGTCAAGTTGCGGATGTGTAACTTCAACCACATTCAGTGATCAACCAGTTAACTAATCAATCAGCCCGAAATAATTGATGCATGCATAGAATTTGAGTTACCCAGTTGAGATGGAGATTCCAAGGCAGTGTACTATTAGTTGTAGATTATTCTAAAGTGTACAGGTCAGTTGGTGCATACAGTTAGAGGATGAGCCTAGAGGAATTGCGTAATCCAATTGAGGGAATTTCCTAAGTAATAGGGGCTAATTTCCTCAAGGAACAATGCAAGTAAATAGGAGCTTGGAGGGCTTGAAAATTGGCTAATTATTGGACAAAGTCAGTCAGACAGGTAGAGAGATAGACTATACACTTGCAGGTTATGGTCAGGCTTAAGCAAGCATGTGTATTCATCTCTATTCTTTGATTAATGCAATATAAATAGGAAGGGGTTTTGAGCAGTTTCTTTCCTCTAGATAAATATTTGTGCATGTGTGATGTTTCCTTTTACATGTCTATGATTTGTGTTCTAGATTGTGAATTAATGTCCATAGAGCAGTAGGAGTAGCTTTGAGGTTTGTGATTTAGTAAAGTTCATGAGCAGTTTCAAATCTACAGTCTAATTTCTACACATATTCCATCTTTGCAATTAGTACAATCCTTTACCTTCATGCAAATGAAGTTAGAGTTTACATTTGATGAATGGCACTTTCATTTCTGCAACTAGGATAATATTTACCTTCCTGCAATAAGAGCAGACTATTGTCTTTACATGCAAAGTCTTTTTGAAAGCTAGTAAAAGGATTGGTCTATGTATGCCCTAATTTGATTCATTGATTGAAGGCGATATGAAAAGATCTTGACCTAATGTGCATATAGCATTGTCACCTCTTAAGTTTGTACAAACCATGGATTGATAGTTAAAGCTAGTAGTCTTGGGAGTCTCAACAATCTTGTTGTGATACTAGGGCTCATCCCTTTTTGGCATCGTTGCAAGGGAGGTGTCCAAGTAGGTGTTGTTTCTACTTAGAGGTTGTCTTTCTTTATTTTCTATCATTTTTTCTGCATTAGCATTCCTAATTTGAAAAATACAAAAAAAAAAAAGAGAAAATAAAATATATAAAAACAAAACTATTCCTTTCATGCCTCGTAGGAGTAGGGATAATCAAGGGAAATTTATACCAAAAAACCCCACCCCATCAAGCAACCAACCATCCTTCTTCTTTGGTGACTGTGAGCTTCCCTCTCTAACTACAAGGGAGTTAGAAAATCCTTGAGGAGAGCAACCTAAAACTTTTGAGGAACCCATAGGGAGGAAGAGGTCATATCACCTACCTAAATCATGGCTAAAAATAGGAAAAATGAGTTCTTTCCTATCCAAGAGACCAATGGGGGGGCTAGAATGAAGAATATAATCCTTGTTTCCCTTCCACATTTCCATGACTTAGCCTCTAGGGACCTTGACACATTTATGTTAGATTTTGTTGTAGTTTGCAGAACCTATAACTATGCCTTTGATGAACAAAAGCTGAAGTTGTTTCCCTCCACCCTCAAGATGCAACCTTGCATTGGTTTATGGGTTTACCTGGAAGTAGTATCACCACTTGGGCACAAATGGAGCAAATATTTAATGAGAAGTACAGGGATTACTGTAGGTCTAAAGAGACAAAAGAGGAAATCTTTACGATGACCCTAGGACCAAATGAATCCTTAGAGGACTATGAGGAAAGATTGCAACTCAATTATAGGAGGGCTAACTATAGCCTTGACCTGGAGTCACTCAAGCTAGTACTTCTCCAAGGGATCAAGGAGGATGTAATGGAGACCCTCAATATGTTGTTTGGAGGAGACATTTACCAGCTGCCCTATGATGACATCAAGACAATATTCAAGAATCATTCTAGGGTTGCTAGAAAAAAGGGTAGGTCCAGTCAAGGCTTGGTCAACTCATCTCCCTTTGCATCAACTATCAAACATGAGATAGGGAGTATGTTGGAATACTTTAAGAGTGAAATGTTGCATACCTTTTCCTTGTAGATGGATACTATGCAGATCAAAAGGAAGCAAGAGGAAGTAGAAAGGGCACTAGCCATCTTTTTCCCTAGATGCACTAAGAGGCATCCTAGAAATGAGTGTCCATTGAACACCATAGAGGTATACTTTGTCCATGAGTAGAACCATGCAATAGACACGTGCCCCTCTCTTCCATGCCTAAAGGTTGTGAACCAAGGAGCTGAGAATGGCTTGGAGCATCTATGCTTCATCAACCAGAGAAGGCCCCAAGGTCCTCGACCTTATCAACAAGGCATGCCAGGTGCACAGTATCCTTCTTACAATTCAAACCAGAATGCACCTTTCTAGCCTTAGTACCCCTCAAATCATCCATCTTGGCCCATGCCTTCTCCTTGGTCCTACACTCCTGAGTATTCATTCCCATCATCTTGTCAACCCACCTTTCTAGCCATATCAACCTCAACCTCCTCAATGTGGCAACCCCTCACAAGTATGGAGGCCTTAAGCAGCCCAACCTCTTGCCTTAATGCCTCCTCCTCAACCTCAACCACATCTCAATCACCACAACCAACCTAAGAAACCTCAAACCTGCCCAACCCAATCCAAACCCGAACAATAAGTAGGCACAACAGGTTTACAGTGGGGAGACATCCCATCCTACTTATGTTGTGGAAATCCAAGAGATCAACCTTCGGCCTCAGAAGGTACTTCCAAATGCTCACCCACCTTCTCTACCTGAAGAACTTGAAGAAGATAAGGAATATAGTACCCCTCAAGCTAATGCATCTCCCTATCTTGAAATCTTGGTCCAACCTAAACAACACACCCCCGAAAGAGGTTGAACTTCTAGGATAATTGAAGAAATTGTGTGTCAAAATACCCCTTCTCTAGGCCATCAATTATGTCCCCATTTGCAACAAGATTATTAATGAGGAATGTTTTAAAAGACCTGGAAGAAGAAGAAGAGATACCCCCACTATCAATGTTGTTAGGCAGTTGTTTGATCTAATGCTTGGGAGGGTGATATCCCAAAAGTACTTGGATCCTGATAGCGCAGTGGTGGATGTGCACATTGATAGCATTATGGTCCCTAATACCTTGATTAACCTTGGGGCTACAATCAATGTCTTGATCAAAGAAACCATGCTCAAGCTCAACCTCCAACGAGCTTTGAGAAAAACCACCATAGTGCTACAACTTGTAGATAGTTTAACAGTATCCCCTGAAGGAGTTATTGAGGATGTGATGGTCTCCATCGAATCCTGGGAGTATCCCACACATTTCCTTGTCTAGCCCAAAATCAAGTTTAATGGTTACCCTCTTATCCTAGGAAGAAATTCGTTGGCAATTGTTGATTCCTACATTAGTTGCAGGGTTGGGAACATGAACATCAAGAATGGGCATCTCTCAAAGCAGCTCCTACTGTATCCCCTTCTTAACCTTCTATTGAGCATGACTTGCCCTTATGGATAGAGGATGGGGAAGAATAATACTTTTATCAAACATTCCTCAACCCAGTTTGTACGTTAGACATTGTAGTAGAAGGTAGGCAGCTTGATGAAGATGACCTTATTGACTACATCTTACAAAATCAACCTCCAACTATCATGTTGATTGATGAACTGGTGGAAGAATCCTTGGAACAACCTGAGGGAAATCCATGGACTGATTTATGCTCTGTCGACCTTGATCTATATCATGCCAAGGTTGTGGAAATTAGCCCATCGAGAACACTAAAGATCAACCCCTCTCTCTCAACCAAGCAAGAAAATAAATTATGCATTATGTTGAGGGAACACCTTGCTTTTTCTTGGGACTATAAGGAAATGAAAGGTGTGCACCCCTCAATTTGTACTCACCATATTTACATCAAAGAAGGATGCAAACCTGTGCACTAACCCCAAAGGAGGATGAATCCTGCCCTTAACAGCATTGTAAAAGAAGAACTACAAAAACTGTTGGATGCAGGGTTCATATACCCCATTTCAAATAGTGAATGGGTATACCCATAATATTCAAAACCGGCCTAGCTAACCGGTTACCAGTCTAACCGGCCGGTTAGCAGGCCCACCAGTTGGAACCGATCAAAAAACCCGGTCAGACACCCTCTGTGGCAAAAAAAGGCAGCTAACCGATCCTAACCGGCCGATTTAGGACGAAACCGGCTGGTTTGATACAAACCGGCCAGTTCTATCCTAAACCTGCCAGTTAGGACTGGTTAGATGCCTTTTTTTGCCACAGAGGGTGTGTTATCACTTAAGAATTCTAATGCAAAAATTTCTCACATTAGTTTGATGGTAAAGGTCGGTGCTAATCTAAGTTTGATTTTTGTTTGCCTTAGAGTCTGAGTCTTAGGAGTCTTGAGTCAACTATGCATTCTCATTCATCACTGGTCATTCTCATTCATTACCAGTCACATAACCATGTGTAAGTTTTGTTCAAAGGTTACTATGTGACACAAAGCTCTTTAGGTGATTTCGTAGCGCATGTAATCTTTTTGAAGTGTTTTCGCAGCGCATAAATCCTTTTTAGCAGTTTCGCAGTGCAACATGTTTTAGGTGATTTCGTAGCGCATAATTCAAAATTTACACTGACTGCGCTACGAAATCGGAGATTCGTGCAATCCGCAGCGAATCTTTCCTAACTGTCAAATCTGTCAAGTTCAATTATGGTTGCATCATTCACTGTCAGCTTATACACTCCACATATCATGTCCAACCGCTTATCTCCATCATTACAGCCGCTAGGTACATTGGTACACACGGATTGCAAGTTCCAAGAAAAGCCAGGTATGCACAGTCTTAATGATGATTGTATTCGTTGCATGAGGAACAAGTCTGCAAGTTTTCAATTTGAAAGCATTGTTATCAAGCGAGGCAGTTATCAAGCGAGGCAGCCATTCAAGCGAGGCAGAGATTGAAGTTTGAGCAGCGCTAGCATTTCCAACCTCCATTACACTGAACCTTCATGGAGGGATCGGCAGAAAGAAAAGAACACAAATCAGGCAAATGTTTGAGAAACGAACCTGAAGGTGTAGACATTATCTTGAAACACAAAGAAGTTGAACATGCATTCAAGCAGGTTGGATGTTGGAATTTTTGTGAGAAACTACAGGGAGGTCATGCACAAACCACCAAGGAATTTGCTTTGAATTTCACAGGGCTGAATTCAAAGGTTGGGATGCTCGAATTGCAAGTCTCACCAGAGGTAATATCCATAGTTACTGAGATTCCAAGGGGACAAGAAACTTGTTTTAAGAATTTCAAATTTAATATGACTCCCTGCAAAGAGTTTCTGAAGCCAGAATACATTGACTCAGATTTAAACAAGTCTGTGCCTAGAAATTATGTCAAAGACTCATATGCCAATCTGCTTACCTGTATACAGAGGTACCTTACCTGTGAAGGCAGATATAACAAGGTGTATTCATATCATTTCAAGCTTTTGCTACATTTCACAGGAAAGATATCCATTGATCTACCTTTTTACTTATTCCGTAGCTTAAGTAAAATGTGTGATAAGGTGTAGCTAAGGAAAGAAGCATGTGAGACCTCATTGTTTCACCACGGTTTGATTAAGTTGATTGTTCTACATGAACTCCAGAGAATAGGTAGGGACTGGCCCACATTCATATTCATGTCTGGTTTCAAGAACGAAATCGGTCTCAGTCCTCAAGATGCAAAAGATCTTCCAACAACAACTGGTCATCAGGCAGAAACAAGATCCAGGAGGTTTTCAAAGTTGAAGGCAAGGAAACAAGTAAGAGAATCCACCAGGCCACTGACTATCCAGGATACACCCCAGCAGTCCCTTAAAGAGAAAACTCAGGTCAAAGAAAGTGCACATGAATCAAGCACAGGTGAAGGAGTTCAAAGAAGAAGGACTAGGAGCCAGGTAGCTAAAGAAAAAGGCAAGTCAGTGATTATTGAAGAAAGCCCTGTTTCAAAGGGAGACTTAAATGACTTACTGCAAGCCATTGATATTGAAGAATCTCCCCTAGTTCAAGCAGATTTGATAGAGTCAGGAAAAGACAAGGCTAAGAGAGTCAAAGCCTCAAAGAAACTCAAGTTTGATGATCAGGTTGATCAATTTGTATTTAAACCAAGGAGACCCATAACGAGGAATTTAAAACAAGTACAGGAGGTACTGCCAAGAGCAGATGAAACAAGGGAGGTAACACAGCTTCATGAAAGAAAGGATAAAGGCAAAGCAGTTACCATTCAAGAAGAAGATAGTGTGGAAGAGTTGAAAAGGAGGTTGGAATTGGCAAACTTTGAAATTGCTAGACTGAAGAAAGCTGCCAGGAAATTTGCAATCAAGGAGGCTTATTTCAACCAAATGCAAGCTCGGTGGGAGGAAAAAACATTTCAAATACCCGAGGTGGTTGATTTTAATGTTCAATTCCGTAGCTGGATTGTCCCTACCATAAAGGAAGTGCAATTCATCAAAAGGTCAATTCAAACCTGAGAGCTGGGATCAGAGTCATGAAGAAACAAATTGAAGACTTAAAGATACAGTTAAGCCAGCAGAAAGAATCTCCTTAAGGAAATCCCACTTCAAGTAAGGCTATGTTTCAAATTTTGATGGTTTTGCTTGTTATAATCTTTCTTGAAGAATTATACATTTCCATTCAGTTTTGAAAAGCCTTGGAGCAGTTGAAAGGATGTTTAAATAGCAAGAGGCTCAAAATAGCAAAAATTTGGGTTGAAACTATGTTTTTGGAATTACACAGCAGTTTCGTAGCGCGCTACGAAACTGTTGAAGAAGATGACTAATGCACAGCAGTTTCGTAGCGCGCTACGAAATTGTTGAAGCTACATAATCTAACAGTCAACCGATTTTGAAATACAAAGGGAAATTTTTTGAAAAAGGAATATCTTCAAGGGATCATCTAAAGGTATGAACTTTCAACAAGGTCAAGACAGGTGGAGGAAACATATATTCGAATCCAACTCTAAACCCTTTTGTTATAAAGTGATCACATTTACTACAGTCCAAGATATGTCAGACAGCTTGGAGGAGCTTTTGTCTTCACACATGGAAAAGGTTGACAGCACATCAAGGACGTGGCATTCTGATATCTTTTGTATAATCAAAGATGAAGGGCATGGTTCATTGGATTCGAACATCTTTGAGGAAAACCAAAGGTCGATAAACAGGGGTAGTGTTCTATTTTTCAGGGGCAATGGAGAAGATGTGACATTGAGGACCAGTATGGAGCTTTGAACATCCACCACAGCCAAACTAAAAAGAAAACCACTTGTCAAAGAACGAGAATGATTGTAATTAAGGCTATTATTAGCATAATATGGTGTTAGATTCCTATTTGACTTAGATCTCTAGAAGGTCTAGTAGCAGTTTGTTACATTTAATAGGCAGTTAAAATTTGAATAGGTGTCATTAGAAGTAGATTTCGAGTTCCCCTCATGCTTGAGGAGGAATCTCAGTTAGGTAGAAGAGCTCTATATATAGAAGAAAGAGCAATGTAATAGGCGTTGGAAATTTATAAAAAAAAAGGCTCTGATATTTGGCTTATGTAAAGACTCTGTTTTTTTTTGGTAATACAGTACTTGCTTGTGCTTCTCAAGAATCATAGAGATTTCAATGTATGAGTTCCTTTTGTTGTCTTTCCATGTTATCTACAGTGTTATGAGTATTTGATTACTTAGAAATCGCTTACAGTGTTCTAATTTCCTTCATATACTCATAAACTGCCTTCTGTGTGTCTAGTTTGCTCTACATATATTGAAATCTGAATGCCTTGACTTTTATGTAAAGCCAACCCTACTGTTAATACTAAATCACATATGACTCCATAAGCCCAATGGATACTTGTTAGTTTTTTTTCCACCATTTTCGTTTTTATTTGTTTCACGAGAGTTAGCCATCTTGATCATAATCAGAAACCTTTAATCCTTTAAGAGAGCCCTCTCAGGCTAAGGAGGCAAAGCCTTAGCTAAAAGATTGGTTTGAAACAGTTACTTGAAGTCTTCCTGGTCTGCAGCCTTCCAGGGCCTGATTTTGAGATAACATTTTGGTGCGTCTGCCGGGAGTCTGAAGATTATTCATTCCCGAAATCAAGAGACTGAACTTCTGAAGGTAGCAGGAGCTCAGAAGATTTTTCGAGGCTGCAATCTACCTTGGTGACTCCATACATTTTCAAAGTTTAAAAGGTGGCTTCGAGAGGGAGATATAACGGAGCAATCCTGACCCATATCCACCTAATCCTGTGGACAATCCAAACACCATTTCAAGAAGCAGACAAAGATTTACTGAAACACCAAGTACTCCATCTTTTTCAAAATCTTTGCTCTCTGAATTTTCAAGAAGTCCTGAGGATAAAATTGTTGATGATAAGATTCATGAGGTGTTGTTGAGGTCTGAAAACGAAGAAGAACTTATTGGAATTATTCTAGATTTACAAAAAAGAGGTATTGATACTTCATCCTTAGTGTCACAAAAATATAAGGAGGAATTTTGGGAGGTTGTTACTTCTGAATTGTTGTTAGAAGAGCAAGATTTAAATAAACTCAAAGAGCTTGATCCTTTTGAAGTCTTACTCAAATCTAAAACTAGTCTACCCCTTCCAAATTGGAGTACATTTGTCAGTGGTTTGCAAAGTCCAAATAGTCATTTTCGTACCAGCACTTTATCCTCTGCCTCTACTAGTCCTGGTAGCTCTCAGACACTAGGAAATCCACCTCATATCAGTTCTGGTTCCTCTGTGCCTACAGTACCTGTCATCACTAATCCTCCATTAATTATGGTCGTACCTGCTAGGTATGCTCCACTAGCCCTCCTTGCTATTTTACATGACCTTCCCAGCAAATATACTGCTAGAATTCCAACATGGGGTGGGGATGAAGATATCACAGCCGAAGAACATGTAGACAGATTCAATGATTTTGTAGACAGGGAGTAAGTTGATGATGAGGATGTGAAGCTAAGATTGTTTGCACAAACCTTCATTGGAGAGGTTAGAAAATGGTTTAAGGCTCTTACAGCTAGAAGCATTCACAGTTGGGTCGAGTTTGAAGATAGTTTTCTAAGGAAATGGGGAAACAGAACTAATCCTGTCCAAGCTCTTACTGAATACAACAATCTTAGAAGAGCTCCTGATGAAACCATTCAAAACTTCTCCAAGAGGTTTAATAAAATATACAATTCCATTCCAGTCCATTTGAAACCTCCTGGAGCCTTGGCACAACTGAGATATGCCGAAGCATTTGATTCTGACTTCTCTCTGTTACTCAGAGAAAGGGATTCTACTACTCTTGCTGATATGAAAAACGATGCAATTAAAGTGGAAGTAAACATGATTGCTGCTAAGAAATCAAAGATGGAAAAAGCTAAACTAAAAGAAGAAGAGAAACCTTCTACATTAGCTCCAGAAGATAAGTTTGACTCAATGATGAAGGCCATGGAAAAACAAATGGATCGGTTGGCTCTTGGGAATACCTCTGCTCCCCCAGCACAGCAGGAACCTCAATTTAGGAATCCTCGGTTCAGAAGATCTCAAAATCAGCAAAGGCCAAGACAAAACAGAAATCAACAGCCAAATCCTCTAGTAAGACCTCCTTTCCAGCAAAATTTGGTGGATGAAGAAGATGAACCTGAAATTCCTAAGGAGTCCATCCATTGTCTTGATGAAGAAGTGTCAGGGATTTTCTTGACTAAGGAAGAACATGATGAGTCCAGTATGACCAAACCAGGAGAAGAGCCTTCAGACTATTTAAAGGGCTATCAGCATGCTATCTTTGAGATGCAAAAGCAGTACAATCTCAGGAATAGAAACGTGCCCATTATAGCAAGCAAAGCACAGCCCAAGAAGGATGCCTCAAAGTCTGTTGAAGATAAGAAGGACAACTCAAAGGTTGCTGAAGGTAAATATGATTCTCCACCTGGCAAAAAGGATATTCAAGCTCCATCACCTACTAAAGAAATTGAGAAGACTGTTTCTGTTTTTAACCTTGAGAATGAGATTGCAAAAATCAAGATATCAGTCCCCTTTAGTGAAATCCTCAAGGTAGATAAATACAGAAGTAAGATCGTTGAAATGCTCAATTCACAACCAGGAGTAGCTGATATCTTAAATGTACAAGAAGATAATCATGTTATTTACTTGGGTCCAAGACTTGAAGATGAACTGAATGAAGAGTTTCCTCCTTTCTACATAAGCATTAGCATTCATGACATGACCTTACATAATGCTATGTTAGATTCAGGGGCATCTCATAATCTTATGCCCAAGGTGATCATGGAAAGACTGGGATTAGAGGTAACTAGGCCATATAAGGATTTATTTTCCTTTGATTCAAAAAGAGTTCAATGCATTGGTTTGATTAAAGATGTTGTTGTGGGTCTCACACAAATTCCAGCAAAAACAATTGTCATGGACATTGTTGTGGCTGACATTCCACCTAAGTTTGGGATGCTTCTTTCAAGATCGTGGGCAACAAAAAGCACGATGCAGATGGACCTTACCTATGCTACTATCCCTGTTTTTGGTGAACAAAGGAGGCTGTATCGGGAGACCAGAATGGCTTATATGGTAAGCAGCAAAGATAAACCTCAAAACTTTCCTATTTATTCATTTGACACTGGTCTCAGATCAGCCATCCTTTTCAGTTAGTTGGAGAAGAATTAGAGGATAAAATTTCAGGAAACCAGTGCCAAGGAGATCAGCAAAAAGATGAAAATGAGACAACAGGTTGGTGGTCATTATATTTTGATGGATCAGCAGGAAGAGAGGGGGCAGGAGCTGGGATTTGGATCACAAGTCCTGATAAAGAAAGTAAGTTTCTCTCCTACAAGCTAAATTTTGATTGCACTAACAATATGGCCGAGTATGAATCTCTGATTTTGGATTTAGAAGCTTTGTTAAAGTTGAAAGCTAGAAACATTGTTGTTTGTGGAGATTCTGAATTGGTAATAAAACAAGTGGAAGGTGCTTACCGAACCAAGGATGTAAGGATGAGGGAATATAGAAACTTAGTGTTGGATATGTTGGAAAAGTTTCAAGCTCATACTTTTAGTATCAAAACCAGAGACCAAAACTCTATTGTAGACTCTCTTGTTGTTTCTGCCAGCCTTTTTATTATTCCTATACACTCTTCTGAAAAATATGAGGTGGAGGTTCGTCACAGACCAGTTATACCAGATAACATCATTAATTGGCAGGTCTTTGAGGATGATCAGCAGGTGAGGAATTTCATTGAGTTAAAGGAAGAATTTCAGAGCACTCAAATGGATCAGCAAAATATGTTTGTGGAATCAAAGGAGAAGTCTGAAGTATTAAAATTAAAAAACAACTTAATTCCAAAAGGTCTCATTCCCCTTGAGAAATTGTTTGATCAAAACGATGTATTCAAAGCCCCAAAATTACAAGCTGATGAGGAAGAGGTGGAAAACTGCAATTTAGGAGATTCAGTTGTACCCAATATGGTCAAGATTTCGAAATTTCTTTTAGCTGATATGAAGACTAAATATATTGAGATGATGAAAAGGTTCATTGATGTTTTTGCATGGAGCTATGCTGACTTGAAACAATATGATTCCTCAATTATACAGCATACCATTCCTATTAAGGAGAATGAAAAACCTTTCAAGTAGAAGTTAAGAAGGATTAATTCTCTTCTTATGCCATTGATTGAAAACGAAGTGAAAAAACTTTTTGATGCTAAGATTATTGTCCCAATCAGATTCTCAAATTGGCTTGCTAATTTGGTCCCAGTTAGGAAAAAGAATGGAGAGATCAGGATTTGTATAGACTTCAGAAATCTGAATAAAGCTTCATTGAAAGATAATTATCCTCTTCCCAAGATGGATTTGATTCTGCAAAACATTGTTGGTTCACAAAGGATGTCTATGATTGATGGTTTCTCAGGGTAAAATCAGATTCTTGTTCATCTAGATGATCAAGAGAAAACAGCCTTCACAACACCATGGGGAACATTCATGTATGCCAAGATGCCTTTTGGTCTCATGAATGCAAGAGCCACTTTCCAGAGAGCAATGGATATTGCTTTTGCTGAAGAAAAGGACAAATCAGTGGTGGTTTATCTTGATGACATCACAGTTTTTTCAAAGAGAGAAGAAGATCATTTGAAGCACCTTGAAAGAGTTTTGCTGAAATGTAGAAGGTTTGGTATTTCTCTTAATCCAACCAAAAGTATTTTTTCTTTAACCTCTGGCAAACTTCTTGGTCATATTATTTGTGAAGAAGGAATTAGGATTGATCCTAATAGAGTTAGTGCAATTCAAAAGTTAGATCTGCCAAGAAGTAGGAAAGAGATTCAATCCTTCCTTGGAAAAGTTAACTTTGTTAGACGATTCATTCCTAACTTTGCTGAAGTTGTCAAGAGTATAACAAAGATGTTGAAAAGGGAGTGGATTTCAAGTGGACAGCTGAAGCAAAGAAATCATTTGAGGAGATCAAGAAGGCACTCACACAAGCACCAGTACTTATCAGCCCAGATTTTACCAAGGAATTCCTTATTTTTACATTTGCTTCTGAAGATACAATTGCTGGAGTTTTGCTGCAAAAGGGAAGTCAAGGTACCGAACAACCTATTTCTTTCTTTAGCAAGACATTAGCAAATGTTGAAATGAAGTATAATATCCTAGAGAAGCAAGCCTATGCCTTGGTGAAAGCAATAAAGGATTTCAGGATCTATATTTTGCATTCTCACATTGTTACCTATGTTCCAAATGCTGTTATAAAGGATATTCTAACACAGGCTGATCCAAATGGAAAAAGGGGCAAGTGGATAGCAAAATTGTTAGAGTATGACATTGAGATTAAACCCACGAAGTTGGTAAATGGTCAAGGCTTACCCAAGCTACTGACACAATCAAATTTGGACTGTCTTGACATTAACTTGAGTACAGAGATCTCAGAAATTTCTAAAAATGAAGAGGAGTTGGTCCAAATAAATGAAAAATTCTTGGTTTCAGAATGGTACAAGGATGTAGCATTTGTTTTGCAGCATAATAAAGCCCCTGCTAATCTTTCAAAATCCAAAGCCCGGTTTGTCAAGCTGAAATCTTTAAGATATTTTGTGTATGACCAAAATTTGTTTTGGAAAGATGTAGGAGGGATATTGTTAAATTGTCTCATTGAAGAAGAAGCTGATAAAGTAATTGATGAATTCCATAAGGGAGATTGTGGAGGACATCACTATTGGAAAGCTACTGCAAACAAGATCTTGAGGGCTGGATATTTTTGGCCAACTATGTTCAGAGATATCTATAAAAAGATAGCTACATGTCATGAATGTCAAGTGTTTGAAGGAAAGAGGAAGCTTGTGCCATTGCCTTTGGTTCCTATATATGTTGAAGCGCCTTTCCAGCAATGGGGATTAGATTTTATAGGGGAAATCCATCCTCCTTCATCAGGTCAGCATCGCTGGATTCTCACAGCCACTAATTACTTTACCAAATGGATAGAAGTGGTCCCAACAAGGCAAGCAAATGATTTAGTGATTATCTCTTTCTTAGAAAATAATATATTATCAAGATTTGGTTGCCCAATGAAGATTATAACTGACAATGCTCAAGCTTTTAAGTCCAAGAAGATGATTAATTTTTTCCATCAGTATCATATTTCTCTTGGGCATTCTACTGCTTATTATCCGCAAGGAAATGGCCTTGCTGAATCATCAAACAAAAGCCTTGTAAGGATCATCAAGAAGCTGCTGCAGGAAAATAAGAAAGCTTGGAATTTGAAATTGAAATATGCTTTGTGGGCTGACCGGATTTATACAAAGAGATCCATTGGAACATTGCCATATGAGTTAGTATACGGTGCTGAAGCCATATTTCCAACATCCCTTGGAGTACCTGTGATGAAGCTGATTCAAGGATTAGAGGAGGAACCAAATGTTGTACAAAGAAGGATAAATCAGCTGATAGCCCTACAGGAGAAAAGAAATGAGGTGTATGACAGTCATCAACAAAGTCAGAACATAATCAAAAGAACATTTGATAAAAAGATCAAAGAAGTTGCTTTCCAGATCCATGATAGAGCGTTGAAATGGGAAGCTAGAATTGAAGAAAAAGGTAAGCATGGTAAATTTGAAAATTTGTGGAAAGGCCCATATCAAATTTCTGCTTTTCATTGAAACAACACTTACATTCTGCAAGAAATTGATGGAAAACCATACGCTGGAGGACCTGTCAATGGCAGGTTCCTAAAGCATTATTATTGATCAAAATCCTACCAGTTTCTCACAACATTGTATATACCCGTTTTATTAGTTTTTCTTTTGTTGCAAATAATGACAAGCTGAACAGAAAGCTTAAGCCCGAGGTGAAGGCCCAAGAAGCTGGAAAAAGATGCTCGTCAAGCAAATCTATGTTTATCTTAAAATGGATAAAGCATTGGACCTGCGAGTTCTTAGTGTACTACAGGAGCACACTATCCCAAGTGGAGCCACTATTATCACTTAAGAATTCTAATGCCAAAATTTCTCACATTAGTTTGATGGTAAAGGTCGGTGCTAGTATAATTTTGATCTTTGTTTGCCTTAGAGTCTGAGTCTTAGGAGTCTTGAGTCAACTATGCATTCTCATTCATCACCGGTCATTCTCATTCATTACCGGTCACATAACTATGTGTCAGTTTTGTTCAAAGGTTACTATGTGCCACCAAGCTCTTTAGGTGATTTCATAGCGCATATAATCATTTTGAAGTGTTTTCGCAGCGCATAAATCCTTTTTAGCAGTTTCGCAGTGCATAAATCCTTTTTAGCAGTTTCGCAGCGCAACATTGTTTTAGGTGATTTCGTAGCGCATAATTCAAAATTTACACTGACTGCACTACGAAATCGAAGATTCGTGCAATCCGCAGCGAATCTTTCCTAACTGTCAAATCTGTCAAGTTCAGTTATGGTTGCATCATTCACTGTCAACTTATACACTCCACATATCATGTCCAACCGCTTATCTCCATCACTACAGCCGCTAGGTACATTGGTACACACGGATTGCAAGTTCCAAGAAAAGCCAAGTATGCACAGTCTTAATGATGATTGTATTCGTTGCATGAGGAACAAGTCTGCAAGTTTTCAATTTGAAAGCATTGTTATCAAGCGAGGCAGCCATTCAAGCGAGGCAGAGATTGAAGTTTGAGCAGCACTAGCATTTCCAACCTCCATTACACTGAACCTTCATGGAGGGATCGGCAGAAAGAAAAGACCACAGATCAGGCAGATGTTTGAGAAACGAACCTGAAGGTGTAGACATTATCTTGAAACACAAAGAAGTTGAGCATGCATTCAAGCAAGTTGGATGTTGGAATTTTTGTGAGAAACTACAGGGACGTCATGCACAAACCACCAAGGAATTTGCTTTGAATTTCACAGGGCTGAATTCAAAGGTTGGGATGCTCGAATTGCAAGTCTCACCAGAGGTAATATCCACATTTACTGAGACTCCAAGGGGACAAGGAACTTGGTTTAAGAATTTCAAATTTGATATGACTCCCTGCAAAGAGTTTCTGAAGCCAGAATACATTGACTCAGATTTAAACAAGTCTATGCCTAGAAATTATGTCAAAGACTCATATGCCAATCTGCTTACCTGTATACAGAGGTACCTTACCTATGAAGGCAGATATAACAAGGTGTATTCATATCATTTGAAGCTTTTGCTACATTTCACAGGAAAGATATCCATTGATCTACCTTTTTACTTATTTCGTAGCTTAAGTAAAATGTGTGATAAGGTGCAGCTAAGGAAAGAAGCATGTGAGACCTCATTGTTTCACCACGGTTTGATTAAATTGATTGTTCTACATGAACTCCAGAGAGTAGGTAGGGACTGGACCACATTCATATTCATGCCTAGTTTCAAGAATGAAACTGGTCTCAGTCCTCAAGCTGCAAAAGATCTTCCAAAAACAACTGGTCATCAGGCAGAAACAAGATCCAGGAGGTTTTAAAAGTTGAAGGCAAGGAAACAAGTAAGAGAATCCACCAGGCCACTGACTATCCAGGATACACCTCAGCAGTCCCTTAAAGAGAAAACTCAGGTCAAAGAAAGTGCACATGAATCAAGCACAGGTGAAGGAGTTCAAAGAAGAAGGACTAGGAGCCAGGTAGCTAAAGAAAAAGGCAATTCATTGATTATTGACGAAAGCCCTGTTTCAAAGGGAGACTTAAATGACTTACTGCAAGCCATTGATATTGAAGAATCTCCCCTAGTTCAAGCAGATTTGATAGAGTCAGGAAAAGACAAGGCTAAGAGAGTCAAAGCCTCGAAGAAAATCAAGTTTGATGATCTGGTTGATCAATTTGTATTTAAACCAAGGAGACCCATAA
Source organism: Pinus tabuliformis (assembly GCA_031772625.1). Taxonomy (NCBI): domain Eukaryota; kingdom Viridiplantae; phylum Streptophyta; class Pinopsida; order Pinales; family Pinaceae; genus Pinus; species Pinus tabuliformis. The sequence continues at coordinate 452,548,846 of CM062804.1, read as the reverse complement.
CGAGGAATTTTAAACAAGTACAGGAGGTACCGCCAAGAGCAGATGAAACAGGGGATGTAACACAGCTTCATGAAAGAAAGGATAAAGGCAAAGCAGTTACCATTCAAGAAGAAGATAGTGTGGAAGAGTTGAAAAGGAGGTTGGAATTGGCAAACTTTGAAATTGCTAGACTGAAGAAAGCTTCCGGGAAATTAGCAATCAAGGAGGCTTATTTCAACCAAATGCAAGCTCGGTGGGAGGAAAAAACATTTCAAATACCCGAGGTGGTTGATTTTAATGTTCAATTCCGTAGCTGGACTGTCCCTACCATAAAGGAAGCGCAATTCATCAGAAAGGTCAATTCAAACCTGAGAGTTGGGATCAGAGTCATGAAGAAACAAATTGAAGACTTAAAGATACAGTTAAGCCAGCAGAAAGAATCTCCTTAAAGAAATCCCACTTCAAGTAAGGCTATGTTTCAAATTTTGATGGTTTTGCTTGTTATAATCTTTCTTGAAGAATTATACATTTCCATTCAGTTTTGAAAAGCCTTGGAGCAGTTGAAAGGATGTTTAAATAGCAAGAGGCTCAAAATAGCAAAAATTTGGGTTGAAACTGTGTTTTTGGAATTACACAGCAGTTTCGTAGCGCGCTATGAAACTGCTGAAGAAGATGACTAATTCACAGCAATTTTGTAGCGCGCTACGAAACTGCTGAAGCTACATAATCTAACAGTCAATCGATTTTTAAATACAAAGGGAAATTTTTTGAAAAAGGAATATCTTCAAGGGATCATCTAAAGGTATCAACTTTCAACAAGGTCAAGACAAGTGGAGGAAACATATATTTGAATCCAACTCTAAACCTTTTTGTTATAAAGTGATCACATTTACTACAGTCCAAGATATGTCAGACAGCTTGGAGGAGATTTTGTCTTCACACATGGAAAAGGTTGACAGCACATCAAGGACGTGGCATTCTGATATCTTTTGTATAATCAAAGATGAAGGGCATGGTTCATTGGATTCGAACATCTTTGAGGAAAACCAAAGGCCGATAAACAAGGGTAGTGTTCTATTTTTCAGGGGCAATGGAGAAGATGTGACATTGAGGACCAGTATGTAGCTTTGAACATCCACCACAGCCAAACTAAAAAGAAAACCACTTGTCAAAGAACAAGAATGATTGTAATTAAGGCTATTATTAGCATAATATGGAGTTAGACTCCTATTTGACTTAGATCTCTAGAAAGTCTAGTAGCAGTTTGTTACATTTAATAGGCAGTTAAAATTTGAATAGGTGTCATTAGAAGTAGATTTCGAGTTCCCCTCATGCTTGAGGAGGAATCTCAGTTAGGTAGAAGAGCTCTATATATAGAAGAAAGAGCAATGTAATAAGTGTTGGAAATTTATAAAAAAAAAGCTCTGATATTTGGCTTATGTAAAGACTCTGTTTTTTTTTTGGTAATACAGTACTGGCTTGTGCTTCTCAAGAATCATAGAGATTTCAATGTATGAGTTCCTTTTGTTGTCTTTCCATGTTATCTACAGTGTTATGAGTATTTGATTACTTAGAAATCGCTTACAGTGTTCTAATTTCCTTCATATACTCATAAATTGCCTTCTATGTGTTTGGTCTGCTCTACATATATTGAAATCTGAATGCCTTGACTTTTATGCAAAGCCAACCCTACTGTTAATACTAAATCACATATGACTCCATAAGCCCAATGGATACTTGTTAGTTTTGTTTCCACCATTTTCATTTTTATCTGTTTCACGAGAGTTAGCCATCTTGATCATAATCGAAAACCTTTAATCCTTTGAGAGAGCCCTCTCAGGCTAAGGAGGCTAAGCCTTAGCTAAAAGATTGGTTTGAAATAGTTACTTGAAGTCTTCCTGGTCTGCAGCCTTCCAGGACCTGATTTTGAGATAACAGGGTGTCTGACCGGGTTTTTTGACCGGTTCCAACCGGCCAGTTAGGAGGTAAGCCCACCGTGAGCCCAGTCAACATGTTTTTCAATGTGTTTTAGGGGTTTTGGAGGGAAACTAAGGGTGCTTTCCCTCCAAAAACACCCTCTCCAAGCCTTTAAGAGGCCCCTCTCCCTCTCATTTGTCTCACACATATGATTTGGAGTGTTTATGAGTGTTTGTGAGTTTGTTTGTGAGCTTGGAGAGTGTTGAGTTTTTGATGGAGTAGTCATCTTGGAGTTGGAGTTGGAGCTATTTTGGAGATAGTTTGTAGCTGTCAGTGGAGTTGCCATCTTCAAGAGGAGGCTAAGGAAGCTAGTTTGCATTTCTAGGTAAGGATTTTCACTTGAAAATTCCTCATCTAACTGTTGTCCATGAATTAATTTTTTTTATGTGTTACAAATTTATAAACTTCTCACTTCTATCATCTATGCTATCAAATCTCTAGCTCTATGCTATCAAATTTTGTAGCTTGAATGTGCATTTGTTTTCCTACATTTATCTTTGGTTTTCCATGTTGCTTAGCTGCAATTTCTTTTAAATGGCAAATTTCTTTGCAAATTGTTATTATTTCAAGCAAACATGGCTCCAAAAGGAAAGGACAGTGCATGGGCTCATTTTGATGTAATTGATGGAAAAATGATATGCAAATTATGCCATAAATCTATTGGAGGTGGGGGTATTCTTAGATTGAAACAACACTTGGTTGGGATAAGAGGCCAAGTAAAGCCATGTGATGCACCAAATGCAGTGTTAGGTCCTATTAGGGCAGAATACATTTCCAAGCTTGAAAAGTTTTATGAGGATAAGGCTAGGGAGAAGGCCATCCAAGATGACATTGCAAGGAAGAGGGAATTATTAGAAGCCATGAAAGAGAGTGGGTATGATGATTATGAGATTCAAGACTCCTCTTCTATCCCTTCCACCAATGACCCCTTTCACTATGTTCATCCTTCTTTTGGCCAACCATCAAAAGGAACAAAGAGAACAAACATCCAAAGTTTTTTCTCATCTTCTACCAACATTGCCTCTTCTAATCCCACTTCCTCCCAGCCAAGTTGTCAACCCACTTTGGATCAACATTGGAAAAAACAATGCAAAGAAACTTCTCATCAATGCATTGTTAGATGGTGGTATGATTCAGATATCCCATTTAATGTTGCTCGCTCACCCTATTACCAAGCTATGTGGGACTCTGTTATAGTTGCAGGAAAAGGCTTCAAAGGCCCTAGTCTGCATGACTTGAGGGGAGCTCTTTTGCAAAAAGAGATATCTTCCATTGAAGAGTATTTGGTTGAGTTTAAAGATTTATGGCTCAAAACAGGTTGTTCCATCATGTCAGATGAATGGACCGATGGAAAGAACCGCACTATCATTAACTTCCTTGTTTCTTGCCCTCGAGGAACCATGTTTTTGAAATCAGTTGATGCATCTGATAAGGTGAAGGATGCATCCCTTGTATTTGAGCTTTTGGATAACCTTATTCAGGAAGTTGGGGAGAAGAATGTTGTGCAGGTCATCACAAATAATGCCTCAAACTATGTTTTTGCTGGAAAGATGCTTGAGACCAAACATAAGACCATATTTTGGACTCCATGTGCTGCACATTGCATAGACCTCATGCTTGACGATATAGGCAAAGTGGAGTGGGTAAAAAACACTGTAGAGCATGCCAAGTGAATTACAAAATACATTTACAACCACTCGTGGGTATTGAGCCTAATGAGGAAAAACATTGGGGGCAAAGAGCTTGTTAGGCCTGCAATTACGAGATTTGTAACTCACTTCCTCACGTTGCAATGTCTCAATGGTCAACATAAAAACTTGCAGAAAATGTTTTCCTCTGAAGAATGGTCTGAATCTCGATGGGCTCGTAGACCAGATGGAAAAGACACCAAAAAGGAAGTGTTAGATAGTTATTTTTGGAAAAGGTCTGTAGAGCTTGTGAAAATTACTGAGCCCCTTGTTAAGGTGCTAAGGATGGTGGATGGGGAAAAATTGGCCATGGGCTGCATTTATGAGGCTATGGATCAGGAAAAGGAGCAGATACGGGCAGCTTACAAGGACAGGTTAGCTAAATATGGCCGTATATGGGAGATCATTGATAACAGATGGAACAATCAACTCCATCATCCTATACATGCAGCGGGGTATTTTTTGAACCCAAAGTATCATTATAAAAATCGGCTAGGAGATCTGCATGATGGGGAGGTCAGAGCTGGATTGATTGATTACTTGGAGCGCATGGTCCCTAGCCATGCAGACCAGTTGGAAATACATAGACAACTTACTATTTTCACTATGGCAGGTGGTACTTTTGGCAAAAACTTGGCAAAGATGGCAAGAGATGTGGACCAACCAGGTAAGCAATTCTAGTTTCCAATTTGTTTTTCTTTTCAAGTTAAAATTGTTTACGTTCTTTACAATTCAAATTATAAACTAAGTTACTAATTGATGTCTTTTTCTTTGCAGCACATTGGGGAGTCATTTGGTGGCCAGTGTCCTCAATTGCAAAGGTTTGCAATTAGAGTTCCAGTCAAACTTGCAGTGCTTCAGGTCGTGAGCGCAATTGGTCTGTTTTTGAGCACATACACACAAAGAAGAGAAACTGTTTGGAACAAAAATAGTTAAATGATCTTGTTTTCGTGCAATACAACCTTCGACTGAGGAGGAACCAAATGATGAGAAAAACACCTGATCTAGATCCCATTGTGTTGGACGATATTGATCCAACATCAGAATGGGTGGAGGACACTGAAGATCCTGTGTTTGAGGCTGATTTTGATATCGACATGGCTTTAGCGGGGGATGAAGCAGATTATGTGGCGGCATCAGAACCAGGATCAGTAGCAGCATCAAGGAAAGGCAAAGAACCAATGGAAGGCACTAGTCGTGCAGGTCGACAAACATGTGCTTCCATTAGGTCCACTTCTATTGTTATTGGTGGCATTGATACTGAGGTTGCAGATTAGGTTGAGGCATCCTCAGACTCTGAACCAGATGATGTCTATGTAGCTCTTGATGATGATCCTGTGGCTAGTAGTGGTGATGAACTTGATGATTGATCATGTGTACACTGTAGACTTGTAGTAGGCCAATGGCCTCATAGCTTGCAACATTATTTTTGGACCTTATAGGCCATTTAGAGCCTCATTGCTTATGTATTTTACTATTTTGTCGATGATATGTATTGCACTCGATGCCATTTTGATATATTCACCTTTACATGGTATATAAATATGCAAACTTTGCATATTTTGTCTCTATTGGCTTGGAATCATGGTTTTAAATCTTAAAAATAGTTTTGTTTCATTAAAAAATAATTATTTAATGTATTTTTTTAAAACCGGTTCGTTTAGACCAAACCAGTCCCAGTTAGACTGGTTCCGGTCAGTAAACATATTCATTAGGTGGACTGGTTCGGTCACCGGTTCCGGTTTTAAAAACACTGGGTATACCCTCTTGTCATAGTCCCAAAGAAGAATGGGAAGTGGAGGATTTGTGTTGATTATAGAGAGCTTAACAAGGCTACAAAGAAGGACCATTTCCCTCTGCCTTTCATTGACCAAGTCCTAGATGCCTTGTAAGGAAGATATTATTTTCTTTCCTAGATGGATTTAATGGGTACAACCAAACACAGATCATCTGTGAGGACCAAGACAAGACCACATTCACATGTCCTTGGGGTACCTTTTCCTATAGAGTCCTTCCATTCGATTTGTGTAATTCCCCTGCCACCTTCCAAAGGGAAGTCTTGAGTATCTTTGTTGACCTCGTTCATGACATTGTTGAGATATACATGGATGAATTCACTCCTTATGGATGTGACTTCCAGGAAGCTCTTTCCAATCTATGTAAAGTCTTAAATAAATGCATTGAGATGAATCTTTCATTAAGTCCCAAGAAATGTGAGTTTTTGATGAATGCAGGGGACTATCTTAGGCCATTCCATATCTAAGGAAGGGATATAGGTTGACCCCAAAAAAGTTGTTATCATTAAAAGGGTCCCTACCCCTCAAAAACAAAGGGATGTTAGAAGCTTCCTTGGATTGGTTAGGTATTATAGAAGGTTCATTAAGGACTTTAGTAAATTGGCTTCACCTTTGTTTGGATTACTGGCTAAAGACTCGAACTTCTATTGGACAGACAAATGTCAAGAGGCCTTTGAATTACTGAAGGAGAAGTTGACCATTGCACCCATCCTTAGGGGTCCCAATTGGGAATTTCCTTTCCATATCCACACAGATGCATCAGATAAAGTTGTAGGAGCAACCTTAGGACAAGTGGAAGACAAAATGCCCTATGTTATATATTTCATCAGTAAGAACCTTTCTAAGGCTAAAATTAACTATATAGACACTAAAAAAGAACTCTTTGCTATGGTGCACTCTTTGAATAAGTTTAGGCACTATATCATTGGATATCAAACTTTTGTTCACATTGATCATGCAGCCATTAAGTATTTAGTGAATAAACCTGATGTCAATGCCATAATCATTAGATGGTTGTTACTATTGCAGCAATTTGATTTAACTATTGTTGACAAATCAGGGAAAGAGAATGTGGTTGAAATTTTTTGTCAAGACTAACCTTGCCTGCAGGAAATGAGGAGATAGTAGATGATTAGGCTCTAGATGAACACCTCTATGCCATCTCAATGCTATCTCCTTGGTTTGTTGATATAGCAAATTACTTGGTTTTTGGGAGGTTCCCTCCTAATCTATCCTCCAAGGAGAAGAGCAAGATTGTTAGAAAGAGTGCCCCTTTCACTTGGATTGGGGGAAATATTTTCAAGTTGGGGCCAAATCATATTTTGAGAAGATGTGTGAGGGAAGAGGAGGTCTTTGACATCCTCTCAACATGCCATGATGGACCTTGTGGGGGCCACTTTGTTGCTAAGAGAACAACCTTCAAAGTTCTACAAGTTGGTTACTACTGGCCCACTCTACATCAAGATGCAAGAAGGTACACCACCAAGTGTGATCAGTGCCAGAGGATGGGAAAGCCCACACCCAAGGATGAAATTCCCCTACAACCTCAAGTGACTCTAGAGCCATTTGAGAAATGGGGCATGGACTTCATTGAGCCTATTGATCCACCATGAGGACAGAAGAAATATGTCATTTTATGCATTAATTACTTGACTAAATGGGTTGAAGCAAAGGCAGTGAAGGCAACAACTGAGCATAAAGTGGTTGAATTTCTAAGGGAGAACATCTTCTACAAGTTTGGTTTTCCAAGGGAGTTGGTCATTGATCAAGGGACACAGTTCACCTCAAATCTGATTGAAGGCATCATGGAGCAGCACCACATCAAGCACAGGAAATCCACTGCTTATTACCCTCAAGAAAATGGGCAAGTGGAGGTCACAAATAGAGCCTTGGAGAACATTTTGACCAAGGTTGTTAGGAACAATAGAAAGGATTGGGCAAACTGACTTGTAGAGGTTGGGCCTACAACACCACCTAGAAAACCACCATTGGATTTACCCAATTCGAGTTGGTATATGGAAAGAAGGCTCTATTGTCCATTGAGTTTGAATATAACACCCTAAGGATGGCAACTCAATTAGACTTAGACCTCACTACAGGCCAGTAGGAAAGGCTACTCCAACTTAATGGTTTGGATGAGCACAGACTACAGAGTCTCCTACACATAGAGGTAGTACAACTACAAAAGAAGATATGGCATGACAAACACATCAGGAGAGAGCTTTTCAAGAGGGTGACTGGGCCCTCCTGTATGATTCAATGTTCAAGGATTTCAAAGGGAAGTTAATGACAAGGTGGTTGGGCTCCTATCTAGTGGAAAAATGTTATGAGAATGGGTCTGTCCAAATTAGAACAATCGATGAGGAAGGTATTCCACTGCTTGTTAATGGCTACCGATTGAAGTTTTACAAAAAGCCTCTATCAAAAGAAGAGTTTACTAGTTTAGTAAGCAAGGAGTTGAATGTGATTGGGGGCCTCACAACCCTTAGTTAATCCAACCCCTAATTAGCAGAAAAGAAAAAATAAAAAATAAAAATAAATATATATATATATATATATATATATATATATATATATATATATATATATATATATATATATATATATATATATATATATATAATAAAAATAAAAATAAAAGAGAAAAATATAAAAAATAAAAGGGCCTAGGTGAAAACCTCCATGAGGCACCTAAGGCCAACTCTAAGTTTTCAAAACCTCCCTGAGGCAACCCAAGAGAGAAAAAGAAATAATGAAAGAATAAAAGGATCCCCAGGTGAAAACCTCCTTTGAGGCACCTGGAGCAGGCCTGCAGATTGAAAGCCTCTTAGGAGGCAACTTACAGGTCTCACAAAAAAAAAAGAGGAGAGGGGGAGTACACAGACGTCAAGGAGTCCTTACATCAATTCTGCTAACACTTTTCTTTTGCAGGATTCCAGACAGTCAAAGTGACAGTAGTTGAAGGAAAAGAGTCCACATCCCATTTCTCCATCTCCCAACCTAGCCCCTTCCTCCATCATGTCACCCATCTCCCTACATCCCTTCATCACCAAGCAAGCAACTACACTTGATTCTGCCTCGATCCTGCAGTGCTATAGGATTTCCCTGAACTGCTACAGGATCGACCAGAAGTGCTACAGGATTGAGATCTTCTTAGGAAAAGGGGTCAAAACTCATGTTTTCCTTAGGGAAATGTCATGAGAGGTTCATCAAGCCTCCTTCACCTCTCACCCACTCCATTTAACCAATTTCCTTCCCAAAATTCCACCTTTGTTCACAAAAAGACCACATTTTCACCCCTTCTTCACAAGCTTCCATCATCATCAGAATTTCCAATCCCTGTCTATAAGCTCACCATGAATTATCCAAGCCACTAGGTGCATTTCATGAAGATAGTTGTGGTTTTGGAAGGGGTTGTGTGACTGCTACAGGAAAGAAACCAATCATGTAGCAACCTACAAAAACCCTACAGAACCAGAAGCAAAGAACTTTTGATGCTCCAGAATGAAGATTTGGCCACCCTTAAGCATCAAGAGGCCATCCTTGAGATTTGAAGAAGCCACACCATCCTTGAGAGGCAACTGAAAGATCACTAACCCACTCCAACAATAGCAGATCAAACATTAGAAGAAACTACATGAAAAAGAGAGTCCATTAGTCAAATACCTCTCAAAAAGCATCATCAAATTGTTTTGTTCAAATGAGGACCTGTGCACAAGCAAAATTATGGAAGATAGCACCTTCAAAGAGCAGTTGATTGACCACTAGTTTAGCAGCAACATGCATGCATCTACAACAACTCGACATCACAGGTAGGCTCAGGTATGACACCCATCACCTCTTCCCCTATGCGCATAGTGGTTTAAAAAAATGCTTTTAATGAGCAAGGATAGAATTTTTATGGGTTGGAAGTGGCCAGTAAACTTGGCGACCTTCGTGTTATCACTCAAAAGTTTTTCCTAGAAGTTATAAAAAGAAGGAATCATCCGAGGTAACCAAAAACCAAACTTTTAGACTCAGGTTCTAGCCAACTTAAGTCCAGAGAGGGCTCTCTCTTTATGATTTAACTTTGTTTTTATTATATTTTAGGCTAGTTCTTAGTTTTCATGAGGATTTTGATTTTAGATTGAAGGTTGGGTGGTGGAATTCTTGGAACAGATGGATAGAGCTAGGTCTTCAAGCCATTGGGCTATGGAGTCAATCAAAGGATAGCATAACTGGACCAGATCATTAAAGGGAATGTTCAATGGGCAGGCTAGCAAAGAAAAAGGCAAACATTCAGGTCTAATGGATGAGATGGTTCTAACCAGGGTGAAATGGCAATGAAGAATCCTTAGACCGGGATTAGAATGAAAGAAAGCAAGTGATCATGAACAAAGGGCAATTAAGAATCCTTTGCTATAGACCAGGGGGAGAAACTACAGAAGCAAGGGAGCAGTTAAGAATTCCCTAACTAAGATAGTTTAGTAGAAAACATTTAAAATGTAAATAGTCAAGACAGAGTGCATTCAAGCAATTTCTAAAATATCATTCCATGTTATACATTTAGATTTTAGATAAACAAACAAGATTATGGAGACACATAAGAGAAATAACAGTAAACAAAAGAGAATACTTATTTGTATATCGCTTTACACAAGAATCATGTAAAATATCTGAGCTTTATTCCTTGATCCAGCAAGCCAATCCAGTCATTGATACAATAGAACTTAGAATTGAGAGAGAAAGTCTATAGAAATGTCTTGGAATCCACACTAAATACTTCAAAATATGAAGTATTTATACAAAAAATATTTACAAAATATTTCATAACAATATGATATTTAATCTAGGGAATCAAAATATCTTCAAGCATGAAGGTAGGGACAGATGGAAAACTACATCATGTTGTCCCTTTTATTGTGGTAGTGATGTGGCAGGTGGAGCTGTGGGTGCCAATGATGCTGCCAATGTAGAAGGAACTGTTGTTGTCACTGTGGGAATGGTAGCTGTGGAAGTTGTTGCCAGGTCACTTTGTTTCGATTGAATCAAAATGTCCAACTCCTTCTCTGTCCCTTTTAGTTGGTCATTTAGATTTAGGACCAAGTCCATGAGCTCTTCATGTCCTTTTTGTGCCCCCAGGACTTCTGTTGTTTGTGGGTGATGCAACTGGGGAATCTTGAGTTGTTTCTTCAGAGGAGCTATATCATCATTCTTTCTCTTTATTAATTTTCCAGTGGCATTTACATCTTTGGGATCATGTCCCAACTCAATGACTAAGTCCTCTAAGGACTTGATTCTGGTATCTTTGGCCTGTGAAGAGGCCTTCTCCAATTGGAACTGTGCTGATATATTATTAAGGGAGTTTTGCAATTGGTGGGCAGCGATGGCTTTTCCCGTAAAGGTGGAGTAAATCATATCCCCTGTCTACTTGTGCCGCTCAATCTGGTCAATAGGATGAATGTCCTTTTCCAGTACTTCGAAGTCTATCTTTTCGAAATCTGCTGATGTTCTTGGTTGCTAAGTAGTAGGCTTCATGAATGTCATTTGCATCTTCCCCTCTTTTACATCATAGGTTGACATAAGCCTTGTCTGATTGGTTGGGGTCATCTTCAAGTACTGTGCATAGGTCTAGGCTTTCAGCCTCTCATTCCTGGCCTTTATCTCTTTGTACCTTTCTTTGATGTCCTGGTCCTTGTCTGCTGGCATCCTAAAAGAGGATACCTCCACACTCTGCTGTCTTTCTAGTATCTGGGTATGTGATATGGATGGTTGTAGGATGCCTCCAGAGGGAGTGGCATGCATGCTCCCTTCTCTTTCAATGCTTGTGGCATCAACAGTCTCCTTTGTATATTCTTGTTCAGAGACAGGATTTACCCTTTGTCTTTTAGTCTAGCTAGTCTCTGCATAGGCCTGTGATGTAGCTCTTCCTGAAGTAGTGGCCCCTTCCCTGTTTCTTTTGAGGCTTTTCTCCTCATTTAGAGGAGTCTGTAGGACTGGGGGGTTACTCATAGTGGGCTCTGATCTACTTGTTTGATTTGGCTCCTCTGACAGGTCTGGTTCTTCTAATTCTTCTTGTACTTCTGATTCTTGTTGTACCTGTGATTCTTCTTGGGCTTGCGATTCTTCTTGGACCTGAGATCCTCCTAGCACCTACAGAAAAGAACCCTCATCAAATTGTTTCTCCAGATCAATTAGAGTGTTTTCAATAGCAACTTCAGTGCTATCCTTGTCCACTAAAGTATTCTCCACCCATTCCAATTGATTTGCATATTTTTCTATTTCTAGGATTCGGTGGTGAATGTAGGGAGCCATCTTGTTTTTCTGTCTTTTGTTGCAGATGAAGTCCAAGGGATGATATCTCCACATGAAGCTCTGTTTTAGATTTAGTCTTTGAAGGATTTGGTCTGCCTCCTTTCCAGCTTCTCTGCTATTGCAAATAAAGGGGTCTAACTGGTCTCTGATCCTGAGCTGGGCCTTCTTTTTGGCTCTGACAAAATGCACCTCATCTAAGTTGATTATCTACCTGTAGTACTCCAGAGCAAATAAACTCATTGGAAGGTATCTGGGTAGTTTATATGGGGCCAGCTCACAACCATATATCCTAATTTCAGTGTGGTTTTGGTACAAGTACCAATCCCCCACTTTGTGTTGTTTTGAGAGTTGCAGATCCTCCTTATATCTGAACTGATTCTTGGAGGAGGTCTTCCTAGCAGCATTGTCATAATGGGATAGACAAATAGGTCTATGAAGTCTGTATATGAATAGGGAGAGTTGTATTTATGGATCAATGGAGTTCAAAAAATCACTGACCTAGGGTGACCCTTTGTATCAAGCTTTTGGAGAGTAAAGGGGAAATTATATGCTTGGTAGTATATAAAAAGGTGGTACAAAACAAAGGAATACTTAAAGACTCTCTCATTACTCATCCTAAGGAATTGGTCATGCATCCTGTCAGCTATAAACTTGGCATAATCATAAATGACAGCAGGCAGCTATCCTAGAGTGAGGATGGACATGAAAGCCAAGATTATTTCATCTATATACTCACTGGTGGTATAACCTAGGATACTGGATATCATTGCTACAATGTCCTGGCCAAATTTGGAAAATATGGTATACACATATGGAGGAGGATCTTTTGGAATATGTTTTTCTCCTACAATGAAGGTTTGGAACATTTCAACAAGTTTTGCAGTGGTAAGCTTGGGGAATCGATCTAATAGGTCTCCAATTGAAATAGGGGTTAGATTTTGCCCTAGTTGAAGTTGCATCATTTCATTAATTGATTCAGCAGTGATGGTGAAAAGTACAGTCTAGTTTGGGGATAGCACTGCTCTTTGGATGGGGATATAGTTTGCATGGAAGTAATGGAAAATTTCTGGGAAAATATGAACTTCAGGGAATTGGTACTTGGGTGAATCGGACTCCCAAAGACCAATTTTATCAGCATGGTTCAGGTATTGGTCTCTGTATCGGCAGTATAATTTCATAGGGGATTCATGGACAGAGGTGTCCTTGATTTGGAAATCTTTATCAGCTAGGGGGAGGTGGTCTAAATCCAAGTGAGGAGAGGAAATTGGTCTCACATCCATGGCAATTGGGGCAACCATTCTCAGTTCTTGTGGATTTGAGAATGGCGGAGGTGATTTTCAGTTTTTTAGGGCAATGGTGGTTCAATTCCAAGTGGGTTTGAGTTACCAGAGCTGCTTCTTTTTTTTTAATTAAGTAAACTCAATGACTGGTTCAGAAATTGACAGGGTTTTTCAGTGATTTAAATACCTAGAATTGGAGAAAACTGGGTCTGAACCGGGTGACTGGCAATTGTGAACGGTTGAAAAAGCTTCAAGTAGGCTGGAAGGCAATCTGGGAGCTTTGTGGTGTCTTCAGGGTGCAATTGTACATGGGTTGACAGCTTCGACGTTCGCAGGTGCGTGCATGGAGATTTTCAGTTAAAAACGATAAAAACGAATGATTTGGGGCTTTTTGGCTTTATGCGGGAAAGTCAAAATTGGCGGTACGGGTGAACAGTGGTCGTTTGTCGCGTAGCGGGGTGAACAGTTGCTTTTTGGCACGTAGCAGGCGGGCAGTAAGTGGTTTCCTTCGCACAGCTTTTGGGTGCTTGGTGGTATTGGGGGGAAGCCACTTGATTCCACTCATCGAGCGACATGTAGCCTTAGGGGCCCAGCAAAAAACAACCCTTTTCGGGCGGGTAACATTCGGACGTCGGGCCCTCCCAAAATAGATGAGGACTGTTAGATGTGGAGGGGAGAGATCATGCGACGATCAGGTAGTGGAGTTGCACAGAAGGTAGTGGAGTTGCACGGAAGGTAGCGGGGGGCCCGGCAGGGGTTTAAGTGCGATGTTTTTTACTTTAATGAAGGTTTAAGGTGGGATTAAGGTATCGAGGTGATTAACGGTGGGGTTTAATTGGGTTTTTAAACTAACTTAACCGCAGGTCGATTAATTAGTGGATTTTCGTGGTTTTGGGTAATATTATAGTTTATATAATTAAGCTAGGGTAGGATTTAATTAATACTGTAGGAATTACATATATACGGAGAAAAGGGGTTTTTAGTTGGGATTTAATAAATAAATTAGTAATTAGGAAAGTGAGCGGAAAGGGGCACTATACCCTAAGCATTTGATATTTCATGTTTTATTGTTTTTCCGATAATAACATAAAAACTTAGGATATAGTGTTTTTATGGGTTTTTTGATATGAAAATGAGTCATGTGGGGGAATGAACACCTTGCCTAGGTAAAAGTAATTTTAACCTTAGGAAAAGAGTATTTTTAGGGAACATGAATGATTTGAAGGGGGGAATGAATGTTTATGAGGGGGTTTTAGTACTTATTGCCTATAAGTCATTGAGCCGAGGGTCCGGTCCCTCCAAAAGTCAGAAAAATGCTCTGAGCCTCTTTGACTTAGGGTTTTCAAGTATTTTGATCTTTATTTTGGGAAATTAGTTAAGTAAAAAGTGAAATGAATGAGGGAAATTAATTAATTGACTTTGATATCCATCTGCATGCTTGAGTGTCCATTCACATTTGGAACTTTTATGATGAAAAAGATGATACACATGTTTTTTTTTCTAATCAATCATCAAAATTCTGCAACCTTTCTACTACTTACCCATCTACTCATCCTACCATTTTTACTTCTCTTTATTAGGGTGCATTTGAGCTAGAAAACCCTTATCAAACATTTTTCTTTTTCTTTACAATAGTAAACTAACTAAGTATAACCTTATTACATCCAAGGGTTCAGTTTAAACAATTGAGCTCCTTTTATTTACTCTACCTATCTAATTATCTACCAAGATTAAACAGTTTGGTCAGATATTTATTCTCTATCTATAGACATGAAATTGAAACATGAAATAGCCAAGTTTAAACATTTTGACTATCATGGATTGTGGCAAAGGTTACAAACTGCACACAATCATTTATTATGCACAAAAAGTAAATAGTAGTGGCATTTTGACTTGCTCACTTTCATGGTCTTTTTATTTTCTTGGGGTTCATATTCTTCATATTTTTTTACCTTTTTATTCTTTTTATCCTTTGATTATTCTTTTAGGACATACCCTCTTTACATTTTTTAATTTTTTTTTAATATGGAAAACATTTGCAGAAAGAAAAGGTATGTACATATTACAGGTTTAATCTTAGCCATTCAAAAATTATGACTCCTATTGGTATAGGAACCTAACAGTGGCTCCACTTGGGGATGGCATTTCCTGGTGAAATGTCAAGAACTTTGTAGACCAATAGCCTTCTGAATTGCTGTGATGTTATCCTGCAACTTTTCCTTTGCATATTTCTGCATTATTGCTATTTATGATAGTAAAAACTTTTGAAGCTTAGGGCCTTCTCTTCAGGCTTCAACTTCAAAAAAATCACCATCCAATCCACTCTAGACTTTTGAAAGTAAAGTGTATACATATGATTAGTGAAATTAGTAACTAGGCTCAATATAGTGTTTGAGCATTCGACCATTAACTGGTCCTCCTTTTGCTTCTGTGCCATCCATTTCTCTAAGGAAGAAAGAATTATTACCTCTGAAATCATAAATGATATATGGGCCTTTCCATAGGAAATCAAATTTCCCATGTTTACCTTTATCCTCTCTCCTTGAATCCCATTTCAAAACTTTGTCCCCTAGGTAAAAATCTTGTTCCTTAGTCCTTTTATCAAAAGTCTTCTTGATCCTTTCCTGCACAACTTGAGATTTGATGTACACTTCTTCCCTTGTCTGTTGTAAGTGAATTGTTTGGTTTATTCTTCTTTGGATTTCATTTGGTTCAACTTGCAGCTCTTGGAGTAGCTTCATCACTGGTGTTCCCAAGGAAGATGGGAAAACAGCGTCCATTCCATAAACTAATTGATAAGGACTAGTACCAATGGATTTCTTTGTGGTTAGCCTGTCTGCCCATAAGGCATTTACTAGCTTCTTGTTCCATGTTTTCTTGTTGTCTTCTAGCAATTTTTTGATGATATTTACCAGACTTTTGTTTGAGGACTCTGCTAGTCCATTTCCTTGGGGGTAATAAGCTGTGGAATGGCCCAAAGTTATATGGTACTTATTACAGAAATCAATCATTCTCCTAGATTTGAAGGTTGTTGCATTATCAGTGATGATCTTGGTTGGGCACCCAAATCTAGATAAGATGTTGGATTCAAGGAAGGTTATTATAACAGTGTCAGTGGCTTTCCTTAATGGTATGGCTTCTATCCATTTGGTAAAATAATTTGTAGCAGTGAAGATCCATTTGTGTTGGGCAGAGGAAGGTGGGTGGATTTCACCAATGAAGTCAAGACCCCATTGTTGAAAAGGTTCTTCAGAAGATATTGGTTTTAGGGGCAAGGGTAAAATCTTTTTCTTTCCTTAAAAAATTTAGCATTTATGACATGAGGTTACAAATTTCTTTACATCAGAAAACAAAGTGGGCCAATAGAAACCAGCTCTAAGAATCTTGTCAGCTGTGGTTTTCCAGTAAAGATGTCCTCCACAGTCACCTGCATGAAACTCTTGTAACACCTTGTCAGATTCTTCTTTCAATAAACATTTAAGAAGGATACCTTCATGATTTCTCCAAAACAAAGCATTGTCAATTATGCAAAATTTTAATGATTTCATTTTTAAAAATTTGCTTTTGGTCCTGGATAATGTAGGAGGAGCTTGTAGATTTTGTAAAACATATATGATGTCAGCATACCATGGTGATTCAATAAAGGCCTAGCTGATTGGTGGAGTTGCCATCTCCTCTCCATTATCCATTTCTGCAATAAAATTTATATCTAAGGCCTTACAATTCGATTCAGCCATGAGCTTGGCTAAACCTTAGCCTTTGATTAACTTTGTTGGCTTGATTTCTAGGTCATATTCTAATATAGTAGCAATCCATTTCCATCTATTTCCATCCGGACCATACTAAGTTAGGATATCCTTGACTACTGAATTGGGGACATATGCTATTATATGAGAATATAAAATGTAAATTCTAAAATCTTTGATAGCTTTGACCAAAGCAAAAGCTTGCTTTTCCATTATATTGTATTTTAAAGGGGCATCTCTCAAGGCTTTGCTAAAAAAAGCAATAGGTTGTTCATAACCCTCATCATTTTTTTGCAGTAGGACTACAACAATTGTGTGTTCTGAGGCAAAGGAAAATATAATGAAATCTCTATCAAACTTTGGACTGATCAAAACTAGAGTCTTTGTTAAGGCTAGCTTAATATCTTCAAAGGATTTCTTAGCCTCAACAATCCATTTTATGGTCGAATCTTTTTTCAACATATTGTTTAATGCCCTAATTAATTTTGCTAAGAAATAAATCTCTTAAGAAAATTTATTTTCCCTAAAAAGGCTTGTAATTCCCTGATGCTCCTAGGGTGTTGTATCTGTAAGATGGCTTCAATTCTTGTAGGATCTATTCGGATACCATCTTTAGAGATTATATGGCCTAATAACTTTCCCTCTTCTAACCCAAATAAAGATTTTTTAGGATTCAAAGAAATTCCATACTTCCTACATTTGATGAAGACCTGCCTTAGATGATCTAAGTGTTGTTTATCAGATTTTGAGAATACAGTGATATCATCTAAGTATATTACTAGGAAGTCATGAATTTCCTTAGCAAAAGCTATGTCCATAGCTCTTTGAAAGGTGGCCCCTGCATTCTTTAATCCAAAAGGCATCTTCACATACATGAATGTGCCCCAAGGAGTAGTGAATGCAGTTTTAGCCTGGTCATCTGGGTGAACTAAAATCTGATTGTAACCAGAAAACCCATCCAATAATGAGATTCTGGTTGACCCTACTACCCTTTGTAATATATGATCCATTTTAGGGAGAGGGTAATTGTCTTTGAGTGAAACTTTATTGAGATTCCTGAGATCAACACACAGTCTGATCTCACCAGTTTTCTTCCTTGTTGGCACCAAATTTGAAACCCAATCAGAGAATCTAATTGGTGCTATTATCTTGGCTTCATACATCCTTCTGATTTCCTTTTCAATAGAAGGCAATAGAATGGGATTGATCCTCCTAAGCTTCTGTCTGAAGGGTTTTTGGTTTTCTTTTATGGGGATGGTATGTTGTATTATGCTAGTGTCATAGGATTTGAGGTCCTCATAACTCCAAGCAAAGACATCTTGGAATTCCTTTAATAGTTCAATGTATTTCACTTTTTCAATAAGAGGTAAGGACTTTGAAAGTTTGATCAATTTTGGGTTTTCCTTAGTGCCTATATTACACTCCTCTATATCAGATTTTAAGGGTTCCATCTTTGGTTTTCTAGGGACATCATTTGAATCAAACAAGTCTTCCAAAGGGGTTAATCCTTTGGGCAAAAAGTTGTCTTTGAGATTAATGATTTCAGAATCTTCGTTAATTATCTCATCAATTTCAACTTGCTTTAGGTTTTGTACATCTGATTTTGTAAATTTAGTGGGATGGAATCTATCTACCTCTTCATCTTCTATTTTATTAATTTCTATTTTATCTTAAAATCAGGATCTAATGTTATGTTAGTATCTATATTACTATTTACAAATTCCTCCTCTAAGGTTAAAAAATTGTTTATTTGTTGGTCATTAGAAAATACTTGCTAGTTTTTCAAGTTATCTGGGATAGCAGGTCTGTGCCTGACCTCAGCAGTGTACTGATGGTTAGGTTGGAATTGCTAAACTATGAGCTTGCATATTATGCTTCCTAGGAATTACAGCAACTTTGGTTTCTACGAAAGTGTTTAGTATTTCTATAATGGTTCCTCTGTAACAACTTAGTCTAGGGTCTTTAGTCATATATACAACTTTAATCTAATTTATCACTAATTCAGAGTCTCCCATAATAGAAACTCTTATAGCTCCTAACTTTCTAACTAATTTATGACCTAAAAAAATTGTTTCATACTCAGCCATGTTGTTAGTGCATTTGAAATTCAGTCTATAAGCATGGCCTTCTGAGTGATCATTCTCTAGATTATAAATCCACACTCCTGCTCTTGCTCCTAATTTGTTCACTGATCCATAAAATTCAAGGTGCCATAATATATCATGTTCATAATTTTCACTGTCAGAGGGGAAGAAAATTTTCCTTGTTTGAGGTGTTTTGATCATATTTTTTATCTGAAATCTCTTGAGTTTGGACAATCTCTTTTTCAGCTGTTACTGCAATTTCTTTTGGTTCTGAAATAATGTTGTTTGAAGTGGTTTTTTTTGTTTGTTCAGCGTTATACAAAATAAAAGAATCAATGTCAGAGTGCATGGAGTAGATAGGGAAGTTTTGAGGTCTATCCCGGCTACTCACCACATATTTCATTAGGGTCTCTCTGTACAGCTTTTTAGGTTGTCCAAAGACTAAGATTGTGGCATATGACATGTCAAGTTGCAAAGATCCTTGGAGTTTGGCCCCCATGATCTAGACAAGAGCATGCCATATTTAGGTGGGATGTCAGCTACTACTATATCCATGAGAATAGTCTTAGCAGGGTATTGTACTAAGGAAACACACAGGTCTTTGATTAACCCTAGACACTTTACTTGACTTGAATCAAATGAAAACAAGTCTTTGTAAGGTCTAGTAATATCCAAATTTAACTTTTCCATAACTGATTTAGGCATTAAATTGTGTGAAGCTCCTGAATCTAACATTGCATTGTGTAAGATTTTATCATGAATGCTAAGGCTAATATAAAAGGGTGGTATCCCTCCTAACAGTTTGCCATTAACATCAAGACCGAATATAAGCTCAGGTTGATCATCAAACAAGTTAACAGAGTCTTCATTCTCAACAAAGTTTAAGGTCTTGTTTATTTGAGACTTGTAAGTTTCATTTTTAATTAGCTCTGTTAAGGGGACTGAAATTTTTAGTTTAGCTACCTCTGCTCCCAAATTGAAAGGCAAAGGGATTTTTCTATTTGAGTGTTTGGAATTTTCATAGCAGGATTTGGAGTAGGTTGCTCTTCTTTTTCTGCATTTGAAGTCTTTTTCTGTGGATTTTCTAATATGGTGTTTGGAGATTTCTCCACTGTCTCCTTGGAGGGGATTGAAGTGGATGGTTGATCATCAGGGGGTTGGTCATTGGTTATATCTACAATGGTGGGACCAGAAGGGTTCTGATTTGGTCTAGGGAGGATTTGGAGAGTCTTAGTAACTGGAGCTATTTTGATTTTCTTGGGTTGATTTGGCACTGTTTTCTTGGCCTGGTCAAGAGTATCAGAATTCCTTTTACTCCTTAGATTGTATTGTTTATGTACTTCAAAAATGGCAAAATCATACCCTTGCTTATAATCAAATGATTCTCCAGATTGGGTCTGCAATTGTTGTAGCATATGCAATTCCTACTCATCATGGGTCAAAAAGACAGTTTCCTCATCATCTAATCCCATCAAGTTAATTTGTGTGTCTTGTTCAGGGTCTTCTGAATGGGATGTTTCAGCATAGTTTTCTTGAAAAGGAGGCCTAATATTCTGATCAGGTCCATTCTTTCCAGTGTTTTGATTTTGATTCTTTCTAAAGTTTGGATTTCTCACTGGAGGTGCCTGTTGATTATCCCAGTGAGGCTTCCTCTCAATGTTTTCTACTCTATCCATCAGTTTTTCCATACCCTTGGTTAGAACATCTATTTTAAGGTCAGAGGGTGAGGCTTCATCTTTGGCAGATCCTCTCCTCTCATTCCTAACTCTAGCTCTTTTTGCTAGCAGGTTAGCTTCTACACTAACTGCTACACTCTGCATATCTTCTAAAGTTGGAGGATTTCTCTCTCTGAGTTGGAAGGCCATATCAGTATCAAACCCATCAAGAAACTTTATCAGAGCTAAGCCAGGTGGGAGTCTAAGATTGACCGGTATAGCATTGTATATATTCTTAAATATGGTATAGTAATCCTGGATTGTTTCATTTGGTCCTCTCCTGATATTTTCATATTCTGAAAGGATTTGCAGAGGGTTCTTTTTCTTTTCCCATCTATTTAAAAATTGCTGATAAAATATTTCTAAATTGTCTATGCTATTATCAGGTAAAGCTCTAAACCATCTCCTTACATCGCCAGCTAGGCTCTGAGCAAAAAGTCTCATCTGAAAATATCTAATATCAATTTCATGTAATTCAAAGTAATCTATCATTTTGTTTACATGATGTTGTTCTATATAAGGTCCTAGGCCATCAAATTGGACAATTCTTTTCTGGTAATCTTGTGGCATGGATCCAAGTGGGGTAGGTAACACAAGAGGAGCATATCTATTTGCCATGGCTCTAAGTTGGGCAGGGCTAAGAAGTGGGGTTGGGGTACCAGGAGATGATACAGTAGTTGATGAAGAACTGGGAGTAATAGGTGATTGATGAGTAATGATAGGTTGGTAGGGAAGTGAAGGTATAAATGGAGGTGAGGAATGAACTTCAGAGGTGGAAGGGAATAATGGTGAACTAAGGGTAGTTGACACTAGTTCAGAGAGCTTGGGGATCTTAGCAGTAGTAAGGGATGACTGAGGGGAATTTAGAATATACTCATCAATTCACTGGTTTGCCTTTTGGACCTCAAGGTCTGCAATAAACTCTGGATCTAGAACTATGTCATCAAGTGCACTTTCAGACCTGGTTCTAAATAGGAAAAGGTCAAATGACTCATCAAAGGGAAGGTCTTCTAAAAACAACCACTCATCAGGGCATGAATATGCTTTGATTGAAGGTGTTGGACTTACTAAACTCTCTTGTCTTCTGGATCTTCTCGAAATAAGGTTGGGATTATCCACTACTGGGGCAGGATTTGGATCTGGGTTGGCCCTAGTATAGTGAGTCCTCCTTAAAGCCAGAGTTTTGAATTTTCCTTTTTAATTACTTTCTTTTTGTGAAATTTTATAAATAACTTCTAATAAACCCTTCAAGAGGCTTGAAATAAAGATTTGAAATTTCTAAAAGGTTTATTAAGACTGAGGATTTGAGTCCCCAGTATGGTCGCCACTATGTTATCACTCAGAAGTTTTCCCTAGAAGTTATAAAAAGAAGGAATCATCCGAGGTAACCACAAACCAATCTTTTAGACTCAGGTTCTAGCCAACTTAAGTCCAGAGAGGGCTCTCTCTTTATGATTTAACTTTGTTTTTATTAGATTTTAGGCTAGTTCTTAGTGTTCATGAGGATTTTGATTTTAGATTGAAGGTTGGGTGGTGGAATTCTTGGAACAGATGGATAGAGCTAGGTCTTCAAGCCATTGGGCTATGGAGTCAATCAAAGGATAGCATAACTGGACTAGATCATTAAAGGGAATGTTCACAGGGCAGGCTAGCAAAGCAAAAGGCAAATCTTCAGGTCTAATGGATGAGATGGTTCTAACCAGGGTGAAAGGGCAATGAAGAATCCTTAGACCAGGATCAGAATGAAAGAAAGCAGGTGATCATGAACAAAGGGCAATTAAGAATCCTTTGCTATAGACCAGGGGGAGAAACTACGGAAGCAAGGGAGTAATTAAGAATTCCCTAACTAAGATAGTTTAGTAGAAAACATTTAAAATGTAAACAGTCAAGACAGAGTGCATTCAAGCAATTTCTGAAATATCATTCCATGTTATACATTTAGATTTTAGATAAACAAACAAGATTATGGAGACACATAAGAGAAATAACAGTAAACAAAAGAGAATACTTATTTGTATATCGCTTTACACAAGAATCCTGTAAAATATCTGAGCTTTATTCCTTGATCCAACAAGCCAATCCAGTCATTGATACAATAGAACTTAGAATTGAGAGAGAAAGTCTATAGAAATGTCTTAGAATCCACACTAAATACTTCAAAATATGAAGTATTTATACAAAAAATATTTACAAAATATCTCATAACAATCTGAGATTTAATCTAGGGAATCAAAATATCTTCAAGCATGAAGGTAGGAACAGATGGAAAACTACACCATGTTGTCCCTTTTATTGTGGTAGTGTTGTGGCAGGTGGAGTTGTGGGTGCCAATGATGCTGCCAATGTAGAAGGAACTGTTGTTGTCACTGTGGGAATGGAAGTTGTGGAAGTTGTTGCCAGGTCACTTTGTTTCGACTGAATCAAAATGTCCAACTCCTCTGTCTCTTTTAGTTGGTCATTTAGCTTTAGGACCAAGTCCATGAGCTCTTCATGTCATTTTTGTGCCTCCAGGACTTCTGCTATTTGTGGGTGATAGAAATCGGGAATCTTGAGCTGTTTCTTCAGAGGAGCTATATCATCATTCTTTTTCTTTATTAATTTTTCAGTGGCCTTTACATATTTGGGATCATGTCCCAACTCAATGACTAAGTCCTCTAAGGACTTGATTCTGGTATCTTTGGCCTGTGAAGAGGCCTTCTCCAATTGGAACTGTGCTGATATATTATTCAGGGAGTTTTGCAATTGGTGGGCAGCAATGGCTTTCCCTGTCAAGGTGGAGTAAATCATCTCCCCTGTCTGCTTGTGCAGCTCAATCTAGTCAATAGGATGAATGTCCTTTGCCAATACTTCGAAGTCTATCCTTTTGAAGTCTGCTACTATTCTTGGTTGTTGAGTAGTGGGATTCATGAATGTCATTTGCATCTTCCCCTCTTTTACATCATAGGCTAACATAAGCCTTGTCTAATTAGTTGGGGTCATCTTCAAATACTGTGCATAGGTCTGGGCTTTCAACCTCACATTCCTAGCCTTTATCTCTTTGTACCTTTCTTTGATGTCCTAGTCCTTGTCTGCTGGCATCCTGAAAGAGGATACCTCCACACTCTGTTGTCTTTCCAGTATCTGGGTATGTGATGTGGATGGTTCTAGGATGCCTCCAGAGGGAGTGGCATGCATGCTCCCTTCTCTTTCAGTGCTTGTGGCATCAACTGTCTCCTCTGTATATTCCTATTCAGAGACAGGATTTACCCTTTGTATTTTAGCCTGGCTAGTCTCTACATAGGCCTGTGATGTAGCTCTTCCTGAAGTAGTGGCCCCTTCCCTGTTTCTTTTGAGGCTTTTCTCCTCATTTAGAGGAGTCTGTAGGACTGGGGGGTTACTCATAGTGGGCTCTAATCTACCTGTTTGATTTGGCTCCTCTGACAGATCTGGTTCTTTTGATTCTTCTTGTACTTCTGATTCTTGTTGTACTTGTGATTCTTTTTGGGCTTGTGATTCTTCTTGGACCTGAGATCCTCCTAGCACCTACAAGAAAGAACCCTCATCAAGTTGTTTCTCCAGATCAATTAGAGTGTTTTCAATAGCAATTTCAGTGCTATCCCTGTCCACTAAACTATTCTCCACCCATTCCAATTGATTTGCATATTTTTCTATTTCTGGGATTCGGTGGTGAATGTAGGGAACAATCTTGTTTTTCTGTCTTTTGTTGCAGATGAAGTCCAAGGGATCGTATCTCACAATGAAGCTTTGTTTCAAATTTAGTCTTTGAAGGATTTGGTCTGCCTCCGTTCCAGCTTCTCTACTATTGCAAATAAAGGGGCCTAACTGGTCTCTGATCCTGAGCAGGGCCTTCTTTTTGGCTCTGACAAAATGCACCTCATCTGAGTTGATTATCTGCCTATAGTAATCCAGAGCAAATAACCTCATTGGGAGGTATCTGGGTAGTTTATATGGGGTCAGCTCACAGCGATATATCCTAATTTCAGTGTGGTTTTGGTACAAGTACCAATCCCCCACTTTTTGTTGTTTTGAGAGTTGCAAGATCCTCCTTATATCTGAACTGATTCTTGGAGGGCTTCCTAGTAGCATTGTCATAATGGGATGGACAAATAGGTCTATGAAGTCTGTATATGATAGGGAGAGTCGTGTTTATGGATCAATGGAGTCCAGAAAATCACTGACCTAGGGTGACCCTTTGTATCAAGCTTTTTGAAGAGTAAAGGGGAAATTATCTGCTTGGTTGTATATAAAAAGGTGGTACAAAATAGAGGAATACTTAAAGACTCTCTCATTACTCATCCTAAGGAATTGGTCATGCATCCTGTCAACTATAAACTTGGCATAATCATAAATGACAGCAGGCGGTTGTCCTAGAGTGAAGATGGACATGAAAGCCAAGATTATTTCATCTATATACTCACTGGTGGTATAACCTAGGATACTAGATATCATTACTACAATGTCCTGGCCAAATTTGGAAAATATGGTATACACATATGGAGGAGGATCTTTTGGAATATGATTTTCTTCTACAATGAAGGTTTGGAACATTTCAACAAGTTTTGCAGTGGTAAGCTTGGGGAATCGGTCTAATAGGTCTCCAATTGAAATAGGGGTTAGATTTTTCCCTAGTTGAAGTTGCAACATTTCATTAATTGATTCAGCAGTGATGGTGAAAAGTACAGTCTGGTTTGGGGACATCACTGCTCTTTGGCTGGGGATATAGTTTGCATGGCAGTAATGGACAATTTCTGGGAAAATATGAACTTCAGGGAATTGGTACTTGGGTAAATTGGACTCCCAAAGACCAATTTTATCAGCATGGTTCAGGTATTGGTCTCTGTATCGGCAGTATAATTTCAGAGGGGATTCATGGACAGAGGTGTCCTTGATTTGGAAATCTTTATCAGCTAGGGGGAGGTGGTCTAAATCCAAGTGAGGAGAGGAAATTGGTCTCACATCCATGGCAATTGGGGTAGCCATTAACAGTTCTTTTGGATTTGAGAATGGGGGAGGTGATTTTTCAGTTTTTTAGGGTAATGGTAGTTCAATTCCAGGTGGGTTTGAGTTACCAGAGCTTTTTTTTTTTTTAATTAAGAAAACTCAGTGACTGGTTTAGAAATTGACAGGGTTTTTCAGTGATTTATGGCTTAAATACCTGGAATTGGAGAAAACTGGGTCTGAGCCAAGTGATTAGCAATTGTGAATGGTTCAAAAAGCTTCAAGCAGGCTAGAAGGCAATCTGGGAGCTTTGTGGCGTCTTCAGGGTGCAATTGTACGTGGGTTGACAGCTTCGACGTTCACAGGTGCGTGCATGGAGGTTTTCAGTTAAAAAAACGATAAAAACGAACGATTTGGAGCTTTTTGGCTTTATGCAGGAAAGTCAAAATTGGCGGGTACGGGTGAACAGTGTTCATTTGTCGTGTAGCGAGGTGAACAGTGGCTTTTTGGCACGTAGCGGGCGGTCGGTAAGTGGTTTCCTTTGCATATCTTTTGGGCGCTTGGTGGTATTGGGGGGAGGCCGCTCGATTCCACTCATTGAGCGACACGTAGCCTCAGGGGCCCAGCGAAAAACAACCCTTTTCCGGCGGGTAACATTCAGATGTCAGGCCCTCCTGAAATAGATGAGGACCGTTAGATGTGGAGGGCAGAGATCGTGCGGCGATCGGGTGGTGGAGTTGCACGGAAGGTAGTGGGGGGCCCGGCGGGGGTTTAAGCGCGATGGTTTTTGCTTTAATGAAAGTTTAAGGTGGGGTTAAGGTATCAGGGTGATTAGCGGCGGGGTTTAATTGGGTTTTTAAACTAACTTAATCACAGGTCAATTAGTTAGTGGATTTTCGGGGTTTTGGGTAATATTATAGTTTATATAATTAAACTAGGGTAGGATTTAATTAATACTGCGGGAGTTACATATATACAGGGAAAATGGAATTTTAGTCGGGATTTAATAAATAAATTAGTAATTATGAAAGTGAGCAGAAAGGGGCACTATACCCTAAGCATTTGATATTTCATGTTTTATTGCTTTTCCGATAATAAAATAAAAACTTAAGATATAGTGTTTTTATGGGTCTTTTGATATGAAAATGAGTCATGTGGGGGAATGAACACCTTGCCTAGGTAAAAGTAATTTTAACCTTAGGAAAAGTGTATTTTTAGGGAACATGAATGATTTGAAAGGGGGAATGAATGTTTATAAGGGGTTTTTAGTACTTATTGCCTATAAGTCATTGAGCCGAGGGTCCGATCCCTCCAGAAGTCAGAGAAATGCTCTGAGCCTCTTTGACTTAGGGTTTTCAAGTACTTTGATCTTTATTGTGGGAAATTAGTTAAGTAAAAAGTGAAATGAATGAGAGAAATTAATTAATTGACTTTGATATCCATCTACATGCTTGAGTTCCCATTCACATTTGGAATTTTTATGATGAAAAATATGATACACATGTTTTTTTTTTTCTAATCAATCATGAAAGTTCTGCAACCTTTCTACTACTTACCCATCTACTCATCCTACCATTTTTACTTCTCTTTATTAGGGTGCATTTGAGCTAGCAAACCCTTATCAAACATTTTTCTTTTTTTTTACAATAGTAAACTAACTAAGTCTAACCTTATTACATCCAAGGGCTCAGTTTAAACAGTTGAGCTCCTTTTATTTACTCTACCTATCTAATTTTCTGCCAAGATTAAACAATTTGGTCAGATATTTATTCTCTATCTATAGACATGAAATTGAAACATGAAATAGCCAAATTTAAACATTTTGACTCTCATGGATTGTGGCAAAGGTTACAAACTGCACACAATCATTTATTATGCACAAAAAGTAAATAGTAGTGGCATTTTGACTTGCTCACTTTCATGGTCTTTTTATTTTCTTGGGGTTCATATTCTTCATCTTTTTTTTACCTTTTTATTCTTTTTATCCTTTGATTATTCTTTTAGGACATACCCGCTTTACATTTTTTAATTTTTTTTGAATATGGAAAACATTTGCAGAAAGCAAAGGTATGTACATATTACAGGTTTAATCTTAGCCATTCAAAAATTATGACTCCTATTGGTATAGGAACCTAACACTTCAAATAGTGAAAGTGAAGTCTACTCAACCACCCATGCAACGTGGAAAAGTCAGAGCGAAGAGGGCGATAATTATGAGGAGTGGGGACAACGGCTAAAAGAGGAAATATGTGTAGGGGCCAGATCACCACAAAAAGGAATAAAAGGACGAGGTTCGAATTCAGTTGTATTGATGTTCATTCCCAAAATAGTTAGAGAGGCTCATTAAGGCATCGGAGGTCAAGCTAGCTACTACCAAGGGTTACCTAGGGTGATACAGAGGAGCTACAAAGTTGATTTGTAGATGCTATAGGATCGGGCATAGTTGCTATAGGGATACAAGAATTGCTACAGGATTGAAAATAAGGTACTACAGGATCGGGCCAAGAGGTGAAAAAGGGTCCAAACCAACAAGAACCTTCCTCCAAACCCCCACAAACATAAATAAATCATCCCAAGAGGGGTATGTGATATCTTTCTCATCATTTTCAACGCAATTGTTGAGTGAATTTTGCCTGCTACAGACATCTTGTAGCAAACCCCTGTAGAATTAAATTTCTTTGGAAAAATTGTGTTCTTACATAAGAAAAGCAGAGTGGGAGCAGGGGTAGTTTTCTTGAAGCAGGGGATATAATTCTTCTCTCTCTCTGACTAAAAAGAGACATCAACCTCCTTACCTTACCTTGACACCCTAAACTGCTCAAAGCAAATTCCTTCAAAGAATTCACTTTGGAATAACTTGAGAAGGCAACAGTAGGAGCCATGGGGGGAGGTTTCAATCAAAGAGAGCCCATAGACACCAATAGAATCCATCAACATCCTCCTGTTAGAGACATTTTCCTAAGCCACCAATGGATGGGGTTCTTTGAAAAATTGAAGGGGTATGATGATGAGGTAACCCATGAATTTTCCATGGCCCTCCATTCTCAGGGAGAGGACAGTGCCACCATTGTTGTTAGGGGACTTGCCATTCACCTGAACGCAAAACTCATTAGCAAGGTGACCACCATACCCTTAGGAGTTCAATGGGGCAAGGAAGATAGGACAATAGCCATCACAACCAAGAAAATTTTCTTCCTCGAAGAGAAGCCAGTTGAAGACAAAAATGGAGTAAGAAGGGAAAGCCTCCCCTACCCTTGGGATGAAGTGGCCTATAACATCCTTAAGTACATATCCTATGAAGGGAGGTTGAGTGTTGTGTATGCCTATCAATTTAGGCTACTCTATGAGTTGAGGTTCTAGACAAAGTTACCCTTTCCAAGCAAGCTCAATGTTCCACATTTCCTCCTTCAGTCCATGTTGACAAGGTTAATCCTCTCTGCGGACAAAGACGATCCATCTAGCCCAATGAGTGGGTCTAGCAACTGAAGTGACAATCAACTAGACATCTTCTTATATTATAATTGAAAAGTAGAATGAGAGGGATGACCTACCTCATTTTGATGCTATTCTAATTTCCGCTTGTGTCACGGACTTGTCCCTGCTTCTCTCAATGGTTATGTGCCTACACAAGTGATCAAGAAACAACAAAGCATGTCAAAACCAATAACAAATCCAATAATAACCTAGTTAGGTAATCAAGGAATGGAAAGCTAATACATACATGAACATAAATATTTTGGGAAGATGAACTAGTAGTTGTATATTATTTAAAGAATAAAGGGAAGCTTACAACCATAGCCTTGATGTTGAAAGGCTTTCCTTGAGTGGTAATCCAAGTCCAAGCCAAGAAACTCTCCAAAACTCCTTCTCCAAGTCTAATGAATAGCCTCTAAGCACAAGCTCAGCATAGGGGTGCAAATGGACATAGACCAACCATTTGGGAATGGGCCAGGAGGAATTTATAGGATGGGAGAGAGAGTTAGGACTCTTCCAAAGATAGGATTAGGCCCACATCTCAAGGAGGTAGCTCATAGGGATAAGAGAAAGAGGTCAATTTAGGAGGATTCGACCTCATCTATCTGAAACCACCTCTAGCTCGCCACTCTGGAAGCTTCTAGATCACGAAGCTTCTCATCCTCTTTGGGAAAATTACCTTTTTGGGATCATCACGGGTATGCAAGGGAACATAGTGATGCCATCGCGAGTCAAACATGGTGCAACAGGAGACCATCACAGTTTTTAGCTTCATAAGAGCGATGACCCTCATTTTAGGGTTTTAAAAGTTATTTCTTCAGAGAAAGTTCAAGACATTTTCCAAGAAAAGTTAAAGGAGGGATCTAAGTTGTATACATGGATGAGTATACTATATAATGGTCATGTTTCGAGCACTTCGGGGTATGTCATAGGGAAGTGTAGGAGGCGTGACAAAATATTGTGTAACAGATGCCCCCTAAAGCATGAAGGTAGAACGAGGAGTGATGGCTAAGATGCTTTACGAGCTTTTGGCATGGATGAGGACACACACTGTCAGGAAACCTACAAATCAAGGACGCATATACATATACATATCTGAGATCAAAACATGAAAACACAGCATGGACGCAGCCATCCAGATGATGAAGACTATAGAAAAAGATCCATGGTATGGGCACAACCATCCAAATAACAAGGATCATCATAAATATAAAGTCTCACGGTATGGTCACAACCATCCGTATAGTAGAAACATGTGTACAATCATGAGTGACATATAATTCCATGCAACCTAATTCATAACATAAAAGACTCAGGGTCTTGCGCTCCATCCCGACCTGATCAATGTACGAATCCTAACATGCGAATAAACGTGTTGAAATCGAACATGCTAGAAAACCACCTGATTACTGGCCAATGATGTGGACCGTTAACAGGTACGAGAGAAATCACCAATAATGACAATGGCTCTCAAGGTACAACAGTACAATCCGTGAATGTGATAATGAAGTTGAGGTTGAACACTCATGGAATCACCCGATCAAAAGCCAATAATGAAAACCTGATGTCAGATGTGAAGAATTAGCCATTAGGGCATGTCATCTCTAAGGTACTAAAAGGGAGTTTCTAAGTCATCTTCCTGGATAATGAGTTGAAGTCGAGAAGAAGTGACTCGTCAAAAGAGGATCATAATGATTCCCTCATCATCGACACGAAACAAGGAATAAAGTGGAATGCCATGAATAAGATACAAGGCTGTAGCAAAAGGTCAGATAATGTATAGGTAATAGACTATAGATAGGACTTCTCTTGAACATATAGACGGCGTGACTCTGGAGTGTGGCAGCATTAGACTCAACATAGGACCAAGGGTCATAATGACGAAGTGAAATAGTTAGATGAGAGGCAAAATGGATCACCCAAACCCGGAAGGACAAGTGACTAAGTGAGGATGCCCCAAACTCGACACGAGAAACAGATGAGTGTCATGTTCAAGAGCGACATTCTGCCTATACAAGAGATGTTTTATCTTGATTTTTCCCCATTATTTCTAGTGAGTACCTCTTTATTTTTACATGAGCTTAAAGAGGATATCATATGCTTTCCGTATAAATTCACCCTTCGGATGAATCCATCCTAGTAATTTTTACAAGTCCTAGGAAGGAGAAGTTCGGTCTCATCATGGTGACGAGTCTTTCATCATAAAGTTACGAGTTCGATGTAAGAATAGCTCCGTATCTTTTTCATGTTTAGAGAGTTTGAAAAGGAAACGAAAAAGAAAACTCCAGCATGTCCCTTTTTGTAATTTGTCTCTCAAATCTGAAAAGGTAGAAAACGATTTTCGAGAGAACCTCTTAGCCATGTTCGACTAAGGTGTTCATTTTTCGTACAATAGTTTATCTCAGTCCGGAAAAGGGTTAAACTTATACTAAGTATACGTCAATTCATTTACTTTAACGAATTCGAAATGAAAAGTACTCGGCAATCTTTTCATATTTTTTGAGTCTAAAAAGAGCTGAAAGAGGACTCCACCTGGAGGAACGAGTGGTATGAAAGGATAGCAACTGGTTCCAACAATGATGGAACTACTCAAAACATGTAATAGTCAAGAGGCTGGCTAATAAGACCACTCATCACAGATGTTCCTCAGGCACAGGTAAAACAACCAAGTGAAAGCATATGATCGGCCAAAGAGATGGTGGCGATGGAATGAAAGAACCAAGGCTCATCTGGTAAAAATCCACTGATAAAAATGGCAATCACGTGATGTAAAGTGGGAATGGTTTCATTTTTACACAAGCCTGAAACATGGGAAACTATTCTTGAGTATGCTTGAAGATGGTTTCATTTTTACACAAGCTTGAAACAAAGATAAACTATGCTTGGGTTTGGTTTCATTTTTACACAAGCTTGAAACGGAAATAAACTATGCTTGAGATAAATTTGCATGCCCCCAGCATAATGACTCAATTCGAGGTACATGCCCCCAAAGCTTCATTTCATTCACCTAAGTAAACTACTGGTTACTAACACGTAGATGGAATGAAGATTCACTTACGATATCAAGTGAAAGACTCGACTGAGACTTTATGAGATCTAATCAAAGACTCGAATTGGAAGGGATTTGTATATTTTTAACAAGCTTGACACAAGTAAAGGAACTATGCTCATGGGACCTATTTCATTTTTTAACGAGGTTGACATAGTAAAAGAACTTTCCTCATGGTCCTTGTTTTGTTTTTTAATGAGCTTGACACAAGACAAGGAACTTTGTTCCATAGGGACCTATTTCATTTTTTAATGAGGTTGACATAGTAAAAGAACTATCCTCATATCCCTTTTTTCATTTTTTAAGGAGCTTGACACAAGACAAGGAACTTTGCTCCACGGTCCTCGTTTCATTTTTTAACAAGCTTGACAGAAGACAGGGAACTCTTCTCTGGGACCTATTTCATTTCTTAACGAGGTTGACACAGTAAAAGAACTATCCTCATGGTCCTTGTTTCATTTTTTAACGAGCTTGACACAAGATAAGGAACTCTGCTCCATAGGGACCTATTTCATTTTTTAACGAGGTTGACATAGTAAAAGAATTATCCTCATATCCCTTGTTTAATTTTTTAAGGAGCTTGACACAAGACAAGGAACTCTGATCCACGGTCCTTGTTTCATTTTTTAACGAGCTTGACACAAGACAAGGAACTCTGCTCCACACACCTTGTTTCATTTTTTAACGAACTTGACACAAGACAAGGAACTTTGCTCCATGCCCTTTATCACAACCCACAAGAGGCCATGGCTTCCAAGATGTTCTCATCAGATGGGAGAAAAATACTCTAGAAGGGATACATGTCCAGCAATCTAATTGAAAAATCTGGTACCAATGCCCCCAGTACATGATGTACTACATCACCTATTAGATCATCAGTAGGTGTGGGCATGGAACAGGTGGCCACGTAATTAACCTGTGGTGGGGGTGAACTGCTTGCACATAAAATCCATTTAGGGATGATGGTGGAGTGGGAGTTGATGCAGGACCAATGAATGTAAGCTGATCAATGATCACAATGTGTCCTTCATGTGGGAAACACATCACACGAAAGAGGGAAGAAACAAGAGCTCCCATGACATAAACATAGTCACGGCCAAGGAGTAGATTAAAATCTAAAGGGCCTTGGACAACCATCACGTCTATATAGACAGTCTTTGTTATGAAACCAGCTCAAGAAAAGATAGAAAAGATAGATCAACGCCTTAGAATTCAGCCTCTTCGAGGGGGCAACCTCCTTTACATTACATAAATGAACAATTCTTGGATGATACAAATGACAAAACCTCCTTTCTATATATAGGAGTCTAAGGAGTCACAATATAATCCAGCCGACCTAACAATAATAATATAAAGCCACAAAAATAACAATAGAGGGATTCTATGGGGCACAGAAATAACAATATGGGGGTAATAGGGGCACAACAATATAAATAAGGGGTATAACTACAATAGTAATGGGGTAATCACTAGTATTATAGGGACCCAACATGCCCCTCTCCTTCAAAAAAGTGTTGTCCTCAATGCTTGAGTAGTTCTGGATACTTCTACATAAAATTCTCATCCTCCCATGTGGAATCTTCAGCGGATAAGTTCTTCCACTTGATAAGATACTCTGAAATTGATCGATTTCGTAGCTGTCGAGTTCTTGTTTCTGTGACTGCTTCCGGTTCCAATATAATTTTTCCTTCCTCGTCAAGTTCTGGCAATATTGTTTGAATTGGGAGCTTGTCACCTATAACCTTCTTTAAACATGAAACATGGAAAACTGGGTGCAATCGAGAAGCTGCAGGAAGCTCCAATTTGTATGCCATAGTACCAATCTTTTGCAACACCTTGTACGGACCATAATACTTTGGTGATAATTTATTATCCTTCTTAGCTTGCTTTAGGGACATTTGCTTATATGGTTGTAGCCGTAGGAATACCCAATCACCTACATCAAAACTTCTTTCACTGCGATGTTGATCTGCCTGTTGTTTCATTCTATTTTGTGCCAACACGAGGTTATCCTTTAAGAGTTGGAGGACTTGTTGTTGATGTTCGATGTGATGTTCCACTGCGTGAACCTTAGAATTTTCTCTTAAATATGATGTGATGGATGGTGGTTGATACCCATAAAGTGCCATAAATGGGGTCATTTTTGTTGCTGTATGGAAGGAAGTGTTATACCACCATTCAGCCAAAGGCAACCATTTGACCCATTGTGTTTGTTTATCAGATACAAAGCAACGAAGATATCCTTCCAAACATTTGTTTACTATCTCAGTTTGCCCATCAAATTGAGGATGATAAGATGAGCTATGAGCTAACTGAGTACCAAGACAAGAAAATAATTTTGTTCAAAAATTTCCAGTGAAAATGGGATCTCTGTCACTTACAATAATCTTTGGGTTTCCATGTAGCTTTTGAACTGTTTCCATAAATGCAGTAGAAATTGTACAGCTTTAAATGGATGTGATAATGCACAAAAGTGTGCATACTTGGTAAGTCTGTCAACTACCACCATGATGACACTCTTTCCCTCAGACTTGGGTAAACCTGTGATAAAATCCATTGAAACCTCCTCCCAACATTGGCTTGGAATGGATAAAGGTTGTAATAGACCCGGTGTCTTAATTGTTTCAACTTTATTTTGCTGGAAAACCAAACATTCCGCCACAAACTTTTGAATATCTGATTTAAGGCCATCCCAAAAAAATTCTTTCTTAACCCTGTGGTAAGTTTTTAAAAATCCTGAGTGCCCTCCTAAGGGAGAAGTGTGCAATTCCATAAGAATCTTTTGTTTTAGCTAGGAATTCTTACAGAGGTATAAGCGATCTTTGTACCATAATGAATCATTTTGCCAGCTAAATGTATCAGAAGTACTGGAATTTTGTTGTAGCTTTCGAATAAGTGCCCACACTTCTTCGTCATTCTTCCATTCCTCCCTTGCTTCGTTTATCCAATCTGGTTGGATAATAGAAATGGCACACAACAATGCTTCCACATCCTCATCCTTTCTTGAGAGTGCATCTGCCACCACATTTTGCTTCCCTTTTTTGTAGATGATTTCAAAGTCATAACCCAACATCTTTGTGACCCACTTTTGTTGCTCTTCAGAGGATAATCTTTGTTCTAAAAAGTATTTAAGGCTATCATGATCCGTTTTTACCTTGAAGTGTCTTCCCATTAGGTAGGGTCGCCATTTCTTAAGTGCATGGAGTATTGCCAACATTTCCTTCTCATAAATAGCTTTGCTTAAAAACTTTCCCTTGATTGGACGACTTTCAAAAGCAATGGGTCTTTCATCTTGCATTAGAACAGCACCAATTCCATTTCCTGAAGCATCACATTCCACAATAAAGGTTTTTGTGAAGTCCGGTGTAGCTAAGATCGGTGCTTGGCACATTGCCTCTTTAAGATGTTCAAAGGCCTTTGTTGCTTCCGGAGTCCATGAAAATGAATCTTTCTTCAATAATGTTGTTAGAGGTGCTGCTATTCTCCCATAATTCTTAACAAACTTGCGATAATACCCTGTCAACCCAAGAAATCCTCGCAGATGCTTTATGGATGTGGGGATTTTCCATTCCTTAATGGCTTTAATTTTGCTAGGGTCTACCTTAACTCCTTCATGAGATACAATATGACCCAAATATTCCACCTCCTGGACTCCAAAGAAACATTTGGATCTTTTTGCATATAATTGTTTCTCCTCCAATAGTTGTAGCACCCTGTCAACATGTTCAACATGATCCTTCCAAGACTTGTTGTAGATTAGTATATCATCAAAAAATACTAACACAAATTTTCTAAGGAATGGTTTGAAAATTGAATTCATCAAACCTTGAAATGTTGAAGGTGCATTGGTAAGGCCAAAAGGCATGACCAAAAATTCATAATGACCCTCATGAGTTCTAAATGCCGTTTTCGGAATGTCTTCAATCTTCATTCTGATTTGATGATATCCCGAACGAAGATCCAACTTGGTGAAGTAAATTGATCCATGCAATTCATCCAGTAATTCATCAATAACAGGAATGGGGAACTTATTTTTAATAGTGAGCTTGTTGAGCTCCCTATAATCCGGACACATGCGCCATGATCCATCCTTCTTGTGCACCAATACTACTGGAGCTGAGAAAGAACTTTGACTCGGTTGAATTATACCAGCCTCTAGCATTTCTGCAACCATACGTTCAATTTCACTTTTTTGGACATAGGGATATCTGTACGGCCTGATGTTTGGAGGAACACTTCCTGGAATCAGATGAATAGCATGATCATGATCACGCATAGGTGGGAGACCCTTGGGAGTCTCAAATACCTTGGAATGATTGTCTAGGACTTTTTGGAGATCTAGAGAAATAGATGATTTCAATGTGGAAACATCTAGCGAGCATAATTGTGCAATTACACCTCTTTGCTCTTTTTTTAGAAGCTTTGTCATACCATGAGAGTTGATTAT
This sequence comes from Pinus tabuliformis, assembly GCA_031772625.1. NCBI lineage: Eukaryota > Viridiplantae > Streptophyta > Pinopsida > Pinales > Pinaceae > Pinus > Pinus tabuliformis. Next base: position 452,512,379 of record CM062804.1, on the reverse strand, counting down.
CTTTCCTGGTTTCCCTGCAATACCCCTTAATTCAACTTCCTTTCCTTCCGTAGAAAATTTGATGAAAAGTTCTTGAAAATTAAAAGCTATTGTACCCAAGGATTGTAGCCATTGGACTCCTAGTACAACATCCGCACCTCCCATTGGAATGGAAAGCATTGGGCTAGTCAATACATATTCTCCCATGGATAGCTTGATATTATGGCACTTTCCAAAGAAATTTATTGTTCCTCCATTTGCAATCATCACTTGACACTCTGGTGCTGGATATAGGAAGCAATTCAATTCTTTTGCTACCCTACAATGAATAAAATTGTGGGTGCTTCCTGAATCAATCAACACTATTACCTTTTTCTTCTTGATTTGTCCTTCTATCTTGATGGTTTGAGGAGTGGTAATTCCCGCCAATGCATTACAAGATATGGTCGGATTTATTTGTTCTTCATCTAGGCTTTGTTCCTGAAGTATATCTTCTTCTTTTGACCTTTCTTGCTCCTTTTCTTCTTCCTCTTCACAATCTATGTAGAATAATTTCTTCTCAGCACACTTATGACCTTTAGTGTATTTGCTATCACAACTGTAACAAAGCCCTTTTGCTCTTTTTTCTTCCAATTTTTGTGGTGTCAACCTTATAGGTTGTGGAAGACTAGGGGCAACAACACTTCCGTCTTTATAGTTGTGAGTGGTATGCTTCCTGGTTGCCATAATTTTGCTTTCCATTTTTCTTGCTAACCTGAATGCCTTCTCTAATGAATCAGGTTCCCAAAGGCGAACATCATGTTGGATATTATCCTTTAAAGACCCTATGAACACATCAATCCTATGCTCCTCTGGAATATCTTTTACCCTTATGTTCAATTTTTGGAACTCCTCAATGTGCTCCATTACTAAACCCTTTTGTTTGAGACTTATCAATTGGCTAAAAAAAGTGTTGCTTTTTGTATCTTCATAATGTGCTATCAATTCTTCCGTAAAAATTGCCCAAGTGAAAAATTGTTTACAAGAGCAAAGCCATTGATACCATACAAACTGATTTGGTTCCAAATATACAGTTTCCATACGTACCTTTTGTGCGTTTTGCACATTATTGAGATCGAAGAATTGCTCCATCTGTAATATCCATGTGGCGGGATCCTTGCCATCAAACTTCCTCATATCGATTTTTGGAATATGGTGATTCTTCGATCCAACATTAGCGTCTATGGAATCATGATTAACATTTCTTTTGTTCTCATCATGAGTTTCCTTTACTACCTTTTCACCATCAGTGACCCTTTCTTGTAGCAACTTCTTCAATTCTTCCATGTCTGTCTTCAAATCTATCTTCAAATCGACCATGTCTCTCTTCAAATCTGTCTTTGAATCATCTATCTTAGCTTCCATGCCCTTTATCTTAGATTCCACGCCACTTATCTTAGCTTTTGTTAGCTTTTGTGAGCGTGACATTTGTTGCACTTGTTCTTGTAATTTTGATATATCATGTAGCATTTCTTCCTCTTCTTCATGAGTCATGCTAGAGCTTTCAGGTTCCTTACTAGGTGTTTGCATTTTCTTTCCTCGGGGCATCAGTTACCGATAATAATGCTTTACTATTCCCTTTGAATTCCGTTAAACCAAGCTTACACAAAAATTTAAAAAAAAAAAACTACACACCTTTTTTCACTTTATAGAAGCCTGATATTGAATCTGATGTATCTCTGTAATTTTGGATCATCCAGTTCTGAAATTGCTACCTGTAGTAGCCTTCTGTGTCCTCTTTCCAATGCCACAAGTCTGAGCCAAATTGGATTTTCCAAGGAAGAGTTATGTGAAATCTCCCACAGTGACTTGCTTTTAGACTAGTTCAGTAGAGCGAACTTGTACGACGTGCCACGAGTCACTGTTTCAACCTTTGAATCTGAAACACACACACAAGAAACTACAGTCCGTCCTCTTTCTATACCTTCTTACGAAATTTCAATCCGATCCCTAGAGAGAAAGTTATGACGATTTTCACCAGGTCACCTATTTTGAATGTAATTCAGGAGTCTGCAAAAAGACCAACTTCCTCAGATCATATCTCCGCAAATATCGCGCGAAAAGCTCTGAAATTCGGACCCAAGGTTCAGCACGATCTCTTCTCAAATGGGTTTTTTTTTGCGACTTCTGAAACGTCACAGAAAAAAATTTATAGCGAAAATGCCACGATGACCTGTTTGGAGCAGCGAAACCCTAGAATCCAAAGCTCTGATACCAAATGTTATGAAACCAGCTCAAGAAAAGATAGAAAAGGTAGATCAACGCCTTAGAATTCAGCCTCTTCGAGGGGGCAACCTCCTTTACATTACATAAATGAACAATTCTTGGATGATACAAATGACAAAACCTCCTTTCTATATATAGAAGTCTAAGGAGTCACAATATAATCCAGCCGACCTAACAATAATAATATAAAGCCACAAAAATAACAATAGAGGGATTCTATGGGGCACAGAAATAACAATATGGGGGTAATAGGGGCACAACAATATAAATAAGGGGTATAACTACAATAGTAATGGGGTAATCACTAGTATTATAGGGACCCAACAGTCTTTCCTCCCAAAGTAATAGGAAACTTAGGAAGGATCCCTAACGGTTGACTGGTTCCTCTATTAAAAGCTAATAGATTCTGGGTGACAGGGACAAGCTGAGGAGAACCTAAAGCTTGCCAAGCAGTTGAGGACATGATACTAACAGATGTGCCCTCGTCTATGATTGTGCTAGGTACGGCCATATGGTAAGCATGTACTGTAATCTGGAAAGGCACATAAGATGGAAGGCGATATCCTTCCAGTCGACTCCAATCAAAAGAAGTGACTAAACTACTCAGAGGGGGTGTCGTAGGAACATGAGATTTGACTTCTTGCTCGATGGGAACAGGAGAAATGCTCTCATGCACCTCGGGAACAGGAGGATTTACCTCCAGTTCATTCGAAATTGAAGAGACCAAAAGAACCTTTGCAGTATGAGGTTCACTCTCTACCGGAAAGGTGCAGTTAACTGAAGGTGGAGTCAAGTCTACTAGTTTCTCAACCAATGGTTGGTCAAGAACAAACTCACGAGACTCACTTTCAGAGAGAGCAGGGTTGACCAAAGATGACTTTTGATCAAACACTGGATTAACTAGCGAGGATCAAGGGAAAGCTTTTGATACCCAATCGGAAACAAGGTTGAGAAGTTGTAAGGTTTTCCAACTCTTTGGAAGCTTCATCGATAAGAGGACAAAGGTAACTGGGATGATTACCTTCACACAACTTACAAGCAAATCTGACTATTCCCTTTTTCCCATGAGCTTTACTGTTACTAGTTGAGGGTTTGTTACTACCATCATTGCCAGCGGCTGATGACAAAGTTTGATGTGAACCTGTGGACCACACTTCTAAGACCTTGGGAATACTAGGACAATTCTGAAGAAGGTGGTCACCCTTACATAACATGCAAGGGAATTTCACTTTCTGGGGCTAGTTGGAAGATTTTTCTACATCAGTTGCATTCGTAGCAATGACTGCTTGGTTTTCCCCTTTCTTATTTTGCTTCTTCTTCTTCATCCTCTTCTTCTTCTTCTTAGCTTCCTGGTTACTAGAATCCAGACTTTCACCAGGCGAAGAGGAAGAACGGGGTGAAGAAATAGGCGAAGAAGGCAAGGGATCAACTTTAGGATCAACATGAGTTGATGTTGTTCAGGTGGAGGAGAACTTGGTTGAAAAGAAGTTTGGACACTCGGAACCACTGAGGTCGAAAATAACCAAACTGGCAGACCAATGGTCAATCCAGGAAGGGACAACGTCGCCATATAGGGAGCACCAGTATTTCCAAAAGAAGGAAAAGGACTAGGATTCCCATCAGAGAGGTTTCCTTGACTGGTAGACTTAGGAAATGTTGCCATTGGTATCAACCTAAGATCTACTAAGGAGTATTTCCACAGGAAGGATGTTGTTCCACGGTCAATTAATTTTAGAATTTGAAACAAAAACTTTTCCTTTTCATGTTTTAAGAGTCGGAAAAGGATGAAAAGGTGACTCTAGTCACTTTCGTTGGTTTAGCGAGCTTGAAAGGACAAGTTTCTTAATGATCTTTTCAAATTTAAAGAGTCAGAAAAGATCGAAATGATTGCTCAAGTGAATCTAGGTAAAAGGATTACCAAGTAACCGTGAACTACAATATACACCTCAGCAAATAAATTTACCAAGGACTTGACATACGTGCAAGCAATCTCCCCAAATGTTGTGTTCCGTGTATCACGTTTACAAGTGGCAGACTCGGCTTCCTATGGATAAAGGTTTGCAACCTATGGGGGTCTCCCTTTATATACGCGACAGTACAGGGAACACAAGTCCGTGTTAGCATTGTCTAATGCCAAAGCGAATGACAGCTGCTAAGTTTTAAAGATGCTGGAACACGTCTCTAGCCTAGACCACTAAGTATGAGTGTTAATGTTTCAAATGCTCCTTAGATTAATTGATAGATTTTAAAGTTGATCTTCAATTATGTTTTAGTTTCAAGGCCTTAACGATGTCACCTAAACACCTAAGATGCAACTACATGAGAAAAGGAAAACATTTCGTTTCAATGAAAGCTAGACTAATCAAGGAAAAAATTTCAATCAATAATGCATCAAACAAAATGCATCATGCAAAATGCCTTCCACTAACTTTCACTTTCGTCTTCCAAATGCAAAATGTGAAAACGAAATCTAATCTTTCATTTCACTAAATGCAATGCCAAAAGTAAAAAATGATTTCCAGTTTTCACTATCCTAAATGCAACTTTTTCGAAAGCAAAATGGTTTTACTTTACAAAGATGCACTTATAGGAATTATGCTTTTATTTTCATTTTCAATGATTTGATGCACCTAATACAGTTTTTAGCTTTCAATCACTGAAAAATGTGATCTATTTTCAATGATGAATCTCAAAAAATAACTTTTCAATGCAACTAATCTAATGCATTTTCATGAAAAGTAAATTTCGAAATACAAGCTAAAATAAATGCAAAACAATGTTTTCAATGATTCCCACAGAAAACAACATTCAATCAATCAGCAAAACAAACATCTCAATGACACTAACAAGCAGCTAGTGATGACCAATTGACTAGAAACCCTAGAACTCAATCAGATCTCACTTCAAATCCAATGAGTCAAATTTTGCAAATTAATCAAGACAATTAATCAAAAACATCATAGACACTGGAAAATTACTGATAGAGGACACAAAGACTGAAAACAAGAAGAAAAAAACCTATTTTCTCTTATACTTTGGGATCATCGCACCTGTCATAGGCAAAAGAGTGATAATCGCGACTGTACTTAAAAAATCCGCGATGTCATCACAACTGTCAGGGACAAACCCGTGATGGGCGAGAAAAATGAAGAAAAAATAAGAAGTCTTCAAGACCAGACAAAAATCAATGTCCTCAAGCAATCACCAGCAAGTGAAAATAGTTACAGAAAAGCAAACAAGCTAGAAAACTGACGGTTGGTCAAACTCATCACAAATTCAAGGTGAAGGATTGAATGGAAAGGGTTGTAGCATCCCCAGCGAAGTTGCCATTTTGTTGACAAGGTCAATCCTCTATGCGGACAGAGACAATCCCTCTAGCCCAATGAGTGGGTCTAGCAACTAAAGTGACAATCAACTAGGCATCTTCCTAGATTATAATTGAAAAGTAGAACAAGAGGGATGACCTACCTCGTTCTGATGCTATTCCGATTTCCGCTTGTGTCACGGACTTGTTCCTGCTTCTCTCAGCACTTATGTACTTGCACAAGTGATCAAGAAACAAAAAAGCATGCCAAAAGCAATAGCAAATCCAATAATAACCTACTTAGTTAATCAAGGAATGCCAAGCTAATACATACATGAACATATATATATTGGGAAGATAAACCAGCAGTTGTATATTATTTAAAAAATAAAGGGAAACTCACAACCATAGCCTTGATGTTGAAAGGCTTTCCTTGAGTGGTAATCCAAGTCCAAGACAAGAAACTCTCCAAACACTCCTTCTCCAAGTCTAATGAATAGCCTCTAAGCACAAGCTCAGCATAGGGGTGAAAATGGACATAGACCAACCATTTGGGAATGGGAGAGGAGGAATTTATAGGCTGGGAGAGGGAGTTAGGACTCCTCCAAAGATAGGATTAGGCCCACATCTCAAGGAGGTAGCTCATAGGGATAAGACAAAGAGGTCAAGTTAGGAGGATTCGACCTCATCTATCTGAAACCACCTCCATCTCGCCACTCTGGAAGCTTCTAGATCACGAAGCTTCTCATCCTCTTTGGGAAAATTACCTTTTTGGGATCATCACGGGTATGCAAGGGAACAGAGCGATGCCATCGTGGGTCAAACACGGTGCAACAGGCGACCATCGCAGTTTTAGCTTCATAAGAGCGATGACCCTCATTTTAGGGTTTTAAGAGCTATTTCTTCAGGGAAAGCTCAAGACATTTTCCAAGCAAAGTTAAAGGAGGGATCTGAGTTGTATACATGGATGAGTATACTATATAATGGTCATGTTTCAGGCACTTCGGGGTATGTCACATGGAAGTGCAGGAGGCGTGACAAAATACTATGTAACAATCCATAATCGAAATGAGCCAGAGAGTGAGGGAAGGAAAGCACCAGTACATTACCCATCATGGCCTCATTAGGCTCATTGTCATGAATGCCTTAAGCCAACTCAAGAGCCTTGTATTGTGGATTGACTTTGTGGACATGGATAGGGAGGCCTTCATTGAAACACAAGCCCTCACCATAACACAACAAGAAGATACACCAAAATCTAGTGTTGGAGGTAGGCAAGAAGAAGAAGAAGGAGAAGAGATAGAGGAGGAGGAAGAAGTTTAGGAAAACACAGAAGAGGTTGGAGGAAGAGCTGGAGAAGAAAGGAAAGAAGAGAAGGGGAAGCAAAAGACAGAAGGAGACACCCATGGGGAACCTTCTAGGCCTAGCAAGAAGAGGAAGCAAAAGAAACAACTAAGCCTCTCACCAGGAAACACAGAACAAGAGGTGGTTGCTACCTTGGCCACACTTAGCACACCTGTCAAGCCCAAGAAAAGGCAGCCCAAGCAAGCCCCCTTATACTTCAAAAGATGAAAGAGAACCTGAATCAAGTAACGGAAACCTCAACCTCCCTCAACAGTCCCAATCAAAATTGATGAATCAACTAGCCACCAAGAGAAAGAATTGGGACCTGGTGAAGGGAAAATTGAGGAGGTCACCTCCCCTAAAGCCAAGGGTAAACAACCTTTGACACCCATGAGAAGGCCAACCACTAGGGTAGCCATAGCTAAGCAACTCAAGGCACAAACAGGGCTGCTACTGAAGAAAATAGAGCTACTACAGGAAGGAACATAACTGCTATGGGAAAGAACTAAGTTTCTACAGGATGAAGAAAAGGTGCAATAGTAAGGGATAGCAGCCACTTAAGAGGAGGGAGAAGGTACACAAGGACTACAAGGGCCCACTCAACAGCCTGATCTTGGATCCTATTACAAATTTGTTGAGGGAGGGAGAATTATACCTACAAAATTTGCAATTCCCCTCTTCTTTGAGTTAGAAAAAGAGAGAGGCAGAACTCACAAGTTGATGAAAATTGCAAAGTCCAAGAAAGTAGAGGATGTAGGCCTCATCGAGGAAAAGGTGCAACAAATGGGTGAAGAATTGGCTAACTTAAGGCTAAGGGAATCAGTTATGAAGGAGCAACTGCAATTAGAAAACCAGAGGTTGAGAGAACAACAATAGGAGGAGGCACAACTTGCCACCATGGCAAGTTTGTCCATGGAAGCCATCCAGTGTAGGCAGCCATCCAAATCCTATGCCATCTTCCTCAAAGAACAATGACTGCAATTCCAAATCAAAACATTGGCACAATATGGTTCTCTACCATTCCAGGATTATAAGAGGTTCATTAACTTCTGCCAGCGAGTGAGCATTGAGGATAGAGCTAAATTGGTTGAATTTTATATGCATAATGTGGTCCTCACAGACATACTTTGGGGACCCCAACTCAAGAATGGGGGATGTACCACTGATTGCATTGGCCTCTTGGTTTCCCATGAAGAAACAAGGGTTGAGGAAGTAAAGAAGGTGATGGCCAAAGAAGAAAGTGAGCCCCTATACATCAGGGCAGAGTTAATAAGCCCCAAGGTTATCATTAGCAACCACAACATCATCTCTACTGATCCCCAGTTGGTCCCCCGCTACATGGCAACACAAGAACAAGCTATCCTCCATTTCGAGTATACCTTCAGGTTGTTGGGGACTTAGAGCTTGCAGGCTTGCCAAAGGAGATGGCATGCTCTGCCCCACAATCTGCAAATCAGAGAATATCACTCCCTTGAAAGGTTGAGGAATGCCCTATAGAGGACCCCACTATACAAAAGAATCATTCAAAGGTTGAAGATCAATTGGATAGGGCTAAAACTCAGCCCTCCCTTGTTATTGGGCCTACAAGAAAAAAGCGATCAAACAGAGGAACAAAGGGAGTGGATAGCCATAGAGGCAAATGCGAGATTCTATCCACAGGAGGGCACACCATCTGAGATGCCTTGGGATGTTAAAGAGGCCACCAAGGCCATGCATGAACTACACATCAGTAAGTTCTTCAGAGGGTGAGGAACACTTTCAGCAAGAGGGTGATGATGGGTCCCATCAAAAGGTATATTTTAAGGCCCATTTTCTTATCCTCTAGCCCATAAATTCTTTATTTCCTCACATTAATTTACATTTTTTAGCTATAATGTGCTTAGTAGGAAGACTAAAGGGTGCTTGTCATACTTCGTGGCCTAATGTGGTTTATGTGTAGGCAAAAGAGCATTTTTTAGTACATTTATGATGCAGAGGCACATTGGAGGCAGCTAGAGGAAGTGTAGGAGGCTTGTCCCCTACATTTACTCTCCTTTGACTCAAAGTGATCCCTAGAATCACTCATCTACAACTCAAGGTCCACTGGCGGTCGATGAACTCAAGTGCATGAGAGGATCTAAGGGAACTAGATCCACTATTTTCGAGGTTTTGGAGGGAAGCAATCCTCCTTCCAAGGGAGCTACACGTCAATCATCTTTTGTATAAATAAACAAGCCTAGGGGCTCATTAGGATTCGAACTTTTGGAAGCTAGGAAGAGCTATTGAGAGCCAAGTGCTAGGGACAACGATTTTCATTTTGATATGATGTATTTGAACTCTATTCTTGTTAATGAAAGGTTCAGTGTTGGTCTACATCTGAGTTAACTTTCGAGGGCTAAGACCCTTGGGTTAGGGCCCAACCCAGAGGCTCTAGTCTCTCTTATATATTTTATTTTGTTTTGTCATTATGTGAGTAGTGGTATTTCTTTCCTTGTTTAGGCAAAAGTTAGATTGCAAAAAATTGTGGTGGCAGGCCTGATTACCACCTCTCTTGTGGGAAGTGTGGTTAAGAAGTCTACAACAACAAGCCAAAAATATGTGTTTGTTTTCCTTTGAAAGTTGCTAGGTTTTGGTTTATAGTTCTCCTACATACTTTATTTATGCATCCTAGAAGTTTACGTCATGCCTTTGCACATGGATTAGATGCGTGTTGTAGTATAGAGTAGTTCTTGATAAAATAAAATTCAACTCATCCTTTCCATCTTGATTTATTTTGCTGCAATTTGATCAATAGATTTATTATGTTCTTTCCAAGAGTAAGAGGGGGTTGATTGTTAGTCTGCATGTATTACCAGTGACTTGCAGGGATTGGCACACTCATCCTACATCTATTTTGTCATCACCATCCTCCTCCTTAACACCTCATACTACTCCCAAAATATGCCACCGAGATCATCTTTTCAGGATCATTGGGGACACCATGACCATGTACTTTTGTGCAAGATGGGCCTTTGAGGGGTGTTAAGCTTGGAAAAAGGCTTCACACATCCTTCACACACCCTCATCTACCTTCTCCCACCTTCAGAACACCTTTCCTATCCTCGGGATGCTCTCGGATCCAATCCTATAGCAAAACAAGGCAATCATGTAGCAACCTATAACATTGTCTAAACTTGACCAGATTTGCTTTAAGAGCTTGATTTTTGCATCTTGGGATTGACTAATGACCTTCAAGCTTTGAATCCCTAATTGGGGAAGACCAAGGACTACTTTAGACCTATCCTTCACTGCAAATATAGAACAACAACTAGAATTGGTAAACAGATTTCCACAATTAAATCACAAAGATTATTCTCTTATTCAATCTGTAAGGACTTTGTTACCAAAGCTAAATTATTTTGAACTTGGTGATAAGAAGGGACACTCTTCAATGCAAGTAGACCTAGTTTTTGAAGTTATGCTCTTGTATTTTCTAGTCATATGCTTTAGATCAAATTTTTTTTTTCAAGCACTTTTGTTCACATTCTACAAGTAGAGTAATGATTTACATTCCACAAGTAGAATCTTGATTTACACCTGCAAGTAGACTAGCATATTCCATCTCTACAATTAGTACAATCCTTTACCTTCATGCAACTGAAGTTAGAGTTTACATTTGATGAATGGCACTTTCATTTCTGCAACTAGGATAATGTTTACCTTCCTGCAATTAGAGCAACCTCTTGTCTTTACATGCAGTCTTTTTGAAAGTTAATAAAAGGAGTGATCCACGTATGCCCTAATCTGATTCATTGACTGAAGGTGACATGAGTAGAGCTTGTCCTATTGTGCATATAGCACTGTCACCTCTTAAATGTGTACGGCCCCCGGGTTGATAATTAAAACTGGTAGTCTTGGGAGTCTCAACAATCTTGTTGTGATACTAGGGCTCATCAGCTGATATGGCGGGGTTTAAAAAAAAGGCTAAGTTTCGAATGGCCATAAATTTTGATCCATATGTCAGATTGAGGAAAAATGTATATCGTTAGAAAGCTCTCAACAAGTCAGATGCGATGGTGGTATCAGATCTTAACTTCGAGAAAGTTGAGAATTGAGGAATTTTGTGACCCCATTTCCATGACAGAATTGTGGAGGTCAGGTTAAAATATAAGTAACACCTCTCACTCGTCTTGGAATCTCTAAGGGGGTGGGTGGGGGCATTACAATTTCCCTCTTCATCCTCGTCCCCTTCAAACCGTTCCTCATCATCATACATTGGGTCACTATGAGTGTAACTATTATCATCTTCTATTTCTCCCCTTTCATGCCTACCCCCACCAACATCATGAAACCAAAAATAGTGTGATAAGCCAAAAGAACACTATTTTTCTCAAAGCTTAGTTGGACAACTTGCAATAAAATGAGGAAGAAAGAATGGGAAAGAGTAAGAGAATAGTAAAAAAAAACATAAACAAAATGGGGTTTGCACTTACCTCTTTAGCTCTTGAGAAGTTGAAGTAGATGGAAGCCTTTGTTATCTCCTCCAAGCTCCTCCTTAACTCCTCCAAGCTCTCCTTTGCTCTCTTCTCCAACCTCTCAAAAATCTTCCCTCAAAAATCTATTATCTCTATTGCTCTCTTCTCCAAGCTCATGCAAAGGAAATGAAAGAATGAGGAAAAACGAGGGGGGAAGCCTTTTAATCTCATTCTCACCCTCCCCTCATCACTAAACCCACCCTAGGTCACGCCCTTAACTCATAGTTAAAGATAAAATATAAATATATAAAGCTACCTTGCAAAATCATGTGTGTTCCTTTGGAACCCCTCGCAAAACATTATGGAATCACGCATGAAAGTGAGTTTCCACTTGTGAAACCATGCCAAAACCGCCAAGGTTCCCACAAAGGCTAAAACCATTTTTTTACTAGAAGCATTGTTCCAAAAAATTAAGACATGGTTCCAAGGGCGATTCAAGCACATATCCACATGGCGTGTGATTTCGACATCTGAGCTAGGGGGGCGATGGTTTCTGCAACACGCGACCCATCATATATTTAAAATTCAAAATTTTCCACAAACTTGTTTTCCCCGCAAGGAAAGAAAATGTCACTTCTCTTGCAAGTAATAAACTAAAATAGCCAAGTAAACTTGCAAAAGATAGGAAATAGCCTCATCCCATGGAAACATGGGTACAAGTGCATGCTAGGGATGGATACAAAGTACCAAATCGAAAACCCATCTTAAAGAAATACATACATGCATTACATAAGGAGACATTTTCAAATTTACAAGAGAATTTTTAAGACTAACATTTAAAATTGAAAGAATTACTCTATTAAAATTGAGCCTTTCTTTTTTCTTGAACATTTATGGTTGAAAACAAGTGTATCCCTCTTCTTTACTAGATTAAAAACAAAGGTGGAAGAGTGAAAAGTTGAAACCAACACAATATTGCCAAAAACTACCCACAATAAAAGGAAATTGTTGTATAATTGCAAAATGATTATCCATGGTTTAAGAATCGATGGTGCCGTGTAAGGAAATTTCAATTTTTTACTGAAAAATACATCTAACAAGTCCCTGAAGTATTCCTTGCACACAATAAAAATGCCAACCAAAAAAGGAGATTGCAGGCATTTTTATAATGTCAAAACAAAACAATTATGAGGTTCCACGTTAGGTTTATACTATCTTTAGAGGATATATTTTCCTTTCCTTTTTAAATGTTTTCTGGTTGGAGTGGTTAGTCATCCCAGCGGCCTGTTCACCAATCCTTACAAGGTGTCCAAGAAAGACATCCCAAGATGTCCTGGACATCCCTAGGGATTCCCACCCTCATTTAGGTGTACTTGAGGGTTAGGGAAGGTATCTCCATGCTGCATAGGGAAATAACAACTCTCTTATTCAACAAAGAGTAGGTAATACATGCCAAAACCAGCGTGAAAGGAGAAGCCAAATTTATGGAACATCGATATCAACTTCTTATTAGCTAAGTTGCACTGAAACGGATACGGGAATGAATACGGACACAACAAATTTTCAAAAAATCCGGATATGATCCAGCAAGGAAACAACGCATATATATATATATATATGAATTTCATATTACCATTCATATTTTAGAATCTAGATTCTATATCTAAAAATACATAATCATCTATGATATCATTGAATCTTTCTTAAATTTTAAATTTTATTTACTCATGGATTCTCAAATTCACTCGCGTCCTAGGCAAACTTTTAGGGTTTGTTGAGACTTAAAAGTCTCACAAAAATAAACCCCATTTCATGCACTGACAAATTCACATTTTTGCTCCTGCATATCACTAAGCTGCTTTTCTTTCTGAAAGAATGTTGCAAAGGTGGAACGAACTCCACGTGCAACAATACATTGCATTTCAAAATAAGCTTTGATTATACTCTGTTTGTCTCTATAAAATACCATATTCCCTTTCAAAAAATCCATTTGAATATATCCACGTAGGTTTTATCAAATCACACTTAATCTATAATTAGCGTATGGGCTCATAAAATTTAAGTGTAACTCACATAAATGGAATGGTGAATGTGCACAGAATGGATGTTATGCCTGTAATTTGGCACATTTCTTGATTATATGGGCATATCCTGAATAATATGATTGTTATTTCTTCTGAAGATCCGAATAAACTATAACACTAACCAACATCGACAATACGTTTTGAGTGTTCAGATTATGTTCATAAAAGATATAATGCTCATGGTGGTTTCGAGCCTTACATTCTCAAGTTCTTTGTATAATGGGATTTCATTGACTTGTTTAACTTCTATATAATCCTCATAGTGATTTCGAGCGTTACATTCTCAAGTTCTTTGTATAATGGGATTTCATTGACTTGTTTAACTTCGAAGGCAGATGATGGTCATTTAGTTTGTGTTACACTGAGCGAGATACGACCAACGCATAGCAGATCTCCGTTCCCGGCAGTTGGCCTCTTTCAGGGTGGATCCGGCTCCAAAAACTTTTGCATCCTAAAAAACCGTTTCCAGAACAGCTTCCGTCGTTTCCGCATTGTTGGTACGGTTGAAAAACGTTTTTCCGGCGTTTCCATGCGGATCGTACGAGAATCGTACCCGTTTCTGTTTCGGAAATGGGGAACAACTTTTCAGGCAAAATCCCTAGCCGTTTCTGGTAACTTAGCTTATTATCGTGATATCGATACATATATCTAGAAGACGCCATATCGTTCTAGTTCTTTGGCTTCTTTGTTCTCATAAGACTCTACAATTAAATACAGTATCAAAAAGCAAAGGAACTGTCAGGCACATTCCACAAAATGAAAAAAAAAACTCCATAACACAAGAAGATAAGCTCCATATGACACGGTATGGCACATCCCTACAAAAACAAATACCTACTGCAAATTGCCACACTTGACACCTCTCCTGCACTAGAACACATAAATTAGTGATATAAGCATATTAGAAGAACATCAAACATTTTTGAAAGAATCATCATGGCCTTTAGCCATGCACATGCCGACCTTGGAATTTTAAAACTAAATCTGTGAAAATAGAAACATTCTTGTTGAACAAATAACCTTGATATTGGCTTTGAAAGCACTACAAATTGTTACTCAAATTAAATGCAGAAAAGCTTCCAGTGGTGAAACCAAAACATGCACCTTCCATGGAAATCTTCAACAGACTCAACACAATATAATATGCTGTTGTCCAGGCACAATCAGAGTCTCCTGCCATTTAAATACAATCCAAATTCAAGAGGAAAACAGCCACAGATCAACGTTGCAGATATCTACAACAGGGCATGGATATGGCAACAATGGCCCCTCTATTGCAGAAAACAACAGATGAATCACAACCAAGAGTTCAAATGCTGGGTTTATGCAGTCTCTAGCTCAAAACACAGCAAAATGGCATCATAGGACAAATTGACATGCAGTGACAGCACTGCTGTATAGTTGGGACCTGAAAATATGGCATAAGCAACATTCTCTAAAAATGAAACGGTTGTGCCACTCCCGTTACCAAGACAAAGTCATGGGGCAGAAAGGCACCACCATGTGGCATGAACTATAGGCAAGTGGAAATGAAACCAAAAGGCGAACATGCGTCCTTTCCCTCTCTCTCTATCTCTGAAACAGACTGCAACAGTGCACACACAAATAGCATTCCTCGAGTCTGTATTCCATTATCCAAGTGACTGATGAAATGCATTTATATGACTCATTCATAAAATTGAAGATTAAGAATAAAACCATGAAAGGTACATTGAAATTTTGTTTTTTATCTGACAATGAAGAAACCTCTTCTAACATATTGAGAGCAATCAAAAGGCAAATTGAACAATTCATGCACTCTCTGGGAGTCCAACAAAAGTTTTTCCAAAACTAATCCCTCGCTGAAACAGCAACTTGTTTCAATCTCTTTGAAAAGGCCCCTTCTGTATTGGTCGATTCCTATTGGGGAGAATCCTCTTGTAATGACAAGGGTAACATTTGCCAGACAAGGGACTGTAACAGTAAATGCCAACAGGGATTCATCCAGCTCCTCAGCTTCTCGTGAGCACGTACCTTGTAGTGCATCCCTGCAATTGGTGACAAAACTGTGAAAACATTGATAAATATGCTATCTGTTAAATATCAACACAATTAGCTGATGATAATGAAAAGGTGAAAAAAACACAACTGAACAATGGTAGAGATGAAATATGTAAATTGTACTGCAAAGCCAATTTTCCAAATAATATAGATTGGTGTCTTCAACTTTCTGACTCATTTATGAAAGCCTATCCAAGCCGTTTACAATCCACTAGGAACCCCAAAGTGAAACTTTCTATGCCAAACCCCGGCAAGGAAAAGACTCACACTGTTAATTTGGCAGCTCAGGGAGAAATTCCCTCCATTGAACATTATTCCGCTTTCAGAGAGACCCAAAATTGCCCCTGGAAGCACTCAATTTGATTAAGGAAAAGTGTATGTTTGATGAAGAAGCCCACAATGGCACAAAAGTTAAGTTCAGCCTAAGAGGCTAATTAGCCCTCCTCCAATCCCTATAAATACATGTCGCATCAACCTCATTTGGACACATCACTCAAGCATCTCTCTCTCCTCCCATTGGTTTGTACAATCTGAAAATTGCAGGGTTCCTCTCACATGTGTGAAGTAGAAGTGTCCCTCTCTTGACCAAAGTTTGACTTTCTGTTTTGGCTGATCTAATTTGCTTTGACCGAGATAATTTTGACCAGCGTTGACTAGTTTTGGACCTGTCTTTGAAGACCAAGTTGACTGGCACACAAACCAAGAATTTCTGGGCTGTTTGAATTGAGTTGACCTCTGGCATAATTGCAGACTTTGACCACAGGGTATCTCTCTCCTTTGACCGAGTTTGACTAGGTTTTCTTTGACTGTTTTGGGCTGACTTTGACCAGCATTTGAGGCCGAATTTGTGGACTATTGATTGAGCTCTTGGAAGGCTGATTTGACCATTGACGTTGACTGGTTAGGGCACATTTTGACTGCTGTTGACTTGGACAAAAATTGCAGACTTTGACAGTTGACCAGAGTTGACTTTTGAGGCTCATCATTGATTAAATATTGGTTTGTCAATTTGCTAGTCAAAGGTTGACTTCGAGTCATTGTTGAAATTGGATTATTGTGTTGGGAAATCACGATTGCCGTTAGACCAAAACCCGTAGGTGTTAGTCAACGATTGCATCGCCAGAGATAAGGATCCACAAGAGGCGGTTAGTTCATGTCACGAAACACACGGGGAACGTTGGTTTATCCAATGTCCAACAATCTCCCCCCCAACGCGAGCCGGGTGTGTATCGAACTCGTGACCTACGCTCTGATACCACTTGTTGGGAATCACAATTGCCATTAGACCAAAACCCGCAGGTGTTAGTCAACGATCACATCGCCAAAGATAAGGATCCACAAGAGGCAACTAGTCCATGTCGTGAAACACATGGGGAGCGTTGGTTTATCCAATGTCCAACATATTGTACTCTCCTGAACATTTTATGACAATCTAATAAGAAGAAAAATTTGAAAGCATTTACCCCCTTGTGGGGTTTTTCCCTGGTCTTTGACCAAATCTTGGTGTCTCTTGTTACCTCTTATTGCAAATTGTCATTTATTGTTCTATCTACAATTGTTATTGTTTACTAGAAGATTAATTTGATTGCAAATTGAAGTTAAGGATTGGGCTAAAGTAATTGTATTAGCATAAGGTAGTGCAAAATTAACATGGTATCAGAGCTAAGGTGAAGAGCAAAGCCGAAAGAGACAAGAAACCCTGATTTGGACAAAATGACTACCTCTTTCTTTAAGGACAATGAGAAGTTGGGTGACTCATCAAACTTTGTTGCATGGAAGATCAAGTTAGAAGTTATATTGGATGATAACGATGTTTTGGAATATGTGCAAGGAAAGGTTCCCGAGCCTCCCAATAATGCTCTTGCTACCACTAAATCCAAGTACAAGAAATGTGAGATCAAAACAAAGAAAAATATTATTGATGGTTTGCAGGATCATTTACTTGTTTATGTTGGTAACTTGAAGAAGTCCAAGGACATCTTTGATAAGCTTATCGGGATGTATCTAGTCAACAACTTGAACCACATCCTCTCCTTGAAGAACAAGCTAAAATAAATGAAGATGAACAAGGGGGAATATGTAGAATCTTATATCATGAGGGTGTCTCAATTAAGAGACCAATTGAAAACTACTAGCGAGCCTGTATCTGATAGAGAGTTGGTGATGATCACTCTTCAAGGTCTTCCTCCTATGTGGGAAACCTTCATTACCACCATAAGAAACAATAACAAGCTTCCAACAATGGATGATCTCGTTGGACAATGCACTTAAGAAAAAGCCAGGATGGTTGCCTGTGGAAGAATTCAAAAGAATGAAGAAGGAGATTCAACTGCCTTTGTTGCTCAAGACAAGAAGAGGAAAGGAAGAGGAGGACCATCTAACTCAAGGAAGTCTGCTCCAACACCCCAGGACTCCCGTAGAAGGAAACCAAGAAGAGACAAGGACATGTCAAAGATTGAGTGTTACAATTGTCATAGGTTTGGTCACTATGCTCAAGATTGCCAAGAAAGAAGGGATGCTCCAAGGTCAAGAAACAACAACAATCATGGCTTCAATAATAGCAAGTTCAATAATAGAAGAAGAGATGATCGAAGAGGAAGATATGATAGAAGAAGAAGAGATACTCTGGATGATCAAGAAGAAGGCCATTGTCCTCAAAAGAAGTCAAGAAATTCCAGGTATGAAAGTAATGCAACTACTAATCAATCTGAGTATATTCTTATTTCTGCCCTCTCTAGCTCTTCTCCTCCGGATTCATATGATAGTTGGCTAGTAGATAGTGGGGCTTCTAGACACTTCTCTGGGTATAAGGAGGTCCTCTCAAATTTGGTTGAGAGGGAGACAAGTTTGAAGATCATTCTTGGAGACAATACTAAATATCCTATAAAGGGTTTTGGATCTGTTAAATTTAATTTGAAATCCAAGGAATCCATTATTCTTCATGAAGTGATGTAGGTTCTAAAACTAAAGAAGAGCCTAGTATCAATTTCTGCTTTGGAAGACAAAAGGATGAGCGTAGCCTTCATAAAAGAAAAAGTTCTCACCTGGTGTTGTAGCGACTACAACAACCCTCCAAAATTTTGCCTTAGCTTCGTTTTGGAGCCTCCCTACCAACATTTCACCACAGCATGCCTTGTCTTTTCAAGTACACAAGTTTCAGTGATTTTCTTGTAGAATGACAGCCTGTCCATCAAAGCTTGTTGCATCCCCCTCATAGGTTGTTGCACCGGACTTGGTCCAACTGCAGGTTGAGCAACTCCCTCAAGAAATTGCGCAACTCTGTTTGGCAGCCTGCTGGGCTCCAAAATTGCGCAATTCTACCTGTCACTATTCACTGAGAAAATTGCACAATTCCTCCCAACAGAGCTGCTCAGCCCAGAAATTGCGCAATTCTGGGCAGTAGTCAACTGCTCTACCCTTTAATTGTGTAACCCCTCGCGGCAGCCAGCCCAGCTCCCTCCCAGAAATGCGCATTTTTTCCTCCTAGCTGAGCAGACTATTGCATGTGCAGTTGAGTTGACCGGTTCCCTCCGGGACCGAGCAAAATTGATTTGCATGCATGGGCTGCTCCTCCCAAGGCAGCATGCAAAGGCATCCCTTGATTCAGGGATCTATTTTTAGCAGTTGGAGGTTACATGCAAGGATCATCTCAGAAACCTCCCGCCAAGTGTCGCTTTTCCTAGATTTGTGGCATGCGCGTCACAACCTCGATCTTATCAAAACTCATCAATTGGACGTTACAGAGCTCATTCCTCACATCGACCTTGCAACTCTGGCATCCCACATTGCATCTAGGAGTCGTCGGCACATTCAGCTCAATTGTCTTGGGGTAAGCCCACTGCTCATGACTTGCGTTGCATTTCTGGCGCTTTTTGTGTTTCGCTTTGTATGAATGTTGTCTGCTTGATTTCAGTGAGCGCTTGTTGTCGTTTGCATGCATACTAGCTTGTACTAGCACCGTTTCAGTTTTTGTTAACATCTCACTGTTGTCGCATGCATGAAACTGTTTTTGCACAGATGGTCGTCATTGCGGCGACTCGCTTCACACACATGCATGCCTTCCCATTTCCTGAATCCTGCACTTGTTGTTTGCATGAATGATCATTCACTCTTGTTTGCACTCATCTCATCATGCATTCACACTTCTCATGTTTTCAGTCACCCGTCGGCCAGACTAGGCTGCCTTGGCCCAGACCGTGCCTTGCCCAGCTAGCACTGCACATTTCCAGAAGCAAAGACTCTGCCTTCCCTCCAGAAATTGTGCAAGTCTAGCCAGGCACTAACCTCCAGGCTTGCATTGCGCAATTCTTGGAGGAAGTACCCTGTTGGCCCAAGAAACTGCACAATGCAGTGTGCTAGTTGCATGTCACTGCTAACTGAAATTGCGCATTGCGCAGTTTCAGTCCTCAGCAGGCCAGGCTGGACTGTGCATTGCGCAGTTCCAGCAGTCAGTCAACCTCCCAACAACCCATACTGTGCCTTGCGCAGTTCCAGCAGTCAGTCAGCCTCCCAACAGCCCAGCGTGTGCCTTGCGCAGTTTTGGCAGTGAATCTCTCGACCTCCCGACGGAAGTTGCGCAACCTTCATGATCAGTCACACAGGTATGTTGCAAGTCAGTTCTCAAGTTCATTTTGGTTTTCGACTGACATATTGCCTGCATTAAGTGTTGCCATGTCTCCAGGTATCGCAGGTGTTCATCTGCCTCTCAGCAGTTCAAGTACAATGGTTTCCAGGAGAGTAGAGTCAAAGACACCGTTCAGAACACACTTGGGGATGCCGTCGATCAAGTGTCTATGAACTTGCCTACCCACAAAGACATCAAGTTGTTCGTAGACAAGGACATCAAGATATGACGGCAGCAGCATCATAGCAAGCAGCACCATGAACAGCAGCTAAAGGTAGCACACCGGATGCAACGAACACAAGAGGAAGGTTGTTGACAACACAGAGGCAGAACAAAGTTGCAAGCTCAAGCAGATCCACTTGTGATGAAAGCAACTTTGGAGACTCAGGCTATGAGGTGACAACACGACATGAAGATCGCACGAAGACAGAGAACAAAACAGAGAAGGAGTTGCATGTGTTGAAGCAGCAACTCAAGGAAGAACAGGAGCTGCATAGACAAGAGAATGAGTTGCAGCAGGAACAGGTACAATAGCAGGCGCAACATGCACTCACGGATGAAACTGCATCTGTACAAGTTATAGATCCATCCCAGCAGCTGGCACGGAGCAGACATGGTGAGCAGTGTTGTTGATCGCATGCAAGGGAATTCAGCAGCATGCATGTCATTGTGCGCACGCATGCAATCTAACCCATTTGGCACACTCACCGAGGTAAAGACAAGAAGCAAGTCCGACTGGAGCTAAACATGCAGTTGACAGTTGATGTGCATGACCACCAACACACACTGGAAGATCAACACAGACACTATGCATCAGTGTGTTGTCGGTTCGGCCGCACCCAAGAAGACCATGCGCATGTTAGTAGACAAGTTGGATGGAGGAGCCACACCAATGCACCAGGATGCAACGGAGGCAAGAGTTCGCTTCAGCAAGATGTCAACATGGAGCGCATGCACACCATCACGGATGACCAAGCTTGGCATCAGCTCACCAACTTCACCATCACAAGCATGTCAAAGAGTTGGTCTCATCACAACGGACCGAGTGTCAGTGATGTCTTGCATGGCTTGCTCAAGCCATTTTGTCTCACATGGGCACATGTGCATTGTAATGTAACATCTTGTCAAGTGGAAATTCAAGTGTTGATAGTTGGATGTAACAGTCATAGAGTAGATGAAGAGTCATGAGGGTAGATGAACTGTCACAAAAGGGAATGTCAAGGGTCACCCCACCCTTTACTATAAATATAACCTCATAACTCATTGTAAGGGCTTTTGGTCAGCCAAGCTTCCGATAGGACTATCTTAGGGAGAGCTTGGATAGTATTGTAATGAGCCTTGGCTTCTCCACTGCACATAGCTAGTATATCTCTTTGGAGGAGCAGGCGGTTGTGGCTGTAACGTTCTGTTGTCGGAACTAGTGGTTAGACATGGATGTATTGTATGACTGGAACTTACACTTCTTAATATAACAAGAGCCAGCACGTTTCATGCATATGTTGTATTGTATTTCAGCTATTTGTTTACTCTAAATGATATATGTATCTGTTTGCTTACGCATGCATGTATAGTTATTTATGTGTATGTATGTATGAATCTTTTTTAAACATGTTGTTGGTTTAACCATCACTTTGGATTGCTAGCTAACTTGTCTTCCATGTTGTGATGCATCTTTGCTCGTGTGTTCCCTTCTTAACTCCGTGCTATCACAGGTTTCCAAGGGGTGCACTCATCTCAACCCCCGTGTGTTAGAACCTCTCATGCACCTTCCTTGGCTTGCTACAGCTGTCACACCCTTGCTACCAACAGAGACATCTTACTTTCCTCTGTGCGAAATCGCGGTCAAGGCATTACCGTACAACCCACTACTGGGACTCCTACACCAAACAGTCTGAGGTCTAATTAGGACTTCTTACCGGGGAGATCCCCTTACATGTTGGCGGGTCCAGCACCGTCAACACCTGGCCAAAGGAATCTCGAATGAAGGATGTTTTTACATTGGGATCTAGAGTGAAAGCACTCTATAGAGTCACTGGAAGATCTTTGCTAGCCATGGTCCACAACACTAACCATCAAAGCGAGCTATGGCACCAAAGATTGGCTCATCTACACTATGAAGCTCTTCCAAAATTGAAAAAGTTAGTCTTTGGGATTCCTAGTGCTCAAGCTAGACATGGTGTATGATCAGGGTGTGCCAGTGGGAAGAAGACAAGGGGACCATTCCCCTCTAGCAAGAATAAGACTAATGACATCCTCCAACTCATTCATTCTAACCTATGTGGACCGATGTCTGTGCATTCTCTTGGTGACCATCTCAACTACATGATTTTTATTGATGACTTATCTAGGAAGACATATACTATTTGAAGCATAAGGATGAGGCCTTTGATATGTTAAAGGACTTCAAGGCTTTGATCGAAAATCAAACAAGGAAGGAAATTAAGGTCTTCAAGTCTGACAACAGTGGAGAGTACATTTTGAATGAATTCATAGACTTTTGCAAGAAGGAAGGTATAAAGAAAGAGACTATTGTCCCCTATAATCCCAAACAAAATGGAGTGGTTGAGAGAAAGAATGGGTCTATTACGGAAGTTGCTTGTGTTATGCTCCATGATCAAAAGTTGTCGAAGTTCCTTTGGGGAGAAGCAACAAATACAGCAGTGTATGTTCAAAACAAGGTTCCTCATCAAGCATTGGACAACAAAACTCCCAAAGAAGTATTCACAGGTGTGAAGCCCGAAATTGGTCATCTCAGGATATTTGGTTGCCTCGTATATTTCCATGTGCCGAAGGACAAGAGGAACAAGTTGGAAGCCACTAGAAGAAAAGGTATGTTTGTTGGGAACTGTGAAAATTCTAAAGCATTTAGAATATATATACCTGGTCAAAGGAAGATTGATTTTAGCAGGGACGTAACATTCGATGAAGATGTTGCCTTTGGAAAAGCAAGGGACCTCCTTCTGCCTCCTCCTCCTGAGAAGAAAGATATTCTAGAAGGTCCTTCTATGCCTGAATCAGAGAAGGATTGTTGATGATCCTATGGAGCCCATGTATCCTTTAGACCCTCCTCCAAGTGATTCTCCTACCAGGCAAAGACCATTGTGCCTTCGAGCTACATTACAAGATGTTGAGAGACGCAATCCTGCCATAGGGACTTTTAAAAAGAGTAAGAAGCCATGCAGGTATCAGGGATACCTTGTTGCCACGAGTACAATCATTCAAGTTATGCCACCTACCTTTGAAGAAGTTGTGAAGGAACAAGTCTGAAAGGATGCCATGGTCGAGGAGTATGAATCTATTATGAAGAATGATGTATGGGATATCGTTCTGAGACCGAAAGGGAAATCAATGGTGACTTCAAAATGGCTACATAAAATCAAGTATGGAGTTGATGGAAGCATCAGAAATGCAAGGCAAGGTTCATGGCCCGAGGGTTCTCCCAGAAAGAGGGAGAAAATTATGATGATATATTTTCTCTCGTTGCTCACTACACAACCATTAGATCGATCGTTGCCCTTGCTGCTAATCAAGGATGGACTCTTCACCAGATGAATGTAAAAACAACATTCCTTCATGGCATGTTACAGCAAGAAGTTTAAGTTGAGCGGCCACAAGGATTTGAAGTGAAGGACCAGTTGTCGCTCGGATTGTACAAGTACCGTGACAACTGCTCAGGGCGGGGCCTATCACTCTGATCCTCACCCACTCCGTTCTAGTTGTCTCCCAACAGTAGGCTATGGGGGATAGTCCCTATGGAAATGAGGTGGAGAAAAACAAGTTGTGAACCAACTCGTTCGAGAGACACAGTTGAGTGGCCTAGCTACTTGGTAGAATTTAGCAAGATTAAAGATTTGATTAGATTTAATATTAAGACCAGTGCCTGATGGAGTCAAAACCTCTTGCTTACCGGAGGACAATTGTCACTTATATGATGAACTAACCTATATGAAAATTCAACTCCTAAGAACTAGGTGTGATGCAAGGATCTTGGTTAATTTTAGATTAAATGCCTAATCTAAGTTGAACCTTTCCCTTAACTGTTTTGAGAAACAATCTTCAAAGTAGGTTGTGAGATGGAAGCCAACTGGAAGCAGGCAATGGCCTCATTAACAATACCACCCCTGTGTGCCAACTACCCAGTAACTCTGGTGCTACAGAGATTGTGGCTTTGACAACTGCAAAGTCACTGTGTTAACCACTAAGAAAGGTTGAATCCTTCAAGCTAGATGAGAGAGGGTTGTCATAGGAGTCTATCAACCAAGCTTATGCTTAGAAGTAAAGTATTTAGTGCAAAGCTAAGACTATAATGTTTATGCAACGATTATGAGTGAAGTTACTTGATTTAAGATTGTTTAAGTGTTTAAGTGTTTAAGTATTGAAGTTATGATTACTATTTATGACAATAGTACTTAACAATAATTAGAAGACAATCTTAAAACAAGACAAGTGCTTAAGGAACAAGTGTCAAAGAATCAATCCACAAGATACTTAGAATAGATTATCCAATTTGCCAATGATTACATGATGCTAATAAAATTTATTCAAGATGTTCTTATCACAATGCCAATTAGATTTCAAATGCCAAAGTAGCTTATACCATCAACAAGATCAACAATTTAGAGCTCAAGTGTATGAGTGTTTTAAGTGTAAAATTCAAAGATTCTTGTAACTTAAAATCAGATCTGATTCGAGTTCGAGTTCGAGGACCATGAAATTCGAATAAAGTTCGGCAACTCAAATTTTGTCGATAAAATTCGACATAAAATTCGACATATAGAAATTCGAAAAAAAAAATGTATATTAAAGATAGATATATCATATGCATATGCGAAATGGTATGACAACTTCAAATGCATTTAGTATCGCTGTTTCTGTTCTGTTTTAGAATAACTAAACTACGTGCCATTTGTTTCTTAAACATCAAGCAAAAATGTTCTTATATATTAATTCAGGCCCTCGGGGAGAGAGAGAGCTTCCACTACTGTTCATGTATACAGAACTTGACATATAAAACATAAAAGATTTAAAACAGATCATTGATGCCCCAAGTTGTGTGACAAAAGAGCAGCCTTGTCACTGTGGAAGGGCAGCCCTAGAAGACCCTATAACTTATCAACCATCCGGGTGAAAAACTTGAGAAAACATAAAAAAAAACAATAAATGTAAATGAAATGCATGGTTTGGACTTTAATCTGTTGAAGCCTGAAGGTCAATACTGAATAACTGAGACACCAGTAAGAACTGGGTGACCCGTGAGTCACCATTGATAAATTGTTACAAAGTTAATGGCTCAAATAAAGGTTTCTGGATGGCGAGAAATTTTAATTTTACTTAAACAGGTGTAGTTGAGCAATGATTATATGTTGCTTATAGTTATATTTAGATATAAAGACTAGGGGAAAGCATTAGGCTTAACTTTGAGCAGCATTGATCGAGTGTATAACAAAGGCCATTTGTAATAATGGTCATTTGGTTTGTAACTCATGCAGCATAGAGGCCTCAAGAAGATGATCGGAATATACATTGAACAAACTCTGACAGCTCTGCTTTGTAGGTTGTGTGTAAATCTCTTCTAAGTAAGCTACAGCAGATATTAAAAGTTGTGACACAATAAAAGTTAGGAGATTTAACTTCCCAACATAGTTCAGGGTAACATATCTGATGGTAGACTATGCTTCGAGTCCCAGGGTAACATATAAGTTTATAACGTAAAGCATACATGACTTCCAAAATGCTTGTCCTCAATTTCTCATCCGCTTAACAGCATCTCTGGCTTCGAATAAATTTACCATAAAAATTAAAACAATTGCAGGTAAATACTCGCATAATTTACCACAGGCAGAAGCAGCTCATGCACAAAATATTACATATAAACTTAGGACCGTCCACACATTCAATCAGAGATGGAAATGCATAGAGAGTGGACTCACGCTGTAGACTCACGCGGCAGTGGGCACGCCTGCAGTTTTCTCGGCCTGCAGTTTTGCACCCAGACCAACGCACCAAAGGTTCAAAGCCCTTACGTATCGCCTATCGGTATGGAGACTGGACAGCGTTCTGAAGCTTCAGATCCAGGAGTCGGTATGGAGACTGGTAAACACAAGCCCTTACAAGTTACGATCGTGACTCAAGACTGGAGTATGGCGTCTGCTGAGTGACGAGTCTGGACCGCCGGCGCCAATGAAACAATGAAACCCAGGTCCCAAACAGGAACAATAAAACCCGCGGGCGCGCGAAAAAAAAAACGAATTTAATGAACTGTAGGCGAATTTCAACGATTTTAAACGAATTTCATGCGATTTTATTCGACAGAAAATCAAATTCGACTTGAAATTCGAGTTCGCCGAATTTAATGGCGAACTCGAACGAATATGTTCGTTTGCCCTTGAAAATCGCCGAATTTCGAATTTAATGGTTCAAATTCGGCGAATCTGGTGACTTAGATCAGCAGTAACACTTCAGAAATTTCAGCACTTATTAGTCTTGACAGCAGTAAGAAAATAACTTTATATCATGAAATTTACCAAGCATATGAAACAAAAAAAATTCCAATGATTAGCTAATGTAAATTTATGAATGTAGCCACTTTAGGATGCAGTATGCAGTGATATATCAGATCTGAAGTAACTTATTACAGTAGTAAAAAAATCAACAAATCAGTGAGTTAATGATGCTACAACAAGTGCCACTTTAAGCCCAAAACTAGGAAAAATTTGCCAAAACTAAAATTTTTGGTTTTTGAGCCTTTTGAGGTGAATTATTCAGAAAAAATCAGATCTGATTCTATAATTTATGCAGAAAATTCCAACAAGTAAAATTTTAGATCTAAGCTAGATTATTGATGTCCAAATGGCCAAATTTTAGGAAAATTCAAATTTTGCAATTTAAGAGTATTTTTGACCAATTAGATGTATTTTAGAGCACTTATATCACTGTTATAAAATAAAAATTATAGCAGAAGTAAAACAATGAGAAAACTAGGGTTTAGAGAGCAAACCCTAGGCCCAACGCCTTGAAGATCCCTTGGTCCCAATTTATTGAAACTTTAGGATGAGCTTGCCCACTGAACAAAAAAAAAAAATTGAGGCCAAAAACCTGCAAAACCACCTAGTATTTAGCTCAGAAAATTCAGAGATAGATTTAAGGAAAACTAGGGCTAAGGAGGGCCAACGTTAGGCACAGTAGGGCTAGCGTTGAGGGCTAAGGGGACTAGGAAGCCAAAGAGAGGGCACAGGAAGGTGGAGGAGGCCAAGACAAGTTGACAAGTCATGCAGGAGAGAGAAAGCCCTAGAGGGTTGGACGACTAAGATTAGAGGGCCAAAAAGAAGGCTAAAGGCTACGGCTAGCCTTTGAGGCAGTCGTTCAGGGCAAAGGAGGGCAATCGAGGCCTCCTAAGGCCACGACTAGGCCTTCACAGGCCTAAAGACCCTAACGTTGGGCCTAGAAAGGGAGGTCGAGGCCCCTAGAGGGTACAATCTGCCCTAAAAAGGGCAGAAAAGATGATGCAGAGGGCAAAAGGGCTGACGCAGGCCAAGAGAAGGAAGACGCTGGCCCTAGGAGGAATTGATTTGGGCCTGGGAGGCCTAAAAAAATGAATCCCTTGCTTCAAAAAAAAAATAAATAAAATAAAATTTCTCTTCCAGATCTGAATTTTGCTCCAATTTTTTTTATGGTTGGCCCTGCAAAATTTTTAGAGACTAGATCTTACCCTCAAGGGCCTAGATCTAGCTCTACTTCAGCCTCTTCTCTTGACTTCACCTGCAAAAATGGAAATAAAACACACAAAAACCCCAAATATATACAAAATTTCAAAACCCCAAAACCTCAATTAGCAAAAATAATTTAAAAATACACAAATATACAAGGGTTTTGAAAAAAAATTTGAGAAATATTTTTTTTTATGATATTTTCTTTGATAAATGGCTAAAATATACTTTAGAAACTCAATTCACAATATAGTCTTAGCGAAGATTAAATCCACCACATAAATATTCGAGATTCAAGCAAAGTTGGTTCCTGCCCACAGTTTGTGAACTTGGGGACCAAGGATTGAAGTATCTGCAAACACTATGTATTTATCTCAAGAAAATTTGTTAATCATACGGCGAATGAAATAATCTAAGATTAGCCCAAAACTATCAATAGAATGACTATCGCCATCCAATGAAAAACAGATCTTATCATTACCAACACAACATAGGAAAGCTCTTAGTCAGTACAAACCATAAATCAACGAACATGGAACACCTTGAATTGCATCCCAAAATCTTTATTATGATAGAAATAAAAGTTCTCAGTGGGACAATAGTGTTACATAAACGCTACAACAACAATTTCTTAGTCAGAAATCAGACAGCTAGAGACTCAAATGACTCTCTAATTTATAGATAAATCCTCCAAGTGGAAAAGCAACGGCTAGTTTGTTTGATCCTTGTCAAAATAATCTTAGCTGTCGAGAAATACTTGATCATCTTTTAATCTTAGCCATTGAATTTTTATTTTTGTGGGATTTTCGAATTTATCATTTAATTCCATTTTTATTAGCTCAATAATAATTATTTTGAGCTAATTTCCTCAAAAAATTGACTTTGACTTAACCACCAAGGTCCAAGGGTCCAATTTTTCTTGAAATATCCAATATTCCCTTGGTGGAGGACCGCCAAAAGTTAATTCTTTCAAGACTCACGAATTTTTCCACTTGGAGAATTTAATTTTCCTACAACATTTTAATGTGACTATAATTAATTAATTTTCTGGCTTAGGATTGAATTACTTTTGCTAAATTAATTAATTGACACTTGAGGGGATTTAATGTTTTTTCCACCCTTTAAGATTTTAACCATGGTGTCTAAGTATGAGGGACCATGCATTAAAATAATTTTTATATAAAAATTTTTACAATTCCACCCTCAAAGGGAGAATACCCATTTGGCTTAGACCCTCAAATTACATACCCAATCTACGACAAAATATGATCTAGTAGACCAAGTGATTTGTAATAAAATAATTTAGCCAATTCGCTTAAATTATTCCGAAATCACTTTTACATAAGAATCAACTAGAACGCTAAGACTCACCTAAGACTTTTACAAAGAATTCCACCCTAAATTTGGGGTGAGACTGGAGGGAAAAACGGTGCCAACCATCTGTGTTTAGAACATAGTTGCAGGAATCGCCCCCCCCCCCCCGGATCCTAAGCCGGAATCGCGTCCCGTACGGAAGCGTTCCGGAACCTCCAGGCGAAGCGCGATTCCGGTTTTCATGAAGCGCGATTCCGGTTTTTTAAAACGATTCCTGGAAATTGGGTTGCGTTGCCCCGGATCCGCGCTTCGGAGGGCGCTTCGGGCATCCGGAAGCGCCACGCTTCGGGCCCGGAAGCGCACGCTTCCCGAGCGCTTCGGAGCGCTTCCGGAAATTTCCGCGCGGGCAGCCAATGAAACTTAAATTTTTTTTAATTTCTTTTAAAAGTTAACTTAACTTAGCATGAGGGGGTGGGTTAGGGTGAGTTTAGGGTGAGTTTAGGTGAGGAATGAAAAGCATAAAGCTCCCATTCATTCCTCATTTTCTCACTTTGAGTTTATGAGAGTTGGAGAAGAGAAGAGAGGAGAGGAGAAGAGAAGAGAGGAAAGGAGAGGAGAAGAGAGGAGAGCTTGGAGGAGTGAAGAAGGAGGAGCTAGGAGAAGGAGGAGGAGCTTGGAGCAAGAGCTTGGAGGACTTCATCTACAAGAGCTAAAGAGGTAAGTTCAAACCCCAAACTCCCTTGTTTTTTTGAAAAAAAATTGTATTTTTCTCCTCCCTCTCCTACTCTTTCCCATTGTTTCTACTTGCTCCTTTATTTACAGGTTGTCCACCACCTATATCCATATTCCAAGATGGTGTTCTTTTGGCTTCTATGTATCATTCCACTCTTGGTTTTAATGATGGCAAGGGTGAGGAATAGAGGGGAAGAGGAAGGGGATGAACTTGGTCCTAATAGTAGTGACCCAATGTATGATGAGGAGGAAGGGTTTGAAGAGGAAGGGGATGAACTTGAAGGGGACACTGAAGCACAAGATGGGAAAGGTACATCAACACCCTTGTGGAACTATGTGACCAAACTTGATGGGGGAAAGGGTGGTGGATCTTACAAATTTGTGTGCCCTCATGGTTGTCATGGAGGAAAACCATATACGGGTTCATATACCCGTCTGAGGAGGCATCTTTGTGGGGTGCTGGACAGTGATGAAAAAAAGGGTTCTGTGGGGGTACAAATTTGCCCAAACATTTCAACTGAAGAAAGAAGAAAATACATCCAAATAGAGATGGCTGCACAACAAAAAAACAAGAAACAAAAAACTCATTCTGAATCAAGTGCAACCTCTAAATTTGGTAGTTGCCCATCTCCTCATGGTACTTCTGCAACCTCTGGAGGTAGAAGAACAATAGGGGATTTCCTTAATGTTGCTGGGAGGGATGATGTGGATGGAAAGATAGTCCGTTTTCTTTGTGCTTGCGGTGTACCATTCAATGTGCTTCGCTCTCCCTATTGGCATGACATGGTAAAGGCCATCAATGAAGCCCCAAAAGGATACAAGGCCCCCAACTATGAGAAAGCTAAAACAGTGTTATTAGAAAGAGAAAAAGCTAAGGTTCAAAGAGCTTTGACACGTTTTACACATGAGTGGGTGGATTCTGGGGTATCCATTGTATCAGATGGGTGGACAAATATTAGAAACCAACATTTGATAAATGTTCTTGGTGTTTCTTCTAGTGGTGCAGTATTTATTGCATGTCATGACTCCTCCTCCATCAGTGCAACTGCACAAAACATTGCAGATCTCCTATTGAAATCAATCAAAGATGTTGGTCCGAATAATGTGGTTCAAGTGATCACAGATAATGCAGCAAATTGTAAGGCAGCAGGAAAAATTATTGAGCGTACTCATCCACACATCTTTTGGTCTGGGTGCCTGGTTCACACATTGAACCTTTTGATGCATGATATTGTGAAACACAAAGATTGTGGGTGGATTGCTGAGGTTTACAGGAAAGGGAAGCAGCTCATTAAATTCATCACAGGGCATACAAAGGTAAACTACTTCTATGGCACTTACTCCAAGTTGCAATTGCTTAAAATTGCAAAGACAAGATTTGCTAGTTATTACCTCACCTTTAGGCGGCTAGTGAGGGTGAGACAAGCTTTAACTAATCTGGTGTGTGCTGAAACATGAGATGAAATTAACACTGACACAGATGGTGCTAATGTAGTCAAGGGCACTGTTCTTGACAGTTACTTTTGGTCACAGGTTAAATATGTTTTGCAATTCACCAAACCAATTTATTACATGATCAAGTTTGCAGATTCAGATCGACCAGTAATTGGGGAGGTGTATGAGCAAATGGATAGCATGTTGGGGCAGATTAAAGACATTGTTGAGCCTAGAGATACCACCTTGTACAATTATATTCGTGTAGAGGTGCAAAACCGATGGGAAATGCTAAATATTCCATTGCATGCATTAGCATATGTTTTGACACCTAAATACTATCATCCATCATGGCTTTCAACACCAGCACCTGGGGGGGGGAAGCAGGAAAAAACCACACCAAGATAGAGAGGTTCACGAAAAATATATGGCTGCATTGAGTAGATTAATCCCTGATGATGAGGAGGCTGCATTGGTACGGAGACAGGTGAGCAACTATACGCTCAACACTGGTCCATTTGGGAGCATGCATGCAATTCAAGATTGAGAGACTTTTTCTGCTCTTGAGTGGTGGAACATGCATGGAGGGGGTACTCCACTTCTACAGAGTTTGGCATTGCGGGTGCTATCACAGGTGGTAAACACTTCTTCTGCAGAGAGGTGTTGGAGCTCTTATTCTTTCATCCACAGTGTTAAAAGGAACAGGTTGAATTTAGACCGGGCAGAGAGCTTGGTTTATGTTCATTACAACTTGCGATTGTTGTCCCATTACTGTGAAGATGCAAAGTCTAATAAAGACTTGTTGATTTGGGACAAGAATCTAGAGGAGCCCAATTTGGAGGATGGAGTGTTGCGACTAGAGCAATTAGAGGATGCTCTTATCCAGGTATGTCCATTGTGGTATGAATTTTCCAATTTTCCCTTATAAAGCATTTCTCTAATTCATGTTTTTAATTTTTTTGTTAACTAGTGTTTTTTTTTTTTGCATGAATTTTTTGAGCGATTCTAGGATGATGATGACCGTGTTGATATGCCACCACCCCCACCCCCATCTGGTCCCTTGGTTCCTAGGTTCCATGGTTCAACACCAACAGCAGGGGGTTCTTCTTCATCAGTTTCAGTGCCACGACTTACACAGGGACCATCTTCTTCATTGCCACCACGTGGAGGCCCGCCATCACGTTCTATTCGTGGTGGGAGGAGAGATTAGTAGATATATTCACAATCTACTTCTTTTTGTCATAGATTACTCATTAGACTTGTAGACTTGTGAATTTGAATTTTGAACCTTTTTGGCTTGGCGGTGACCAAGTGACATATTTTGTAAACATTATTATTTGAATTTTGGACATGACAAATGTTGACAGTTGCTCACTTGCTAGATAAATCATAATATGCTCTATGTTTTATGTTTTATAATATGCTTAAATGTTTTATGTTTTATAATATGCTTAAAAATTTGATGTATGTTTGTAATAGCTAGAATATAGATGATTGTTGTACATACTAGTAACTACAATGGAATCATGGATGCCATATCTATCTTGATTTATGCAAAAATATGCATGTTTTCATGTCTTCTACAATTAATTTGGTATTTGGGATGTTTGTTTTGAGTATAAATGCAAAAAAATATAAAAATATATATATATAGCAGACGCTTCCGCGGACACTTCGCTTCCTAGATTTTTGGAAAATGACGCTTCCGCGCTCCGCGCTTCTGCTTCGCGCTTCCGCTTCGCTCCCGCTTCGTGCAACATTGGTTTAGAAACACAAATGAATCAGTGAGACGAAAAACCTCTTAGGATGAAACTCTCTCCAAAATAATAGGCTTACCTAGGTTGTTACATATATTCACGGTCTTACTAGCATCATTTACATTACATAACTTGCAGAATAGGTTTATAATGACACATAAACTGCTAATAGATGATTTGATCCTGTTTTAAAAATTGGTACTTCCACTTCCTTGGAACTTTGACAAAGCTCCATATGGGGACACGTTGCTTCCAAGAAGTAACATGAGAATCTCAGAATCATGCATTGAAGAAAACAGAAGTCCATCAAATAGATATCCATTCAAAATCAAAATCATCGTGTATACATAATAAATGTCATTGGAATAGAAAATTCTTCTCTAACAAACTGAAACATAAAAGACATAATATAAATGTGTAAAATAAAACTATCTAATGACATGAAATAAAAGGGATAGGATTAGAGATACTATACAAAACGATGCCCTACGGCATCAGATGTCTTCTATGTAGTACAGGTTCAGCATCTGTCCATTTGCTGGTAGGTCCACAGGATCGCCTTCCAAAGTGTTAAGATAGAAAGAATTTGCTCCAGCAATTCCTCTGATGATGTATGGTCCAAGTCATAGACTGTCGAACTTTCCATGGTTGTTGGGCTTCTCGTTCCTGCGATCCCATAATAATACCATATCACCAATCTGTAGAGACTTGTTTCGTGCAGCCTTGTTGAATCCCTCTTTAGTTCTGGCTTGACTCTGACATATGTTATCAAAAGTGTCTCTGCAAGCCTCATCAAGTTCCATTATCTGATCTATTATTTTCTGCACTGCATCTTTGTCCTCTGTAAAGTGCTGAAGGAGCTGATAAGCAGGAAGCTTGAGATGAACAGGCAAGGTTACTTCCAAACCATAAACAAGCTCAAAATGACTTTTCCCGATAGCCCTCTTCTTCGTGATCCTGTCTTCCCATAATGCATATTTGATTTTACTATCCCAAGATCGTTTATTATTCCCCACAATCTTCTTAATGATAGTGATTAGATTTTTATTGCTTGATTCAGCCAAACCATTCCCTTGGGGATAATAATTTGAAGAATGAGATAGAATAATACCATACTTGAAGTAGAAAGAAGAAAATTCAGAAGAGTTGAAGGCTTTGGCGTTGTCAGTTGTGATCTTGGTTGGAACACCAAATCGAGTAATGATGTGATTTTCAATAAAGTCCATGACAACCTTCTCAGCAGCATGCTTTGTCGGAATGGCCTCAACCCACTTTGTAAAGTAATCCATTGCAGTCAGAATCCACGAATAACCATTGCTAGAATTTTGTTTAAATTTACCAATGAAATCCAAACCCCATTGCTCGAAAGGAGTTTCTACTACGTCCGGCTAGAGAGGCAAGGCTGCTAATTTTTGCTTTCCTGTGAAAAGTTGGCATTCTTGACATTTTCTAACAAATTTATGCACATCTGAAAAAATGGTGGGCCAATAATATCCTGCACGCAAAATCTTGTGGGTCGTGGTTTTTGTTGCAAAGTGCCCTCCACAAAATCCTACATGGAACTCAATGATAAGCTTCTTAGCTTCATCCTCATCAATGCATCTGAGTATTATCCCATCTGGATTTCTCCATCCAAGGCCATCCTTTAAGACACAATATTTGGATGCCTTTAATCTGAGAGCCCTCCTCTTATGGGCTACCAAGTGATCAAGACACGTCAGATTTATCAAATAATAAATAATGTCTTTATACCACTCTATCCTTTCTAATTTCTGAAGCTTGGGGGAGATAGAAGGTTCAGCTATTTCATTTTGGCAAACCATCTCTAAAGCTTTCTCATTACTTTTTGTTAACATCTGAGCTAATCCTTGACCTTTGAAAAGCTTGGTTGGTCTAATCTCAAGATCATATTCTTGAATTTTGGTTACCCATCTGGCACAAGTCCCTAAGCAATTAGTTTGAGTTAATATATCTTTAATAGTTGAGTGCGGAACAAATGCAATAATCTTTGAATAGCCCACATATGTTCTGAAATGCTTAAGGGATTTGACCAATGCATAAGCCTGTTTTTCCATAATGTTGTACTTTAATTCTGAATTCTGCAATGATTTTCTCATGAAGGCAATTGGCTGCTCATGGCCATCTTTGTTCTTCTGCAATAGAACACTTGCTATAGTGTCTTCGGAAGAAAATGAAAAAATCATAAAGTCCTTTGAATAATCTGGGCTAACCAAAACAGGAGCTTTGGCTATAGCATCCTTGATATTTTGAAATCCCATCTTACCTTCCTCTTTCCAAATAAACTTTGCATCTTTCTTTAGAAGGCATTGTATGGGTTTAGCAATTTCAGCTCCTAAGGAAATTTGTTTTACCCAAGAAGGACTGCAAGGATTTAAGATTATGAGGTAATGGAATTTGTTGAATAGCCTCAACCCTTTCAGGATCAATCTTGATGCCATCCTTGGAGATGATATGACCCAATAATTTCCCTTCAGTTACTCCAAAAACAGACTTGGTTGGGTTTAATGATATACCAAATTCACGACATTTGTCAAAAACCTACTTTAGATGGTTGATATGAGCTTTACCATCCTTAGAGAAAACAGTAAGGTCATCTTGATAGATTTCAATGATTTTGCCAATTAATCCCTTGAAAGCATAATCCATAGCCCTCTGAAAAGTAGCCCCTACATTTGTCAACCCGAAAGGCATTCTGAGATATTCAAAAGTGCCCCAAGGTGTGGTGAAGGTGGTCTTATGACGATCTTCTTCCTTAACCCAAACTTGGTTATAACCAGAAAAACCGTCTAATAATGACATCATACCGGACCCCGTTATCCTTTGCAGCATATTTTCCATGTTGGGCAATGGATAATTATCTTTTTTACAAGCTAAGTTAAGATTTCAAAAATCAACACATAGCCTAATAGTACCATTCTTCTTTCTAACAATGACCAGGTTCGAGCACCATGAGGAATGTCGAGTTTGTCGGATGATACCAACAGCAAGCATTTTCTGCAACTCTTTTTGAACGAGAGGGGCCAGCTTAGGATTGATTTGCCTAAGCTTTTGCTTAAAAGGTTTGGCCTCTTCATCCTTTAACGGAATTGTATGTTGAATAACATCCTTTCTGTAACCCTTGAGCTCGTCATAGGAAAAGGCCAGGACATCTCGATATTCAATGAGCAGATCAATTAAATCTTCCCTTTCTTCTTCAGAAGTTCCTTTGCCAATTTTGACCATTTTCGAGTACCTCAATGAATTCCCCGGGATCCATCTTCTTTTCATCAGTCTTTTTGGTGGCATCATTTCTATCAAAGAGTTGTTCCATGGCTACCATGTTCCCAAAGGTGGGATTTACCACATCCTTTCTTCTGAGTTTAGACCCTTCTTCCTTAGGACAAGATTGGAAATTTTCAAATTCGTCTAAATGATTAAGGAAACGGACAATTTGCTTTTCATCATCAAATACTTGCCAATGCTCAACATTATCTGGAACTAATGGTCTGAAAATGACTTCCATTTTGGCTTTATCCTTTATTAAATTGTCAGATATTTGGAAAGTGGAAGCGGCTACAGCAAGCTCATCAGCTTGACCATTTTCTTCTCTAGGAATAATGTGCAGGCCAAATGCATCGAATAACTCTATGGTATCCCATACAACGTTTCTGTACTTCTTAAGTCTATCACTTTTGCATGAGAATATACCCTTGACCTGCTTGATGACAAGATCTGAGTCACCTTTCACAGTTAATGATTTTATTCTAAGATCCCTAGCTATTTCCAAGCCTAGCAACAAAGCTTCATACTCAGCTACATTGTTAGTAGCTTCGAACTCTAGGCGGAAAGCAAATTTGAACACACACCCCAGAGGTGAAGTTAAAACAATTTCGACCCCTTTACCTAATTTTGAAAAGGCACCATCAAAATTCATGTGCCACATTTGATCTTTAGACTCTATTTCATCCTTTGGCAAATCTAAAGGATCAAAAAGGACAACATAATTTCCAATGTTGGACTACATCACAAAAGGTTCTTCTAAAAGGTCCTGGGGGGAGGACATTTCATCTCAAACTTCCTTAAGCTTGGCACAATCATCACATGGAACAGAGTAAGGGGGAGCTTGGTTCTCATCTCTAGGAATTTTTTCTGGGGAAACTTTGACCTCCTCCGTGACCACATTATTTTGAATCGGTCTTTTGATCATCTGAGTGATAGGCACATATATTTTTATTTGGCTGATCCATTCTCCCAATTTGAAACCAGGATTAGCTTTAAGAAAATCAGAGGTCAATTCTCCTATGTCTTGGATAGATGGCTCCTCAAGCCAATCTTCATTTTCATTCTCAATATTGCCTAAGTTAAGAGTTTCAACATCACAACTATTTTCAATAACTTCCATCCAATCTTTTAAAGGCAAATGAAACTCTTTTCTGAACATATTAATTTGAGGATCAGGAGGCCTTTGCTTAGCAGGAGGATTTCTTCTCGGCCATGGGTTATTATCACCTCTAGGTTGTATGTTTAGCATCTGAATCATTATGGACCACATGTCACTCATTTGTTTGGCATGCTCAATATTCATTTCTTTCATTAATCGCGTCAATTCCTTAACTGATTAAGATTCTTCTTCTTTAACTTCTTTCCCCTTAGACTCGATTTGGACTCTTTCAAAACCATGGATCTCTGACTTTCCCGAGGCTTTCTTGTCCTTTTCCAATTCCTTAGCTGTGCTTTGGGCAATAGCTAAAGCGTTGGGATGAGGATGTCTTATCTCATAATGCATCTCTACAGGGTAAGCCTCGAGATATTGTTCTAGAATTGTCTTGTCTGGAGGCTTGTAATCCTGAGTCATATCCCTTAATAGTTTATTAAATCTTTGGTTAAATTCTTCGACTGTCTCGTTTTCTCTTTTCTTCATAGTGTTGAATTCTTCAACGAAATACTTTCCTTCCCTCTTATCTCCATACTTATCTCTAAATGCATCGAGAAGGGATCTCAAAGAGTCGAAGGCATTGTCGGCTTTGTCTTGAAAGTTGAAACCAATTGAGAGCATCATCCTCTAGAAAATGCACAAATAATTTCATTCGAACATCCTCGTGATTATAAGCAGTAGCATGAGCAAATCTTTGGATAAAGTAGTTGAACTTCTTTATGTGACTTCCAGCATTAATAGCATTGTTCCCTTCAAAGAGAGGTAGCTTACTCATCGTGGATTCATTCGACAAATTATGTGAATATCCTGAATGTTGGTGAAGTTGCAAGACTTGTAGAAATTGTTGATTTGGGGTAGCATCGGATGTGCTCTAGCCATGAAAATTGGTGGAGAGGCTAAACCACATGAGATCTCCAAGACCCAGAAATGGTTTGGGCAAATTCAAATATAACACATCTCATGTTAGAAAGTTCCAAAATATAACACTGGGTTAGAAAGTTCCAAAAGTCATGGATCAAGCCAAATCTAATCTTAGGCGTTGATTAGAGATTTAATCTCGGTCGTTGATGGACCAACGAGAAAAGTATAAGAGGAGGCTTGAGGGTCAGTTGGAGAACACACCAGAGTGATCAGTCATTCATTTTGTTGCAGTGGAGTTGCTAAGAAAAGTTGAATCAGTGATCAACGGCGAGGGGGAGTGAGTACGAGGCAGAGAGGCAAGGACGACACTGGGAGACCAGCACAGAAGCAAAGAGAGTGAGAGCAACAGTCAGTCCAACCTACGCAGAGCCTAGCAGAGGCAGCGCAGAGCCCACAGAGACTGCGTCATCCACGCAGAGGGCAAAGGGAATGACGTAGAGGCTCCCAGAGGCTGCGCAGTGCCTCAGAGGGCTGACGCAGAGGGTCCCGATGTTGACGCAGGTCAGCAAGAGGCTGACGCAGAGGGTCCCGATGTTGACGCAGGTCAGCAAGAGGCTGACGTAGAGGCCAGAAGGGCCAACGCTGAGCTTAAGTTGTGTCGGAGAGGGTTTCATGGGACATGTTTTCTGAATACCTATTTCTGGATATAGAGGTATTGCTGTTGTGTATTTTTCTTTGTCGAGTGAGCCAGTTAGGCACCCAGTTGTACTAGGATAGACTACGTAATAATATAACCCTCTAAATAGCTGCACTGGTTTTCCCGCACTGGGTTTTTCCGAGGACATTGGTCCAAAAATAACGGGGTCACTTGTGTGCTTGTTTTCTTTGAGTTGATGATTTGTAAATGTTGATATTGTACTTGTGTTCATTTTCAGTATTTACATGGTAAATAACTTGTTAAGGAATTAAACAAGTAGGTGAAATAAACCAGATAGTACAGGAAGAATTTCTAACGGGTTAGACTTAGAAATTTCAACATGGTATCAGAGCATGGTTGCAGATCACAGGAAAACTAAAGGCATCAGCTAAGCAGAGCATTCGCAGCAGATTCAGCTCTCCCGAGTGACAGAGCTGATCCTTGCAGAAGGCGACAGAGGAAGTCTGGGTCAGAGAAAGGGCAACGCAGAGGCTGAGGGAGGCAGAATCAGGCTCACGCAGAGCCACGCAGAGGCTAGGAGGGCTGACGCAATTCGTTGAGGAAGCTGATTTGTCGGTATCGGGATTGCGCAGATCCAAGTGGCTCAATCCTTCAGTTGTTGGGGTATGGGAAGTTGTGGGTAATTTGCGAAGCGAAGCTGGTGGGGTATTGTGGTCAGAACAGTACCTAACAGGGCAAGACCAAGGGGGAGGGAGTTGCTGCCGAGGCGGATTTCTAGCCAAGGAATCCGGATCAGTGGTGTAGTTGCATAGACGATCGGAGTGGGGCAACTTGACGTTGGCAAAGGGATTTCTATAAGGGAAATCGAGACTCAGAGGGAGTCGAACCGAGAACTTCCAGACAGGAAGTTAAGAGACTCAACGGGAGTCGAACAGAGGACTTCCAGGAGGGAAGTAGAGAGACTCAGAGGAGTCGAAAGAAGAACAGCGAGATGGCCGTGAAAGGGCTGAGAGATCAGGATAGGCTGGACGGAGTGTCCAACTTTGTGATCTAGAAGGCTAGGATCTTGTCCATTCTAGATAGACATCGCCTCAAGGGCTTTGTCTCGAGAATGATAGCTATCCCAGTTGACCGGGTAGCTAATGAAAGGTACGAGGAGGCAATGGTTAAGGCTAAGTGCATCATCTTTGATGGGGTCAAGGATCATGTGGTACCACATATTGCCGAGAAGGAAACGGCAAAGGGCATGTGGGATGCCTTAAAGACATTGTACTAGCATACTTCCGTGCAGAGGAAGATGCTCCTGGAGAATCAACTAAGGGCATACCAGATGCAGAAGGGAGAGCAGATAGATGTCTTCCTCGGTCAATTGAAGGAGATCCGTGACCAGCGAACTTCCATAGGGGCCACGTCGGATGAGGAATTGATGGTGAGGACCGCATTGAACGCAATTTCCGAGGATTGGGATGTATTTGTCCAGAGCATACAGGGCAAGACGAGTCTTGTAGATTGGGAAGAACTGTGGGCGGCTCTTCGTCAAGAAGAGATCAGACGGTTGGCTGACCAAGGCGGGGAGTAGCACAAAGGGGTCAGGATCAAGAAGGAGGAAGAAGAGGATGCGGCTCTAGCATCTGTGTGAAGTCAGGAGAACAGGAAGAAGAAGGACCTCTCCAAGGTCAAGTGCTTCCATTGTGGGGAACTGGGTCATTTTGCGAACCAGTGTCCGAGGAAGAAGAGTAAGGGAGAGGCTTCTGACTCGAAGGCAGCACCAGCGAAGGCGGAGAAAGAAGTCGAGGAGGATGATGATTATGCCATGAGTGCTCATGTGCCACTTGAGAAGAAGTGGGAAGACATCGAAATGTAGTCAGGACGACTACAGGTGATGAGGGGTAGGCTCCTCGAGGTACCCAACCTCTTAGATTATACCTTGCTACAACAGCCCCGAAGAGAGAGTAGCAGGATTGGCGGATGTAGGTAGAGACGGATGCGGATGGAGCGGCAGAGAGTGCTACAGTGCAGGAGTCCCTGGACAGCGCGAGGCTAGCAGGCTGCAACAATGCAAGAGGCACGGGAGTGTTGCACCAGTGCAAGATGGCACAGAGAGGTGTGCAACGGTGCGAAATGCAAGGAGTTGTTGCAGCAACGCAGAGGTCAGCAGAGGGAGCACTTCTTAGCGGCAGAGGGAGCTTCAGCATCAAGAGCGTTTCTAGCCTGACAAGGATGTCAGAAGTTGGGTGGATCAGTTACTTACTTCTCAGTAACTGAGTTGTAGTGCAGTAGCAGTATGCAGTAGCACGATGCAGCGTGTTGAGAGGGGATGCAGTGCAAATGCAGTGCTGGGAAGATGGACCAGCAGCAGCACGGATGCAGAGGGAGTTGTCGTACGAATGCAGCAGTGGCAGTGGCAGGGCCATGGGCAGCAAAATAGGATGTAGCAGTGCAGAGGATGTTGGGCGGGGAGGCCTAGCATCACCACAGGTACCGATGCCGGATAATCAAGTTGATGCTCAATGTGGAGTATTACTAGAGCAGGGTCCTCGCTAAGAGGGAGTGTTGATTTGGGGTAGCATCGGATGTGCTCTAGCCATGAAAATTGGTGGAGAAACTAAAACACCTGAGATCTCTAAGACCCAGAAATGGTTTGGAAAGATTGTAACCGGTTTGGGAGATATTACAATAATTAATATTTTTAATGGAGTTTCTAAGTTTAAACTTGGGAAAAATAAAATATTAATGGGTATTAATATAAAACTAGGTTAGAAGGTTCCAAAAGTCATGGATCAAGCCAAATCTAATCTTAGCCATTGATTAGAAATTCAATCTCGTCGTTGATGGACCAACGAGAAAAGTATAAGAGGAGGCTTGAGGATCAGTTGGAGAACACACCAGAGTGATCAGTCATTCATTTTGCTAGAGCGGGGTTGCTAAGAAAAGTTGAATCAGTGATCAGCAGCGAGGGGCAGTGAGTACCAGGCAGAGAGGCAGGGACAATACTGGGAGACCAACACAAAAGCAGAGAGAGTGAAAGCAACAATCAATCCAACGTACACAGAGCCCAGCAAAGGCAGCGCAGAGCCCAAAGTGATTGCGTCATCCATACAGAGGGCAGAGGGAGTGACGCAGAGGCTCCCAAAGGTTGCGCAATGCCTTAGAGGGCTGACGCAGAGGCTCCCAGAGGCTGTGCGGTGCCTTAGAGGGCTGACGCAGAGGATCGTGGGGCTGACGCAGGTCAGCAAGAGGCTGACGCAAAGGCCAGAAGGGCCAATGCTGAGCTTCAGTTGTGCCGGAGAGGGTTTCATGGGACAAGTTTTCTAAATACCTGTTTCCAGATATAGAGGTATTGTTGTTGTGTATTTTTCTTTGTCGGGTGAGCCGGTTAGGCACCCAGTTGTACTCAGATAGACTGCATAATAATATAACCCTCTGAATAGCTACACTGGTTTTCCCGCATTGGGTTTTTCCGGGGACATTGGTCCAAAAATAACGGTGTCACTTGTGTGCTTGTTTTCTTTCAATTGATGATCTGTAAATTTTGATATTGTACTTGTGTTCATTTTTAGTATTTACATGGTAAATAACTTGTTAAGGAATTAAACAAGTAGGTGAAATCAACCAGATAGTACAGGAAGAATTTCTAACGGGTTAGACTTAGAAATTTCAACAGAAATCACCCATGATGTCTTGATTTATAGGATGGTTTATGAAAAGAAAATGGAGATCAAGGAGAGCTTTCAGTCCAAGAAAATTTAAACGATCTCTAGAATGTCATTTGTTTAACCGGGCTCTTAGAACTTTTTCAAAATCGAGAGCGGGGTTAACCAAGCTACCAAGATTTTTTCTAGAGTAGGTTCTTGTGAATGGATGAATAAGTAGAGTCGCCACCTAAATAGGAAACCAACCTAAATGTCTAGCTGCTAACAGTGTGAATGAACAAGATGAGAAGATTAGTAAGAGGAGGAAAAGTAAGGTGATGAGAAGATGAAGAATGATGCAAGAAGAGAGCCAACAAGTGTGGCGTTCGCGGGATAAATGGAAAAATGGAAGATTATTAGAAGATTATGAGAAATTGTTGTCAAAACCAAGGTCCAATAAAATGGCCCCGGCAATGGGAAGTAAGAAGTGGTCTGATTAACGATACCTCCCCCTGTGTTCCAACCACCCAGTGTCTCCGACGCTACAAAGACTGTGGCTCTGACGACTGCAAGGTCACTGTGTTAACCACTAAGAAGGGTTTAATCCTTCAAACTAGATGAGAGAGGGTTGTCCTAGGAGTCTATCAACCAAGCTTATGGTTGGAGGTAAGTTATTAAGTGCAAAGGTAAGACTATAATGTTTATGCAACAATTATGAGTGAAGTTACTTGAGTTAAGATTGTTTAAGTGTTTAAGTACTTACGTTATGATTACTTAGAATAGATTATCCAATTCGCCAATGATTACACGATGCAAATAAAATTTATTCAAGATATTCTTATCACAATGCCAATTAGATTTCAAATGCCAAAGTAGCTTATACCATCAACAAGATCAGCAATTTAGAGCTTAAGTGTATGAGTGATTTAAGTGTAAAATTCAGAAATTATTGTAACATAAAACAAGACAAGAGAATGTTAGATCTGAAATATCCCAAATCAGCAGTAACACTTAAGAAATTTCAGCACTTATTAGTCTTATGACAACAGTAAAAAATCACTACACACCATGAAATTTACCAAGCATATGAAACAAAAAAATTCCAAGGATTAGCCAATGTAAATTTATGAATGTAGCCCACTTTAGGATGCAATATTCAGTGACATCAAATTTGAAGTAACTTATTACAGAAGTAACAAAACAGCAAATCAATGAGTTAATGATGCTACAGCCTACAACCACTGTCACTTCAACCCCAAAACTAGGAAATTTTTGCCAAAACTGAAAATTTTAGTTTTTGAGCCTTTTAAGGGGAATTATTCAAAAAAATCAGATCTGATTCAGTGATTTATGCGGAAAATTCTAGCAAGTAAAATTTTAGATCTAAGCTAGATCCTTGACACTCAAATGGCCAAATTTTAGGAAAATTCAAATTTTGCAATTTAAGAGTATTTTTGACTAATTAGATGTGTTTTAGAGTACTTATATCACTGTTATAAAATAAAAATTACAACAGAAGTAAAACAATGAGAAAACTAGGGTTTATAGAGCAAACCCTAAGCCCAAGGCCTTGAAGATCCCTTGGTCCAAATTTGTTGAAACTTTAGGATGAGCTTGTGTTAAAATTGGCAACCAGGGCAAAACTTCATGTGGGTCATCTTATTCATGGCTAATAATATTTTTATTAGATTCCTCTCGTCGAGAGGTGTAGGATTGATATAAAGATCATCCAATTCCGATAAGTATTCATGGAGATATGAATTTATTTTGATTATGGAATTATTATCAAGCCGACCTACAACTCATGTAGGCTCAGAAGCCCAACAGTCGCATCTATTCACCCACCAACGTTGTGTATAAATATAAGAGGACTTTTCCTCATTTGGACTCACTCATCTCATCACATCTCTCTCTCTCTACTGCGCAGATATGAGTCTCTTCTCTACTGCGCTGAAATGGGTCTCTCTCTCTCACACACATGTGAAGCCGAAAGCTGTTGAATTTGAAGCTGCAACTGCAGAAGTAAAGATTGACTTGCGTGGCCTAGAAGATCTCCTCTTT
The DNA here is from genome assembly GCA_031772625.1 of Pinus tabuliformis. Taxonomy (NCBI): domain Eukaryota; kingdom Viridiplantae; phylum Streptophyta; class Pinopsida; order Pinales; family Pinaceae; genus Pinus; species Pinus tabuliformis. The sequence continues at coordinate 452,467,716 of CM062804.1, read as the reverse complement.
GGAACTGCGCTGTAGGTTCATCTGAACCTCCTTTGAAAGCCGCAACTTTTGGTGGTGGAATGAAGTCAATCCGACGAACGGTCTGCAAGATATTGACTGTCCTAGTTTGAAGCCGGAAACTGCTGAAACTGAAGCTGCAACTGCAGAAGTAAAGATTGACTTGCGTGGCCTAGAAGATCTCCTCTTTGGAACTGCGCTATAGGTTCATCTGAACCTCCTTTGAAAGCCGCAACTTTTGGTGGTGGAATGAAGTCAATCCGACGAACGGTTTGCAAGATATCGACTGCCCTATTTTGAAGCCGGAAACTGCTGAAACTGAAGCTACAACTGCAGAAGTAAAGATTGACTTGCGTAGCCTAGAAGATCTCCTCATCTGAACTGCGCTGTAGGTTCATCTGAACCTCCTCTGGAAGCCGAAACTTTTGGTGGTGGAATGAAGTCAATCCGACGGTCGGTTTGTGAGATATGGTCTGCCCTAGTTTGATAATGAAGCCACTAATGCTGATGCTACTGATCTAGGGTTTGCTACTGCTGATATGAATCAGATTTATTGTACTATTTCTCTCTGCTGAATTATTGAAGATAAAAGAAGATTTGATCAAAGGGTTTCCCCACACATTGTGGGGTTTGTCCCTGGCTAGCCGCCACATCTTGTGTCTCTTGTCTTGGCTTGTTTTCTGTCGATCATTTAATGTTCTATCTGCACTTTACTTTATGTACATGTGATTGCTAATCGGTGGAATATAATAAGAAAAAGAAGTAAACTGTTATAAGCATAGAACATACCATAACTTAACATGGTATCAAAGCTGAGGTGAAGACAAAGCCCGAGCAAGAGCAAGAGCAATCATCGAAGAGAATATTGGCAAGGCTATCCTAAAAGAACTATGGGGTCCTCAACACTCTTTCCTGCTGAAGACAAGCTCCGTGAGAAAGCTGACTATCACGGATGGAAGATGTCTATCAATCTAATCCTTGAGAATCAAGGAGTGTTGGATCATGTGAGAGGCAATATTGTTGAGCCTCCATCAAATGCATCAACTGTTGCCTGGAACAAATGAAAAAATGGAGAAGTCAAAACAATAGAAGATCATACGGGACTCTATCGACAAGCACTTGGTGGCCTACATCTCTGAACTGGACACCTCCAAGGAAATCTACGATAGACTGGTGAGTTTATTTAAAGTTAATGATGCAAATCAAGTTTTGTTTCTTAAAAATAAGCTGAGGGAAATCAAGAAGGGTAAAGATGAAAGTATGCAAGCATACTTCTTAAGAATCATCGAGATCAAGAATCATCTCCTATCTATTGAGGAAACTATTACTGACAGAGAAATGGCACTCACAACTCTTGGAGGATTGCCATTTGAATGGTATGTGTTCAGGACTACTCTTTTGAACTATAATGTAATTCCTGGTTTCGAGGAATTAATGGCTAGATGCATTCAAGAAGAAACAAGGGAAGAAGTGCAAGAAATTCCCATGCCTAAAGGTCCTCCTGCTGCCTTTTCTTCTCATGCAAAGAAAAGAAATAATTCCGGGGCTAAATCAAAAGGAAAGGTTGGACCTAAGGCTAGAAGAAAATGACGATGTTACATTTGCGATAAAGCAAGTCACTATGTATGAGATCATGAGCATCATGATGAATGAGATCATGGACATAAAGGGCAACATGAGATCATGGACATATAGGATAGCATGATGACGATGCACACTAGTTTGAGCAGCATTATGATGGATAAAATCATGGACATGGGCAGCATGATGATAATCATGATTAGAGAATCATGGTACAGTATGCAGTGGTGCAACTCGAAATCCCTCTGATGGCAATCAAAGGAATGACAAATTCAGCAGCAAAGGTAAGAGGAGAGCTGGGAATCAAGGAAGAGGACAAGCATTCAAGAAGGCTAGAAATTCTAGGATGTATTAAATGCACCTGACCTCAAAAGGAACCTAGTGTCCATCTTGGTAATGGAAGATAGAGGCTACAAGGTAACCTTCAGCAATGGCAAGGTATGTATATGGAAAAATAATGTTAAAGATGCCTTTACTCTTGGGTTTAGTGTTGATTCATTATATTAGGTCGATGGAAGTCCGCTAGCTGTCATGTCTTGTGACACAACTCTTTAGTCCGAACTTTGGCATCAGAGGTTTGCCCACCTTCATTACAGAGCTCTACCCGATGTAAGACAGATGGTAACAGGGATGCCTGAATTCCAAGTAGAGAAAGAAGGTGTATGTCCGGGATGTGCCAAAGGAAAGCTCAAAAGGGGACCATTCCCCTCAAGCCAAAGCAAGACCTCCGATATATTACAATTGGTTTACTCAGGCATACCTGAGGTTGGCATTAAGAGGGAGACTACTACACCACATACTCCTGAGCAGAATGGTGTGGTGGGAAGGAAGAACCACACGATGATGGAAGCTGTCCGGGCCATGCTACATGATTAAAGACTTCCAAAGTTTCTATGGGCTGAAACTACAATCACCGCCGTATATGTACAAAATCGATGCCCTCATCAAGCATTGGGTTCCTAAACTCCTGAAGAAATGTTCACCACCGATCAAAGGGAAGTCGTGATTAGTCTTGATGTCACCTTTGACAAAGATATGGCTCTCAGCAAGGTGGACAATCTGCTGACTTTGAGTAGCTCTCAAGAAGCAGACACCAGGGAACCGAAAGAAAAGGATGATGAATCAATGCCTGATGTAGAAGAACCCATGGATCCGATTGATCCTCATCCACATGAGCCTTCCTCTTCTAGGAAGAGGCCTTCATGGCTTAGGGGGATACTTGATGATGCTGAAGGACATGCTGCACCCTGAGGAACCTTCCATCAAAGTAAGAAACTTAACAGGTATCAGGGATACCTGACCATCATGAGCACGATCATACAAAATGAACCTTCATCATTCTCAGATGTCATCAAGCATTAACTATGGAAGGATGCTATGACCATAGAATATGGGTCTATTATGGAGAATGATGTCTGGGAAGTAGTTCCCAGACCCTGGACAAGACAATTGTTACTTCAAAATGGATTTACAAGATAAAGCATGCAGCAAATGGAAGTATGGAAAAGTATAAGGTTCATTTTGTTGCTCGTGGTTTATCCCAGAAGGGAGGTATAGACTATGATATTTGCACGTGTTGCCAGATATACAACCATCCGCTTGATCATAACCCTTGTGGCTTCACAAGGATGGAACCTACATCAGATGGATGTCAAGATCGCGTTCTTACATGGTTCTATCAAAGAAGAGGTCTATGTGGAGCAACCTGAAGGATTTGAGATTTATGATTGAAAAACTCATGTATGCAGGTTGAAGAAGGCTCTCTATGGGCTGAAGCAAGCACCCTGTTGTCGCGCAGATTGACACGACAACGCTCAGACCGGGGGCTGTCATTCTCTATCCCCGATCCCTCCGTTTAAGCCTGTCTCCCGCGGCTAAGGGGGGTAGTCCCTGTGAGATGATGAGACCAACTGCCGACCAGTTGGTTGGGAGACACGAGATACGATGATATAAGCACTAAAATGATTTGATTGAATTAGCAGACCAGTGCCTTAAGAGATTGTGGTTAAAATGATTACTTGTTAAATGGTATAGAAACATAAACTGTGCACAGCAATCATTTGTCATCAAAAGGAATCAGCTAAATCACAATGCTCTTAGAATGACAAAAATGATATCTAGCAATTGAAAATTTAGAAAAGATGAATGCTTTAAAACACCATGAGAACCATTAACCAGATATCATATTCGAATCTCGACTTGAAAACTTAGATCTCAGCATGAAAGATATAACATGATGATTCCCGAAAATAACTGGATCTAAAAAAAGAAAATTTTCCACAAAAATTTTTATACTTTTTCAAAAAAAATTTAAATCTTTTTTTTTTTTTTTTTTTTTTTTTTTTAAATTTAAAAGAAAATGAATCTAAAATGAAACTTGACAAAAAAAATATACAATAAAACTGAAACTTTAACTATATAAAAAAATTAAACTAAACCTAAATTAATTTAAATAAATCCTTTTTTATTTTTTTATATTATAAAAATCCTAAAAAAGAAAAAATCTAAACTAAAATCTAACATAACCTAAAACTCTAGATATCAAAAAATAAAATCTAACTAAAATCTAAATGTAACTTAACAAAAATTCATTTCTAAACTAAACTATGCAAAAGTTATAAATGGAATTATTTACAAACTAAATCTAAAAATATAAATCAAAATAAAAAAAATAAAAAACCAAAACGTGACTGCCCTAGCGTAACTGCGCGAACACTGAGCCGTCAAAACATCACTACCAAACCGCTGAACTAAATCGAGACGCAAATGCATATAAAATTACCCACTGAGTATAATGGATCTGCTTGAGAAATCGTAACTGCATGTTGCATATATAGTGATGAAGAGCCGAATTGAATCGAAACCCCTGACAATACGCTTGATGCGTGCAGCCAGCTGCAAATACCCTGACGACGGCACGTGAGCGGCTTTCAGTCAATGCAGAATGCCATCGATGCATTCAAGGGTTTCTTCTGCTGGTGGAGAATTAAGGGGCCAGATTGATCAACCTCAGAGATACTCGTCCTCGGTGGAGATCGAAAATCGAAGATCGTCCTGAAGATGCTGATGACCCTGCCAAAAATCAACGCAGAAAACACAAACCCTGAGCGTGAATTACCTAGTGTTTGACAGAGAAAGTCGTTTAACCTTGAAGGAGCTTCAATCAACGTTCCTGATGCCTGCGTGAAATACAACTGTGACTAAACTGATCATCGATTTGAAAAAAACGTTTGCATAATGGAAGGAAGGCGTTCTTGCTGTAGGCGGACAGGGAATATTTGAAGTCGATTTGGAGACCACACTTTTGCTTTCGATCTGAACGCTTGTAAATGGATCGGTCAAATCTGGGCTTTCGATTTTCGACTGAGCATTGCATTCAATTCGCTGGCGTTTTCAATCAAGCTTCACAACTCCGAACGCACCATCAAACCCGGAACTCACGCTGAGGGCAGCTCTGTCATGGGATACCCTTGATGGCAGCGGGTTTTAGATCTTACATGGATGCATATGCTGGCCGCACTGGAGATTGACGACCGCGTTATTTGTGACACTGAATCTCTTGACCAGATCCACGTATATTACCCACGCTGACAGCCTTTGAAAACTGATTTGCAGCTACGCTCTGACAGATTGTTTCTGAAAACCCTGTACAAGAAAACAAAACCCGGCAGATGCACAAAATTTTAAAGTAAAACCCTCCAAAATTAACTTAAAATCACAAAAAAAAAAAATTGCAGTAAACAAAATCAAAACCCTAGATCCAGTAAGAGAATTACAATATTTACAAACCGAAAGCTCTTAAGAAGCCAGATTTATCAATAATCACAGTAATATTATTAAAATTTCATTTTAATGTAAAACGCTTCAGAAGACCCTGCATGCATTCATAAAAAAAATTTCGAATGATAAGCCCGGGATCAAGAACTGGCTGGGCTCTTTCAGAAAACACAACCCGGGAGTTGGCTGGTTCAGCCGAGAACTTCCCCTAACGCCCGGTAATCTGAAAAAAGGATTTCCTGCACAGCTTAAAATCAACCATCAACGTAGAAGGAGAAAACAATAGTGAAACCCTGATCAAATGGAGATACCTGCCAATATATTTCAGAATCTAAACTATCATTCAAACCCCAAAGATCAGACAAGATACCTGTGCCTAGATCAATCTTCATTAAGCTATCATTAATGGCTGAAAATAAAATTATGCAGAACAAATAGAACAATCTTACAGCATTTTCAGAAGAGTAACACCAGCAAGATTTTTAACCCCAAAGTCTTCTTTATTGCACAAAAAAAATGAACTACAAGAGAGCTTCTTCAGCACCAGACTCACAGATCGAATGAATTTCAAATGACCACCTAAGACCCTATATAAAGGAAATGATCCCAACGGCTAGTTCGAATGATCCATGTAGAAATGATCTCGACCGTTGATGAGGATCAAGACATCTCTTGATCTCATCCGTCGATTTATTCACTTAAAATATTATTATTTTATTAGTTAGGGTTTTTGCTTTATTTTTTTAATTTTTTTATTATTTGTTTATTTATTTCATTTTTTAAAATTTTAATTTTTTATTATTTCATTTTTTAAATTTTTAAATTTTTATTATTTATCATTTTATTTCATTTTTAAAATTTTTAAATTTTAAATTTTTTATTATTTATTATTTTAAATTCATTTTTAAAATTTTTAAATTTCTTAATTTTTATTATTTTATTATTTTATTTCATTTTTTAAATGGATCATC